>LR994583.1:19381578-21881578 GCA_905187575.2 Celastrina argiolus
CAGCAATTCCAAAGTTAGTATTGGGTTATGGAATAGATATTAAATTTATTTACTACTCATTACGCAGAAAATGTAAAATAAGAGCAAAAAACCTTTATTCCGAAAAACTAAGTTTGTACGCTTGGTGTAATGTCTATGTAGGGTTATTTTATCTTCATTATTTTATGGTACTTAAATAATTTTAGTTTTACATTATTTGTTTACATGGGGGCTATAAATAACATCAATTAAAAAACATTCAGGGTTCTTGCAAGTGATATTTAAGTTTTTTTGCAGAGAATAATATTATACTTAAAAACACATTAGGTTTGTGGTTGTAGAGTTGTAAGATTATCAACAATAACGCGTCTCGCTGTCTGTCCCTATTTATGCTTAGATCTTTAAAAGTACGCATTAAGGTTGCGGTTTTTTTAAATACAGTGATTCAAGAGGAAGGTTTATGTATAAAGTATTTGGTTAGAGAATACGTTTTATCCACGAACACTATTCCACCAAGCCGCTGACAAAAGCTAGTATTTTATAAAGAAACTCTTTAATATGTTATTTGGGCTATTATCACCATATTCGGATCGGATTAAAATTTAAGCGCTTCACTAAAACAAGAACAGTCTTCGCCCTAGTCTTAGGTTAGCGGTGGTAAATTAATAGACAATAATGTAACAACGAAATTATTTTTTCACAAAATATAATAGTCGTTAGGAAGTTCTTTTAGCAAAGAAGGCTGGTGACAATTTGTTTGCGACACCTGATACTACACATGAAATTAATTACCTCTAGGTAAAACAATTATTGAACTAACTATAGGTCAACGTTGCCCTTGGGACTACACATATTTTCAGTCTCCACTACACTTGACTAATTGCGCCTTGTATAAACTTGAACAACTTATTTTGCCTTGACTAGATGTAAGTGCTGAAATCATCTATGCTGATTGCTGACGCATGTCTGATAACTGCAAAGGCCATAACTTTTGTTTTTTCTTTGTAGATAATTAAAATTGCACTCGAATGCACGCACTTCGGTTTATCAAAGGTCGCTTACAAGGCTGTATCGACTGCATTTCAGATATATAAAAACAGTATCATGCACCTACTTAAATACTTGACATAAGTGAAGGTTATAGGTGCGTTGGCATTATATTCAAAGTCAGGGCTGAAATAATAATAGCTCACCTGCCGATTTATGTGACAGCGACCGGTTTCATAGAAACCAGACCATTATCATCATGATTTTAGCTATGACGTCCATTACTGGACATCAGAGACGTTAGGGGGCTCCGTAGCCGTAACCGAAACTATCGGATATCCGATATCAACAAATATCCGTAACCGTAACCGAGTCCGAAATAAAGTTTTGCTACTGTAAAAACGTAACCAAAATTTAATATCCGTAACCGAAATTATCCGAATCAAACGGATAATCCGAAATAATTTTATGCCTATATCCGTAACCGAAATTTCATATCAATTTCATGCCTGCTGGACATAAGCCTCTCTCAAGGTATTTCTTGGGGGGTATTTGCCTATACTCGCATTTGTTAGGCGGGTTGGCGACCGTTTTCGGAAACAATGTCCGGGAAACTCTGCCCATTTCCAGATGTATTCCCTCTGTCGTCTTTTACGACACTAACAGAATAGATTATTGATGATGAGGTGCTATTCTTTCTCCGGCACCTCACGGAAGCCACGCAATATCTATACTAATATTATAAAGCGGAAGAGTTTGTTTGTTTAAACGTTTAATCTCAGGAACTACTGAGGTGGTAACCTCGCTCAGTCGGAGTTCTTCCTTTGGGGCTTCCACAATTCCCACAGAATAATAGGCTGGGTAACATCTATACTAATATTATAAAGCGGAAGAGTTTGTTTGTTTAAACGCACTAATCTCAGGAACTACTGGTCCGATTTGAAAAAATATTTTTTGTTGGATAGTCCATTTATAGAGGAATTCTTTACAACATTTCGCTGCGACCAATAAAAGCAAAGCGTCAGTGAGAAATGTTGCAAAAAACGGCGAAAATTAATTATTCACTTTCGTTGCGTGCGCTGCATAAACGGTTTAAGTCACTCAAAAACCACGCGAACGAAGTCGCGGGAACAGCTAGTTTATTATAAGCTGCTCAAGTGTTTTTTAAAACTTAGGTCTACTTGCTTATCAGTTGTCTGGGTTTGTTAATAAAACCCGAATTAGCTTATATATCACCTTTAAATTAAGGTGCTAACTCATGCTGATGCCGCTATTGTTTTATTATTTAACCCGGACTGGCGCACTTGACATACCCGAGTTATTTATTGACCCCCAACAAAAACGGAAGGGTGTTGTAAGTTTGACGTGTCTGTATATATCTGTATGTGTGTATGTGGCATCAACAACCCAAACGGATAAACCGATTTTGATCTAGTTTTCGTACACATAATATTTTAGTTTTTTTATTGTACACAAATATAATACACATCCATGACCTAGGAACGAACTTTATTCCTTCGGTGGGAATCGAACCCACGATCTCCAGCTTAAGCGTCGACGCGCACAACCACTGCGCTACAGAAGTTTTTTTGTTTGAAACCTGATGTGATCGCCGATATTCATGGCTATAATTCATTATCATCAGTAGCAAACTGCTGATAATGAATTATAGCTGCTTGACAATTCGGGATAATTTAAAAAAACACAACATTGAAATATTATTATCAGACTTACAATACTCATCTACACGAGTGTTTTTCTCTGAAACAATTATAGTAGGAATTCCATGTGTAGGTATAATCTAAATAAGTCTCACAGCTGTTTAAACTGTTACCAGCAGGCAAGCGGCCAAAACTTAGATGTTACAGATTTCCATAAATATTTTCACCCGACTGCGGCTAAGCCAAAAAGTGATCTATAGATTTTGGCTATATATTTGTATTGCATATCAATATAATATCTATGGACGCTTCACACCACGTCAATCTGGTCCCGTGCTAAGTATCCGAAGAACTTGTGTTACATGTACCCGAGAACGGAAATATATTTAATACATTTGTATTGTAATTTTGATCCGCCTAAACTGCCGATCGAATTTTAATGGTAGTCAATACTCGTAGATTCGTAATAATACGGGAAACAGGTAAAAAACTGATTTACGTCAGTTTGTAATACAAGGTGTAAAATAAATGAGTGATGATACTTTAGAGTGTGTATGTGCCTATGTAGAGTATACAGTAAAAGTATCTACATAGGTCTTTTGTAGTAGCTCTGAAAGACTTACTTGTAACTTTCATGATTGTATAAGAAATGTCCCAACATCATAAATTTTCCCATACAATAATAAAAAAAAATACCTCTTTAAGCGCTGATACTTTCTCAGTAAACTAATACACATGCATTGCAAAATGCAATAAGTCCTTAATTAAACGTTTTTCTCAGTGTCGGTATAAAATTGTTTTTAGTATAATGTATTTTGCTCGTTTTAATCAGTGTTCTAATTATGATTTTAATACACCCGATTTTGCGCTTTTCCACTTCAAAGCTATACCAAGTTTAACATCAAAGGGAACATTTCCAAGTATTTCAAGCCCACAAAAGTGGTAATAGGTTTACCTATAAAACCGAGCAAATATGTCCACTGGATTTGCAACATACATATAAGATGATAGAAATATGTTTTCGATGTTTTAGTTAATTCTGAATTACTTAAACTTTTTTATTTAATCTGTTTGTCGTTTATGTCTACAATAAATTGTAAAATTAATAAAAGCCTTGAACTTGATTTTAAACAAATTTTAACCTATTTACAATTTCATTAAAGTATGTCGAGGTTTTCGCTAATGCATTAATTCTTCTCACTAATGCATTTGTTGCTTTTAATTCAACAATTGATGTCACGAAAAAAATATTTAAAAGTAGGTCAATTTGTTTTTATTTAACTTTTTAGTGATCTTTTGTCTCTTAATTCACGTAAAACATGAACTAAACAATGATAGTGTGAAATATTTAATATCTTAGACGGGACCTTATTGATATCGCTTGTTTAGCTTATTTTCTTTCTTCTTTCTTTAGCTAACTAATACGAAATTGAAAACCTAGGTCTTCGTATTTCTGCAGTCTGCTACGCCAGGCATATACGAGTAGGTAATATGTCATACTTATCTCTTTTAAGCCTTAGGGCTTAGATACCCTTGCAGTAATGATAGATAGGCTATACTTTTTGATTTATTTTCTTGACTAGGGCGAAGTTAAAAGGAAGTACCTCCTAAAACAAGAATACGATTTTATTTAAAGAGCTGATGTTTATATATTTGTTGTAAAGTTTCAGGTAACATTACTATTACATAGGTCGTGGCTACGTTTCTTATAAAATTGTATTGGACATTAAAATTACTAGACTTTGGCAAAGTCTAAAATATTCATTCAGAATGGGTGTACAAAAACACTTTTTGACGTCAATTAAAGGTATTAGAATACAATTCAAGCCGGCACATCTATATCTATATATATCTATGGACGCTTCACACCACGTCAATCTGGCCCAGGGGTAAGTATCCAAAGAACTTGTCTTACAGGTACCAGACAACGGAAATATATCTAATACTTTTATACACATATTTAAGATTTTTATTATATAATACACATCCATGACCCAGGAACATTGAAAACTTTTAGTTCCCTCGGCGGGAATCGAACCCGCGACCTCTCGTTAAAGCACCAACGCGCTAAACCACTGCGCTACGGAGGTCGTAACAAATGTTAGTAGGGTTACATTTATGTCTGGATATTAAATTATTACTAATTCTTTTTAACAATAAAAAAGAAGAGCATGAGCAGAATAATTGAACTGAACTAATATAATATTTACTTATTTATGCTTGGTTTACATTTACACCCAAGCATTCTTGTCGTTTAAATAATGGTTAACTTTATAGTAATCTTTTCGAATTACCTGTTCCTTAACAAGTTTCAACTTTTTTAGTCGGTGTTTTATTATAAAATCTTATGCAGTACCCCATACAAGACTTATTTGTTTTACTCAAGCGTGTTTTGTGATATATATTTTCCCGAAAGCTGTAAAATAAGAGATGATTAACGACTTGCAGATCGTATTGGCAAAGGCGCCGGCGTCGCTCTGATCTTTACGTCATTTTGGCGCGACTTAATATAAACTAATAATTACAATTTCATAAATGAAAAATTGACGCCATCGATTTACATGACGATGTTATAAATAGACACAATACTCGACAGGTATTGCATTGTAAATTGTATTAGCTTAGAAACAAAGCGGCCCTATGGCTTTCCAATTTCTATAAATTGGAAAGCTTTTCGATTTCTACCCAAATACGAAGTATGCAGTATATGTTTTCTACTAATTCGATCTTAATGAAAAAAGTGTAAATAGATTCAATCGTATAGTTTGGGTTATCGGTTAAAAGTTTTTTTTTTATTTCAGGCCCTTATTTAATTTCACTTCTTTCTCTAATAATCTTACGCGTTGACTGATTTTGACCCACTTCCCCGTGACCGAGTGAGATAAAATTTGCAGAAGTAGGTATGTCACATGACAATACAATATTAAGATGGTTGCCATGCTGGAGTTGGAAGGAATGAAAGAAGCTGGAGTTTAGAACTCCTCAATAAAACAACACAGCCCCTTAAAGTGTATTATGAGTAATGGGTGTAGCAGCCAAAATAGTTTTTTTTTCCTAAACACGTTGACAACTTTGCAAGAGTCTGTATAACTTTGCAAGATTGGAAAATGTGGATTTTTCTAAGATACATCGATTTATATTGATAAGGAAATTGACAATTTTCCTACGAGGAAATGTTATACGACATCTATTACCTCGTATTTAGATATACGAAGACGGACATTTTGGCATGAAATCTTCGTACTTAATTATATTTCTGACAGAAACTGATGTTTGGACTGGGGGCATGCACAATGCACATGCATTCATAGTCATAGAACTAAAATTATGTCAAAACATGACTATGTGCAATGCATGCCAAACTTGTTAGCAAGTGTGCAAATATACAATATGTTATGTACTACGTATAATCCCTACTATTCCGTACCAATTCAATGACATTAATCACACTGAGTGAGTGAGTGTATGTGTATGATTGTTACTTCTTCACGTCTAAAAGGCTGGAGAGTTTTTAATAAAATGTTGTATGTAGTTAGTTTGACTCTGGATACTTACATAGCTAAATAGGCTACTCTTTACCCCACGCATGTGAAGTAGCGGGAAACATAGTGAGTGATCTAAAATATGTTAACATAACTCAATATGGGCAGCTATAATCCTGCCAATTTAAGGTTGTGTGCGCGCGATAAGATGAAAACCATTTAAACCTTTTTTCTCAATGCTGGTTTTATTAAAAAAATCCAAAATATGTTTTTAATACTCTACTATCGTTATAGCTTTTGCAATTTTTATCTTAAAAAATTTAAAACTAGTAATACTATTTCAACATGGCGTTACCCCTTTCTCTCGAAATGGCCAAACGTCATTGACGTTATACAAAGCCTAAAAAGTTACTTACTACCGCAAAATATATACAATGGCACATTATTTGGTAAATTTTTTTTTTGTTTACATCACATTAAGCCATGTGACTTGGGCTAGCATCCGTCCGGGTTTCCCCGGATTTGTTCTAGTTTGAAAGCCGTCCGGGGAGCGTCCGGGCGGGGTTTCAGTCGTAGTTCGGGTAAAACCCGGACTAAAACTTGCCCGTGCCCCCAAAGTTTTCATCTAAATGAAATAAAGTATTGAAATTTCCAGGGGGAGAGCTCCAAAATCCGGGGAAATTACGCTTCCGGTCCTGGGAGGCAGGTTTTAGAGAGGCCCTACAGGTGACCAACTCAAGGTGTCCATCTGCTAATCAGTCAACCTGCTCGCCTGTGTGCAGGGATTGAAGGCAGTGTAAAAATAGATTTTCTCTTAATTTAATATGTCTTATTTTAATATTGAGATTGACGGTTTTATGATTCTTTTCATTAAAATTGACAATAATAAGAATCATAAAACCGTCACTCTTAATGTATGGAGCTGATCCTTAGAGTGAGGTTAGTAGGTATACCGGCAGGCGTATTGTATATCCTGCAGAAGCAAAGCAATTGCAAAAATTTTTGTTCCTCAACTTTATCGATGGTTAAAAGTTAAATAGTTTAAAATTGGGGATAATCGCCAAATTAAACAGGAGACCAGTTTAAAGTTTTTAATAAAAAAAATTGATTTGTCAAAACATTTAATTAATAGTTCCTATGATTGCCACTAAATTATTTATAGCGCTACTGTCGTAGCAAAAATGAAGCCAATGAGCATTCAAATAAAACAGTGAGCGATTAGCACATTTTTTTGACGTTCAGCAATCGATTGCGCGTCTATCGCGCGATTTTTGCTAATCGCTATTTATATAATATTTAGTCGCAAAGATTTTATTGTTTCAGCAACACTTCCTTGCAGTAATTTAATTGAATTTTAATCGTACTCAGAGTGCGACTCATGACGTAGACAAATCAAAACCCCTAACCCATTTCTATGATGTATCTACTTGCATGCAGAAATAATGAAGCCCTCGTAATCATTATATTTATTTTAAGCAACATAATTTAGACAAAATCAAAGAGAAATGGAAATAAACAACCGCGTCGTGCCAAATGCGCAAACAATGTTAGGAAAAAAATGATTTTCGTTTGTCACATAACTCGCGAACTGAGTTTGGAGTTTGGACTGGATGCTATATTGTTTTACAGTTGGAACATAACCAAGAGTTATATTATACCATGTATTATACATAATTATAATAATGTCACTGAGGGTCGAGTTTTTGAAGTTTACTCCTTAAGAAACGATTTGAGTTATAAGGCCCGGTACGGAAATTTTATAAGGAGTAAAATCAAGTGTAACACGAAATGTTGAGGCGTTACGTAGAAAGAGACAAACATATATATCTGTAGGATTGAACGTGTAAAAGAATGAGATGGAATGAGGCGTTACGTAGAAAGAGACAAACATATATGTCTGTAGGATTGTGTATTGTAACTAATTCGATGTACAAATTGTAGTTTGCAACTTCACGGTGTATTTGGTTGCATTATTAAAATGTCTCAAAACAAGGGACGTATTAAGCGTTTAAAATCTTAGCGGCAACCCGCAATGCGCCCTAATCTGACAACGATTGATTGTATACCATGAAGAAAAATATAATATATATCATAGATATTGACATGAAATAATTGATATTGAACTTATATTTCTTCAGCACGTGACATTATCAGTATGTTTTCACCTCCGACTATTATTTAATAACGCTCATGTTTTGTCGAGCATCGATCTATTTGACCCCAATAAAATAAATCGTTTTGTATCAATATTAATGCTACCTTATTAGTAGGAGACACAAATTGCATATTTGACAGGTCGGTGTCGCAATAAAAACTATTAAATCCAGTTTGAACTGGATCTATCTTTCGTTATAGACTTAATTATAATACCGTAGCTTTTTGAGGACACAACACACACATGATGTATTGCGTTTACGTTTTTGCTATTGAAATGAGCTTAAATTTTATTGAAAGATTCTTCGCAACGTCATTACTCATTAATAACTTTATTATAAGCTGCCTATAAAAATATAAGCAGGTAGAGAAATTAGGGAAACAAGGGTTACGCGTACTTTTAAATATATCCTTGAGTTAGTTTTTCTTGTATCTACATCTTAATGTCAGTAGGGTAACAATAGCATCTTCCCATAAACCATTATTCCAATGGGTATAGTAAAAGGCGACAGAGGTTCTTTGGGCATTATTACTATCGTATGGCTGTGTGCGCGCAATAAGCTAAAAATTGGAGTACCTACTTTTAAACCTTTTTCCTCGATGTTGGTTCTATTCAAACATCCAAAAAATGTATATTAAACACCCTCTGGTTGGCACGATATCCCATTCTCGCCATACAAATAATTAATCGATCGTCAAGCCGCCTGCCAAGCGTGGCGAGAACCTATGAAATACTTTGGAGGAACCTTATGTCCAGGGGCCTTACTCTCCAAACTGATTTGATTTTGATTCAGATACGATCATGCCGCGTACTTCCTAATAAATTGACATTTGTTTATTTTGATTCTCAGTCGATCGATATGGTCGGGAGTACAAAAAGTTACGATCCAACAATTTTCTTTATCCTGATTAGTTTCAAAGTAATTCACCAAATAAAGTACGAAAAACCACTGATATCGAACGGATTCGGTTCTCGATTGTGTCGGGATTAAACCCCCTGCAGTCATAGCTGAAACGACGACAATGTATCTTTAAAGTGTATCGGACGTAAATTATTAAATTGTAGTCGAATATAGTGTGTGCTGTAATTTTATCTGTAGTGACATGGCTCACGCGCGTGATTATTGATCATTCGAAATTTGTATTCATAAATTCATAAACAGAAAATATGTATCATGTGCCAATTTTGAAGTAATATTATGGTCTATTAAAAGTTGTTCGCGAAAATCTTGTTCTACTTGTGTATAATAAAAACGTTTAAATTAGCAATAGTTTCATAATTATTGTCTACTTAACAATTTACTCAATGACTTAGATTAAATCTATTTTAAGTTAATGCTAAAGCATAGTGCTTAGTGCTATTTATTAGTTTCACTTTTATAAACGAGCTTACCAGAATCTTCCTTTAAACTTGTATACATAATTATTTTATTGTTATTGTACTATAAATTAATAATATCATAGACCAATTACATGTATAATTGGTCCATGATAATATTAAGCATTTAACTCTCGAAGAATCAATGCAGGAATACCAAAGAATGGGGATTAACGGCATATTCTAATGTTATTATATCATCTAGGTAACAAGTCATTAGTAATAATTACTATGTATTATTCCACGTAGCTAAGTAACTACATAAACTCCGCACAATGTGTTAGATCAACAACTAGGTACATATGTGTGTCCCCGCATATTTCTTAGTATTCGACATGTATCCTAGGTATAAAAATTGTTGTATGTATGTATGTATTTAATAATTATAAAAGACATACATAGGTATGAAATAACATGTGAATTGCTCCCGTCAAGACATTGTTTTTATTGAAATATCAATAACGCTAACACCCACTGGTGGTGGTGGCTGATTTCGACAGGCTGGAAAGGGTTATTTTATATTGCCTATTTATGTAAGCAGTATACAATAACACTCTCTTTTGCTGTACATCTGTCATAATAGTTACTGTCATAATAGCTAACTTATACGACTGGAAGAGATCGCTAGATACTTTTTACATGCCTGTCAGACGGATATCGACGGGGATCTGACAATATCTTTATTGATTATGTTAAGATATCCAACGTGGGGATGAAACCCCCTTACCTCTTAGTTATGAGGCAAGCTCTAAACCAGTGGCCCACGGAGGCATCTAATAAAAATATTCCAACACCAAATATAGGACAGGACAGTCTCACGAGACAATATAATGTCTCGGATTTAATAATTAGATAAATCTGTTACATAATTTGAATTTTATTTTTGTATTATTAAATTATAATAAGGTGACATTGACATTGTGTAGCTATTGTAGGTAGTAAACGAACCCGAAGTCCGGCTTATAAATTGTGAAAGTAAATAAATTCTCAAGGCAAACTCAACTAATTTTAAGCGTTATTGACCATACTGTGCTGAAAATATTTGTACTAATTGTGTGTCCCGATAGACATAGATATCATTTCGAAAATATGGAAACGTAATAAAATAGCTCATACTAAATCAAGATTTTATTGAATATAGTATTAAATCCATACAAATATACTCATACATAAGAACAGGGGCGTTATTTACCATAGGGCCAATAGGCCATTGCATTGGCGGCAGGCTGCTAGGAGCTGTGGGTTAAAGTTAGCCAGAGATAATTGATAGTTTAATTTGCCATTGCTTAAACGGCTGCAAAATTTTAATTGCAGTTACCGTCCGAAGTTTGCGTTTAAATCACTTGACCTATTTACTATGCACATAACAAATAAAGGTAGGTACATTATAAATAATATTTACCTACATATTATGTTAATTTTATAACAGGTTTTACAACTTATATTCAAAAGACATAAAAAACCGTAAACAAACACAAAAATCTTCCACTATTAATTATTAACAAACCGCTCATAATAAAAACAAAAGCGAGCTCTCAAACGTCTAGCCATAAAGTGATGTAGGTACAAACGCACAGAACTTTAGATACCTAGTTGTTTATAATTAAAAAATATGAAACATAAAAAAAAAGTTAAAGTCGGGTAAAAAGAAAATAAATAAAACAATAATTTATGTTACAGATGAGGAGGCTTTGTTGAATTATTAAATCTTCGTCTTTATAAAATGCAGCATAGCAAATAGGTTATTGGGAAAGTGTTTATACTCATAGGAATACTATACTATACACGTATTCGTTATTTAGGTAGTTACATTTTACAGATTTAATTGCAACTTAGAGCCAACTAGGAATTAGAATTCATAAATCTCATAAGTCATACGGTCAGCTCATAGCAATTATAATTTTTTACACAAAAAGTAGTGGTGCGCGACAGTATCTAACAACTGTGTTATTTTATAAATCTTTTTATATAACACTTATAACAAGCGAAACATTACAATTGTTATTCTTATTGGTATCCTCTTTTTTGCTGCCGTGCTTGCCAGGTAAATAAAAAATAAATCTGATTAAGAAAAATCCTATTTTCCGGGTCCGTTTGCAAGGATTATGATATTAATAAATTCGAAAGCGTTTTGTTTATAATTTTAACAAGTACTCGACAACTATTTACATTGTCACATGTTGCGGATGGTATTTTTACAATATAAATATTGTAAAGGTAAACATGGTAAAACACTAAGAGCGTGTTTCACCAAGCAATGTTTAAGTTAATCCTTCGTTAAATATCATGTTGTTCCTCTCGTAATTCCTATCAATGAATGAGCAGGCATGGCAATTTAACAAGCCGTTAACACTAATATGCGTTGGTGAAATCGGTACTAAAGCTCTCCATTGACGGTCTTATCTACCGTCAGTTCGGACTGGACAGATTGAAAACCGTTAATGTCAGTCGGACTGAAGCGAATCGTATTCGTTCAGATCGAACTGACGGCAGATCAGAACGTAAATCGGAGCTTTAATGTTTTACCTGATTCGATCGGCCTCCTCCATACGAGTATGACGGCCTTTTGAGTTAAAAACAACCCACATATACTTGTCAGTTGACCGACTGTCAAAAATAACCAGTTGGTTTCACTGTTTTTCGGAGGACTTTCGTACACCTACACTTTATTGGCGAAGACTACTTCTTCAGAGGAAGGCCTGTGTAATAGGTAGGGATTTAGATGAGAATCTTCAAAAGAAACCAATAATAATAAAGAAGGATTTAATTAAGAATTTGATTATAGTTGAGTTAATTTGATTATTATCAACTTAGTATATTACGAACTACAAGGTAAATAAAATATAGTAAATAAAAAGTGTTTATTGGGAATACCCAATAAACACCTATTGTTTAAGTATCGCAGGTATTTTGAATCTAATTAGTCGTTTAAATCTAGATTATATTTTAAGATATTACCAGTAGTATTGGTATGGACTAGTTTGTGTAGTATTTGCACTAGTTTTAGAGTTATTTATAAATAAATTAAAGACTTAGGTATTTATTTAAATTCTATAGTTATGTGTACTCCAAAAAAATTTTACGGATCGTTACCTTCTATAATGTGTCTACAATGTCGACCTTCTATTTATTCAAATACAGCAGAAAAGAAACTTGAAAGCATATTTCTGACTATTCATTATTTAAGCTCAGCTCAGCAACGTCAATTTTTTCATCTCTGCATCTACTTTTCGTCTCTACGACTATGTAGACAACGCATTCCAGATAAAATAGGAAAAGGAACTTTAAAGGACGGCGTTAGGAGCTTCCTAAAACGAACCCTCGTTGATGCATATATATTTTTATTCCGCACAAATAATCGTCTAATGGTTGGTCGAGATGCAGACGGGACTTTGTTCCTGACCTTCGAATGAAGTGGCTGTTATAATGATGATCACACACTTGCCACAATGGCTATCAGCCTCGCAACTACCTGCGGAAATAGTAGTTTGAAGAATAATATAAACACAAAGGTGACAACCCTAAAAATTGACGATAATTGAGACATTATATGTTGCCAGGATGTATGTCGTTACAGGCCAGGCTGGAATAAGGTCAAAGGGGATATTGGACTATTAATACACTGACCTCTCTCAATCTATTTTGAGCTAGTCTTAAGATTGGCGAGTTTTCCCGTCCTAGGTAATCCAAGGAAATAACTATCCTAGTTTTCCTTTTACAGATAATAACTACAAACTCAGCTCTAAAGATCTCTATTAACTGACAAAGAAGAAGCGAAGTCGTGTGTGTCAAGAAACTATAAATCAGAGCAATCCAAAAACATAGTTATAATTAAAAAAAATAAATCATACACGTCAATTATTACCGATTGGACAGCCCTAAGATCTTGATCAGAATGTTAACTTTACGCTAATTAAACGCGCTTAATTTATTTGAAACCGAATAAATGTTTGATAAACTGTGACTTCGACCCCGATAGCTGACTTTATTACCATGTTGTACCTTAACAGGACACATGTGACATGGCTTTCCTAAGCCTGTATTAGGTGACTTTTCCGCTTCACTGCAAGCAAAAGTGTGATTCCCTGTGTAGGGTTCCGTTGGTTTGTTGGTCAAAAAGTTTTTAAGTAATATCTACTAACGCATCACTCCACGTGCCCCTGTTCAACCTTCTAACTACGTTTATATTTTGACCATTACAATGCCTTCTGTAGATTCCACTTGAAATATACCTATTTGGAGAATAATAAAAAATATTGACACAAACTTGTTGACCGGCAACCATTTAACTGGTAATGTACACGAAAATAATTCAACCAAATTATTGGATCACGACTTGACTTCTCAGAACATTATGTTTACTGCGGTGACGCCCGAATATTTCGCAGTACGAAACACGCGAATAGAGAATGATTCTTTAGTGTTTAAACTTTAGATGATGATGAGAGTTCTGGTCTCCGAGGTACTAAGGTCCGTATAAATCAAACAATCTCAAACCCAACCTCACCTGAGAACCTATTTGACAGAACAAACAACGTTCCGTTTCACTTTTAGAAGTGAACAACTTTATTAATGTTACATAGTACTTCAATTTCTTTTCGTTTTATACCGTAATATTCATATTATAGATTATAGAAAACATTAAAATAAGCATAATCGATATTTTTATAATCTTATAAATTACGTTTTAAGAAAGAAAAAAATTAAAGTATGTAACATACCTAAGTAAAGTTCTTCGTTTTGAAAAGTGTAACGAAACGTTTTTTTATCTGTCAAATAGGTTTTCAAGTGAGGTTGTGTTCGAGATTGTTTTATTTATACATACGGGCCTAAGAGTACATAAGAAGTTCGAAAACAAAATGAATAGGATTTGACATAAGCTTCACTAAGTGACATAATATGAAATCGCTTGTCATTTAGCGTACCTTATGTCATCCCTTACATTTTGTTATTATGATAATAGCGATGGCATCTTAAATCTCGACCGAGACACATTCAGTATTAGATACTTAATTTATTGACTATTGGACTAGTAAAAATAATATCTGAACGCAACCAACTAAGGTATACTATGTAGTAAGTAGATTGTAGTGGACTTAAATCTACATAGTATACCTTATGAAATAAAACTGGAGTTTTGCGATAAGAATGCAGTGATTCAGTATAAATGTCACAACGGCTTACTTACAAAATCTTTATCTAAGTAAGCATTAAATTAGTCTGAGTCCAGATTTCACCAACGCATGTTAGTGTTAACAGCTTGTTAAATTACCATGCCTTCTCATTCATTGATAGGAATTGCGAGAGGAACAACATGATAATAATAATATTTACCGAAGAATAAACTGGTAAATCACGCCCTTAGTTTACGGGTTATTTTCATTATATACCTACCCCGGATTACTAATTTTAAGGGCCGAGAACGTCTTTGTAACTTCTCTGATTTTGTGAGATTCAGATCAATCTGCTTGTTTCGTAAACCATTTCATTAAATTAAATTAATTCGGACAATTGGTAATTTTCATCATCAACGTCACAACTCTCATCTAGAGAGTTAATAGCCGCGAAGTATAACAAAGGACCTCATTGT
The DNA here is from genome assembly GCA_905187575.2 of Celastrina argiolus. Taxonomy (NCBI): domain Eukaryota; kingdom Metazoa; phylum Arthropoda; class Insecta; order Lepidoptera; family Lycaenidae; genus Celastrina; species Celastrina argiolus. The sequence goes on from LR994583.1 coordinate 19,396,810, forward strand.
AACAGGTTTCGATAACATCAAGATGTAGTTAGCATTGAGTGTAGGCGGATAACAGAGCGTCACTGAACTGATAAAAAATTTACACGGATATATAGGCCTTAACGGAGGTTGCAGATGGTTGTAGTACCTTTGTATTGTGAAGGCTATTAGGTGATCAGTAGCAAGCATACCAAATAACAACATTTATTATTTAAAAATGTAACCCAAATACGTTACTTATCTAGCCAATGTTAGGGCTTGTACACAAAATTGCGATGCGACGCCGCATCGCAGAAATGACGTCACACAGCCATAGAATTGTCAGCCGTGTTGTATGGGCGTGTGACGTTATTTCTGCGATGCGACGTCGCATCGCAGTTTTGTGTACAAGCCCTTACACGGACTTTTATTACGAATCAAAAGACCCTATTCAATAAATACGATAAATAGTTTAGGCGCTACGATGAGTGAAAATTGTGGGCAATCTTACCTATTACCACTCCTTGCACTTACGCCATTGCAACTCCTGTGTAGCCAGGACCATAATTTCGAAAACAAAATATATGGGATTTGACATAAGCTTCGCTAAGTGAAATACGAATTCGCATGTTATTTAGCAAACCTTATGTCAAACCACATTTTGTTTTAGAACTTCGTAAGCGAATAGTGATGGATCTTGAATTAGAGATAGGATAGATGATAGCATCCTGGATGTGTTGGGACGAAACATCTATACTATCTACATAAACTACCAAAATCATTACCTATTATACTTTTGGCCTCGCCTTGGTTGGGATAAGATAGAAATAGTTAAGTTATTAGACACAAGTTTATGGCCAGCCCATTAGCAATATGAAACATGATTTTGCTCCACATTTTTGTAATTGAACTAAATATACGTAGGTATTTGGACGCATTGCAAATGTATAGCATTTCATAGTACGTATATAGATTGTAGAATCTTATGCGATTTTTAATGAATTATATACCTCTATATAACTTAATATGTATCTTATCTTTTGTTCATGAATTTATAGCTTTTCTAATGACCTTTAATAAATAATATAAGCGTCTGTTTGTTAACAGGAAGCAGAGGAATGGGCTCGCAAACAGAGCAGCCGCGGGGGTCAGATGGTCAACCCCTCCTTCGAACCCGACGATTTTCTTCCACAGAGGTAAGCGTTTTAACTGACTTCCAAAAAAGGAGAAGGTTCTCAATTCGGCCTGTTTTTATTTTCAAATATATAATAGTTGTTCACCGAAGAGGGTAAGGCCAACGAAGGTAATTTTGTAGATTGCAGAAATTCTACTGCATTTAGTTTCATAATCAAAATATTTTATTAATTAATATAATATCGCTAAGTATCCGAAGAACTTGTGTTACAGGTATCAGACAACGGAAATATATTTAATACATTTTATACTATAGGTACACATATTTTAGATTTTTTTATTATATTTTTACAAATTTAATATGTACAGATCCATGACCCAGGAATATTGAAAGCTTTTTGTTCCCTCGGCGGGATTCGAACTGGCTGAGCACCAACGCGCTCAACCACTACGCAACGGAGGTCGTCATAATTTAGAATATTCGTACTGTACAAAGATCGTAATATTTTCCAAGAGACAAAATACAAATATAATATTAAAGATGGCTTAATAATGTTAAAATCCTAAAAAAGAAAGTAGGTAGTGCCTACAGCCTATTACACTTTTTAAAATTTCCATTTTGTCACTTCTGAAACTCGTGGAAAGCTGATATTGCAATAAAACATTATCTATGTAAAATATGTAAGTTGTAAAGTGAAAAAGGTTAGTTAGTTCATATTTTTTACAGTTTTACAGTTTACTAAGACAGAAATTCCACACCTAAGTTGTAACAATAATTAATTAACTACTTAAGTCATTATAACTGTTAATAAAGTTTCTTCTTTATTTCCAGTTTGTCACCAGTGAAAGATGACAAGAAAGGACGGAAGGATAAGGGTATTTTCCTTGTGAACATGAAAGAAAAGAACATAGAAGAAGTGGAAGAATACGAACCCTACGACAATAGAGTTGTCGATCATCCTACGACGTAAGTGTTAATTTGTAAGAAAATAACCACCATTTTATAAATAACTTTAACTCGACTATGTTAATTTTATAACCAACTAGCTGTTCCCGTGACTTCGTCCGCGTGGTTTTTGAGCGACTTAAACCGTTTATGCATCGCTCGCAACGAAAGTTTCCCCGTTTTTGCAACATTTCTCACTGCCGCTTCGCTCCTATTGGTCCCAGCGTATAACATATATAGCCTAAACCCTTCCTCTATAAACTAAAAAATAATTTATCAAATCGGACCAGTAGTTCCTGAGATTAGTCCGTTTAAACAAACAAACAAACTCTTCCGCTTTATAATATTAGTATAGATGTTACCCAGCCTATTATTACGAATCTATTGACGCCTTTTTTTATTAAAATCGGTGGAACTGTGGGAATTGTGGAAGCCCCAAAGGAGATCTTCCTTTGCGGAGGTTACCACCTCGCTCGGTCAGGTCGAAGCCCACTTTACATCTTATGTTGTATAAGCGCCGGACTTAAAAAACTTCGATAGCGCGCGTTGTACTACACGTAGGTACATTAACTGACATAGACAAACCAAAATCAACATCTTAAATCATTATCCTTCTTTTTGGCTTCGCCGTAGTCGGGTATATATATTAAGTAGGAATATCCAATTTTAGTAATTTATCATCATCGTAGTACCTATAAAGTGCCTTTACTGACTTACCACTGAGTTTCTCTTTAGCAAAGAGGATCACAGATTAGGCTGTAGAACCCCAATGCATAATGTCTCCATATCTACTTGGTTAGCAGAATTCACGCCTCTTTAAATATTTTTTGACTTCTTAAAGTCTGAGCGCTGAAACGTAACACGGAAGTCACCCACTAGGTTTGTGTGGCGCTGTGTCACGTCCACAAGGTTAGCAGTTTATATGCAAGGTAGAAAAGAATGTGTCTAAGATAGTGAGTAACTGATCTACCTGGAAACAAAGCAAGATATCCTAGAATTTTAAATATTTCCGTTATCTACAGATAATAGTAGGTAATTGTTTTAGGTCAATAGATTTTGAGTGGAGATTTGTACAAGTGCTTATAAAATTCCTATCTTATGATATCTTTCTGAGAAGACCGCTTGAATCGCACTCAAGGGTGCAGGTTCGATCCCGGGTACGGCGAATGGATATACATACGGATTACGGGCGCAGTAAACAGTGAATGATAATTAATAACTGTAAGATGGGTGTCTGACAAGAATAAAGGTACCGGTTGGAATCGGACGAAACGCAACAACAGCAGACGACGACACATATGTCATGAAGTCTGCTAATCCGCAGTAGTTTGATATACCAAGTTAGTGTGTATTCACCTCACGTAAATGGTGGTGGTACATCACCATAGTACGGCCATTATAAGCATCTAACTTGTATTCACACTTCACAGGAACACCGAAACGCTGCTCCATCTACTCAAAGGCAGCTTGGGTACCGGCATCCTGGCGATGCCTCACGCTTTCAAGAATTCCGGCTACGTGGTCGGATCTATAGGCACTGTGGTTATTGGTGTTCTGTGCACGTACTGCATACACGTGCTGATCGACTCGTGCTATGTGCTGTGCAAGCGGCGGAGACTGCCCTCCCTCACGTATACCGCGGCTGCCGAAGCCGCTTTGAACGAAGGACCTGATGTCTTTAAGAAATGTGCGCCGTATGCAGCGTAAGTAATTCTGCAGTATCCAAATTACTTATTTTTTATTGAATGTACTGCAAGTAGGGTGGCAGTAATACTTAATACTTAGGTATCAGCAACAGCGACAGAGGGGATATTATATATCCGGAAATGGGTAGCAACGTTTCGGCGGACACTGTTTTTATTTTAAAACTTCGCTCGACAACCCGCCTAAATACTTCGGGGGAGGCCTATGGTTAGCAGTGGACGTTATAGCCGTTCTTTAAGTGACACAGTAACAATACATAAACTACATATTGTACTATTCATCTTTATTATTTTACATCTATTAAAATACACGACCGATTTCGTTAAGTCGTTATCAGGATCTATTGATTGTCTACCAATTTGGGTGGCGGTCGCTGTATATTATATATTATGACTTAGAACCATAGTGTAGATTAAACGGGAACTCGTAACTCACACGCAAGACCAATTGCAGGTGTTGTGTGTGGAGCCGGCGGCATATTTAGTAATGATCACATAAAACTTTTTTATAGATCTCTACAGTAGTTTGGAAGAGCAAAAGAGATCATAATAGTATGCGAAAATTTGCTTTTTTAAAGTTTTCTCTTTCGTCAGCTCTAATGTGCTTTAATCAAAATAATTTCTTTTGTTGCAGGCATATAGTAAACATTTTCCTTCTGATATACCAAATTGGAACGTGCTGTGTATACGTCGTGTTTGTGGCTGAGAACATTCAGTATGTGCTTAAACAACAGTTTGAAATCGACTTCAACATAACCTATATCATGTTGTGCATACTGTTGCCGCTGATTTTCATCAATTGGGTGCGGGATTTGAAGTATTTGGCGCCTTTTTCGGCCATTGCGAACGCAGTCACTATCGTTAGTTTTGGCATCATCCTGTATTATATCTTCAGAGAGATACCGTCAATGGAAGGGAGGCATCCTGCGGGCAGGATTACAGATTTCCCACTTTTCTTCGGCACGGTGTTGTTCGCGTTAGAAGCTATTGGCGTTGTAAGTATTTATAAGTTATATCTTCAATTAGTGCAAAATATAATTTGCAAAAAACAATAGGTAAAATGACATAATCAATATATAGCATATTTGTTACGATATAGTAATTTGTTACAGTGTAGATATTTATTATCATTTTTTGTTTATTTTTATGCTGACATTATTAGGAAAAACCTAACAATTTACATAAATGGGTAAGGACTTTAAGATTCAACTTATTCTAATAATCATGTTTCATTGATTAGCATTAGCTTTTATTTGTATAAAAAAATATTAGATATAATTAAAATAAGGTTATAAAAATAAGGATATTTTGTTGAAATGTTTTGCTTGACATTCATCGATGGTTCTAGATCCTTCCTTTGGAGAACGAAATGAAGACTCCTCGGGACTTCGTGGGAAAATTCGGCGTTCTGAACCGAGCCATGATCAGCATCATAGTACTATATGTCGGCATGGGGCTGTTTGGATACTTGAGATACGGAGACGAGGCTAAGGGATCAATCACACTGAATCTGCCATCTGAAACTGAAGTGTAAGTAAAGATTGTTACTTAAATTACACCTTTATGTTGAATGTTTGTACGAAATTTCGACATTCATCCCCTACGGGGAATGCAACGCAAATATTTACGCGGCAACCTTACCCTACGCAATGAATATTGCGTCCTAACCTTTTAAATTCTTTATTCATTCCTCACCAATATTTTATATTTCAGACTAGCCAGCGTCGTGCAATGTTTGCTGGCGTTTGCGATATTCGTAACCCACGGGCTGGCGTGTTACGTTGCTATCGATATCCTATGGAACGAGTACATTGGTCAACGTCTGCTCAACAGCAACCACAGACTGCTCTGGGAGTATGTAGTGAGGACTACCATCGTTCTTATCACATGTAAGTAATATACCATGATAATAAGAGACAATAATTAAAATTGTAATCAATAGGAAAACCATGGCGATTTTAGTTTCACCAAAACCTTTAAAAACAACTATTAGGTATTATAAAACAATTGTAGAAAAAGTGTGAATGTTCAGAGCAATTAAGGTATCATTTCTGGTTAAAAAGGCTATATTTAGCCTAAGTTTTTGTATAAATAAATCTAGAATAGTATTTTACCCTTCGTGGCCTAGTTAGTGGTTTAGAGCTTAATGGACTCAAGAGATCGTGGGTTCGATCCCCGCGTTGAAGCAACATAAAATATGGTTTTCACGTCTGGTAATGACAATACAGGCTGATCACCAGATTGTCTGACAAGAAACATGATCCATAAGGTCGTCATTAATTATACTTTTGAATGAGAAAAATAAATATTTAAGTTGGTTCTGAAGGTGATTCGTTGAGTTTAATATCCATCGTTTTGAATCCTCCACAATTCAGAATGTTATTCTGAATTGTAATCGGACAATGAAATATTCGTGAGTTAGACCGCATTTCACCAACGGATGTTAGTGTTAACGGCTTGTGAAAATACCACGCCTTCTCATTCATTGATAGGAATTACGAGAGGAACAACATGATATTTAACTTTAACATTGCTCGTGAAACACGCCCTAAACCAGTACCTATATGCCGGATTTTGATTAAATTTTCTGTTCCAGTTGCGTTGGCTGTCGCGGTACCACTGTTGGACTTGTTCATTTCTTTATTTGGAGCGCTGTGTTTGTCTGCACTTGGTCTCGCATTTCCGGCTATCATACAAACCTGCACCTACTGGTACTACGTTTCCGACTCCGAGAGACTGCGAATGATCATCAAAAACGCCATTGTAGTCATTTTCGGAGTACTGGGATTGATCGTTGGAACCTGGACATCACTACAAGGAATCATACAGAAGTTGGAAGAGGGACCCGAAGGAATTGTAGGCAACACCACACTAGCAGTCACAAATTCGACATTAGAAAATTAGACTTTGTTTTATGTAATTTTGAGTGCCATTTAATTTAGTGAACCGTCCATGGCATATTTTAAGCACAGCTATGGCGTTAAGGTATTATTAAGGTTAAGCTATGTAATTATTGTGAATTTTAGTAGGTTTATAAAGAAACTTATCAAAACATTAGCTAGATGAAGCGCTGGCTAATTATTTCTCATAATAAATAACAAATTAATTTAATGTAGGTATATGTCGCAATCACCCGGTTGAATCCGGTATTTGATTGAATGACTAGCCCGTTGAATTCTATTTTTACCAACAAATTCCATGAATCCGAGACTGGAACACTCATTTAATATTTTATTTTTAAACTTCAAAATTTTCGAATGTATACTATTTTCAAAGAGTAACGCACATTAAAGTAAATTAATCAAAAAATATATCAACACATTGCTATCTGTATGAGCTGTTTGACGCCATTCAATGACCGCGCTAGTCATTTAATCAAATAAGCAGATTCAACCAGATGACTGCAACATAATATTAGGAACATATTATAATATTTGATCTGTAAATAACAAATATCAGATAATTATCGTCTATTTCTATGTCGCTCCTGGCTGGTCAGGTCAATAGCCATCAAGCGAACAATAACATTTACATACAAAATACTTTTAGTTTAGAAATAACGATACTTATTATGTTTTATTCGTATGATTATTTATTTTATACTAGGGCCAATTGAAATCGTAGAAAATTATCTAGCTAATTTTAATTGTAATTCGTTTTAAAAGCGACTTCAACTATAAAGCCTCAGCCTCGAATTTTGCGGGCAGCGGGGCGGGAGCGGCGGCGGCGCGGGTGCGGTACTCGTTACCCGCTCCCGCGCCGCTGTTTACGAGAACCGGTCCATTTGTTTATACGCAAAAGATCCTGCCGCTCCCGCGCCGCCGCCGCTCCCGCCCCGCTGCCCGCAAAATTCGAGGCTGAGGCCTAACAGCCATCACCATAAACGTCCAATCGTCATAACGATTTTACGATTGGCAGTATGGAGTATAGCTACGCTTAGAAATAATCTGAACTGCTTAGGTTGCCACTAATAACTGCAACACCCGCAATAGGTTTAAAAAAATAACATAGTAGTAACATAAGATTGAGTACCAAATTCGAATAAATTTAAAATGTATTATTTTTAACTTTGTGGATTAGTATGACAGTGAAATATTCGAGTATTAATATGACTATATTAGATATATGGTAAAAATGTTGTAGGTATAGTGTATACGCTACGCTATACGGTTATCCTAGTTCGCTGTCAGTATAACGTAGATATTAAGTGGAAATTAAAATAACATTATAATAATATATGGGCCATACTTATTTATATAAAGGAGAATGTTAACTAATTTTTATTTTTAGCCCCTGATAAACTTTATTGAAATTAAAATTTTGAATTAAAAAAAATATTACGATAAGTAATTTTTAATTTCAAATTCTCGACGCGATGACGTCATTTCCAACGCCTTCTACGGGCCGCGAAATTCACAAGAATTTCAAATGTCTGTAAATTCATGAATTCGTGGTCTTTTTCAATGAAACAAAAACTAGTGTATTTGTATAAATGCATACAATAGGACAACAGTTTTAAACGATTTTGTATAACTAGTAACATTCTCCAATAAGGTAAGTCCGGGGATGACAGCTATACCAACTTGAAACGCTTCAGCAATCGAAAATCATAAAACAATGTTTTTAACCTCGAGTGTCCTGAGTAAAATGGAAGGCTTGAAAGGTTTAGTCAAAATAATTTGACACTTCTATTTTCTAGAACTAGACTGCAAATTTTTAAAATTAAAAAAATATTTCAATTCAATCTATAATTTCCTAAGAGTACCTTTATTCTCTTCTTCACACGAAGACTATTTTTATTATATTTATTTTTGGATGAGAGTGGCAAAAATAAAAGTGGCATTTTCTTCCTTTCGGCTCCCGGAGTTACCCTTTAAATGAATAGAATACATTGAAGTTACAAGTAAGACGTGGAGTGTTTAATAGTTAATTTTTTTAGGTATTATTATGGACCCGGTATACTCAGGCCAATCATACGTGCCTTTTTGTGTATTTTTATAAAAAAAGCACTAAAAAACAACACAGTTGTATGCACGCATGGGACAGTATATAAAGTAGTAACTGGTTTATATTATAGTCATAGTACAGGTTCGATACCTGATAGTGAGATATGATAGTCGCAATGAATGAAATTATATTTAAGTAGCTTGGAATGTTCATACAACGTCTAGCTCTAGATTTTAGCGAAAACTTTGCACCGTATTGACCGCCTAAAGCAGTTTTATAAAAACTGAACTGTAACTTTTCTAGAGCTAGCATATTAACAAAAATATACAAAAATTTATTTACATACATTTACATAGTCTCTAATTTTGAGTATTAAATACGTTTTTTGTGATTCAAATATGGGACGATGTTGTTGTGACTAGAATAAGTCAAAAAACGTTCAAATGTTAAATCCGTTAAGAATCCTATTTATTGTTATTGTTATATATTTATGCCAATATTGACTTTGTTCATATTTATACAGAAATAGCTGGTCTGGAGGTCAAAGGACTTTTCAAAGCGTTTAGATCAAAATTATAATTAAATCCCGGAGAAGTACAGTTGGTGCCCTTTGTATTTTGCTCTCCAGAGTTGTCGAGTATAATCTAATGGCAACTTAACAGTGCCTGGTCACTTTAGTTCCAGGCCAGCTCTTTATACATTTACCGAACATTTACGAATTATCTGTGATGATGTTAGTTTGTAACTTACTGTAAGTTAAGAGTAAGATGCAATAACGCGACGTTAAAATACATTTAAAATGGTACTCAAATTTTATTATTATTATAGTATTATTCATTCAATATATTTTCAATCAAGTTATAGTTATTATGGTACATTTTGACAAATAATACTCTCAACTCTTACAGCAGTTTCTCAATTCTAATTTAATAATGTTGGTGACCGATAATACATATTGACTCTGTATGTAGGTCGCATTCTTGCATTTTACTAATTATTTTGAATGTTTTAATGTCAGTGATATTGTGCTCAGAGTTATTTTGGTGTTGATGTTGAATAAATTTTAAGAAGTATACATGTGTTATTTGTTCGAATGTCTCCGAAAATTAATGAAATGTGAATAATAAAACGGAAACAACTTTTGAAACTTAACAATCTATAAATTAAAACGAACATATTTAAAAAATCAACCTTTATTAACTAAGTAACTGAAAATCACAAAGAATGCATACATTGGAATCTTACACTTTATCTATCACTTTCATATTACATTAACCATAATTAAAATGACATAATTTTAGAAATCTTAGTCTAAATTTTAAAACATGAAATTAAAAACAGTAAATAAAAATCAAGCAGACGTGGCTCTTTTCATCACTGAAAAAGTCAAATACAAAATTTATTTCATGCAATCGAACATAGTTTAAACTGAGAAATATAACGGGTGTAAAAAGAGCAGTCACTATAACTTTGGGATATGACTATACTACCTCTTCTCGTTCTAAGGTCTTAGAAATATTTTTTTTTTTACAAAAATTAAAAAAAAATATATATATATTGGTTTTTCGTTATTCTTGAAAAAAAGAAATACCTAGTAAAAAGTAAAAAAAACATTTTAGGTCTTGACAAAAATAATTTTAAAAAATCCAAAATGAGGACAGGCAGTATAATCGTATCTCAAAGTTATATTGACTGTTCCAATACACGCTGTATATGTCCTGATATGTCTAAGGAGGGTTCCGTAACTTACCAACTCGCATATATTTTTCATATTTTTGGTTATAGAATATTTAGCATGACCTATTAGCAAAGACTTAACTTTATATGCTTTTGCAGTTAACAGACCCCAAATAAAACTAGAAGCATAAAAACTTTTCATTTTAGCTAGCAAATGAAATAATCATAATTTGTAAAAAATCTATTAATAAGAAATTATAATTTAAAAACTAAAAAACTCGACTGAATTTCTTTCGACACGAGTCTAACGACATCTCTCAAGCTAAAATCCATCGAGCCTGTAACAATTATCCCAGTTTCTCGAACGCTATTCAAATGAATGATCAACTAACATGGCATTCAAATCAACAACCCATATTGAACGCTGATTGGTAGAACATTATCAGACAGAAAGGAACGAAAGCTCGCACTTTTTGTTAAAATTCCACAGATACGATTAATGAACCAAAGACACCGATTAGTTGACATACGGTTTAAATCAGCGAGCGAGCGTGATGTAATTATAAAATATCTGTCTGTTCCTTTCTGTCTGGTAATGTTCTACCAATCAGCGTTCAATATGGGTTGTTGAATGCCATGTTAGTTGATCATTCATTTGAATTGCGTACGTGCGTGCGTGCGTGGGGGAATGTGTTACAAAGTTAAGAATAATTTTGTATATTTATTTGTTATTGGAGTTTCATAGTTTTATCATAGATTGATTGGATTTGCTCGGCGCACGGAATTATTAGTATATTTTTTACAAAATTATTGCTTTATATTTCTTTCGTGTTCTTTAGTTAATTCAGTTTTATAAGTATTTTAAAATTATAATTAAAGATAGTTTTTGCAAGTGTCGACTATATGTAGTTTCTTTTCTTTTTACTGGTGCAATTAGACTTCTTACTTTTTTCTTATAAAAATATTCACCTACCTATGGAATAAAAGGTTTTTCTAAAGATAAGCATTTTGTAAAAGTAGGTAGTAAATGTTTGTAATAATTATCTTTCTTTACGGTTGACGTATGTAATTACTATCCAGAAATAGTTTCATATTAGGAACACTATCGCAATAACACAGACTTTTTTTGCACCAACGGTTTTCATTTTCCGATGGATTAAAAAAAAATTGTCAGTAGTTTTGGTTCTTATAAAAATATAACTCAAAATTTCTCTTTATTTAGTATTCGAACCACTGATCCTAGAGAGTTTTTGCCAAAGATGCCAGAAAGCTTTCGTTCTAATGTCAGTTTTATAAGAAAACATGTATTAATTCTGTTGATATAATAATTCCTTAATTCGACTTTTGACAACCCTTTAATTTAATAATCCAATAACAAATGTATCTACAGTATGTTTTGCTCTACAAAGCTACATTTACATGGCTATGAATTATTTTCATTATTTTATACTAGCAAGTCTCCCGGACACTGCAATGCACCCCCGCCAAGTCAATAATTTATATACGCGTAATATTAATAAAAAAAATATTCGTATGAAATTATTTAAGGCATTTTAGTCGTAATATGGTGCTATTTTAGACTAACACACTGATCTAACTTATCAACTAGGTTAATCGTTTAAAGTTAAGGTTTTGTACTTGTATAAAGTTAAATGGAGGTAGTGCCACTAGTGATAAAATTAGTAATACTAAAACCTTGCCTATACTTACAATACTAAAATTTGGGTACTGCAAACTAAAAATTCAAATTACCGTTACTTCTAAATAATTAATAAGGAATGTATGTTCCTTGTTAAAGGCCTATGTCTATACATGCAGAATTATTTAACACTTTTTTAATAAAAAATAAATAAAACCAGATACAATTATGTATAGTATGTCACATTTAATTTTAACCCAAACGTAAACAAATCCGTCTATGACACAACTATAGGCTAGTTAGTGATGCGAATACAATACGATAATTATTGATTGCGACGATGAATCCATAGACTATAGATTATATTTTACAGTTGGCAGTGTCAAAATGGCGTATTTTTATGGTGAAAGTTTTTCATTTGAAGTTTAAGTATACTAATTATTGTTTAATTGTTTGAAAATGTATTGGATGATGAATTATGATCATTTGATATCCCGGTGAAAGTGTTGATAAGTGTGCACAATAAGTGAATATGTGAAAATTTCCCTGTTTTGTTTTGTTTACGTTTAGGTTAAATTTAAAAGAGAGGTACTATACCGTAATTAAGTATACTAAAAGCACCAACAATAGATTCGTTTAAAATATGGCAGCCACATTATATACTTAATATTTTACACTTAATTAAGTTAAAGTAATCGGCATTTTAATTTGGAATAAGTTTGGACATAAAAAATGTTAAAATTGCCTTTTTTTTTTTAAGAAAACTTTTTACAAGTCTTTTTTGCCTGTATCTTTGACTTTAACAATTAAAAAAGCAACTGAATAAGATTGTACCAGCACTCTATATGAAATAAGGAAATGCACTTGATAGTAATGTTAACACGATAAACTAAAATTAATCACTAAATTTAGTCTTTAAAAACAGTTATAATACTGTAAAGCCCCTGTATAACATATTTAAGAGTATAACATATTTAAGAGTATAACATATTTAAGAGTATAACATATTTAAGAGTATAACATATTTAAGAGTATAACATTATTTCTTGCCTGCATCATAGCCTGTTAGTATCGTGCGAAGAGCTGTCTTCAAGTTTTCATTAACTTCCAGCTCTAATTTGGCAAGGTTCTGCCGGCAGCATGGACAGTTGTGTGTTTTGTTCGATTTGAAAGCCAATTTTATACACCCCTGAAAGTATAAGATTAGTTGAATGGTATTAACAAAAAAATATTAAATTATCCTACTGATATTATAAACGCGAAAGTTTGTAAGTATGTATGTTTGTTACCCTTTACGCAAAAATTACTGAACAGATTTCGATGAAATTTAGTGTTGAAGTAGTTTACAAGCTAGATGAAACATAATATGCTGGGTGGAAAAATGTATGTGTCCCTCGGGATTTAATTATGCGCGTACGAAGCGGGGTCAGAGTACATCTAGTCTATTAATATGGGAGGCAAAAACTTTATGTTAACTTTACGTGAATTCTGAAAACAAGAATTTAAAGTTTGGCACACTTATAGTTTTAATAGTTAATATTTACAGAATGCTATATATATATGAATTCTAAATAGTGTTTAGAAAAATATAAAATTAATAAAATAATTATAACAGTAGGTTTAACTCGTTATCAATTTTTATTTTAGATTCCATAGACAACATTAAATATTTTTTGCGTACCTAAAGATGTAAGGGGAAGAGAAACCGGAAAGAAATAATAATGGTCGAATTTCGAGCACAGGGTGACCTTTTGTTCTTTGAATATCACTTACTTACACAGTTTCAAGAAAGCAAAGGAAGTACGAGTAGTATAATTTATCACACAAAAACAGTGGGAGTTTGTGAAACTTTTAGTTTCATCTTGTCATTTCATCAAATATCACTATCATCCTGCTATCATGGCCCAGGAGATACAACCCAGTTGCAGACAGACGGACAGTGGTGTTTTAGTAATCTCCACTTTTACCTTAAAAAGTATAATGTGTATGACAGTGTATTTACCATACAAAAGTTATGCAAGCACGGCGTAGTGACGGGATACACGGCTACATCCTGACATATGATACACAGGAACGCTTGAGTCAGATGTTCAATAAACTCCTGTAAAGTGAAATCAGATTATTATATACTTGTTTTACTATAGTATGTCCGAGATAAATTTAACCCAAACGTAAACAAATCCGTCTTTGACACAACCATAGATTAGTCAGTGGTGTCTATTGTCCATTATTAATACAACTAGCTGACCCTTGCCCACTTCGTTGAGCATAAAAACAGTTTATGATGAAATTCAACTAAAAAAAACAACCCCTAACTCGGGAACGCGGAACCCGCAACGCGGGAACCCGGAACCCGCAGCATGGGAACCCGAAACCCGCAACCCGCAACGCGGGAACGCGGAACCCGCAGCATGGGAACCCAAAACCCGCAACGCGGGAACCCGGAACCCGCAACGCGGGAACCCGGAACCTGCAACGCGGGAACCCGGAACCCGCGACGCGGGAACCCGGAACCCGCAACGCGGGAACCCGGAATCCGCACCATGGGAACCCGAAACCCGCAACGCGGAACCCGCTACGCGGGAACCCGGAACCCACAACGCGGGGACCCGGAACCCGCAACGCGGGAACCCGGAACCCGCAGCATGGGAACCCGAAACCCGCAACGCGGGAACCCGGAACCCGCAACGCGGGAACCCGGAACCCGCAACGCGGGAACCAGGAACCCGCAACGCGGAAACCCGGAACCTGCAACGCGGGAACCCGGAACCCGCAACGCGGGAACCCGGAACCCGCAACGCGGGAACGCGCAACGCGGAACCCGCAACGTGGAACCCGCAACGCGGAACCCGCAACGCGGAACCCGCAACGCGGAACCCGCAACTTGCAACACGGGAACCCTGAACCCGCGACGCGGAACCCGGAACCCGCAACACGGGAACCCGGAACCCGCAACGCGGAACCCGCTACGCGGGAACCCGGAACCCACAACGCGGGGACCCGGAACCCGCAACGCGGGAACCCGGAACCCGCAGCATGGGAACCCGAAACCCGCAACGCGGGAACCCGGAACCCGCAACGCGGGAACCCGGAACCCGCAACGCGGGAACCCGGAACCCGCAACGCGGGAACCAGGAACCCGCAACGCGGAAACCCCGAACCCGCAACGCGGGAACCCGGAACCCGCAACGCGGGAACGCGCAACGCGGAACCCGCAACGTGGAACCCGCAACGCGGAACCCGCAACGCGGAACCCGCAACGCGGAACCCGCAACGCGGAACCCGCAACTTGCAACACGGGAACCCTGAACCCGCGACGCGGAACCCGGAACCCGCAACACGGGAACCCGGAACCCGCAACGCGGAACCCACAACGCCAAACCCTTCCGTGAACGTTGCTGGTTCTGCGCTGTCAAATGGAATAAATAGTATCGTATGTCCGTCTACTGGCTCTAAGTTACTTCCTCACCAATTTTCAACCATATCGATAAAGCCGTTCTCGAGTTATAAATAATTCATTCAACTAACACGACTTACTTTAATACAAAAAGCTGATGTAAAGATGAAACTAACATAAGCTAACGCCCGGTGAATCAAAATGAATCAAATCTGCTGGACCGACTGTGACGGGAGCCGTCACAGTCGGTCCAGCAGATTCGGTGATCATTAGTTAGATGACGATGATGATGATGAAAAGAAGCCTAAATTAATCCTTATAACTTTAGCTATCTACCAGTGAAAGTCTCGTTAAAATCGGTCCAGCCGTTCCAGAGATTAGCCGGAGCAAAGAGACACGCTAACAGACAGACAGACATTTTTTTTTAATTGCATTTTCGTTTTCAGTAGCAAGAAAAAAAAAAGACAGAACAGACAGACGTTAACTTCGCACAAAGACAAATGACGACATAGTGGCGTCATATCATGACGTTTTCGATTTTTTTTTAAATTGTTCGTGAATTATGACCATGGATCTAACTCCTTCGATCTGATTTTTAAATTAACATTTATAATATATTCTTATTACAACTTATAACTTAAGTACTTTTTTTAAATAGGTATATTTATAGTTGTTAAAAGATTAATCGATTTTTTGAGTAAGTCTCTAGTGTTTAATAAGAAAAAGTGTTAACTGACGTAACATTATCACTACGTTTATTTCATTAAATCATAATTTGTATATTATATTTAAGATCGTTTATCAGTGAAAGCAAATCGTAAAAAAACTCATATTGGTTATGTTGACAATAAATATCTAATAATTATTAAATAAAGTTTAGTAAATTCTGCAGTTTTAACAAAAAGAAAATATTTATTTTATTATGTCGTCGTTACAACGTTACGTCGCTCATTTTTGATAAACTGTCAAATGTTACCTATTAAAATGACCCGACTATTTATTAGTGGTGGACAAATAGTTTAATGAATCCAAATAGTTTAAGTTTATGTTAATACGTTATTTATAGCATTTCATAATTTTTATTTTCCATTTGTAAACAATGTCGTTACCATGACACCAGTGTCATATAAACTGGCAACGACGTGAATCGATTGAGCCCAGGTTCAAACCCCGCGTGACCATCACGTATTTTCTTCTTTTTTCTAATTTTCTGCTTATTTTTTTCAACATTTTCTTTCATAATAACCTTTTCGTGACAATAACGAACATACCGTAAAAAAAATAGCGAAATTGGTCAAGCCGTTGTCGAAGCGCACACGACGTAAGAAATTTTGGAGGTCGTTTTTTTACACTTTGGGCTACATTTTTGGGGTTTTAGTAAGGAACCCTACTTTTTTTAAACATATAATATAGCCTATGTTCAGCGCTAGGAATGTAGCTTTCCAACGGTGAAAGAATTTTTCATATTGGTTCAATGGTTTCAGAGCCTATTCCATTCAAACAAACAAACAAACAATCAAACATTACCTCTTTATAATATTAGTATAGATGAATATTGTTTGCTATGAATCCATAGGCTATAGGCTTATATTCTACAATAGGCAGTGTAAAAATGGCCTATTTTTTCTGTGAAAGATTTTCATTTGATGTTTAAACATATTAATTGTTGTTTAATTGTTAAATATTGGATAATGAAGTGTAATCCTTTAATATACCTGTGAAAGGGTTGATAAGTGTGCACAATAAGTGAATGTGTGAAAATTACGATGTTTTCCGTTTGTTTACCTTTAGGTTAAATCTATTAGGGACGAACTATAGAGACTAAATATTAGTAATTACGCTAACATCTTGAACTGCGCAACGAATTTTGATGCAATATTCAAACCAATGTTTCGCCATTTGTGCATTTCGCAATTACATCTGATTCTAATTTCTTAATGTTTCCTTGAAATCGTCGACGTATCAGTCATTACCTTCCTATCATTTTAAACTCATTACAGCAGTTTATAACATGTGGAAGTGACCACCGTACGTATAATCCGTTCCGATTCGATGTAATCTATAGTACGTCTGAGATTAATTTAATCTAAACGTAAACAAACCAAAAAGACCAAAATTTTCACATATTCCTTAATGTGCTCACTTATCAACACTTCCACAGGTATATTAAAGGATCATACTTTATTATCCAACACATTATACAACAATTAAACAATATTTAACATATTTTAACATCAAATGAAAAACCTTCATAGTAAAAATACGCTATTTTAACACTGCCGACTGTAGAATACAGTCTATAGTCTATGGATTCATGTAGCCAACAATAATAATCATTGCATTAATATTGGCCAATTGGCATCACAGACTAGTCTATGGTTGTGTTATAGACGGGTTTGTTTACGTTTGGGTTAAATTTATCTCGGACGTACTATAAATGTATACAAAAAAAAATAAACTAAATCAGTGTGTTTTATTTCATTATAGCCACGATGCTTTATTTAAATTTGGAAGCATTTTAGCCGCCCATACTGACCTTTGTTAACATTTAAATTACATTGAATAGGATTGGAGTAGTGTTATGCTTATCAAAGACACAACATTAAAAAAATAAAAAATATACTACGTTTAAAAAACTTCAACTAAAAAGCATAAAAAGTTGGTATCAGCAACGGTGAGTTTCAAGTCAGCAACCTTACGATGTTTTTCTTTTAGCTGACACCGACTCCAAAAAGAACATTAATTGTAACTATTTTTTTAGTTCTTAAAGTCGGATTTGTTAACATAGTTTAATTTTATTTTTTACTTTTTAGTGTATCTAAGTCAAAGTAAAAGATAAATATAGCTCTCATAGAAACTACGAAGTACAAAACAAAAAACCAACTGTAATTTTTTATATGTCCCTCTCACAGTAAACACTAATCTAACGACATTTCTCAAGCTCAAATCCATCGAGCCGTTGCGTGTAAGCGCTCTCTCTCTCTCGAAAACCATAACAATCCTTCTGACGTAGTCGGCTAAACATAAGAAGTATGTAAATAAAGCATACCTTTTTTCCTTGATTCTTACAGACGTCCAGGCATTCTGCCCATAGCTTTGCGTTCAATGTGTCGGCCTCAATCTTTTCTTTTTCTTCTGCACTTAAGTCCATTTCTTTGTTTCCCTTTTCTTTGCCCTTAGATTTAGGACTTTTAATAAACATAGCAGGGATTTTAGGTGGGCTTTTGATGCTCGAGTCTATAATAATAATATTCAAATTATACAAATATATTTTTGTAAAGATTTGTTTGTTTTTTGCCTTGAACAGGCTGCAAAGTGTTGATGTAATTTCGCAACAGAATTAACAAAACATATAAGTTACCTATTATGAGATTTCTTTTTGTGCGCACGAATCGCGGGCAAAATTAAGTATTAAGGACATTTGCTTTGCATTTGCAAAGACTAGATACGATACACTATCTAAAGTACATATCCAAAGATAAATAAATAATTGTTTTCCCTTTTTTGCAAATTCTTATCAATATTCGTCCAACGCCTGATGGTTCGCGATTACCGTCACCTATAGCTCGCAGATATGAATATCGACAGTATTGTCTTAAAATTATTTATTAGTCACTAAACAAAACAAGGCAAGCAATCCTTACTAATATTATAAATAAAATAAAAATAAATAAATATATAAAAATCATCTAAAGTTTTATTTCCAAATGAAACTTAAGTTTTCTCATCTGTTCAACCCTAAGGCTGCCACACACTAGCGTTTGTCCGGCGTAGGCGTTCGATTAACGTATGCGCAGCGCAGACGCCGCGTTGTCGCGGCGCGTGCGTCGCGTTGCCGTAAAGTTTCCTCTGCAGTTAATTAAACGCTGCGCGGGGCATACGCAGCGTTCTAATATGTTCCAGTAGAGAAGCGGGGACAAAGCGACGCACGCGCCGCTCGAAACGCTAGTGACGGCAGCCTAACCCACCGAGAAAAACCGGCGTAAGAAACGTAATTGCGAAAGTACTACTTTTTAATGCGAAAGGTCAGTTTGTCGATTGTGGTTTACGGGTTACTGCACAGTCGACGGGTTGCATGTAACGCGTTAGAGGTCGCCCATTGAAGAAACATGACTTTCCCGCATTTTGTCACCTACCATTATTTTTGTTCTTCTTCTGTTTCTTGGCCGGCGGCGAGGACTCGCTGTCGTCTTGCGACGTGTTTTTCTCTCGCAGCGTCCGTTTGCCTTTACTGTTCTTCTCTTTTAAAGCTTTTTTCTGGGCCTCGGCTTCCAGATACCCGTCCGGATACTGCAATATTAAGATACATATTATAATAATATCTATAGACGCTGCACACCACGTCAATCTGAAACAATGCTAAGTATCCAAAGAACTTATGTTACAGGTACCAGACAACGGTACATATAGGTATTTAATTAATCTATAATATACACATATTATTAATTACACACAAATTTAACACACATCTACTGAAAATCTATCGGCGAGATTCCAACTTGCGAACCGACACCACTGCGCTACAGAGCTAAATTATATTGGCTATATGATGTGACTGACTCATCAATCAAAGCAAAATCTTATTTCTGAACCCACTTAACGTGTTATACGTACAATGTTATTATACAAAGTAGGCATGAGAATTTTTTTAAATAAACCGACAGCAGGTAATTTTAATTATACGATATACTTTGGTATAACGTGTATTGACCAATGGGCAACGCATAAGCAATGAGATACGAGACCAATGAATCTCCTGGAATCAACTCACCACAATCTGGAACTGTTTCGCGTCTGGTTCCCACGGCGCGGGGTTCGGGTCGTCTCTACGCAGCAGATACTTCCACACGCGGAACCCGGATAACCCTTTCTCCGGGTAGTACTTCACCACTTTGTAGATACCGTCGTATCTGTAATAATAAAGAACAACTTACATTACATGAACAATCCTTAGGGCGTGTTTCACTAAGTAATGTTAAAGTTAACCCTTCGTTAAATATCATGTTGTTGCACTCGTAATTCCTATCAATGAATGAGAGGGCATGGTATTTTAACAAGCCGTTAACATTAACATGCGTTGGTGAAATCGTGACTAAAAACGATGGCTATTCGCGACTGGATACTCTACTTTCGGGTTTTGCAATATCAGCGATAGGAAATTAATTGTAGTTAATGAATCAGGCGTTACTTTGCGGAAATCCATAGCTTAAAATATTTCGTTCGTAAACGCTCGACTGCATGGCTAAGCTATAACGCACATTTGTAACGCGCTGAACGTGCGAAAAGCGATGTCAACGCGCGCCGTGTCTAATGACAATCGCGTTTGAGGGCACACAGCTAGTGACCGTTCGCGACAGTATCGGTGCGAACGCGCGACTACAAAGGTGCGAACACGCGACAACATCGCTTCAAAAAGTCGACATCGCAAGGACCCTTAGATTCTTGTTCACAGTGAGAGTAATTTATAGTATATCAAAATAAAGAAAAAAACAAGACGGTAAATGTTTCCCACCAAATTTAAATGTTTGTTTTTATTAAAAATTACACAGGATTGAAGACATGAATGGATGTCACAAATGTTTTAATCGACAAAATTGAGTTTAAACTGTCACTTAAACATGTAGGTCGTAACTTATTCATTCTTATAAACTTATCAAGTACATTGATTCTAAAGACAATTCTATATATTAATGTACTTAATATGTTACGACATAATATTGCAAAATGTTTAAGTGACAGTTTGAACTCAATTTTATCGAAATCGGAATTTTGCGACATATCACCTTCATCCATTCATATCTTCAATGAAGTTACTACGATTAAAACCCAGACTTCAGAGTATTATAGTTACCTGATCCCCTCTTTAGGCGCGTACTTGGGGAAGTGTTTCAACATTTTGTAGGATCGGACCACGCGCACCGGCTTGCCTTGTTGCCACGCGTCACCTGCGTCACCGCCTTTCTCGTTTATCTCTTTCACAGCACAGTTTCTTGCTAGAGCCCTGTGCGGTGATGGAGTAAGAATAACGTTATTATTTTAACACTGCGCTCGACAATACACCTCCCAAGCGTGGTAAGTATAGACACACAGTGAGTTTACCCCCTAGGGTAGTTTGGGGAAGGTTTCTGTCCACCAGTGGATGTGACAGCTGAAACCATGATGACGAAACAGCACAATGGTTTCGTTTCTCTTTTACGGCGCAGTTTCTCCGAGAGCACTGTGCCCTGATTATACTAATAAAATCTTACAATAATACAGTTTCGACGAATCAGAATAATTTAATTCATTTTTGGTTCTAACTCCAAAAATCAGGTTGGGATATCAGATGATTCATTGACACCATATTATTGAAAGTTAAATAATCGATTGTTATTTAGTGAGTATAAGTTTTTTATACTGGCCCTCAGTCACATCGCCAATACTACTTTCTCACCTAACATCTCTTCAAATAAATATAAACCATACTAACTTATTCTCTCGCGTAAGAGTCTGATCACAAGACTGCTCGGCTGTTCTCTTGTTGCCTGAGAGATCTCTGCCCCCGCTGCCTGTGTATGTGAACTCTATACCATGGTCTACATCGTCTTCGTAGCCACCTGCAAAATACACCATATTAAGCTTACGTTACGATTTAATGTAAGCTTAATGTAAACAAAGCTCAATATGGGCTACTATAATGCTTCCAATTTAAATGTCACTTATTCACAGCCCAAATAAGAATAATAGTCAATAGATAATGTACATAATATATCTCAGGTTCCTATTTTCTTGTGCAATCAATTGGTGCCCATAGTATTGAAACTATTCTAATTTAACAGTACATAGCATGTATTTGACTTTCATGTTTGTATGAGAAATGCGCCAATATTATAAATTATCCCATACAATAATTAAAAAAAAAAGTACCTCTTTCAGCTCTGGTCACTTTCACAGTAAACTCTACCTAGTCTGGCCATAAATACTGTTACAATTAAAAATAAATAACATATTCGATTTGAATTTGACATCTGTAATTTTTACATGATTATTCATTGTGTTTTCTCATGTTGGCGCCATTACATTGTTTATTACTTTGCGATATTGAAATGGAGTGGGGTGATAATGAGAACAGAATCGCTGTAATTGAGTTACAGAAAGTAGGTATGGAGCTCAATGCAATTTTTAAAACTCTCCATATGCTTGGTATAAGCAAAATGTTTGTGTACCGGGGTATTAATAGGTACAATGAGACCTCTGTTTGTGACAGAAAAAGATCAGATTTTATCTCAGGAGATGAAGATAGCCCCTAGAACCATGTCGCGTATTTTAAAAGACGACTTAAGACTATCAGCCTATAAGAGAAATACTGGTCATTTTCTAACTGATAATTATTAAAAAGAATAGGGTGCTAAATGAAAACAATTACTGAGGCAGTACGCAAAGGGAGGTCACAGAAAAGTTTTGTTTACTGATGAGAATTTTTTTACAATTGAACAACATTTTAACAAGCAAAATGACCGTATTTATGCTCAAAGCTCTAAGGAAGCTTCCCAATTGGTTGAGAGAGTGCAACGTGGGCACTATCCGACGTCAGTCATGGTTTGGTGGGGTATTAGCTATGAATGAGTGACTGAGCCAACTTTGTGAAAAAGGTTCAAAACGTCGGCACAAGTGTATCAAGATACCATTCTTGAGAAGATAGTGAAACCCCTTAACAAAACTTTTTTCGATAACCAAGAATGGTCCTTCCAACAAGACTCGGCACCAGCTCATAAAGCTCGCTCTATGCAGTCTTGGTTGAAAACAAACGTTTCGGACTTTACAAGAGCTAAAGATTGGCCATTGTCTAGTCCCGATCTTAATCCGCTAGATTACGATTTATAGTCAGTTTTAGAGAGTATGTCTTGCTCTAAACGCCATGACAATTTGGATTCCTTGAAGCAATCCATACGATTGCAGTGAGGAATTTTCCCATGGAAAGAGTGTGTGCTTCTATTGATATCTGGCCTCAACGTTTAAAGGACTGTATTGCAGCCAACAGCGGCCACTTTGAATAAGCTTTTCATATTTTAAATACCTTTTTATTTTTGAATAAAACTAACACACTGTAAAAGAAATAAATTTTATTTGCAATAGAAAAAATTATATTTTTCTTTGTATCAGTATTTATGGCAGGACTAGGAATATATGGGACCGATACATACTCTTAAGTATTATCACTCATTAAAATTATAGCAGGACTTTCTTTTATAATATGCAAGGATGATTACTAACCAGACAACACAATGCTATACGCCCCTTCTACATCTCTGCCATGTATCCCTGATACCGGTGGTCTGTGAACTCCAGACTCTGAAAGCTATAAAAACAAAAACTATTAAATTAAAATAAAAAAAAAATAAATATCTTTACTTTGTATGATATTTTTTTATTTTCAAGCAGCAATCAAATTGAAGATGATGAATTATAGCTAAGAACTTAGGCATAGCTATTATTTTGTGATATATAATTAGATACACCAATAAAGTATATTTGCAAACATTCGGTTATTCTTCCCCATTTTTGGGAGTGCCCCTACAACTTCGGGTCATCCGCTTTTCATGAAACATATCCCTCTCATAACCCTTAAAGTTTCATAGGTGTCTAGATCCATACACTAGTTTTGTTCTAACAATTTGTCATTCGAGCCGATTGTCTTTTTTTTTATTCAAGTTTCTTGATTTGGGATGCTTTTTCTGTCCAAGCTAATATAGTCTTCGGCTTATTTCCTGTATGGATTGTACTTGTTACTTGTAATTAATAATAACTTACGCTATTGTGTAGATTACCCGAATTGTTTTGCAATATATTAATTAAAACTGAAGTTTGTTTTATACAAAGCTGACAGATTACAAACTGTCATAACTGGCATTTGACATTTGTTTTTTTTTTTTAACAGATGTTACGCCCATAGAAATAGGATGTTACGCCGTAGCGGGCTGCATTCCAATTAACTTTGTAGTACAATTCTTATTTATCTTTGTTTTGTATTTTTTTTATTGTATCTTAAATTGCTATGTAACATGTGTCGGTTGGCGGGTGGTTTAGTGATGCGAAGTAGTTTTTTATTAAAAGATAATTATATTATATTATATAAACGGTTACATATTATTGTTATTTATTATATTATTAATATTTATATTATTATTATATTTTACTTTAATTTAACAGTGTTGTCTGCTAATGAATATTTAACTGCCGATGACAGAAACGGCCATTCTAACAACGACAGCTTCGATTCTGTGGGTGAAACGTTAGGTGAATTATTGTACCGGAACTTTAACTCACTGAGCGCAATTTTTTTTAACGTATGTCATATAAATGCACAAAGCATTCCCAGTCATTATAGTGACATCATAGAAACGTTCTCAGGAAACAACGTTCATGCCATCCTGTCTTCTACCTATCCTCTACTAATAAAGTATATTTGCAAACATTTGGTTATTCTTCCCCATTTTTGGGAGTGCCCCTACAACTTCGGGTCATCCGCTTTTCATGAAACATATCCCTCTCATAACCCTTAAAGTTTCATAGGTGTCTAGATCCATACACTAGTTTTGTTCTAACAATTTGTCATTCGAGCCGATTGTCTTTTTTTTTATTCAAGTTTCTTGATTTGGGATGCTTTTTCTGTCCAAGCTAATATAGTCTTCGGCTTATTTCCTGTATGGATTGTACTTGTTACTTGTAATTAATAATAACTTACGCTATTGTGTAGATTACCCGAATTGTTTTGCAATATATTAATTAAAACTGAAGTTTGTTTTATACAAAGCTGACAGATTACAAACTGTCATAACTGGCATTTGACATTTGTTTTTTTTTTTAACAGATGTTACGCCCATAGAAATAGGATGTTACGCCGTAGCGGGCTGCATTCCAATTAACTTTGTAGTACAATTCTTATTTATCTTTGTTTTGTATTTTTTTTTATTGTATCTTAAATTGCTATGTAACATGTGTCGGTTGGCGGGTGGTTTAGTGATGCGAAGTAGTTTTTTATTAAAAGATAATTATATTATATTATATAAACGGTTACATATTATTGTTATTTATTATATTATTAATATTTATATTATTATTATATTTTACTTTAATTTAACAGTGTTGTCTGCTAATGAATATTTAACTGCCGATGACAGAAACGGCCATTCTAACAACGACAGCTTCGATTCTGTGGGTGAAACGTTAGGTGAATTATTGTACCGGAACTTTAACTCACTGAGCGCAATTTTTTTTAACGTATGTCATATAAATGCACAAAGCATTCCCAGTCATTATAGTGACATCATAGAAACGTTCTCAGGAAACAACGTTCATGCCATCCTGTCTTCTACCTATCCTCTACCCGGCTTTGTTATGATTCGTAACGATCGGATCGATAGACGCGGTGGAGGTGTAGCTATCTATCTTCGTAGTGATATTTCATACAAAATAATAGCCTCTTCTTTCTCCTCCTCTTCTCAATAATCTCCTGCTGCAGAATTTCTCTTCCTCGAAGTTTATATTAAGGGTATCAAGCTGGCCCTGGGGGTAGTCTATTGCCCTCCTTCCATCGATTATTTTAGTGATCTTGAGTTGGTATTTGAACCACTGTTGTCTGTTTATGAACATCACATTATAATGGGTGACATTAATACCGACCTTTTAAATCAATCTTCGCCTCGTTCACTTAAATTGAATCATATTATTGTCTCTTCTTCTCTACACGTTCTTCCTCTTCTGGCCACTCATCATAACAACAATGGTGAAGATACCTGGCTTGACTTAATGTTAATATCTAACCTCTCTTTTATTAAATCCCATGGTCAACATCCTGCTCCTGGTTTTTCCCATCATGATCTGATTTTTCTCACGTATACCTTAAAGCCTCCAAAACTCTGTCCTAGGGTCGTGTATAGACGAAGTTTTGCACGTTTAGACATCGCAAATCTACGAACGGAGGCCGCGGATATTGACTGGCAGCCAATGTTGGATGCTGGCTGAGTGGATGACAAAGTTGAATGTTTTAACAATAACATAATTATATTATACGACCATCATGAGCCTCTTAAGAAAATCAAATTAAAACATCCACCAGCTGCGTGGCTGTCTGAAGAAATTCGGGGGATGATGCGGCGCAGGGATGGAGCGTTTCAGAAATTTAAAAGAGATCGAAGTGAACTCAACTGGGACCGCTTTAGAGTAGGTAGAAATAGTTGCACTTGCAACCAAGTGATACGTAATGCTAAACGCCGCCATTTTCTTCAAAATTTGTCTACACCGTCTCCATCGCATACATGGAAGTTTCTTAAAATTATGGGACTCGGTAAATCTCATCAAATTGATTCCCTTGGGGCTTTTTTGGTGGAGAGAAATGCAAATTTATATCTTCCAAACTAATTGTTTGGAAGATATAAATTTGCATTTCTCTACCACAGCCACGCTTAATGTCCAAACAAATGTTATTTGAGAGATTTACCACGTATCAATATACCTTATTTCCATTTTTGATCTAAACTGTTACCCGCTATCACTCATTTAGTCAATTCCTCTCTCGCTTCGTTCCAATATCCCAACTTGTGGCGTAAAAGCTTTTGTACGTCCTTTACCAAAAGTGTCCAACCCTACTCTTCCTACACATTTTCGCCCCATTTCTATCCTTCCTTACCTTTCTAAAGTGCTTGAGGCTTGCGTTCATAGACAACTGTCCTGGTTTATTTATAAAAACAATATTCTTTCTCCACTCCAATCCGGGTTCAGACCTGGTCATCGTACCACCTCAGCACTACTAAAGTTGACAAATGATGTGAGAGCGGGTATAGAGGACTTAAAGATCACCGTTTTGGTCCTGGTAGATTTTTCCAACGCTTTCAATAATATTAATCATGATATCCTTCTCGAAATACTCTCCTGTATCCAAATTTCACCTGAAGCACTGAACTGGTTCTCTTCGTATCTTCAGGGACGCCAACAATCTGTATGCACTGATCAATATACTTCTACCTGGCAATATGTTCATTCTGGCGTCCCCCAAGGCGGCATTCTTTCTCCTCTCCTTTTTTTCCATATTTATTAATTCAATCACCAACAGACTTCGAACTGCGTATCACTTGTATGCTGATGATTTACAGCTTTACAGTCAATCAAGAGTGGAAGTTTTGTCGCAGGCCATTGATGCAGTAAACCGAGACCTAGATGCTATTAAGGATTGGTCAGTTAACTTTGGGTTATCAGTTAACCCCACTAAATGTCAGGCCATACTGATCGGGAGTCCGCGGTCAATTAGTAAAGTGAACTTAAATTCTTTACCACAAGTCACTTTTGATGGTTCTGTCATTCCCTTTAGTTCCAGCGTCAAAGATCTCGGGTTGCATATTGACTCCACTCTTGATCGGAACTCACAAATTTCCCATGCATCTCAAAAGGTTACTGGAGTTTTGCGATCTCTTTACCAATTGAAACACTTTTTACCGACATCAACCAAGACTATGCTTGTACAGACGCTCATATTCCCCATAATTGATTATGAAGATATAAGTAATATCTTAATGCTGACAAACTTAATAAACTAGATCGTCTTATAAACGGGTGTATCAGATTTATCTACAACTTAAAAAAATATGACCATGTCTCTTTCTTCCGTTCTAAGCTGAAGTGGTTGCCGATAAGGCAACGGCGCTCGGTACGAGCATTACGTACGCTTTACTCACTTCTTCACTCTCCTCATTCTCCTGCCTATCTATCCCCTTAATTTCAATTTCTCTGCAGCAGTCATGATAAAAATCTTCGTTCTGCAAACAACTCTCTTCTCTTGTATCCGTCCCACAAGTCCAGTCTTATGCACTCTTCTTTCAACATTCAGGCTATTCTACTCTGGAACGCTCTCCTTATAGAAATCAGGATGTCAAAAACCAAGGCGGCTTTCAAACACAGGGTCCGTGGTATCACAAACTCTCGTCTGAGTCTTAGTATAGTTTTTCCTTGCTGTCAAATTTTCTATTACAATTTTCTATTATTGTAATTATTAATGTTCTCATACATTTTATAAAAGTATTATAAGTGTTATAAAAGTATTTATTTTATATATACATATATTATTTAAATGTATATAATTTACTATAATATTATTGTTTCAGTATATGTAATATTATATTACATAATATATTTATTGTATTTATTATTTATATTAATATCCATTGAATTTAGAATTATTCCTATGTCTGATATCTCGTTTGGAATCCATCTATTTTACTTTTATATCTAAATCACCTAAAGGTTGACTGGTAGAAAATGCCTTGAGGCATTAAGTCCGCCTATGTACAAAATGTGCATGATGTATAAATAAATAAAAAAATAAAAAATAATACACGTAAGTAACCATTAATACAAAATAATGTATATAATTATTACTGTTCGGGAGCTATGATGTCACAGACAGACACATAGAAACTTATTATACACTTTCTTTTTTGCGTCTGGTGTTAATAAACAGTACAAGTT
Organism: Celastrina argiolus; assembly: GCA_905187575.2. Classification (NCBI taxonomy): domain Eukaryota; kingdom Metazoa; phylum Arthropoda; class Insecta; order Lepidoptera; family Lycaenidae; genus Celastrina; species Celastrina argiolus. The sequence continues at coordinate 19,425,711 of LR994583.1, forward strand.
AAATTTTGATCAAAAATATAATATGTGCATTGTAGAACAATTCATAATATTAAAACTTACTTGTATTCTAAACCGCCAGCACATGCCTACTTCAATGCCCGGTATGGGTCCAAAGTGATTAGCTGGCATGGCACAAGTTTTGGTCTTACCTGAAATAAATAGTGAATATTTTTAGCTAGTGCTATTCTACTTTTTTTGTCCTTGCGAAAATTATTTAGGGTTTCCTGACGTTATGATCTAGCCTACTGCGGGGTAAGCGACAAGATCTCTTGACAACTACTTATTCATAATGTTATCGAAAGAGAATTGTATGGAAATTATGACGGGGCCCATACAATTGATATTCGATAACTAATACATAGCTGTTGGAGTTGTATCTTTCTTGTATCGTAAAAGGTGACACAGGGAATATATATCTGGAAATGGCCAGCACCGTTTCCCCGAACATATCTTAAAAGTGCACTCACTACTGCCCTTCTAAGCGTGACGTAGTATAGGACCCTGAAATACTTTGGGGGAGGCTTTAGTCCAGCAGTGACGACATAGCTAAAACGACTATAATGACGGCCCACAGACAGTACTTTATGTAACTCACCAACACACGCCATCCCTCTTCCCCAATCTCTATTGGTTTTTGATGTGTTCTGTTTCTTCCTCTGTTTCCCCGCACCGGGTGCAATCACTTCGTTTGGGTCTCTCTTACAAGACGGACAATACCAGTCATCATCGGGTAGCTTCTTTAGCGGTGGATCCAAACAATCCATGTGGAAGCCATTGTTACAGTCATCGCACAGCAGAATCTAAAAATGATTATAATTATAATACTACTAATAATACCAGAAATAGAAGAACCATGACCCAGAAACATAGGAAAAGTATTAGTTCCCTTTGCGAGATTCGAAGCTGCAACCTCCGGCTTGAAAACTACACACTCAAGTCACAAAGGTTGTCATGTTATGTATTAGTACATAATTTCATCAACAAGAGAATATTAGCAAAAACAGATTTAAGATTTACCTTCTATACAAGGAGTAAAATAAATGAGTTATAATACTTTAGGGTGTGTATGTGCCTCATATGTAAAGTATACTGTGAAAGTACCACAGCTGAAAGACATTCTTTTGACTTTCATGTTTGTATGAGAAATGCGTCAATATCATAAATTTTCCCATACAATAATTAAAAAAAAAGTAACTCCATCAATGCTGGTACTTTCATAGTAAACTCTATAGTCTATAAATATATATTGTTGGAAGCATAGTGACATGAAGAGTTAGTTACTCAGTAATGAAGGAAAGATCTCATTAATAAAATTAATTTTACTAACATTCAAAGTTATGGATCATACCTTTTCTGGATTCTCTTTTCCTGAACATAGGTAGCATCCACATTCCTTACACGGTGTTTCTTCTACATCTCTACACGTCAGACAATTCAATGGCATTGATCCTTCAGAAAAAAGAAAATACTTTTATCAATAGTAAAAATTCAAGAAGCATTTTCATAAATATAAACCCTTTTGCTAGTAAAAATATTCAGACAACAGATATGCTATTCAACTTTGCTGTCTTTACATATGTTGCAAGACTGTCTGTCCAAGTAAATATTTTTATAAGTTAATTGAATCAGATTTAAATTTAAAGAAATCCATAGCATAAATTTTGATACATTATATCTAGCGATATCCCTCAAAAAGAACCACAACCTACAAGCAAATGAGTCAATTACACATAGACATGGATTTAAATAGTTTTATTAGTAAGGGAGTAACAATGCAACATCCTGAAACATTGTCTATAGTATTTATTAGCACATACTTTTCTCAGGAGCTTGTGACATCTTCTTTTTGTACTCCTCAGATCTGTCTGCCAATGGTACAACACTTTCAATTGCAAATATTTTATCATGCACACACACTTTTGTCTCATTCTGAGGCACAGCATCTTGGCCTATGTACAAAGTACCAATGAGTTCATAATTAGTCCTAGTTTTGTTCACTTTGTCAACTTTAAAGTCATACCTGAAATCAAAGGGTTAGTTAACAAACTTTGGATACAAATTAAGTGCATTACCCTACATTTTGATCAATTATTCACAGTGATGTTATAATTGCAGTGTATTTTGTATGGGACATGAAATAATGCTCTAAACTGTTCAGTTTCTTTAATAGATTTTTATATAGTAAAGTGTTAATATGTAATCTTTCTTATTTTTATAGCACTTATATGATAAAAAATAGCCAATTGTGGTTGTTATGCAGTTTGTGATAACATTAATCAGTCAACTTACCAGTAACCTTTTTGAAGAGGTTCCTCAGTATTGTAATTGATCATAACTTTCTGACCTGGTTTAAGATCTTTTACATTGATTTCCATTCTAGCCCTGGGTCTTATTTCTCTTAGCTTACAGTATAACTTAGACTCTTCCTCACTGAAATACAATACTTATGGTCATTGAATTTTTCATAATGATGGTAATATATAAAATGTTGCTGTCTTTGTCTCTCAAGTACCTAATATAAGTTACCCCTATCATATGGATATTTACACATACAGACCATATGTGTAAATATTAGTAAGGAGGTTAAAATTTTGACTGGCAGTTATTAGACACTCTATTAAAAATAAAACTCATAATCATACTCACTCATGATCTAATTGAATTTTAAACAGTAAACTGTCTTCGTCAGTGCCTTTTTTAATTTGTTTCTTTGAATTTTCTTTCTTTTGAAAATATTTAGCAATTCCATTCTTAGATTTAGACTCATTTGGACTGGTTGCACTTGGTGGTATATTTTCTAAATCACTATTTTCACTTTGGTTTGCTTTGGAGTCAGAAACATCTTCTGTCGCTGTTTTGTTTGCAATTGTCACTATTCTGACAATTTTTCCTTCCATCCATACACCATCTTCCCTGTCCCTCATATCAATTAGATCACCTACAGCAAACATAGTGCTTTTGGCATCTGAAATTAAATCTAGACCTTAACTACATTTCTTTATATAATATGTACATAAGAATTCTTTCACTATTGCTTATAGTGGGTAAGTAGTGCAAGCTAATCATGGTGTACAGATAGTTAATAATTCAAAAACAATATTAATTGTAAGAACATTACATTCTTTCAGCCTGTAAAAACATCTATATAAATAGGTAATTTTAAATATAGAAGCAAAAGAAAGTACTAGCCTGCGTAATTCACATTTTCCTTATCGTCTTCATCTTTTCCATTACATTCTTTCTTGATTTCTTTTTCATCTTGAGATTCTTCAACTGCTTGTACAACCATCAGTTGTATCACATCATTAAGTTTTATATTATAATCATGAAAGGTGTATCCATTCTCAAGCTACATTGAAACAAATACTCATTTTAAAATATACATACATAATATCTTAATCTAAAAAGAACTAACAATTTATTATAAAGGTTTATATTAAGTGTCAAGTAAACAAAACTGTACTATAGTAAATGTGTGTTTCATGGTGTTAATTTTGAACCTGATAGTAGGAAGAAATAGTCCAAGTGACGGACAAGACATAGACCAGAGCAACAGTGAAAGACAATATAAAACTTTTATAGCAGCAATAAATATGATAATCCAAAATATCCTGTATATGTGACTCTTTAAAGTAACGAGAAAGTAATTACCTACAAATTAAATTAGATTTAAAAAGTATAAAAACACAAGCAAGAATTATAACTGGCGTTGCTAATGAAGGACCATGTGCATAGCTGAAATTTATATTCGCCGAGCTAGGCATTTCAGATAATAAATAATTCGCAATGCGATATGAGAACCCAGGGTTAAATTTCATATTTTTATAATATTATATTTAAGTTTATGATTCAAATTTCGAGGTACCGTTATACAACTTATACAAGTCATATTGTTGTAAACACTAACTTACCAGTTTGCCTCCGTATAATAAACGTTGTAGTTTAGGTTGCACATCAAATTTATCCTTAATTATACGTCTAAATTGATCTATTTTCGTTAATTTAGACTCCACCACTACTATTGTGTCGGGTTTACCAAACTTTCGAACTCGAACATGCATTTTTACACTTATATATTAAGAACATGTACAAAACACCAAGTTAGTTAATGTGGGACGGTAATTTAAAAGAAACTACATATAAATCACAAAGTTTTATCATAAACTAATCAGATTTTTTGGAGTCTTCAGTAAAATAATAGAAATTGGCGCGCACAACAGCTGCAAAAATTCTGACATTTGTCATAAATTTTTTTTATAACCGTCAAATTGGTTTTTAACTTGCCAAAGAGACGGCCACAGACAAATATACGGACTTGTCCGTACGTACTAGATTTAAAGGCGATACAGCAAAATATGATTAATTCAGGCTAAGATATAGTACGTAAGTGCGTTTTATTTTTACAAGATTAATGGTCTAAATTTAAATCCCGAATTGGCTTTTTTGGGTTCAGAGGCAGAAATGTTATTCAGCGAGTAACTTTACACTAATTAATTATTACCAACTAACAAGCTGGTCTTTAAATCGTACCTGTAAGAATAATGGTCAATTAGTTTTTACGAGTATGAAATTTATTTTTCTTTATTTGATTAGAAAAGTTATTGTTCAAGACAAGTTTGCAAAAATGATTGACTTGTTCTTTGTAGTATTTTTTCTGTCATTAACTATATTACAAAATTTAGCTTTTGGGCGACACCCTACCTTAGTAAGTCTCGTACTTAATAGTATTCATAATTTTATTTGATGAATAGCAAGATACACTTTATTAAAATAACACAGATTGTTTGTTAACTTATCATAATTATTTTAATTAAAATCTTTTTTTTTTTTTTTTATGTATCGCAGCACCCTATTTCGGTAGCACGATCGTCATCAAATTGGATGCCAAGTAGAATAAACTCACTGTACTCTGATGTCGGGGCATGGAGCGGCAAATTCGTAAGTAAAAACAAATTTTACTTGAAAATATAAATAATATTTACTATAATTTGATGTCTAAGTTCGTGCTAATGTAAAACTGTACTAACTATATTATTATTATTTTAATATCTTTGAGTAGGTATGACTATTATTTTTATGTCTAGAGGCCAGTAATGGACGAAATCGAGTCAGATGAAGCCTTGCGATTTTATCAGTTTCTAAATTACTTAGACGGTGGAAGTTTCGGCACAGGTACAGTTAATTTATTGATTTTATATTTTATTTCTATCAATACACTTTTTCGGATCGATTGAGTTCTAAGAGTTGCAGTAAATAGCGAAATATTTATAAAAAACATTTTTAGGACCCATTGACGAATTTGTAGACGCTATGTACAGATTGGCTAATTATATGAAACAACAAAATAGTAGAGAAATACAAGCAAGAGGTATGAGGGAGTTGGAAGCGATCAACGGTGAAAAAGGTATTGTATACTAATTATTATCTACTTATAATAGAGAAACAAATACAGATTTAATGGCAGATTTTGCACATATATATTTCTAGGTAACAGCATTAAAACTGTGCTAGAAGTTAGCACCGTGATAATGAGAAAAAAACGCAAATTTTTTTGCACTGGTGAAGTTAAGGAGCCTATTGTAAATAATAAAATTATTTGCAAGGTATGGTAACATAAAATTTAATCAACCTTCATATTTTTTTCCAAAAACTTTATGATATATCCATAAATATGATTACTTTTATTAATGTTTCAAACTGTACATAATTTAATACTAGTATGTGAGTATCATAAATTTATTTTCAGGATAGAATATTACTTCCAATAGCGGGTACATCTTGTCGGGACGCTATTATGTATTGGCATCCTGGCTTAACAGAAGAACATTATTGTGTTGGTGCTTTAGAATCTAAGAGTTCTGTGCATATTATGGAGTTTGAGGGTACTAGAATTTTCCTTAGAGATTAGATTTTTTATAATTATTATTACTTTTTTATAAATAATATTTTGGTTTAGTAATATTCAGGGATTTTTATTTTACCATGTGTAAATTAAAATACCTGAATTTTACAAATAAAAAAAATATTTATAGGTATATGTATAATTTAAACAACTTTCTAATAAGACTGTATTAAATACAAAACCAAATTCATACAATCGTACTAAAATACGTTAGTAGTATATTATAATTTCTGTATCTAGACAGTTGTGTGCTGCCTCTCTTCTACTCGCACAAACTGCACTCTCCCTCATTCGCATAGTTTAGGTAGAACGTGACATTGAGTCATGCTTATAAGAGCATGCCGCCGGCGATTGTCGATTTATAAAACGTCATCGTGTATGTTTAAAGATTGGCCTTCTAATCAATTTATTGTAATTTTTGTTTTAGGTGAAATGTTTTGTAAAGGAGATGACTATTCAAAACGCGAATACCTTCTAGCATGTGATTTCTACGAAGATCAAGAATCACCCGTAGCGGATTTGCTACAGTATTATCCAGATCCTGAACCTGACATGATAAATAAATTGTAAAAATATAATTAAATTTTAATTAATTTACGTACCGTAAAACGGGGTGAATAGCAATGATTTTCAACTTTGTCCCAAGATTGTGTAGCCTGTAGTTTTTTTTTAAAATCTAAAATGACTTCATATCATGTCCGGTAACATAGAGAAAGAGTTGTTACAATATTTTTTTTACCTTAAGCAACGGTTTACAAGATTTACGAAAAAAAATGTACCATTTCTATTCACCCAAGAACTGGGGTCAATAGAAACATGTAAAGGGGTAAATGGAAAAACTGTTAGGGCTGCCAAAAATACTTAACCAACGTGCAAAATGTAAGGTTGTGTATTTAAAACTTGTTTTAGTATACAAAATTATAATTGATTTCATTTGTACAGAATATTATCAATGTACTTAGATTAAGTAAAACAATGTTATCACGTAAGCGGTAAGTGGCATCTCGCCTTTGTTGATAATAAATATCTTTAAACTTATTCAATCAATCAAACAATATATTTATTCGTATTTTTATTTGAATAAAATCAAACAAAATAAAATCTTTTTTCTAAATTAAAATAAATATATATACATATAATATAAATACGGCGATATGTACCTGTAATAAAACATATCACTTTAAAAAGATTATTTATTTACATATCTCTCACTGAATCTACAACTATCAGAAACTATGAAAGTATTTATTTACTCCTGTTGACTGTTTTTGACAACCCTATTAATTTATCTCTATTCGCCCCTCATTCGTTGCTATTCACACATGAAGCGTTTCTATTAACCCCTGCTACGTTTCTATTAAACCCATACTACAGTTCTATTTACCCTGTAGTAGATTCTATTGACCCCTTTTATGCAGTAAATTTATATGTGCCATGATTTTAACAATTTTTAGAGATTTTATAACGGATAATCGCTTACTTTCACTGCATTTACTTAATTTATTACAGGTGTAATGAGATAAACACATTAAAAGCCACAATTCACAATTTTTTTACACCTAAAATCAAGAGTTTCTGTAGTACACTCTAGCGAGGTTCACAGAGGGTTGACTTTTAAGTAGGTTTTAACGGAAAATGTAAATTCTGACGATTTGAAATTGTTGCCAACGCAAAGAAAAAATGTTGCTTTGTAATAAAATTAAAAATCTACCAAAAACCTTCATTAAAAAAAAGTCATACATGCACCTTGAAAACTTTCTTGATATTTTTTCTATTCACCCCGCAAATTCTATACACCCCGTTTTACGGTATTTTAACTCCCAAAAAAATATTTGTCTTAGATTTATATTACTACTATGTACTAGCTAACCTTCGCCCACTTCGTTGAGCATAAAAACAGTTGGTGATGAACTAAAAAAAATAAAAACCCGAACCCAGAACCCGCAACGTGAAACCCGCAACGCGGTACCTGCAACGCGGAACACGCAAACGCGGAACCTGCAACCCGCAACGCTTAACTCGCAACGTGAAACCCGCAACGCGGAACCCGCAAACCCGCAACCCGCAGCTCGCAACGCTTAACCCGTGTTTTCTCTTTATAATATTAATATAGAGAAATAGTTTTAATATAGACTTCTTACAAAAATCAAATTGTAATCTTAAGTCCATTACATAGCTCTCATTTGCGTTTTGTTATTCTGATTCTTTTTTGTTATACCACGTTTTAAAGTGACTGATGTTTTAAGTCAAGTCACACGGGAACGCTGTCGAACGGAATAAATAGTATCCTTTGTCCGTTTCCTGGCTCTAAGCTACCCCCTCACCTATTTTCTTCCATATCGGTAAAGCCGTTCTTGATTTATAATTAGTGTAACTAACACGACTTTCTTTTATTTAAATAGATGAATGTGAAAACGATTCAAGTTCGTAACAATATACTTCTATGTCATATTGCTACGAACTTGAATCATCTAGTTACGGCCATCTAGACTATGCGTAGTATAATATTTAATTATACTTTTAAGTCATATATTTCGACCATGCTGTCTGCCTAGTACTAGCAACTGTACGTATTGCCTTAATTTTGCTAGAGTTACAGGCTTCATTATTCTCAATACTGAAGATGGCCCAACTATCCGATATTTACGATAGAAAATTTTTAGTGGAGCATCACATGAATAAATTATAAACCACAATTTTTTCTACGGTCGCGTCCGATGTCGTATGTGCTTTAAAAGGTTATCCATAAAAGTCACTAGTGTCAAGTTGCCAAAATATATGAAAAAAAAAGTCACTACAGTTGTCAAAATATGTCAACTGTCGGCTATCGCTATTTATTCTAAAAGTCAAAAGTGCAGCGCAGTGCAAGCGAGATTTTTTTGTATTTTTGTACTTATTTTTATTTTTTTTAGGCCTTTTAATTTGTTAAAGTAAATAAACTACTTAAGGGGTAATAAAAATATATACACGAAAAAAACAAAGTATGAAAGTACTAGGTTAACATTGAGAATTTTACATATTTTTCTAAAAATAAAATTGTAACTAATATCTACCGCCCTGAAAAAGTTATCACATATTCAATAAAAATGAGCCAGCTTACAGTGAGAATGCGTAAACAGCTGGGTCTGTTGGAAGGGGTAGCAATTATTTTGGGCATTATATTTGGTAGTGGCATTTTTATATCCCCTAAGGATGTGCTAGAAAAAACAGGCTCGGTGTGGGGATCGCTGTGTGTTTGGGCCGCCTGTGGGGTATTGGCTACTCTTGGTGCTCTGTCTTATGCGGAATTAGGTAAGTTTTCCTTAAAAATCAGCTAAGAATAAATATTTTTTTAATATCATTATTTCCATAAGAAAGCCTGTTAAACATTATTCTCATTTCTTAAACATAAGCTCTGAGCTTTCGATATTATTGATAATAGTAATTGGTAAATTTCTTACTTCTGTTAAGTTTTATATTAACTTCAACAATAAGCAGAAGATTACTGTCAAGAACATGAGATGGCTCATCTATACATATATTTTTAGGAACTACCCTCGCCCAGAGCGGTGGTGATTACCACTACATACATGAAGCATATGGACCTTTGCCAGCATTCTTATATTTATGGGATGCTAACTTAGTCTTTGTGTAAGTTTTTTGGTTTCAACTAAAAAAATAACTAGTACAGCAGTTTGATTTATTATTTTCTTTAGTAAAAGTAATTCATTAAGAGGAAACACTACGAAATTTTTTCTATACAGAAGTAGGGGTCTACAGGATTCCTGTTTCCTCCCTGTATAATAGAGTAACAATTTTATTCCTGAATATTTATGTGTATTGTTTGTACATCCCTATTTTTTCCTTTTTTTAATTAATTAATTATTCAAAGAAATATGGATGTTCAAAAACCTAAAAAAAATGGCCAGACTCTCCGCTATGTTTAAACATCCAGGAAACAGAGTTGACTACATTATACAACAAAAAAAAAAAAAAGAAACCTAGCTCAATCCGTTTTTAGCTAACAAAGAAAAGAATATCTCAATCACTTAAGTTTTGGAGGAGGAAACAGGAATCCCTGAAACATTGATTTCTGGTAATTTTAATAGGTAATTTCAGTTCATGTTGCAGTTGTCTCTGTCATGCTAGTGCTGGCTAGCTAAGGTACTGCGAGACAGCAATAGATTTAATAAATACCTATTTTGTATTTCTCTCAACTATGCTGTTTCCTGTTAAGTTAGGTATTTTCACCCAACTACAACAAAGCTGAAAGAAAGGGTAATGATTTTAGCAGTCAGTATGTATGTTTTATCTTAGTGCCTAATCTACTGATCTGATTTAAATTAATGAGGTGTCAAATGATTTGTAGTAATGGCACAGGTAACATTAGTCTATAGCCTATCTAATTTGCACAGTTGGGTTATAGTTTTTGATTGTTTGACTGATAAAACATAATATAATAATAATGTAGGAATACAATTACACCGCAAAATTATTGTTCATACTTTAGTAACAACCGACCGTAAAAACCGACATTAGTTCTGTATTATTTGCATTTTACTGTTTTCATTCAGAAGTAATACCTAAATTGAAAAAGAAATCAATAATTTTCTCCAAAAAACTCATTTTTTATGAAAATCTTTAACCCAACTATGCCAATTATACATCCTGTCACCCATGCTATAAATCGATTGAAACCTTTCATTAAAATTGGATAAGTACCTAGTTTATTCTAGGGACATACATGAAGACTTGTCTGTCAAAATTATTTGCCTTAGTACCAGCAATGTTTAATATCATCCACTAGTAAATTACTTTGTTATTGATTTACAAAGAAATTAATACTACAAATATGCCCAGTATTCAGTCTCTTTATTACTATACTCCTCATCAAAAAACTTCTGTAAGAATTTTTTAAAATTCCTAGTAATAATATTTCTATTTGTAGCATTCTAACTATTCTAAACTGGACTTTGCTTTGTTAAGAGATTATTGATCTTTATTAACCGGGCTTCTGAGATGATTAATGTTAATTTATTTCTTCCGCAACATTGTATGAAGTTCTCCTACATAAGTCGTAATGTTTTTATTAGTACTTAGTTAAGGGGCAAAATAATCTAATTGATTATAATCATGATTGAGAATCTAAACTAAACTAAACCATTGAGGATGTAAATGAAGTTTAGTTTTTAGTCTATTTTTGTGAATTAAGTAACATATAAAAAAATATATTGGTAAATATGAACTGTGCTGTGCAGTGTGCCAAATACTATCATGTTACTTGTATTAATAAAAAATATTGTTTCAGGCCATCAACCAATGCAATCATGGCTCTTACCTTTGCCAACAATGTTTTAATGCCATTCTATCCAGATTGTCCCATAGACTTTACATGTAAGAAGTTGGTAGCTGCCGCCACTATTGGTAAGTTTTAAAAAGCAAAAAAATTTTAGCTTAGAGGTACAGTTGAGAACACTTGCGGTGTAAAGCTTTTAATCATATTGGTTGTGTTAGGGACGAAGTGTGGACTGCTTATACATATTTACTTATTAATTATTTAGTAGCATCATATACCTATATAAGTATAGTTTAGACATCTGTAGATGTATGACACCGTTGGCATCTTTAATATAAGCAATAGAAGTAGCATACTCATACCTACTATTTAGAGAAGTTGTACTTGCAGTAGCTTACATGAGCATAAATTAAGCTCTTTCTTTCTATTTTATTAGTAATGTAAAATATTCAATACTATAATAGGTATAAAATAGATTTGGTTTAAGGATCATCACAGAGATACCTATAATCTATATGTATAAATTGCTGTTTCGCCGGACTTCTTATACCTATGTATAACTTCCTACCGTCATAGAATTAAGTTTATTGATACACTGACAGCAGCTGTAAAATATCTAAACTTCCCCTAATATTTTTATTGCACCATAACATAGATTCTGTCGTAATTTAGTTATCTTTCTAGAAATAGAACAAAGGGCTTCATTCATTGATAAGTTAAAACAACGAAAACATTGTTGATTAAATTCATTTATTTTCCTAATACACACATATATAATTATTCTATCGTAGATACATAACCCATACACATAAACTGTATGAGATAATAATAAATATATCCCGCGCAACAAAAAAGGGCGCAGTCGTCTTTAACTCCGAATTAGGATCGTGGTCTCCTAGTTAAGTTAATTTGAGTTTAAATTTAGTCATAAAGTAATACTGTAGGAAATCAATAAAATATATTTTTTTTAAGTCTTTTGAAGGTTCCACGTATAACACAGCGGGTCCAACAATCACTGACGCTTTCGTCGGGAACCACTCTATCCATTGTTGAAAACAACATGAAGATCGGTGCCTTTTGCATGGATCTTTATGTTGTTTCTTTCGAGTTTGTCGCGAACAGAGAGACAGACGCGGCGAAGGATTGTAACAATAAAATATTTACATCTAGGTATATACCTTCCAGTCTCTTCACCTATATGTAATGAAATAATGCCCCTTTTCCGACCGTTTCTGATAATATTAGTTTCTACGTGTAACTGAAACAGCGTGACTACAAAATGTGGTCCCAAAATAGTGATAAAATATCTAAGTCCCGATTTCGCCAACGCATGTAAGTCTTAACGTCTTGTTAAAATACCATACCTTCTCATTCATTGATAGGAATTACGAGAGGAACGATATTTAACGAAGGATTAACTTTACCATTGCTTGTTGAAAGACGCCCTAAGTCTCGATTTCACCAACGCATGTTAGTGTTAACGGCTTGTTAAAATATCATGCCTTCTTTCATTGATATTAATTACGAGAGGGACAACATGATATTTAACGAAGGATTAACTTTTACATTGCTAGGTGAAACACGCCCGAAGCCTTAGATAGTACGGTCAGGCTTATATCTAAAGAATAAACCGATCGTACTAATACTAGTGGAAGTTTTGGATTAACATAAAAAATATGGAGACGTCAACCCATCCTTTATGTGTGTAGAATAAAAGGGGTGTGTTATGGACGCGGCTGTTTGTTAACTTAACGTTCCTTACGTCGCGTTATGTAAACAAATCTGCTATCGACTGTACAAAAAAAAGATAATATCTATTAGATATGTAGCTGAAACACTCGATTTCGTCGTCATTCGTATTTAACCGACTTTCAAATTTCGGCTGTTTTTTATTAAGTACATCGATTACGCAAATATTTATTATCTGATTTACGATATTATTTGTTTGATGCAGTAAAGTTGCTATTTGTTCCTACATAAAATGACATAGTTTGGCCGTGTAGTTTTTTTATGAATATTTTTGTGTTTTCTATACGTGGACGATGTATTTTAGTTTGTGTATGGCTAATTTAGGAGTTTCTCGCTTGAAAGTAAAAAAAAGAAAGTACCTACGTTTAAAATACCGACTTCAGCCACTAAAAGTATATAATATTTTTTTTTAATAATATTATGTAGTTACAATTTATGTTCTTTTTTGAGTCGGTGTCTGGCGATGTCAAAGAAACATACTCAAGGTTAGGTCAGGTTGTTACTTGTTACAAACCGCATTTGAAAAAATATTAATATTTATTAATAAAAAATATTTTAAGGCGTTGCAGTTACTAGGAAATAACGTTATGAACGAAAGTTGCAAGCTTTTTTTTGTATGAACTTAAGGCGAAAGATACAGGAATGTGATTAAAAATTACGTTATTTCCTCGCAACTGTAACGCACAGCTATAGTTGTTGATGTTGGTGTTTTTAAAGGTAGTTTCTTTTTTTAAATTGCGTCCTATACTAGACATTTTAAAGTCGTATTTACATTAAAATTGCGCAGACATGAACCCATCCTTTGTGTTCATAAAAGGTCCACACGATCGTTGCGGAATCAGTTAAAAGTTCATATTGCAATCAGTCAATATTCGTATGGTAGGGGGAACCCCCTACACCGTGTTTATCGGTGTGTACGTTTCGACATTACAATAGCATACGCTGCACCCCGCTGGGGGTGCTATAGGTCCCCCTAGCCGCCATTGCTAGACTTGCGCATTATTGGTCGCGGCTGGGTGCAACTTAGGTCGCCTAGCTAGTTTGTTTTTTAACCCGCTCAGCTAACACCGCGCTCTACGCTTTCTTCGGAAGTCACCGTTTATTATAAAGTAAGTTTTTTATAATGTTACTTTTAAGAACTCTTTATTGGAGTTTTGTTTTTTTTATGCTTTTAAATATATTTTCAATGTTTGGAACAGTTAGTTATCTACTATCTAGTACATATTTTTATTTATATGGTTAGTACGTAGATGTACTTGTTTTTATCAATGGAATTAGGGATATAAAAGGTTTGAATAGCATGACTGTTTATGGATGGATTCACGCAAAATCTACTGAACGGATTTTGATGAAATCTAGTATGGTAGTAGTTTTAGACCCTAAACTACACAGCTACTTTTGGTAGCTGCGAAATATACGGATTGCGCGTGATTTATTTGGGAGTAAGGATTCGCCGATAACTAGTATATTCCTGACAAAGGCTTTGTCCGGAACTCGAGTATAGTCACGAGCTAGTTGTCTCGTCCAAACAAAATATTGTAGTTCGGTGACTTCATAACTTCTGAAATTGTTTACCTATATACCTCTGTACAATTAATGAAACATGTTAAAATTTCCATATTAATTAAATGTTACTACATTTTTAACTTACATCGCGACATGCACCTCTTTCATGCGATTTGTAATCTAATTTCTAATGTCCACATTCGATACTATGCTTTCAAAATTCAGTAGATAATTATTAATGTGTGTATTACAATAATTTAAATTCATTAAAATTAAAAATTAAGTAAATTGTCGATTTTTTTTTATTTACACATGGTTACAGTGGCGTAGCTAACTGGGCAAGGGTCCCTGGCGAAGAATGGGGCCCTCACCGCCTCTTTTCACATAACTCGAAGCCCTAAAAATATGTTGATGTTCACTTAAAATAATTAAATTAAAGAAAATTGGGAGCAGGGTCGAGATTTTCTAGCTTCTGGAGCCGGCGAGTGCTGACACGCTCTTTTCAAAGATTAGGTTAAAGGGCTCCATGAGGTCCTATATATATAGCTACGCCACTGGTTATAAAGACATCAGCTATATTTTTGACCTGGCCGAACTAAGCAGTTATTTGGTTTAATAACACTTAGAAAATCGATAGTATTCATACAAACGCATTGTAAAAAGAAAGGCAGCTGACAACAAACAGATTGATGTTAAAAAAACCAAAATATAAATAAAAAGTATTATACTTTAAAAGTTGTAAGATTTTTCCCGTTATACAAAGTAACTCGTATTATGCTCCGTTAAAAATCGAAGATTTAAACTTTTCCTTTTAAAATAATGTATTGCGCTACGTAAGGATTACGTCCTTCACGTACTAGGTATAAACGGTCGTGTTAATAACAATATTTAATTCTATATACCTTTTCACAAATTGTACCTTCAACTAGTTTATAACAACCCATTACAATGTAAATTGGGCTATGATTTTATCGAAATATGTTTTGTTTCAGCTCTCCTAACTTTCATCAACGCTTACGATATAAAGTTCACAACACGTATTCAAAATGTATTTATGTTCACCAAGATCGCTGCGTTAGTCGTCATCATTTTCGGCGGCATTTTGTGGATGGCAAAAGGTAAGCGTAAAATACTTAGTGTATATTTTTATTAGATGAACTCAAAAAAGGAACGCAATCGCTACATTAAATTGCTATCTATTTTTGTATATTCTTCATCCGCCAACCCAGACCGAAATAAACTCAGACGTCTAGGTACGGGGTAGGTACACGGACCCAGACGCTGTATACAGGAACAAATACAGGGAAGTCTGGAAACGTTATCGATCGCATTTTTGCTGCAGTTCCCGTGAAATCCCGCGTAGACAATAGACACGACACCGCCTACTCGCAGTTAACGCAGTTTTGAACAACGAATGCAATTGTCTATGTAACCTTTTGAAATTCAAATAAAAATGTCTGTGCAGCTTTTTAAATTTAGAATTTAAACTTTTTAAATTTTGAGGCATAATAATTTAAAAAAATAATGTAAAACCTATTTTTAGGTAGAATCGAACATTTCGATAATGGCTGGGACGGAACTGTGTCCTCGGTCAGCGATTGGTCCGTTGCATTCTACTCTGGCATATTTTCATACTCTGGATGGTAAGTTTTACCTGTACTACTCACCCTCATCTTTAATGAAAATCGATTTGTTCATCGGAAATACAACTGACAAAGTGAATCCCGGATCGACTATTAATAATAATCTGCCCCCACTCGAAAATGTACCTACGCGTATCTAATATTTAATCCTTTGCCGGTGCAGACGAAACGCGATATAAATTGAAGCTAATTGTATAGGGAAAGGGAACTTGTACAAAGAAAATTTAACCCTCTACCGAGCTAATAACTGAGGGTTGAATTTATGTTTTGAAATCGATGTACGATTTACACATTTGAATTAATTTGAGAACGACTTATTCTTATTAAATAATATCATCGAAACGTAAAACTTCAAGAGCCGTCACATGAGTAGTTTTTTACCCGACTAGCAAAAAAGAAGGGCAATGATTTTGGGATAATTATATAAGTGCGTAATGCGTATGTATGTATATATATATATGCGTATCCATTGTATCGTTAACTATTGGTCCGATTTTAATGTGTCAGTAAATCCGTAATAATAGCCAGCTACCCGAGTAATATAGACTATATAATTTACGTTGTCGGGTTGAAGTTTTTATAAAAAAAATATTATACATATATACGCCTATACAATAAGATCCCAGAAAACGTTCAAAATTATTCCATAAATAAATTTTAAAAAGTAGTTAAAGAACATTTGTGTGCTAAAGCTTATTATAAGATTAATGATTTTGTTAATGATAGCACACCCTGGGAATAAGGTGGCCACTTTCAAGGCTACTTCTATTTTATAAAGTATACTTTTGTAAATTGTAATTTATGTTAAGTTTTAACAATGTTATATATATATTTTTATCTTTTTTATATCTTTTTGCTAAAAGGTGACCCCTTTCTTACGCCGGTTCTTCTCGCCGGGTTAGTCCCCGAACCGGTGGTAGGTCATCATGTAGGACAATAATTCTGAAAGTGTTAGTAACTAACCGATTTGGAAATAAAATATTTTTCATTTTCATTTTGTACTTTTTGCATTTATCCACCAATATTTATGTTACAAAATAATATTCCATGTTGGCCAACGTCACAAACTATCGAATATTATGTTCATTGAGCACACTATAAATAATACCACAATCTTTTGCTCTTATATATAAAAAAAATATTGCTGTTCGTTAGTCTCTCTACCGTTCTCGAGTTTTAGCGATACTAACGAACAGCAATTCATTTTTATATATAAGATTTTATGAGTCAGTGGGGACTGGGGACTAGGGTCTCCATATTGTATACATATTTTTTAAATCTAATAGTCAATCTTAAAAGATATTGATTTGTAAAGTTCATAATATCTTCTGTTTCTTTTATTTTCAATTGAAGTTCAAACTTATCATAAAGCGGAATGAATTGAACTTGGGGACAACATACTAAATGTGGAATTTATTCAGTCAATGACTTATTGAAATATTCAAGACGCTATTACAAACAATGTTCCAGACATTGTTTGTAGCCTGAGAACAACCTTGAAAACAAGTTTTCCCGAATTAATACAGTCTGTAAACTTTGAAAATCTTTTAAGCGGCGGCAAACTTTATACCCCAAATAGACGCCGATAACTTTTTAAGTTGTATAGACAATAATACATTGACCTTTAAAAGATCATAGGGTATACCTAACTTGTGTTTATTTCTTGTATTTCTACAGTGATTGTCGCTTTTCGTTTTAAAACTATTTAAGTTCTTTCTGACATACAGTACATTATCCAAAATGTATTGAGAGGCGACGGTCAAAATTCCTATTTCCTTAAACTTTTCACTCAGAGAGAGTACAATAACCAGTTATTAAATTAAAAAAATTACAAGACTTAAAGTACTAAAAAGTGTTAAAATTGTCCTATTTTTAGACAACTACTTGCGGCTAAAGGATGCGTAAAACAAAGTACTCATTTTATTTAAATTGTGATCACATAATATTATTTCATTATAATTTTAAAACAATCTAAACAACTAATAGGTTAGATTATAACTACATCATTCTCTTTTCATACTAAACTTGGAAAAAAAATTAGGCCCAATAGTTTACAATACAATATAATAAATACAAAATGTATTAAATAAATACATGTTGTATTTATTAAAATTTATTAAATCTATCAGTTTACACAACAATGGATGAAATAATTAAACCACATTCCTTTTCTAAAAGCGAGTAGCAGTCGCCCACCGATTTCAGGAATCGAGTCTCATAGTTTTTGTCGAACCTGAAATGTCCGATAGTTTTTATGGAGAAGCTATTATTTTTAAAGGACATGGACCACGCTCCATACAAATCTGTGCCACAAGTTCACTACTTTACCTCGCGGTCCAAGCTGTTGTTCTTCTCATATGCTTTTATGTTTAAATAAAATTTATTAGTCTAAAATAACAAATAAAAGCTTATGGATACATAAAATGTAATTCTACTCAAAAGTAACAATAAGCAATAACTAGAGGTCCATGTGATGGACCAATTAGACCAACAATCCTGATTCGCACTACCGAAGCTTTCAGAGCGCAGCGCTATAATTAGGTAGGCCTGACCGAACATACCACCACGCTCGGTCGGAGACCTCCCTTTGGGGCTCCCACAATACCGACATACGTAACACAATGTGATGTGTTATCCATATATTATATTGAAGCAAACACATCACAAGAATTTGTGCGAACATAGAATTGTAAAATTAGGTACACTTATTTTGTTTAGTTAAGTTTACCCATACCCACTTCGTTGAGCGTAAAAACAGTTTTGTATGTGATCAAATTCAATTACACCTTTTCACATACACTATACATAAACCTATGGATACACCATACCCATACCTTATGTTCATGCTGCGGATTTGAAGAGCAAGAATGCTACGGGACTCGCTGTCTACCTCAGCGTGTATTGTAGAGCAAGAATACTACAGGACTCGCTGTCTACCTCAGCGTGTATTGTAGAGCAAGAATACTACAGGACTCGCTGTCTACCTCAGCGTGTATTGTAGAGCAAGAATACTACCGGACTCGCTGTCTACCTCAGCGTGTATTATAGAGCAAGAATACTACAGGACTCGCTGTCTACCTCAGCGTGTATTGTAGAGCAAGAATACTACAGGACTCGCTGTCTACCTCAGCGTGTATTATAGAGCAAGAATACTACAGGACTCGCTGTCTACCTCAGCGTGTATTGTAGAGCAAGAATACTACAGGACTCGCTGTCTACCTCAGCGTGTATTGTAGAGCAAGAATACTACAGGACTCGCTGTCTACCTCAGCGTGTATTGTAGAGCAAGAATACTACAGGACTCGCTGTCTACCTCAGCGTGTATTATAGAGCAAGAATACTACAGGACTCGCTGTCTACCTCAGCGTGTATTGTAGAGCAAGAATACTACAGGACTCGCTGTCTACCTCAGCGTGTATTGTAGAGCAAGAATACTACAGGACTCGCTGTCTACCTCAGCGTGTATTGTAGAGCAAGAATACTACAGGACTCGCTGTCTACCTCAGCGTGTATTTTAGAGCAAGAATACTACAGGACTCGCTGTCTACCTCAGCGTGTATTGTAGAGCAAGAATACTACAGGACTCGCTGTCTACCTTAGCGTGTATTGTAGAGCAAGAATACTACAGGACTCGCTGTCTACCTCAGCGTGTATTATAGAGCAAGAATACTACAGGACTCGCTGTCTACCTCAGCGTGTATTGTAGAGCAAGAATACTACAGGACTCGCTGTCTACCTCAGCGTGTATTGTAGAGCAAGAATACTACAGGACTCGCTGTCTACCTCAGCGTGTATTGTAGAGCAAGAATACTACAGGACTCGCTGTCTACCTCAGCGTGTATTGTAGAGCAAGAATACTACAGGACTCGCTGTCTACATCAGCGTGTATTGACACACAACATAAGGTTACTGATGCCTCCGTCCTCTTCGCCGCTTCCAACAACACAAGCACCTCCTATAACAAACATGGAAAGGTTTTTAAAGTTATTTTAATTTAATATTGTATTTGGGTTCTAATTACTTATAGGTTACTGTTGTTAATCCGGAAAAAGGGGAATGGATAATTTAGAAGATATAAAATTTTTACCTATATTATTTCAATAAAATTTTGTATTTAAATTATTTGTATTTAATCGATTTATAATTAAATAAAGAAGTCGTGTTAGTTAGAGTAGGTTGTAAGTAAAACTGTTTAATCGCCCAAATAAATCAGGTCAGTCGACATAAAGTTATATGCCTACTTGAAAAACGTATACATGTTTGCGTGCATTGTTTTAAACAAAATATAATACTTAGTGTAAAACTTTATTTCTGTGATAGATGAATATTCAAGGTTTTGCTAACTCTTTTTTACTATTACGTTTGTTATTAATACAACCAAGGCTACACGTTTGTAGTTAGTTAGGTAAGACTAATGATCTTAAGTACCTATTTAATGACCATTTATGTTACCATGATAAATAATAATTGTCATCATCAGTTACTTCTGACATGAATGAAGTCATAATCTTCGTGTCGTGTAGATCTAAGGCCTCAGCCTCGAATTTTGCGGGCAGCGGGGTGGGAGCGGCGGCGGCGTTACTCGCTACTCGCTCCCGCGGCAGCGCTGTTTTCGAGAACCGGTCCATTTGATTATACGCAAAAGATCCTGCCGCTCCCGCGCCGCCGCCGCTCTCGCCCCGCTGCCCGCAAAATTCGAGGCTGAGGCCTTAAGCTATGCGTCTCATGTCCGTTTAATTACTAAAGCGGCTCCCAAAAATGTAAAATGTAGGTCACATGTATGTCCCAGTTTCTGTTCTAAAAACATAATTGGCTATATTGGCGCCCTAAATGCGGCCAAAATTTAGACGCAAATTTTTATTTGCGTTAAACTAGTTTTCGTATCGAAATACTTTCTAACGGGAACTCACAACAAAATATTGACTTGATTTGTAAATCACTGGTTTTAAAGAAGGTATTGAAAGACTGTGTAGTGATATTACAAATCTTTTATACCCCCGTTACAAATTAACACATTAATTCGTTGAGACCAAAACAATTAACATAATTTTATGAATTCCTTATTGTTTCTGTCTACGTCATACAAAATAATTATATCGTAAACATACATAATATTTTTGTATTTTGATATTATTTTGCATACTTTATAATGCAATAAAAAAATTGTAAAAAGTTTCTCCTTACGCATAATGTTAGATCAACACACAATTTTTTAAAACTATATAACCTAGTCCCGTGTTAAGTATCCGAAGGGTTTGCAAAACTTTTTTGTTTCTTCGGCTATAATTGAACTGGCATGCGCCCTATGGCTCGCGCACCGACGCGACGCCCCCAACCACTAAGTCACAGAGGTATTCGGCCATAAACAATTCCGTTAAGAGTTAAGACTCACCCACGAGCGATAAATAATCGGTGATCAATATATTGTAAGTGATATATAATTATTATATTTTATATACATACTGATTGCATAAGTCCAATGCAGAGATCATACAAAAAGACGGTCAGATATAATATGTAGCAAAATCTGCTCGATTATTGGCCCTACAAAAAGTATAGGTCCGCACTACGCCCACGTAATGCCTCTTGCGATATAGCCTTTTGATATAACTCACGTTTTAGGAACTACTTAAACTTCATGACTGAGGAACTCCGCAATCCGTTTGTGAACCTTCCTCGCGCTATATACATCTCTCTGCCCATGGTGACAGCTATCTACATACTGGCCAACGTGTCCTACCTGGCTGTCCTTGGGCCCGCTGCTGTGAGAACTACGGAGGCTATTGCTGTGGTAAGTTTTTCTAGAAAATTCTAGAGTAAGTTCAGTGGTTTGGAAGTTTTGAAAAAAAGAAAACGTTTCTAGTATCAATCCGCTTGGGATACTACCAACATTATGATTTGATTGGATAATCGCTGATACTAATAAAACAGCATAATGCATATAGAGTTCAGATATCAGTGTGATCTTGATTTAGTTTCCTGCCAGCTAATTATGATGATGATGTGATCACTTAGTAGTGCTCGCTTGGTGATACTGTTAACTAAACTTGTGTATTGGCAGAAAAAGATAGACAGAGATAGAATGAAGAAAAAAGATCGAAGACTCGAAATTTTCGACCTACTTGTAGTACAACCCCCTTACTAATAAAAATATTTACATAGTGGATAACTTATATACAACGTGGTTGACTTTACAATGTATCTGTCGCAGTTATCTAATTGAATCCGCTATTTAATTGAATGACTAGCGCGTTCATTGAATTCTATTTCTACCAACAAACTAATGAATCCGAGACTAAGGCAACCATTTAATATTTTATTTTTAAAGTTTCCGTATGTAAATGTACTACTATTAGAACTTATATTAAAGTAAATTAATAAAAAAATATATCAACACATTGCTGTCTGTACGAGCTATTTGACCCCATTATATAACCGCCTAGTGATTCAATTAAAAAGCAGATTCAATCAGATGACTGCGACCTATCAGAGTACATTTAAAGGTCTGGTTTCCGTCAATTAGCTAGATGCAAGTTAGGTACACAACACAAGTAGGCCACCCAAACAGATGTCACTCTTCACATTGAGAAAATACCGACACAGATTCTCAATCAAAATATAATTCCTTATTCGAAGATTGAATCGTCATATTAAAATGTCGCAAAGCGGGATTTGGCCATCGCTATGTGGTCGACTGGTCGTATAACAGTAATTTGGACCACCTTAGGAGTTGTCGGTACTAGTTATTACCTAATAACGGTAATATTATGTTGTTTATGAGCTCGCCATCGTAGACTAATGCTTCTTAGATTACTGGCCTACAAAGTAAGTATGCAAATTACTGGTACTTTCTAGAATAATGCCTAGATCGGCTAGGTCTTTTTTACCCTTCAGGTTTTTAAGGTTTCGTACATCAAAGGGAAAAAAATCTTTATAGGATCATTTTGTTGACCGTCTGTCTGTCTGTCTGTCAAGACCCGGAACGCGCGCAGGTTTAACCTGAAATTCATATCAAATTCTTAAATGTGCAAATATCAAACATGCTTATTATCGACATTTTGGACACTCGCAAGGGAATCAAAACATAAAGGGATATTTCCCGTGATCTCAGAATCTTGAAAAACTCGTACGTAGCAATGTGTTATAGCACGGATAAAGAAAAAAATTGCGAAAACCGTAAATTTAAGTTACATATAATGTAACTTTAAATTTAAAGTGAAAGTTTAAAAAATATATATATTTTTAAAACTTACCTACTACATTTTCCTGTTGATGCTTAGGCATAATGCAAAATTGTAGCAAGTAGAGTTATTCATTATTATTATCATATTAAGTACTTACTCAGATCTACAATAGCTTCAAGCTGTAAATAAATCAAAATTCAAACAAAAATGTCAAAGCTTTTTAAAATTCTATGCTAACCATTTAGCATAGCCCTCGGTTTTTACATCAAAATAGGTATAATAGTACATTTTACTTAAACCACTACTTTTAAATTTAACCCCAACGTAAACAAACCGAGAACACGGAAATTTTTACATACCTATTTACTTATTGTGCACACTTATCAACACTATCACCGGAATACTAAAGGATAATACTTCATTAGACCAATACATTTTATAACAATTAAACCGTAATTAATGTATTTAAATTTTAAACATCACAATGAAAAACTTTCACAGTAAAAATACGCCATTTTAACACTGCCGACTGTAGAATATAGTCTATGGATT
This sequence comes from Celastrina argiolus, assembly GCA_905187575.2. Classification (NCBI taxonomy): domain Eukaryota; kingdom Metazoa; phylum Arthropoda; class Insecta; order Lepidoptera; family Lycaenidae; genus Celastrina; species Celastrina argiolus. The sequence goes on from LR994583.1 coordinate 19,449,522, forward strand.
CATAGTCGTAAAAAATAATCATAGTATTGTATTCGCATCACTAACAGCTAGTTTATGGTTGTGTCATAGACGGGTTTGTTAACGTTTGGGCTAAAATTAAACTGGACGTACTATATACCATAGCCAATGTATGTTTATGAAAAGAAAGATACCAATCAGTTGATCTTTTAACACGGGTCACTATTACAATAACAGCTCATGACTCGCACAATAACTTATTTTCATGCTAAATAATAACAAAGCCGACAAAACAGAATACAATACATTGACAAGCGATCTTGACATTTGTGCCTTCATCACCTCTTGATTCCTTTCATAAACTTCAGGCAGTTTTTCAGGTCATAGCACAACTGCGTGTATACTACTTTAATCATAATTATGATTTTATTTATTAAATAAATATAATATTACCTTCGTTAAGTCACTATATCAGTGGTTCCTAACCTGGGGGTAATTACCCCCGCAGGGGTAAAACGGAGATTCTAGGGGGGTAACACGAAATAGTATTAAAGTAGCAATAAACAAAATAATAGTAAGTACGGTTATAGTACGGTAAACGGTAGCACGGCGCTCTCATATTGTCATATTTTCTTTCGAATTTTCGTTTTAATTATTTTAACTATTTGTCAGCTAGGGGTAAACTCAATTCCCATACTTGTTCACAGGGGTAGTGACATTGAAAAGGTAAGGAACCACTGCACTATATTAATAAGCCAAAGTATAGTAAATCGCAAAAGATAGACTTCTTAGGCCCGTATAAATAAAACATTCTCAATCAAAACCTCTACTTAAGAACCTATTTGACAGATAAAAAAATGTTTCTTTTCACTTTAAAAAATGAAGAACTTTACTTATGTTAATTTTTTTCTTTAGTGAAATGTGGATTATATTTACTTTAATGTATCCATTCATGTCTTCAATTATATTCTTTCAGGACTTTTCCGACGCTGCACTAAGTTACTTCAGACACGCGATGCCGCCGCTAGTCGCTATCGCTATAGTTGGTGGACTCTCTGTGCATATAATGGCGTCTTCTAGAATGTGCTTCGCTGGCGCCAGAAAGGGCCACATGCCGAAACTGTTGGCGCATATCAACGTTAAGTGCATGTCGCCGATGCCTTCGCTTGTGTTTCTGGTAAGTTAGTTTTGGGTTCGATGCAATCGAGCAATACATGGATAGGCTATAATCTCAGAAACTACTGGTCCGATTTGAAAAATTCTTTTTTTGTTGGATAGTCCATTTATAGAGGAAGGCTTTAGGCTATATAACAATACGCTGCGACCAAAGCGAAGCGTCAGTGAGAAATGTTGCAAAAACGGGGAAAATTATTTACGTTTGGGAACATTCGTTGCGTGCGCTGCATAAAGGGCTTAATCACTCAAAACCCCGCGAACGAAGTCGCAGGGTACAGCTAGTATCTAATATTCAACTATATTTGTTACATTATTAAGGTGCAAATCTGTAGTATCGAAATTTATTAGCGAGCGCGTCTACGTTTGTAACCATATTTCAATTATTCAAATTTTCACCATAATACAGTAGGCGCAATGTGAGCTAAGCTCACAAGTTAAAAAAGTGTGACAATTTAATCGCGATAGCGCTGGTAGATTGCAGTCTATTTGCATCGAGTCAAGAGGACGCTAAATTAGCATTTCCTTTTCATCCCTTACTGTATGAATTATACAGTATTCTTCGAGTGAAGTAACCACTCTTTAAATACTGCAGTGACTAGGTATCAGTCGGTTTTATATGTCGTGTGGTTGTCCATCACAACAAAGTCAGCGTAGTTCAGAGAAATGATAAGTAAAGTATGAGTCCAACCATTTGCGGGTTTCTCACAATGTTTTCCTTCACCATTAGAGCGTGTGTATAATGTACTTGAGATCTGAAATAGTCGCATTGATACACGCCACAACCTGCAGAAATAGAACAAACCCTCTTGAGTGCGAATCGACAGTCCCAGACGCTAACAATATTCCGTTCTTAGAATTTCTGACACTTTTCTGTTAAGGGACCAAAGAGGTGTAGTTAGTTGAGCAAAATAATAATAATATCATAATGTAAAATTATATTTTTTTGCATAGGTATAAGTTAAATTTTATTATTAGGCAGTAAAAATTTTTAAGTTAAGTCACAGCGAGCTTATTTTTATTTTAAGGAATAAAAGGCTTTATTATTTTATTTATATTCATTTATTATTTCTGTTAAGTCATAATATCGCTATCTAATATCTATGGCTCATAAAGTCAGTAATGCCATTTATGTTATGAGTATTTCGATACTCATTTAAAACAATAGTCAAAGGAAGGAAGATGTTTTGGCGTGAACACGTCATTAAAATTGCTTTCATATGGACGCAGTATAAAAAACTAATGACAACAAAATCAGTTCATAAAATTAAGTGTTGCTACATAGTACATACCTACCTATTTCTCATCCACATTTTAAACTACACCACTATATAGCTAAAGAATCATACAATTGATTTCCATCTTGTTGCTAAAAGATGGCCCCGTGCGAGTATCTTACGCCGGTTCTTTTCGGCGGGTTAGGGTCGAACCGGTGGTTGCTTGTTTTTTTTGTTGACTTTCCGAAAAAAGCTTGTTAAGTTTCATTTGGAAATAAAACGTTTTTTGTTTTTTATTTTTTTATTTGATATTTTTGAAATATGCTAGTATTTATTAGTAATGATGTTTCTAGATGCTGATCTCCATGGTGATGCTGATACCGAACGATCTGACAATGCTGATCACGTACTGTACCGTGGTTGAATCATTCTTCACGACGCTCAGCTGCAGCGCTGTGTTGTGGTTGCGATACAAGAAACCGGAACTCCCTAGACCTATCCGAGTGAGTCCATAGATTGTATAAAGAAAGCGTATAAAATAGAATACAATAAACAAAATTATAAATTTGTACAAAGCGTATAAAATATTGTACAAATAAACAAAATTTAATATTTGTAAGTGAACCCCGAATTGTCAAGCGATGAAGCAAATTATTACCTCCTCGTCAACCATATTTCCCGTGACAGAAGGAGTCTAAATCCATATTATTTATTTATTTACACTTTTTGCACAACCTGCAATGGCTTTTCTGTACTCTATAATAAAAATATTGCGGTATAAAAAGAAAAGAAATTAAAGTACTATGTAACTTTAATAAAGTTGTTCCCTTTAAAAGTGAAACGAAACGTTCTTTTTATCTGTCAAATAGGTTCTCAAGTGAGGTTGGGTTTAAGATTTTTATTATACGGGCCATCTCAACCTGTCAACCTGGTGCAGGGACAAAATAAACGAAAAGATGCTGCAAATCGATGATAGAAATAATAATAATATCTTTATTTGCAAGAAATGTGGGTGGAAAGAGGACATTAATGTGATTATGAGGTACCAACAATAATGTAATGTGGAATATTATCTGTCAGGTGCAACTGTGGATGCCGGTGATATTCGTGGTCATCTCCGCCGTGCTTCTGGTGGCGCCGGTGGTGTCGCAACCTGCTGCGGTACTGGGCGGGTTCCTTATGACGGTCCTCGGTATACCGGTCTACTATGTACTCGTGAAGGCACAGTGCAAATCCGTTCAGCGTTTCTCATGTGAGTATGTCAAGGGGCTTGTATTGGTTTTTGAAATGATATTCGAGAGGCTTGAAGTTGGTTTTTTTGTATATATTACTACAGCGAATTGATTTAATATTATCTTTGACAATGACGCGAAAATTTGTGTTTGCAACATAAATATCCATAATATCTTCTCTCTAAATAAGATTATAACTTAATTATACTTGTGGTTCATTAACTAAAAATGTATCGATAAGATCTTTTCGTTCAAAAGGCACTTTACTTTTAAGACTTTCAAACTGCTATGCGATTTTCGATGTGTGATCTTTTATTAGAGTTTAATTTTAATAACTAGCAGTTATTTTGCTAACTATTTTTTAATGTTATAAGTTATAATATAATACAATGCTGTAATTTTTTTCATGCATTGTAGTTTTATTGCAAGCAAACCAAGCACAGCTATTTGGCTTACAATATATGTCAAGTGTTTTATTATACTACAGTGCTATTAAATTTTTCCAATGTGCATTCTTTCCCCCGGCGATTTTTATTTTAAAACAAAACAAAACTAATAAAGATATTTTATTTTCAGCTAAATTCGAACACTTTTGTCAAAAATTGTTCATGTGTGCGATGGAAGATGCAGAGGAATTAAAAGAATAGAAAGAAATATGAAGAAGATAATAGGATGGAGATTTTTTTATTTTTTGTAGTGTCATGATGAAGATCTGGAAGTCAATATTGACCAATTACGACGAATCTCAAATAATGCCAAAGCTGAAACTGACCAATCACAAGCGAGTATCAAGATTGTTGTCACTGGTCGATTACGAAAAACCTTTTTAAATTCAGTTAAAACTATTTAGTACGGTAGGCCTATGATATTGTTCATAGAGTATTTTGATGTAGATATATATATTATAACATGTTACTTCATGAAGGGATTGGAGACAAATTAACCTACAGTACGTTAACTCATAACATGTAGACTTTGTCGCATTCCTTTTCTTTATACGAACATGTTAATAGGTATAAATGTAATATCCATGTATAATCGAATAGTACTTAATTCGACTGATAGTTTATGTCTAGAACACATATCCAATAAGACTCGAATTAAGAACCCAATTTAAGACCATATCATATTTTGTATCATATTACAGATTCAAATTCGCAGTATATATTGTGCATAATATGTCATAGTTAAATATAGTAAGCTGAAATAATGTCTGACCCAAACCGTGGCCAGTTGGTCAGACGTTACAATTGTAAGACAATAGTTTTAAATAGAAATAATTTCATAAGAATATATAAAAAAACAGATTTGTTCCACTTTGTTATATTATCAGTTATTGGGTTGTGTCAATTTTAAATCGTTATCAACATTCTAATGTGAATTAGGGGTCAGAAATAGGCGGGAAACTAAATTACATGTTGCATTTATTATATTTCAAGAGGTATTATAACGGTCGTAATTCGTCTATAACATTTTAAGTTTGAACATTATAGGGAATCTTTCGCATCATAGATAAAACATGTTGTAACTTTTTGACAAACGAAAAAACGTATGCAAAAGCACGATAGTTTGAGAAAGTTAAATGTCGTGTGTGATTTTATTATTTTTTTGTATTAACTACTACACACACGCAGAATTTAAGTGCCAAATTTCACACAATTCTCGTAAAACTGTACAATCAAAGGTTTATGTTTCACATATTAATAAATCATAGATATGTGTTTACATAAAAATAATCCCTACCCTGATAGGGAACAACTCTAAACACTTGTGTTGACTTTGTTGTTTTAAGACTATGATATAAAGGAATACAAAGAAAAACTTACAGCTTTTACATTACTTACATAAGATTTTATTTTCAAATTTATCACATACTTAAATAAGAATAAGAAAATAAGTTTAGATGGATAAGCGACAGAACATCTTAAATTGTTTAACCTGTATCGAAGAATATGATATACTTAGTTTAAACTAAATTAGTCTACGAAAAAAATAATGTTATACCCACTACTAGATTTTACTATATAGTACCTTAGGTACTGTACTACTGTACTGTACTACTGTACTGTAGGTACTGTACCTACGTCCCTTTTAAATTGAACCTACATGTAAACCAACAGAAACATCGACATTTTCACATATTAACTTATCGTGCACATAATATATCAACACTTTCACCTGGATAGTAAAGTATCATACCTCATTATCCATTATATTTTATAACAATTAAACTAAAATTAATGTTTAAACATCAAATGAAAATCTTTCACAGAAAAAATACGCCATTTTGACACTGCCGACTGTAGAATATCTAGTCTATGAGTATTGCAAATAATAATGATTTAGTCTATGGTTGTGACATAGACATTTTTTTACGTTTAGGCTAAAATTAAACCGTGAAGTTACAGTGTACAATTATTTTGAGATTATCCATTTTAAAGAGATTATTAATAATTATAATATTTAGTATCAATAGGTGAAATAATTTCAGATGTTTTGATAAATTTGATAAGAGTATTCATAAGGTTGTAAAATTTTATCACCATCACAAAAGACTGCTTAATTAATTGCTTTGTATATAGCAGGATTAACGTCCATTAGGGAGACCAGTGGATGTGGGTTCGAATCCCGCCATGGACAAACAAATGTATATGTTTGTACCGGGGTTATGAATGTTTACTACAATACATAATATAACATATTATTAATACATAGACACAGTAGTACAGATATATTCGTCTATAAGTGATACAATGTCTACTTTTTACTGCAGTTTTTCTACGTATAGATTATTGAAAAATTCTAAAATTATACCTGTAGCGGTTGTGTTTAACAAAGCCTATTATGAATATTTAGATTTAGATATAATTATTTCTCGCGCTAGGATCCGAGTAAACTAAATTTACTACTCAGCGGCTAATATTTAGCGACGCATAAACCGGTGGTTCCTAGTTCAAATCCCGCCGAAGAAACTTATCAATCAATCATATAATAATTTTGGAAAAAATTACCCACTTTGTGGAGACCTACCTAGTAGATCTACGACGCTCGTGGGACTGACTACACTCATGGGCTCCCCTACAGATTGACTTGAAAACAAACTATGATCTAAACGCGAGAATATATAAATATATCCTAGTATTTTAAGTCGATTATATTTTGTATTTTTAGCCCATTTAGTACTAAACAATGACGTCACAATCTCGAATTTTGTATAAACCTGTTTCGGATAACTTTAGATTTGGTGCTATGTCTACGCATAGAATGCATTGATTTTATTATTTTTATGTAAGTACTGTACAGACATGAGTTTATAATATCTTGCCTTTGTAGTATTAATCTAATTACAGTTAGGTGAATGTAAAAAAAAAGGAAAAAAATAACAAAAATATAATATTTGTTGTACTTTTAAAGGTTTGGCCTAGATTGATGAATCCTTGAAACTATGGTGCAAGGTAAAAGGTTCTAAATCCCTAAATTATATATTTTAAAGCAACATTAGAATGTGAAATACACATAATAGGGAATATGCAAAATCGTAATATATTTTACGAAAAAAACGGATATATGGACCGAAAACTACAGCAATTAGTTGTTAAAACTGCCTAAAATAAGACGATATTTTGGTATAATTAAAAAAAACATTTTTTTATCTTACATTGGATTCAAAATTTTAACTCACTTTTGAGATTTTTGCACAATTGCGTCAATGGTTATTCGTAGATATTCAAAGATTTTATTATATACTTGTCGAAACGCCAATAAACCATGCATATTCCAAATTATAAATGCTTTCAGTAAATAATAAGATTTAGTGTAGGTATGCTAAAAAACTAAGCACAACTTTTGTACAATGTTGTGTTGTTATTATAACCTAATCATCACACTAGTACTTAATAATAAGACGGCATTTGCTGTTGTTATTAGCCATAGGTAATTTAGGACTAAGCGTGCAGAATACCTTAGACTATAAAGCATAATATAGTATGTATGGCATAGACAAAATTTTATAGCGCGGGAATGAAAAGCCTTAGTGCCAAGGCACAAAAGGTTTCCCTAATACTAGAATAAGATCAAGTCCAGCATGGCAAAAATACTGTGGATCACAAGCTTTCAAAACAGCTTCGTCCATTTTCCAATTTCGATTTATTCAGAATATATTATAAATACTGTACTGTCACCGCTTTGGCAGGCGTTCTAGTTTGTACTTTTTTATGGAAGTAGATATACAATTACTATACACTTCACACACTTCTATTTTGTATATTAGGTGGTTCTATTTGTATAAATGAATGTCTATTATACACTGATCAATTACTAAATTATTGTCTAGTATTCACCTTATAACTGTGTCCTTTATCCATATAGCTTTTTGCTATATTTGTAAACGTAAAGTAACGTAAGTATTTTATACAACTTTACATGTAATTGACTTCTTATATGATGGATGTATATTAGTATTTTGGTTTTGTACGTAAATATCATAATAAATGTTGTATCAAGTAAAGTATTAACGTGTACGCACTTTGCACGTTAAAATGTAGTAGTATATACTCAATGGTGTTCTAATGTAGGAATCTCAATACTTTTTCAATATAATATCTATGGACGCTTCACACCAATACTTATTATCTTGAATGTTTACTGCGGAGTTAAATTAAGAATTCAATGTATTGTAGATGTCGCCACCATATTATCCCAGTGTGTATTCAGTGTACTTACCGAGATTTACTTAACAAGTTTTTGACTCTCCTGGTGTTGTAATGTGTTGTGTCTTTTGTCCTTTTCATTCCGATAGACTAATAAACTTTCATTTTATGGCGATGAGTGTAATTTGTGTTAGAGATATAACATCTGTAACAGAAATTCTAAATGTAACTTTAAAAAATCCAAATCACGTGTTGTCGTTGTGATTCTACCAATAAAAACATTGACAGCATTTGATATAAGGCGCTTCAAACTCTCAGGAAGGCTATGTAATAAAGAAAATGCCGTTAAAAACTACTTGGAATGAGGAAAAGAGGAAAAAAATGAGATCCCGAAAATACCTACATCACAAAAGCTATTGATAGATTTACAATTGAAATTCGGGACCATACAAGGAAAGTAGAGAAAGGCATATCAGGGTGGAAAACTAGTGTAGGCATTATAGCCATTAAAAAAATGTAAATCTTTTTTTTTATTTCTGGTCATGTAATGTTCTTTCTATAAAAGAAGTCCCATAGATGGCGATGGAGTGTTAAATTAGTATCTTATAATACCCCGAAAGAAGAAAGAGTAAACGCTATACCGGGTGTTTTATTTACGGTTTATTGCTGCAAATAGTAAAATACTGACATCTAGATAAGATAAGTATTTGTTCCTCTAATTGCTGCGGGACTTCTTTTATAGAAAGGACTCTATTTCTTTATTTCCTGATTGTATGTTATGGGAAGCAAGTTTGTCGACGCTACAGTTTCTCTCAGAATTATATAAATAAGACCTGAGAATACACCATCTTTTCAATATATTTTATGCCAACTCCTTTGTACTTTTAAAATAATAATATTTATCTATATTGGAACTGTTTGAAATTAGTTTTTTATTAGTTTTGTGTAAGTAGGTATTTTAATATATTTTTGATTGCAATTTAATTTATAATTTTATACGCTTTACTAATGCACATCACAATTCTTAAAATGTATTTTAAAATTTAACTATTTTATCAATGTGAATGTCTCAATCAAATTGTTCCTAGAATTTTATTTTGAATAATTATTTTGCATTGTACTATTTTTATATTCTATAGGGTATGATTAAAATTTGTATTATTATTTTGATGTGCCTTTTTGCTCCCTATTTTTTAAAAGTTATACTTATTTTTATAAAGTAAAAACTTGATGATGAATCTTATAATAATTTTTTAAATAATAATATTTTACATTTGCGCTGTACATTTTGAATTGTGATTTTATATTTTTGTGCCAAGCTGAATAACAAAATGTGTTTTTTTAGTAATTTTGTAGCTTTTGCATTTGAATTTTAAAATGATTTTCGTATTAAAATTGTATTTATTTACCGAAATATGTGTTATTTATACATTCCCATTGTAATCTATTAACATTGTCTAGTGCACATAAAAGAGAAACATTTTTTTCTCTAAAAGGTGCAACCCTATCTATTTTCTACACTATGCTTGTGCTCTATACCTTTAAAAAAAATTTGTAGTAGCCTTAACTAAGTACATGACTAGACCAGACCAGTAGAAGACCAGCTAGTAGGTACTAATACAACACGCGACCAATAATAGCAACCATGAATTGAAAACCAGTAGTAGCAAAATAGATATAATAACGCCAGCAGGCAAACGGATTACCTTATACGATTACCGCCGCCCATGCCACCTTTTACCGCATACAAAATGCTTTTGATTATCCCACAGAGGATCCCATCAGGTATTTGAGAATTTACGTTCAAGAGCAAACCTATGTCTCTACGGGATAATATTGGTTCACTGCACTGGTAGCAAGACTCACCCCCGGTTTTTTAAAGGCAGATCATTTGATCTATCGATTAGCATTTTAGTAAACAAGCCATTATGTACGCTTATCGGAGAACGTAGTAAGTGAGCGAAGATGTTGCGAGTGATGTTCACCAATGAGCGTTCAGAATAGCTTGTGAACTTAAATGTTAACTGATCGACGATTTGATCAGCCATTCAGAAACCGGGGGTTAGAAGGGCAACACAAGCTCTATTTTGTGATAAATGATCTTAGCTCTAAAGCAGGAATTTAACCCACGACCTATGAGTTGAGACCAAGCCCTACTCACTGGATCACGGAGACTATAAAAATGAAAGTAACCTTTTGTGGAGGTTTAAAAAGAGATGTTAGATAATAAATTTTGGTTTCCTTTTACAGTAGCAAGACTCTCATTTCGGATTCGGTTACGGAAATGGTTACCTTTTTATCGGATATGCGATAGTTTCGGTTACGTAGCTCCTTAATATACCTGGCTCTTACTCACGGAGACTTTGTAGCGACGAATGGAAATAACGCAGAAAACTTCTTTGTTCGCAAAAGCACCGAGCCTTAACGACTCTAAAGAGGTAATGTTAGATTAGTAATGAATTTAACGTTGTTTATTTTATTTATATAACTACATACCTAATGTTTTGTTTAAGGACTATGCCTTCTAGTAACAAAATGAACCAATTTATAAAAATAGGAAATGACTACATCGTTATTTAAACGCTAGGCTAAGGCCGTGTTTCACCAAGCAATGTTAAATTTAATACTTCGTTAAATATCATGTTATCCCTCTCGTATTTCCTGTCAATGAATGAGAAGACATGATATTTTCAGAGGAAACACCACGAAATTTTTTCCATACAAAAATAGGGGTCTAGGGGTTTTTTTTTTTTTTTTTTTTTTTTTACGTTGGGAAATCTTTTATAGATTCCCGATGACACTGGGGACGGGCCATCGGGATATGTGAGACTCCCCGGGCACGGGGTAAAGGGCCGCACCCGGGTTTACTACACTAAAACCCAACGATGCGCCATTCACCCCGCTGTTGCGGAGCCGCGGGAACGACAGACCAACCGCGACTCCATTAGCGGACGTCTGCCAGTGCAAGCAGACCCGTCTCTGTCGGGGCGTTTACTTGCCCCCCCGGCCCAACAGAGGTCCCACTTGGGAGGCTTGCTTAGGCCATCCCTCTACACCGGTGTCGCGATGCGCAGGTGCATGTTGCGCATCACGACCCACTCGGAGGCTCGGTGCAATGGGCGACGGTATCCCCATACCGCCGCCCCGAGGTCTCCGGCTAAGGCGGGACGTTGTCATTATTGACCCTTCGTCGCCTGGGCCGACTTCTTCGTCGGGGGTCGAGCGTCTCCCTCTCTCTAATACGCTCGGCCTCCTCCTTTGCAGAGACTACTTCTTCGACGAAGTCTTCCACCGCCTTCCACTCTTGCTCGCCGCTCAGCATGGAGGACACCAATACTGGCAGCGAGAGGTCAAATCCAATGGCGGCCGTGAGGGCCGCCCGTTGTCGAGTCCAAGAGGGACAAACCGAAACAGTGTGTTCGGCCGTGTCCCTGTCCGCGTCACAATGGTGGCAGTTTGCTGTCTCTTCTCTTCCGACGATCTCGCACAGGTACCGACCGAAGCACCCGTGCCCGGTCAGCACCTGTGTAAGGCGGAATGAGAGGGCGCCCGACTTCCTACTAAGCCATTCCCTCAGCACTGGGCGGATGGCCAGCACCAGGTCCGTCTAGGGGATTTCTATTTCCTCCCTGGATAACACCTCTAGAGAAACAATTTTTTTCCTGAATATTTATGGATATTGTTTGTACGTCCCTATTTTTTCCTTTTTTTAATAAATTAATTATTTAAAGAGATATGAACGTTTAAAAACCTGAAAAATATGGCCAGACTCTCAGCTATGTTTAAATATCTAGGAAACAGATTTGACTACAATGAACAACAAAAGCAAAAAATAGGAACCTAGCTCAATTCTTGTTTTAGCTAATACAGAAAAATATTAAAATCGGTTAAGTTTTGGAGGAGGAAACAGGAATCCCCTAAACGTCGATTTCTGGTATTTTTAATAGGTAATTTCAGTCCAAGTTGCAGTTGTCTCTATCGCGCTAGTGCTGGCTAGCTAAGGCACTGCGAGACAGCAATAGATTTTATGAATACCTATTTTGTATTTCTCTCAACCGTGGTGTTTCCTCTTAACATGGCGTTAACTTTAACATTGCTTGGTGAAACACGCCCTTAGTCAATTAAGAGAAAATAACGAACTGCTGATACTGCAGTTGATTGTGTACATAAAAGTTATATTATTCATGGAATTACTTAGGTATTATTGGTGGACGGAATCAGCAATGTTAGGAGTGGTACTTCTCTACGCAACATGGATAATGAATGGACTAAAGGTGGTAAATGGATGTAAATTTTTATTTTAACACGCGTTTATAAGCTTAGATACATACAATGTATCTATGTATGTATGTTAACGGACTTTCTGACCATACGTCTATAGGGCCAATGACTATGCAATCAAACGTGTTTTATTATAGTTTTTTTTTAACTATTATTTTTTAATTTCATCACAAAACTTCTTACTTGTATAAGTACCTACCCAGTACCCACCTTCTTAAGGTGCTGCCCCTTACTTCGCGTAGAAAGTATAGGTATTATTATTTATCTATAGCCTAGCTGTCTTTCTCAATTAATGTACCTACTTATTAAAAATATAATGTTTCGATATAGCGTTCAACAGAATTCTTCGAAATAGTTACCCATAAACCATTATCACATCACACACATCTGCGCGGTTACTGCACAATTTATTATTTAAGTAGGTATGCACTTACTTAGTGTTAATGCGGCGAAGGGGAATGCATATTGCATACTAACTTAGAATTCTTTATATGTATATTCTGTACCTACCTATCTATGTCGGCACCAGTGGCGACTGACGTGGGGTTCTTATACCTAACTTCTATCTAGAGATATGACATTGACTAAAAATCGATTTCTTAATAATAGGTTTTTTCTTTTTCCCATAGGTATGAAAAATAATCGATATTTCTATAATTCGTCCTTTTCATAATACTTAGTTTTTTCCTTTGTTTTTAAATGAGTATCTAAAAAAAAATATTTTGTAGTTATTTTTCACTATGTTAGGTACATATTAAAATTGAGACAAAGTTGTTAAAAAAGGGTTTACATATTAGAGAATCAACATCCCCGGAATCAATATTGAACATTAAGTATAATAAAGACTAAGATCCTTTACTTTAATATTTTTTAATTATTTCCTTGTTAAAGTTAATTTTGTTGAAATAAAGATGCAAAAATCTTAGATTGAAAACAGTAAGTAGGTACAGTACAGTAAGTAGGTAAACAGTAGTATTCTTAGTACATATTTTTTTTTTTTTACTTTGAGACACATGCGCATAGTGCTCTCGCCCTCATACTTCTGGTGGAATAATTTTTGTCTTAGGGGATGTTTGGTCACTCTAATTTGTCTGACTGATTGAATATAACTTTTAAATAAATACTTCAATAAAATATTTAAAAATCAGACGTGTAAAAATAAGTAAAGTTCATATTTTATCTTTTGGGTAGTTTAAAAGCGTCTGACTAAAGCTCTGGTCAATCAAAAGTGTCTGACACTTATAATATTACTTTAAAATAATATTCTACATAACATATATATAAAAATCAGCCATGTGAAAATAAGTTAAATAACTCTTATTTTTAGTTACCTTTCTCACCTGGTACCTGCCCAGGTGTCACTCGGCAAGTTACAAAGCGCGTAGGTATTCAAGGCACACGAGACGCTACTGAATACTTCAGGTTTCATTCGTGTGAAAATAAGTTATGTCTGATTGCTCTGGGATCTAGGTCTATAAGATTAAACGACTAACTCAAAATATTTAGGTGGTGCGGATTTTTTTTCATATCCCTACCTACTCTTTTCTTATCGGCTTCACATATTCTTTACCATTTGAATACCCTCATCCAAATCCTATATACCTACAGTCTAGGGCATCCCTCTGAAGGAGAATCAGTCTTTCCCACTCACAGGCACTCATGTTATTTTATATCCAGGGAGTGGAATCACACATGGAGTCCGAAGCCCATACTGGGACAGATGAAATAATACCAGCATGGCCAGATGATGAGCCACCAAAGGCATCTGTTCTCGCTGGTCTCATGTCCGACTCGTTTGGAGAAATGTTCAACATCCTGGACGGAGACAGTTTTGGAATAGGTTGGGTTTTTTAATAAAAACAGTGCCTTCTTTTTTCGTTGTTACAATCTGTAAACATAATCCATGCTTAAAATAAAAGCACATACCTTTTTTGGCTCAGTGAAAAGCGCGTCTATCATCCATTAAGTAGAAACCTACCCTGAGAGATATGTTATTGAGAGATATGTTATTGTAAAATAATTAATAAAGTGGGAAAAAAGTGCAAGTATTTATTACTATCTACCCTGAGAGGTCGAAGGTGCATATCCCGGAAAAAAAAATATTTTATATTCCTTTATTCACGATGCTTATCGCTAGATATTATTTATTTTAAGGTGCAAAATAAATGAGTGATAATACTTTAAGGTGGGTATGTGCCTCCTATGTAGAGTATACTGTGAAATTACACAATACTATTTTCATAGTATACCTACTCTACATTGGAGGCACATATACACCCTAAAGTATCATCACTAATTTATTTTACATCTTGTTTATAATACATGTAAGCTCGTTATTAGGTAAATACATGTTCGTTAAATATATTTTCCGTTGTCTAAACTCTAGTATGTACTCTCGGCAAAACACAAGGACTTGGAGTACGGATCTATAAATAACTAGCTGAACCGTGCCCACTTCGTTGAGCATACAAACAGCTTGTGTGCTCAACGAAGTGGTGATGAAATTCAATTTTAAAAAATACAAATACCCGGAACCCGCAAAGCCGCAACGTGAAACCCGGATCCCGTAACGCGAAATTTTATAATTTTTCTGCTTATTTATTTTTACATTTTATTTCATAAAAACCTAATCCTGACCATAACAAATACAACAAAAAAAGAATTGCCCAAATTGATCCAGCAGTTGTTGAGTTATGCGCTTACCAACACATTTTGCGATCCATTTTTATATTATAGATTATTTAGATCTTAAAAAAAACAAAAATTCTTCATCTCAGCCTATTTCCCTAGGTCCCATGCACGAATTCGTGTACGGCTGGCAAGCGATAGTGAACACTATGAGTATGAAGAATAACGTCGAGGTTCGCAAACGCGCTGGTCTGCAGAGGTTTGCCTTAGCTGGCATCAATGGTATTTCTCTGATATCCCATATAGGGGTGACTGAGATCATGATGAACGGCACGAGAACGTATTGCTTCGGGGGGATTTCCCGACCACCGGGCAGACGAAGTGTAATATGTAAGGTAAGAGCTCTAGACCAGCAGTTCCCGAATGGTATTCCCCGGAATAGAGAAATTAAAAGTGGCTCTCAGGGGTGCACGAAAAATCTAGATTTCCATATTGTAAATTGTTGACGTATGGCACTGAGACGTGGTCCTTGACTGTTGGTCATATGCGTAAGCTCCAAGTCACTCAACGAGCTATGGAGAGAGCTATGCTTGGAGTTTATCTGCGGGACAGAATCCGAAACGAGGATATTCTCAGTAGAACTAAAGTTTTCGACATAGGTCGTAGAATCAGTCAGTTGAAGTGGCAATGGGCAGGCAGGATGGGGAAGGAAAGTTCTCGAGTGGCCATGTACCAGTGGATTGGTAGACGCACCGTAGGGCGGCCTCCCTCAAGATGGACCGACGATCTGGTACGAGCTGCGGGCAACCGTTGGATGCAGAAAGCACACTACCGGTCGTTGTGGAAGTCCTTGGGGGAGGCCTATGTTCAGCAGTGGGCGTCTTCAGGGTGATGATGATGATGATGATATTGTAAATCGTTTCACCTTTCATAAAAATTAAGTTTTGTTTTGTAATTTTTTTTATGGGTGTGCGCGTGATTATCTGAAAATAGGAGTACCTATCTATTTTTTTCTCAATACTGATTTTATTTAAAAAAACTAGCTGTGCCCGCGACTTCGTACGCGTGGAAAAGTGATTTAGGGAAAAGTATTCGAAGTTAGGATAATATTATTCGAATGCACCGTATAGACCCAGCCAATTTTTCACATTATTATGACACTGTGGAAACACTTGTCTTCCCAGGAAAAAAAATCCTGTTAGTTAGGTACTTATTTCATGTTCTAATCTACTTTAGTGCCACATTCTATTGCTTCGCGTCACTGTGTAAGCGATCCCCCGCGCCCCCCGCGCCCCCCGCACGAACCGTTCGTCCGCAGTCCGCGCGCGCGATATTCATACGACTTGCTTCAAATTTGTCGTCACTGCTCGGCTCCTATGTATTGTAGCATTATATCATGTAGCCTATAACCTGCGCAGGAATATGGGCTACAATCGTACCAAGTTTGGTTAAAATCACTTCAGTAGTTTTTGATCCATGCGTGCACATATAGACAGTCAGACAGACAGACAGACAGACAGACAAAAATTTTACTAATAGCATTTTTGGCATCAGTATCGATCACCAATCATCCTCCACATGTATTTTGAAAAAATATTCAATGTACAGAATTGACCTCTCTACAGTTTTATTATAAGTAGGTATAGATTAAAAAGAAATCGTTACATTTATTGTCGGTTTATAAATTGATATATTTATTTTAAACATGGAATACGTATAATCAACTACGTGAAACCATGCTAGTAGTGCTATTCGGGAACTGCTTCGCTAGACTAACGGCACCTTGCCAACCATAACAGGAACGGCCGCCATTTTTCTCCACCACATTTATCATACAATTTAAATAAAAATTGACAGGTAATAGAAAATAAAGGCTTTTGATTAGTGCTTTACAAGCGTATGCGGCAAAAAAAACGCCAACGAACACAGCCGTTGACGCAAGAGTCGGCAAGAGTGCTACGGATGCCGGACGGCACCTTGCCAACAAAAAGCATTAGACATTATTACTCACGGAGTCAAACTGCAAAACCTGTAACCGTAGCCGTCTCTCAACGCCACTTACCGACTGAAGTTGGCCGTGTTCGGTATCTTGCTTTTTATAACCTTTATTTTCTGTTACCTGTAAATTTTAATTTAAATAAATTGACGGGTAACAGAAAATAAAGGTATTTAATTGGTGCTTTACAAGCGCATGCGTAAAAAAATAAGCCACTGAAAACGGCCATTATTACTCACAGAGTCAAACTGCAAAACCTTCAACCGTAGCCGTCTCATCTCGTCCACTAACCGACAGAAGTTAACGCAGATAGCGGAGTTTCATCTAGTGCTATTTTTTAACCCCCGACGCGAAAATTACGGGGTGTTACAAGTTTCACTTGTCTGTGTAAATGTGTCCGTCTGTGGCATCGTAGCTCACAAACGGATGATCCGATTTTAATGCGGCTTTTTTTGTTTGAAAGGTATATCAGTCGAGAGTGTTCTTAGCTATGTTTGGTGGAATCGGTTCAAGTCTTCAAGGTTATCAGGTCGTTTGTTAGATGTGATTGGAATTTTCACGCTAAGTCGGGGGTTATTTTAATTTTTAATTTAGTTTATATCATGACTTGTTGCTTTTTATTTATTAACCGCTTTAACAAAGATATCTCGATAACAGTCTTTGACCTTTCAAGCGCATTTCTTTCTTCATTTACATAGAAATAAAGTAATTTACTTACTTCCAGGGGCCTCTCCAAACTGATTCGATTTTGATTGAGATTCGATCGTGCCGCATACTTCCGAATAAATTGACGTTTGTTTTATTTTGATTCTCGGTCGATTGATATTTGGTCGGTAGTACAAAAAGTTACGATCTAACGATTTTCTTTATCCTGATTAGTATAAAATACCAAAAACTGTTGAGATCGAACTGGTTCGATTCTCGGTTGTGTCGGGAGTAAGCCTTCAGATTGCTTACAGTAAAATCCAACTAGCTAATAGAAACACCAATTAGTCTTATTGGTCCATGCAACTACAACATGTACCTAGTTCTGGTTAATATTTCTTCAATCCTAATTTCTAACTACCTAGCTACCTTTATCTACTTGTATTTTAGGGTGCAATGTACCAAGAAGGACGGTTCACATGCCAAACTCCGTATTTGCGGTACCCTACTCCTTTAGGCTACAGATACTGCATTGATAAGAACGCCGCAGTCAATTCCGTAGATGGAACGCAACGAAGTGAGTATTTCAAGAAATAATTTTATATCAGAATTGGGTGCCCAAAACCTTTTGAATAGGCAGTAGGCAGGCAGTTTACCGTGACTATAAAAGGTGTAAAATAAATGGGTGATAATACTTAGTGTGTGTATGTGCTTCCTATGTAGAGTTTAATGTGAAAGTAGGTACCAGCGTTGTAAGAGCTAATTTTAAAAAAAATATTGTATGGGCAAATTTATGATGCATTTCTCATTCATACAGGAAAGTCAAAACTAAGTCTTTCAGCGCTGGTACTCCACAGTATACTCTACATAGGAGCCACATACGTGTACACTCTAAAGTATGTACACTCATTTATTTTACACCTTGTATACTCAACCCAAAAAAAATTACCTCTACAGCAACATTCTGTTCACGTGGTGAATCTATACCGAAATTCCACTACGACTATATCTGCGAGCGCCGAGAAATAAAAATCAAACGAGTTAACCTAACCGATCCGAACGAGAGGTTTAACATACGGAACCCGATTGTACGGAGAGTGGAGTACTATCGTGCGCCCTACGATATATTAAAGTATTGTCCGGATTGGTAAGTAACAATCAATTATAGTACGTCCGAGATAAATTTAACTCAAACGTAAACAAACCCTTCTATGACAAAACCATAGAGTAGCCAATGATGCCAATTGGTCATTTGCTATGAATACATAGACTTTATGCTTGTATTCTACAATCGGCAGTGTCAAAATGGCATATTTATGTAAAGGTTTTCATTTGATGTTTGTTCAAACATTAAATGAAAACCTTTACATAAATACGCTGTTAAATATTGTTTAATTGTTATAAAATGTATTGGATAATGAAGTGTAATTATTTAAAATTCCGACGAAAGTGTTGATAAGTGTGCACAATAAGTAAATATGTGAAAATTTCGGTGTTTTTGGTTTGTTTACGTTTAGGTCAAATTTATTTCGGATGTATATCTACACAAATCAAAAACCTTTTGAAGTCGAGGCAAAAAGTAAAATTACCAATCCAATTTCACCCACGGATTGAACGTTATTCGACGCTTAACTAGATACGGTTTGTGATCTGTCTGTTCCGTTCTAATATTTATTGTGAGAAAGAGAGATAGAATCCAGGATAAGCGTTAAGCAAAAAAGTTTGTGAAACCTTTTTGCTTAACGCTTTGCTAACCTAACCTAACCTACCTAGTTTCTACGAAACGTTAAACTTGAAATTTTAGATTTTTTTACTGCTTTTGGATCAACTAATTAATTATTTTACACTACAGGTACGGATGTAATCTAAAACTATCGCCAGACATGGAGTACGAGATACCAACAGGCTTATTGGTCGCAAATGATACAGCGTTTGTGGGCCATGGTGGAAAATATTGGTTGGCTCTTTATAACACACAGGTATGCTTACTTATAATATGTTCCCACACCCATTCCGGTGATGGTGGCCTGTTTCATTGAAACCAGACCAGCTACGCAGGAGCTAATTTTATAGTCCCCAAGTGGTTGCGCAATACACAGAAGTACTTTCTCTTCCTTCACTCTCGTAGTCCTGTGGGACGGTTACCCGACACGACTGGCGAGGGGAAAAGCGCAGGGCCGATTTTTTACATGCCCGACTCATGTATCATTTCTTTCGGACAATCAGGTGACCAGCAAACTGCATTATCCTAACCAAACCTGAAAACAACTTTTTGTTGTTCCAACGCGGAAATCGAACCCACGGCCTCCGGTCGATAGTCAAGCTCTGAACCACTAGACGACGGAGGCATTATACTATATATATAATATATTAGTAAGCTCACGAAACCTAAGTGAAACACCTCTTATGGATCAACCAGTGAGGTACCGAGTTAATTACCCCTTTGCGGGGTTTCCCTATTAATGCCTCACGTCGATACATAACCTACGACATAATACAAGCCGTTAACTCCTTAACTGTTATTTTTATATTTTATTAGTAAGTGAGTTCTCCACAATTATTTCCTATTGATTTTCTAAACAGAGAGCGTTTGTACACTAAATGCCGCCCCCCACGGCCTATTTTTGTAACCGATTTTGACGCTGATTGTCCCACCATACAAATGTCATATTTGTATGGTGGGACAATCGTTATTGTGATCTATTTTATATAAGACGTGTGCATTTCACTATTGAAATCAGTAGGTAAGTATGTTATATTCTTCACGTAGGCGGGCAGCCTTAATAAAATAAATTGTAGATATATTATATTTTGTTTTATCTGTGACCTACGAAGCTTTTCTTTTTTCAGCTTTCAACCTATGCAACGTACTTCCAAGCACATAGTGAATATCCCTGGCATTCAAGCCGCCCGATTGTATCTTCAGAAAAAGGTAATTCATTCAAATTAACAACTCCTTACACAAGGTATAAAATAAATTTGTGATAATACTTTAGGGTGTGTATGTGCCTCCTATGTAGAGAGAGAGAGGTACTTTCACAGTATACCTAATACTGTGAAAATACCAGCGCTGAAAAACTTTTTTGATTTTTGACTTTCATGTTTGCATGAGAAATGCCCCAACATCATAAATTTTCCTGTACAATAATAGAAAAAAAAGTACCTATTTCAGCGCTGGTAATTTCTCAGCTAACTCTATGCGGGACCCATACATACTCTAAATTATTATCACTCATTAATATTATAGCCTGTATATTATTACAGCAAAAGTTTGTATGTGTGTTACTTCATCACACGCACGGCAGTACTAATTTTGATAAAATTTGATAAGCAGGAAGCTGACACCCTGGATGAAAACAGTAGCTACTTTTTATCCCGAAAATGTGGTGTTCGTGTAGAGTGTAGGATAATGTTATTAATCGACTTCCAAAAAAGGCGGAGGTTCTCAATTCGCCCAGTTCTTATTTATATATATATATATATGTCGCAGTCATCTGGTTGAATCCGCTATTTAATTGAATGACTAGCGCGTTCATTGAATCCTGTTTTACCAACAAATTTTAGAATCCGAGACTAGGACAGCCATTTAATATTTTAGTTTTAAACTTCAACATTTCCGAATGAGTACTATTATAACGCACATTAAACTAAATTAATCAGAAAATATATCAACACATTGTTATCTGTACGAGCTGTTTGACGCCATTAAGTTTCCGCGCTAGTCATTCAATTAAATAAGCAGAATAGCAGATTCAATCAGATGACTGCGACATATAAACCGAATACTCTGAGGTTAATGATCCGATTTGAGTGATTTTATATACGACTAGCTGACCCGTGCTCACTTCGTTGAGCATTAAAACCATAAACCGTTTAAACCTTCCCTGGACTTCCACGAATATTTTATGATCAAAAAATCAAAAATAGCCGTATCGGTTCAGCTGATCGCGAGTTTTAGCGAGACTAACGAACAGCAATTGATTTTTATATAGCCTATGTTAATCAGTGATAATGTAGCTTTCTAATCAAAAAATAATTATTAAAATAGGTCCAGTAAGTACTTTTTGAGTTAAGTCGTTACATACAAAAATACAAAACTTTCCTCTATATAATATTAGTGTAGATATGAGTGGTCGCTTCTGCTATAACGTCCACTGCTGGACATAATCCTACCTCGAAGTATTTCATTGTAGTTGTCCAAGTCGTGACCGGTAAGGTCATTGACTAACGGTTAATCTTCTTAGTTTTACCTACGAGAGGTGAAGAGGAATCATGGCTCGCGCGAATCGGTCGTGGGGTAGGGACACATCTGATCGGCGTCAATTTAGACCAGCTTGACGGGACTTCTGACGGGACTGGCTTCCCTTCCTCGTAGGACTCCTTGTTAGTGTGCAGGGGTAGTTATCTCATTTTTTTTGTCAACAGGTGGTATTTGGGAGCAGTTGTTGAAGGCTAACATCGGTCCTGACATGAACCTGCATTACAATTTAAATGGTATATATAATAGATACCCTGGATCCACGCCCGATCTCATGAGAAACGATGGACAGGTAAATTTAAAAGGTTTATTTATAGTACGTCCAAGATAAATTTAACCCAAACGTAAACAAACCCGTCTATGACACAACCATAGACTAGTCAGTGACGATATTACAATGATTATTGTTTGCTATGAATCCATAGACTATAGCCTATAGGCTTACATTCTACAATCGGTAGTGTCAAAATGGCGTATTTTTTCTGTGAAAGATTTTCATTTGATGTTTAAACATATTTATTATTGTTTAATTGTTATAAAATGTATTGAATAATGAAGTATGATCCTTTAATATACCTACCTGTAAAAGTGTTAATAAGTGAAAATGTGAAAATTTTGATGTTTTCGGTTTGTTTACCTTTAGGTTAATTATTTCAGGGACGAAGTATACATTATCAGACAAACAAAGCAATTAAAACACAAATTATAGTTTAAATAGTTAAAATATTTTAAACTAAGTTGGTACCCACACTAAATGAAAGTGGAAAGACTAAGTTTTATATTTTTAAGGTACAACCATCAAATTTCCGATCAGAAGTTAAAGATAGAGAGTCTGAAGAGTTTGTAGCCGCTGCTAATGCATACGCCGAACCAGGTAAATACACACAATTTACACAACTGCGCGAGAAGGGTCATATGTTTCTGGAGTACTGAGTAGGTATGTTTATATGTAAGTATGTGGTATGTACCTAACTAGGTATAATTGTTAAGTATAACTGTCTAAAAAGTGTGTTGTAAAGTTAAATTGCTAGGTATAACTGTCTCCTTTCTCTGGAGTCTCTGGAGCCTTTAGAATAGAATTTAGGTTGAAAGATGTCGTTAGATTCGTGTTTACTGTAATACACTGGCCACTAAGAGTAGTAGTATTTTTTTATTTTGATAAACTGCAAATCAATTGAGTGCCCAACCAACCGTTGACGACACTGCAATACGAATTAGCCAGTGTATTGCCCTTTTCAGCTAATCGTTTGGATGTCATAGTGGCATGGCTGAAAGACGGCATAGGCATCTAAGTATGAGGGACCCTTTGAGTAAAATCATCGAACCTGATGTAGTTTTTATTTCAGGACCTGCGGAAGAACCAGCAGCGTATCAGTTTGTGGCACCGGGCACCAAAAAATGAATTATTATAATTAAAATATTTGCTTAATTATTATTAAATACTCATCCATTAATTACTTACTATAACCCCCTCCCTATTAATAAAACTGTGAATGCCAGTTTGTTTGTTACGCTTTCACGCGAAAGCTATTTAACATTATTATCATCGTTAAACTTTGTACCTACACATAGTTTTGGAGGTATTAAAAGTTACAGTTACCACCACCAGTGGGTAATGGACCAGTTTCATAATTATTGACTCCGGTCTACTACAAATTGAACTAATTATATTAATAATAATTTCGTGAAAGAAGTCCCGAGACAGACTTGTCTACTGTAGATCACAGTTGTAACTCCTGAGTGATACGTACATACAAAAAATTGCTATATCTATACAATATATAATATACATATATATTATATAGAATTACTCTTTAAATCCCTTCTATTGAAAATACATATTTAAAGGGGAATGCCAGTTTTAGGCCCAGAAATGCATACAGATGTAACTATATTCAAAATTTACATCAGAATAATTTATAGTAGTCCTTACTATTCAATATGCTGTACTCGGCAATTTTTTCGTAAAAAAAAAGTGTGTGTGACAGCTACCATGGACAGCTACGACTCACGATTGGAGTTTACTCCTTACGAACGATAATTATGATATTATATATATCGAATAGAAAAAAAGGGTAAATGAACGCATCTGCTAAAATGATAAGAGAAACAAACATATTATATCTGTAATTATTCGGATTACTTCAATAAAGCGTATTACATAAAGTATGTTACAAAACAATATAAATAATAATAATAATAATACATACATCCACTTACATACATCACCATACAAAAAGCAGTCATACTCAATCCATACCGCATTGTCCGCAAATTCTTAGCTATAAATTGAAAAAGATGACGATTCATCTTACCTGAAGTTGTTTGGCCACAAGCCCGCAACTGCAGTAGACCCCCGAAAGGGAGGAAAGAAAATTTCTAAAAACCATAATAATAATAACAATAATAATAATTGTGTTCAATTTATACAAATCCAATTTTAGGATGAATGCATACCCTGTACTCGGCAGCAGTATACAAGTTGTGGCAGAACTTCGTAATACGCAGACGCGCAACACACACGTACAAACATACGCACACATTCAACTCTCAGACTGGAGGTAATGAACTATACAGTGAGACTACGAAGTATAGCGCAAAGAGGAGACCCCGAGAATGAGATACGCTGTGTAATGTATTCCATCTCATTCTTTTACACGTTCAATCCTACAGACATAGGTATATGTTTGTCTCTTTCTACGTAACGCCTCATTCCATCTCATTCTTTTACACGTTCAATCCTACAGATATATATGTTTGTCTCTTTCTACGTAACGCCTCAACTTTTCGTGTTACACTTGATTTTACTCCTCATAAAATTTCCATACCGGGCCTTATAACTCAAATCGTTTCTTAAGGAGTAAACTCCAAATATTGAAAATTATTAAATTTACATCACTATGGTTTATTTTAAGTCGTAGGTACTCGAAACATAGAGTGAAAATATTATTGAAATGGATATTCCATGACAGATCGTCCGTGGCTGTTTTGGCAATTCACACTACACAAACACACCTAACTACATGGATATTAATATTATTAAGTGTAGGTACTTAGTGTGTAGGACAAACAATCGCAATGATAATGTGTTTAATTGAAGAACTCACAATTAATATTCTACCGTCTACGACATTACCAGGTGCAGCTGCCCTCTTCTGCTCTCACCTGAATACGCCCATGATAATTATATATGTACTTGTCTTGTACCTGTAACACAAGTTTTTACTTAATACTATTAGATTAACAGCTAACGGCCGGTTTCAAATACAGTTTGACGGCTTTAGCAGCGTAGCAATTTTTATATTAAAATGAATATATTTTAATTATTTAATTTGATGTTAAATGCTGTAAGTTATGAAAGAAAGCAAGACAGTTTGAGAAACAACTTTTTTATCTCCAGATTTTTTTAAACTGTGTTAGGTTGAAAATAGTCTGTGGTCGTTTATGGCGATTTCTTATCTGTGCCTAAGCACTTTTGAGTTTTCTATCATCTGTTTTCTCAACTGACACCTTCTTTGTGCAATTTCCTCAAAGTCGCTCATGTAAAATCCCGTTACTTTACTTTCGTAATTCATTTAACAAAGGCATTTACTATTTGCGACTGTGGACTGCGGTCAGTGTTACAGCTCTGGAAGGGATAATCTAGCGTTGAGTTCAGTGACACCATTTCGGAGTTTTTATATTGTGATAGTATTTTATCGATTTTAACCTTCTTGTGCAACATATTGTTTTTATGCTGTTTATTTATTAGTGTTATCGTGTTACTGACGAGCCAGCAGCAAGATTTTTGTGACGAAGTCCCAGTTAAGGTGTGTAAATGTTATCATAGCGAATGTAGCGTTAGCTACTGTACGTTTTTAGTATATTCTACCTATCGATAACTTTAAGCTGATCTAAAAATATCCCAGTGATTTTTCCATTTGGAGACTGTGAAATAACCAAGGCTGTTATGAGACTATATTTGAAGTGATTATTAGTGATGATTCATAACATCTTAATATAAAACTATAATATCGAAACAAACTGAGAAGTGCAGTGCTCCTTGAACCATGAATTTTACTGTTTTATAAAGTACAGTACTGTCACTGTCATTAGAATTCTATTTATTATAGGGTATGTACCTACGTAAATCAGAAAATAAACCACCAAATAAAGTACTGACTTTTATTGGCTATCATCACCTCATCCTAGCATGCATAATTTGAGTATTACTACAAATATATTTTGATATGCAATAGATCCGATCATTTTTTTTGTTATAATATTGCTAACAGGTTGCTGTCACACGCTGGAATAATAAACAATCCTTCAATTAGTACAAATAATAGTAATAGTACTTTCGCTAACAGCACAATCTACAAGCCTTGACTACAGCATGCTTCCATACAGTTTGACCACCACCTCAATATCTTTTGGCCAATTGTAATTTTTTTAGCATTGTATGTCATTTTCATAGAACAACAAAGATTACCTAGATTAGCAACATGGTTTACTACACAAAAGATTACAGTTTTAACATTGGTAGCAGATTGTTTAAATATAATCAAGATGACATTTAATGCAATAAGATACTATCTTTTCTAAATAATATTTTTCTGTATGACTACCAGTGGTAGTCTAACATAGTGATTATATTCTCTTTAGTAGTCTACTGCTTAAACTGAGCCCGTCAGTGGGGTTGTCAGTGGTCAGGGATAAAAAGAGAATTAATAATTGATCTACTTAGTACTTACATTGTGGAAAATATGTACCCATGGTATGCTTTGATTGGTTATTGTGTTAAAAGTACAACACCAACAAAAACTCTTAATTCTGAATTTGTCAACTATGTTTATTTTTTTTATTAAACAATTGTTTTCAATGAAATATTTGTGAATGTTAAAAAATCTTAAAACCATTTAAGGAAAAAGAAAAAGCAAAAAACTTAAAATCTAATAATTTCCTTATTAAACTAGGATGATTGTTAAATATTGTCATAATAGCCTTATATGACAATATTTAACAACCATATTATTAATAGGGTGGTTTAATAGTGTTAAAACCTCACTTTAACAAATTAAATTTAAGTATTTATAAATCTTAATATAATATCAAGTTATTTCAATTGACACAATAAAAAATTATTAAGCAACCTCAAAATTTTTACCATCTCTCTCTTGGAAAACAAGTTTGTCTATGGAAAAGGGAACTATGTATCTTAATTCACTTCACACACTCTCATATTATATTAGTCTAGTATTAAATATACAAATCAATAAGATAAGAAAATATATATCTAATATAAATCTATTTTTGTAATTGCCTGTTGATGAACTATTGTAATAAGTAATTTGGTCATGTTACTGTGAATATGTTATTATATAACATGTTATTATAATAATTATTCATTTCCAAACTATCCATTAATCCATCAAATGCTAAGGACTTGTTGGTGGAGTAATTGCTACATGACTCAATCCTGTGAATTTTGATTTCTTAACACTACATTAAATCATTTGAAATAGTTTTGCAGTAAGTGTATGTTTAATTTAAATGGAAGAAAAGAAACAGGAGAGCTTAAATGCTTTCCTGTTTCTTTTCTTCCATTTCTTTTGCCCTAAAAGGAAATATGAAGGAAGGAAAGTTCTGTATTTGATGTATCTTGTGTTGTAATGATCAGCATGTAATGACTTTTAATTGTTTTTTTTGTTCCAGAGGGAGCCGTGTCTTGGGGGAAAAGCAACCCGGGCACTACGGTGGCCCCAGACACACCAGCACCAGCGCCCCAGCCCCCGGGTAAGTTTAGCTTTCTGATTATTACTGATTATAGTGGAGAAGCTGGATGATATAACCAAGCCTAATGTATAAAAACATTGATACAAACATCAATTTGTAATAAATTTGTAGCAAACTCATGGTAGTGTGAGTTGTTTTTATTTTTATTCATTTTTTGTATTTCAATGCATTATTTAAAAAAAAAATTATGCCTACTTATTGACCATATATAATTGAATAAATTTGCTCGATCGATAACTTAAAAATAACATTGAGATCAGTGAAATCTGTGAAATCTAAGTAAACGTCAAAAACAAGATGGGTAAAAATATGCAAAATGACGTGTTCATTCTGAGCGTTTTGAACAGTTTTGGAACACGGTAACTATAAAAAGACAAAATATAATCTTTCTTATTACAAATAAAAACAAAATGTGTTGCAGTCATTGGTCCAAGAGACTTGTTACTCAAGGTACTAAGTAGGTGTTAAATGTTTAATAGGATAAACAAATTTTGTTTGTTGGTTTTGTACCATGTGGTATACTACAAAACGAAACTTGTTAAAATCATTTGATTTTCTTTGATTTTACTGCATCAGTACAGTAGCCATCTTACTGATAGGTACAACCTTTGTTGCAATAGAACCAAATCAGTATGTAGTAATAAATGCTAAATAGAATACATAATTAAAATAAAACCCAAGTAGGGTAAACCGTCAGTTATTGGACACCGGATAGTTATTGGACAGTCGATTTTGAATCTCAAAAAATAAGAAAACAACAAATAAACAGGGACATCTACAAGTATTGAAAAAAACTGCTATTTATCAACTTGTTCACAGCTTTTCCTATAGAGGGTAGTAACAAAACGGCAAAAAAGTATATTTCGCAAACACTGTCATGGTAACGGACAATCGTCGTAAAATAATATTTTTTTTCATAAGGTCTGGTCAATTGTTTTTTTGCGATAATGTCGTAGTTGTGTATGTTATTGTTTTGGCTGTTTGGGTAGCGGTAAGTTATTATACTATTTACATTATTAAACTACTTTTAATTTATAAATGTTACATTTTGAGGCTATTTTAATCTGTCCAATGATTGTATGACACAATTAAAAAAAACAATTATTGAACAGTGTCCAATTATATAGTAATTGGACACTGTTCAATAATTGTTTTTTTCTAAAATATTAATTTAAACAATTATTGCATGCTGTCAAATAACTGTCATATATTGTGTTCAATAATTGTTTGCTTGAAGGTTGGAGTCTCAAAACAAAATGCCTAAAGGAAAAAAGAAAGATTATGACCAAAAAAATTATATTCAGCACTCATGGGGTTGAGAGAAACGGAAAACCCAAAGATAAATTGCTAGAGAATAATATGATATTCGTCCTTGCACTTTAAAATAAAATGTCCTGAAGCTAGGACTTTCTTTGACCACGACCTGATTCAAGATGCCATTGTTGTTATTATTTTAGAAATTCGAAAACAAAATGTATGGGATTTGACATAAGCTTCGCTAAGTGACATGCGAATTAGCTTGTCATTCAGCAAACCTTAGGTCAACCCACGTACATTTTTGTTTTCAAACGTCTTGAGTGATAATAGCGATAACATCTAGAATAAGGGCCCACACACACAGGGAAAACAAAATGTATGGAAATTGACTTCGAATTTGAATTCACTCGTCATTTAGCGAAGCTTATGTCAAATCCCATACATTTTGTTACAATAGCGTTAGCATTTTGAATCAGTGCCCTGTTTTTACAGATTAAGAAAAGTATTCTTTTCTTATTTAATTTATTTAGTCAGTTTATTTTTTGAATTGTTATTTCTTTAATTTTTCATTATCTTCAAATATCATATTTGAAGATTAAAGTATAATGATAAATTTTAATAATTTGTTGAATGTTTTGTTTATAGAGATTTTATAAATACATTAGCTATAGAATTTTTTTTTCAATATAATAAGTTAATATAATAATAATAATATCTATGGACGCTTCACACCACGTTAATCTGGCCCCATGCTAAGTATCCGAAGAACTTGTGTTACAGGTACCAGACAACGGTAATATATATTTAATACTTTAATACTATACACATATTTAAAATTTTTATTATATTAATACACAAATTTAATACACATCCATGACTCAGGAACATTTTAAAACTTTTTGTTCTCTCGGCGGGATTTGAACCCGCGACCTCCGACCTCCGAGTCAAGAGCCAAGCTCTGAACCACTAGACCACGGAGGCGTCAAATATATAAAAACACAATGTTCTTATGTTATTTTATTATTTGTATAACTATTATTTCCCTATATTAACTGATTGTCCAATAACTGTAATTAAATGTCCAATAACTATAAATTTTGTCCAATAACTATGTTTTTTGTTCATATTTTTTATAACACTGATATTTTGCAATTATTTATAAGATATAAGATTTTTGAATCATTCTTATGATAGCTCATTTTATCGAGTTTCAAAATATATCTTTATTATCTAAGTTACTGTAATAGCCGAAGAAAAAAAAAATTTTTACGAGTTCATTCGCTTAACTGTCCAATGACTGTCGATTTACCCTATTTGTAAAGCTTTTATCAACTAAAAGTTCATGTTATAATGAACATTTGCATAAGTTAAATTGTTATGTTATTGTTTGAAGATAAAAGCATTGAGTTCAGTATTAACGAGTGTACAGGATCGGTTTCAATTGAACGGGCTGGGGAATAGACCTGACAATGATTGTTTGAATTGATTTAAATTACTTGATTATATCTCATTATCACATTGTTTTGAACGAAAGAAACTAATGAACGTACTGAATCAGATGGTTACTTATAGGATTAAACTTGTAAGTGTTCTTAAACAATGCTTATGTGATGAAGGCAAAAGTAAACATTCAATAATTTGCTGACATATTGTATTGTTAACTGATTAAAAATTCTTGGAACAGGACCACACGTCTCACGTTTAATTTATAATTATTAATAGTAAAGGTCACTGAAGGTGGTCGAAGTTTGCTTATATCTTTCTTTCTTCATGATCATTTTTATGTTTTATATTTGTAAGGGTTACTCTGTCTCATGTACATAGAAAAAATACTGTGACAAACATCATGTTGTAATAAAATTGTATAAAACACATAGTAGTGTGAGTAATACACTCAAATAGTGTGTGTTGTTGTTATTATTTTTATTAATTTATTTATTTCTATGCATTATAAAAAAATCTTATAAAAACTTTAAATATAAATCTAACTGTACTCAAAGTTTTGTGCTTCACATGATATTACAATCAAATATAGGATAGAGTAATCGTTATTATAGTCTGCATCCATTTATTATTTAAGAAAACATATTATAGTCACACCACATGCTTTTTCAAAATGCAGAACATGTTTTTGACTTAAAAGTTTTGACTTTAAAAATCCTAATTGATTTCTTCAGGTCTACGAAAACTACAATAATCTATACTTCAAAACGCTGTTACAGGTACTAAGTGTGAGAGAAGGCTATTTTCATGAATTAAAGTGTTTGTTATCATTTTTAGGGTTCCGTAACGAAATGGGTACTTAATTATTTAACTCAAAAACTCGCTGTCTGTCGGTCACCACATGTATTCTGTATAATGTAGTTCTATTGCTATAAAAATACTAAAAACGAAAAAAAAATGTTTAGGGGCAATCTTGATTTTTTTCCCGTTTTGTACGGAACTCTACGACCGAGAGTCCTAATCGTAATTCGCCGTTTATTTATTCACATATTATGTTCGCATTCATTTTGTAGGTACTTATAATTTTTACTTTCTATAACATTTTTTGGTTGTTCACAAGTTCATTGAATAAGTAGACATCATTTTATTGCTTGCTTGCATAATTAAAAATAAGCATTGAAAAAAAATATGTTCCCACACCTTCCGATGACGGTGGCCGGCATTGAAACGAGCCCAGGATTTATTTTTATAGTGTCCGAGTGTGTGCGCAATACACAGAAGCACATTCTATTCATTCAATTCGACTTCGAATTTCGAAATTCGACTTTCGAGAGAACAGGCGCGGGATCGGCCGACTGTTGACATCCCTATCTGACGTACCTATAGATTATTTTTTTTGTCAGACACTTAGGTGATCAGCCTGCATTGTCCTAAGGCGCCATTCGCACTAGCTATTTTCATAATGAAATTGTCACGGCGATAACATTCTTAAATTATACCTATATTTATAAAACTTTTTTAAATTATCTATAAGACATTTGAGATTTTTCAGATAGGAGTTAACGAAAACCTAGTCTCATTCAATTGAACGATAGCGGTCAAGTTTT
The DNA here is from genome assembly GCA_905187575.2 of Celastrina argiolus. Taxonomy (NCBI): domain Eukaryota; kingdom Metazoa; phylum Arthropoda; class Insecta; order Lepidoptera; family Lycaenidae; genus Celastrina; species Celastrina argiolus. Next base: position 19,481,641 of record LR994583.1, read on the forward strand.
AGGACAACTTTGATTTCTAAACTTGTAAAATACTTGACGTAGACTCTATGAATGTTGTGTGAAAAGATGCAAAGTTCTCGAACATTCTCGAGAATTTTGTTGGTGATACAATATAGGTAGCAGATCACAGAAAATGTGATGTCACAAACTATTCGCGTTTGTGACGTCATGCCTTCTGGGTGCTACTGAGCGAATAAACAAATAATGTCCAGCTATGATGTCATTTTAACAGGCGTCCTCTTGCATATAGTCGCTGTTTTAAAATCGATACTTTTCGGCTAGACGGTGCCGGGGTGACATCATAAGAGTTCCATAGACAAAGAACTGTTATTATAGCTTGTAGGTATAATGAGTTGTAACTTGTAACATTGTTATTTTTCAACTAGATGTTGCTCCCGAATTTGTGCATGGATAAGTAAAGCCGACGGGACCCGTATATTTTTCCACGTTTACAGTTAGTCTATAATGTGGCCTCAGACTTGTCTTCCCCATGGTCTACTCTATAGTTGGGGAGCCCGGAATCCTAAACGTGTACATTACTTACTAGACCGTTGTGGATGCCTAGTCGGTTTAGGTGATTAAACGATAGGAGGAAAATAAACGTAATATGATAGCTTTATATTTTAGTGATGGAATGAGCAGGAAGAACCTTATTATCCGACTGCGCGACACGCACAGGAGTGGAAATGTGTTTCTCATTACTCTTTGAAAAAAGAAAACGTTATGAAATAGTCGCTTAATAATTAATATAGGTTATTTATCGCCAGATTGACAAGAGTAACACGCTAAGTCCAAAATAAAACATCTGACAAACTAAGTCCCGATTTCACCAACGCAAGTTAAAGATAATGGCTTGTTAAAAAAAATACTATGCCTTCTCATTAATTGACAGGAAATACGAGAGGGATAAAATGATATTTGACGAAGGATTAACTTTAACATTGCATGGCGAAACACGCCCTAAACTATTTAAATATATTTTTTGATTTAGGTACTTTATAATTTTTACATAATAAAATACGAGCTTAAAAAATAAATCGTCATTACTTTAAGTTGGAGCTTCTTTGACAACTACTTAACATCTCCGACCGTTAATCGACGCATCAAATAGAATTATTTATACTTAAAAAAATTACCATCTCAAATTAAAAAAATAATATATTATACCTAATAGGTAATATTATATTGCCTAGATTACGAGAGGCATGTGAGATATTCTATCTTAATCTAACGCGTTCGAGTTACTACAAAAATCGCCTCTTCTACATATCTGTGCCAAACTACTTTAAATGACGGTTCAAAAGGTTTGCAAACAAACAAATATTTAAATCATTACTCTTTTCAATAATATGTAGGTACATAAGACCTTAGACCTTCTATAAGTATTTTAATAGAAATTGGTAAATATGTATTGACAATAGCTTCTCTCGAATGGATAAGATTGCTTTAGTAAATATTACGTTCGATTGTACAGGCTTAACTTTGTTACTATATCTTCAATACATAGTATAAAACAAAGTCAAGCGACTATGTCTGTCCGTATGTATGCTTAGATCTTTAAATCTACGCAACGGATTTTGATGCGGTTTTTTTTAAAAGATAGAGTGATTCTTAAGGAAGGTTTGTATGTATAATACATGCATAATATAGTAGAGGAACACCGATAAATTTAAAGGTTTCTAATGTGATGTCGTAAATAAGCACGTTTTTTTGCGCTTATATTGCAAACGCTGGCTGAACCCTACGAGATAGACCAAAATAATGTACTACAGTGTTGTTCACCTTAAAAAGTTCAACAAAAAAGTCCGCGATGGTATATGTCTATCTCTTAGGGATAACCCACCATAACCATTTTTATCCTTTACTAAGAAATGGTTATTTACGAAGTGATTTTAAACAATACAGCATTCATCCTTATCCAATTAAGTAGGTACCTTAAATAAATTGTGCATTTATTATAGATCAATATGCTTTTTACAGCATGTAATTTAAGCGAATATTACCGAAGATATTACAAATTTAAAATGCAGGGTCATAGTTGTTTGCGCCGCGGCGGTACCGACCCGCGGCTGGCCGGGGGTCGGGCGGCGCGTGCCTAACTTTTAACGTTGCAGGATTAGACTTGAGCGTTGAGTGTTTTTCACATCGCGAATTATATGTCGCGCTGTCAAGAGTAACGTCTAAGCAAAACATGTTTGTATTGGCTAATGACAAAAAAGCTGTGAACGTTGTGTATAAGGACATTCTGTAGTAGGTATATTATTTTGCATTGCACCCGTGCGATGCCGGGGCGGGTCGCTAGTATCTTATATATATATATAAAAATGAATTGCTGTTCGTTAGTCTCGCTAAAACTCGAGAACGGCTGAACCGGTTCGGCTATTTTTGGTCTTGAAATATTCATGGAAGTCCAGGGAAGGTTTAAACGGTTAGTATGCTCAACAAAGTGGGCACTGGGCACGGGTCAGCTACTATTTTTAAAATATCTATTTTACAACTTTTTGATAAATATGGCCCGCGCGAGTTTCTTACGCCGCCGGTTCTTTTCCCGAACCGGTAGCAGGTCATCGTCGTCGTCACGTAGGACACGTGGCGATGTCCTATATTCGAATTAAAACAATCACTAACTCGGTCACAAGCATTGCGATTATTACCTAATACGGGCCTAAATTCGGTACTGAATTTGACAACTGATTAGAGATTAGAACACTCCTTAGTTAATAAAGCTGTAGTTAGTTTCTACCATAATATTTAGAAATAAAAAGATTTTTAATTTCATAAATCACTGACAAATCCGACCCGACTGTAATGTAATGTATAAGATGTTCCGGTAACGTACGACTATTAGTATCGGAAGGTCAGTAGTAAAATAATATGCGACAAACACTATCAATTTGATCAATTGATAGTGTTTGTCGCACCTCATCACGAGATACACCTTGAGATTGATTAACTCGCGGCTACATGTTGGGGCAATAAAAAAAAGATTAAAAACTAAAACCCGACTTCGCAAAAATGGGTCTAAAAAGGCTGAAACAAGAAAATAATTCAATTTGAAATCCAGAAATGCATAGGTACAGAAATGGTCAGGGTAGAGCCGTGGTCGCACCCGCTATCGGCATCAAACCTTGCAACGGCAGACAAATATGCTCTTTCCAGTTGTTTTTCTACCGTATCTCACTGTGAACTGATGCTTAGATTTTATTAGCGGGTACGACCACGGCTCTACCTTGACCATTTTTGTACCTATATGCATTTCTGGATTTCAAATTGAATTATTTTCTTGTTTCAGCCTTTTTAGACCCATTTTTGCGAAGTCGGGTTTTAGTTTTTTAATCTTTTTTTTATTTAATTTTTTTCTGTTTCCATATCAAATACAACAAATGTTATATTTTTATTAAATTAACAATTACATAATACTCTAATTTCTATGATACTCGTACTACTTGTACGACCGCATTTTAAACGTTTAATTTGAATATAACAATAAAATGTAATAATTAATTAAATATTTAAATACATATTCGTGGTGTGCTTCCCAAGACCTATCTTTTGATACCAAACACGACACACTTATCTTAATTAATTTTTTTTTGGAGATAGTTTTTGAGGTTTAATTTTTAAAATCCAAAGATTTATAGCCTATGTCACCCGCGGCATCATTACCAATCGATTGATACCTCATTTATTAAAATCGGACCAGTAGTTTAGCCGCTACGAGGGAACATACATACATACATACATAGACTGCCAAAATCATTACCCTTCCTTTTGGCTTCGCCAAGTCGGGTAAAAAGATCCTAGAGTGGAAGCCACGTACTGGCAAGCGCAGTGTGGGACGGCCACCTACCAGATGGACCGACGACCTGGTGAAAACTGCCGGGTCACGTTGGATGCAGGTGGCAAGGGGCCGGTCGCACTGGAAATGTGTTGGAGAGGCCTATGTTCAGCAGTGGACAGTAAAAAGCTGAAACGACGACATGTAGTTACATTGTTTTACAGCGTCCCGCGTCCGATACGATATGAATACGACAAGATTCGGTCTATAAGATTTTATGGATCAGTTCTGTGACATTGCGATAGTAGCAATATCGTTATGTCCGTAAATATGGATACGACACGATTCGTTCGGTCTTTAAGATTTTAAAACAGATGAATCAATAGTTATGTGTCATTGGGATATTAACAGTCGTAATGTCGTTATGTCAGTAATTGGTCTGATCGTGTTCGTCGTCCTCATCACGAGATACCTTGAGATTAATTAACGCTGCATGTAAGTTTTGTTTTACGGCGTCCAGCGTCCGATACGATATGGCGTATCCATATCTTATTCGGTCGACACGACTCGGTCTTTAAGGTCCAAAACAGAAGGATCAATTTTATTGTGACTTTACGATTAATAGTAATATCGTTGTGTCTGTAATAAAACATAGTTTTATCAATTAGTAGTATATTGTTCGTCGCACCTTATCAGGAGATACGTTTTCAAGCGTCCGATACGATATTTTGGATACAACTCTGTTCGGTCTTTAATGGTTATCAAACACAATATTATATATCAAGTATGTGGAGCAAATTATATATCTAGTTAGAGTTAAGTTTGTAACAAATTAACCCAGAGTCATTTGCCTCATCATTGGGCCCATTAGCCTTTGCGAGATGAACGTTCTTTGACCAGTTTTTTTCAACGACCTCCGTAGCGTAGTAGTTGAGCACGTTAGTGCTCAAAGGGAGAGGTCGCGGGTTCAAATCCCGCCGAGGGAACAAAAAGTTTTCAATGTTCCTGGGTCATGGATGCGTATTAAATTTGTGTATTATAATAAAAATCTTAAATATGTGTATAGTATAAAAAAGTATTAAAAATATTTTCGCTGTCTGGTACTTGTACCTAACACAAGTTCTTCGGATACTTAGCACGCGGCTAGATTGACGTGGTGTGAAGCGTCCATAGATATTATCTCTCCGATCCGATCAAGTCTAAATACTAAAAAATATAATATATGTATTATATTTTATCGTATTGGACTTGATCGGATATATTTAACAAGATCCGTCGTCATAAGTACTTATGTGGCCATATACTTAGCGTGGGAGAATTTTGCTTATGCACGAATGGACCGAATTAGTATCACGACCTTACAAAAAACCGGCGTGAAATACGCTTACATTTAGTTTTGCCGAATGAGGTTACCAAGAAACGTAAGTGTACAACAGTACTTTGTAGCCCAAACAGGAGTAATTGGCAAATACATATTCGAAATGTTATTGAAAGAAAATTGTATGAAATTTTTCATAGCGCCCACAATACCGAAGTACGATAACGTAACGAACGTCTGTCTGTCAATCGCTCCTGCTTGGGAAAGAGGAAACCTTTTTTCGTTTATTGTTTGCATCGAATAAACTCCGAATATACTGCACGGGTGTTTATGAAGTTTGAGATATATCCAGTTATAGGGAAGTGCAGGTTTGTAATTTATATATCCAGTTACCAGACTGAGAGCGCTCCGAAACGTGCCTCTCACAATTCATATTTACTTTACTATAAAGGTCACTGGTACAAAATTGGTATGGATGTTTAGATAAACGTCCCTAGTTTACGAATATATATGTCGCATCAATGTAGAGTATGGGAATCTGTCCAAAAATTGAAAAAAATAAATGTAAGTGATATACGGTAATGATAAGGCATTTTCGACTATTTGCATTGAATTGAAAGTGTGTCTTGATCACACGGTGGAGCAATTGAACTTGTCATGTTCGTCTGCTGGTTCTAACAATACAAGTCTGTAGGGCATCTAAAAGATAAAAACTTATTACTCACTGGGCAACTTACTATGAAAACTATATCCACGGCCTACATAAACAAAATTGGTATGGATGTTTAGATAAACGTCCCTAGTTTACGAATATATAGGTATGTCGCATCAATGTAGAGTATGGACATCTGCTCAAAAAAAAAAGTAAGTTATACGGTAATGTACTCTTACTATTACGATAGGTTAATTTAAAATAATTCAATTTCAATAGTTGTATTTCAGACTACCCCCGCGGTTTTTTTGTAACAACACAAAATGAAATGTAGGCTAGCCCTCAATAATTTACCAATAATTTGATTTTTGTAGCAAATATTTCGAAAACCGGCTCAGATTATGCCCAATGACCTTTACTAAAAATATTACACTAGCTTTTTTTATTTGAACTTTTGTCTGCGGCACTTTGTTGTAATAAAAATTATGTGTTAGACCCCTCTCACACGACTCCGCCTCCATATAAATCCGGGGCCCTAGGGCCGTACCGGTGTCGTGTAAAAACTACCTTAAGTATCTTAACTGCTTGTACCTATACCAAATTTGAAAAATTGGTCCATCCGTTTGGGCGTGAAGAATTAACAAACATATACACATACTCACGAAACTTTGCCTTTATAATATGAATGTGATTTGTCTATTTTGAAACGAACATGCTAGTACTTTCTACACAACAATATTATCATCATAATTATTGTGTGTGTGTCTATCTGTTCATGTGTCAGGTAATTTATAATTGGTAAATTTTTCTTATATCTGCAGCTGGTAGCGTCAAGCCTGTATGTAGATCTAGCATGTGTGTTGATAGGTATCGGAAATTACAGTCGTAATATTATTTACGTCTGTCTGTATAGGTCTGGCATTCTATTTTCCCCGTTGATTGACATAAGCAACTTTGTTCGGAAGTGTACCGTGATATTGCCATACCATACTTGGAAGTCAATTTCATATAAAAATATAGGTTACGTATTCGCGTTGCTTTATCTTTGAAATCATTTTAAAACACAATGTAAAGGTACTAATATCAAAGTTGGATGTCAATCAAGGAAGGTGTACTACCTGTAGGTTAGGTACCTAGAGGTACATAAGAAAGCTTTTTTTAACGTTAACTAAGTAATCAAAAGAAATTTAATTAAAAACTGAGATTTGCTTAATTTGTTATGCTTTGGAACTAGAATCAATAATATTATAATACCTATGATTTTTTATTTAAAACATTTTTTTTATAGTAATCCCTGAATTGTGAACAACAAGACAAGACAATCAGGTGATCAGCCTGCATTGTCCTAACCAAACGTTAAAACAGGATTTGGTTAGTATTAAGCACAGTATTGTCATTATCATTATATATAAAGTTTTAGTTGTTCCAAATGCGGGAAACGAAGTAACATCCGAAAAATAACGAGATCCTCCTAAGTGGCAGCCGAATACTAAAACAATAATTAAATTTAGGAGCCCTTCTATTATCAGGTTGTCACTTTCACTGCTTTGCGGACCAGGTCCGTCCTCAACATCTGATTTGACCGCCACTCGAGTAAACTATCCTTTCAGTTTAGTTAAGTATACTGCATGTGAAATTTCGTCGCTTTTATTTTACAACCGTATCTTTAAAACTACAACTTTTCAGTAGAGTCAAAGAACTTAATAATTTTAGATTTTATTATGACATGGATTTTGCATGTATACTGAACCGTATTTAAAACAAAATCCATGTCATAATAAAATCTAAATTTTTTTTTTTTACTCTACTGAAAAGTTGTAGTTTTATAGTTACGGTTGTGAAAGTAAATCGATTCACCACTTAATTTTACAATATCTTCAGTTTTCAGTATGGTAATATTTTAAATAGTTTCATAAATAGTAGTTAAAAAGATTATAGCATGAAAATGAAATACGTTCTGGCTCCTTATTAATGAAATCATATGCTCGGAGACTTCAACGCAAATAAAACAAAACAAATTCTGCCGTCTGGTTTCCCTCGTCTGTGTAATGTATTTAGTGTAATACCTGTTACTTGCAACGCGTCCTTGTTTCTTATATATATTAAAAATTCACTAGTTTGCCCTTCGTGTATACAGTATCCCATAGGAATGTACTTTTTCGGGATATAAATATCTATATCTATACTAATATTATAAAGCGGAAAAGTTTGTTTGTTTGTTTAAACGCGCTAATCTCAGGAACTTCTGGTCCAATTTGAAAAATTCTTTTTTTGTTGGGTAGTCCATTTATAGAGGAAGGCTTAGGCTTTATAACATTACGCTGCGACCAATAGGAGCGAAGCGTCAGTGAGAAATGTTGCAAAAACGGGGAGACTTTCGTTGCGTGCGTTACATAAATGGTTTAAGTCGTTCAAGAACCACGCGAACGAAGTCGCGTGTGTTATAGCTAGTGTGTTATAAATTGGTTAAAAGTTTGCTCGTAAGGAAGGAACAAACATACACACTGTTACACACTCATAAACTTTCGCTTTTATGATATTGGTGTGGTGAATGGTGATTAAAATTATTCGTTACGTTAACGAAATATAACCATAATATTATGAGTCATAATCTATACTAATAATATTATAAAGCGTTTTTGGCTTAAGTCACTCAAAAACCACCCGAACGAAGTCGCGGGAACAGCTAGTATAAAATAATGTCGGACTAAGGTTCAAAATCTTTTTATCCAAGAAAATATTTATTAGCATTCGTAGATATTAGAAAGTATAGTGTGTGTCGTCCCTATTTTTAATGGTTATTGGTCAGTGACTAGAAGATGACTGAACGGTTGGTGTTGAATTTTACATGATGGTATAGGCATCATTAGGTAATACTACCACGTAAATACTATAATAAAACTGAAAAAAATAAAATATGTTGGCTTAAATCGAAATACACACAAATAGTACTGCACTGATCTCATGGTATTTTCAATAATAGATAGAGTGGTTCTCGAGGAAGGTTTAAGTGAATTAATTGAAGACATGAATGGATGAAGGTGATATGTCCAAAAAAACTATTACCCAGAAAATAGCGTTTAAACCGTTAACCATTTTAAGATATGTAGTAACGTATTAAGTAAATTGATTCTAGAAATGGATCTTTAGATTTATGAACTTAATACGTTACGACGTATTCTAGAATGTTTAAGTGACAGTATTACTAAAATTTTCTCGAAATCAGAATTTTGCTACATATCACCTTCATTCATTAATGTCTTCAATTGGTTTCGGTACGTGGCGTTGCTGTCAGTGCGTCAAGAAACTTAACTCTAAGGAGGATTCTATATTTTTTCGTAAAGTAGCACCCCGGGTGAAAAGAATTAAGGGATACCCGTGTTTTTGGTGTTTTTATAGTAAAATTATAACCATTATTTGCTGTTTAAATCTTTAACCTCGAGACGTAATCCACTGTGTATATGTTTCAGAATTTTCTAGTATAACTTAAAATATCCAATATTATTTATTAATAAAAAAATATACGAAAATTATTTACGTTGTTTCAGGCTCAATGAAATATGATAATTCATATTTCATAGAATACCTACCTACCCCCGTGTACAGACAATTATCATAATTGATATGATTATTATCTGTACTTGCATAGGGCTGCCAATTCGTCATACCAGATTTTTTCTTTTATACATTTCGATCAAAAAGGATCAAAGGAGAAGTTGTTGTCTAGAGACGGATCTTTAGATTAATGTAAGTACTTAATACGAGTACTTTACGACGTATTCTACAATGTAAAAGTGACAATTTAAACTAAATTTTCTCGAAATCAGATTTTTGCTACATGTCACCTTCATCCATTCATGTATATTTATAAAGAATTTTTTATTACCATAAATCTTGTGAAATTCTTCGGAGCATGCGACGCGAGTGTCGACTAAGGGCCACTCTCGTCGATCGTTCGTTTACATGAACTTACAATACTGTGTCATATTATTACCGTGACAAGTGACTCGTCTACTGCCGGCGTTCGTTCGATTGCAAAAAAAAAAGTTCGATACCGTTTATTTTGTCCGGACACGCCGGTCCACCTATATCCCGAGGTATCCCTGGCAAAGTACATGATTATCTACCAATACTGTATACTGTACACAATTATGTATTATTATGTATTATACCTAATTAACACTAATTAATCATACATTAATACCAAGACCTATTCACGGAACTGTGTTGACTTGATGCCTGATGAAGTCAGTCATACATAATAGTTACATGACCATAACTATTGTTTGTGTCCTTTAGGGCGTGTTTCACCAAGCAATGTTAAAATTAACGCCATGTTAAATATCATGTTATCCCTCTCGTATTTTCTGTCAATGAATGAGATGGCATGGTATTTTAACATGCCGTTAACTTTAACATTGCTTGGTGAAACAGGGCCTTAAGCCTCTAATGTTATTATTTGGCTATAACGCATCCGTGTTCTTTGTTTAAAGCTTGGCTTTCGACCGCGAGATTCGATTCGATTATGGAAAATAAAAAAATAATTGTTTATGATAAAGACAAGAAAGTTAATCCGACCCAAGAGTCGGATGGACATGTAAAAAGTCAACCCTGCGCCCTTTGTCTCGCCAGTCGTAACCTTTCGCAGTGGAAAGTGTATTACGAACACACTTGGGCGCTATAAAAATGACTCCTCCGTATCTGGCTTGGTTTCAACGAAATCGGCCACCGCCACCGATCACACAATCGGTGTGGGAGCATAATATTATGAGTATTATTATTTGAACTGTATTTATCTTTGGCTCCATGATGTAAAAGCTCATAATATATTAATGCAATACTCTTTAGGAATATTTAATCATGAAAACGCCGTATATACGCTTACTAGAACCAATAGTCAACGGGCAGTATTTTGTAAAAACTGTCGTACCGGGAATAGTGAAGTAGAAAGGCAAAAAATTGTAAATCAAACAAATTACATTATCTATATGTTATAGAGCTTTATAAATTGATTTTAAGTTTCAGGGGTTGAGTGTCTGATGAATTAACCTTTTTTCCATAGGACAAGGAACTCATGATAATGTCTGTAATTATTCATATCACCATGAAACTTATTATTGTTATAATTTGCATATTATAAAGGTACTTTAGCTTATCTAAAAATCACATCTATCTCTAAAATTTAAGATCATTTTGACTTATAGGGCTCCCTATAAGTATTGGCGGGCAAAGCGGGTATTTTATTTTAGTATAGGTATATATTATAATGTAAGTATTCTGAATGTATCTAGAATAAAACATACGCGGAACCTTAAATCATGTCTCGACACGCTCTTAGTTAATTATTCAAAGTAATACCCATTCTGCCCATTCCTATTTATAACTGGATTTTCCGGGAAAACCGAAGTCCATGTTCATTAAAGTTTTGTTCCATATTTTTATTTGCCTATAGCGTGGACGACATGTTATATTATTTCGTTATGTTAGTCCTAGGGTCTGGGGATAAGGTCATCAAGTAAAAAATGTTTTGATGATGATGAGTTATATACTTGGTTACGATGGTTTGAGCGTTATCTGCTAGAGTTCTCGAGAGGTTGTAGGCTTGATTATGAGAGGTTGACCCCGTCCGAGTTTCTTACGCCGGTTCTTCTCGGCGGGCTAGGGTTGAACAAGTGGTAGTCTTTTTGTCGACTTTCTGAAAATATCTTATTAAGTTTCATTTGGAAATAAAATATATTGATTTGATCTATTGCATATTATGTACATTTACCGACAGTAGTATATCATTTTAAAATGAGACAAGATACCTTTCTTCTGATTAATTTCGTTGCACTGTAGATAGATCTCAATCACGTCCAACACCTTTGAGATCAAAGGGTTTTGTTTACGGTGACACAGAAGTTGTAGTGGCGAATGTGGGAGTTGACTCCCCTTGCAAACGCCCAAACTCTACCCCCCTTCCATTTTGAGGAGATAGCGGGAACAATAGTAGCTGCAGGTACGTGATCGATGATAATCACTGCTGAGTGGACGATGCGAAATTTAAATAATATTCAATGTGTTATTGTTTGCGTTTGTCCCGGGCAAACAATTGTGTCCTCCGACGATGTAAGCCGCGAACGTGTGGTAAATTCTGTCGAGGAGACCAGGGAAGGACCGCTTGTTTTGTTGTGATAGTTTTAATAAATATCGCATATATATTGCAGTTACTGCGAAACGATATTTATTGAAAACGTTTGAGGTTTTCACGTGATAACGTGACCGTTTTGTTTTTATTTACTTGTTTCGACCTTGAATTTGGTGCGTAGGTTTATATAAAACCAGCTGACCCGTTAAGTATACAAACAGTGTGATGTAATATTATATGAATCTATATTTTCTCACAGTTTGAAACCTTCCCGAGACTTTCACGAATATTTCAAGACTAAAATAAGGAATTCATTTTTATATAATATATCGTCAGATGAATAGGTACGTCAATTTTCTACCATACCATTTTGGTAATAAATTTTTCTATTAATACGTTCTTGTGCACTCGGAAAAAGTGTGACTAATTTGTTTAATAGTATATTTTTATAATACTAGGCCGAGATTTATAGAAATAATAGATGTAGGTATAATTTGATAAAATTTTTTGTGTCTTTAACTGAATTTTCTTACGAAAGTATCACTTGTGTAAAATAATAATATCCTTATTACATTATCGCATCTGAAACACTTAAAGTAGTAGTAAACGGTTATTTAATAATGTTGCTAATATTCTCTATTGAAGTAGAGCGTATTGTGGAATTAATTTGAGTAATACCTTAGAGGTAGAGTTTTGTACGTAATACCATACACGAATTATTTTCTCTGGTACGTAAAGCGTACAAAAGAAGCTTAAATATAGTACAATAGTTACCTTCATTTGGAAATTAGGTTCCCCGCTAGTGGAAGGGCAAGTGCATTAAGTACCAGACTACCTTTGATGTTTATAAACTTTTTTCGAAGTGCTTCTTTGAGTTTTTTTAACAATAACATCTTGACAATAATGTCTTGTACAAGGACCTTCACTCAGAAATTAGGATTATAGGAGTGCACGGTTGTGCCCCCGAAAAGACGAGCGACGCGAAGTGCAAATACATTACCAGATTACCTTTTTCGAAGTTCTTCTAGCTATTGCGCGCTTTGCCTGCGTGAAATTTAGGATTTACACGAAGAAAGAGAAAAAAATATTAGGCTTCTAGAGTTAAAGCGTGTAGGGCAGAAGCTTCAGATGAGATCTGATAACTTTTAGACATGCGAGTCATTTGTTCTCACCACTCGTCTTTGCTATTTTTCACATAAAAATGTTTGTATCTACACTATAATTTTATAAAAGTTTATAGTATAAGTATCCTTCGTTGAATCCTTTTAATAGAAAACACTAATCCTGGGAGCTTTCTTCCTGTATTATATTGCTTTGGAATAATCAAGTGTAAAAAGCACAAAGTAAAAGTTTAGTACGGGTTTAGTAAACTTGCGCGCGGTGTTTGTTGAGTGTTCAGTTCAACTTTTCATCTTCCGTTTCTTCAATCGCTCCTTTGTCTCGTGAGTAGCCATTTCGCACGCCAATATTTTAATTGTACAATCTGAGAATTACGCATACATATTTGTATATTTAATATTTTATATATATTGTATAAACAGCGCGGCGGTGAGAAATTGTCTTTTCATAACACGATATGTCTCTGAAAATCTATTGTTAATGTTTTTCATCAGGGAAAACAGTATAGGTACATATATTTTTTGGTGCATTTTCGTTTGCTCGTCGAAGTGCAGTATTTTACCAACAAACTTTTTGTTTTCTATTTATCTGACTACGGCGAAGCGTAAAGGAGGATAATAATTTTTGTATTTATGTTTTTACACCGTAAAGCCTAAACTACGGATCGATTTTAATTAACGAGGTGTCAATAAATTTGTAACAATAGCCCAGGTAAACGTTTTAAGGCATAAAAATTATAATCGCTGTTTATCTAATTTTCCTAGACGGTTTATAGTTATTTTTTAATAAAAATTGTGGTTAAATAATTTTTAATCGCCTTATTGGCTAAATAATTTCCAGGTACATATCACTACATGTAACTGAAAATTAATTAGCCAATAAGGCGATTAAAATGTAAGATTTAATCACCTGTAGAGTGCACTGATATAATCAATTGAATACGGCGTACCGCGTTCGGGATGTAAGCCCAGTTATGATAACGCAGCGGCAGACCAGAGGGGACCGGCGAGCGCGAAGGCTTCCGCTACGGCTCGGGAGCCTTACTGTCGCGAAATAGATCGAACTTTTTTTTTCATTGATAAATATGAGCCTACACCATTTAAAGTCAGTGTGCTGGAAAATCCGCGGTGTTAAACAACGCTAATGTGAAATTCAAGGCGCGCTGCAACGTGACGTCGATTACACTAATTACGGTTTCAGATGCTACATTTAGTATGCAATTAGCTCGCGTATAGTTCCCCTGTACTCCTGAACTATGTCGTTCGGGTGGTTCAAGGCGTGCTTCAAAGGCACCGACGCGGACGTGGAGCCTCCGACCCAGGAGGCTTCCGTCGCAGGGCCGTCGAATGACGATATAACATATCTAGATCCCGCATTACTCACAAATCTACCGAACGCAATGACAGTCGAAGGTTATTGTTCGAGTATATACTTGTTGGAATTGTGCGTGCTTTGGTTTTTTTTTGTTTGAGCTTCTTTTTTTTTTCAAGGGGTGCTGGATATGACGGGCTCTGACAACATCCGCTTCAGCGGCCACACCCTCGACAAGGCCACCAAGGCGAAGGTGACCCTCGAGAACTTCTACACGAATCTCATTACACAGCATTATGAGAGGAAACAGAGGTGAGTAAACTTTCTCGGAAAACGAGCGCGCAATTGTTGCAATGTTTTAGGCGATGGGAACTGTATGGCTATTTTGTATACGAGCAGTGACCATCCTATATTATAAATGTGAAATCTTGTGACGATATGATATGAAAACGATTGAACAAATTTTGATAAAATTAAATGTGGTTTAGGATTCGAATTAACACAAAGTGATACATTCTACTCTACGTTCCCGTAAGATTTATGTTGTGTATTTCACTTAGCAATATTCCGCGCAGGTGCGGGCTAGTAATATTTTAATTACAATTTTTAATCAAGTATATAATTTTATTGTGTAGTTATCACATTATAATTATAATACTGTGCCGGGTTGGATGGTTAGCAGAAATGTGTCGTGAAAGTGACGTCACTTTTCCATCTTACTCTCAATAGAAGCAACAGGTTGACAAAGTTTTATCGCGGCAACCTTTATCTATAAATATAGTCAGGGGTATGATTCTCATGAAATAGAGAAAAGGCAGATTCGAAAAAAGTTCTAGGATAGCTTATTTAATAGAACAGTTTAAGTGAACAACATTTAGGGCGTGTTTCACCAAGCAATGTTAAAGTTAATCCTTGACGACTACATGATATTTAACAATGGATTAACTTTAACATTGCTTGGTGAAACACGCCCTTAAAATAATAATGCAAACGTCCAGTCTATTTTGTTTGTAAAGTTCTGAGAATGTACAAATTGCTAGTTTTGTAGGAAAAGAATTGGAATTTGGTTGTAGGCTGACAGAGACATGTAGAAGTTTGGTGAGGGAAATGTGATGTAAATATTTATTTTAATGTATTGTTAAATAAAAAAATACATTCTAAACGATTATTCTCTATTACATGAGAATCGCGCATGGCTTCTGATGTCGTACGTAGTTAGGCAGCGCATTAAATATTTTAACACGTTAGACGCGTTGTTTTTTAAACTTAGTTTATTTTGTTTTAACTTCTTTTGCACAGGAGGATGGTTACATAGAACTAAACAGTTTTTGTATGAGATAAGCGTTCTATTGAGAGCTTTATACACCTACGCTTATTTGATTTTATGAAGGTTTAATCTGGTAGGTGGATTTCTCGTTTCCCACTATTTCACATAGTACTACTACTACACACAATATATGCCGACAAACACATCACACAAGCTACTTGCATTTTTTTCACTATAGGTACTATTTGACAACTTTATTTAAATGCACCGGCTTCTTGTATTTTAAAACTTGATACAATACCAATAATCGAGTCGTGCGCGTTAACATATTTGTGAATGATGACAATGAATTTTACCTTATTGCCAAGTAACAAAGTCGAAATGGTTTGTCAGTGACTGATGATTTTGTTAAGCGCATCTAACAGGTGGCTGCTAATCCGAGTCTAAGAAGATTGCTGGGT
This sequence comes from Celastrina argiolus, assembly GCA_905187575.2. Classification (NCBI taxonomy): domain Eukaryota; kingdom Metazoa; phylum Arthropoda; class Insecta; order Lepidoptera; family Lycaenidae; genus Celastrina; species Celastrina argiolus. The sequence goes on from LR994583.1 coordinate 19,497,674, forward strand.
GAGGTCTGAGGTGCACTACAGCCTAATATAATAGACCACATAGTTTAGATATATAAACTGAAACTATATGTATGAAAGATAAAAGCCTCCAGGAATTTTGACGCAGTAAAATCCGATGCTAATTTCTGTCTACTCTATGACTGTACGAAAATTTTATAAAAATCGTTTCAGTCGTCTCGTAGCCTATTCAAATAAAATCTTTTCTCTTTATAATATTAGAGTTGTTTCGTAGTCAATTCAATAATAGGCTATGAAACCTAGAAAGGCTTGATGATGATGATTTGTTTGTTTTTCTGCACTGGTAAACAATAAATTAAATCTTTAATTTAAAATATAGTATGATTAAAAAATATAAAAAATATCATTAAAACGACAAATTATGTTGAGTGTATGTCTCGTCAGTCTCGGTACTAATTAATGACGATACAAAAATAGTTTAATAAACTGCTGAACATTTCGTTACACAAATTGCTCAAAGGCGGTGTTCCTTTTGTATGACATTTAATTTTTATTGTGTAATTAATTGTCCCTCTTTGACACAATATTTCCGATACATTTCATGCTTAAATAGACTATAGTTCCACCTGGCAGTTCTTGATATTTGAAAAGGAAATTATATCGAAGGTTGGAACAGTATTAACTAATAATAGATTTTATTAGAGCTTGTAAGCTTATTATGAATTTCCTTTCATTTTAGAGAATAATGGGTGCATAGATAAAATTTATTATAATAATGGTCTCGAAGAAACCAGGCCAGCTACACAGGAGTCATTATCAAAAGTCAAAATGAAATCCACAGCAAAATGCCCTAGGACTATGTTTCTATGTAAAGTAACTAAAATATACTAGACGTATGTAAATTCATCGAAATATTTTCTAATTTTACTAACTACGTATGCTGCTGAACTGAATCTGTCGATATTATATATTTTTATGCTGCTCATGTATGTGCGCAATACATAAGGACACTATGTTCCTTTACTGTCGTAACTTAGTAACCGATAAATGACTCGACGGGTGATACAGCAGGCCAGATTTACATGGCTGTCCGATGCATGGATAATTTTTCTTATCAGAAGATCGAGTGATCAGCCTGTGTTGTCCGATACAAAGGAGATTGCCCATTTATGGTTTCGTTTTGTTCTAGAATAAAAGTCGTGTTAAAAATTACTAATTGTATTAAAATAAAAAACTTCAAAGATTTGAGCCGTAACTTCGCCGGATTAAAAAGTCACTAAACATTTTTTTCGTTACTTTATGCTATACGACATGTTTTCCTTAGTTGCCAGTAAAAAAAAACGATTACCCTGAAAAATCTATGTTTTTTTAGCATAATTATATATTTACAAATCAGAACAACATTTCCATGTTTCAATGTGGGAATCGAATCTAGAATAATAAAAGATTAAAAAACTATAACCCGACTTCGCAAAAAAAGGCTCTAAAAAGGCTGAAACAAGAAAATAATTCAATTTGAAATCCAGATATGCATAGGCACAGATATGGTCAAGGTAGAGCCGTGGTCGTACCCGCTATTGGGATTGTATATTTCAACAGCAGACGAATATTATAGATTTGTTTAGACCTATCTTTTGATACCAAACACGATACAATTATCTTAATTTAATTTTTTTTGGAGATAGTTTTTGAGGTATAATTTTCAAAATCCAAATTTTTTCGAAAAAATATATAGCCTATGTTACTCGCGGGATTAATACGAATCGATTGACACCTTATTTATTAAAATCGGACCAGTAGTTTAACCGCTACGAGGGAACATACATACATACATACATACATACATACATACATACATACATACATACATACATACATACATACATACATACATACATACATACATACATACATACATACATACATACATACATACATACATACATAGACTGCCAAAATCATTACCCTTCCTTTTGGCTTCGCCGAAGTCGGGTAATAAACAATTAAAGAACGAATAATAATAAATAAATATGTTAATAATTTAATGTAATAAAACAATTTATAATAATTCACTGATGTTTGTTTACAAGTTGTGACTTGCGTTAGCTTTGAATTTGTTTATGTTGTTTTTCTACTGTGTGCTGACTGCTGAGTTCGTTCGTGCGTTAATGTAGATATTTATTATCATAATCTAATAAATGCACAATGTTCTACGTGTCTAGATATTCCTAACGCAGGTTAGTTGGTTAAACTAAAAATGCCAACTAAAGAGTATAACCTCCCTTTTTAACTTCGTTACTGTTTTACCGATAATTTCGGTGAATTAGACTTTTATTGTTTTCAGTACTTAAACACAAGCGTTAAAAACCCTACAAAATGAGGTATGTGACGTCACGATACGTTAAGATACAGTTTGAAACGGAGTTCCATACATTAATGGGCATTCTCCTTTGACAACCTAAGTTCTAATAAATGGACCACGCAAGCGTTAAAGTAAGAGATATGAGGCGTTAACATTTTATACAATACGTAAAATTAATAAATGATAATACTTTAGGGTGTGGGCCTACTATGTAGAGTATACTGTGATAGTACCAACGCTGAAAGACTTACTTTTTACTTTCATTTTTGTATAAGAAATGCCCCAACATCATACATTTTCCCATACCATATATTTTTTAGTTACGTATTTCAGCGTTAGTACTTTCACAGTAAACTCTACATATGAGGCACATACACGCTCTAAGGTATTATCACTCATTTATTTTACATCTTGTATACCTAGTTTGTATTCAAAATTCAAATTCAAAATATTTTATTTCCAAATAAAACTTAATAAGCTATTTCGGAAAGTCAAAAAAAAGGCTACCACCGGTTCAACCCTAGCCTGTGTAATTGTTGCCTATAAGCTATCTGGGGGCACGGGAGTGCCCCCGTCAAGACGAGCCAAGCGAAGCGCAAGGGCACTACCTACCTTTTCTCGAAAGGTTTCGTCGTTTTTTTGAACTCTCATAACTTTGCTTTGGATGATGCTACATAGTTGAAGCCAAGCATCACGTTTTAACTGCAATGTAGCGTAAGTGAAGTTAAGCCTGGTGAAGTAAGGGTGCATAGATCAAGAATTTTGGTTCTACATGAGATCTAACTGATCTTTTTGATAGATTTTGATTAAGGTGTAGTGTAGAACTTGGCTTTATACGATATCTGATAACTCTTTCACAGGGTAAGCTGTGTAGGCTCGTCTTGACAACATTTTAACATGAAAATGTTTTTGGTGGGATATGATTAAGTTTAGATTTAGGCCAAATCATCCTATCATATAATATTAACAATTATTGTTAAGTGTTATATTTTACACAATTATAAAGTGTAATACAAATATGGAGCGTGGGTTGGAATACATAAAAAAACGCGTCGCGACACCTTGACTCTGCGCCAAAGTGAGATGATCCATAATCTTCTTTTAATTCGCACAGGTTGGAGAAATTGGAGGAGTCGCTCAAAGATGAAGGCCTGTCAGAGAGCCAGAAACAAGAGAAGAGACAGCAACACGCACAGAAGGAGACAGAGTTTCTGAGGCTCAAGCGCTCCAGGCTTGGTGTTGAAGATTTTGAACCGCTTAAGGTGAGTTACTCCTTTCAAAGATTTCTTTCTTCTTGATGTTTACTTCTATTGAACATGCCTGGACAAAGGGACATCGACCGTTCAACATATATATATATATATATATATATAGTGTGCCTGTTATGTAGAGCCATTTCTCTTGTGGCTTATGTACCCCCTTACTAATAAAAATATTTATACCCTGCATAAGCTATACAGTGTTTTGTCCTTGTCTGTCAAGTGAATTTTCTAATGTCTGATACGTTAGAAAATTCACTTGGAAAACATAAATATTATAGCTTACTAGCTGTGCCCGCGACTTTGTTCGCGTGGTTTTTGAGCGACTTAAACCGTTTATGAAGCGCACTCAAGGAAAGTCTCCCCGTTTTTGCAACATTTCTCATTGACGTTTCGCTCCTATTGGTCGCAGCGTATATATAGCCTAAAGCCTTCCTCTATAAATGGACTATCCCACTAAAAAAGAATTTTTCAAATCGGACCAGTAGGGCCTGAGATTAGCGCGTTTAAACAAACAAACAAACAAAGTCTTCCGCTTTATAATATTAGTATAGATACAGTACAGTATAGATACAATACAGTACAGTGGACAAAACAAAGATCATGCACAATGTCCATGTTGCACCCACCGCACTAACTGTTGGGAGCTCTACTCTTGAAGTTGTTGACGAATATATATACCTAGGGCAGGCTGTCCGATTAGGTAGGTCCAACTTTAAGAGAGAGGTCAGTAGACGGATCCAGCTCGGCTGGGCAGCGTTGGGTAAATTACGCAACGTCTTCTCGTCCAAAATACCTCAGTGCCTTAAGACAAAGGTATACAACCAATGTGTGTTACCAGTGATGACTTACGGTTCTGAGACGTGGTGCTTCACGAAGGATCTTTTCAAAAGGCTCAATGTCGCTCAGCGTGCTATGGAGAGGGCAATGCTCGGTATTTCTCTACGTGATCGAATCAGAAATGAGGAGATCCGTAGAAGAACTAAGGTTGCTGACAGTGCCCGTAGGATCAGTCAGCTGAAGTGGCAATGCACGAAGATTGGACGGTCGATGGGGCAAAAAGATAACCTACCAGATGGACCGACGACCTGGTGAAAACTGTCGGGTCACGTTGGATGCAGGTGGCAATGGACCGGTCGCACTGGAAATGTATTGGAGAGGCCTATGTCCAGCAGTGGACAGTTAAAGGCTGAAACGACGACGATAGATACAGTGCATAAATGTTTTTATTACTTAGGAGGAAGTTAATTAACAGTTGACTTAATACACTGACGGGCGAATACTGAGATGCCAACTGAAGAAGCCCTCTATTTGCAGTCAGTCACTGTCGCTGTTTGGCGGGATGACATAAACAGCGTGTAACTCAATCGCCACACAATTTAATTATAGTTTCAGATGGTCTTTGGTTGATGCTATACAAAGCCGACCGATACCGAGCCGACGATACAATATCGGTTTTCAAAGGTTTAGTTGATGCTTCAACGAGTGTTAATCGTCATTTTGATTCATTAATTACATCCTACACATTACATTACATGACATATTATTACATACGAGAGTTGAAGATCAAAATAACTCGATTTTAACGGTTAAGCCTGTTAATTGCATTTTAACGATTAACGTGATCCGTTATTGAAATAAATTATTATCTTGCGATTTGCCGATCGGTGATATTAAGTGGAATTGCATCAGCATTATCCATTTCTCATAAGCCCGTATCGCGACATAACCAAATCATATCATATAGGCACAATAATATGTTTATTTAAAAAGTTGAGTGGGTTGCGAGATATTGCATTCCAAGTATGTTGATATCATATCACTGCAATTCAATGAAATAACCATTTGTATGAACTTCAATTGTCTATTCTATATTTACAAACGAATAATTGGCACTACCAATTTGAATGAAACTGTCACGAGTAAATTGTAAACCTATATTTTAGGCATACCTAAAATATATATATTTACATATAAAAGCTTCAAAAATGTATACTTAATAGAGGCACCGCATCTTGCAATATCCTATATTATTATTTTATGTGTTTGTAAGGTTGGATGAATGTTTGTGACTTTTACGAAAAACGAAAGGATTTTGATGGAATTAGTTACTGAAGCAGTTGGCGCTGTATTAACACATGCTCCGTCCAGCAAAAGTGCAATCCCGCGGGTGGAGTAGCAGACAAAAGCACCCACTAGAATACGTTGGTTCTGTCCTTTATGTTCTAATCCTATTGTATTCTCTATATGTTAATCATACTGCCCACTAAATAGCATAATTATTAACATCGCAAATTGCTATCATGTAGCATTCAGCCTGCTATAAAAATATTCATATTTAGTATTTACGTTTAATTAAGCATACTGCGCTACCGGGATCACTCTACTTCGTCGAGAGTTTCACGATTGAGTTTTTTAATTGTTTTTACACATTCGTGTTTTAGCGCGCCGAATCGATTGAAAGAATTTTATTTCGTAACCGCTCGTCTATCGTACGTTGTGATGGTTATATTTTTATGTCCCGACACTTTTGAAAATATTCGTTTCCTCGCTTTGAATGTTTCTACTGATATTTTTGCAGGTTATCGGTCGAGGCGCGTTTGGCGAGGTACGCTTGGTGCAGAAAAAAGACACTGGCCACGTCTACGCTATGAAAATATTAAGGAAAGCGGATATGTTGGAGAAAGAACAGGTATGTATTTTTTTAAAATAATTAAAAGAAAATATAGGTATAACCATTGGCCTACTTTAGAAGGAATTTATGAAAATATTTCGTAAAATAATACAAGTATATATTAAATATATATATAGAACTGTTGATTGCACATCCATCAACCAAGATCCAAACTTCGGTCGGTGGATTCGAAGCCAGTGATTATCACAATTACGCGCTCTAACAACTGGTAACTGAGCCCCAGTGTCGTCCAATATCTCCTAGCTTACCACAAATATATCGTATCTGACGTCAAATATATCGTATCTGACGACAAATATGTCGTATCTTACGACAAATATATCGTACCATACGACAAGTGTTCAATATTTTTGTGACATTAGTATTTACTCACTTGCAGGTAGCCCACGTGCGTGCCGAACGTGACATCCTAGTAGAAGCTGATCATCAGTGGGTAGTCAAGATGTACTACAGCTTCCAAGATCCCATGAACCTGTATCTCATCATGGAGTTTCTGCCCGGTGGTGACATGATGATGCTGCTCATGAAGAAAGATACGCTAAGCGAGGAGTGTGCTCAGTTTTATGTGGCTGAGACGGCGCTGGCAATAGATAGTATACATAAACTTGGATTTATACACAGGTATGTTTTTCAATCACTGTTTTTGGGGAAATGGGACAAAAGAAAAAAAGACACAAAATTTCTTCCACCTACTTACACCTTTACATTACTACTGCCGTAAGAAAAGGTTGCCTATGTATAATAGAAAACCTAAATAAGATATTGATAGAGTTATTATATATAAACCTTCAATACTTAATATACATAATATCTATGGAAAGATTAACCGAACAATATTTAATTTTCAGAGAATAATAATAACATTTATTACAATTTCCAGTGACATAGAATCCCAAACAATATTAATATTTATAACAATTTCTAGAGACATAAAATCCCTAACAATAATAATAATAATTATTATTTCCTGACACATAAAACACCAATCAATAATAATATTTATATCAATTTTCAGAGGCGTAAAACACCAAACAATAATAATAATAATAATTTCCAGACACATAAAACACCTAACAATAATATTAATTATAATTTCCAGAAATATAAATATGCCAAAAATAACATTTATTACAATTTACAGAGACATAAAACCAGACAACTTGTTGCTTGACGCGCGTGGTCACATCAAGCTCAGTGATTTTGGCCTGTGCACGGGCCTGAAGAAAAGTCACCGCACTGACTTCTACCGAGACCTCTCTAGGGCGACACCTTCTGACTTTAGTAAGTGACTTTTGGTAGAGTTGGAAAATTGCAACACATACTCATCATCACACATTTTCACTTTTTTTTTTCATTCTTCATAAACAAAATGATTTTATATATTTTTATCTTAAGTTGATTATGTTATTTAAACATTATTTCGTGTTCGTTTAATATTCTATCTTTGTTATTACTTAAATCTGTTTACTACTTCTTTTTATTTGATGTTATTTTATGTTTCTACATTAACTCACAACAACTTCCAATCTGTAATACCAATTACAGATTTCTTTTCAGTATCGACCACGTCTTCTGCCATGGACTCCAAGAGACGAGCTGAGTCTTGGAAGAGGAATAGGCGGGCTCTGGCGTACTCTACTGTTGGCACGCCAGACTATATCGCTCCTGAAGTCTTCCTGCAGACCGGATACGGCCCGCAGGCTGATTGGTGGAGCCTTGGCGTTATCATGTATGTATAATTGATTTTTTAACTTTAATGCTGGTGCTCGTTTTGCGACTCCGTAATTCTGGTGTTTCTTTTCTAGTCCGTAACTCTGGTGGTCATTGTCTACTCCATAATTCTGGTGTTCATTCTTTGTTGCGTTGGTGCTCATTTTCGAATGTTTGATTTAATATTATAAAACTGTGTGCGTGTTTTCATTCAGTAACTCAAGAGCTACTAAAATATATAACTATATTAAAAGCTATTTTGTAGGACTTTAGGAAAATCATTGCAAGCGATAGATTCAACCAAAATAATTATGTTTTTATAAGAATAATTTAGATTATAAATCATGCGCAAGCGCTAGCAAACACATGTATTATTATATGCTAATTAATTTGCTAAACATTACATTAAATTGCTTTGCAAAAATTAAACTATATAGTATGAAACCGTTTTTTGTATGTAATTTTATAATGGTGTGTATCTTATCAAAATTTGCTATGCGATACAGAAAACTAATTTCTAAGCTACGCGTATTTTATCAAGTCATAAGTTTTTGAATAAATAATAATAACATTTATTTAACATCTGCCCTAAAAGATTTTTGTATGTCAATATTTATGTTGTCTACAGCCCATAATTTATTATGTATGAATGTATGGACTCTGTTTACAGATTTACAAACTTTGTAATTGCAAATGGACTTTTTAATTATCCATTAAGATTATCTGTAATAATCCGTTGTCTATCAAGCCGCTTTGCTTGAAGCTTGATTACACATTGTACTAATTATTACAAACTAATCTCAGGCGTATTGTTCCCTATTGCATAAGGGCAACTGTATTATTATTATTAAACATACAAAGGCACTAGTATATTATGTAACATAAGGGCTAGCGTATATATATTATGTAATATAAAGGCTAGTGTGTATATAATTGAACATAATGGCTAGTAGCCACAGGTATGTCATTTTGACGTCGAGTTTGCTTACCGGAACTAAAATCTCTTTTGCGGTCCCTACATCAATTGATTTTAGTTCAAAGGCATCAAAGTCTAAGCCTTAGACTTGGAGTGTTACGGACTGGTGACATAATGGACTTTGCTAGCCTATTGTTGCTTATGTGACGTGCTTTCGAGTTACGCAAATAGTTATTGGATATTTAATTTTGTTGCGTACATGTTGCGATGTTTTGCAAAGTTTAGTTTTGTGTAATTGTTTTACTTGTTAGATAATTGGAATAACGCGATTTTTTTGCTACTTGTATTTATCATTGCTTGTGATGTGTGCTTGGTGTTGAGAAGGACTATTATTTTTTAGATTAGGCACTTAGTTATTTTAATCATTGCTACGCTTTACAATACATTATTTTTTTCTAAACAAACTCAAATAGTCAGAGGAGTTTAGGAGGCGTATTTTCAGCAGCGGAAACATAGAGTGATGATTATTTTTTATAATAAACTAGCTGTGCCCGCGATATTGTCCGCTTCAAGAAGTGAAATAACACCCCCGATTTTGAAATAATATATACCCTAACTTTTTTTGATGTCGCAAGGGAAATGCGTTACGCTTCCACCCAGGAGGGTCTCCGAGGGGTATGTGGGACTACCGGCTCGCTACGGCCGGTTTACCCACTAAAACCACTTGCGGATTGCCATCAGCCGTTATGTTGGGGGGAGTGCCCTGGACCTGGCAAACACAAACCACTCCTCCACGTATATAGCCTAACCTAACCTTATCCCGATAAATGGGTTATCCAACACTGAAATATTTTTTCAAATCGGTCCGGTAGTTCCTGAGTAACACAAAATGTTCAGCTTTATATTATTAGTATAAATTTATATTTGGCTCCGCTAATTCATACTCCATTCACCTACATTGGTTAAAATGCAGCTTTAAATAAATTTGTCACATACCTAGAAATTTAATACATATATACCTAGTGCGAGCGTGGATGTAAGCCAACTGAGCGAAGCAAATGCAAATAATAAAAAATAAATAATAGTAGAAATGTTTTTCTTGATATTTTTAAATGTAGTGTTTATTATTAAAATAATAACAATACTTACTAAATATTGTTTGACCACCCTGTGGCTGATAGTGGTATGCGCGTTGACGCTCAAGCCGGGTCGCGGGTTCGAATCCCGTCAACGGAACAAAATATAATCTATTTAAAAAAATATTAAATTTATTTTTCCGTTGTCTCAAGTTCGACGCGGGTCCAAATTAAAGAGGTGTGAAAGCGGTGCGTTTAAAAATAATGTCATTCAAGCATTGGTTGTTCTATAATAATATATACCTATTTGTGGCGATTTTTTTTTATATTTATTAATGAGATACTGGGTTTAAAAAATAATAATTAATAGTTAAAATCTATATTGTTATGACGATTGTTTTATAGTCCACTGTTGACCAGACTATTATTACGAATCTATTAAAACCTTATTCAATAAAATCGTATTAGTATAGGCACATAACAAACATACTTAATACTAACCCCCGGTTCCTGAATCGGAAATCAACGATTAAATCAACTAATCAGTATACAAAGCTCTTGTCAAGTTTAAATTTAGTCAAGATACTATCTGACCCATGCCCATTTCGTTGAGTAGATGATGCCCAGTTGATGCCCAGTTCGATTGAGCATACAAACAGTTTAAGACTAAAAATAGCCGAATCGGTTTAGCCGTTCTCGAGTTTTAGCGAGACTAACGAACAGCAATTATCGTTTGTTTATTTCGATTCTCAGTCGATTGATATGGTCGGGAGTACAAAAAGTAACGATATAACAATTTTCTTTATCCTGGTTAGTTTCAAAGTGATCCACCATATAAAATACTAGCTGTGCCCGCGAGATCGTTCGCGTGGTGGTCGGAAACATTATCGCGATTATCTTTTTATTGCTCACGTTGGTTTTTACTTTTTGATGTGAATAATTTAAAAATAAAAAAAATACTAACTGATTTGATTCTCGATTGTATCGGGAGTGAGCCTGCTGGATTAAGGGGTGTGTGGGTCAAATTTAACGTACAATATTTCATTAAACACACCTGGATAGGTTAGGAAAGTAAATAAAAGCTTGTAATAATTAATATGTCATGCATGACATATTAATTAATAAATACGTGAAAACAGCGATTAAATTTTTACGCGTTCGCCCTGTGGTCGATAATATAATAGACCGAAATTTATATTTGAAATAATATTTTTTTTCGAGTTCTTTAGATTTCATCCTTTAGTACTAATACGTAAAAAAATAGACGTTGTTTATGGATTCTAAAATAATTTGACAATAGTGTCAAACCTGCTGTACGTATACAACGCATAGTATGTTGTTACTTACATTAATTCAATATGTTTCTAACCAATCATTATTTAATTGCATAACTGACTTGAAATAATATTGATTTTAAACAACTTATCTACATATTAGAACTTTTCCACACAACTGAAATTCACTCATCATTTCAAAGATGCGTTATATTTTTCGATTTCGAGAGTATATTATATGTATGTATGTGTAATTGATTAGCTCACTCTGCTGTCTGAACAGCTCGATGGACATTTGCTTGAGATTTTAGCGTGTTTACTCTAAGAGTGACACTGGGCATATCAAATGGAAAGAAACAAAATGGCGCCTAATTAAAATGTTTGGCTTGCTCCGTAGACTAAACGGCCTGATGGGCTTCACATGAGATGAGAGGTATCATTAGATTCGTAATAATAGAGTTATATCTATATTACTTACGTAGTAAGGCCGAAATTATCTTACATAATTTTACAACCGACATCAAAGAACTTTTTCCCTCGTCCAGGTACGAGATGCTGATTGGCTACCCGCCGTTCTGCTCCGACACACCTCAGGAGACCTACAGGAAGGTGATGTCGTGGCGGGAGTCGCTCACCTTTCCCCCGGAGATACCGATCAGCGAGGAGGCTAGAGAGACCATACTGCGCTTCTGCTCGGAGCCGGATCGCAGGTGAGTGACGTCATATTATTTCTATCTATTCTGCTCATCGCCTCCGTGGTCTATTGGTTCAGAGCTTCGCTCTCGACCCGGAGGTCGTGGGTTCGATTCCCGCGTTGAATCAACAAAAAATGTTGTTTTCAAGTTTGGTTATGACAATGCAGGCTGATCACCTGATTGTCTGACAAGAAAGATGATCCATGCGTCGGATGGGCATGTAAAAAGTCGGTCCTGCTTCGCTCTCTCGTCAGTCGTGTCGGTTTACCTTCCCACTGGGTTATGAGAGTAAAAGGAAGAGATAGTGCTTCTGTGCGCACACATTCCGACACCGAAATTGGTGCGGGGAGCTATTATTATTATTGTTCTGCTCCCACGCTCCTCTAGAGACATACAGGAAGGTGACCACGTGGCTGGAGTCGTTAACACGTCGTCCGTATATGGTTATCACTACATAGTATAAAACAAAGTCGCATTTTCTGTCCCTATATCCCTATGTGCGCTTAAATCTTTAAAACTACGCAACGGATTTTGATGCGGTTTTTTCCAATAGATAGAGTGATTCAAGAGGAAGGTTTATATGTATAATACATGCATAATATACTAAGGCAACATTGCTAATTTTAGAGGTTTCTAACGTGATGTCGTAAATTAACCTATTTTAGCAAAAACGCTGCCTAAACCCTACGAGTTAGACCAAATTAATGTACTACAGTATTGTACACCATAAAAAGGTCTACAAAAAAGTCCGCGATGGTATATGTTTATCTTTTAGGTATAACCCATATTAACAATTTTTATTGTTTACTTTTTAAAAATGGCTTATTTACGAAGCTATTTAAAGCAATACGGCATTAATCTTATCGAATTAAGTACCTTAAATACAGTGTGCAATTAATATAGATCAATATGGTTCCTTACAGCATGTAAATTAAACAAATATTTTCGGAGATATTACAAATTTAAAATTTGCGTTTGCGGCGGGCGGTACCGGCCGGACGGGGCAGTGCGGGGAGGCATGCCTATAAATAGTGCGTCGGAGGCCGCGGCCCGCGGTTCTCCCTATAGCACTTTGAATTTAGCAGCAATCGGACGCGTTTATTATCGGAGCTCTCTAGCGAGGAAAATAACAGTACTTGATAAAAACGTGCTTTTCAGCGCGACAACGTATCAGTTAATAATTATAAGTTACGATAAATAATAATCAATTAATTTAATAATAAGGAAATTATTTTCAAAAATCTTAAGTAAGTTCAGAAAAAAAACTTAATAGAATAGCTATCTTTTGTTCTTGATGATTGTAGATTATCTTTTGTTTTTAGTCACACGCATGGCCAATTATAAGGTGTTTTTAATATAATTAAAATCGTATAGTAAAAATGTGTAATATAATAAAAATTGTATGAATTTAGATATTCCAAAGATAGCAGGAAATCTTCATAGTAAGTATAGGGAAAGAGGAATTGTTTTACTCCAAATTTAATGCGTGCAGGCCAAGGGCAGTAATGAATGAATCAAAAATACTGGATCGATTTTAATCGTGTTATCATTGAGTGACATAGGCATATATATTTTATTCCCGTGCAAAGTCGGAGCGGGCCGCTATGTTTTTATATACAACGTTCATAGTTTTTCTGTAGTGTATTTAATTTAGTATCAGCATTGCACCCGTGCGAAGCCGGGGCGGGTCGCTAGTGCTATATATATAAGTTACTTAGTTTGCTGCCCGGAATTTGAAAATGTTGCTGTCTTCATAGATAATGATTAGATATTACGCCGTGACAACGCTATGAAGTTAGCCACAAAACGTGTATACAACACGTGATGATTGAGCCAATGATTCAGCCATGTTGACCACAGCTTAGCACCCCAAACAAATCTCTCAGAGGTTAAAAAAAAAAAGAATATAGCTCATAGCACTGATTTAGCAGTGACAGTTGCGCTGAAAGAACTTTTGTTCATAGCTAAAGAACATTCAGATAATTCTATCCGTGAAACATTTTGATGTTAAAAATATATTATACAATCTGGCTCTTAGTATTCCTAAGTACATAATTAAAAAATAATTATAAAGTCGTGTAGGTGTACAATATCGCCAACCTGTATTATATTGTATATGATATAGGACATACGGATAATATAGTGCAGTCGTCGCGAGCATTGTATCGTTAACTTGTGTCCTATGTGTAACTGTCCTGAAGTTGAATGTTTATTATTGGAGAGTCCCCTAAAGTCGGTTTACGGACGGGAGTTTACCGTGACAACATCGTAACAAAGCATTGATGATTCTCCAGCCGATCGTGCCTTTCGCTCGCTCGTGCAGCGCTCTCACTCGTAACGTTACAATGAGTGTTACGGGTCTCGAGCAGAGTTGAAATGGATATGAAATTTCGGATTCGGATGTGGATATTAATTTATTTCGGATTATCCGTTTGTTTCGGATGATTTCGGTTACGGATATTTTTTTAATAATAATATCTATGGACTCTTTACACCACGTCATTTTGGCCCCATGCTAAGTATCCGAAGAACTTGTGTTACAGGTACCAGACAACGGCAATATATTTAATACTTTGATACTATACACATATTTAAGATTTTTATTATATTAATACACAAATTTAATACACATCCATGACTCAGGAACATTAAAGGCTTTTTGTTCCCTCGGCGGGATTCGAACCCGCGACCTCCGAGTCAAGAGTCAAGCTCAGAACCACTAGATCACGGAGGCGTCATATTCCATATTAAATATTGGATTAAATTTTTTCCTTTTTACAGTAGGTAGAATTCGGTTACGGATACGGATAATATTTTATATCGGATATCCGATAGTTTCGGTTACGGTTAGGTACGGAGCCCCCTAACATCCCTGGGGCCTTACTCTCCAAAGTCGTCGTTTTTGATTCAGATTCGATCGTGCCGCGTACATCCCAATAAATTGACGTTTGTTAATTTCGATCCTCAGTCGATTGATATGGTCGGGAGTACAAAAAGTTACGATCTAATGATTTTCTTTATCCTGGTTAGTTTCAAAGTAATCCACGAAATAAAATACCAAAAGCCGCTCAGATCGAACTGATTCGATTATATCGATTGTGTCGGGAGTGAGCCTGCTGGTCTCGAGGCATTGTCCGCCGGCGTTTATCGATTTATTACACGTTGTCACGTCACAAAACATCTTTTCAGACTGGGCTCGCAGCGCGGCATAGAAGACGTGAAGTTGGTGCAGTTCTTCCGCGGCGTCGACTGGTCGCACGTGCGCGAGCGGCCCGCGGCCATCACCGTCGACGTGCGCTCCATAGACGACACGTCCAACTTCGACGACTTCCCAGACGTCAAGCTCGAAATACGTGAGTGGAGCATCTTTTCTGCACTTCATATTACCCCTGCGACTACTGTGAGCCAACGACAGCGGTAACCAACCACGAAAAGGATATGATATCAGCCCGAGGGACAAGATACATTTTCTAGGAATCCGCTTAGGGAAATTTATGAAAAGAAAAGCAATCTATATACACTTCGCACCATATAAATCTTCTCCGTGCGTGTATGTATCCGAAGTGTGTTGTGTAGTTGTGTGAACTTGTGTTACAGGTCTTTTATTTACACATATGTATTTAAGATTTTTATTTTATAATACACATCCATGATCTGGGAGAAAACTTTTTGTCCCTTGGGCAGGATTCGAACATACCACTTCCGCTTGAGCACCGACACGCTCAACCACTGCGCTACAGACGTCGACAAAATTTTGCTTCAATACTTTTTGTTCGAATACGTGTTAAAATGGCTTTCAATAAGGATGCAAATCAGAAAAACTAATGATAACAAATCGGGGGATTCAGTGTTGCAGCTACAAACATATCATCCAATGACAGCCATTTTATAGATGTATTCACGTCAAGAGTTTAGCCGCCACCGATGCCAAGAACTTGAACTTATTATGCCAATTTGTTTTAGCATCAGCGCCCACAACTCAAGAGGGTGAAGTGGCGTACAAAGACTGGGTATTCATCAACTATACGTTCAAGAGATTTGAGGGCCTCACCCAGAGGGGGACACCCACCAAGAAGTGAGCTCCTACCCGCAACGCGACGGTACATATTCACTCAATTCAGCACTCGTGGGACCCTTAGTATTTCAGATTTGCCAAATGTTCGTTAACGCTTGTTATCTTGCTACTTGCAAGGTGGTGTGCACTAGAATTGCCTTTAGTCCTTATTTGTTAGTGATAAGATATAGTTTGCACATGGGCGTTGTAAGCTGCCCGGATAGACGTTTTAGTTGTTAGAATCGAATAAGAACAACTTAAATTATATTTATTGTAACCGTAACGAATACTCTATAATTTATTTGATGCCCATGTTCTGATTGTACATGTTTAGAGTGAAGCTAATGTAATAAAGAACGACGTATTATTAAGACATTCGATTGCCCTAGATGTTTGCATTCTAGACTAGGTGGTTCATGGACTTGATGTCTTTAGTGTTTGCCTATATTATGCATTTAAAGTTGTTCCTGTTTTCGTAAGCTATGTATTAAAAGTTATCTTAATCCCCAAGTGCAGTATTTTGTCAATATGTACTGAGTGTAAAGTACATAAACGTTAAGCATCAGAGGCGATTTCGAATGAAATTTGGATATTTTTCATAACACAAAAAGAACTTAAATAAAGAAATATTATTTATTGACCAAAATTATATTTTTTATTTTATTCGTGTATAAAATATTGAAAGATCTAATTCTATTTTTAATGCTATAGAATATACACACAGCTGTCCAATAACAATAGGTGTCGAAATAGCATTCTATTCTTTTTCATTTTTAACAAACATAAACTATTTACTCTTTCATTCGATAATGAATTTACAGTGTAAATAATATATTGAAAACGAGAATTATTATATTTAAATAATTTATATAGCTGCGCACAACGCAAATGCGATTGAATACTACTTTTGGTAGTGGTTCCATTTTGAAATGCATTGAGTTAAATGCATTGAGTTGAATAAGTATAAAATTAAATTATAAATTGAAGATGGAAATGTAATTAAACTGTAAAAGTCGCGTGTGATTTAAGATGCAGACTAAATTATTATAAAAATATTTTCGCCTAATTGCGATGTAATTAATATGCTGAATTTCATTTGAAATTTCCTTAGCGGTATATAAATTACTTTGTTGATAAAGCTTTATATTAAGGCAATAGAGATGCTTTTGCAGAGTCCATTATTATTGTGTTTTAGGCTTTCCGTAACAAGTCCGAAAACTATTCAAAATGCGTAGGGTTTTCCAAAAAATCACAAAACGAGTGTACGGGCAGCCAAAATGTAAAATGTAAATACATAACTTTTTGTGTTCAAACTACACGAAATACATTACATTTTGATTTACAATTATTTTATTATTGTTATAGTTTGTTTATTTATTATGATTAGGTTTCTTTCATTTGCAAAGTTTCTTGATTTTATTGCTTCATTGGTGTATAAACAAGACGTCTTTGTAAAAATTGTACATCTCTTTCTTTTTAATTTTATATATTTAATATCCCATAGTCTTGATGCCTGTCCATAATATATTATCATCAAAATATAAATAGCATATAAAAATAAAAAGAAAAAGATAACAATAAAGATCACAACTATTAAATAACTAATTACAAATTAGATTTTACATGTTATAATATAAAAAATACGCCTGTATTACGTAAACACATGAATGTCTCAGTCACAGAAAACTTAGCTATAGTCCGTTCCGATTCAATGTAATTTATATGTAAACAATGCAATTAAATTGTTTTAAAATAATTAATGTTTCATTGTTTTTCTTTATTGCCCATTAAATTAGTTTATTGTCACTAATGACATTTAAATTAGAAGTATTAGAGCTTCCCAAATTGATCTTTGTTTACATTTCGATCAAATTGAATCGATCTGGAGTATATTATTTAGTTAAGTCTATCGTAGCTTTATGAATTGTGGTTTATTTATTTTTTTCAAATATGGACTCCATGAAAATAAAAATGTGAAAGTCTTACTATTGCAACAATGTACTAAAGTGGCATATTACAATTTTGGTCTATTTAGTACTTATCTCATGAAATTATCTTTTTGGATTTGACTGTCTTTTTTTTTAGATGTATTAATTTTTATAATTACGATACACACTATCGTTAACTGCGATAACTAAGTAAGAATTAAAAATGTATGGTATTGACACATTGTGCATTGACATTTAGCGAACTGCCAATCCTTTATATTTTCGATTTCGATTATCGTTGTTGTAATTAATGTTAGTATGTTAGCTAGGCCCTTCGTTATAATTATTTAGCTGTGTTCCAATTACAAAAAGTAGGAACTATCTTTTATCAATGAAAACAATATTAAATGTGTAGGTACCTACACTTTATTCGAGTGTTAATAGTAAGTAATATTCATGTGTCCCACAAAAAAATGTTTTGTTGCAATGTAATAATTATTTTTCTCGTCAATACTACATCGATCATACTACTAATTGTAAACAATATCTAGTCAGAAATGTTGATTATCTTAAACCCTTACGAAAATACTTTGTATTTGTCCCTGTAAATATCTGAATCCAAAAACTTCCTCAAAAATATTAATAACAATCCGTCCAATGTGTTGAGTTACTATGGAATATAACTAATGATGAAATATTTTTTTCCAAAAACTACGTGTTTATTATTATGTCAACATTTTTGATTAGATCAAAAGTAGTTACTAGCCCGAAAATTTATGGCAATAGTAGCCATTTTATTTAATTGTCAATGTCTCCATTACATAGACAATAGAAAACAAGAAACAAAATTAACTTTAAAAAATTAAAGAGTTTTTTTCTTTTAAAAAATACCATTATAAAGGAACAGTTCAGTTGAAAATAAATAGCAAAGACTAATACTGAAAATCCTGTGTTTGTAAAAAGGTAACAGTATTAAAACGTTTAGTAAAACAATAAATTAAAATCATCACAGTAATGTTTATCCAATTTTTTTATACCTATTTCAAACTTAAAAATATTTTTATGAGCTTTTACTTCAAAATCATATAGTATCCAAGCAATTAAAAACGACACTAAACTACTAAAACTTACAAACACCTTAGCGGTATATCCTGCCGGTAGCTTAAGTACAAATTTAGGAATTTATTTTAGACCATCGCTTTGCAAACTGGAATAGTTTGCAAAGCGATGCTACTTTTAATAAAACTTTTATAAATTATTGATTATCTTGACTCGATAAGTATAGTTGGAAAATAATATGGAGTTTCACTTTTATTGATATAATTTAAAATGACTAAAATAGACAGAATATATTTTGATTTTTCGTATCGAGATGTAGGTTGCAGATATGGTCCCTTATGGCTTAAGGTGTCTTATAATTTATTATACACGGTACCTATACATGCCTATACAATATACTTATTGCAACTAATATTAAACCAAAATCTGTATTGCCTTTAAATCTCCATACTAATATCATCGATTGTGTGTGGATGTGTTCAAATAAGTGTTATAAAGTAGCCATACATTATACTACCCGTTGTTCGATTGGCATGACTACCGATTGGATTAGTTCAATATTTCCGTAAACACTAAACAATCCTTCAATCCATACGGCCAGTTATAACGTGCAGTCATGATATGCAGTATAGTGTATAGCTACACTTAGCTGTACCATTCTTGATGTGTCTTTCCCTGCCTAATACAATTTTACAGTAAATATGTTGCTATTATATAATATTTCGGCGTACATTGTTCATTGTAACTATGTAAATAGCCGCTCAAAACGACCAGAAAATGACCAGTTCATAGAAGTTGTGCAGTTGGGCAGTTTTATTATACAATATCACACATATGCAAGACGCATACTAATGTTGTCAGTGGCATAACTAAGCAGAGCGAGGGCTTCCAAATGTATTTGTGTTTTCTGGAATCTTACAATTCTAATTCGGAATTACTGGCCCCTTGTGAAATGTCACCGATTCACATGTTTTTAGAGTTTGTATATTAACTTTTAGTACTAATTATAATTTAGTTAAATTATTTAGTTAGACTTTGAAATTAATAATTTGACTTACAATTATGTGAATATGTTTTAATTTAATAATAAGCATTGAGGCGATGGAACATATTGACGTCTAAATACTATTTTTACTATTCGAGTAAAAATATTTTGTTGCGTTTTTTTGTGTAATTGTATTTGAAGCCAATTTTTTTGGTTTGTAGCTTCAAACATAGCTTGTTGTGTTTCAAGCTATATAGTGTTAAGCTGTCAACACTAGCGAAGTCACAGCAGGCCTTTGTCGCGGCTTTTTCGGGCCAGACTAGTAAAATAAGAAACCTGCACTGAGAGCGCTTCATGTTTTATTGCAGCAACACTACATAAATCTGTACTGTGATTGGTCAAATCTCGATGATTTGACTGTGAGGCCATTTCAATTCAGTTTCGTGGGATTCTCGCAAGATGGCGGGTTTTTTTTGTAATTGTGGTCAGGCTACAGTTACGTTGCCAGCGAGCTAATTATTATTAACTGCGGTTCCCGTAGGCAAGTACTCATGCTTCTACGAAACATTAAACGCATACGCGTATTTAACGATGCTTGTGAATTAATTTCTAGGTACCATCTGTAGTTGTAAATTTAGTGATGTAAGAGAATACATATTATGTAAAATATAAAAATAAAGTATTTTTTCCATGTCTAATTTAAGAACGCTGAGCTGTTTATTGCACTCTTTATAATTTAAACTGTGATTCACTTGTCGTTATGTTCAAATGCTGTACTCAACTGAATACGTAAAAACTTATAAAGGTATGTACAATAACTATTTATTGTGTTGGAAATGTAATTTTGCACTGGAAAGTACAGCCATATGTGTTCTGACAATATTATTTGCAGTAGATCTGCATGAAATTGTAAAATATTCGGGGCTGGTATTTTAATGGACTAGTAGCTGAAATTACTGATTTGTGTACTTCTTTGTCAATCATCGGCAAGTAAATCGCAGTTTTGTTACATATTATGTAACGTGGCTACGTTACGGCGTCTTAGCTTGGTTTATTTAAAATTGGCTGTTCGCTTTGTTATTGTTGATAGAAACGATGGATTTATTTAATTTCCTTAAAGTGTAAGTTTTTGAAATGTTTTGTTTAATATTGTTTCTTCCATATGATTTTAAGAATGGCAATATAAATAAGCATTAAATCGATACGACATTGATTCTGTTTGCTTTGCACCATTTCTAGTGTCAGTGTAGACACGTCCTTAGATGTTAAGTAACCTTAAATATCAAGTTCAATATACGGTGGGTTTACATCAAATGACTCCATCGATGATTAAGATAGTAGCTGTACTGTCCTGTGTATTTTCTTAAATGTGTGGGGAAGGAAGGTCACAATAAAACAACATTTCCGATTTATATTTATTACTCGATTATAGAAAATAACTTATAAAAGATCTCATCGTAAATCAAACTATAAAATTTTAACAAAACAAAGTAGCTAAAAGTAATGTTCAGTACCTATAGAGGTCAGCAGGCCTTCGTTTGTCGTGGCTTATTATGAAATAAATGCAATTTTTTGGCCTGCGATCTCCAAATTATACTAATTATAATATTGAATGTTCAAATAATTAATTAGTCATTTAGTGTTCATTGGCACTAGACATTTTTCTAAGTTCTCATCGAATATAGACAACACTAGGTTCTAATTTGCGTGTTAGTCATAAACGTTTTTTTTAATATCGTGCCTCCAAGTTCATTAATACGAAAACGGGAGAGATGACTTGTTATTTGATCAGCGTTTAACTTTAACAGACATTGGTGAAAATGCACTAGGTGTTACACCAAAATCCTTAAGTCGTAGTTTTTGACCCTTAAATATTTGAACATTATGGTAAATAATTCCTCAAACTGATATAAAACCAGTCAAAAAATATTGTGAAAATCAAAATTTTGCTCTTCATAATAATGAAATACATAAATCTTTTTTGTGCATCCAAGAAAAATATCCATGTTGGTACTATAATAATGAATTAGCTATTTCTCAAAATTGAAGTAATATATTTTTAATTAAACTGGTACTTTACCGTACTGTCAAAATTAGAAATGTGCTTAAAAAGATTAGTAAATGCAATAGCCTGTTAGACAACCTGCTCTGTTCAACCACTATATTTCTAGAATATATTGATTTCTGATGATGTTTCTCTACGGTAGAAAAGCAAAAAATACAAACCAATTTCAACGATTTGAGCAAAATTGGATAAAACTTATTACTAAAGTAATTTAAATAAATTCTGATCTGCACATAAACAAATAAAACATTTGTTAAATGCACTAAAAGCCGTTTTAAAATAAAATCAATCGTAAATACAACATAGTTATATATTTTATAAGTTAAACAAATTAAAGATAGTAAAATTGCAATAACCCATTACAAAAAAAAATAAAAAATAAAACTACTTTCGAAATTACTGTTCCACAGGAACGCATTTTGTGCCTACAATAATTTTGAATTAATGTTTAACACGTTGTATCTTGGCCGCAGGTCACTGGCAGCTAAGTGTAAAGAGACATAGAGCGATTGCTTATCAAATCCAAAAGTCGCTGTTCGTCACGAATTGGCAACACACGCCGGTGCGTTAGCCCTTAGTATATTTCGGGAATTTTATTTATTCATAGTTTCTATGTATTATTTGAACAAGCTTCTATCACTTACTCTATAGAGCGTTCGTGTCAACTTTTAAAGTGGTTTCACACAGTACATTCATGACAACAACGCTAGTAAAGTACTTACTACCTAAGTAGTTTTTTTAGTAGGTAGTATTTCTAGTAACAGTTACAAATTGGATCGTAATTTTATGTAGTTGTGACATGAAATTGCGCTATAAAGTCTTCACAGTAAGTGCAGCTTACGTAAATATCAGTAACTCGTTTAAATCTACGGGATTGGGTCAAATGACGATGCATACGATAAGTTGACAGATGATGACGTCACTCACAATCGTTTGTCTCTGTCCCTGTCCTACTTAAACGAGTTATAATTATCTATTATGCAATAAAATAAATAAAACTGATTTTACAGAGCCTCGTAACATTTGAATTCTAGCATTGATGCTAAGAAGCAGAACTTACGTGCAATCTACTTTAACTTCTCTTGTAGCAGTTGTTGATGTATACAAAATGATAGAGTAGGCAGTACTCATTGCTATACCGCGTAGGTACAACAAATTTAAATTTTTCACATCTGTGGTATTTGACGGCTCTTTGTTTATTAAATAAAAGTCTTTATATAAAGGCAATCTAAAAAAAAAATTAAGACAACCAACCGTACAATTTCTAAACAACTTACAAAACCTAATTCATAACAGAAAAGAGAAAACAATTTTACAGAGCACAGCCAAACTGTGTACCGTAGAAATTAAGTCTAATTTTCATATAATTTTAAACATTTAACCCAATAGGAACTTTTAAAACAAAACAATTAAAAAGTAAAACGAAAACGTTCAGTTCGAAAGAGGACCAGGCCTCTACGTGTACCTCTACATTACTCATCACTATATTAATTATTAATATTAATTACAATGTAGGTACATGCTGAACTTTTCAAATGAACCTGGTATTTGAAACCTCAGAACCATAGGAAAATTGATTAATTTAAATCGAATGATGCAAATTCAATCATCAAATTTGATGATTGAATTTGCAGCTTCTGGTTTCGGATTTCGCCTACAACGCTCACTTTGAAATGCATCCAGTATATATTATGATTATATGTTAAAATATCATTGTAGTCTGATGATAGAAATCTGTAGCAAATTAGCTCGGTCAGAAACTGACGCAAAAATTACTTCCACAAGTGATGATGTAGAAAGCCGAAAAGATGCTCTTGTGCCCATAGCTAGTTTGAGATGCGATCAATTTCGACATCATGATTTATATAATAATATGTTTGTTTGCAGAATTTCTATCACCAATCAAGGTACCTATAGACTAAAGTAACGTGAATTTGATATTGTATGTTTACATCGAAAATCATACTACGACATTTATTGATACATCTCATACATCGATATTATAACTATGGTTACATCAATCTTTAACGTTATTTTATGAGAACTGGAGGTACCAAGTCTACTATTACGAATGAATAAACTGTGAGAAAGATGAGAAGGAACGCTATACGGACCAGGAAAACTAATTTGTAAAAAAAATATGCAATTTGTAGAAATCGAGCGAGCATTTTAGTATGAGGAATAGTGAAAAATCTTGTAACATTTTTAGCTACCTTAAAGTTTCTAATTTCGCTTAGCATGCCATCTTGAAAACTTCATTATTATTATAACGCTTTGACACCCGCCCAGGTCCCCGCTTACTTATTTCGACAAACTTATCGTTGGTTTTTTTTTGTCCGCTTATTGCAATATTTTATAATGTAATTTTAATAGACTTGATACCTTTAAGATTAAACATTTTAAAGAGTAGGCGAATAATTATTATAGTCGTGATAGTTTATAGCGATATGACTGCGTAATAATTCGTATGTGTACTATATCTACTATACAAAATGCACATAATCGTAATCTAAAAGTCTTATTATGATCAATTAGACATTTTAGCTCTACCAGATTGGGAACGGCATCAAAAATTATCGACGGCAGATATAAGGTGCCTCACTCAAGAGATTTTATAACTCAAACTGCCGAATACTCTTAAATTAAGCTTCTGAAATTAAGAGGCACTTAAATCGGATTCTGCCCCTGACATTTTATCAGTCACAGAATAAAATAATGTTTTCGGAGGTTCCTAACTTTGAGAGGTGTTGAGTATTCGGGCGAAACAAAAATCGATTGCCACCGAATACGATGTTCGTGTAACAATCGTTAAAAAACAAATATTTTATTCATCTACATTCAAATTTGTATAAATTATGATATCTGGCATCACCTAATGTACGAAATGATAGCTAAGAGTATCACAGTAAAAAGGCCATTAAAGCAAAATGTTTAACTAAGGAGAAATGTATGATATTGAAAACATAGATATTCGATAAAATATACAATTAGATCTAGCTAGACAAATGACGTATGGTAGGTATTATTATTTTCTAGCTTTGTCATCGTAGGTACTTAGCGATGACATATTGGCCTTAGCTAGGGGCTAGGTGTCATTCCTCTGGCCCCTTATCCAAGATACTTTCGTTATCAATGTTGCAAAGTTAGAAACATATTATGTTAGAAACTATATGGTATTAGCGATAGTTATTTCAATCCCATACATTTTAATTCTCGAAATTCGTCATAAAATTAGCAATGGCATCGTGGCCGTTTTCTTAACCTGTCAAGTTGTATATTTTTCGAATTATCATAATATTATATTATGTGCTTGTTATAAAGAATTATAATCTGGCCTTATTTAAAAAAAACTTAGATCACTACACACTTTAATGTAGACGACTCAAATATTTTGGAAAATAAGAAAGGTGTAAATAATAATATGTTGAGTGAAATATAATGCCTACTCCTATCTCTGAAATAGTCTTATTATTTTTTTATTGTTTTGATTTTTTTATACAAAAACACTTATTATTTGAAGCATAATGTATATATTTTTATAATAGGGACGACGAATAGTTAACAGTAAACACTGATATGAACACCTAGATAGGATAGGAACCTATAACACTTATAATAATCTATAGATACTTCAACTCTTTCATAAGCGCTTCCTATGTGTGCGTAACATATTCGTTCAATCACCTCCGCGAAACAAAGTCAGTTGTATTACAAACGCACGCACACATAGCGACGCGGGTACAAATAAGTTGAACTAATAGGTATAGACGATATTACCTTACTAAGAATATGACTTCTTTTAAGTGAACCCTGTGACCGGAAACAACAGTATTAAAAATATACATTTTTTGTATGATCCAAATAAAATAATGACTATATTTAAAAATTTTCACTACTGAATGCGTATCAAAAAGTCTCAGTTATTATGGCAGCAAAGAGAGAAATTATACCTCGGAATTTATATGATATGGATGCTTAATACGTTGGCATAAAGGTGCTACTAGAGGTAAAGTAAAAGGACTGTAGGGTAGATTGAGAATTACATCGAGAGCATAAATACTTGTTCTATGGAACAACATCACAACGCTTCAAAATTAAAAATTACACAACATTTACCTATTTAAATTTGTTTTTTGGCTTTTTAGGTCAGTGGCGTCAGGTCTTATAGCTCCATTCCTCGTCTTCACACCTTTTGAAGACCCTCATTCAAATAATTCTCACCTAATATACAAGTTAGGACCAGCGTACGCCACTATATACGGATGTTACAAGTACTTTTTGCTTGATATACCTGTATGGTGTAGGTACGTAGCTATATTATCTGGTATCACTTAACTGCCGAATACTGAATCGTCAAATTAGGTGGCGCTCAAATCTCACGCTGTTCTTGTCAATCCGCCAAGTAGCGACAGTGTCAACCAGAGAGCGCTAGTGTTGATTCATTAAGCGATGAAATTAAGCGTAATGTAATAATTATACATATTTAGGAATGCAACTACACTAATAAATGTTGCTGTCTTTTCTGTATCAAGTGGTATTCTAATGTATGTATGGTACGAGTATATAGCAACTAAATATTTTTATTAAGAGGAAACACCACGGTTGAGAGAAATACGAAATAGGTATTTATAAAATCTATTGCTGTCTCGCAGTGCCTTAGCTAGCCAGCACTAGCGCGATAGAGACAACTGCAAGTTGGACTGAAATTTCCTATTAAAAGTACCAGAAATCGACGTTTAGGGGAATTCTGTTTCCTCCTCCCAAACTTAACCGATTTAAATATTATTTCTGTATTAGCTAAAAAAAGAATTGAGCTAGGTTCCTATTTTTTGCTTTTGTTGATTATTGTAGTCAAATCTGTTTCCTAGATATTTAAACATAGCGGAGAGTCTGGCCATTTTTTTAGGTTTTTAAACGTCCATATCTCTTTAAATAATTAATTTATTAAAAAAAGGAGAAAATAGGGACGTACAAACAATATCCATAAATATTCAGGAAAAAAATTGTTACTCTAGAGGTATTATCCAGGGAGGAAATAGAAATCCCCTAGACCCCTATTTTTGTATGGAAAAAATTTCGTGGTGTTTCCTCTTAATATGGGATTGTAATTGTGGCAAAAACATAAATAAAATGTAGTAGGAGAATGCTGTCAACAAAAAGAAGTACTAAAACAAAACCAAAATATCTGAGTCGTGATCACGTTTATATCTATTCCTGTAACTGCGAGATGGGGGCCGAAGCCCTCTCCGACGCAGCAGAGTCTTCC
The DNA here is from genome assembly GCA_905187575.2 of Celastrina argiolus. NCBI lineage: Eukaryota > Metazoa > Arthropoda > Insecta > Lepidoptera > Lycaenidae > Celastrina > Celastrina argiolus. Next base: position 19,524,976 of record LR994583.1, read on the forward strand.
TCCTCACCCTTGGGTATGTCAAATATCTCGGAGAATAGAGCTGGCAAGATCAGGCGCTGCCAGTTGACCCGGCACCACGTGAGCAGTTCGTTGTGACGAGCGCCCAGAATGCGAATCTCCTGAGTAGCAGATGCGAAGGCTTCCAAACGTCCTGGCACGTCAGGATTACCGCTGTCAATTATCTAGAAAGGAGAGAACTTGTGTTAGTGTCTTAGACTTCGTTTCTATCAATAATTTTCGAGGATGCGTTTCGAGGAATGTGTTTAAGCACCCTTAAGCCTTATCACGCTATAACTGAAAGGGGTGTCGGAGCGCAGAGCAACGGATGCTTGGCGCTAGTGTGATCAAGCCCTAAGTAAGTAGTTACTCCCGATTAATTAGTTCAGATTTTTTGTTTTTATTTAAAGGATTTTATAAAATAGTGTATGACAGTGCTATCGTAACTTATACCTACTAAACCACTTAGATAAAATTCAAAATACATGTTTAATTTTAATTACCTACTATTTTTTAATCGAAACCTTCACCTATATAACCAAGATTATTTAATTTTCAGAACAGTAATTTTAAAGAGGATCTCGTAACTGTAAATGCCCAATATATTTTTTTTAATTTTTCAAGATTGACTAGCAGTAAATTTCTTCAATATATTTTTAATATTATAATCTATGAGTATGGTATACAAGGTTATACTCATAATTGTGAAGTAACTGAAAATCAACTTTTAAATCTCTTTGGAGGCATCGTACCTACCTAAGTATAACTGATTGCATATTTGTCAACTTACACCTGATGATGATTTAATCGAAACCGGTCGTGTTTTGTAAAAAATTATTAAAACTTAATAAAAAGTGTAAAAAACGTTGTGTATTATCATCGTAAGTACCTCCTCGAAAATAGCCTACTATTAATAGAGTTGTGTATAAAACCTAGTCTTTATTAAAAAAGGCCTATTCGACGTTACGACGACGACTATGAGGTGGAATGAACAAAAAATGTATGAGGGAGCCGACAGGTAAAAAATAAAAATATCACTTTTCACGATGCTATCGGACAGACTGTGAAATTAACAGTTAAAATAAAAGGATTAAACTTGGGATTTTTCTAGGTGAAAATAACATGGACGTCTACTGTCTATGAGTAGTGACTAGTGGCATGTTACGTCATGTGTTTTTGATAAACTCTCCCATTGAAATAAAATGCGAAAAAGGAGAAACAATTCAAATATGTCGGTCGTTTGGTTTTTTGCTAAATAATTTAATAAAATATTTCAAATAAAAAATACGAATTAATTTTATTATAATTAATTTTATTATAGTTAATTTTAAGTAACAGGAGTTGTTTCATTTGTTTGTCATTTTAGGCCGTTTAACATTGTTGAATATAGACCAAAAATTATAAAGTAAAGTAAAATAAGTAAACTATACTAATATTTATGTTTTATACATAGGCCGCACGCCCCAGGTAATCTAAAAATTTCCTAGATATACAAATAGTATTGAATTCCTGAATTAAACAGATTGCCGGTAACATATTACATTATTATAATAATAATACACACACGGAGGTCAGCTCCCGGGTGTGTGCGCAATTCAGAACTATCTCTTCTTTCACTCTCATCGAAGTCAACCGAGTCGAGAGCTGAACTCCAAAACCACACCACGGAGGCGTTATGCAGTAACAATAACAAAAGGTTTCACTTACGACCATCTGAAAAGCGTCTCGGATAGCACGATCGAGAGTGTTGATTCTCTCCATATCGTTCAGTCCCACACGGTGGGGGTTAAAGAATAGTGAAGCATAGAACACCGCCATTTCCTGGTCGGTGATGTGCATTCGCATCAGATTCTGTACGAATGCAAGCATGGCGTTGGCGAATTGTGTCTGAAATGTAAAAAAAAATAGTGGCAAAATGGCAAACGTACGGACGGTTCGTATAATGGTGAGTTACCACCGTAAATGGACGATTGTTCATTTACGGTGGTAACTTACCATCAAAAGAAGGTAAGCTACCACATCTTACCACCTGGTAAGGAAAAATAATAGCAAAGGTGCAGACTGATCGTTTGCTGGTAAGTTACCATAGTAAAATGATAACCTAAAAATAAAATTTTGAAATGTACAGAATTTATGTGGCATTAGAATGGCAGGCGGCTAGACAGTTTGGTTGATGGTAGCTTACCACCATCAATGGACACTGGGAATCTGAAATATAGAGGTCTTCTGTGGAAGAAGAATGGCAAAAAAGTAAATATTTATAATACAAAATCTGATTAAATAATTTATTATGTACTTGATTTATTCAGATAACATGTAAAAATCTTCTATTTTTACAGTTTTCAGTTGTAAAGTGTAGTGGAAATAGCGAGCGAGTGCGTCTTTGTTTATTATGCGCGTTATTAACCACATTAGATTACACAAATTACGTATATAAAAATAGAGTTGACGCTTCAGCTCTGTGCCAATATAAGTAGAGTCTATAATAATTGTATTACTCTTATCTATGCTATAATAATAATATGTATGGACGTTTCACTCCACGTCAATCTGGCCCTGTGTTAAGTATCCGAGGAACTTGTGTTACAGGTACCAGACAACGGAAATATCTATACATATAATAAATCTGTAGAGGGGTCATGTCTGTACATTAAGAATATTTAAGTGAAAATTAAAAAAAGGGGGTCTATATAAGCCACAGAACCTAAAAATAACATTTTTGAAAAAAAATGTCTGTCTGTCTGTCTGTCTGTCTGTCTGTCTGTCTGTCTGTCTGTCCATATGGGAATGTTTGTCGTCGCATCACGCTAAAACCACTGTATGGAATGAAATGAAATTTGGCAGGCAGGTAGCTTACGACCTGAAGAGCATTATTGGAAATTAGTATCCCGAAAAACGAAAGGGTTCCCGTGGGATCTTCAAAAAATTGTAGCTACCTATTTGACGGTATTTCAGCCAAACTACTCAACGTATTAAAATTAAATTTGGCAGGCAGGTAGCTTATGATCTGAAGAGCATTATTGGAAATTGTAATCCCGAAAAACGAAAGGGTTCCCGTAGGATCTTCAAAAAATTGTAGCTACCTATTTGACGGTATTTCAGCCATACTACTCAACGTATTTAAATGCAATTTGGCAGGCAGGTAGCTTATAATCTGAAGAGCATTATTGGAAATTGTTATCCCGAAAAACGAAAGGGTTCCCGTGGGATCTTCAAAAAATTGTAGCTACCTATTTGACGGTATTTCAGCCAAACTACTCAACGTATTTAAATGAAATTTGGCAGGCTGGTAGCTTATAATCTGAAAAGCATTACTAGAAAATTATTATCCCGAAAAACGAAAGGGTTCCCGTGGGATCTTCAAAAAATTTTAGCTACCTATTTGACGGTATTTCAGCCAAACTACTCAACGTATTAAAATGAAATTTGGCAGGCAGGTAGCTTATGACCTAAAGAGCATTATTGGAAATTATTATCCCGAAAAATGAAAGGGTTCCCGTGGGATCTTCAAAAAATTGTAGCTACCTATTTGACGGTATTTCAGCCAAACTACTCAACGTATTTAAATGAAATTCGGCAGGCAGGTAGCTTATGACTTGAAGAGCATTATTGAAAATTGTTATCCCGAAAAACGTAAGGGTTCCCGTGGGATCTTAAAAAAATTTTAGCTACCTATTTGACGGTATTTCAGCCAATCTACTCAACGTATTTAAATGAAATTTGGCAGGCAGGTAGTTTATGACCTGAAGAGCATTATTGGAAATTGTTATCCCGAAAAACGAAAGGGTTCCCGTGGGATCTTCAAAAAATTTTAGCTACCTATTTGACGGTATTTCAGCCAAACTACTCAACGTATTTAAATGAAACTTGGCACTAAGGTAGATTGTAACATGAAATAACCAACATAATATTTTTAACCGACTTACAAAAAAGGAGGAGGTTTCTCAATTCGTAAATATATGTTTGTTTTTTATGTTTCTTCGCGGATATCTTCATCGTTTCTGAAACGATTTTTTTTTTTATGTTGTGTAGGGTATAATTTAAATTTGGTCCCATTGTCACCAAAATGGTGACCTGATGATGGGATCCGTGAGGAATCGAAGGAAATCCTCAAAATTTATGTGGAATAATATATTGATTTTGTTTTTTTCTGAAGTAGTCGAAGCATATGTTACCAAACATATGCTTAGACTTAAACATTTTGCACCATATCCTGGATCTATAATATCAAAAAATTTCGCGTTTCAGTAAACTATATATATATATATATATATATATATATTGAAAAAATAAACCATATATACAATATACGTAATATATATATTAAAAAAAATTGCGCCGCTCTGGCTTACGCCAGGCTAGGCTAGGTAGACTTTTTCTCTTTCTACTATTTTTTTTTATCTAATCGTTTTTGTTTTTCATTTTCCGTCCTCAAATAATCGTCGTCTGATCATTGGAGAATTATCCCTACTCAGTCTATACCCATCACTAAAAATCTGAACTTATTTTCCAGTACAAGTGAAAATAATTATTACTTTGTGCGAAGTAATTTATTATTATACTTAGGTTTTGCAAATACGATTAATAAAGTATAGGCGTAGGATAGTTTGTTTTCAAGATATGAATGAGATGTCATAAGTACATTTAAATTAGAAAAGTTATGTCAATATAAGTAAGATTTATGTTTTTCATGATATTTTTATTTATTAGTTTTCATGCTAGGTACGGCTTGGGTTTTTTCTTTCTTTTGGACTTTTGTTATTTTGTCGTCTAAAGGAAGTTAGTACTTTAACCGTAAAGTCCCTAAGTAGGCTACATGTTTGTTCGCGTAGGTAATTAATAAATAAAAAACCGGGCAAGTCCGAGCTGGAATTGCGCACAGAGAGTAGACTTTTAAAAAATTTGGCGCTCGGCGCCAGCAGCGCAGCGTCGGTGTGAAAACGATCATCGTCTGCAGTCGCTGCGGCGTAAAGTCCATACAAATCTCAGTACAGAGATCTTCGTCGCTTATATGAGCGTACTATCAAGTAGTCCCGTTCGCATAAAAGAAAAAAAAATATTATACATACAGACGCATTGAGAACCTCCTCCTTTTTTTGAAGTCGGTTAATAATACACGGTTATTTTTCGAGCTGGTAGTAGGAATTGTTAGCATTTTCATAGAAAAAATACCTCAAAACATTTACGACAAAAACGGCCATTATTTGACAGTAAACTATTATTATTACTCCATCGGCCTACTTCTTTTGCCTATGCACGTCTAATACCGTGTATAAAGAAGCATTACTATAAATTAGTGATTTTAAATATCCAAACGACAGTGTTCATAAACTAAAAATGTATTTGAACTGCTGCCCTAAATCACTTTTCCACGCGTACGAAGTCGCGGGCACAGCTAGTACTTAATAATTTTATACTATACACATATTTAAAATTTTTATTATATTATACACAAATTTAATACACGTCCATGACCCAGGAATATTAAAAACTTTTTGTTCCTCCCTCGGCGGGATTCGAACGCGCTCAACCACTGCTCTACGGAGGTCGTCTAAGGATCAATTGGCACAGTAATCTCAATATCTTTATTCTTAATGTGCTACAATACGCGCGTCGCGTGAATCCTAGTGAGTGTATAAAAAAATGAGTTGAGCTTAACTTACGTCATAAATAATCTCCAGATGGCTCTTAGTGATAGCCGTGCCGTCTTCAAACACGATCCTGGTCGGTGTGGACACTCGTGATGCCCTCGTCAGCCACACCTCGAAGAAGCCGACCTGTGGACATTACACACTGCCAATCTCTTCTTCACGTATACAAGGTCACAAGAATAATGTACAAGGTCACAAGAAGAAAAATGTACAAGTATATGAGAATAATCTACAAGTTAACTATAAGTCAGGCGCTTCGTATATCGCAAGCTTCACACAAATAGCTGTAATAAATAGTCGCGTATGCAGTACTAGTACACAAAGTGTTAAAAAGACAATTGCATTGCACTAGTCTTACTAAAACTAAAATGGGTTGATAATTTTAACATAATATTATAATGCCTATAAAATTAATACGCAGACATGTTATGGTATAATTAGAAGCCTTATTTATGTAAAGAGCTATGTAAGGTATTTTGATAGTTGGTAAATATTGCTGAAAAACCATCATGTAAATTTCTGTTTATTTAATTCGATTCAGATATTTTATACATTATATATACCTTGTCTGACATTGGTTTCAGCCATCTTTACCTTCAGACAGCGGAAAAAGCATTGCAATGCAACCTCGTGACATTACTTATGAAAACGGACATATCAATTTATCATGTTTCGTCGTTTCAGCCTTTTACTGTCCACTGCTGGACATAGGCCTCTCCAATACATTTCCAGTGCGACCGGTCCATTGCCACCTGCATCCAACGTGACCCGGCAGTTTTCACCAGGTCGTCGGTCCATCTGGTAGGTGGCCGTCCCACACTGCGCTTGCCAGTACGTGGCCTCCACTCTAGGATCTTTTTGCCCCATCGACCGTCCAATCTTCGTGCTATGTGGCCGGCCCATTGCCACTTCAGCTGGCTGATCCTACGGGCAATGTCAGCAACCTTAGTTCTTCTACGGATCTCCTCATTTCTGATTCGATCACGTAGAGAAATACCGAGCATTGCCCTCTCCATAGCACGCTGAGCGACATTGAGCCTTTTGAAAAGATCCTTCGTGAAGCACCACGTCTCAGAACCGTAAGTCATCACTGGTAACACACATTGGTTGTATACCTTTGTCTTAAGGCACTGAGGTATTTTAGACGAGAAGACGTTGCGTAATTTACCGAACGCTGCCCAGCCGAGCTGGATCCGTCTACTGACCTCTCTCTTAAAGTTGGACCTACCTAATCGGACAGTTATGTTATCATGTTTATGTAGGGTATATTCTGGTGTCTGGTAGCGACTGACTATTTGAACATATTTCGTTTCGTAAGTTCTGGATCAATGTGATCTCTACTGAGCATATGAGCGGCATAATATGTTTCCAATTCAAATGTCACTAGTTCACCATGCGTTAAATAAGAACAATGGCACATTAATTTCGTCAAATTACATTTTTAATCCGATTTTGATGAAAGAAATGTCAATAAAATTGAAGATGCGAACGGATGAAGGTCGTATGTAGCAAAATAATGATTTTGTGAAAATTGAGTTTAAACACTCACTTAAACATTTTAGAATACGTCGTAAAGTATTAAGAATATTAATCTAAGGATCCGTCTCTAAAATAAATGTACCTACTTAATACGTTACTACATATCCTAAAATGTTTAACTGAGTGTTTGCGACACCTTCATCGATTCATGTCTTCAATTATTCTTAAAAATAACTCGAATATGCTCAATAATATAGCCTACAATACCCGTGCTATTAACGAAATATTTTATTAAAATTAAAATGCATAAAAGACTCATTTTTTAAATGTTAGTACACATTGTATCTTTTCCCACCATTTTATTTTTCTCAGCTGTGGGCTGATACAAAATTACTCTTACCTTAATCAGTATGAGCTGATCATCTTGCGGCAGCAGGTTAAAGCCTGGGATGCGCTTGGCGAACTCCACCAGTTGTTGCACCGACGGGGTCATCCTGTGGCCGATGTGGAACCACAGAGTGGATAACACGTCGATTGGACGACCACGACCGGTGGACGAGCTAGGGGCGTCATCGCCGCTGCTTCCTATAGAAATAAAAGTGGCCTTTTATTGAAAGGAAGGTAGACTAGATTTAATTGTTATAATATCTATGGACGCTATCACATCACGTAAATTTGGTCCTGTGTAAGTTCTCGAAGAACAAAACAACGGAAACATATTATTAAATATTTTATACAATACATAATTACAACCGGTGTAAAAAGTGCAGTCACTATCACTTTTGTATATATATATTGTATATGATATTTTGATACTATCTTTTCTCATTCTAGAAATGTATTTTTTTTTAAATAAAAAAGCGACAAAGAAACAAGAAATGGCAAAAAGTAATAAGTATTTTTTTTTTGTTTTTGACAAAAAGGAAAATAAAAAAAATACATTTCCAGAATGAGGAAAGGTAGTATAATCGTATCTCAAAGTTATAGTGACTGTTCTTTTTACACACTGTATTTAAGATTTTTGCGATGTCGTACATAATATATTTAATACACATGCCAAGGAACACAGTAGACATTATTGTTCCCTTAACGGGATTCGAACCCGCGACCTCCAGCTTGAGCGCGACCGCTACTGGGTCACAGAGATCGTCAATATACATAGTCGAAGTCGTTATATTCAAAGCTACACAATATCTGGCGTATTGTGATGTGTGAGTGCATGATAGCTCGTATTTGGGCCAATGCCCAATACGATTGATGTACAAAGAGTCCATTCAACCGAATCGACCAGTTTAGACCATTGTATAATTCTTGTCATATTTATTTTATATCTTAGGTCATATTATGTACCTACAAAAAACTTACCTTCGTCAGAATCGTTGCTATTCAGTCGTAACGTTCGAATTTGTAGTCCTTCGTTAAGCTCCGCGGAAGAGGCGCCAAACATTCGGTGCGCGTTTAGCACGATTCTGACCATCTCCCTCGTGAGGTCCTGGTGCAGGATCTCATTGTCGATCTCTTCAACTGGGGCTGGAACAGGGGCGGCTAATACCAGGTTCCTCGCGACGTCTGGTATGCTCTCCATGACGGCTTCTCTCGGTCGCTTGGGCACTCGTCCGTACCTAACAGCTGATAAACAAGTCCTCATTGCACGAGTGATTTCGCTGTACTGATGCATGGTGCAACGAGTGTTAGGTCCTTAATTGGAAAATAAGCGGCGGTGCATTGATCTACACTTAAAACCAGGAAAGGGAAATGTATGGAAACAATGATCATCTGTCGAAATTCAAATATTTTTGTAAATTGAGAAAAACCCTACCCTACTTAATTACACGAATTCCAAGCTTATAAACAATTTAATCTTGTCGGGTTACCATCTAGTTTCCACACGGGAATTGCCAACCGTTATCATTACTGCGCCATTTTTACGTAAATTATACTTGTTATTCAAGTCAAAAAAATGTTATTCATTTTGATCCAACGGTTGCGAGTCCCTAAATGTCTGAACATTTTTTAATATCGTCTCCTGAACTCAGCTATATGCTCCATACTGTTAAATAACATTGTAACATTAACGCGGACCCCACACCTGACTATGAGAACGACAATTTGACACGATACTCTCACTCAATTGTCCAATCTACGCAGCTGCGGCTCTATTAGATCAGGGATTCAGATGCACCTATACAATACTATACATGCATTAGTAATATGCTCCAACCGATTACGGTGAGTGTAGCCGGTTTCTTTGAAGTCAGGCGAGCTACGCACGAGTTATTTTTATAGTGCCCAAGTGTGTGCGCACTAAACAGATGCATTCCCTCTTCCTCCAATCTCGTATCATGCTTACATGTATTATTTAGTATGGGAGTGTATGTAGCGTGCGATTTCATTTGAAGGCACACATACCTAGTACAAAATTGAACTGAACATGAAACAAGGACGGAAATGAATTCATTCTATTCTTACAATCAATTCCTTCATTGTAGTTTAAATAGAAATGAATATCATGTTCCAATATTATCAGATAGTTTTAGAACTCTCCAGTGGTAATTGATTTAGAAACTGGTCTATCGGAAAACTTAATTGACATGGCGACTGTGAACAACTGCCTCTATTCCAATAGAGGCTAGACTTACATAATTGTTGATTCGGATCTTACGCTCGGACCATATGATTCGGAATAAAGCGTGGGGTAAATTCATGGCGCTGAAAATACAACTTTAGAATATATCATTTTAAAGTTTAATTTCAATATCTGGGTAACCCAGTCTTACTGAAGTCGAAATGAAAATTAAATTGTTACATTCAGTATTCTCAGATATTGTAACATCATTAATTTGGTCGCGGGAAAGTTTAAAAAATTCTGCCAAGTGCGAGTAGGACTCACTCGCGAAGGGTTCCGTATAAAACGTATGAGAGGCGGGTGCCCCCCATAAAATATTAACTTTAGTGTTTTTAGTATTTGTTGTTATAGCGGCAACAGACATACATCATCTGTGAAAATGATTACTGTGTAGCTGTCACGGTTAAGGCCGTGTTTGGTGGCTTGTTTTTTGACGCATGCGCTTGTAAAGCACCAATCAAATACCTTTATTTTCTATTACCTGTCAATTTATTTAAAATGTAGACAACTGGACAGCGCGCTTGTGTAGAAAATAAAGGTTTTCGATTTTAAGATACAGGTTTCAGTAATAGGGTACATTTTAGCGTTTAACTAGTTTTTAGCATTTGGGTACGAAGCCCTAATTTAGTCTAACAGATATAAAGAAACGGGTTTTAGATTATTTCTTACTTATAATATCTAGTGATGATTTGACGAAAACAAATATTTTATTATCTTACAGTCTCTGCTCATGCCAACGGCGAGGCACTTTTTGAACCGGCAGAACTGGCATCGGTTCCGATTCAGCCGGATCACCAGACACTTCCCGTCTCGCAGGCACCGGTACTCGATCTGCTTCTGAATGCTGCGACGGAAGAAGCCCTGGAAGAAGAACTTAATGAAAAAACCTAATCAAGGGCATATCAGGTGCAGTGCCACTTAAAACATGCTGCCCAATAGGTACTCTTAAATCTTAATGGATTGTAATTTTACAGTTTTTTTAATTTTAATCACGATCCTTGCGCTAATATAAGTTGGTTTGAAATTTACACTAGTGTTTTATTTTTAAATCGCTCTATTCGGGATTTCTTCGTAACTGCAATTCAATTTCATACAAAATAATCAAACTAAAATTAACAAGTCATATCTTAGGTGGGCTCCGTAGTCCGTAGCTATCAACGCATTTTTAAGGATATACTCGAGAGTATTAACATTATAAAAAGCCATGCTTAAAAAAATCACTTCATTAAAAATATGGGATAATACCCTACACTATGAGCAATGAGGTAAAAAAAAATCCTACTCCACATGTTTTACCTACCCATAAAATAAAAAAATGCAAGCATATTTTTATGATGACAAAATAAAGTCAATATGAAATTAAGTGTACATAATATCGTGAATTCTTACTCGATCTATTATTAAATATTTTGATGTGCACTTAACTAGGTACCTCAAAAAATTTAAATGCAAACGCAGTGACCGCATCTATTACCGAACCGAACGATTTCGGTGTCGGTAGCCGATTTCATTGAAACCAGGCCAGCTACGCAGGAGTTATTTTATAGTGCCCAAGAATGTTCGCAATACACAAAGACACTCTCTCTTCCTATTACTCTCATAACCCAGTGGGACGGTTAACCGACACGACTGGCGAGAGAACAGGCGCAGGACCGACTTTTACATACCCATCCGACGCATGGATCATCTTTCTTGTCAGACAATCAGCCTGCATTGTCCTAAACAAACTTGAAAACAACATTTTTTGTTGATCCAACGCGGGAATCGAACCCACGACCTCCGGGTCGAGAGCATTATAAATTATCGCGATTTGGTATGTCATTTAGCGTAGCTTATGTCTAATCCCATACATTTTGTTATCGAACTTTGTTAGCGATAATTAGCGATGGGGCATCTTGAGTAGGCCCCCTGAAACACTAAACCACGGAGGCACTTATAAACGATATATTATGTAGGTGAATACCTGGTTTAAGCCATGATTATTCTAAGCATTATTATCATCATTACCTTGCAGCCTTCACAGGATGTAACACCGTAGTGGTACCCCGAAGCCTTGTCCCCGCAGACTTTACACGGGGCCGCGGCTTTGCCCGCGCTCGCACTATCTATATGCTGATCTGGAAACAGATTTAAGTTAAAGTCGGTTTTCTCTCTTCCCTTCTCGCTTAGTAAAAAAACACGAATATAAAAACATATATACTGGTGTACTTTAAAATTTTTCTTTTTTTTTCAGTAATTTCGTTATAGCTATTAGACAGGATATACTAAATGCAACCTCCACATTTTGGGCCATGTTAAACGCATTCAACCCTTTGTAATTGCTCATAAAGATCGTCGATTGTGCGCAATGGCTGATATTTCATTTTTTCGTTTACACATGAAGTTGTTGAAGTTTGCGGTCATAATTATCATAAGCGTGTCCATTCGATCAACGCCCTCAGTTTGTATTTAATCACACATAAAATGAATTGGCAATAATGTCACTTTCTATTCTTTCTTTGTTCTAATTCATCGTGGCCCATAGTATAGACAGCTTCATTATGGTTCAAAATAGAACATATTCACATAACATATATCATAGAACATTCTGTGTTTGATCACTATAATGACCCATAGAGTATATTCTAGCTGCATAATCGTAGTGACAATTATGGCGTATTCAGGGATTGTAGATCATGTCTCATCTACAGCTGCGCAAACATGGCACATTCATGTCTTGTGTTTGACAGATACAAAAACGTAGTGGCAATCATGGCGCATTCTGTGATTGATCAGCATGGCCCATCTACAGCTGTGCAATCGTAGTGGCAATCATGGCGCATTCTGTGATTGATCAGCATAGCCCATCTACTGCTGTACAATCGTAGTGGCAATCATGGCGCATTCTGTGATTGATCAGAATGGCCCATCCACAGCTGTGCAATCGTAGTGGCAATCATGGCGCATTCTGTGATTGATCAGTATGGCCCATCTACTGCTGTGCAATCGTAGTGGCAATCATGGCGCATTCTGTGATTGATCAGCGTGGCCCATCTACTGCTGTGCAATCGTAGTGGCAATCATGGCGCTTTCTGTGATTGATCAGCATGGCCCATCTACAGCTGTGCAATCATAGTGGCAATCATGGCGCATTCTGTGATTGATCAGCATGGCCCATCTACTGCGGTGCAATCGTAGTGGCAATCATGGCGCATTCTGTGATTGATCAGCGTGGCCAATCTACAGCTGTGCAATCGTAGTGGCAATCATGGCGCGTTCTGTGATTGTTCATCGTGGCCATTAGCGTAGAAAGCTGTAAAATCTTAATGGCAATAATGGCGCATTATGTGAACGTGTGTGTTCAGCATGACCCATAGTGTAGATTTCAGCTGCACCAGCGCAGTGGCCATTATGGTACAGTCTGTGATTGTTTATCATGACCGATAGTTTAGACAGCTGCACAATAATAGTAGTGGCAATTATGCCGCATTCGTCGATTGTCCATCATGGCCCAAAGTGTTTAGGCCGCATGAGAGCAAAATATTTACAAACGAAAAATACTTACAGATTGTGATTGATTAAAATAATCGCATAAAATAACAAAAAGTGATTTTTAATGTTGTGAAGTGATGTTTTGTGCGTTATTTGATGATCATAATAATATAATATATTATTAACTATACATGTCTAATATTATGTGACAATATAGGAAATTATTTTAAAGATATAAATAAGCAAGTCACATAATATATATGTTTTGTCACTTATTTCATCTGTTGTTGAATTAGAAATGGACAGCTGTTTTAGGTTATTACTTTTTAATCTGAATTTGTATGTACGAAATAAATACAAAAATTTCAAGACAAATCTTCTTATATTTTAGTTATTATAGGAATTAACATACAGGATTTCCAAAGGTATGTGGCGGCTATAATACTATAGTATATTATTATATTAAAAGATCTCAACGCGTATCGCGGTTCTTTTAAGTTTTTATTCCTTATTTAATTTTAAGTTTTATTACTTATTTGGCCTAATATTATAATCTTTATTATTTGTAGTGTTAACTTTAGATTTTATTTTATTTAAAAGTTTTGTTTTTATACATTTTTAATTTAAGTTGTAAACTGTACATTGTACAATTTACCTACCTAATGTTGTGACTTTCGGAAATATTTTACGGTTGTCTGGTACCTGTAAGCGTAATATATTTAAAATACCATTTATTTTTTTATAAAAATGTATTATGTACATATATTTACACTTCTACCCTAGGAATACGGAAAACCTTGTTCTTTCATCAATTTCAATCTCGTGACCTCTGACTTGAGAAATATTGCGATCAAAAAGGTAGTCACAGATTTGTTAAGTTACATAACGATAATATATAATGATGATTATCTTCTGAAATTATTCCTAAAATAAAAAAGCTGAATTGAGAGTTCCTCCTTTTTATAAGTCGGTTAAAAAAAATAAGAATCCCCTGAATTGTCAAGTAGTGATTATTGCTAAGTTGACTCTCGATCACGTCACCTTTTAAACAAAAAAAAATACTACATTGAAATTGCTTTATCCTTTTGGGAGCTATTTTATTAGAGACTCCGGGTTAAAGCCACAAGGCATCAAAATATGACGAGCAACACGGGACGCTCAACATATTTAATAATATTGCAACGAGACTTACCTCGCGAGTAATATGGTCAGCAGTAGATATTATGAGTTGCGATAGACAACGCTATCAAACAAAAATTCTGCGTGAACTTTCAACATGTTGCGCGTCAAATGTTGCCTAGTGGATACGAGGCTTTAATATATTGTCAAACTTACTCAATTGCTGCATTTACCATGTTGCATTTAGTGCAATAGTTCTCTAATGGAATTCGAACTAAGGTCTGTTTATTGAAAGGATAATCTGTGTAAAACGTTGTGCCGCTTTATTGTTTGTTTCAGTAAATAGTTTGTCCTCTGAATTCTAATAGAGTTTAAAAATAATTTATCGTTAAATAGTTTTAGGACATGTTTTTTCAGGATATAAATGAATATTTAGGTTAACATATAGGGTTCTTCTTTATGGAATAATGTTAACTACGTCGACCTATTGTAGAAAATCGACCATAATAATACGTATTAATTTATAATTTTCAAGTTTGGGCTAACTGTGGGGGACAGAAAATGAATAGCATCTCTCCAACCTTCCCGCAGGTGTCATAAAAGGTGACAGTGGGAATATCGGGAAATGGGTAGCAGCGTTTCCGCGGATATTGTTATATGAAAACCCCGCTCGCTAACCTGCTTGCCAAGCGTGGCGAGTTTGGTTCACGTAGTAACTACTAGTTACCTACCACAGATTACTAAATAGTAATCTGTGGTAGGCTATTGAAATATTTTGGGGGAGGCTTATGTTCACACTACTACATAAGCCTTGTTTACTAAAACTTGATTGCTAAAATCATCATTTTATTTCGTGTCGTTTTGTGTTTTAGAAAAAAAATGTAAATGTTGTGACAGGCATACAAAAGTCTTGTAATTAAATTGTATGTATCAAGATAGTGTGAGTAATCTTTACTTAGTGTGTCTTGTTATGATTTTCATTAATTTTTACCCGACCTGCGAAACCAAAATTAAGGTTTATGAAATTGATAGGCATATGTGTGTATGTTTATTCCATCGTAGCGCCTTAATAACTAATTGAACTTTAATTATTGAGGTGTTAATGGAGTATCAATAATAGCCCGGATGACATAGGCTATATTTGCTTAGTCGAGTTACAGTTTTTCACTTTTCATTATTATGCGTATATTTATATTTCTAACATTATTAAAAAAAAATAGTATTTTGTACATTTTACTCCACAATTTACACAACTAACTGTTAAGTGTGCAAAATATATTCAAATATACTCAACCGTTCGCACAACTCTCGTGGCCAAGTTTTTGCTTTACGTAATTTCAATACACAAAACTCGCACATACTCAGAAAATATACTATACAACTAATATATTACTAAGTAATCACATAATTTAGAACAAATATTCTCCAATGAAAGTACGCTTAAGTGCACATTACAACGTATAGAGGACAATTATTGAAAGGGCGCGAATAATTTATGTTCGTATATGTACTCATAAGAGAACATAGGACGTTTCGCGGTTTGAACTAGTGTTAACTAGCTATTATTGGGCCATATTGATACTAATGTTTGACTGTCAAGGTTTTATATAGCTAGTTAAGATTATATAAGGTTATAGACTCGTTTGAATCTTCGAAAAGTGTATGGTCACTTTGCATATGGAGTTAATTGAAAGGGTTAAAATACAACCTTTATAAATAAATTTATGAA
The DNA here is from genome assembly GCA_905187575.2 of Celastrina argiolus. Taxonomy (NCBI): domain Eukaryota; kingdom Metazoa; phylum Arthropoda; class Insecta; order Lepidoptera; family Lycaenidae; genus Celastrina; species Celastrina argiolus. The sequence continues at coordinate 19,541,048 of LR994583.1, forward strand.
GCCGTGGCCACAATATGATAGGTTAGGCTACTAATTTATTAAATAGTCCCATATTATACCAGTTTAGTATATCATATTAGCTCATGTTTATAATGCTGAAAACTTATATACAGGCGGTGTCTTGTCAAACTGAAGTCAGATATTATGTTTCAAGTATGTAAGTGACTTTGAGTAGGAGTTGTATAAAACTAAACACAAAGGAAAATAACTTAGCTTTCTTGGAACAAAGAATAACGTGGAATTTTATAAAGATTCAATGTCATAAATATAAAACGCGTTGGCGAATCGATGGTTCCACGTGGTATCGCATATTAGTTTTGTGTCCATGTAACATACTATCTCAGATTAATTAAGAACAAATAAATACGACTAAACGGAAAACACCGAAAATCACTAAAGCAAGTCGAATACTCTAAGGCAACAAACATGAAAATACAGTAAAATTGTGCTTCTTAGTAATAGTTTAAAATACTCGACGATTTAACACGATCTATGTAATAATTAGTTAATCATCCAGTAGCATGTTCTAGAAGTACAAATATATAAGGTGGGTTTGAGAACTTTTACACAACATTTTTTCGTATATATATACGTAAAAGTAAAGTAAATTTTGACCTCTAAAAATACCCAAAATGACAGGCCTTTATTGAAAATTATCTTTTGAACCTTTTTCGGTTTATTCTTAGATTATTGGGATGTTACTTTCTATTTTCTATTATCTTTTATATTGTATCAGTAATGTTATTATGTAATAGTTTGTAATACTGGATTATTACCATTACACAATTCATAACAAATCAAAATTTGCACCAGTTTGGTGCATTCAAGTGATCTTACTTCAAAGTGATCTTACTTAACTAGCCCCCCATATATTATAACCCAGGATTGACAATCGGTTTTTCTTTTAATTATGTTAATAGTCAGGGTTCCCCCATACATTGTTTTCACTAGATTTTTCGTGCAAGGCGATTTTGGAGCAAATTTTTCGTGAGTACCTTCAGTTTGATGAGTCGCCCAAGAATTCCTTGGACGGAACTCTTGTTTGTGGTAGCAAGAATAAAGTTTGTAGATTTAGTGATTAAAAAAATTTTTTTTTTGATAAATCTCAACTCAGGATCTAAATTATCCGAAAAGAATATTTGTCCCACAAAATCTATGGTTTGATCAAAGAGTTCCCTCTTGCCAACTTGTATCGATAACGAGGTCATCTTAAATTATTAGTAACCAGCTGATTTAGTCTTTATTACTTAGTTAATATTAATGTAATCTAACAGACATAATTGTCCTACAAATTGCGTGGTACGTTATCCGTATGTTATATAAAATATGTGGTCCTACGCTCGAAAGTTAAGATTTTTTTTAGCCTTGCTAACTCTGTTAGCTGCCACAATCGAGAGTTCCGTCCAAGAAATTATTCGACTTCTCATCAAAATTAAGCTACTCAAAAAAAAACTAGCTTGATACTAATCAAAGAAAACAATGTATGGGGGAACCCTGACTAATTTATAGATGTTAGTGGTTTTGTTTGTTGGTTTTTAAATTTAAAAAATGGTTTTCAAAATGCCTATTAAAATACCAATTAAAAGTCGACTTGATCCGACTATAACGCCATTATCAAAATATATAAAAATTAAATTTTATTTATATTATAATGGCGTTATATTCGCACTATAACGCCATTATCAAAATATATAAAAATTAAAAATATAATAATTCGCTACATGTTTTTCAGTATCAACAACAACTTCGAGAGTTGATTGCTTTTCTATTTATTCTATTCTGAATACCGAAAAAAATATATTCCGAACTGTTGTTTTGTGCATGGAATCCTCTGTGGGCTCAACAACTCGCTCTTGTTAAGTTTTTGAAAATAATTAAAATGAATATTATATTTAACGCTTGAAGTAGCACTTTGTGTTTTCACACACGCTTCACGGAATTCGAACACAACTACAAATGATACATTATGATAGTAATTATTATTTTAATGCATAATATTATTAAAACACCATATTGTAGAGTCGCTTTTACGCACGCTTGTGCAGAAACCTTTTTTCGAAAAAAATGAGACTGAATTTTTAATAAATTTTGATATTTCCATGGAATTTATAAAGTTTATTCATATGCGTTCAAATAAGCAGACAACGTCCAATACAACAAAAAAGTAATTGTAGCGCGATTATAATTTAATAATAAATAATCTGCTGAGACAGCGTCAAAACATTTATAAGAAGTTCATGCAAAAACATACAATTCTTCTTTTTACCCGACTTCGGCGAAGCCAAAAGGAAGGGTACAAGGGGATTTTGGCAGTCTATGTATGTATGTATGTATGTATGTATGTTCCCTCGTAGCGGCTAAACTACTGGTCCGATTTTAATGAATGAGGTGTCAAACGATTTGTAATAATGCCGCGAGCAACATAGGCTATATAATTTTTTGAAAAATTTTGTACTTTGAAAATTATACCTCAAAAACTATCTCCAAAAAAATTAAATTGAGATATTTGTCTCGTGTTTGGTATCAAAAGAAAGGTCTTGGCAAGCACATTACGACTATGTATTTATATTTTTTATTTATTATTATATTTTATTGTTAAATTCAAAATAAAGGTTTAAAATGCGATCGTACACGTAGTATCTAGGAGTTGATACTTTCTATGTAATGGACAATTAAATAAAAATATAATAATTATTATATTTGATGTGGAACTAAAACCCGACTTCGCAAAAACAGAGGGGTGCGAACACGGCTCTACCTTGACCATTTTTGTACCTATGCATATCTGGATTTCAAATTGAATTATTTTCTTGTTTCAGACTTTTTAGACCCATTTTTTCGGGAAATGAAGTCGGGTTTTAGTTTTTTAATCTTTTTTTTTTATTTAAACAATTCTTAAAAATGAGAATTAAAAATAATTAGCGATTTCTGTTAGTGCTTAAATCTTCAAATTTTGTATACCTACACATTTTTTAAAACGGGAACGGGAAGAAAGAATTGTATGTAAAGTGTAACTGACACAAATGTTAGTTAATCTACTTTGAAACGATTTTAAATTGCATTTTCTTCGCTTTTATTACCTTGGTATTGAATATTACCTATTGTTCAGGCATATGTGATGAGATGGTAAACACACAGACGGTGGGATTTAAGAAGACATCAACTTCAATTCAAATAACCACGCGTTAAAACTACGTCATCGTTACTAACCTATCATATTGTGCCAAACCCTACCCTTTCCTCAAATATAGCCCTCTCCTTTACACATGTAATACTAACTCAAAAACCGCCATTACATTGCAATACATTTTTGAAAGAGTCACAGTTGGTTTTTTAATTATATCTTTTGCAAATCCATGTTAGGGATTTTAACTAGTTTCCCAACATATTTTGATCCTTCTTCGACGGATTCCTACTCCAAGCGGAACCAGTCAAGACGAGCGTTGACAATTTTGGAAGGCGCGTATGCGGATTCATCGCAAGGACACACCCAATTCGCACAAGACAGGACATTTATCGCCAACGATTTCCTGTTGCATCTTCGGAAATAACCAGCTGTGTGCCGACGCAAGCATAAGCTGTGGTGGTAGATTCATATTCTGCATTCACGTAAGTACCTACTCCTTCTTTCTTAGACTACCGAGATGAGCGTAGAAGGTTTCAATAAACGCGATAAATCTCCCTACAGGGGAATAGATAACGAGAAAACCGAGCTTTTACTTCGAGAGCTCATTAAAAAACGCGGTGTTCTTAAGGCTAGGCTTACTAAGATCGCTAATTATCTATCCACGTGTGCTTCTGACCCGCCCACTAACTTACATATAGACATTAAATTACGAACCCAGGACGCGGTCAGCTTATTTAGTGAATTTAATGCTGTCCAAAGTAGAATCGAAGAAACTGTTCCCGATTCTAACCTAGAAGAACAATTAACACAACGCGAGTTATTCGAGGACAGTTATTATAGTACACAGGCTCGCGCCGAATCCCTGACAAATGTCAAGGATATACCTACAGGCTCTCAGGGTCATGGCTATAATCATAACGCATTCCAATCTGTTAGATTACCTACCATTACCTTACCTGATGGTTCGTATGAAAATTGGCTAGAATTTAGAGATACTTACCTGTCATTAGTGCATAATTCGTCAGAACTTAGTAACATTTAAAAGTTTCACTATTTAAGATCTTCGCTAAAGGGCAGTGCATAATTAGTCATAAATTCCTTAGAGTTAACTTCAGATAACTATTCAGTAGCATGAGAACTTTTACAAAGTAGATATACTTAATAACAATAGATTATTAATTCAAAATCACATAAAATCTATATTTCATATACATACAATCATTAAATAAGGAATCGCACATATTAATTAGAAATTTAATTGACAGCACATTTCACAAAAATTCGTGCTTTAAAATTGTTAGGCGAGCCTACCGATACGTGGGACACTTTAATCATTTATATTATTATTTCAAAATTAGATAAAACCACAGAGCGCGAATGGGAACAGCACAAAGGTAACTTATTTACAAACAACAGCGATTTAAAATTAACTCTAAAATATTTACTAGATTTTCTAAAAGGTCGAGCTGATATGCTAGAAACATTGCAAGCATCAGTCACTAAAATATATACACCAAACGGTCACACTGCAATGTTTCTACCAATAAGGCGCACGATCGACCACAAGTTAAGATTTTTAAGTCTTGTGTAATGTGTAAATCTAGTCATCCACTTTATTCGTGCACTTAGTTTCTTGAAGCTAATTTTAACACTAAATTAAAACTTATACGCGATAATAAGTTATGTTCTAACTGTATACGTTCAGGGCATACGGTAGATCAGTGTAGATTTGAAACTTGTAAGAAATGCGATCAAAAGCACAATACTTTCATCCCAATTCCAAGTCTATGCAAGCGTCATCACATACTGAGGGATCGAGTACTGCGGACCTCGGCGCACCCCCCGCGACCGCTCGCGCCTCTGGACCCTTATCTATGCTATCAGTCACTCACACTCACTCACACGCGCAAACTTCATCAATAGAAACAAAACGGATGTCTCATTATTTCGCATTGCAACCTGTTTTGCTATCCACTGCGCTTATCGAAGTAGCCGATTGTAATAATAAATACCACGTCGCACGCGCATTACAAAAAAATTATAAAAACTGTTTACTTAGCTCTATGACAGTCGATACTATCTTATTGCATAAGTTTCTGGGATGGAACTATTAAATCGCATATGATAAAATTGGAGCGCACGCAGAGGATGCTTCTGAAAGTCTGTACTCTACTTTAAAAGCCCATCGCAAGATACAAAAAGATCCTACAGTGGAGGCCACGTACTGGCAAGCGCAGTGTGGGACGGCCACCTACCAGATGGACCGACGACCTGGTGAAAGCTGCCGGGTCAAGTTGGATGCAGGTGGCAAAGGACCGGTCGCACTGGAAATGTATTGGAGAGGCCTATGTCCAGCAGTGGACAGTTAAAGGCTGAAACGACGACGACGACGAGGCATAGGCTGGCTTTATATGTCCGACGAATTTTATTTTAATACGCAATACGACTTTCAAAACAATAATTCACAAGTTATAACTAAGCGACATATTTTATCATATATTTCACAATTTTTTGATCCTATTGGATTAATTAGTCCTAGTATTATGCAGGCCAAGATAATATTGCAACGTCTGTGGTTGTTAAAAATCGACTGGAACGATCCAGTACCTAAGGGCAAATTAGCACCTCTAAAACCAGTAAGCATACCGCGCTTAGAACTATGTGGTGCACTTTTAGGAGCTAGATTGTACGATAATGTAATTTCATCTATTCATCGTAGGTTCGATGCTATTATTTTTTGGACGGACTCAACGATAGTATTGGGATGGTTACGTATGTCTCCTAATTTATTACAAACTTTTGTCCAAAACAGAGTAGTAGAAATACACGAGCTTACGGGAGTTCTGCCGTGTCGTCACGTCAGCGGAAAGCACAACCCGCCGATCTAGTGTCACGCGGTATAACACTAGATGAACTCGCTAAGTCTAGTTTATGGTGGAATGGACCTGATTTTCTTTTCGATAGGTATTTTATGAGTACCTACTAATATATCTCAGCCACCAGATGTCGCACCTGACGACTTACCGGAAATAAAACGCAATTGCCATTTGTCGTTTGTAGCCTCAAATACACAATTAATTAGTTTTGATAGGTTTTCGAGTTTTATGCGCATGGTACGCGCTGTATTGTATGTGTTACATTTTATACATAATGTTCGCAATGAGAACAACAACAACGTATCAGTGTTATAAGCGTTGACGAGATAAGGGAATCTCAGAATTTATTAGCTAAAATGTCACAATTAGAATCGTTCCCAGATGAATATAATTTATTTATTAAACAAAATAAACTTAAAAATAATCATTATTTAGCCGAACTTAACATTTTTATTGATCAAGATAAGATATTACGCGTTGGAGGCCGATTATGTAATTCGCAATCATTGTCTTATAATAAACGGCATCCTATTCTATTAGGTAATAATCATTAATTTACAAAATTGTTATTCCGTTATGATCAATATGTCAAATTATTACACGCAGGTCCTCAAGCGCTGTTGTTCAACATACGTGAAGCCTGGTGGCCCTTAGGAGGTAGGAATTTGGCTCGAAAGGTAGTACATGAATGTATTATTTGTACACTTTTAAAACGGAAAACTCTTACTCCTCAGATGGGTAATTTACCTACCGAACGAATTAGTCCTACGTATCCATTTTATAAATGTGGCGTTGATTACGCGGGGCCAATTTTCATGCTAAATCACAAAGGCAGGGGGGCTCGGAAGGTCAAATGCTATGTTTGTCTATTCGTATGTTTTGTCACGCGTGCTATGCACTTAGAGCTTGTAACAGACTCGACATCTGATGGTTACTTATTAGCCTTAAAACGTTTTATTTCTCGCCGTGGAAAACCACACGAGATATTTTCAGATAACGGGCGTAACTTTGTAGGTCTAATGAATGATTTCACAAAATTTTTATCTAAATGTAGTTCTGATATTATTGAATACGCGTCTAAAGAACAAATTAAATTTCGCTTTATTGTACCTTATGCCGCTCATTTTGGTGGTCTCTGGGAGGCCGGAGTACGTTCATGCAAACACCACCTTCGTCGAGTAGTCGGAAATGCGAATCTCACATATGAAGAGTTGAGCATGCGAAGATCTGACCGAGGCGAACATGCTGCGGCTGACGCGGTATCAAAGAGTGGAGCAGATGAGGCAACATTTCTGGTCACGCTGGATGAAGGAGTATATCTCCGAGCTTCAAACTCGTACGAAGTGGAAGGCGGCTAACGACAACCTTCTACCGAACACTCTAGTTGTCATTAAGGATGACAATCTTCCTCCACTCAAGTGGCAGTTGGGCCGCGTTGTTAATTTGATTACAGGAAAGGACAACATTACCAGAGTGGTTGATATTCGTACAGCATCCGGCATCATCCGGCGATCGTGTACAAAAATTTGTCCCCTTTTCACACCAGAAGAAGCCCATTGAAAGTCACAACTTCCAAGGCCGGGGGCATGTTCAGGCATATGTGATGAGATGGTAAGCACACAGACGGTGGGATTTAAGAAGACATCAACTTCAATTCAAATAACCGCGCGTTAAAACTACGTCATCGTTACTAACCAATCATATTGTGCCAAACCCTACCCTTTCCTCAAATATAGCCCTCTCCTATACGCATGTAATACTAACTCAAAAACCGCCATTACATTGCAATAAATTTTTGAAAGAGTCACAGTCGGTTTTTTAATCATATCTTTTGCAAATCCATGTTAGGGATTTTAACTAGTTTCCCAACACCTATCAAATAAAGATGAAAATTAAACACTTCTGAGATTTATGAAGACAAGTGACATTGAAAATATTACAGTTGATAAATAAATAATTGTTAATAGCATTTTACTTGTATAGCATCGTGCACCTATAGAAATATTAATTATGTTGAAAGCTTTTCTTAACAATTTAATGGCTGGTAATGGTATCCTTTATTGAAAGTAGGTACATATTGTTCTCATATTATATATCCATGGGAAAAGATGGCCTGTAGAGTGAAATAACCAAAGACATAGTAAATATTAAGGGTCTACAAAAATATTCCCATCATACTCCCCCTAACTTTAAACATATTCTATTGTCATTTGATATTAGCATAATATAATAGTAGCTTTCTAATGAAAAAAGAATTATTAAAATCAGTCCATTACTTTTTGAGTTAAGTAGTTATATACAAAAATACAAATATTTCCCCTTTATAATATTAGTGTAGATACATATTATGCTGCTTATCATCCCGAAAAACTAGTGTTCCGGTGGGATAATGATTTTACGCGGGTGAAGCCGCGGGCAAAAACTATAAAAAAGCTGGTAAAGTCTAAAAAGCTTCTTAACTACCTATAATCTATATAACCAAAAAAGTTAAAGTAACTAAAACCTCCTAAATCACGGGCAATGCTTGGCACAATGTGACTTACGAGAACCACGTAATTTAAGTAGAGCTTATATTCGGCTATAAACTTGCATTTATAAGATAAACATGGGGACGTTCAAATCGCATAAGTTTATTTCGGAAAGTACAATCGCGTATAGTACAGGCGATAAAGCGAGTTACGTAACGACTTGTACTTTCTTCCGCAAATGCCGCATCTCGCTCTAAATCATCGGCAAGAGAGAGACGCCAATATGGTCCCGGAGACTGTCCTTCAGGGTTGTCACTTTTATTAACATAATTACATAACTATTCTTTTATTACTACGATGGATCCCAAGTTAGTCGCCTACAACAGTGCACGAGTAGTAGCACTATTGAATCATTAAAGTTTATGTATTAAAACTCATATGGCCTTCTTGTTATACCTATTAAAAATATATAATTTTACTACTTAGTTACTTTACCTATGTATTATAAAGTAGGTATAAGTTTTTGATAAGATTAATTAATAGTTGTAAGTATTAATAATCGTACAAGCATTAGGTCAGAAATAGTTAAATTAAATATGTTTGTAATTGTATAATCAGTAATGAACAACAATAATAACTATTGCACCAAAATATATTCTCATAAACTTGTAATAGGTGCATTCATAAATAGTTAGAGTCATTGTTGGTAATTATGACAATTAAATTTAATTAACAATGTAATAAATGGTCATGTTTTGTCAACCCTGACAATTTTCCAAAGCAATGATTGCAGTTCAACAAACTGCGCGCGAGTCGAACATTGAACCTGCACTAACAATATTCCTTCTCACTTGCACACATCCCTCATCATCACCTCTCTCCGTCTAGCATAGTGAAGGCTCCAAGAGTATTTTCATTAAATCATTTCTTTGGAAAACCTTTAGACCATAGAGTCAGACCTATTGTTCAACGCGTATCTTAACAGTTTACTTATATTATTAATAATATAATCAATAATATTGTGTTGTTTCTTATTATATAGTTAATAATTAATAGTGTATTTTATCGTGATGATGATAATGATTTAATGATGTAACATCGTTAATATAAAACAAACAGCAAAGAGAAGCACGGTCTAGTGGTTTTACAAATAATACGGAAGTTAAAGACCTTTAATTACATATAAATCTAAATTCTATTTATAATTACTTTAACCGTAGAATTACGTGGTCAAGTAAATTGTATAATATATGTTATATTATACACCTGATATTTTTAGCACTTATATACTTCAGTTGAATAGCCGATGTGAATTTTAATTTTAACTTAGTTTGCACTTTTACGCATTCTACTATATAGTACAAAGCTGTTCTAAATTCAACTTATTGGCTTTTTCTCGTATTTAAAATTTTAAAGCACGACTACATCACAAATTCCAAGTTTAAAATTAGTTAGTTAATTAAATTATTACAAGTTTAAAGGTATGTAGATAAGTAAACGAGTATAATTATGTACCTGCTTAGATAAGTCCCAAAATTGTTGCACGAATATCTAATCTATTAATAATTATGTGGACAGACCACATATGCAGTGTCCATATGGACAGCATATTTTATACCACAGTAACTACATTAGTTAAAAATTAAAATACGTTTCTTCAGTTTATGTTCCAAATGTCCCATGTTCCAAAAATAGTTATAAAATATTGATTTAGAGTTACGGGTGTTTGCTAACCATTTAATATACCTAAAATTTAAAACTTTTCTACTGTGTTTATTTAAAACCAATATAAAATTTGCTACTTTTCATGAGCATGATCCAGTAGGCGAAGATGGGGTAAGATGGCCGGGAACAACATTCAATAAATTGTTTTTTTACGATTTCTTTATTTAATTATAAATTAGTCTAAACAAAAATATGACTTAAGGCGAGAAATAACCGCAACTAGCGCCACTCTTTTTAAAATAAATTTTACAACGATACAAAGACCTTATTAAAAAAATCGGTTCAAACTTTAAGTAAATAGTTAAACTAATTTATTGGCAGTTAATTACAGCTCTAAATCCTATACTGTATTTACTCTCATTAGTAATAACTAAAGTGGCCGTTTTAATTATCTCCTTGTCCGAAAATCCACGCCGTGTCACTAATTATAAAGCATGCAATTCCTATAGGCTAACCAAAGTGCCTTTATAACATTATTTATATCATAACATGTGCCCGTAATAATGTAGTAATCTCAGCAAACACCTAGGCTAAGGCGCTTAGTTATGTTGTTGTCAATGTACTCTGATTTATTTATACTTCGTTGCTATTAAAGTTTTTCACGAGGGACCTATTTTCACGCCTCGGTTACATGGACATTAGTGAGCGAACCCAGCCGTAAGTAGTTCAGTCTGAGGTGACCTATATTCTGGTAAACTTTATGAAATAAGTTAGCATCAAGTAATTCAATTTTGAAACGGTGACGGATTTGTAGAGCTTGATGAAAAAAATAGATTTTTTTTATTCGTGCCGTAAGCCGTTTGAACTTGTGAACTAATTATTTAATTTAGTTGATAGATCGATATAAGGTTTATAGTTATTAAGTCGTTATAATGTAAATAGTTAACATTATACTTAGTTATAAAAGATGTTTTCATTACAAAAGAAATATTTCGTAATATTTAGTCTTATTTTAAGTAGAGTTTGAGTAATGACTAACTTGTAGTCGAGATTACATCGCTATCAGAATAAAAACTTGCATGTATATTCTTCTCCCATACGTTATTTGATCTTTCCGTAAACCATGGTTAAATATTTTGTACGGTTCTTTAATTTCGGTTCGGTAAATAAAAGCTAGGGCTGGGGTCCTATTACAAGCTCTTAATTCCAGCCAGTTCACGCCATACAACATGGCTACCTGGAATGTTCGTATTACGATCACATAATAACTGCATGATGACAGCTAGTTAGCGGACACTTGACACTTGACTTGCTTCCGAATGTCACTTTCAGACAACCAAACTATGGTGGATCCATTCAGTATAACATGTCGCTGTAATATGAACAAGAACAAGGCAGTTTAAGACCGTATTATTGAATTGCCTGGAACCAGGCTGGTATTGTAAAAGATTGTAATACGGCCCCTGAGCTGTAGGCTACTAACGGGGACCACAGGTGGCGGATAGTGGAACGGCTACCAGATATGGTGGTTAGCTGCGAATATATTGAATAAGCAGTCCCCGACCAAACAGCGGCAAGGTAACAGGATGTAGTGGAAGGCCTGGTGGGGCGGGCCCTTCAACAAAAACTACACTATCCCAAGACGACCTTCCGACGTGGAGAGTAAATGCCGCCACTAAATAGGCATTCCCCTGGTGCTAGGCAGCAGTAGTACCAGTATGGCTGGAAGCCGAAGAAATGATTTCTGGAAGAGTTCCTGACCAACTATCGGCAGGCGAGTAACATCGGCTGCGGAGCTGCGGTGTGGAAGCCAAATAGGGAAACCACCACACTATATTCCCCATTTTGGAGTTATGGGAATGGAGAAAACTCCACCGACAAGAGCGAAGCTCTGAAGTTAGAAGAAAAAGAAATAAAAGGTATAGACACTCGGGCGTTGTGTGTTAAAATAAACTTTTGATAAAAAATTAAAGAATCGCGATTAGAAAAATTTCATTTATAAATATATTTTCACGATTAGAATTTTTTTAAATACAAATTTAAAATTGATATATATTTTAAAAAGTGGACGATTTTGTATGGTTTATTAAAAAAATCTCTCGTTTTACTTGTACCAATTAAGAGAAAGACAACTTACAGTTTATGAAAAGTCTACAGTTTATTACAGCTCTCTTGAAATTCTTTAACACGATTTGTTCAGTACTATTGAAGCAAGGTTTGTGAGAATTTCAAACAAAAACTAGTCGGCGCCTACAGAGTACAGACCGTTCTATTATATCCTACCACTGAAAGGACCTTTGGTCTTATGGTTCTTTTTGTAGAACCAATAATCCAGGTGATTATTTCTTGATATGAACGCTTCACACCACGTCAATCTGGTCCTGGTCAAACCCTGTGCTAAGTATCCGAAGAACTTGTGCTACAAGTACCAGACAACGGAAATATATATTTAATACTTTTATACTATACACATATTTTAGTACAAATTTAATACACATCCATGCCCCAGGAACATTGAAAACTTTTTGTTCCCTCGGCGGGATCCGAACCCACGACCTCTCGCTCGAAAACCGAGGCGCTCAACTACTGCGCGTCAAAATATATCTCTGTGTGCTGTATGTATTGTATTTTTACCAATTGTTGCTAGCCCTTTCCATACTTCTTTGGCATTGTAACTCGACTCAAACGGGAATCAGATTATGCTGAACAGCCTGTAGTAGTCGCTTGATAATAGTAGTAATAAATAGTCGTTTGCGAGCTTCCGAAGCGATGTACCGTCATTAGCATACAATCTGTCGGCACAATACTATAAGCTACCAATTGTATGGTATCCCGGTTTCTGAACGGCTGATCAAATCGTCGATTAGCTTACATTTAAGCCATTTGATCCCACTTTCAGAACCACAGGATAATATCGTATTGCCTTTATATTATACATATCTTTTTTGATAAAAGATAGCATTACAATTTACATTGTGTTTTTTCGAAAAACTTGTGTTTTATAAATGGAAAGCTATATGAAACCTGTCGATGTAAAAACGTCAAAAGTAAAATAAAGCTTAATATGTTTGTCGGGTAGTGTTTATTTATTTCTAATTCCTACTGAGTTTAAGTTTAGCACAGAACATTAAATCAAAAACTAAAAAGTTACTACATTGTCGAAGCGTCGCGATTATTCGACGTGTTTTTTTTTCATAGCATATCCATCTCTATTTTCCAAATATTAAGATATAAATTACAATTATGCATATAGTATGTAGCGAGATTCATTATGTTTTTCTTGTAGTTTTTTTTTTACGAGACGCGTAATTTTTCTATGCATCTACTAGAGATGCATAGAAAAATTACGCGTCGCGGCGCACCGATTCTGGCCTACGACAACAAATTACAAGTTACGCAATAGGTACTTAAAGTCGCTGTGCAGTCTTCAGTCACGCTACAGTAAATAAATCACATACAACTGGACATAATCGCATAGCAACGTTTGCTGGTCAGTGCAAACGGGCGACTGTAATTGTTGCTGCTGTATCATCACCTACACCATCGGCTACATATAGCGAAGACTGTATGAAAATCGTGCGACCGGTCACTGTAGTTAGTCGCCCGCAACATACTTTGATACGTCAATTTATTTAGCTCTGTACTCATCACGCAGAAAATCAGAAAGACGAGCTAAATCTAAAATAAGAATTAGAATAACTTTTAAGATATTTGAGTTTAAAAGAGTTAAATAAAATTATACATAATCTTTCGCAAAATGATATTCGTACGGTGTAATGTCTATATATAGGGTTAATAACGTGACGTCACTATCGGTTGTTCCCTTCTCGTTCGCACATTATCTATACATATAATAAATCTGTAGAGGAGTCGTGTCTGTACATATTTAATAGTTTTATATCTTTATTATTGTTAGTGTTACTTTAATAATTTTAGTTTTAAATTATTTGTTTACCAGGGAGCTATAATAACATTCATTTGATGATTGAAACATTCAAAAGACTAATTATGTAGACATACGTGGTACTAAATATAGTAACCATTATGGAAATGCAAAGCATCCATTTACCCGACTTCAAAGGGAATTAAATTAATAAAATTATGCGCTAGCTTCTACTAAGTAGTTCTATCTACAAACAACGTTTACTTCAGATAGACAATAGGCATTACACAATAGGCTATTATAGCGTTGAACATCACAATTTAACAAATTTAATTAAAAAATATATATATTATATCTAGCAATATCCCGCGAAACAATTATAACCACAACCTGCAAGCAGATGAGTGATTGTACGCATAGGCATGCGTTTGATGATTTCCCTTCATATATAATAATGAAATTTAATTTAATTATATATGAAGGGAAAATTTTGTATCCGGATGAAAAGTTTTTGTATACAAATGTCATCGTCTATTTTTTTTCAAGATCTAAAACGATCTTGGTTAAGTATAAAAAAGTATGAAAAAGAAAAGAAAAGTACAAATAAAGCAGAAAAGTACTAGCTTTCGAATTGTCTGAATCTTCGTGATTTTCGGAGATTAAATCGTTATCTTATTACACAATGATTTATTACCACAATATCATTTTAAAGCGATTAGATAATTAAATTTAATATTTTTTTACTTATATAGCTATTTGTTTGAAGATCACTCTAGCATGGGTCAATATACCTAATATAAATAAAATATTAAAAAAAATAGTCCGGTATGAAAAATGTCATTCTAGATATATATTCCAGAAATATATGTAAATTTAGAACTAGTACTATCTAATATTATTAATATGTTATTCTAAGGCCGTGTTTCATCAAGCAACGTTAAAGTTAACGCCATGTTAAAATACCACGCCATCTCATTCATTGACAGGAAATACGAGATGGATAACATGATATTTAACATGGCGTTAACTTTAACATTGCTTGGTGAAACACGCCCTAAGTGTTGTAGCTCTCAGAGATAATTTTTAAATTGATTTAAAATAAAATTAAACTTGTGACTTGATGTATTTAAATTAATTATATTATCGACGTACTAAGTAGTAGTATTAGTTCATATACCTACTATAATATAAACAAATCAAACATGAAAGCTTATAATCGGAACGTTCAATAATCTCTACTTAGAAATTGCAAAAGGTACAAAGTGCAAAAGCAACTCTTCAATATCGAACCTATCAACCTACTGGAAGATTTAAAATTAATTGCATTGACAGCGTCCATGTTAAAAAATAGAATTGCAAGTACCTATTTCCTTCGAACGGATAAAGATCGGAAGAATTATCGGGAATTTTCCAGTGAAAAACATTCATGTTGTGTCGGAAAATAAAACAAAAGCAGAGAGATTGTTGTATTAGAAGATGAGTAGGGATTGCAATCCGGAAAAGCAGATCCGGTAATCCGGCGGATTCGGCATCATTTAATGGTTACCGGATCCGGTACCAATATACCGGATCCGAAGACCGGATCCGGTGATAGCAGTTTGTGGGAAACTACGATCTACGATCGTATTTTCAAAATCAATATTGATTTTCTTTTAATACTTATATTTTTTTACAATTGTTACTTAAAATAATTATTTATCGTAGGTAAGTTGATTAAACTAAAGAGTTCTAAACTCATTATTGTGATAATTTTTGCCATTCGTTCGTTCGACAGATTCATCAAATCATGATGGTATCTGTCATAATCATAAATACCTAACCTAACCTATAAGACTTGTTTGTTAGCATTCTCAAATACTTTAATAATGATATTGATCTCATTTCAGTTAATTACGTAAGGTTAATTGTATGTATTAAATATTATAGTTACTTGATAATTAATATCGTTACTTAATTGATCTATCTGTGAAAGTGAAATCTAGAAAGACTGAGCTACTCGTTACGTCGTAAAATTATTACTAATTACCTACACTACTAAATTTTAATTGTTTTCTTGTTGTCCTAACGTTGGTTAGCAAATAAAGTTGATTTTATATATTTGTGATTTATTTTTATAAACTACCTACATATAAGTGCAGTGACACTTGATTAACTCACTTATTTTGTACTAAAAAGCGAAAATCATCTTGATTTAATCAATCCGGACTGAAAATGAGGCCGGATTGCAATACCGGGATGGAACTGTTGGATCTTTGTAGAAATCCATGTTCATAATAATCACTTTAATGTAATTTTTCAATTTGTTTAGAGTAGTTTTTTATAAACACGAAAGATTAACTAGATTAAAAAAAAAAGACATTACACCAACCTGTGTTATATTATGATATTTTGTTTTGCGAGAAAGAGATAGATTATTTTTAAAACTAATCCAAATTCTTATTTTAAATTTTGCTCGTCTTTCAAATTTTTTGCGTAAAGAAAGTAAATAAATGTAATATATTATATTCAATAATCCAATTGTTCCAAACTTTTTAGTTTGGACCAAACAATAGAACAGAAGCAATATATATGCATGTCTAATTATGTATATGTATGTGTGATTCCATATATTGCCAAAATTATTAATTCCATTTATCTTAACACATGTTGTTGTACAAAAATGTAATAATAGAATAAACATTGTATTAGTTATGATAGCTATCGGCGCCATGTGAGCCGGCGCACGTCCGTAGCGTCACATATTAGGTCACGCCAAATGGAGCATCAACACTGATGTATCTTTATAGATACGGGAACTAGAATAGATAATAAGACAGTCAACAGCAATACTGATTAAATTTTAAATTGTGTACTGCTTGAACTTTTACAAGCTCTACATGAGCGGTGTTCCAGGAGTTCCCTTTGCTGATATGTTTGTCGATTTTTAATTATGTTGTCGATTTTCAATTAAAAGTTTAGTCGCGCAAGTTCTTTATGTTTATTAAAATGCGTCTTTCTGTTGGATGGAACATTTGGATTGTGAATACGCATCACTTTTGAAATTAAAATTATTAATATTATCTACACTAATTTACATGGAAATTTAAATCTGTATGTAACCGACATCCTATTATATTTATTATTATTTGCGAGGGCGAATGGATGTTGGTGACCATTTTATGCTAAATCTGAATAGATTTTGATGGACAAAACAATAGAGTCCGTGCAATTGACGTATAGTCTTTGTTTAATTAAATGCAGTATTGTCTATTGATGGTTTATTGGTAAATATGGCTATAGAATATGGCTCTGTTCGCATACAAAAAGGAATACTTATATATGGTATAACATTCCCTAGGAATGCATAGTAAAAAGTGAGTTAGTATTCATTCTTTACAAATAATGAAATAAGTTCAGATCAGATCTACTTTAACAGATGCACAGCAGATAGAGTGCACCGTATACCTATCATAATGAAACATATTATACAAAATGTCAAAGGCCAATAACAGCATCACAATGAGAAACGACGACTCCGGAGTCCGGGAGGACCTTAAGAACGTACCTGAACAGTATTCTATTTGTTAATGTCTTGTGAATTAGTGTTTTGAACGTTTTTTTAATCGATATTATTATGGCTCCCTGGTAAACAAATAACGAAAAACTTAAAAAATTAAAAAAAAATTATGTACCTACCATTAAAATAATGAAGATATTAAACTATTATACAGGGTATTTTGGGGATGAGTGTAGGCATTTTGCAGATGGATAGGGTCGGTCTATGCGATCATTTTCTAGTATGGGAATTCGGAACTATAATTTTTAAATACACATTGAAATGTATGAAAGTCACTAAGATTTGTTTTTGATTTTTTTTCTTTTCACTACAATTTGATTGTTTTTCCTATCCGAATAGTTTTAAGACTTTTAATTCATCGTGTGTTATGTGTTTAAATCGACAAATAAAAAAAACTTTATTTATTATGAAACTGTGTCTAGTCTATTTTTTAGCTTGATAGCCCAAAAAATGTAAAGTATTTAAAAAAGCAGTTTTTTGCTTTTACTAACTTTAAAGTGAATATTATGATGACATGGACATGATCTGATGATGGAGCCGAAAGGTACACATAGGAACTACGTTATACGTTTAAAATATAAATATATTTTAAAATCTTATTTCAAAAAGTTATTATTAAAAATAAATTGTTATAAAAATATAAATCTAATAACTACCAACAAAGCAGGTATCTTGTCAAAATTTAGTTAGTTCCTCAAAATTGTACTCAATAGTTAAACTAGGAAGTAGTTAAGGAAACCATACAATTTAATTCGCCCGTTATGAACCGTAGATTAGATTGCTGACGACGATGGAAGACTTTTAATTTTGTAATGTTTTCAATTTAAAATAACTATTTGGAAATCTTAATTTATCACATGAGTAAAAACGTTAGAATCAAGAGATTCGTATTGTTTAAAATATTTGATTGTCATTAAAGGTAAATAAGTTTTTGGTAAATAATAAACAGATATTAATTTGAATCAGAATGATATTATTTATTTAGGTACCTATTTAGTAATTATAATAGAATCCATAGGTATCTAAATAGCTAAAGGAGTAACAAAACTTAAAGAGGAGCCACCATAAGCATAATAAATATTATAATATTTTAAAACTATACATTACCGATAGTAATATCATTATTTTAAATATTACCTGCGTAATAAGGTTAAACGCCTTTTGAAAACATGAAACGCGTTTGTGGTTGAAATAACAGTGCTATTTTCGCTTAAAAATGAGCGATGTACTTTTCATGTTTTTACATATTATACATATTTAAGCTTAACATTAATAAGACTTAAACCATCTACGCCTATCAATTTGTAAAATTTAAAATTATTATTTATCTTGCTAGTTATAAAAAAGCTACATCTTGATAAAACTTCAAAACCAAAAATTTACCGAAAAATATTGAATTTGATTGTTTTTTGTTTTTAATAACTCTATTAATAAAAATCAGTAGAGTGCGCCATAAACAATATAAGTTTATCCGGGCACTACTGGGTTTTAGGGTTTTCAAAGAGTAAAAACGACACCCTATTACAAATACTCTGTTGTCCGGATGTCTGTCTATCACCGAATTGTATCTCATAAACCCCAGTTTATATGATACAACTTAGTGACTAATGTATTTCTGTAGCCGCTATAAAATTAAAACAGAATAAAATCAATACTCAAGGAGGGACAATTTGATCTATAATATCATCTAGGAACTGTCTGTCTGACCAAAGTATTAAATCAATAGGTAAATTGCCAAACAGATCATATTATAGAAACCAGAAAGAGGTAAAAAGCTCACTATTTATAAAGTTTCAAAGAAATTCAAAAATAAACTTCTATCATTCGCTTTGCATCGCTCGCTCAAGAACTATATATTTTTTTAATATTCAATAAAAATAATCTTAATGTACATGCAGTACATTTAAAATCAAATAAATATACACTTACAGAATTAGTGAGTACTTATTAAATATGTCTAAGTAGAAATAGTTTGGATATAATCGATCATTTTAGCGAAAGTAGAAAACACATAATATGACTATAAAAATAAATATTTTGTACATTAAAAAAAATCAAATAGCTACAAATAGCCCACTAAAAGATCGCGCACTAATTTAATAAATAACAGCGATATACTGTAATAAATTAAAAAAAAACATTTTTTTTAAATTGCCGGAATGCACTCACCTCTGGATCCCTGGCCGATGCTTTTGCATCTGGATGCAGACTAAGTCGAGTTATTACTAGCGGCAAAGGCGCGAATGACGTTGGCACCTGCGCGGCACATGCTAGCCTTAACAAATGGATGGTGCTCTCCCTTTGCCGCGAATACTAATTTTATTAAACTATTTAAAAAGGAGATTTTTAATAAATACTTCTTTTATAGTGGTATAATACGGTGGCGGTAATAAGTTTGTTGTACGTGAATAATTGCGTAGCGTAATAAACGCTTTAGGTAAATTAATATAATTAATTAATGTAGATAAATAATTATCTTTATAAACTACTAGGTGACCCGTGCCCACTTCGTTGAGCAAACAACATTTTGACGACCTAGTAGCGCGTGTGTGAAGTCCCCGGTAGTAGTAGTTGAACGCGTGGGTGCTCGAACGAAAGGTCGCGGGTTCGAATCCCGCCGAGGGAACATAAAGTTTTCAATGTTCCTGGTTCCATGTGTATTAAATTTGTGTTAAATATAATAAAAATCCTCAATATGTGTATAGTACAAAAATATTAAATATATTTCCGTTGTCTGGTACCTGTAACACAAATGTGAAGCGTCCATAGAAAAAAAACAATATTTTCTCACCGTTTAAACCTTCCGCGGACTTTTCAAGACCAGAAATAGCCGAATCGGTTCTGCCGTTATCGATTATTAGCGAGACTAACGAAGAGCAATTCATTTTTATACATAAGAAAGAAGAAGATATCCCTCGATTTTGTATATAAAATAAATTTTTTATTGCGACCCTTTAAAAGCAATTTTAAAACCGTACCTATTCACGTAAAAAACTTTAACTAGACTATGTTATTAGGGCTATTATTTCCAAACTAACACATTTATAATTAAAATCGGACCAGTAGTTAACAGT
Organism: Celastrina argiolus; assembly: GCA_905187575.2. Lineage (NCBI taxonomy): Eukaryota > Metazoa > Arthropoda > Insecta > Lepidoptera > Lycaenidae > Celastrina > Celastrina argiolus. Next base: position 19,561,697 of record LR994583.1, read on the forward strand.
TAGTTAAAAGTCAGTAGTTAACGCGCTATGGTAGAACAATAATCTTAACACGTAAGATTAATTAATTATCATTGCCCATCCTTTTGACTTCGCCATAGTCATGTAAAAATAGTACTGGCATAAAATAAAATGTTACATTACAGGCTGTTTCAAAAAGTAAAGTCAAGTCAAGGACTAGAAAATAACCACAAATTACCCCAATTATTTTCTACTATTATCTATAATTTTCAAGCTATGACAGATTTCATCAATTTTAAGCATTTTGACTGTACATGGGACGGTCGGGTATTACAGGGTACTTAAATTTAAGGGAATAACGTATGAAACATTTATAGTTTTATAAACATATCTAACTGTGAATAAATAATAATATTCAATCCAATTAGGAATATAGTAAGAAAATGGAAATTGTCTTGGAAAATCGTGGGGTAATTAAGGATTATTTTTGGTATTTATTTTTTAATATTTTTAAAAAATTGGGCCCCCATTATTTTTGGTACTTTTAACAAATGGGGTTGGATTTTGTTCATAATTAGATAAATTGCACTTATAGAACCTGAATAAATGTAAGTCCTTATTTTTATTTTTTTATGCCTAGTGTGGCGTTTTGCTTTTTAGCTATTAATTAAAACAAAAGGTCAACAAAAAGAAATCTTTATTATAAGTTTCGTATCAAAAGGGTCGTGAGGTCAAAGGCCGATCTGGTTTCATCCAGTAGGAAGTCAGACGCCCATTGTACAGTCGCGCTAAGATGTGTTATGTTGAATATTATATATTTTTTTTTAATTTTTAACTTTAATATATATATTTATTAAAAAGCTAAACATGTAAGTGCAACGTTACACTAGTTACGAATTTATGCGCTATCAAAGAATCGTCAAAATTTGAAAAGCTGATTTTTCGAAAGCTGTTAATGAAGGTAAACAGATGGAATTAAGAACAAGTAAATAGTGTTTGTTTGAGTGATTTAATTTATTTTCTAGAAAATAAACTGATATAAAAAAATAAAAATATTTCGTACTAACGTATAATAACCGTAAGGTTAACATTAAACTTCAATTTATTTTTCAATTGCGGCAATTTTTTTTATGTGCCCTGTGGTGTGAAAATATTATGTAAAAAATATAAGAATGGTTGCTCGAATAGTTTAGAAGTAAAGAAATTTTGGTTTCTTAATCTTTATCGACATGTTGAATGACAACTACATATTTTGATTAATATGTGAACATTATGCAATTACGCTTAGAATAAAAAGTACTATAACGTATAGAAAAATACCCGTCAAAATTAATTTGATCTAACAGAATTGAATGTATCTCACAGTTAAAAAAAATTGCTAGTAGTATATTATATATGTTACCGGGCAAACCCGATTTAAGGACAAACTAGTTTTGCCTAGGTTCAACCTATACGCGATAGGATTAACCAGTATGGCCTAGTCCTAACTAATTTGTCCTAAGCCCGATAGGATAGACCAGTTTAGACTAGGCCAGACTAGTTTATCCTGGTATAGATACGCACACACTCTAGGATAAACTGGTATGGCCTAGTCTAAACAGTTAGAACATTTTTCAATTTTAATAACTGACATAATACTCGTATGATTATTGCTTTTTGATAAAAATCAGTATTACTTGTTATAGTATGATTGTCTGTATTACCATAAATAATTGAGACATTATTGCTTCTATTAAAAAAACATTTATTATTTGTTAAATTTGGTATGATTGTTTTTTTTTTGATTTAGTAGATTATAGTTTGATTGATCGTATTATTACTAAACAACGAATCATTATAGTTTAGTAAATTTTTCCCAATTACGGAGTATTTCATTTAGTTTATCTATTTATTTTGACTTTCTTGATATACTTTAATGTTTAGACTAGACCATACCATTTTATCCTAGAGTGTGCGTATCTATATCAGCACCAACTAGTTTGGCCTAGTCTAAACTGGTCTATCCTATCAGGCTTAGGACAAATTAGTTTGGACTAGGCTATAATGGTTAATCCTATCGCGTATAGGATGAACTAGTTGAGCCTAGGCAAAACTAGTTTGTCCTTAAATCGTATTTTGGCCGGTAACATATACACTTGCCCCATACCTTATCAATTCAATCGAATGACGTAACTAGTATCTCTTGTACACGTCAGCCGATCTTTATATGCTAGTAAGGATATGTACTGAGTATATTGAAAATACTTGAAAATGGCCTAGTCCCCATCTTTGATCTTACCATTCACTTCTTCTTGCCCCACCTTCCCTTACTTATTTTTTGAGATGTTGCCATGGAATAAAACGTAGGTATACCATATTGTGTAAACACATACAATTACTCTACAATTATTAAAAACTAGCTGTGCCCGCGACTTCGTACGCGTGGAAAAGTGATTTAGGGCAGCAGTTCAAATACATTTTTAGTTTATGAACACTGTCGTTTGGATATTTAAAATCACTAATTTATAGTAGTTAATGCTTCTTTATACACGGTATTAGACGTGCATAAGCAAAAGAAGTAGGCCGATGGAGTAATGATAATAATTTATTGTCAAATAATGGCCGTTTTTTTCTATGAAAATGCTAACGATTCCTATTACTACCAGCTCGAAAAATGACCGTGTATTATTAACCGACTTCAAAAAAAGGAGGAGGTTCTCAATTCGTCTGTATGTATAATATTTTTTTTCTTTTATGCGAACGGGACTACTTGATAGTACACTCTCATATACGCGACGAAGATCTCTGTACTGAGATTTGTATGGACTTTACGCCGCAGCGACTGCAGACGATGATCGTTTTCACACCGACGCTGCGCTGCTGGCGCCGAGCGCCAAATTTTTTAAAAGTCTTCTCTCGGTGCGCAATTCCAACTCGGACTTGCCCGGTTTTTTATTTATTAATTACCTACGCTAACAAACATGTAGCCTACTTTGGGACTTTACGGTTAAAGTACTAACTTGCTTTAGACAACAAAATAACAAAAGTCCAAAAGAAAGAAAAAACCCAAGCCGTACCTAGCATAAAAACTAATAAATAAAAATATAATGAAAAACATAAAATCTTACTTATATTGACATAACTTTTCTAATTTAAATGTACCTATGACATCTCATTCATATCTTGAAAAAAAACTATCCTACGCCTATACTTTATTAATCGTATTTGCAAAACCTAAGTATAATAATAAATTACTTCGCACAAAGTAATAATTATTTTCACTTGTACTGGAAAATAAGTATTACTTTGTGCGAAGTAAATTTAATTGTTCCTTTTAGTTTACCTTTTGAAGTCGTTTTTTTTTGTTTAAAATTATTTAATTTTCAGATTTTTAGTGATGGGTATAGACTGAGTAGGGATAATTCTCGAATGATCAGACGACGATTATTTGAGGACGGAAAATGAAAAACAAAAACGATTAGATAAAAAAAAATAGTAGAAAGAGAAAAAGTCTACCGCTGCTCTGGCGTAAGCCAGAGCAGCGCGAAATTTTTCAACACATATATATATATATATAGCTTACTGAAATGTGAAATTTTTTGATATTATAGATCCAGGATATGGTGCAAAACCTAACTGTTTGGTAATATATGCTTAGACTACTTCAGAAAAAATCAAAATCAATTCATATAAATTTTGAGGATTTCCTTCGATTCCTCACGGATCCCATCATCAGGTCACCATTTGGTGACAATGGGATCAAATTTAAATTATACCCTACACAACATTAAAAAAAATTTAAATCGTTTCAGAAACGATGAAGATATCCGCGAAGAAACAAAAAAAAAACAAACATATATTTACGAATTGAGAAACCTCCTCCTTTTTTGTAAGTCAGTTAAAAATATTATGTTGGTTATTTCATGTTACAATCTACCTTTGTGCCAAGTTTCATTTAAATACGTTGAGTAGTTTGGCTAAAATAAGGTCAAATATGTAGCTACAATTTTTTGAAGATCCCACGGGAACCCTTTCGTTTTTCGGGATAACAATTTCCAATAATGCTCTTCAGGTCATAAGCTACCTGCCTGCCGAAATTCATTTAAATACGTTGAGTAGTTTGGCTGAAATACCATCAAATAGGTAGCTACAATTTTTTGAAGATCCCACGGGAACCCTGTCGTTTTTCGGGATAACAATTTTCAATAATGCTCTTCAAGTCATAAGCTACCTGCCTGCCGAATTTCATTTAAAAACGTTGAGTAGTTTGGCTGAAATACCGTCAAATAGGTAGCTACAATTTTTGAAGATCCCACAGGAACCCTGTCGTTTTTCGGGATAACAATTTTCAATAATGCTCTTCAAGTCATAAGCTACCTGCCTGCCGAATTTCATTTACATACGTTGAGTAGTTTGGCTGAAATACCGTCAAATAGGTAGCTACAATTTTTTGAAGATCCCACGGGAACCCTGTCGTTTTTCGGTATAACAATTTCCAATAATGCTCTTCAGATTATAAGCTACCTGCCTGCCAAATTGCATTTAAATACGTTGAGTAGTATGGCTGAAATACCGTCAAATAGGTAGCTACAATTTTTTGAAGATCCTACGGGAACCCTTTCGTTTTTCGGGATAACAATTTCCAATAATGCTCTTCAGATCATAAGCTACCTGCCTGCCAAATTTCATTTAAATACGTTGAGTAGTTTGGCTGAAATACCGTCAAATAGGTAGCTACAATTTTTTGAAGATCCCACGGGAACCCTTTCGTTTTTCGGAATAATAATTTCCAATAATGCTGTTCAGGTCGTAAGCTACCTGCCTGCCAAATTTCATTTCATTCCATACAGTGGTTTTAGCGTGATGCGACGACAAACATTCCCATATGGACAGACAGACAGACAGACAGACAGACAGACATTTTTTTCAAAAATGCTATTTTTAGGTTTTGTGGCTTATATAGACCCCCTTATTTTAATTTTCACTTAAATATTCTTAATGTACAGACATGACCCCTCTACAGATTTATTATATGTATAGATATAGATAGTCACTGTTCTACTTTAAAAAGTGAAAAGTCAGTGGTCTACTTTATAAAGTACACCAGTAACTTTTCTTTTATTTATTTAAGGTAAAATTAAAAAAAAAAAAGTTTGTATTTAAAAATATATTCTGAAAAGTAAGAACTTATGGCAAACTTAAGGAAAGTATCATTATATTATTTTTTAACAAAAACTTTTGTATAATAATGGTGAACTAGACAATAAAAACTTTCACATATCTAAACAAACATTAACTGATGAATTATTTATGTTTAGGGCGTGTTTAACCCAGCAATGTTAAAGTTAATCCTTCGTTAAATATCATGTTGTTCGTCTCGTAATTCCTATCAATGAATTCTCATTCATGGTATTTTAACAAGCCTTTAACACTAACATACGTTGGTGAAATCGGGACTTATTAAAATGATATCCATCGTCGTTAATAAACAATTGAATTGGCTTAAATTCTTCACTGCATTTATCATTGAAACATCTTTTAAAAAATTCCTCTGATACTAATCCCAAAAAGTTTTAAGTCGACTTCATTATGATATATGCTTAAAAAAAGTAAGTAGGTAGTCTAAGGGAATCAAATAATGCGAAGACCCTACAGTTCGTAGGTTGTACATGTAATAAAATTGCATAATACTAATTGTATGTGAAAAATTTGTCGCCAAAAGTAAAAGTTTTTGTTACAGACTTTTATTTACGAGTAGTTTCAGCATACCATTGCTTTCCAGGATTTAATCCTAATCAGCAACACAAAATATGTAATTAGATGTATTATGAGATATCTTATTTTTTTTAAATCAATTGGCTGATTACCTACCAGGGAAATTAATTTATAAAAAATGCAGATTAAAATTTTGCTTGCTTTTTAAATTAAAATACAATCATAATGTATAAAATCATAATGTATTCTGATCGGATACAATGTGAAGAAAGGATTCTAAATTATTGTGTCATTGTATTTCATTATTAGGTGTTATTTAAATTGGAAGCATTATTATTTATTATTATTATTATTTATTTGAAACATGAAGCTGTCACCCGCGCGGCTACATACAAAAGTGACCCGCGCGGGTGCCCGTCGCGGGGAGACGGGCTCAGTAGCGCGGGCGCGCGGCCCGACTTCCCGCGACGGGTCTCCCGCGCGGCTTTCCGCGACGGGTCACTTTTGTATGAAGCCGCGCGGGTGCCCGCTTAACTCAGTTTATGCCCTTATAATAATTTCTGCTTTAATACGCTAACAAAAACAAAACAACGTTCTTGTAGTTCTTTTAATGAAATCATATTATAAGATGCTAAGGTACTTGGTTTCTATGGTCCATACTCCGATTTCTCGATTCTTAATTAAGTTCAAAGTAATAAGTTTCGCGTTTCGTGTTCAAAGGTGTTGAAGAAGCTCAGAAAAGGCAAACAATAAGAGTAGTGTAAAAGCAATTTCAAATGCAGACACGCGTTTTCTTAAGCCAATATTAGGTATCAAAAGGATTTAAAAGCGTACTGGATAAAACATAGGAAAGATGATCATCTAAAAATTAATTAAACGTCTGAGGTAATACAACTTAAAATTTAGAAAAATTAATTTCAAAATAATTTTTTTTTTTTTTGATGGGTTGATTTACATTTTAATGATACGATCACTGTTCTTTCGGGTACAATATTTTATCCGTATACTATATCCGGAAGAAGACGTCCCTCCCCTTGAGGGTTGAGCGTCTGGAGTCTCGCTATAATGTAAACTTCAGTTCCTTTGTGGTGAGAGTACCGACTCATCTTCTTTCAACCTTCGAGGCGGAGAGGTTCTTTCTTAAATTATATATTATACTAGTTCACCCGTGCCCACTTCGTTGAGCATAGAAACAGTTTGTGATGAACCGTTTAAACCTTCACGGGATTTCCACGAAGACTAAAAATAAGCGAATCGGTTCAGCCGTTCTCGATTTTTAGCGAGACTAACGAACAGCAATTCTTTTTAATGACTATTTAGTTGGACGTTGAGTGACGCTTGTTCAAACAGCGTTCGGCCTAGTCAATCAATTAAATGTCGTCATTCAATAAACGCGCTAGACAATTAATTAAATAGCAGATTCAACCAGATGACTGCGACATATCACTCAATCAGCGGAGCCGCCCACAAATACAAATGCCGTGCAACAAGTATTCCCTATATTGGACTAATAATATTAGTAAAAATCTACAAAATCTGCTTTCAAAGCAACTCGCTAGGCATCTATTTAGAAATCTAGGAGTCTAATACTGAAACGGTATAAATTCATTTCGCCAAGCAGTGGCAATGACAGCTTGTGGGCTCCTAACCTTAATTATCGTTTCAGTGTTCAGTTGTATTATAAATTTTATTTTCTGCTAATCATCTTTAATAGTGGATAATGATACTCGGAAGTAATCAGCGCTTATCAAAGCCAGCTGCCTTAGAAATTATAGAAAATGTGTAGTTTTCGCATCAAAACTACTGCTGTTTCACATATTAAAGTCGCCTTGGGACATATTCAATGTATTATTATTTTAATATCACAATTTATAGTAAAATTCAACATTTCCAGCTGGTACGTTCAGTTTTCAGTTTCATAAATACTTAAATTAGCAACTATAGTCGCGTACAAGAAAACAATTGTTTTTCTTTATCTTTATTTAAAGGCATTACATCTTATAGATTAAGTCTGCCAAAGCAATTGTTAATATTAACAATATTGTGATAATTTGAGTAAAAGAAATTATATTAACACTACAGACACACCACAAAATTTTAGTGTATACGAACGGAGAAGTGTGAAATCTCCCTGAAAGCCAAGAAAATTCAAAAACTTGAAACATGTATTTTTATATGGATAGTGCCGAAATTTCGACCAGAGGGCAACTACTTTATATTATACGTTAATATACGCCGGATTCCTATGAGTCAGTTTTCCATTTGTGCTCGTTCATACCGGAACATAATATTATGGACTACGTTTGATATTAATTATTGCATTCATATTACTATAGTTATATGACAACCTTTTCCATTTACCCGTTTCATCTCATAAAGTACATGTTAGATCCCTTTAAAATTCAATTTATAGTTTTCTTGTTCAGGTAAATGACTATGTGACCGTACGCGATTCGTTTATAAGAGGCTTTGCAAACGTATCTATTGTAAGAATGAAAATTCACATCGACCAAAAGCATAATTTGGATATATTCAGTAGTAGAATCCGATTACATGGAAGAGAATAGAGGTCTCATTTCAATTTTATTTAGATAAAATTAATAAAATATTAATAAGGGCCCCGAGCGATAATCAGTGACCGACTTTTTGTAGGTAAAAATAGAACACTGATTGGTATAATAACAGCTCCCCTCACCGATTTCGGTGTTGGTAGAAGATTTAATAGAAACCAGGCCAGTTACGCAGGAGTTATTTTATAAGTGTCCAAGTGGGTGCGCAATAAACAAATACACTCTCTCTTCCTTTTACATCTTTCTCTCTTTCTCTTATAATCCAGTGGGACGGTAAACCCACACGACTGGCGAGAGAACAGGCACAGAACCGACTTTTTACATACCCATCCGACGCATGGACCATCTTTCTTGTCAGACAATTATAATATTGTGATCCTGCATTGTCCTAACCAAACTTGAAAACCACATATTTTGTTGTTCCAACGCGGGAATCGAACCCACGACCTCCGGGTCAAGAGCGAAGCTCTTTGAACCATTAGATCACAGAGGTGTATATTAGAGCAACGTGCATGTCAAACTATTGTTTGACAGATTTTTTTCTTCAAATTATGTTTCCGACCGTTAGAAACATTCTCCAAGGGTGTCCGGGAGCGTCCGGGGCGAATTTCATTTGATAAACGGTCGGAAACCCGGCCCTATCCAAACTGATTCGATTTTGATTGAGATTACTGTATTTCCCAATAAATTGATGTTTGTTTATTTTGATTCTCAGTCGATTGATATGGTCGGTAGTACAAAAAGTTACGCCCTAACGATTTTATTTATCCTGGATGGTTTTAAAGTAATCTATAAAATAAATTATAAAAAGCTATTGAGATTGAACTGATTCGATTTTCAATTGTATCGGGAATTAAGCATTTATAAATATTCAAGGACGATCAGCTCGTACAACTGTGAAACAAGCCTTAAATAAACTAACAGTGCCGGCGGCTTCGTCCTGTATTAGAAAAACATAACCCTCGAATTTGTAACATCCTTCATTAGTGTTGCTCCTATTGTTCAGCGTGATGATATATAGCCTTCCTCCATAAATGGTTATCCAACACTGAATATTTTAAATTTGTCAGTAGTTCCTGAGCGTAGTGTGTTCAAACAATTTTCAGATTTAAAACATTAATTTAGATTATTGGGGAGTTAACTGTTACTGATAAAACGCTGTGGTAGCCTTTTTCTTTTCAGATAAAGCTTAAACATGGTTTGAGAGTATTTTGGCAAATATTTTCTATTTTCTCATAAGAGTGAGATATAATGTACCTAAGTCGAATAAACTTCTTCGTCTGCAAGAAATTCGTGGATGGCTTCTTATGTGCCTTTACCCTTTTGGATTACGAGTATAATCTTCAATGTTTGGTTTATATTTATGTATAATATTTTTGTTATTATGCTAAATGGATGTCAACAACTTTTTAAGCGTAACAATACTCTACTCTCTCTGATCTGAATATTTTGGAGCCAGTGTTAACCCATTCTAAATTACCATTATACCAAATTTCCTCAAAATCCGTTCAGTAGATATTACGTGAAAAAGTAACTATTATTCATTTCACACAGAGTTTATAAGGAATCTTAAATATGTTCTATACCGAAGTAAAGATGTGATGTAAAGAAAGAGACATCAAAATGCTGCGGTAAGTTTCCCATAATAACTATAACCCTTATTTAAAGACGAAAATGTTACACGGCTTAAGATTTTTGATTTGATGGACTAGTAAACCTTTTATTTAAACCCTGTACTGTTATTTATTCTGTACTGCATTTAAACTACATCCTCAGTGATGTGAAATTTCTTAAGACTCGAAGCCCGAAATAGTTTTAATATGAAATATTATATCGGTATTTTCCTCGCGTCAGTTTCAGCAACGCGTCTTTAACACTCGAATGCCCGCTGAAATTATTACGTCCATAATATTATAATAACTACATAGTAAATTTGACACATGACTACCTGTTTAGCATATTGTGCTCTATTAATAATTATTCATGTGTAAATAAGGGCAAACTCATGTGCATCACAAATTGTATTAGAATACAAAACGTACCTAAAGGATTATTACAGTTTCACCAAATCCTGTTAAAGTTAATCGTGGATTGAATATTCGCTTTAGTTTTTTGTATTGATGAAAGAGAAAATATGGTATATAAATAAACAATGAATACTAACAGATTATACTGGTGAAATTCGAATGTAGTCTAGCTTAGCTTAATACGGCTCAATTATTCATTAGCCAAACACCTCCAAGCAGCATAGTAAATATATTAGGCATATTTTAACCAAAACCGCTCTTTGTTAGTTTCAAATTAGTGCAGTAAAGCTCTGTTTTCGTAGGATAACAATTTCCATCTTAACAAAATCACGCGGTTTTCTACAGAGTGATCCTACCGACTTGTGTTGTTTTTACATCAAAAAACCACCCAACTGCAAGTGGGAATCGCGCATAGAGGGTTCCGTACCAACTTCGCTATATATTATATAAAGGGTTGACATAAAATTAAATTTTTTGACAGCATAAGGCTGTGACCATGCCATCTCATTCATTGACAGGAAATACGAGAGTAGTAACATGATATTAACATGGCGTTAACTTTAACATTGCTTGGTGAAACATGCCCTTAATGTAATATACCTTAGACATGAGTATTTTAAATAAATTTAAATTTAATCGATCAGGTCTCCACTTTGATAACTATGACACCAAGTTTGTGTAGATCATAGAGATGTAGTGGCATATGCTTGCATTCCTTTAAACAACTCTGAAATCTTTAAACATGTATCTCAAAGGACTCAGAAGTTCTGTTCAGTACTTTTACGTCCAGGACCTTGGTGCAAAACCTTGCTATTTGGTAGCATATGCTTGGGCTTATTTTTCTTTCTACATAAATAATTTCCTTTCCTCATTCCTCATGGAGCCCATCATCAGTTCACTATTTTGGTGACAATGGGTCAAATTTGGATTGAACACAACACAAAAATTCTAAATCGGTTTCTTTTTTGGAAGTCGGTTGATAAAAATGTAATATATTTTTTATCTAGGTACTTAAACCCAAAAAACATACGTTTATTTACGTTACTGTATTACGGCTGTATAACGCCAATGACCGTTAACTACTATTTGTATGGCGAGAAAGGGGTATCGCGACCACATCATTATATAACATATAAAACTTACTAAATATAAAGAAGATTTTTTTGAATTTTTTTAGAGGCTTACTCCCGATACAATCGAGAATCGAATCAGTTCCATCTCAACGATTTTTGGTATTTTACTGTGTGGATTATTTTGGAACTTCATTTTTTTTCTTTATTTTGGAAAATCAGGATAAAGAAAATCGTTAGATCGTAAAATTTTTTGACTGAGAATCAAAATAAACAATCGTCTAGTCGGGACAAGCGGCACGATCGAATATGTATCAAAATCTAATGAGTTTGAAGAGTAAGGCCTATGTATCGAAAAAAAAAGGTTTCAAAGTACTCTAATTTTCAGCTTATCGCGCGATCGCAGCCTTAAACAGCTTTCGTTGAAATGTTTTAGGTAGGCAGATATTGAAATAATAAAAAAAAACACTCGACGCCACGGCACGGAGACAATATATTTTCAGTTTGCGGTTTCACGAGACTTTCCATTTAAATTGAAACATTTAAAATCTGCCCCTCTCGCGGTTTGAACGCATACACGCTATACTCGTATACGTGCGTATTTAGAAATACTGACTGTAGTGCAATCCGCTAGGTTTATGAACCTCCGCCCTACGTTTCACAGCTCAGACTATCTATACTAATATTATTAAGGTGCAGAGTTTTGTTTATTTACTTGACCGCGCCAACCTCAGGAACTACTGGCCCGATTTGAAAATCTCTTCTACCGTTGGTTAGCCCATTTATCGAGGAACTAAGACTATAGGCTATATTGTCTTTGTTCCTCAGGCCAATAGGAGCGAATCACCAATAAAGAATATTTCTAAATCGGAGGTTTTCTTTTCTTTTAGGAGCTTCCCATGCGCTTGCGAAAATAAATAAATACCATTTATTTCAGACTGCATAGGCCCATATTATAAATACCTTACAGACTAACATACATATATTACAGAATACTTAAAACTACACTACACGTGTTGTCGGTGTCGTGTAGCGCGCTACATTACGGAGTCTCCCTGGAGACTCCCTGGAGAGTCCTGGTAGACTACACCAGTCGGCCAGAACTCCTACGCCTCGAAGGAAATAAGAAAATGGGTTGAAGAGTTTATTTGGGTAGTACGAAGTTCGTCGGAACAGCTTGTATTATACCGACGCCTTCGTAATCCAGTGGTTTATAATTTGGCTCTGGGCTCAGAGGTCGTGGATCGATTCCCGCTTTGGAACAACTAGAATATTTTTTCAAGTTTGGTTGGAACAGTGCAGTTGACCTACCTGATTGTCTGGCAAAAAGAAAATGGGAGGTCTGCAGCTGTTCTCTCGCAACATCGCACAACTCGCATGTCGTGTAGGGTAACCGTTGCACTGGGTTGTGAGAGTAAAAGAAAGAGAGAGTGTACTTGTGTATTGCGCACACACTTAGCCACTGTAAAATTACTCCCCTGACTGATTTCAGCGAAAACTTCGCTGAAATCAGGCGAAATCAGATACCGGTACCTAAATCAGTGTAATAGGTTTTTTTTCTTAAAATTATAAAGACTATGTTATTCGTCATCGTGTCATCATTACGAATCCACTGACACCTCATTTGTTAAATTCGGACCGATAGTTTAAGAGGGAGTATGTATCTCCCAAATTCATAACCCTTCCCTTTGGCTTTGCCAAAGTCAGGTAAAAATATGATAGCACTTTTTTATACTGAAATTTGTAATGTCACAATTGGAATTCCTCCGATCGCACAGTTCTCGTACAACGGCACTTAAATAATACTATGATTTTACAATTATAGTTGCACAGTTATGTTCAGGTTTTGAATTAATTAGTAATTACAGTGTGGGGCTTATTTATAGATTTTTTTATCTGAAATAAAAATTAAATAGTGCTGTAGAAATACAACATTTACTACAAACTCTACTTAAAATTAAGGGTTAACTAAATTAGCTTATACATCAAGTAACTTAAACTTAAGCGAGCTTTAAATATTGAATATGTGTAGGTAAGTTACATCGCTAATTACGGCGACTGATTTCGAAAACAATACTGTAAACGATTTTATTTAAGCAACTAGCTGTGCCCGCGACTTCGTACGCGTGGAAAAGTGATTTAGGGGCTAGGGCAGCAGTTCAAATACATTTTTAGTTTATGAACACTGTCGTTTGGATATTTAAAATCACTAATTTATAGTAATGCTTCTTTATACACGGTATTAGACGTGCATAGGCAAAAGAAGTAGGCCGATGGAGTAATAATAATAGTTTACTGTCAAATAATGGCCGTTTTTGTCGTAAATGTTTTGAGGTATTTTCTCTATGAAAATGCTAACAATTCCTACTACCAGCTCGAAAAATGACCGTGTATTATTAACCGACTTCAAAAAAAGGAGAAGGTTCTCAATTCGTCTGTATGTATAATATTTTTTTTTCTTTTATGCGAACGGGACTACTTGATAGTACGCTCATATACGCGACGAAGATCTCTGTACTGAGATTTGTATGGACTTTACGCCGCAGCGACTGCAGACGATGATCGTTTTCACACCGACGCTGCGCTGCTGGTGCCGTGCGCCAAATTTTTGACAAGTCTACTCTCGGTGCGCAATTCCAACTCGGACTTGCCCGGTTTTTTATTTATTAATTACCTACGCTAACAAACATGTAGCCTACTTAGGGACTTTACGGTTAAAGTACTAACTTCCTTTAGACGACAAAATAACAAAAGTCCAAAAGAAAGAAAAAACGCAAGCCGTACCTAGCATGAAAACTTATAAATAAAAATATCATGAAAAACATAAATCTTACTTATATTGACATAACTTTTCTAATTTAAATGTACCTATGACATCTCATTCATATCTTGAAAACAAACTATCCTACGCCTATACTTTATTAATCGTATTTGCAAAACCTAAGTATAATAATAAATTACTTCGCACAAAGTAATAATTATTTTCACTTCTACTGGAAAATAAGTATTACTTTGTGCGAAGTAAATTTAATTGTTTCTTTTAGTTTACCTTTTGAAGTCGTTTTTTTTTTGTTTAAAATTATTTAATTTTCAGATTTTTAGTGATGGGTTTATAGGATTTTAGCGACGATTATTTGAGGACGGAAAATGAAAAACAAAAACGATTAGATAAAAAAAAAATAGTAGAAAGAGAAAAAGTCTACCCAGCCTAGCCTGGCGTAAGCCAGAGATATATATTGTATATATAGTTTACCGCTGCTGCGTTTAGCGCGAAATTTTTCAATATACATCCAGGAAGCGTTTTGGCGTCACGGTGGTCGTGCGTTATTACGACGTCCCCTACTTCTGCTTATATTTTTTTAATTATTTCTATGAATGTTTCTTAACTAAATCATTTCCAGCACAGTGACGTATTTTGTTTTCCGCTAACTTAATTTTCTACGATATTCTTCTTGCAGTCATGCCCAAACACTTTTGAACCCCGAACCACCTGGGTGACTTTCTGAAGTCCTGGATATACTTGTGATTTTTGACTAAAGAGCCGATGTTTTTGCGTCCGGCGACTTTTGCCAAAGAAATGCGACGTTGCCAATTTTCAGTTTTATTATCTATCTCTTTCTTAGGGTTGCGTCTTTGTATTGACCAGCGCCAGACCAGAGTATCAATTGTTCCGCACTAAATATTTTAACCCGATTCGAATGCCTTATAATAAGACTCTAGAAAACTCAGAACAGAAATTATGTAAAATTATAATTGGTTGTATCTTATCATAGAAATAGTTCTACGATCGCACCGGGTTAGAAATGATGTAGTCCGTAACCGATGTTAAGGGAGTAAGTCATTAGGCATCTAGGTGAGGAAATTAATGAAGTTAAAACTAAAAATAAATGAATATAATATACGGACGTCAGAAACCAATATACGGATGTCAGAAAGCAATATACGGACGTAAAATAGCGATAAACGGACGCCGTAAGAAAATATACGGAAGCCGTAAAGCAAGATACCGACGCCATAAAATAAAAAAGGATTTCTGATAGTAATGAAAGAAGTTAAATTCAATAGAGGTTGCGTCACGTAAAAATAACGCTGGTTGTATGAGCCTCCATACAAACCAGCGTTCTTTTTATGTAACTTATACCTACCTACTTACAAGAAAATGAAATAAAAGTTATGATATATATACGGACGTCTGAAAGCAATATACGGACGTCTGAAAGCAATATACGGACGTCCAAAAGCAATATACGGACGTCCGAAAGCAATATACGGACGCCACAAAAAAAAACAGGATTTCTGTTATAGTCTGACTACTACCGCTGTACCGTGGCAGCCGAACTAACGCGCGGCACAGAGGTAGTGGTCAGACTATAGTAAAATTGTCAGAATCTTTTTATTTCTGCCTGGTAATAAGAGTTTATGTAACTGTAACTTTAACCCCCTTACTAATAAATGCGATGTAGGTAAGTTCAACTTTATTTCTGTATCTTCCAGAATAGAAATGATGTAGTCCGTAACCGATATTAAGGGAGTAAGTCATTAGGCATCTAGGTGAGGAAATGAATGAAGTTAAACCTAAAAATAATAGTTTAAAAAAAACTAAAAAAACACGCTTTTATTGCTAACCGAACTAAAAAATAGAAAATAATTTTAATTTCGAAGAGTTTATATTACAGTAGTAGAAGATCGAACAATCAATTAGAATTTATCACCTCAAAATAAAATTATAATAAAGTTTAAGTTGTTAACAAAAGAATTAAATTCAGAGTAAAAAGCGTGGGTGCTTGATAAAGTAAATGTAACAATCATTCTATTGGCAACAGTCTATGAGAGGACAGTTATGAAAAGTAGTAAAATGCACCCCACGCTTTTTACTCTGAATTTAATTCTTTTGTTAACAACTTAAACTTTATTATAATTTTATTTTGAGGTGATAAATTCTAATTGATTGTTCGATCTTCTACTACTGTAATATAAACTCTTCGAAATTAAAATTATTTTCTATTTTTTAGTTCGGTTAGCAATAAAAGCGTGTTTTTTTAGTTTTTTTTAAACTATTATTTATTTTTCATTTTTTAGTTCGATTTATCAATTAGTTATTTGTTGATATGTGGTATCGAAATTTCTCACAAATCGTTTCATTCAAAGCTTCACTGTTGCATGGAGTTTTTCCTGTTAACTTAGAACAATCGAGTTCTTCAATCCGAATACCGTGATATGTTTTAAATATAATTAATTCCTTCCTTATCGACTGTAAAACCGAAGCTATACAGAAATCGTATGTGATACAGAAGTAATCGGGACTTTTCGACACGTCTAGTTAATTAAAGTTCCGGTCTTTTTTTTTTTTTTTTTTTTTTTTTTTTTCATTGTCATCGGTCCTTGATACGTATGCAAAGTTTCAAATTAATCAGACTTCTGGAAACTGGTGAAAATTAAGTTCAAAGATTCCGTTACATAGATACAACCCAAGCTAATAAAAGCGTTATAAAATAAATGAATATAATATACGGACCTCAGAAACCAATATACGGACGTCAGAAACCAATATACGGACGTTAAACAGTGATAAACGGACGCCGTAAGACAATATACGGACGCCGTGAAGCAAGATAACGACGCCATAAAATAAAAAAGGATTTCTGATAGTAATCAAGGAAGTTAAATTTAATAGAGGTTGCGTCACGTAAAAATAACGCTGGTTGTATGAGCCTCCATACCTCCAAACCAGCGTTCTTTTTACGTGACTTATACCTACCTACTTACAAGAAAATGAAATAAAAGTTATGATATACGGACGTCTAAAAGCAATATACGGACGCCCAAAAGCAATATACGGACGTCCGAAAGCAATATACGGACGCCACAAAAATAACAGGATTTCTGATAATATAGTCTAACTACTACCGCTGTACCGTGGTAGCCGACCTAACGCGCGGTACAGATGTAGTAGTCAGACTATAGTAAAATTAACAGAATCTTTTTATGTCTGCCCGGTAATAAAAGTTTATGTAACTGTAACTTCAACCCCCTTACTAATAAATGCGATGTAGGTAAGTTCAACTTTACTCGTATTTCTGTATCTGCCAGAATACACAGATCCGACGGAGACAAAAATAAAGTTGAACCTAGGTTGAACTTACAGCGCGTTTATTAGTAAGAGGACCGAAACGGACAGGAATGAGCGCGGATGTCGATGTGAAGGAGGAAATGAATGAAAGGGCATCATCAAGCAGCTACAGTACAGTATAGCTTCATCAAGTCATTTCTAAATATTTCTTCCACAAGACGACATCCTTCAAGTTAACATAAAAATACTTATAACAGGCACCGGTCGCAAGGACGCAAAAAGATCACCAGCACGGGTGGTGCGGCGGACGTGCGTATTCTTTTAAAGTAAACATTTGTGATTTGAGTGAGAATTAAACAAAGTAGCGGCGCGTACGACTTGGCAACGTCGCATAGCCGGACGCCAAATACGCGGGTACTCGGTGAAGTGGTGAAGATGTATACGGCTGCGCAATATACGCCCGGCAGTGGCGCTACGCGGGCGTTGCGGAATCTCTTGAAACTTTTGCAAATACTTTTTCAGTCGAACTATCAACTTTTTGACTTCCATCGATTTTTGTTCTGGTGGCAGCTGGGACCGAAAGGACGTAACTGCCGCTACCTAACAAAGTGGCGTCCGGTATGCGGACGTCAAATGCCGGTGGACGCCACTTTAAATGCAATTTCTCCTTCAGGGGACGCCCAATTGTTTGGGGGGTAAATATATATATATATATATATATATATATATATATATATATATATATATATATAAAATGTAAATATATATATTTACCCCCCAAACAATTGGGTAAAATATATATATATATATATATATATATATATACCCCCCAAACAATTGGGCGTCCCCTGAAGGAGAAATTGCATTTAAAGTGGCGTCCACCGGCATTTGACGTCCGCATACCGGACGCCACTTTGTTAGGTAGCGGCAGTTACGTCCTTTCGGTCCCAGCTGCCACCAGAACAAAAATCGATGGAAGTCAAAAAGTTGATAGTTCGACTGAAAAAGTATTTGCAAAAGTTTCAAGAGATTCCGCAACGCCCGCGTAGCGCCACTGCCGGGCGTATATTGCGCAGCCGTATACATCTTCACCACTTCACCGAGTACCCGCGTATTTGGCGTCCGGCTATGCGACGTTGCCAAGTCGTACGCGCCGCTACTTTGTTTAATTCTCACTCAAATCACAAATGTTTACTTTAAAAGAATACGCACGTCCGCCGCACCACCCGTGCTGGTGATCTTTTTGCGTCCTTGCGACCGGTGCCTGTTATAAGTATTTTTATGTTAACTTGAAGGATGTCGTCTTGAGGAAGAAATATTTAGAAATGACTTGATGAAGCTATACTGTACTGTAGCTGCTTGATGAAATAGTAGAATTAAGTTGATCACCGGCTACGCACGCTCCCACTCTCGCCTTGGCTTCTCCCTCATTGTCGCTTACTTACTCCCTTTCATTCATTTCCTCCTTCACATCGACATCCGCGCTCATTCCTGTCCGTTTCGGTCCTCTTACTAATAAACGCGCTGTAAGTTCAACCTAGGTTCAACTTTATTTTTGTCTCCGTCGGATCTGTGTATTCTGGCAGATACAGAAATACGAGTAAAGTTGAACTTACCTACATCGCATTTATTAGTAAGGGGGTTAAAGTTACAGTTACATAAACTTTTATTACCGGGCAGATATAAAAAGATTCTGTTAATTTTACTATAGTCTGACCACTACCTCTGTACCGCGCGTTAGGTCGGCTACCACGGTACAGCGGTAGTTAGTTAGACTATATTATCAGAAATCCTGTTATTTTTGTGGCGTCCGTATATTGCTTTCGGACGTCCGTATATTGCTTTTGGGCGTCCGTATATTGCTTTTAGACGTCCGTATATCATAACTTTTATTTCATTTTCTTGTAAGTAGGTAGGTATAAGTCACGTAAAAAGAACGCTGGTTTGGAGGTATGGAGGCTCATACAACCAGCGTTATTTTTACGTGACGCAACCTCTATTAAATTTAACTTCCTTGATTACTATCAGAAATCCTTTTTTATTTTATGGCGTCGTTATCTTGCTTCACGGCGTCCGTATATTGTCTTACGGCGTCCGTTTATCACTGTTTAACGTCCGTATATTGTCTTACGGCGTCCGTTTATCACTGTTTAACGTCCGTATATTGCTTTCTGACGTCCGTATATTGGTTTCTGACGTCCGTATATTATATTCATTTATTTTTAGGTTTAACTTCATTCATTTCCTCACCTAGATGCCTAATGACTTACTCCCTTAATATCGGTTACGGACTACATCATTTCTATTCTGGAAGATACAGAAATAAAGTTGAACTTACCTACATCGCATTTATTAGTAAGGGGGTTGAAGTTACAGTTACATAAACTCTTATTACCAGGCAGAAGTAAAAAGATTCTGTCAATTTTACTATAGTCTGACCACTACCTCTGTGCCGCGCGTTAGGTCGGCTGCCACGGTACAGCGGTAGTAGTCAGACTATAACAGAAATCCTGTTTTTTTTGTGGCGTCCATATATTGCTTTCGGACGTCCGTATATTGCTTTTGGACGTCCGTATATTGCTTTCAGACGTCCGTATATTATATTCATTTATTTTTAGGTTTAACTTCATTCATTTCCTCACCTAGATGCCTAATGACTTACTCCCTTAACATCGGTTACGGACTACATCATTTCTATTCTGGAAGATACAGAAATAAAGTTGAGCTTACCTACATCCCATTTATTAGTAAGAGGGTTAAAGTTACAGTTACATAAACTCTTATTACCAGGCAGAAATAAAAAGATTCTGTCAATTTTACTATAGTCTGACCACTACCTCTGTGCCGCGCGTTAGTTCGGCTGCCCCGGTACAGCGGTAGTAGTCAGACTATAACAGAAATCCTGTTTTTTTTTGTGGCGTCCGTATATTGCTTTCGGACGTCCGTATATTGCTTTTGGACGTCCGTATATTGCTTTCAGACGTCCGTATATCATAACTTTTATTTCATTTTCTTGTAAGTAGGTAGGTATAAGTTACATAAAAAGAACGCTGGTTTGTATGGAGGCTCATACAACCAGCGTTATTTTTACGTGACGCAACCTCTATTGAATTTAACTTCTTTCATTATCATTACTATCAGAAATCATTTTTTATTTTATGGCGTCGGTATCTTGCTTTACGGCTACCGTATATTTTCTTACGGCGTCCGTTTATCGCTATTTAACGTCCGTATATTGCTTTGTGACGTCCGTATATTGGTTTCTGACGTCCGTATATTATATTCATTTATTTTTAGGTTTAACTTCATTCATTTCCTCACCTAGATGCCTAATGACTTACTCCCTTAATATCGGTTACGGACTACATCATTTCTAACCCGGTGCGATCGTAGAACTATTTCTATGATAAGCTACAACCAATTATTATTTTACATAATTTCTGTCCTGAGTTTTCTAGAGTCTTATTATAAGGCATTCGAATCGTGTTAAAATATTTAGTGCGGAACCATTGATACTCTGGTCTGGCACTGGTCAATACAAAGACGCAACCCTAAGAAAGAGATAAATAGATAATAAAACTGAAAATTGGCAACGTCGCATTTCTTTGGCATAAGTCGCCGGACGCAAAAACATCGGCTCTTTAGTCAAAAATCACAAACTTATATCCAGGACTTCAGAAAGTCACCCAGGTGGTTCGGGGTTCAAAAGTGTTTGGGCATGACTGCAAGAAGAATATCGTAGAAAATAAAGTTAGCGGAAAACAAAATACGTCACAGTGCTGGAAATGATTTAGTTAAGAAACATTCATAGAAATAATTAAAAAAATATAAGCAGAAGTAGGGGACGTCGTAATAACGCACGACCACCGTGACGCCAAAACGCTTCCTGGATGTATATATATATATATATATATATATATATATATATATATAGTTTACTGAAACGCGAAATTTTTTGATATTATAGATCCAGGATAAGGTGCAAAACCTTACTGTTTGGTAACATAATATTCTAAGACTACTTCAGAAAAAATCAAAATCAATATATTATTCCACATAAATTTTGAGGATTTCCTTCGATTCTTCACGGATCCCATCATCAGGTCACCATTTTTGTGACAATGGGACCAAATTTAAATTATACCCTACACAACATAAAAAAAAATTAAAATCGTTTCAGAAACGATGAAAATATCCGCGAAGAAACATAAAAAACAAACATATATTTACGAATTGAGAAACCTCCTCCTTTTTTGTAAGTCAGTTAAAAATATTATGTTGGTTATTTCATGTTACAATCTACCTTTGTGCCAAGTTTCATTTAAATACGTTGAGTAGTTTGGCTGAAATACCGTCAAATAGGTAGCTACAATTTTTTGAAGATCCCACGGGAACCCTTACGTTTTTCGGGATAACAATTTCCAATAATGCTCTTCAGGTTATAAGCTACCTGCTTACCGAATTTCATTTAAATACGTTGAGTAGTTTGGCTGAAATACCGTCAAATAGGTAGCTACAATTTTTTGAAGATCCCACGGGAACCCTTACGTTTTTCGGGATAACAATTTTCAATAATGCTTTTCAAGTCATAAGCTACCTGCTTGCCGAATTTCATTTAAATACGTTGAGTAGTTTGGCTGAAATACCGTCAAATAGGTAGCTACAATTTTTTGAAGATCCCACGGGAACCCTTTCGTTTTTCGGGATAACAATAATTTCCAATAATGCTCTTCAGAAAGCTACCTGCCTGCCAAATTGCATTTAAATACGTTGAGTAGTATGGCTGAAATACCGTCAAATAGGTAGCTACAATTTTTTGAAGATCCTACGGGAACCCTTTCGTTTTTCGGGATAACAATTTTCTATAATGCTCTTCAGATCATAAGCTACCTGCCTGCCGAATTTAATTTAAATACGTTGAGTAGTTTGGCTGAAATACCGTCAAATAGGTAGCTACAATTTTTTGAAGATCCCACGGGAACCCTTTCGTTTTTCGGGATAACAATAATTTCCAATAATGCTCTTCAGATTATAACTACCTGCCTGCTAAATTTCATTTAAATACGTTGAGTAGTTTGGCTGAAATACCGTCAAATAGGTAGCTACAATTTTTTGAATATCCCACGGGAACCCTTTCGTTTTTCGGGATATTAATTTCCAATAATGCTCTTCAGGTCATAAGCTACCTGTCTGCCAAATTTCATTTAAATATGTTGAGTAGTTTGGCTGAAATACCGTCAAATAGGTAGCTACAATTTTTTGATGTTCCCACGGGAACCCTTTCGTTTTTCGGGATAATAATTTCCAGTAATTCTTTTCAGATTATAAGCTACCTGCCTGCCAAATTTCATTTAAATACGTTGAGTAGTTTGGCTGAAATACCTTCAAATAGGTAGCTACAATTTTTTGAAGATCCCACGGGAACCCTTTCGTTTTTCGGGATAATAATTTCCAATAATGCTCTTCAGGTCGTAAGCTACCCGCCTGCCAAATTTCATTTCATTCCATACAGTGGTTTTAGCGTGATGCGACGACAAACATTCCCATATGGACAGACAGACAGACAGACAGACAGACATTTTTTTCAAAAATGTTATTTTTAGGTTCTGTGGCTTATATAGACCCCCTTTTTTAAATTTTCACTTAAATATTCTTAATGTACAGACATGACCCCTCTACAGATTTATTATATGTACAGACATGACCCCTCTACAGATTTATTATATGTATAGATGTTAAACTGATTTTAATTTTTGTAGATAAGTCCATATTTTTAATTTAGTACTAACCCGTCTGTTTTGTCTTATTTTATTAAAAAATTATATGCAAATAAAGAAAATATTAAAAACGTATAAAACTACAATTATATACTAATATTATAAAGAGGAAACATTTGATTGTTTGTTTTATTTTAATTGAATAGGCTCTGAAACCACTGAACCAACATGAACAAATCTTTCGCCGTAAGAACCTACACTACTAGTAAAATCAGTAGGGTTCCTTACTAAAACCCAAAAATTGTAACCGAAAAGACTCTTCTAAAAAGGGAATATTAATAAAACACACGTTCACCCAGCAGCTTGTATTATATAAGGGGGTCTTATACAATTAACGTGTTTTTTTCGGTAAATTTCCTAGATTTAGGCCGTGTTTCACCAAGCAATGTTAAAGTTAACGCCATGTTAAAATACCATGCCATCTCATTCAGTGACAGGTAAAGCGAGAGGGATAGCATGATATTTAACATGGCTTTAGCTTTAACCCCGGCTCCACACTACTCGCGAAGTTCCTCGGCGAAGTACGGCGAAGTACTAGTAAAGTTTGACGAGGTAAGCCGAAGTGCATCTCTTCACTATCCTATTCGTCTAACTTCGTTCAACTTCGCGAGTAGTATGGAGCCGGGGTAACATTGCTTGGTGAAACACGGCCTTTAAGGTACGGAAACCTTCGTGTGTGAGTCCGACTCACCCTTAGCTGTTTTTTTCATCGTAATTAGGAATGTCAACTAGACTAAAGGCTGTTTCTTCTTCCTCGGCATCTCAAACTTCAGCTAAATAGGTTATGTAACGAAATATGTCAACAGGTCACCCTCGCAGGGCACGAAATACAGCTCATTAATGCCAAGGCCTTAAATATTCACATCTTCTATTGTCACCAATGTAAATAGAGACAAGGGATGACCTTGTTTTACATAAAACTACCCAAACAACTTCTTGGAACTATCCGTTGAAATAGCTTTCAGTTAACACGCGGGTAGATTTTATTTCGTAGGCTTAGGGCGTGTTTCACCAAGCAATGTTAAAGTTAATCATTCGTTAAATATCATGTAGTTCCTCTCGTAATTTCTATCAATAAATGAGAAGGCATGGTATTTAACAAGCCGTTAACACTAACATGCGTTAGTGAAATCGGGACATAATAATAAAAAATTTAAGCTAATAATAAAAGCCCCCGTCACTGATTCCGATGTCGACACTCAATTTCATTAAAACCAGGCCAGCTACGCAGAAGTTATTTTATAGTGCCCAAGTGTGTGCGCAAAACACAAAGACACTCTCTCTTCCTTTTTAATTGGACGTTGAGCGACGATTGCTCAATCAATGTTCGGCCTAGTCTTTCAATTTAATGTCGTCATTTTATAAAAACGCTAGTCACTCAATTAAATGGCGATTTCAATTAGGTGACTGCGACATACATTGCCACAATATGAAACATTTTGTTGCATACATGCCTTTTTAATAGATATGCATCAATAAAATGCAACGCAAAAATTGCACCCTCTTTATTAATTGTTCTATACTCACACCTAAGTTTAGGTTGTGCGGAAGTCCGCGATCTGAGTGGATTGGTAAAGGCTCGAGACGGGGTGGGGGGTACCCCCGTGAGGAGGGGGAGGTCAACGACCGCGGGTTATGCAAACCTCCCGGTCTGATAACGTGCAGCTTTTAGTGTTTATACGAAACTTTCACGTTACAATTAAGTTTATAGAAGCTATTGTCTTTTAAGTAAAGTTTTGGTTGATAAGCATTTAGACATTTAAACTTCACCAAAAAAATGCGTCGCGTCATATCCTTTTGCGTCAGTGTAGTACAGTTCTGTTTATGCTACATATCACTGAATACTTTGAAGTATTAAAATATTAAAATATTCATGGAAAATAACAGGAAATATATAGTCAGGGTTCCCCCATACATTGTTTTCACTTGATTAGTATCAAGCTAATTTTCGGTAAGTAGCTTCATTTTGATGAGTCGCCCAAGAATTTCTTGGACGGAACTCTTGTTTGTGGTAGCTAACAGAGATATCAAGGATTGAGTATGTCGATTTGGCGATTCCAAAATATTTATTAGTAACCGAATATTTTTTAGTTAAATCTCAAGATTGTCATCTAAATGATCCGAAAAAATATTTGTCCGACAAAATCCATGGTTTGATCAAAGACTTTCCCCATCTCCAACATGTATGGATAACGAGGTCATCATACATTATCTTAGTAATCAGCTGATTTTGTTTTTACTCTTAATTAATATTAATGTAATTTAACAGACATATTGACCTACAAATTGTGTGGTACGTTGTCCCGGTCCTACGCTTAGAAAATGTTAAAACCACGAGACCATTTTTCTGATTAGTAACTGTAGGACAAACTTATTTTATAATAGGTTGGTGTGTTCTCTGCCCAAATTAAACGTTATCACTAGTCCGTCCGACATCTTTTTTTCGTTTTCCTATTTGGAACATAAGTTACATTGAAAAAATATTTTTAACCCATCTTCGGCAAAGCCAAAAAGAAGGGACTTTGGTTTAAATTTAAATAATTTTATTTTTGTTAAACTAGGCACAATATTTTTATCCAACATGTGTTGGAGATGGGGGAACTCTTTGATCAAACCATTTTTACACTTGTTACCTAAATTATTGTAGTATATAAAGTATGATAGTTTTAAGGAAGAGCGGGGCCGCCTAATACAAGTATATTTTTTACTTACCAGGTAGTTCCAATCTCTGTTTAATTGTACAACAGAAGTGTAAAAAGTTAAATAAATATTTTTTCTATTTTTGATATTTTTTTTGAAACCATGGATTTTGTCGGACAAATATTTTTTCGGATCATTTAGATGACAATCTGAGATTTAACTAAATCTCAGATTGTCATCTACTAAATTCGGTTACTAATAAACATTTTGGAATCGCTAAATCGACATACTCTGATATCTCTGTTAGCTACCACAAACAAGAGTTCTGTCCAAGAAATTATTGGGCGAGTCATCAAAATGAAGCTACTCACGGAAAATTAGCTTGATACTAATTATCAAGTGAAAACAATGTATGGGGGAACCCTGGCATATAAAATACTATCTTCTTTTCTATTACAAATATCTCGTCAAAAATTAGATATTCTCTATAGAAATTCCACTCAATTATCCAAATTATTCTAAGTACCATTCGCAAGATTATTGGATTTCAACACACATTTTACCTTTTGTTTAAAAAACAAGTGTTTTCAATTTCAATTCTAAAACAGCTAATTTAAGTACTTCTCTTCATAACAGATTTGAAGGGTTAAGTGGTTCATTGGGAAAAGAAAATTAAATTTCCAGAGTGTGAAGTCTCGACATAAAGATTACTTAACGTAATGATATATGTTACTGAACTTAAAAAATCTTTGGACACTTCACACCACGTCAATCAGGCCACAGGGTATGCAAAGAACTTGTGTCACAAGAACCACGGAAATACAGGCTGTAATATTAATGAGTGATAATACTTTCGGTTGTGTATGGGTCCGGTTTATAGAGTTTACTGTGAATGTACCATCGCTGAAAGAGTTACTTTTTTTTACTTATTGCATGGGCAGTTTTATGATGTTGAGTAAGTCTTTAAGTAGTAGTAAAGTAAGTTATTCAGCGCTGGTACTCTCACAGAAAACTCTACATACAAACCCTAAAGTATTATTAGTCACACAGTCTATTTTAATATTTGTTCTATTATAAATTTATATATACGAGTAATAATCATCCGAGACCCAGAAAAGGAACACAGAAAGGACTCATGGCTCATCTTTCTTGTCATTTAATCAGGTGATCCTGCATTTTCCTAACCAGACTTAAAAAACACCATTTGTTTGTTGTTCGAACTAGCAGGCTTACTCCCGACACAATCGAAAATCAAATCAGTTCGATCTCAACGGCTTTTGCTGTTTTATTTGGTGAATTACTTTGAAACCAACCAGAATAAAGAAAATCGTTAGATCGTAACTTTTTGTACTTCCGACCATGTCAATCGACGGAAAATCAAAATAAACAAACGTCAATTTATTGGGAAATACGCGGCGTGATCGAATCTGAATCAAAGTCGAATCAGTTTGGAGAGTAAGGCCCCTGGAATCGAACCTATAATCTCCGGACGCGCTATCACCTGTCGTAATCCTATATGTTAAATAAATGTTATTTGCAACATATACCTTATCTATCTGTCTCTTATTTAACCACGCCACCAGATAGAAAATGGTATTATTCATGAAACACAGCTATTTACTAGTTACACACACAAATAATCCTGCGGCAGAAAAATACAATAACAATTATATAATTCTATTACTAAATTGTTCTAATTATATAATTAATCACAATATTGTTCGTCTAATTGCATAATTCTCCGCTACATTATTCATATTATATAATTGTACGCAGCGAAAGTACGAAACTTATCAGATATTTTATCTGTGACTTGTGAGACCTAACTGTACCTGTGACTCATCGAATCACCTTGGAAACGTTGATCATTGTAACTGGTACTGTTATTTCGTAGTAACTTATATTGTTGGTGCAGCTAAGTGTTTTATTGAAGTTTTCGGTCTTATTTTATACCCGGCTTCGGCGAAGCCAAAAGGAAGGGTAATTATTTTGGCAGTCTATGTATGTATGTATATATGTATGTTTGTTTGTTCGCAGCGGCTAAACTGCTAGTCCGATTTTAATAAATGAAGTGTCAATCGATTTATAATGATCCCGCGAGTAACTAGGGGCTATTTATTGTTTTGAAAAATTTTACTTTTGAAAATTAAACCTCAAAACTTACTTTAAAAAAAGTAAGATAATTGTCTCGTGGTTGGTATCAAAAGATAGGTTGGCAAACACGTCACAATAAAAGAGCTTGAAAAATCATCATGTTCGTCTGCTGTTGAAATATTTAATACCAATAGCGAGTGTGTGTGTTTTGTAGCTATGCATATCTGGATTTCAAATTCAATTATTTTATTGTTTCACCCTTTTTAGATTATATAATATATGTATGTAGCGAGTCTAAAGATTTATTTTTATATATGAGTATTAATATTCTGTGCGTGTGTTTGTTATTGATTTGGTTTAGTTTAGTACTAGAAGATTTGTTTTATTTCTAGTTACATTTGTTTTTAGACTTTTTTTTTATTGAACCATATAAATCCATTTATTGCGACGCCTATTTCTACATAATTAGTTTTTTCTATCACAAGTAGTTTAATAGATAGTAAATATGTAAATGAAGACAAGTTGAGAATTTTATAGATTTTACTGTGGTAGATGCAGACATGAATGACTTACCGTTTTGTACCGAGTTTGAAATTGCCCACCATTTCGCGTAAACACAGACATGTCACATACTTGTTGTTATTTACTTATATTTCCTTTAAAGAGAGTTAATTTTTTTGCAGATTAACCAGACGTTATGCAATTTAAATACGATTTATTTGAAGAAAATTATCGTAAACTAAATTGAATCTAACTTTAATAAAAATATAAGTGTATTCATACTCCACCGATGTGTCATTTGCTATTATAGGTATTTTGTCTGCATTTGTCATAAATTAGGTTTTTTAGGTATTCATAGACAGGCCAACCTTTCCACTCTCGTACACTAATGCCAATAACTAACTCCCAAAAGTTTTATTAATTATGTAAATATTAAACTCTAGTTAAACGTACGGCTGTGATTTGCGATGATTAATATAATTAATTATTATAAGAGTTCAGACTGAAAACTTTAGTAGTGTTACCTTATTTTTTATATTTAGAAGTATTTGTGAT
This sequence comes from Celastrina argiolus, assembly GCA_905187575.2. NCBI lineage: Eukaryota > Metazoa > Arthropoda > Insecta > Lepidoptera > Lycaenidae > Celastrina > Celastrina argiolus. The sequence continues at coordinate 19,590,653 of LR994583.1, forward strand.
TTTTTTCCTTTAGTGAAAATGGAATTATTACTGTTATTATATTACTAATACTTACTATATTAACATAAACCTACAAATAAAACTGATTCTGTTTAAATTTACAATTATGCATATTTTTTTATATTAAAATATATTTACAATATATTTTAATATAACAAAAATATGCAAAAATGTGTGAAAGACTTTTTACGATTAAACAGTTTAATATAGCTAATATTCACGTTTTATTAGTATTTTACATTATGGAAATAGTTATTAATGACATATCCTTTTATTCGTTGCATTATAACATACAAAAAACTATATATATTAACAGCGTATAAAAATATATGTCCATGTTTTTTGGTTATTTTGATGAAGAGCCAGAATTTATATTAATTATATTTTATTATTTATAAATTATGACAATACCTACTAATAATTTTTATAGTGCAGAATGAATTTAGGGCTTAATATAATATTTTTATTGTTTCAAAGTAAAAACGGACATGTATGTCTTAAACGCTAAGGGCAGCGTAAAAACGGTCATCTTGCAATTTTGACGAAAATATTGTAAATATATAATATATAATTGTGTTACATATTTAAAAAAGGCCTACATTAAGCTTTACAGATCAACAAAAAATATTGTGTTTATGTATTATGATAATTCTACAGAAGAGTTTGAATCTTTAAAACGCTCTCCTGAAAACCTCTACTTTTGACATGTCGCTTTATACGTAGGGACCGTCGATAATATTTTAGGGTTATGATGTTACTTTAAAGTTTTTAGCAGATTTAAAATTCAAATCAGCATAGCATTCTTTACCATTTTGCAAAAATTTAAAAGAAATTAAACATGTAGAATATTGTTATAATACCTATAATAAGAATATTTTAAAGATAAAATACTTTTGCGTGTAATTGAATTGTTAGAGTACGTATATAATGTAAACCAATTACCTATATATAAGAACGCTCTACCTGCTTACGGACCACATTTCCGTATATTTTTATAGGTTCAGTTATTCAGGTTTGAACTTGCTCTGAATCCATTAATGGTCGAACATTATGCTCTTATTCGAATTCAGTTGAATTGCGATGCGACATGGAATTCACTTTTACATCTTGAAACGGCAATAACGGGAATCCGTGTTAGAATTTATTTTCGCTTTTTTTAGCAATCCGTTTTATCACATTTCTTTGATTGTTCACTGTCCACTGTTCAAAGTGATATAGTGTCCCGGAAATCGAACATCAATATGCCCGAACGTTAATAAAAGACTTGTTTGTTTTCGGCACTAAATAATGAAACAAGCTCGAAACTACGAGTTACCAACTCAATAAAACTGCATGGATAATAAAATGAACTGACCGTACACGTAGTGTGTAAACAAAAAGGGGATATTTAATTAATTTTCACTGAGTACCAACCGTACGTTTTCGCATAGGTATTAAAAACGATCTAATGGAATACATTTTATTGAATTTTGTTTTTTAAATTAGGGAACAGACGAGAAAGCGTGTGCCTACTGGTAAACGATTGTACATATATATAAATATATTTAATATGTTATCTTATTAAATATATAAAAATGAATTTCTGTTCGTTAGTCTCGCTAAAACCCGAGAACAGATGAATCGATTCGTCTATTTTTAGTATTGTAATATTCGTAAAAGTCCAGAGAAGGTTTGTATGCTCAACGAAGTGGTCACAGCTCAGCTAGTATGTTACGTTAAATTTTATTACTCTCGATCATGAACAGTCCCAAAATCAGGATACTTTACGAGATTTCAACCATTCAAAAATCTAAACCTTAAATAACCATACAAATACGGCATTTAGCAAGTAAAATCCAAAATGGCTGTTACACGATCGCGCGTCACATGTGCATTAACATACAACCGAATACCCGAATGTCTGAAGGTGAGTACGCACTTGACGAAATACACTAGATAGGTTAGTGAGTACCTACTGGGTAGATAGCAAGGTACGTTGAACCATGACAATATAAGGGTCATATTAAATAACAAGTCCTGGGGCGTGTTTCACCAAGCAATGTTAAAGTTAACGCCATGTTAAATATCATGTTATCCCTCTCGTATTTTCTGTCAATGAATGAACATGGCGTTAACTTTAACTTTCCTTGGTGAAACACGCCCTTAAACTCGGTTTCAAGAATTACGATCGTAACCTCTACTATAACCTACTTCACACATATCGTTACGTTTCACTTTTAAAAATGATCAGAAATGAACCATGTAACTACATGTTACTTACTTTCATTTTTTTTAAACATAATATTCATAATATAGATTATAGGAGTATATTTAAATCAGAATATTCTATATTTTGGTAAACTTTACTATTACGTTTCAAAAAAGACAAAAAATAAAGTATGTAATATGATAATATGTTACAACCTCTATTTGCGAACCTATTTGACAAATAAAACTACGTTTACTTTTAAAAGTGAACACGTTTTAAAAGTAAAACGAAACGTTGTTTTATTTGTCAATTTTTGTCAAAATCTGTTCAGATTTACTTTTAAAAATGAACAGGTTTACTTATGAGTAAATTATAATCTTATGAGTATATATAATAATCTGTTCATTTTTAAAAGTGAAACGAAACGTTGTTTTATTAATCAAATAGGTTCTCAAGTAGTGGTTGCGCTTGCAATTCTTGAGACCGAGTTTGAGACTTATTTTATTAATACGGGCCTAAGATGGATGACGAATCTTCAAAAGCATCAAGGAGCTTGGTGTCGCGCAGTTGGTATTTAGTGATAGGATACTTAGTGGTTTCTTTTTCTATGTTCTAATTAGACTTTATCATTACAAGTAAGGGCACTAGTCTCTCAATATTAGGTCTAAGTGCACACCTTCATATTTCGTTATTTGTATTTCGTATTGTGTGAGAAGTCAATATTATTTCTTATTTCATTTACATTTATTACATTTTTTCTGAGATTTTATCCCAGATCGTTGCATCTCTTTAACCAAGTACGTACGCGACGTATGATTGAAAAAAACTGCACAGAATTTCTATTGTTTATCATTTTCGGCGGATGAATAATTCAGATTCCGCATTCGTTCTGGTATAGACGCGTGTGATGATTATCATATGGTAATCAGTTACTGGCCTGAAGTGCTCCCATTTCAATTTCAAGTTTGTAGGTAAACTTGGCCTACACCTTATAATTTTAATATGTATTTCTTATTAATTGTTTTTCTTTTTTCACAGTATTTTTTTAGTTAGTTAAATTAATAACATAATAAAATTTTTCATTGTAGTTTACAATTAATTAAATTAAATTATTAAAATTAATAACATAAATAACGGAAAATATTTTATACAAAAGTCTTGAAAACTAGAAAGTATACAAAATGTTCAATATATAAGAAATTATGTGGCATTATTATTATTTATTTTAAACATGTCTTAAGTATCCGTACACATACAATTGCATAATATTGTTATTTGACAATCAATGAATGTTTTATTACGCGGTTTCGTTGTTTATGAATGCGACAATATTGCCATATAACAAATATCAGCATTAAGCTCCTGCAATCTTTTGAATCACGAATTTCATTTGAACCGCGTATTACCAAAAATCCAATAAATAATATTGCACACGCGATATTCAAATTATTTCACATGTGTAAACTGGTCGATCAAATTCAAATCCTTTGACCAATATGTCCGCCTGAAAATACTGGGCAATGTAGACAGTTCTAAATTTAGAAACCTGGTAGCCACTTTATTTGGGTATTATTCATATCAAGATTATTTGTAACACTGTTACAAAGGATTATTCTGTGTGTTGATATTGCAATCAATAATGTTGTATATTGCGTTGTGTTCTGGACACAATTTGATGTAGGAGCAGGTAACAATTCAGGTCATATTATAGTTAGATTTGTCAAAGCTATACATAGGCACTGTACAAATATAATTGAAAAGAAACTAATATGATTTACTGTGAAGTCCTATATACACTAAGTATATTTTTATGTTTAGTTAAAAGTTTATAAGCAGTGGACCTTATTCCAACGAAAGTAAGTTTTATCATTTGTAGATAATAAAGTGTATTTTGTGTAGTACATTGCTACCATGGAAGTATTAAGTACAACGTACAAACTAGTTGTACTTCCATGTAGTGTAGTTGTACTTATTACTTCCATGATTGTTACTTAAAAAGCAGTAAATTCTCGTGCATTACAATTATTGGTATATAAATATCTTAATCAGTATCGTATAGTTAAATAAATATAAATGTTCATGTTTATTTTTGAAGAATTCAAAGAGCTTCTAACAGCATTTGTACAGGTTCATGCTTTATTAACCTTCATGAAAATTGGCTATTGTATTGTCATTTTTTTAAGCTATCAAGGTTAAGTGATCACTTTCTAATCAAATATTCATATCTAAATATACGCCTATCCCTCATTTTCAGTTATAATAAAGTTAGCTTTGGTATAATTAGTTAGAAATATTTAAATCACATTTAAGTACATAATATGTTGGATAGACAAAATGGCGTTCTGAGGACTCCTGAAATTCTAAAAGATATAGTAAATTGTTGTACTTACATTTGGCCCTTAGCCTATTGCGTCTTTTGGTGCCTTAGTGAAGCAATGTAATTTAATGTAGGTATTAATGATCACAGTCAAACTTATAACGTCTATGTCTATGTGGTATGTAACTAGATTAAAGGTACCCCTCCACATCTGTTATATTATTATAATGTTATACGGGGTGTAAAAAGAACAGTAACTATAAATTTGAGATACTATTATACTACATTCCCTCATTTTAGAAATGTGTTTTTTTTTTGTAAAAACAAAAAATATTTTTTTTTGTTTTTTGCCATTTTTTTTCGCAAGAATAACGAAAAAGCAAAAAAGAGAGAAAAAAAAGGTAGCATTATCTTTTTACACCCGTTATAACACTATTTAGCACCATAGGATAATATAATATAATTTTGTGTTTCATCATCGAGTTTTAATAAACAAATATTAATAATTGGTTAAATTATATGTGTGGAAGCACCTTCAAACTGCAAGTAAAAGTTTTAATAATATGGGTCTAATTATGCTTGTTAAATTACATATTATATAAAAATAAAATCTACATCACTCTAAATATACATTTTTAGCAAAAGAACCATTAGGTGCTAAAAATCTTACCAAATGATTTAGATTTCGCACATAGAAGATATACGTTTGACAATATACAATCTTTCAAATATACGATAAATGGTTTCCTACTATATATTTTCTGTTTTGACTAAAACATACATACCTATATACTATGTACAATGAGACAAAACTATATTTTACTTAATTGTTTGATACCTTTTAAAACTTTTTTTACTGCGTGTCTTTTCGTACATCATTTCTTTTGGTAAATATTTATTTCAAAAATAGCTTTAAAACTAGACTATGTCCAGAAAGCTTGTGTTTTCTGCCAAATGATATGCACTTGTGCATTAAATTCGTACAACGCAACCTTTAAGCTTATTTAAAAAAAATATTTGCGTATTTTTCTACGAACGCGTATTTTACTAATGGGAGCTTCTTTTAGGAGCGATTTCACCACTGCAATTAAGCTGGCTTAGTATACGTTAAACTCGCTTTACGCGTTTAAACGCAAAGTGCATTTCACCAACAAAAACTAAATGCCGCTAAGCTGGCTTAGTATACGTTAAACTCGCTTTACGCGTTTAAACGCAAAGTGCATTTCACCAACAAAAACTAAATGCCGCTAAGCTGGCTTAGTATACGTTAAACTCGCTTTACGCGTTTAAACGCAAAGTGCATTTCACCAACAAAAACTAAATGCCGCTAAGCTGGCTTAGTATACGTTAAACTCGCTTTACGCGTTTAAACGCAAAGTGCATTTCACCAACAAAAACTAAATGCCGCTAAGCTGGCTTAGTATACGTTAAACTCGCTTTACGCGTTTAAACGCAAAGTGCATTTCACCAACAAAAACTAAACGCCGCTCTAGCCAAGCCGAGCTTAAAGTTCGATGCGATCTTGGGATTTCGTCGGCTTAACTTCGTTGAGCGAGCTCAAGAACTGTCAATTACCAAATGTCAGGAGATAACAGTTGTGATAGTTGTATTTTATAATTCTGCATTAATTTGTGCAATAGTTGCCTACACGTAAATAGTTAAAAAACACTTATATGATATTTTACATCTATACTATTTGAACTCAGCTTTCGTAAGCCAAGCTTAGCTTAAAAACATGGTGACATAAAACGAGAATTATAAGCGCGCTTAGTGAGAGCTGAGTTTAAGAGGAAACACTACGAATTTTTTTCCATACAAAAATAGGGTTCTACGGGATTCCTGTTTCCTTCCTGGATTTTTTCATGAATATTTATGTATATTATTTGTACGTCCCTATTCTATCCTTTTTTAATAAATTAATTATTTAAAGAGATACTATATTATTATAGACGTTCAAAAACCTAAAAAAAATGGCCAGACTTTTCGCTATGTTTAAACATCCAGGAAACAGATTTGACTGCATTATACAAAAAGAATATACAAAAAATAGGAACCTATTTAAATTATTTTTTTAGTTAATAAGGCAAAAATTATCTAAATCGGTTAAGTTTTGGAGCAGGAAACAGGAATCCTTAGGGGATTTCTGGTACATTTAATAGGTAATTTCAGTTCAAGTTGCAGTTGTCTTTATCGCGGTAGTGCTTTTATTGGTAAATTTTATAAATATCTATTTTGTATTTATTTAATTATTAAATAAATACGAAATATATTTAATTTAACAAATTAATTAAAAAGATTTCCGATGTATTCAATTTTAGATTTCTGTTTGTTTAATTTCTCTCAACCGTGCTGTTTCCTCTTAATAAAGCCAAGTTTTCGTTGTGAATAGTGAAATCGCCCCTTAGTATCGCACATTGAGTCTTAAATTGTACGCACGTGATTCGCGTTTCTGGACAAGGTCGTAAAGTAAAGTACGTTAATACTTTATTATGTTTATATATTGTCCCCTTTACTAATAAAAATATTTACACACTGTATAAATAAGCTATAGAATGCATTCTCCTTGTCTGACACGTTAGAACTTCGCTTTTTTTTCGCGAAGAAATTGACACTTGACAGATAATGACAAAACATAGTTTCCCTTAACGAGTGTATATAATATTCATTATTAGTAAATGTCTAATATATATACAAATTACATATATTACACAATATACAAATTCACGAATCGCGCGCGAAACAGCGAAAGGATTGCGAACATAAAGAATGAAGTCGATTCGCAAATCTTCGTTTTACCTTCACAAACTCGTATCTATAACTTTTTAGTAGAGTAAAAAACTTAGTAATTTTAGATTTTATTATGACATGGATTTTGGATGTATACTGTACATAACGGAACCTCATTTAAAAGAAAATCCATGTCATAATAAAATTAATTTAAACTGCTGCCCTAAATCACTTTTCCACGCGTACGAAGTCGCGGGCACAGCTAGTATATCTATATAATATATCTATGGACGCTTCACACCACGTCCATCTGGCCCTGTGCTAAGTATCCGAAGAACTTGAGTTACAGGTACCAGGCAACGGAAATATATTTAACACTTTTATACTATACACATATTTAAGATTTTTATTATATTATACACAAATTTAATACACATCCATGACCCATAAACATTGAAAACTTGTTGTTCCCTCGGCGGGATTCGAACCCGCGACCTCTCGTTCGAGCACCCAACGCGCTCCACCACTGCGCTACGGAGGTCTTCAAAATCTAAAATTATTAAGTTTTTTGACTCTACTAAGAATATGTAGTTTTAAAAATACGAGGTTGTGATGATAATGCGACGAAATGATTCATGTAATCGTCATTTAATTTTCGCGAATCTTTCGCTTCGTCGCCCGTTTCGCAGGTAGTGTGAGGCGGGCAAAATAAACTCTTAATTAATACTATAACATACTACAAGTAAAGCAAATTATGTGACGTAATAAAAATTAATTAGAATCAATTGAAAATGTTAAAAAATATATACGAAACATGCAACGTAAGTCACATTCAACCTTCCTTGAACCAAGGTACTAGAATTATGTAATTAGATAAGTTCGCTTAATAACAGAGAATCGCAAGGTATTACATAAAAAAATTTAGTTAGTACTTAAAAGGTGTATGTGTAAATACATAAAAAGTATATACTAATACTGGTGTTTTTTTAACGTTAAAAAGTCGTAGTGTAAGGTGTGGTGTGGAACAATTGTGTCAAACATTCGAAATAGTTCTTATTGGTAATGTTAGATGTTTGGTAAAATAATTTTGAGGCCGAGTTCTCAACCTTTTTATTTGTTGCTACACGAATTTTCACGAATACTTCGCTGGCAGAATATTTTTTACGCATATTTTAGCAACAGTAATTACACTGAGACATAAAAAGGACTTGAGAAACAAAATGTTTAAACTGTTAAATATTAGTAATAAAGTATAGGTTATCGACAAACGCAAAGCATTTTAGTATATTTTTATTAATATAAATAAATATAACACCTACTAGATATATAATATGCTCTTTATAAAAAAGAGCCTTGTGAAACTCTCTATAAAAAATAATACATACGTCTGAAAAGATCTACAAAAACACTTTCCAGAGAGTTAGCTTACGAAAATAAATTGCACGTTAGTAAAAATATAATATTACAAAGGTTTAAATTACAAATAAATTAAAATGTACCGTTCAAACTATAATTGTATAGAATAATCGTCGTAGCGTAAGCGCTAACAACACGCATACAAAAGACATCAACGAGTCTAATTAAAACGCTAATAGGCACATCTTGCTACGAGTTAGAATGTATGAATTTAATTCATTTATAACATAACTTATTAAAAGGTGATACATGCACTGACTACATGACTGAAAAAAAAAGAAAATAAATGCTTTTACACCGTGTAAAGTTTAACACTTTTTGCTGTATTTTACTCAACCTGCACACCAATACGGATCCTAAACATACCCATACAAATAATAAACACAACACACCTTGTTTTGGCTGGGTCGTTTCTTTGTCATAGAACGTGAGGGCGAAGTCTGAATCGATCAGGGGTTGTGATGCGCGAACGCACGAAGCGGGCAGTCCGCTCCATACGTCCATATTACGTGCATGTCGTCCGCACCGCCTCGCGTCTCGGCGTGCACTGAGCTTTTGCGGGACTCTACAGACTACTTGCGCCCGCGCATGGACTTTTACAATACGTATTAGAGACACGATAATTTTCTTTGTTTCCAAAATGTATGGATTATGAGATAATATAATATGTCTGTATGACATTGTTAGATTAAATTAAATTTTCGTTTATTTATTGTAATATTAGATATTTGTGTGTGCTTTAATAAATAAATAAAAATATCATTATGCTGATCCTTTAAAAAAACTTTGTAATTATTTAAAACAGCAGAGAAAATTATGTATACATTTGACTAGGCTGGTAGAAGAATACTGGCTAGGTAAAAGATCATCTGTAGAAAGTTGCGGGAGCATAGCTATTTGTTTTTAAAATAGCGCAAATTGCACTATATAATATTTAAAACAAGAATGAGTCTTATTAATTTGCACGAACAAGTTGTGACAGTCATTAATATGGGACGACAAACAAGCAACTTGACGACAAAAACTACGATTGAGTTGTGAGTTTTGTGCCATTTTGACGTCAACATGTCTTAATAGTGCTTTAGCACCGATGCTATTTTGTTAAATAAAAAACCTAATGTTAACGTTAATACGAGGATACAATTTAGTGTCGCAGCTTATAGAACTATCATCGAAAGCTGCTGCAGGGCATAAACCTCCCCCAAAGTATTTCATAGGAGTTGCCTAAGCTCTCCACGCTTGGCAAGCGGGTTGATAAGCAGTTTGAAGAACAACGTCCGCGAAAACGCTGTCCATTTCCGGTTATATATTCCCTTTGGCACCTTTTACGACCCCATGGAAAATATTATTGGTAGGTGCTATTCTTACTCCAACACCCCATGGAGAATAATACTACACTTGTAAATTAATCATATTGAGACGTCTCGTCTTGTCCATTCATTCAATTGAAATTCTGCGACATAACCTTGGCTTCGCTGAAAAAACTGGTACAAGTTCGGAAAATTTTACAAGGAGTTAATATTATACTACGCTCAATTTAAGTAGAGCTAATATGTATTTGAGACCTAGATACGTTTATAATATGCAATATGAACTCATTATTATTACAGACATTAAAACTACAAAATTATGGGTAAAATTAAAAGTTTGTACTATTTAAGTTTTATTTTCTCATGTTCAATTTAATATACAACTGATTACTAGTATTTCAAATAATATAATTTTCGCATATAAATTGAAAGAAACTTTAGTACAAATTTAATACACTTCACTATGGATCACTGACGTTCCCACCGCAGCCATTCAAAGTGAGGATTCATAAAAAATAACAATAAATACAGGGTTATGCAAATAAAGGATATAACGGAACGTACCTGGCGGGGTAAAACCTTCAAAACATACGAATATCAAGCCCCAATTTGTAATTCTTATGCGATGTGACGCCCGCGGCCGAATTTGTTTTCAGCGAGTATTATGTTTATCCTTTTGCTAAATGCTATGTTCGCTTATATAACGACGGGTTTAGGTATCTACATACTTTTTATGGAAGACCGGAAACGGGAGGACGTATCGGATTTATCGAGAAATAGCAATAAGCTACTAATTGGTCAAAGGATACTCGGGAATAGTCAAATGTTCATTCTCGGGCACTTTGTAAAGCGAAGCCTTTCGATATCCTGTACATTTGACAACACAGAATGCAATTAGTCTTTTCATGCCAATTTTGAAGCGCCACGGTAGTACTCTAAAAGGTTTATTTATGAATAGCGTGGCTTATAAATTAACTGATTATGGCTTATGAATATAAGCAAAATTTTTATCATCTTAAGAGCGTACTGAAGTAGGTTACGGTTGAATCGGTGGTAGCTTTTAGTGTTGACATTCCAAGTGTAACCTAGTTAAGTTTTATTTAGAAATAAAAAAAAATGATTTTCAAACTGTCGTGCACAAACAAAAGGTGCTATATAGAATAAAAAAGTAAAACTTGACTCAGTGGCTACAGTTTGTGTGGTCATATTGTTTATATAATAAGGCATTGCAACACAAACAACATTAAAGTAGTCTGCTAAGTTTATGAGATTCCACTGATACAATCACACCAGTATTTCCTGAGACGCCGCATCGAAGAGAATTACGGCATTCTATCTATAGATGTACCATGTAAAAAGACAGCCAGCCGCAGTGGCGTTTGCGCTGCAAGGAAACCTTTGCACAGGTCAGCGAACCCAACATTGCTGTTAGAAACTACGTGGCCTCGTAAATTACACCTTACTCTTCCGTTGTAGAGTCTGAAATCGATTGTGCGACTCTTGTATGAATTTTAGCATCTAATCAAACGTGTTGTAAGTAAGGTCCGCTTTGCTTTTCAACCGAGCGTGTTTAGTTTAAGGCTGATAATTGTTTACTAGTTGTGCTGGAGTGAACCAACGCCATTTGCGAATAGACCGAGCTGTCTCATAAGATTCACTGATAGCTAAGATTAAGCTAAGAATTAGTTCTCTATATACAAATATGTTTTTAAGATATTGTTCCTTTTAAGACTCTCCACTTTGCCTGCAGAAATAGGAAATAATTTCGATAATAGTTTACTACGTCTATGGCTAAACGGTTAACGCATCGATGTTTGATCCAGAGGTCGTGCATTTGAATCCCGCCAATGTAGCAAAGAGTTTTGTTGCTGGTATACGGAAATCTATATAATATAATTACGTAAAACAATATATTATTTACTTTCCGATTTCTGGTCCCCGTAACGCAAGTTCTCTCTTGTGGCTCGTGGTAAATCCACAAGGCCATGGGGCCAGATTGATGTGGTGTCGAACGTCTATTTTTATTATTATTAGTCTAATAAGAAATTACTAGCTGTTCTCGCAACTTCGTTCGCGTGGTTTTTGAGTGACTTAAGCCGTTTAATCAGAGCACGCAATAAAAGTCCCCAAATGTAATTAATTTTCCCCGTTTTCGTCGCTTCGCTCCTATTGGTCGCAGCGTAATGTTATATTCCCTGTGTTCTAGGAGACGCTCTGAACATTCAGATCATTCATAACGCTGACATTGACAGCTGACAGTGGACAGGAGTCAGCGCCGCGAAAGCGATTTCGGTTAGAACTAATAAAATAGTCGACTATTCATTTAACAACGTCCATTCTTATAGATATCTAAAATACTATTTTGGATGTCGATAAAACATAGCTTACTGTGATTATAATAGTGACGATACGCGGGATTATTAATTAAATTATATTTTTTATCTCTAAAGGAACTTAATGTCAAGTGTATAAGCCTCGTTAATTGTATAGACAAAAATACACGACAACTAAGTGCTTTACTGTAATTATTCAGTGTAAAAAGTGCACCAACTCGTAAACAAAAAGTGCAAGCAATCGTATGTCAGCCTCCGAGGCCGGAGCTCGCTCCGCTGCCTTTATCACTCCGCTGATTTCGAGTTCACTAAGCAATGCTCCGTCACATATTCACTACTGGTGGTATATAGACGTTCTATACCGGAGTTTGGAGTCAATAATCTATAGATGGTTTTACATCATGTTAAGTTATTAAATATTTAATTATTATCTTAATATACCTATATAAAATGAATTGCTGTTCGTTAGTCTCGCTAAAACTTAAGAACGGATTCGGCTATTTTTAGTCTTGAAATATTCGTGGAAGTCCCGGGGAGGTTTGAACGGTTTGTATGCTCAACGAAGCTGGCACGGGTCAGTTAGTCTCTCATATATAAAAATAATTGCTGTTCGTTAACCTCGCTAAAACTAGAGAACGGCTGAACCGATTCGGATATTTTTAGTCTTTAAATATTCGTGGAAGTCCCGGGAAGGTTTAAACAGTTTGTATGGTCAACGAAGTGGGTCAGCTAGTACTGTATAATATTATTTTCGAACTTAATAATAATAATATGTATGGATACCCGTCAATATGGCTAAGAAGGGAATTTATGGGTACCAGACAACGGAAATTTTGTATTCTTTTTGTGTTAAACTTACATATAAGATTTTTAATATACCATACCATCCATGACCCAGGAACGTTGATAACTTTATTCTTCTTAGACAGTATTACAACCCACGACCTCCGCCCTGAGCGCCTAATCACGGAACCACAGAGACCCACGTCATCAATAGACAGTGTCAAAATTATGCGTCGGATGCGCATTAAAAAGTCGGTAATGCGCCTGATCTCCCACCATGTGTGTCGGCTATCCGTATCCGTTATCCATTTATCCACACTAAATAGTAAAGGGAGATAGAGTACTTTTGTGTTCAAGATATAGGTAGTTAATCTTGAAAACAAATAAAAAAAGATAGAATTAATGAGTAAGAAAATTAAATAATTGTTTCTGTAACTTCTGTGAGAAAAAAAAATTAACAAATAAAGAGACAAAATTTGTTCGCTATAAAATTTATCCCGACTAACAAACGTCACGTTTACAAAGTATATAATAATTTATCCACCTTACATAACAATATTTATTGTACTATTCATTAGAAAATACTATCTTATATTTCTGTGTTCCTGTTGTGACGCGTCGGGTGGGATAGCATAAAGTACTACGATACTAGGTTCCGTGACAGACCCAGTGTACCACATTTCGACCATATTACAAATGGAATAAGGTCCAAAAATACTACACCGGGTTGTCGGGGATTTTACAGCAGGTTGAAAGTTTATCTTCGTTAAGTGCCTTTGATTCTGCATAACGATGTTGCATACAATATGTCGCATTTTAATGAACAAAATCTTTACTAAAACGTTTTAGTTTTGTGTAACTTTAAGTATTCACGTTATAAAATATTTGCAAATCAAGTATATGCAAATTTTAAAAAAATATATAAAATTATACCACCTTAAGGAAACACCATAAATCAATAGTTCATTAGAAAAGAAAAGCATTTTCTTAAAATAGCGAACGAGGTCAAATTATAGGTTAAATATTCAATAAGCTGTCCACTACGCCATTACCTAGTATTATTATCTACTCAATATTGACAAGTGATGCCTAAGAAAATGTTAACCTAGTTTCTTTTTAGGTATATACATTTTAGATTTTTCAGTGATATGTATGGTTGAATAAGTAACTAAAAAGTTTAATTGTGAACGAAACTGCGTAAAATAAATAGCAGACTCGTTTCAATTAAAAACAATAAATTTCTATTCAGTAAATATCACAATAGTAAAAAACAGCAACTAAGTTACGGAAATAATTTTGATATCGTACACGTATTTATAAAAAGGCAAAACCTTTGAGGTGTTCGTTTTTATATGCATTAGATCGAGAAATGGCTTGCAGTGATGCCTGGTGCATCGCTCCGGGGTTCTCTAAGGTCTTGTCCGCAGTGAATGATATGCTATAGTCGCTGAACGCCACTGTTTTTGAGACCACTTCACCACTTCATATATAACGTAATTATTACATATTTTCATAATAAACTAGCTGACCCGCGCTCACTTACACAAGTTCAACAGCATACAGACAGTATTTTCTCACCGTTTAAACATTCCCTGGACTTCCACGAATATTTCAAGACCAAAAATAGCCGAATCGGTTCAGCCGTTCTCGAGTTTTAGTGAGACTAACGAACAGCAATTCATTTTTATATAAAATATAAGAAGATACTAGCTGACCCGTGCCTACATCGTTGAGCATAGAAACCGTTTAAACCTTCCAATCAACGAGGCACACGATTAATGATAAACAATTTTAACCTCATCGAAACAGTATAATAGATTTAAAAGCCAAAAATAAATTAACTTTAATAAATAAACATTACATCGTACATCCTCTTTCATTATTCAACCAAACGATTTTAATTCCAAGAACTTTGTTAACGTTAAATAACACATATAAAAGATTCAAGCTAAAATGATTACTTGAAGCAGGCTTTTGACATGACAACAGTAAAACTACGCCATTCTACTTGATACTGATCGGTTCCGATTTTAAATGTTCTTTTACCGTAATTACATTAAACCAATTTACATTCTATATTAATTTCGTATCGATCTGGACTATCCTTGATTCCACATGTGATATGACATGCATTAATGAGCTTCTTTGTGCATATGATATTAATGAAAAAAAAAACTGATTATGAAGATTAATAATGCAAAATTATTATATACGTTTATAATAAGTAAATAGTAATTAGTCAATTTTGTACGATGAAATAGGCATAGCCACAATGTGTGCTATAATCCCTAAATTTATTAAGAATAAAAAGAAAAAAATATATCAATAACACTGTCATATTAAAAGTTATGTTAGCATAAAAGGTTGTGTTATATGTTGAAATACCATACTAATTTATTGTACTTTATTACCTTCTACCAATCCCTAGCTTTTGTCCGTGGTTTCGCTGGCGATATTTCTGATTTCACAAATATAGTTTATGTAACTCAGGAATAATGTAGCATTCTGATAAAATAATTATCGAAATCCGTCCAGTATTTTTTGATATGATAAAAAAATGTACTTATATCATTATTATTTCTTAATTAGTCATAATTGGGAATGCGTACGTTAGTTTACTTTTAATACATTTTAGAATTTAGAGAAACAAGTTGCCATTCACAATGAGTACTTAAGTTTTTTTTTTTTATCTTTTATTTTATTAAGGCCATACATCATTAAGATTAAGCCGGCCTGAGTACTTAAGTTAAATGTTAATGAAATTTTGATGATGAAACTAGTGGGCATTCACAATTGAAGACATAGGTGATATATTATTTCAAGAAAATTAAGTTCAAAATCTTAAACATTTTCGAATACGTATTAAGTACATTAATCTAAAAAACCGTCTCCATAATCAATGTACTTAATACGTTACTACTCGTAGATATCCTAAGATGTTTAATTGACAGTTTAAACTTAATTTTATGGGTATTTTTTTGCGACATACGAGTATCACCTTCATCCATTCATGTCTCCAATTAGTACTTTACGTTAGTAAACTTTTAATCTGGGGTAAAATTTACAGAAACAGCTGGCGATAGCAAAATATACAACGCGGTAAAATACTATAGCTCACGATTGCACACTGGCGTAACGGCACTACAAGAGGATCAGTCTACCTTAACCGGAGTCGTGTTTTTGTACCGGCCCTGGTGCTTGAACCCGGCTTATTAGAAAACTACCGCCCTCAAGTGAATGTTCCTTTATTACGACGGGGAAAATTAAACGATATTAAAACGTAAAGCTGAAGCTTTGGAACACTTAACCCAGTTACGACAACTCAAGAGACCACAGCGCAAAAATGTCATGAAAATTATAACATCATTATTTCTTATAAGAAAATAATCACCCTTATAGTTTTGCTCTAAGTAACAGCCTATTCTAAGGTTACTTGCTGATAAACCTTGCTAAAAACTATAAACAAAATTCTTTTTAATGAAAGTAGGCAAAAAAATAATACGCGTATACGGAAGCCTCCTTAGACATCCAACGTGGTATGTAGGGCAAGCATGACCATATTTGATAGCTCCGTAAATTATAGTTATCGAATGACAATTGCATGAAATCTTGACAGCGCGCAGCGCCAATACAATCAAATATTCGATTACTTTACTTTACGGAGTTTTCAAATGTTCCTGCTTCGGCGACAGGTCATGATTTTCTACAGTATTTTTGGCGTTTTTATTTTGGTATTAATGAAAATTGTTACAAAGTCCATTTTATGTCTCTGCTCTATACTTATTTGTAGAGTCTATGTAATTAGTATGTTGAAATACTACAACGTCCGGTGCTACAAGATTTTAATGACTTAACGATGATTATATTTATACATTTTAATGTTCTTAATAAGTGTTTTGTGATATGTATGATGTACGATTATTAAGATGAAATTGATAATCCCAAAGATTGAAGAAACATCAAGGGATGAAAAATAAACCATTGTGTTAAAAATTAATAAAAATACTTAAGGGAAACACATTTATAGACATCACGAGAATACACATGAAATATAATAGAACGCATTGAAACTAAGACAGCATAAGAATATAAAAAAGTTACGAAATAATAAAAAAAAAACAAAGCACAATTATTTTAACCACGTACCAGGATAGTCAAGTGACGCTGGAGAATCGGGCTCCTCTTTGAACCTGTAAGAAAAATGTATTTTATTATCATTTTACACTGTTTATAAAAAATGTCTTCAAGGACCTCCTTTATTATGACTTAAAGAGAATAATTACATTAGTACCTTTCATATGTTTCGCAAAACGCTGCTTATTATTATAATAAATATTTTGTTACATTAGACTTTAGATCATCATACAGTATATTATGATTTCAGTCTCAGACTGAAATAGCTAATGTCATAAAATTTCATTTATCTGGGGGCATGGCAGTACCCCCGCCAAGTTGAGCACGGCCTTTATTTTATCTAGCTATAGCCGGAGTAAAAAAGCGTGGGATATTGCTAGATATTAATTATTTCTATTTCTATATGTTACATCCTTATCAATACTCTGATCTGTGTAATGTTTCTAGTACGTAGTAACGAATACTACTTTGAAAAATTACACGAATATTTTAGTATCACATTATTTTTATCAAGTTGGGCTCTAATTTTTTAGCATTTTTCCCGATTCTGCCTACCACATTTACAAAATGATTCATATAGGGTAAATCGTCAGTTATTGGACACCGGATATTATTGGACAGTCGATTTTGAATCTCAAAAAATAAGAAAACAACAAATAAACACGGACATCTACAATTATTGACAAAAACTGCTATTAATCAACTTTGTTTTAGTTCATAGCTTTTCCTATAGAGGGTAGTAACAAAACGGCAAAAAAAGTATTTTGCAGAGACTGTCACGGTAACGGACAATCGTCGTAAAATATTATTATTTTCATAAGGTCTGGTCAATTGTTTTGTTGTGATAATTTCGTAGTGGTGTATGTTATTGTTTTGGCTGTTTGGGAAGCGGTGAGTTATTATACTATTTACATTATTAAACGACTTTTAATTTATAAATGATAAATTTTGAGGCTATTTTAATGTGTCCAATGATTTTATGACACAATTTAAATAAAACAATTATTAGACAGTGTCCAATCACTATATTTTTCAAAAATATTAATTCAAACAATTATTGGACGCTGTCCAATAACTGTAATATATTGTGTCCATCAAATGTTTGTTTGAATGTTGAAGTCTAAAAACAAAATGCCTAAAGGAAATTTTGTTTTCGAACGTCGCAAGTGATAATAGCGATGGTATCTGAAATAAGGGCCAAACATACAGGGAAAACAAAATGTATGGAAATTTACTTCGAATTTGAATTCACCCTTCATTTTTTCAGTCATTTAGCGAAGCTTATGTCAAATCCCATACAATTTGTTACAATAGCGATAGCATATTGAATCAGTGTCCTGTTTTTACATATTAAGAATTTTTTTTTTATTGTTATTTCTTTCATATTTCATTATGTCCTTCCAAATATCATGGCTGATTAAAAGTTTAATGATAAATTTTAATAATTTGTTCAAAGTTTTGTTTATAGAGATTTTTATAAATATATTGAAAATATATATATTATATACAGTCGAACCTCTATAAGTCGAACATCAAGGGAGACGCCAAAAATTTCGAGTTATAGAGTTTTCAACTTATGGAGGATTTCGACTTAGGCGGATTTTGATTCGACATAAAGAGTTTGAGGTTTATTCTTATAAATTTTGAGATAAAATTGAACACCTGACACCAAGCAAGCAAACACGTGTTTACGTGAGTCATAAATTTATTATCGTATACTCCTAAAATGTTTTCTAAGAAACAATAGTGTACTCACATTGTCGGCAAGTTCTTAAAGTCGGTAACTTATTTTTGTTTGAACAATAGAGGTAATAAATTCCAAATGATCAAGTTGTAGAGGTTGTAAAATAAAACGTTGCTATGTTCGAGATACAGAGGTCAAATTAATTTTTTCGAGTTATAGAGTGAAAATATGTACCAAAATGGCTTGGAGGGACTCGATGATTATTTCGACTAAAAGAGGGTCAAGATTTCAAGTAATGGAGGTTTTGGTGTTTGAAGGGAAGGGAACAAAACATTTTTTCGAGATTTGGAGGTTTTTGACTTATCGAGGTTCGACTTAACGAGGTTCTACTGTATATATATATATATATAGCTTTAGAAAATATATTTTTTAAATATAATAAGTTAATATAATAAAAACACAATGTTCTTATGTTGTTTTATTATTTGTATAACTATTATTTCCCTATATTAACCGACTGTCCAATAACTGTAATTAAATGTCCAATAACTGTGTTTTTTGTTCATATTTTTAACACTGATATTTTGCATTTGCAGGTATAAGATTTTTTAATCATTCTTATGATAGCTCATTTTATCTAGTTTCAAAATATCTCAATAATATCTAGTTACTGTAATAGCCGAAGAAAAAAAAATTACGAGTTCATTCGCTTAACTGTCAAATTACTGTCGATTTACCCTTTATTACATACTAGCTGACCCTTGCCCACTTCGTTGAGCATAAAAAGAGTTTATGATAAAATTCAACTAAAAAAAAACAACGTGGGAACCCGAAACCCGAAACGCGGGAACCCGGAACCCGCAACGCGGGAACCCGGAACCCGCAACGCGGGAACCCGGAACCCGCAACGCGGGAACCCGGAACCCGCAACGCGGGAACCCGGAACCCGCAACGCGGGAACCCGGAACCCGCAACGCGGGAACCCGGAACCCGCAACGCGGGAACCCGGAACCCGCAACGCGGGAACCCGGAACCCGCAACGCGGGAACCCGGAACCCGCAACGCGGGAACCCGGAACCCGCAACGCGGGAACCCGGAACCCGCAACGCGGGAACCCGGAACCCGCAACGCGGGAACCCGGAACCCGCAACGCGAGAACCCGGAACCCGCAACGCGGAACCCGCAACGCGGGAACCCGGAACCCGCAACGCGGAACCCGCAACATGGGAACCCGAAACCCGCAACGTGGAACCCGGAACGCAGAACCCGGAACGCGCAACACGGGAACCCGGAACCCGCAACGCGGAACCAGCAGCATGGGAACCCGAAACCCGCAACGCGGAACCCGCAACGCGGAACCCACAACGCGAAACCCTAACGCAGAACCCGCAACGTTCACGGAAACGCTGTCAAATGGAATAAATAGTATCCTATGTCCGTCTACTTGCTCTAAGCTACTTCCTCGCCAATTTTCAGCCATATCGATAAAGCCGTTCTTGAGTTATCAATAATTTAACTAACACGACTTACTTTTATACATATAGATGTATAGATTACTCCTACCAAAAATAAGCTAACGCCTGGTGAATGCTCCCGTCACAGTCGGTCCAGCCGATTCGGTGATCATTAGTTAGATGACGATTATGATGATGATGATGATGATGATGATGATGAAAAGTAGCCTAAATTAATCCTTGTAACTTTAGCTATCTACCAGTGAAAGTCTCGGTAAAATCGGTCCAGCCGTTCCAGAGATTAGCCGGAGCAAAGAGCAGCACGCACGCTGACAGACATTTTTTTAAATTGCATTTTCGTTTTCAGTACCTAGATATCGTTGCCAATGCCAAAAAAAAGAAGAAAATATCGTTTAAAATGTCATATGCATTTAGAAAAACGTTGCTAATTGAAAGTTACAAACTGACACTTCAATACGCATACATTAATAGATTTCTGAACGCATAGTTGTTACATCATTTGACAACAAATGTTTGACATTTGATGAACAAAATATGAGCATTTATTTATATGATTAATTATTCATTACACATAAAGTTTTCACTATTTTTAATATGTATTCTGCTATTCGGGGAGGAGACAAATCCAACGAATCAAAAACCATGAAAATTGGTTCAGCCGTTCTCGAGTTATAAGTGTTGTAACAAACACGACTTTCTTTTATATATATAGATAATAATTTATAGGAATAATGTAGAAACAGTGGCGTAACGTGACGTAACTTTAATAAAAAATGGGTAGTTTCTATTAGTATTTGCTCACACACGTCGAGGGCCGGCGTAGCCCGAGGGCACTAATATGATTATTTATGATACGGCGGTAACTACGCCCCTATGACAAAGTAACAAAATAGATAGTAAGTACAGGCTCGTATCCCCACACTACCCTTGAGGACTTTTAGTATTTAGTATTTGGGAATACCTGTAGCAATTTAAAATATTACACGAATTATTTTGCTGATTGTATTAGTATTTACCCTCTACAATTTTTTTCACGAAAACTAATTATAAGTTCTGTCAATAGTTTTGAATTATATACAATCAGTTAAATACTGTTTTTTTGGTTTACAAGTAAACATTTATAAAATTTTCATTCGCGCGGTCTCAATAAGTACAGTGTGAAGAGTACATAATAAATGGCGGCCAGTATAGTCTATAATTAAAGTATTTCTATATCGGCTCCAATATTCGCAATTGGTACAACTAAACTACATAATAATGTAATGACGGTGCAACGAATAACGAGCGCGGGTATCATAAATTCATAATATTAGAATATTAGAATATTAGATGATATTGTGTAGTCCGTGGAGTGCCGGAGAAAGAATAGTAACTATCAACAACCGTCGGTGTCCTAAAACAGAGGGAATATTATATATCCGGTTTTCCGTATTTTCGATTCCGTCTGGATCTTAAAACTGCACTCGTCAACCCGCCTGCCAAGCGAGGCGAGTATAGGCCAGGGATATTAGGGAGCTCCGTAACCGAAACTATCGGATATCCGGTATAAAATAGTTTTGCTACTGTAAAAAGGAAACCAAAATTTAATATCCCTAACCAAAAATAATCCGAAACAAACGGATAATCCGAAATAGTTTAATATCCCTATTCTTATCTGTATCCGAAATGTCATACCCATTTCAATACTAGTATAGGCAATATACACCCCATGAAATACTTTTATAGCTCATGTCCAGTAGTGGACGCCATAGACTTCCATGATCGTAATTGAAGACATCCTTCACCTTGAGGGTCGTCCAGCGTCTGGAGTAGCGCCACAAACTTAACTTTAGTTCTTTTGTGGTGAGAGTACCGACTCATCACCTTCGAGGTGAAAGAGTTCTGGCCGACGGGTGTGGTCTACCGAAGGTTCCGGGGGAGACTCCGGAACGAAGTTACTTTATTAGTATATACAATATGTATGCTAGTCTGTACGGTATTTATAGGCCTATGCAGCCTGAAATAAAGGTTTATTATTATTGTAGCCGAAATGGCGAGATGTTATTGGAAATGTTTTTAAAATGTTCCCGGTTTTTCGGACAGACATGATTAAAATTGGTTGTATAAACTAAATTTTGTGTTTAAAGACGTGAAAATGCAACAACATACCATGCAACTTACCGTCACCACGTTGAAGGTAAAACTAATCAACTTGAAAGTGCATCGAATACTACTTATTAATAATGGAAGTGTAGGACATTTCTATTAGTAATTACTAATTATACACTGGTCTACCTTCCAAATTACTTAACAATGAAGAAAATTCAATTTCCCTGAATTTCCTATTTCCTTTATTAATTACATTCGTCCGTTAGTAAATTCACTTTAATATTGACGCTACTTAATAAAACTAGCGCCTCCGTGGTCTAGTGGTTCTGAGCTTCGCTCTCGACCCGGAGGTCGTGGGTTCGATTCCCGCGTTGGAACAACAAAAAATGTTGTTTTCAAGTTTGGTTAGGACAATGCAGGATGATCACCTGATCATCTGGCTGGATCCTTGCGTCGGATGGGCATGTAAAAAGTTTGTCCTGCGCCTGTTCTCTCGCCAGTCGTTTCGGTTTACCGTCCTTATGGGTTATGAGAGTAAAAGGAAGACAGAGTATCTTTGTGTTTAGCGCACACATTTGGGCACTATAAAATAACTCCTGCGTAGCTAGCTACTGGCATGAAGGAAATACTGACATGACTATGAAATCGGCTACCGACACCGAAATCGGTGAGTGGATCTATTATTTATTATTAATTTTATCACACACGGCAGAATTCTTTTTCAGTATCTACCTACATCAATTGCGTGTTTTACACCATATTTTTAATTATATTTTTATGCTCATGTAAAGATAGAATTCCTTATATATAAAATGATTTTATTTACACTTTTATTTTGGATTGTTATCGGTTTGTTTTTCTATCAAATGAAGAACATCTAATCACAATTATGCACACTATCTAGGCTATTGTTTAATGTATTGACTATTTGTTTTTCTGAATATTCCATAGACCAATAAATATAGTAAAACAGTTTTGCTTGCACTTTGAACCGCTTCAAGCTACAAACCGTCAATATCAGGATTGAGCACGTCGGAATCTCAGCAAAACGGATGAAAGCGACACACACTAATCCCCTTTCCGTTCATACCTTCATTACGTTCCTACCTGTGTTACATAATTTACAATATATCTACAGAGCTTGTGAATAGTAGCCAATTAGGTGCTCCATAATATAATCTAATGCTGCCTTCGAGTATAATATACTAAGTAGGACACCACATTTCAACGCATGAATACTACACATAATTTGCTCCAATGCATCTCCCAATTAGTTAGTTGGTTACAATATAATTTACGAGTTAACAGTAATAATATATAACTAGCTGATTTGTACCCAATTCTTTGAGCATATAACAGCATATTTTCTCACCGTTTAACCTTCCCTGGACTTCCACAAATATTTAAATAACAAAAATAGCCGAATCGGTTTAGCCGCTCTCGAGTTTTAGCGAGACTAACGAACAGCAATTCATTTTTATATATGTAGATAGATAATGTGTTGTCTGCTATTTTGTGTGCTCAAAAAATAATTGCCGAGCCGTAAATTAAGATGCGATAAAAAGTATCAAGGTTTGGCAAAAACAAAATCACACATGACAATTGTAAGACTGTTGACAGAATTTCGTAATATATAACTATATTTTTTGGAAATAAAAAGTACCATAGTTTTTGCGATAAGTGTAGTGTAGTAGATAAGTCGTTTTTCGGCTCTCCTGAAAAGTTGTCATTTTGCCTTCTGGGCGATATGACGTGACATGTTTCTAAAGTTAGTTGAAATATTATTTGCAAGAACGTTATTAGGTATTAAGTTAAATGATGATTTATTTGAAACCAGTCATGTTAATTAAAAAACACAACTGAAAAACTCAATAAAGTGCAAAAGTGTAAATTTAATAGTTCTGTGCTATTATCGTAAAACTAAAAGTGAAACGAAACGTTGTTTTATCTGTCAAATAGGTTCGCAAGTAGATGTGGCAATTTTTGAGATCGTGTTTAAGATTATTTTATTAATACTCGCCTAAGAGCCTACGAAGTAAGTACAGTGTGGGAGTCGGGAGGGCACTGGAAATGGGTTTTAGTTACAGTTTAGTACCCAATGGTTTTTGCCAGGTAACCTATAAATATTAATCCATAAATGAAAGACATACTGAACCTAATTGAAAAGTATATCTATAATTTTTTGGAACAAAAGCTGGAATGACTCGGGTGGATGCTCTTGTGTTTTGTCGCTGGCTAATTTATATAATTATAATTATTTTATAATATCAATAAGTGGTGTTAGTCGTGTCAATGAAACCGTAAAAAAATCTAACTTTTGACAGTCCTCTGCTCCAGCTACAATTTAGATATATTTGTTTTTAATATTATTTAAAATTAGAAATGTTTTACAGGGGAAATAATTATTTAGAATACAAGCTTTTGTTTTAAGTAATTGTGGTGGATGTGTACTATGGCACAATATCTACAATACTGTAGTATATAAATCGTTAATTTCAATATTTGTTGTACACACTTTTATTACATGATACATATGATTCATGGTCTGCATAAATAAATTTCTTTCCGATTGTTCGATTCACCTGGTGAAATTCCCATATCATACAATATAGTGATTTTCAAAGCCTTTTGACTGGATTCCGTAGTAAGAGTGTTCGTCGAAAGCCGATAAAGGTGCAATCAAGCTACAGTGCGTTACATCTAGTCAACCGAATCAGCCTGGCACGTGCCGTAGTTTCGAGGGCGGGATGTGATTTTTAACCAACTTGCAAGGAGCAGATTCTCATTCGGGCTTTTTTATGTATGTACACCGATTACTCTAAGGTTGATGATCAGATGTCATTTGGTTCCATAAAAAATTTACATAGGGTGGCCTCGTACTTTTTATTTTATGAACATATTTCACCAATTTCAAGATTTGATACCTACTTGACGATACATTTTTTTACATAGACGATTTATGTATGTAATATACATAAAAAAACGATTTATGTATGTAATATACATAAATCGTCTATATAAACAGCTGACCCAGGCCCACTTCCTTGAGCATAGAAATAGTTTGTGATGAACAGTTTAAACCTTCACGGGACTTCCACGAATAATTCAAGACTGAAAATAGCCGAATCGGTTTAGTAGTTCTCGAGTTTTAGCGAGACTAACGAACAGCAATTCATTTTTAAATATAAGATGTAGTTTCAGTACGCCTACGTTTACGTCACTACGGCACAGTTTATTTTTTATATTGGTATGAACAGTTTTTATAAAAACACATTATAATATTTTATTGTTCCTAGTAATTTTTTAAAAACTCTGTCTTCTTATGTTTTTCTGTCTGCTTTTATTTTTTTCTTTTTTTGTTTCATGATATTTCTTGTAATCTCAAAAAGTAGTAAGTTCTATTTTACTCTTTGCTTATATATAAATTCTTACAGAATTGAAAGTAAATATACCCAAGTGAATCACACGGATAAAATTTCGGAGAAATGGCCAAATTTTTCCTAACCTACATCTAAACCACTAATATATTAAATATCCGAAATCTCATGGCCAAAGGAAGATCTCAGTAGAATAAATAAGCCACTAGGTTATCAGGAGTCTGTACTTTCAAGGACGCGTGTTTTTTGCCCGTCTTTTTTCCGATAGGACCGGTGAGGCGCGTCGGGATAATGTTATTAGAATTGGTAATAAAATTGACGAAAATCGCTTATGCATTAACTGTCGTTATGGCGGGCTCGAATTATATTCACAGATTTGGCGGCAACCGAATCACGAAAAAAAGTATTTTGGAGTTTTACAGTTTTATACTTAGCCGGATTCGTGATAGAACAGATCTACTATTATCGAGTTAACGTCATTGACTAAAATAGGTAAACATATTTTCTTATGGAGACATTTATAATGTAGTTCAAAATGTGAAATAAACTGCATGATTCAGAAATGACTTCGATAATTTTTACTCTACCAAAGAGCGAATTAGTCCTTGAGAACCCCGAATGCTAGCGTTATAGAGTTGGTGGGTGAGAGATAAATCTCTAAATCATCGATTTTTTGCAACGATTCAAATGTATCTTGATGACTTTGAGCTTCGATGCTGAAGCCGAAGATTGCGGGTTCGAATCTCTAAGCCTAAGATATAAAAAAAGCTTTTTATCTTCCTGAGCCTATGTCTACATCTACACTAGTATTATAAAGAGGAAAGATTTATATTTTTGTATGTAACAACTTAACTCAAAAAGTACTGGACCGATTTTAAACATAATTTTTTCATTAGAAAACTACATTATCATTGAGTAACATATTAGGCTATATAAAAATCAATTGCTGTTCGTTATACGTGGAAGTCCCGGGAAGGTTTACACGGTTTCCATGCTCAACGAAGTGGGCACGTATCAGTTAGTATTAAATATATGTAGGTTTATTATAATAAAAATCGTAAATACAATAAAAGTATTTAACATGTTTTGATTGTCCCACCCGTAACACAAGTTCTCTGAGCACAATCACACAATCTGAGTAGATTGGCGAGGTGTGGAATCGTCCAATAGAAAAAAATACAAAATTCCATCATGGATACAACACATTGTGAACAATGTTCAGTATACAGTCACGTGTTTCTACATTATGTATTTTGTACGTGCACATTTCTATAAAAACTTGACTAGTATGAATGTTACCTCACGAGGTAATTTAATTAATTTTAGTTAAAAGATTTCTTACCTAGACTAGTCATAGTCACTAGTTGACATAACAACAGATTTTTTGCTTTACAACTTGTACTGAACTTTGGAAAATTTCAAATTTTGAAATTTGTGTCAGGCTACAACTTGCATGCAAATTTGTTGCGAAGTTTGTGAGTTTGAAATCGTAATGTGTTAATAATAAAAGGAATATTCTTTTTCATATTATACCTCTTTTTTAACTTTGTAATAATATATATATATTTATTAAATAGATGAAAGTATAAATTGCAAACGTATATAAAAACAATGTACAATTCAAAGAGTATATAATATGATAATGTTCAGTTTCGATAACTTGATATGAATCACATGAAAAGAAAAAACTCAATAAAATTCCCGTCTCTCTACTAACTTCTACTGTAAAAAGTTGTAAGATCTATGTGATACCAAGTCGGGATTAGTCTGTCGGTGTCACAACATCTTATAGTAACCACATTCAGAATCAATAAGCACCTCCATGGTCCTAGTGGTTCTGAGCTTTGCTCTCGACCCGGAGGTCGTGGGTTCGATTCCCGCGTTGGAACAACAAAAATGTTGATTTCATGTTTGGTTCGGACAATGCAGGCTGATCACCTGATTGTCTGACAAGAAAGATGATCCATGCGTCGGATGGGCATGTAAAAAGTCGGTTCTGCGCCTGTTCTCTCGCCAGTCGTGTCGGTTTACCGTCCCACTGGGTTATAACTTTGTGTATTGCGTGCGTGAGAGAGTGTATTTGTGTATTGCGCTCCTACTTGGGCACTATAAAATAACCCCTGCGTTGCTGCAGGCCTGGTTTCAATGAAATCGGCTACCGACACCGAAATCGGTGAGAGGAGCTTTTATAATTATTATTATTCAGAATCATTTATTTTTTAAATAAATAAGTTGATTACAGTCGTACAAATCTTGTGCTGTGATTTTAGGTAACTATCGTGTAAAAAAAGTGTATAAAGTCTTTAAATTTTCCGTCTCTAAAGTTTTGATCAAACATCACGTTATACAATGCTTTTAATTAAAGTTATGTATGAAGATTAAATTAATTAACTGATAATGATTAGAAATAGACGTTACTTTGCGAAAATCTATAATCATACAAGTTAATCAATAATCTAGCAACATTCCGCCATTATATTATATCACAACAAATTAATAACAGTAATAGTATCTATGGACGCTTTACACTACGTTACCCTGGTCCCGTGCTTAGTATCCGAAGAATTTGTGTTACAGGTACCAGACAACGAAAATATATTTAATACTTTTAAACTATACACATATTAAAGACTTTTATTATATTAATACAAAAAAATTATACACATCAATGACCCAGGAACTAAGAAAACTTTTTGTTCCTTCGGTGGAATACGCACCCGCGACCTCTCGCTTGAGCACCAAGTACCAACGTGTTTAACCACTGCGCCACAGAGGTCGTCAAATTCAATTCCGATACTCACAATTTATATAGAAAACATTCACACCGAGCTACTATTACGAATCTATTAACGAATCCTATAAAATCGGATCAGGCGCTACGGTCGTACAAACATATGTACAGACATACAATACATAGATTTCCGAAATCATTACCCTTTCGATTGACTGACTTTGCTTAGACTTAGTCAAATTTAGTAAATATATAATAATATAATAATAATATAATATATAGACGCTTCACACCACGTCAATCTGGCCCTGTGCTAAGTATCCGAAGAACTTGTGTTACAGGTACCAGACAACGGAAATATATTTAATACTTTTATACTATACACATATTTAAGATTTTTATTATATTATACACAAATTTAATACACATCCATGACCCAGGAACATTGAAAACTTTTTGTTCCCTCGGCGGGATTCGAACCCACGACCTCTCGTTCGAGCACCCAACGCGCTCCACCACTGCGCTACGTTGAATCTTAATCTTAACTATCAAGTATTACAAATACGAAAGTAACTTTGTCTGTCTAGCTTTCACGCTAAAACTACTGAACCGATTTAAATTAAATTTAGTACACATATAGTCTAGAGCCTGAGGAAGGATAAAAATATTCCAGGCGGATGGAGTCGCGGGCAATAGCTAGTTATAACTATTATAATATAGCCAACGAAGTTGTATGTTGTATATTACGATAGAACATGAAGTGCCGCGTCTTAAATAAAGAGTAAAAAAAAAATAAGTGCCGCGCGAAAATCATACCTTGCTCGCCACTGAACGAACAAAAACTATAAATATTAGATTTTGATTTAACCATTTATCAAATAAACCATGTCTAAATTATTTTTTTGTTTGTTTATAGATAAGCGCTAAGTTCAAAGAATCACCCCTAGCCAATCGTTTAGCAAGTATCTAATTTTAACAAATTTTAATTCAATAATTACATATAAGTACATACCTAAGTGTTTCGTGGAATCGTTGGATACGAACTAACCGCAATGTAATAAAACTAAAAAAAATGCGCATGCGTTTGTGACGGTGTCGAGTTACGAATTGCATCATGTCAACTGATGCCTAATGAAATGCTAACAAACTACTAGGCTATCAAAACGCTTATCTGTATATAGAGGGTAATATTTTATGGTTAAACGAACTTACCTTAAGTGAAGTTCGACCAAAATTTTGTGAGATGCTGCATCTGAGAGACTTCCATAATAACCATGTAGTCCGTTTTACGACCTACAACATCGCCACACGATTTTTAGATAAGCATTTAAAAAGATCTAAAAAGTTCACGTTCACTCACGGCTCGAGCGGTCCCGATCTCCGTTCGGCTTCATTTGGTTTAGAGAATTGGTCGAGGCTTTTATTCTGCACCCTGGGGTCCTTGCTCAGCGTGCGCCTCCTGCGCACCGCGTGCTAGGGTGTGGGAGGGAGTGAAGTCTCTCAGATGCAGCATCTCACAAAATTTTGGTCGAACTTCACTTAAGGTAAGTTCGTTTAACCATAAATTTTATTTCGATGCTGCATCTGAGAGACTTCCATAATAACCATGTAGATGTTCAGCGCTTGTGGCAGAATAAAACGGTAATTACAATCTTATCACATCTGTGTTCATTCTTTATCACAAATAAAAACTTAATATTCAAGAATGTAATCATTTCAAAACAAAAACATAATAATGTTATCAATATTATAGTTCTATTCATCCGTAGTTTTAATGATTTATAAAAATAATTATTGTCTAATAAAGCATTTGAAATAAAGTTATATAATCTTTTGTTAATACAGAAAACGATAACACTTGCTGATTCATGTCTGATAAGTATCAGAGGTTGATTTTAAAAATCCGTAAAATAAAAGCGAGTTGCCTGACCAGTTTTGTAATTAAAATCTAATGACACGCCGGCCTATCTGACCGAGGAAGTGGCGGCGTGACGCGTGCTGTGCGCCGTGAATACGTTCACGTCCACGCCTCTCGCAAGTCGCAGATGCGACTTATGGTCTAAGAACTCGCGTAGTGAACGGGCTTTTTAAAAGGTGAGAAATAATTTATAAGTTTTTACACGATTGAGACAAATACTAGTTCTTTCTAAATATGATAACAAAGTGAGTGCAGGACAAATTGAAGGTTGGCCAAAGTCTTGACTTGCCAAAGCCAAGAGGCTTACACCTATTTGGTGTCGAGGTCTTAATTAATCATTAATTGCAATAACGATACGCGAATCGTAAAAGTGAACGTCTGCTATTCTACTTAGTGACAACGTCTCCAGTCTCCATCCGTTGTCCTGTGGACAACGCCATCAGAGTTAGTGCCTTTTGTGATAAAATTTGGGTTGCAGTGAAATCATACTTACAAAATTTAGCAAATATTCCAAGACTAAATTAGGTTCCTGGAACTAGTTACACCATTGTTTTAATTCCATTTTATATTGATAATATGTACCTTTTGTTACAGATTTTAGCTTTATGTCAATAAACTGAGGCCCGTTAGTATTCCACGCACCAAGTAGGCTTGCTGCACAATACTGCTCACGCTAGGGTAACACTAGAAGGGGACAGTAGACATTATATATTAGGTTTCAAATAAATTATGTCAAACTTGAGTAGCGACTGAAACAGAGGCAACCATGGCAGCAACAGCCAGTATGAGATTAAAATTTTACATATTATTATAATATGTATATTGTTATTTAAACGTAGATCGCATGGAAACGCAAATAAATCCATATTATTAAGTTGTATAGATAATTAAAAGTCCTTCTTGGTTAATTTCCATTATCTATCGATACTAATGTACCTAGATGTTTCGTCGGCGTCTTTGTCATCGTAAGATTCAAAGTAAAATAAAGCAAAAATATAAATACTTAGGTACGTTTTATTTCGCACTACTACCTAGTTTTGTTGTGAATTCATTGAGATTGAACGCCACATAATCTAATAATATAAGACATAGCTCAAGTATTGTTTATTTCGAGCATTACATAAAATTTACAAAATTATTATAAGCCCATAAATGCAGCTAATAATTCCAGGTAATTACTATGATTTTGAGCCATCAACTAATTAATGGCGTCTTGTTATTACTCCATTGCATGCGGCTCCTCAGCCTGTAAGTAGAGAGTACGTAAAGATTTGTAAATCGTACAAATTTCTTTATATATTAATTACTTATTATTAAAGGCTTTGGACCCGATAACGCAACTCCAGTCCATATCATAATATGAATAAGACTGTAGTAACATAATCGAATCAATATTATTAATATATTTCTCCAAACCTAAAAACTTTTCTCTTTCAAAGTATGTATAAATAATTATTACATAACTGGTGTATGCTGGACATGATAATGTCAAATTGTCAATAAACTTCACGAAATCACGTTCACCAATTTGGACGTTACTACGGATTTCGTAATATATTTAAGAGATTTTCAGAAGTTTTTCAGAAGGTAATTATAACTGCATTTGCAGTATCTATCTGGAACCCAAGAAATGTATAAACTTGTGAAGTTATCATATTGCTTTTCTCAAATTTTATAACAAAACCTAGTTATTCTAATTTTACCTTTAGTTCATTAGTACATAGTGCTTAATTACATATTATAGAATAATCTTTACCAACACAAAGATTTTCATCGAGGTAAGCAACTATTAAATGCCCATGGTTTCTTAACCATGTGAGAAGAGGCTTAAGTTAGTTAGTTGAGCTTTGTAAATACAAATGTAGCAGAACTTAAGCCACATGGAAGACAATAAAATTCATGGGGATTATAATTATGAAATCTAAACCTCACATATTTTTTATGCCTTTTATGTATTGACACAATAAAGCAAACTTCTTTGAGATCAATTGATGGGGGCTTAGAAGCACCTAAGAATCAAATTTTCTAGCGGTGCGAATATCTTCCACTATAAAATGTTAATTATGTACAAATTTGTTAAGATGTTCTTTAAGTTCAATATAAACTTATTAAACCACCATTACCGTTCGGTGTTAGAATCATTACCCTTCTTTTTGGCTTCGCCGAAGTCGGGTAAAATATGAATTATCATATTAAAATAGCTTCTAATTCCTTATGTTAATTTATAAGCTTTTTATATTTTTACGTCATGAAAACTGACGTCATGTAAGTTAGTAAATAAAAAGGTATATATAATACCTTAAACGCACGACAGAACTGTGCTGTCAGCATTAATTAGAAACCAATTGTGTAAAAACAATGGAATGCATCTTGCGTGAGGTACCTCTAATAACAGCGTCTCCTCTCCTTGTTGGCTCTGGCGCTCGTGTAGGCACGGCCGCGGCGCTGCGGCAGTGTCCTCCTCGCTGACGTGGACGGCTGCGGCTCGTGCAGGCGGGCCGGCGCTGCTGGCGCTGGCCTCGTGCACTGTTACTGCGGCTCGTGTAGCGGGCCGGCGTCGCTGGCGCCGGCCTCACGTACTGTTACTGCGGCTCGTGCAGCAGGCCGGTGCTGCTGGCGCTGGCCTCACGTACTGTTACTGCTGCTCGTGCAGCGGGCCGGCGCTGCTGGCGCTGGCCTTATGTACTGTTACTGCGGCTCGTGCATCGGGCCGGCGCTGCTGACGCTGGCCTCATGTACTGTTACTGCGGCTCGTGCAGCGGGCCGGCGCTGCTGTCGCTGGCCTCATTCACTGTTACTGCGGCTCGTGCAGTGGGCCGGCTCTGCTGGCGCTGGCCTCACGTACTGTTACTGCGGCTCATGCAGCGGGCCGGCGCTGCTGGCGCTGGCCTCATGTACTGTTGGCTGCGGCTCGTGCAGCGGGCCGGCGCTGCTGGCGCTGGCCTCACACAATGTTGACGAGGAGGAGCTCCGGAGTTTCCCGGCGGTATCCGATGCCTGCGCTGGGAGAAGGCTTTAAAGGTTTACTAGTTTGAAGACGAGTATAAATCCTTGGTATTATTTGTGTTTCCACAAGCTTTTCACAGCACCAGTATTCATACCTTTTTCACCTTGGATTGTATTCCAAAATTCTTTATACAATTGAGGCAATATATTAAGCTTCTTTCAGCCAACTGATTCATCAAAATGTAAATCTGGTAGGAGGTCAGCTGTTTTAGAAATTTATTTTATTATTTCTATTTTCAAAAGACTTTCTCTAATAAGTACTTTTGTTAAATTTAGGCACTTGTGATCGTAAAAAGATTTTTGGTATAAGTGGTTTTGCAACTAGAGACTCCTTTGCTCTGTCTCTTTGATAGCCCATTCAATAGGATTTTGCTCTGTGTCTTTGACAGCTCATCCAATAGGATTGTACCCCAACGTTTAGAGAGTTTAATGGGTATGTTTTCGCATTATAATTTGGCAAATTTATTTGCCACTCCAAGAATATTTAAGAATTCAATTACACCACAGAACAAGCGGTCAACTTCTTGGCTAGTCCACCGGCTCAGGGTCTGTTTGATTAACCGGCGCTGACGTCGGCGGATCGGGCTGCTGCGGCGTCGGCGCTAGCGCGGATGACTCGACGTAATCAACGTCTACGATGTCGGTCAAAGACCGAGGAGTGGCGCAGCCAGATTCGGCCACTCGCACTTATCACGTCTGCTGACGCCCGGCGAGCGCTCATAATCACGTCGGCTTTCCCAAAAACAGAAAACCAAAGCGCCAGGATGAAAAGCAAGAAGTAACTTTCAGGATGGCATCGCGTGTCATCACGTTAAGAAAGAACTTATTTTTGTAACCAGGATAATATCTCGTATTACCACATTAAGGTACAAAATAATGACTATCTGGGTAATATCATGTATTAACACGTTAAGACGGTCATTTTAGTAACATACAGTGACTACACCTTAACTGAGAACAAAGGAAAAACACGGAATATTTTTTAAAATAATTGTGGGTAGTTTGGTACCTTTAAAGTCCTTTGTTGCGGCGTAATTTACTTTCCATTCGCCATATATTTGACGAATATGTTCGTGATCATCCTTATACTTCCATATTTCCATGTTATCCGGCAATAAAAACTAATTATTGCACTGTATCACTATTAAAATTAATAATAAGTGTTGACGATGTCGCACACGAAAAACGAATGAAGCCGAACGGAGATCGGGACCGCTCGAGCCGTGAGTGAACGTGAACTTTTTAGATCTTTTTAAATGCTTATCTAAAAATCGTGTGGCGATGTTGTAGGTCGTAAAACGGACTACATGGTTATTATGGAAGTCTCTCAGATGCAGCATCGAAATAAAATTCATAGGTAACCATTAAAATATTTTTTTTTGTTTGTTTTGCTGTTCCGTAAAAAGTATTGCATGTTTAATTTATTACATTTTATTATCTTATGTATTTATCTTTTTTATTTTAAATTTGTTTAATTTTATTTTCAAAAACCATTTTATATACTTAGGGCGTGTTTCACCAAGCAATGTTAAATTTAATACTTCGTTAAATATCATGTTATCCCTCTCGTATTTCCTGTCAATGAATGAGATGGCATGGTATTTTAACATGGCGTTAACTTTAACATTGCTTGGTGAAACACGGCCTTAATATTGTAAACACTTTAAATATAACTAACAAGCCAATTAATTTTAAATATTTTACGACGTTACATAAGTAAAATAATGTTGGTTATCTGCAGGGCAGGCCTAGTGCAGGAACCAATTTTAAAAACCATAATAAGTACTTCTGTTAAAATATTATCTTTTTGTATTGTTTTTTATTATTAATATTGTTAACAGAAGCTGTAATATGATACAATACGAAATTATTCCTATTCTTATATGCAAATGTATAAAAAACTTTTTTTTTTATTGATAAATGCATACTGTTAAGGAACTAGAAAGAAGTACTACAATAAATATTCATAGGTTTATGAAATAAAGAACGGTTTTTGCATCGCTTCTCGTTTGAACTTTAAAATAGCGTTTTTAAAACCATTAGTCCCGATTTCACCAATGCATGTTAGTATTGACGCCATGTTAAATTACCATGCCTTCTCATTCATTGACTGGAAATACGAGAGGGATAACATGATATTTAACGAAGAATTAACTTTAACATTGCTTGGTGAGACACGCCCTTATTATAAAAGCCTGAATAATTCCGTACAGAGACAATGGACTTGTTATTACAAATCAAACGAACTTGGTGGAGTTGTGCCATTCCTATAGCCTCCAGATCATTATAAAAAAATACAGACGAATTGAGAACCTCCTCCTTTTTTTGAAGGTCGGTTACAAACTACATACTATTATTAATTTCAACTCAATCGGACAAGGGAAAGTGTGTTAAATTTATATAGAGTTTTCATTATACACACGTGGACGTGTGAATATAAATAAAAGCATGTAAAATACATATCATACACTAATGAAGATTTAAGCTCTTTATATTGTGCTTAGAACTGTATGTGGTACCTTGTATAAGGTACCAATTATAGCCCTTTTCCATTTCGCCAAAAATCATGAAGAAGTATATCCTGCTTATTGTTATGTGTAAATCTATAGGTACTAATATTATAAAGCGAAAGAGTAGGTTTGTTTGTTTGTTTAAACGCGCTAATCTCAAGAACTACTGCTCCGATTTGAAAAATTCTTTTTTTGTTGAATAGTCCATATATAGAGGAAGGTTTAAGGCTATATTATAACATTACGCTGCGACCAATAGGAGCAAAGCGTCCGTGAGAAATGTTGCAAAACGGGGAAAATTATTTTCATTTGAGGACTTTGGCTTAAGTTACTCAAAAAATATGTATGAAATAATTATTCCTTTTTAATAATTATAATAACAAAACCATCGTGAGCAATCAAAAGATAATCGCGATAGTGTTGCCGACACCACGCGAACGAAGTCGCGGGCACAGCTAGTTGTAGATAAACTTATCAAAACAACTCGTAGGCGTAGATGTGTTAATTGGAAAACAACTTTAATGGTATGGACTTCAAAAATAATCGCAAAACAAACAATCTGACAAAACAACAACCCGTTGAATAATATTATTATTTACTAGGTGATTTCTGTTTTCTGCGAAGAA
The DNA here is from genome assembly GCA_905187575.2 of Celastrina argiolus. Lineage (NCBI taxonomy): Eukaryota > Metazoa > Arthropoda > Insecta > Lepidoptera > Lycaenidae > Celastrina > Celastrina argiolus. Next base: position 19,627,276 of record LR994583.1, read on the forward strand.
GGTATAATTTCTTAAACCTCCAATTAATAAGCATAACCCCTTAATTATGACGCTAAGCTCACGATTCAATTATTATTGTTGGACATTGGCACTTAATTATAATGTGGTGTTCATTGTCAATTTATTTTCTGTACAGTAAACAGGTATAATATAAAATACTATAAGTATTTACAAGTCGGCCATTAAAGTAATATCATATACTATTTAGAAAGAAAGTTTAGACTACAATAATGCATATTATATAAAAATCTGAAAAATAACTATTGGATTAATACTAAAATTGTTTTAATTGTTGAAAAATTGAAATCTCAACGTTAAGTTGTAGGGCTGCGTGACAAAAATTAAGGCTGCGAAGCCGAACAAAACTGGGCTAATAATATCTTAGCCCGTAGATATTCGGGTATCTTAAAGTAGCTTAAATATTTGTAACGCTAATAATATAAATGACCACATTTTCAACAAAAATCTTTACGCCCGAAAAGAAAACCCGACAACATCAATTATATAGTGTACGTTACTGGAGCTATTTTTACGATTTTATTAACACCTTTTTCATTAAAATTAGGTCAGTAGTTTAGGCTCTTCAGCGTTACATATACAGGCCAAAATCATTACTTATTAATAATATTTTCTACTATGAAAATCTACCATTAGAGAATAATATAATAATAACAGTCAGGTAAAAACCTAATTACGGTTATTTATTTATACGAAGTGATCAGTAGGTTGTTTGTCAGACATCAAGACATCATTGTTGCTAAATAGTTTTTTATTTACAACAGTTGACCGGTGTTTCCCTTGTGTTAAATAGAAACTTGTTAAAACGACCCTTACAGCCTTTACTAATCTACTAATACTTTAATAACGTAACAAATTAAACGTTCCGTTTTTTTATCGATACAAAAGTAGACAAAACGTAGAGACAAAAAAAAACCTCAATACTACCCGTAAATGGGCAACATTGAATATTTTATAACACATTTTCAAATTAATTTGTTAAATAAATTTGTAATATTATATAATAAAAGCCTATGGATAATCGCGTTAACTGAGCCTTTGAGTTATTACTTATTAGCTTTCAAATAAAATATACAAATAAGAAAATATTTATAGAGGATAATAAATAAACAATGCAGAATTTCAGTATTTTTTCAAATCAATATGTTGTGTTATGTTGATTGATTTCAATGTGTAAATGATAAATAGCTTTTATTGCGTTGCGTGTTAACAATCAAAATTTTCAATTTTTAAAACCCAAATATTTATAAATATAGTATAAAATCACAAGACCTTGAGTTTAAAATATAAAAAAACATAATAATATGTTATAAATCACAATAACCAAACAAAACACGTCACATGTCGTAATTTAAAATGCTGTTGATGATTAAACGTTATGTGCAATCGCTATATAAATGCAGACAATTCAAAATCGCAAACGCATAAACAAACACTGCACACTCTCAATGTATTAGGTATATTCACAGTGAAAAACCTCTGTCGACCGTGGCCTTGGATGCTCTGCAACTCGAGAAAATTCAAGGACAAAACCAAGGCTGCCGGCACAGCTGTTATTGATTATAAAAAAACTCACGTATAGAGATCTTCTACAAGAGTGGAAGCGGCGGATTGCACTAGCGCCGAACTCATCACGAACTCGTAGGTTGTTTCTATCACTGCATCACTCTCCGGGGGTTTGGAGCGGAGTGCCGTATGACATATCCTGCCATTTCGATATGCGGATGCTCACCGTTCAAATAACGTTAACTGTGTTTCTAGTGTTGGGAATGCTAGGATTGGCCGCGCGGTGTGGCTTTGAAAGGGCGTGTTTTCTTAAATCTTTGTAACGTTTTGTCAAATCAGCAATCAGTTTTGTCAATAACTGGGTAAAGAAGATTAGGTGGAAAAAAATTAGGCCAAGTTATCATTTCTAAAAAAAAGACACATAACGAAATATTTATAAAGTTTTATTAAAACCAATTACAGATACCAAATAACTTTTTATAAGATGGTAAATATCTTCGTTACGTAACGCGTGCAGGCGCCAGATTGTCTGTCTTCCCTTTTTCTCGCTGCTGGTGGGCAGACTTCTGTCGACTCTAACTCATAGCGCTAGCTAGCTGTGTTAAGGCTGCGTGTGCGCAATACAATAAAAATTGGAGTACTTAGAAACCTTTTTTCTGAATACTTCAATTAAATCTTTAAAATCTTAACTCTTAACTTAAATCTAAACTCTTAATCCCAGAAAAATATATATTAATCTTAATTATATTTACCATATATCATCCTTTTTACGTTATAGCCTTTTTTCTCTGTGCATTCACTAATGTAACACTTAAAATACTGAAGTAATTTTTACCCCCTGCATCACTATGCTCAGGCTAAGACTCAGGGGACTATCATTTTGACTTTTGCAAATTTTGTCTCAAAAATCGTGTTTTATATACGATTTCAACACGCTCGGTCGGTGCGATACCATTTCTAGCTATACAAATAGTTTTTTTTTTTTTTTTTTTATTTCTTTATTTTTTAGTTACATTCAGTAATCATGCATCCCACCAAACCGCGCAGCGGTTTGTCGGTGGGTAAGTTCAAGTTAGTTGTTCAAGTTTATTGTCGTTATACAAAGCCTTAAGTAATCACTTCTGTCGGGTGTCATGAGACGTATCTACAAGTTTTATTTATAACTAGCTTACCCTTGCCCACTTCGTTGAGCATAAAAACAGTTTGTGATGAAATTCAACTAAAAAAAACAAAAAACCGAACCCGCAACGCGTAACCCACAACGCGTACCCGCAAATTCGCAACCCGCAACTCGCAACGCTTAACCTGTGTTTTCTTTTTATAATATTAACACTTATATTGATGACTTTCAATAAAAATATAATGTAATTATATTATTATCTTTATACTAAATAATGTATTTTACCGTTTGACTTCATCATTATAATAATAATAGCCTTTATTTCGGGCTGCATAGACCCATATTATAAATTTACCTTACAGACAAACATACATAATATATTATATACTTATAATCTAACTTCGGTCCGGAGTCTCCCCCGGAACCTTCGGTAGGCCACAGGCTTATATAAACTACGAACTAATTCACCGCACTAGATTTGGGGCCGATTTTTCAATAGTTAGATAATTTTTATTTGTTGAATAAATATGTGACTTTGACATTTGTTCCATACAAAGTCACATATTTATTCCTTAGATGAAAGTTATCAGACGGTTGAAAAATCAGCCTTTATTCTAATTACCTATACGTCAAAACTAAACGTCGTTATAAAGTCACTCTTTTCGCGGAACCCTCAAAAACGCATGCGCCAACCATAACCTTGAGCACTTCCCGGTTCACGGCAAAAGACTCTGTCACCTGTCTTCTAGGTCAATGGTGTTACCACCCCCTAATGAGGGCTAATTAGGTGCCCCGTCAGTCAGTACGCAAAAATGTTTATAAGTTTTCCCCTTATTTTTAAGAAATTACACGCGAGAGTGTCTTGAGTTTATAAACTAGCAAGCGTAAGTCATAATTACTAACTTATAAACGCGATGTTTTGTATGTATGATATCGAACAACCATGTAAATAAATGAGTGATAATACTTTAGGATGTGTATGGGTCTACTATGAAAGTACCACATTATACTCTACATAGCAGGTACATACCCTAAAGTATTATCACTCATTTATTATATATTTCATGCAATAACTACTGATCTGATTTTGATGAAATTTGTGATGGTAGTATTTGGGCTCTAGATTAAGATATTGGCTTTTTTATCGCACCAGAAAGTAGGGTTCCAAGCAATTTGTCTTTGCGCACACCAAATCGCAGGCAACATATAGTATTAGCTAGTTCTAGGAGGGACAGGAGCCCAACTTAGAATGCGATTCATACCGACTTAGAATTATTGCACGCACTGCCACTAATTCGGTCTAGTTAGCGCACTAAAACTGTCCAAGAAAGTTTTAGTGTACCACTCTATCCATTGCTGAAAATAGCTTGAAGATCTTTGAAGTCTTTGAGTTTATTGCGAACAGTCAGACACTATGAAAAATATAACGTGAATAATCATAATTAAATTTGAGCCTTATTTGAAGAAAATAGAGATTAATATAATATTGGACGTACGCAGCAGTCACAGCACGAAGAACACGACTGTGTGCTATGACTTATTTCGATTCCCCTCATGGTCTAGAAGTTTAGAGACTAGTTAGCTCTTGATTTGAAGGACGTGGGTTCAATTCCTGCGTTTTAACAACAAAAAATGTTGTTTTCAAGTTTGGTTAGTACAGCAGGCTGATTACCTGATTTTCTGACAAGAAAGATAATTAAATCCATGCATCGGATGGGCATGTAAAAAGTGAGTTCTGCGTCTGACCTCCGCCAATCGTGTCGGTTGTCCGTCCCACTGGACTACGAGTGACGGAAGGGTGCTTCTGTGTGTTCCGCACACACTTGGGTACTATAAAATAACTCCTGCGTAGCTGGCCTGGGTTCAATGAAACCGGTCACGATTTGGCTATGATGTGGGAGGCATTATTATTATTAATTTGACTTAACTCACATTGGCATAGACTCGCAGTATCGCGACGGTCGCTTCATACTACACGCATAATCTGTACCTTGATAATTGGAATATAGAGCTAAATAATGAATATTCTATTGGGAAAACCTATTGGGAAAGAAAGTGAGGATTTGATTCTGTGCAAATGTGTTTTGAACTTAAGTAGCGCTGAAAATACTAAATTGTCTCAATTTACCAAATAATGAAATTACGTATTAATAAAATGTTATCGAAAAAGTGTTGGTTGAATACCAGATATCAGATAATATATTAGATATTAATATTTTGTATTTGCAAAGTATCCTTCGGTTTTTAAAAGTTTGCTCCGTTCTCAGATAAATAATTATGTAAGTATTATAAATATAATAAAGTTGAAGTGTCTGTGTGTTTGAACGCTTTTCTCTGTTAATCTCAGAAAATTTATTTCAGTGTTAGATAGCCCATTTATCGAGGTAGGCCATAGGCTACACGTCTAAGCTTAGCTATCGCTAACACTAAAAGGAACAAAACACAATTATAGAATTTTTCAAAATCGGGACTTTCATTCACTATTTCACCAAGTCATGGCCCAAGCTAGTATTATATGTTTTATGATACAACTAAATTATTTGTTTCCTTTATTCGTTTCTTTGTTTGAAGACGCTAACCTTTGCATTGGTCCTATTTAAAAAATGATTTCTGTGTTAGATAGCCCTTTTCACAACCGATAGAAGCGGAACACCAATGAATGATTCATAATATAGGGTTTTATGTCATTATTAATACGGACAAAGTCGCGAGCACAGCTGGTGTAATTCATCCAAAGTTCTATTCTGCCGTCCTTACGAAAAGTGCAATAAGTCGAGTTTTTGGGCAAATTGAGTTAAGACTATATCCGTAATCAGGACAAGAAGCTCTATGTTTTCTTCTAAGACGTCTTTTTTGTATCTTCAGTGGTTTCGGTTTTGTTGGTTATCATAACTGCAATAACTAATATTACTATTTGTAAGTAGCTAATCATAACCGAAATAACTAGAGTTATGACTTGGATAGCTTTGGTATACATATTATCCTCATTATATCTAATTAAAATATTTTACTAAAGAAAACCGCAATAAGTACAGTTAATGCACATATGGTTGGAAGAAACTATAGGGCATATCACTGTACTAACAAAAACTGCAATAAGTAATAAAGTTATTTCAGTTACGATTAGTAATGCTAACAAAACAATTTATAAGCCCAATGATATATACATTATTGGTTTTAAGTGTGTATATAAACATACTAACATATACATATCTACATAAAAATAAGTATTATATTTTAATCTGTCGTTTAGTAAAAGTTTCATACCAATAGCTTTCATAGATACAAAGATACACACAAAACAAAAAATAAATCTTTTATCGCGAATATCTCGAAAGTAATAATAAAAATAAAGTAATAAAACCTGTAATAAAAAATATATATTATATAGTTATTGCACTCTTCCTAAGGATGGCAGTATTGTACTTCGCTGTAGCTACTCTACGAAGTTTCGTAGACCTATTTCCCTGCGCTCGGTAAAGATAATGTTTCGAAAACTTTAACTGTATCAACTTGGTATTAACTATATTATTGCAGCTGTAACTTTGTTCGTACATTGTATAACAAAGTTACGATACGCTAATCTTATATTATGTCTATTAATTATAATTGAAGACATGAGTGGATGGAGGGGACATACGCAAAATAGATTTCGAGAAACTGTCACTTAAACATCTTAAAATATTTCGTAAAGTATCGAGTACATCAATCTAAAGATCCGTTTTTAGAATAAGGGCCGATTTTTCAATCGTCAGATACCTTTTATCCAAGGAATAAATAAGTGACTTTGACAGATTTTCTATGGGACAAATATCAAAGTCACATGTTTACTCAACAAATTAAAACTATCTGACGATTGAAAAATCGGCGCTAAATGTACTTAATACGTTACAACATATCACAAAATCATTAAATGACAGTTTAAAGTCAATTTCTGCGTAGAAATTTTTTGCGACATTAATATATTATATACCTTCATCCATTCATGTCTTCAATTATAACATTAAAAACCTGTATAATAATACTAGCTAACCGGTGCTCACTTAGATAAAGTTTAAATCTCTCCGGGACTTCCACGAATATTTCAAGTCTCAAAATAGCCGAATCGGTTCATCCGTCCTCGAGTTTTAGCGAGACTAACGAACAGCAATTTATTTTTTATATATAAGAAGTGTAGTATGCACATATAAGAATTGACTCTGTGTACCGCTAGTAATAACTACCATAATATATGTCAGGCACGTCTGTCTATCACTACGGTTATGGTAATACTATCCCCACTCTATGTGTCCTGTACATGGTATATATTCCGGCGATAAAGAGGCAATCAGTTATAAGAAGGTATAACAAAACTATTTGTCAAACAAAAATTTTGCGTAAATGATGGTAGATGAATATTATCACGCTTATGTTTTTAACACTAAAGAGGAGGGTACGTTGCTGGGGCCTTACTCTACAAACTGATTCGATTTTGATTGAGATTCGATCGTGCCGCATTTTTAACCGACTTCAAAAAAGGAGGAGGTTCTCAATTCGTCTGTATGTATTTTTTTTTTTTTTTATGTATGTTCACCGATATTTTCGTCAATTATAGACGGATTTCAAAAATTTTTTTTTTGTTGGATAGAGTTCACTTCTGGGGTGGTCCCATTTTCACCAGGTTAGGATCTGATGATGGGATCCATGAGAAATCGAGGGCAACCACCGAAAATTGTATGCTCGTATGGTGTTTTTGTTACGTAATTATGTCTTACTCAGGTATATGCTTCCGGGTGTCAACATCTGATGCGGCTGTGCTGATGATGAAGCTACAGTACTCTTTAAGGGTTAGGAGTTGGAAGGCAGTACTGCAATTGGTCGATGTAAACTATTTAGTAGTATGTAGGGCTAACATGTTGCTTGTGAGGTAAGGACCTAATACATTCGATCGACCAATTGCAGTACTGCTCCCAACTCTTAACCGTTAAGGAGTACTGTAGCTTCATCATCAGCAGAGCAGCATCAGATGTTGATTCAAATGCTTGAACTCAACTCTTAACCGTTAAGGAGTACTGTAGCTTCATCATCAGCACAGCAGCATCAGATGTTGATTCAAATTGCTGATGTTGATTCAAATGCTTGAATCAACATCTGATGCTGCTGTGCTGATGATGCAGCTACAGTACTCCTTAACGGTTAAGAGTTGGGAGCAGTACTGCAATTGGTCGATCGAATGTATTAGGTCCTTACATATGAAATTGGCGTTTTGTCGTACTGGCCAGTTTGATCTTAAATATATTCTGTTTGGTTAGGAATTCCAAATTCAAATTTAAACAGCTATTTAGGTACTCATGCATTTGTGTTTTGAAAACCGTAATTCATTTGTTTTTTTCTCTTTTGCTTTTTTTTCTACGTCACTCATTTCACAAAATGGATAACTTAAAATATCGCATTATTTACGAGTACGAGCACCGTGGCACCAGTGCTGCAGAAACGGCTCGAAGAATTAATGATATGTATGGGGGTGGTGTCGCAAAAGAAAACACGGTGCGTTTTTTGTTTCAACGCTTTCGTTCTCGAAATTTCGACCTGCAGAACCACAGAAATAAATCAAGATTTATATTTGGATATCTTCTTGCAAGGAAAAAAATTTAATTCCGATAAGGCAGTCCAAACCACTTTCAAAGATTTCATTGGTTCCCGTCCGAATGGTTTTTTTAGTAAAGGGATCAATGAACCACCTATAAGATGGCAAAAATGTATAGATTGCTAGATTGATGATTGATATATGTAGGGCTAACGTGATATTTGTAATATACCATCTAGACTCACGGCGAGAAATCTCACCGAGAAGTCTCGCCGGGCCTTCTCGCGAGAACAAGCAATTTGGCCACACTCTCATTTGTGATCTGTTTCCTATTCAGTATGGACGACATTGACGAAATTGAAACTGCAGCAGGTTTGGCTCTGTGTGCCATTGCATATTATAACTTTGTCAATGTCGTTGGGTCTACATATGATAATAAAAAATATAAATACCTAGTAAGTAATATCAAACTCTTTCAACTAAGTACCTATTAATAATAATTATAGCTTCCTAAAAATATGAACAATTCGTCAAACGGACGTTGTAATTAGTGACTATAGGTATATATTAAATAAACTGAAACCCTTGAGTAAATGAACTAGCATCTATTTAAGTTCACAACGCATTAGCACTACTAAAAAACGAAAAATAAAATGACTTTTTAAAAAAAAATAAAACCGACTTAAAAAAAAACACAAACGACAAAAACTTTAACCACACAAAATCAGTACCTACATAACTAAAAAGCGATAAATAACCTGATTTATCTACTTAATGCATAATATTATATATCTACAATTATTTAAATATTTACAACTAAATACCTAATACTTTAACAAAGTCATCTTTAACTATTTAAATATTTACAGTTATCACTTAATTTTGAAGTCGGTGCCAGCCTGCAGCCTTGGTAACGTAGTCTGTTGTGTTGTTTGACGCGCGCGGCCGGCAAACGCAAAGCCACACACACGGCAAAATACAATCTATACTAATATTTTAATGCGGAAGTGTTTGTTTGTTTGTTTAAACGCGCTAATCTTAAGAACCACTGGTCCAATTTAAAAAATTCTGTCTGAAAAAATTGAAAAATTTTAGTGTCGGTCAGTTTTCTTAATTACATTTATTTGTTTGGCTGGCACCGACTTCAAAATTAAGTGATAACTGTAAATATTTAAATAGTTAAAGATGACTTTGTTAAAGTATTAGGTATTTAGTTGTAAATATTTAAATAATTGTAGATATATCGACGGGTCCCAAGAACAACATCGTATGGAAAAATAAGACAAAATGCATTTTATTGCATATTTCGACGGGTCCCAAGAACAACATCGTATGGAAAAATAAGACAAAATGCATTTTATTGCATATTTGTATTCTACATACTAAAAACTATATGGCACTATATTTTTTTTATTTTTTTTTTGTTTACTTATTGAAATAATCAATCGAACAATATCTTATTTGAATTAGATACCCGCAAACAAACATGTATTGACATGTACGCACTTGTTCAATGCAACACTGAGCGCGCTGGCAGCGACTTACCGTCATTTGCGTGTTTGTTCTCTGCAAAATCAAATACAAACCCGCTCTCCTCAAAAATACAAAGTTTTGGTTTAAAATTACAATTAAGGATTATAAACGACCATCTAATGAGTGGTTAAATAATGTCGGGATGGCCAGGAAAGAAAATATTACTAAATTTAGCTCTGCATTTAAATGAAAATTATGGCAGTCTTATTACAAGCATTAACAACAACGATAAAACCTTTTAAAAGGTAACTAATAGTTTAGTTGTGTACATAATATACTGTAACATTGCATAAATTGTTGTATTTTAAAGTTAATAGTTATTGTAAACAAAATTACACGGAATCTCATTCATTTTCATCGTTTGTGCATATACAATTTTGTTCAACAAAAATCTAAATTTATCTTATAAATAAATCCAGAAAATCCTATTGTACTTTTATATTGATAGACTTTATGATAAGACTACGATTAGACATATTTATTTTCTACCTTATTATTGTTACATAAGTCTTTGTTCGGCAAAATAATTTATCGCTTGAGCAGATACGATTTTTTTCTTCGAAAATTTTTACTAAAAAATATGTCGTATTTGAATAAACAATTTTGTTCGCTGTAAACAATTTTTACATGCGTGTTTGTTCTATAAAAAAGTATATGATTTAATGTACTTTTTAATAAAATAATATAATTTTTAGTAATCTATATGAATTTACTTATAAATTTCACACTTACATTTTCCTTTTTGTTAGAGACTGGGTGTCAACGGGACACTAACGTCTCGCCTATGCTACCTGGACCCAAGAATATTGACATCGATTCAGTAGTAGTTTGGCATGATGTTTTTGATGAAAATGTTAAATTTGGAGAAAAAGCAGATCCTCATATCAATAACTCCGATACCTATTATGTTACCTGCGATCATTTTGCTTCACCATCTTTATATTTGCCGCTAGTGATGCATACATATAAAGATTGTTTTCGTTGAACATTGAAATCACCTTCACCTTTAACAACTCATCAGAAATATTCATCACCAGAACTTGAAGAACTTACAAATTCAATCCCATATGATATTAGCTACACCTATACCTTTCTCAGTAATATATACAAAACATGTAATGGTCCTTTTTGTTTTAATCATACTGATTAGATTTATTCATTATAATCCGCCTGAAATCGCCCCGAAGCAAAAAAACGTTACATCTCAAAAAAAGGTGGATTTATTAATGATAAAATGTTTTTTTTATCTCAACACTTATACCTATAGCTTAAGCTGTAAGTATAAGTCTTGAGATAAAATTACAGAGGAACAAAAACTAGTTTTATGGATTTTGGATGCTTGTTAATAGAGAAAAGCAGTGTATGTATGAGGCAAAGTATAATAAAGCGATGTATAAACCGATATAGCACTTTCAATAAACGACCCTTTACATTTAAATACTTTTTACCACTTTTAATGTCATCTAATACTATTGTTTCCCGATTAACGTTTGTAAGTCAACGCCTTTTCAAACTCAAATATGATGTTGAGCATGATCATCGAGGCAAACACAATAATCACAAATGTTTCATAGACAATAGCATAATAAATGCGATCATATAAATTCATTCGTTCCTGTTGAGTCTCACTTTATTCGTATGGATTAAATTAATATATTAATATACGGTATATAATTGACGGCAGCCTCAGTATGAACCTTATGTTGTACATTAGGTTTACACTGAGGCTGCCGTACGATGAATAATGAATGGTGTGTTGAATCTATTTACACATAATTGAAAGCTATAACTGAGTGCCAGTATCAGGATATTAAACTACACCCATTAAAAGTACATTGAAACAATAATCTTGGCTTTTAAATTCCTATAAATATCAATGCGAAGTATGTCACAATATTACAGACGGTAATGATAAAAAAAAGAGCAGCAGGGACAAAGATTCTTAAATTATGATAATTCATCTTATACCTACTATTATACCTAACTATTATATTAAAATGATTAAAGCCTGATCTTTCAATGGCCAGATAACTTATATCAGTGAAATAAATGATGCTATGACATTTGGTTCATGTAAACTCTGTCAAAGTCACATAATATAATATATTCCTGAGGTAAAATTTATCCGACGATTGAAAATTCACCCTTAGGGGTAACTGTTTAGGTTTACTGATTTAGGATTTCAAATAATTCCTAGAAAGTTCAAAAGTTTCTTTATTTCATTTAATTTAAATATTAGATTTGATTTAAATATAAAATATTTTATATAAAATAATATATTATATTTTATAAGCCTAGATGAGAAATGATTGAAAAATAAATTGGATTAAAATTTATTTTTGTTAAAGATTTTTTAAAAAAAAGATCACCTATAGATTTTATGATTTTTATAATGTAACAACTTAATAAAATTTATAGAAAGAGTAGTAAAGTAAATAAGTGTTTGTAATAACATTAACCTTTACTATTTATATTATGAATTTAAACATTGAACTCACAATTATTGTCTTATAAAACATGAAAATGAAACATCAATTCCATAAAACAAAGTCGTATATTAAGATGTATACTAGATTGTTCCGAAGAACAATGTTGTACATTCAGATACGTGCTAGGTCGTTCCGGAAAACAAAACCGTATGGTATCATACGAATCATATTTATGCGAAAATAGTAATTAAGGTATCTAATAAAATGTGAAGATAAAGGTATTGAGTTCTTAAATAGCGTTTTGTATTTTTTTTCCTCAAAATGTCTATATTTTCACTAACAAATTATGATTATACGTACACAGAAATTCAAATGCTCATAGTGTAAAACGATAATCTGGCACATACGATTTTGTTCTTGGGACCCGTCGATTTGTATTCTACATACTAAAAACTATATGGCACTATATTTTTTTTATTTTTTTTTCGTTTACTTATTGAAATAATCAATCGAACAATATCTTATTTAAATTAGATACCCGCAAACAAACATGTATTGACATGTACGCACTTGTTCAATGCAACACCGAGCGCGCTCGCAGCGACTTACCGTCATTTGCGTGTTTGTTCTCTGCAAAATCAAATACAAACCCGCTCTCCTCAAAAATACAAAGTTTTTGTTTAAAATTACAATTTAGATTTATAAAGGACCATCTAGTGAGTGGTTAAATAATGTCGGGATGGCCAAGAAAGATAATATTACCAAATTTAGCTCTGCATTTAAATGAAAATTATGGCAGTCTTATTACAAGCATTAACAACAACGATAAAACCTTTTAAAAGGTAACTAATAGTTTAGATGTGTACATAATATACTGTAACATTGCATAAATTGTTGTATTTTAAAGTTAATAGTCATTGTAAACAAAATTACACGGAAACTCATTCATTTTCATCGTTTGTGCATATACAATTTTGTTCAACAAAAATCTAAATTTATCTTATAAATAAATCCTGAAAAACCTATTTTACTTTTATATTGATAGACTTTATAATAAGACTACGATTAGACATATTTATTTTCTACCTTATTATTGTTACATAAGTCTTTGTTCGGCAAAATAATTTATCGCTTGAGCAGATACGATTTTTTTCTTCGAAAATTTTTACTAAAAAATATGTCGTATTTGAATAAACAATTTTGTTCGCTGTAAACAATTTTTACATGCGTGTTTGTTTTATAAAAAAGTATATGATTTAATGTACTTTTTAAAAAAATAATATAATTTTTAGTAATCTATTTGAATTTACTTATAAATTTCACACTTACATTTTCCCTTTTGTTAGAGACTGGGTGTCAACGGTACACTAACGTCTCGCCTATGCCACCTGGACCCAAGAATATTGAGGTCGATTCAGTAGTAGTTTGGCATGATGTTTTTGATGAAAATGATAAATTAGGAGAAAAAGCAGATCCTCATATCAATAACTCAGATTATGTTATTTGCGATCATTTTGCTTCACCATCTTTATATTTGCCGCTAGTGATGCATACATATAAAGATTATTTTCGTTGAACATTGAAATCACCTTCACCTTTAACAACTCATCAGAAATATTCATCACCAGAACTTGAAGAACTTACAAATTCAATCCCATATGATATTAGCTACACCTATACCTTTCCCTGTAATATACACAAAACATGTAATGGTCCTTTTTGTTTTAATCATACTGATTAGATTTATTCATTATAATCCGCCTGAAATCGCCTCGAAGCAAAAAAACGTTACATCTCAAAAAAAGGTAGATTTATTATTAATGTTTTTATGGATTTTGGATGCTTGTTAATAGAGAAAAGGAGTGTATGTACGAGGCAAAGTATAAAAAAGCGATGTATAAACTGATATAGCACTTTCAATAAACGACACTTTACATTTAAATACTTTTTACCACTTGTAATGTCATCTTAGACTATTATTTCCCGATTAACGTTTGTAAGTCAACGCCTTTTCAAACTCTTTTCAATTATATGATGTTGAGCATGATCATCGAGGCAAACACAATAATCACAAATGCTTCATAGACAATAGCATAATAAATGCGATCATATAAATTCATTCGCTCCTGTTGAGTCTCACTTTATTCGTATGGATTAAATTAATATATTAATATACGGTATATAATTGACGGCAGCCTCAGTATAAACCTTATGTTGTACATTAGGTTTATACTGAGGCTGCCGTACGATGAATCATGAATGGTGTGTTGAATCTATTTACACATTGAAAGCTACAACTGACCGCCAGTATCAGGATATTAAACTACACACATTAAAAGTACATTGAAACAATAATCTTGGCTTTTAAATTCCTATAAATATCAATGCGAAGTATGTTACAATATTACAGACGGTAATGATAAAAAAAAGAGCAGCAGGGACAAAGATTCTTAAATTATGATAATTGATCTCATGCCTACTATTATACCTAACTATTATATTAAAATGATTAAAGCCTGATCTTTCAATGGCCAGATAACTTATATCTGTGAAATAAATATGCTGCTATGACATTTGGTTCATGTAAACTCTGTCAAAGTCACATAATATAATATATTCCTGAGGTAAAATTTATCCGACGATTGAAAATTCACCCTTAGGGGTAACTGTTTAGGTTTACTGATTTAGGATTTCAAATAATTCCTAGAAAGTTCAAAAGTTTCTTTATTTTATTTAATTTAAATATTAGATTTGATTTAAATATAAAATATTTTATATAAAATAATATATTATATTTTATAAGCCTAGATGAGAAATGATTGAAAAATAAATTGGATTAAAATTTATTTTTGTTAAAGATTTTTTTTAAAAAAAGATCATCTATAGATTTTATGATTTTTATAATGTAACAACTTAATAAAATTTATAGAAAGGGTAGTAAAGTAAATAAGTGTTTGTAATAACATTAACCTTTACTGTTTATATTATGAATTTAAACATTGAACTCAGAATTATATTCCAGTGCATGGGCTAGGGTTGAACCGGTGGTAGTATTTTTGTTGACTTTCCGAAAATAGCTTGTTAAGTTTAACTTGGAAATAAAATTTTTTGAATTTTGAATTTTTGAATTGTCTTATAAGACATGAAAATGAAACATCAATTCCATAAAACAAAGTCGTATATTAAGATGTATACTAGATTGTTCCGAAGAACAATGTCGTACATTCAGATACGTGCTAGGTCGTTCCGGAAAACAAAACCGTATGGTATCATACGAATCATATTTATGCGAAAATAGTAATTAAGGTATCTAATAAAATGTGAAGATAAAGGTATTAAGTTCTTAAATAGCGTTTTGTATTTTTTTTCCTCAAAATGTCTATATTTTCACTAACAAATTATGATTATACGTACACAGAAATTCAAATGCTCATAGTGTAAAACGATAATTTTGCACATACGATTTTGTTCTTGGGACCCGTCGATATAATATTATGCATTAAGTAGATAAATCAGGTTATTTATCGCTTTTTAGTTATGTAGGTACTGATTTTGTGTGGTTAAAGTTTTTGTCGTTTGTGTTTTTTTTTAAGTCGGTTTTTTTTTTTTTATTCCAAATAAATTGATGTTGGTTTATTTTGATTCTTAGTCGATTGATGTGGTCAGGAGTACAAAAAGTTACGATCTAACGGTTTTCTTTATCCTGGTTAGTTTCAAAGTAATCCACCAAATAAAATACCAAAAGCTGTTGAGTTGGAACTAATTCGATTCTCGATTGTGTCGGGAGCAGGCCTGCTGTAAGTATATTTCTTGTAATCACGCTACAATGATTATTGTTTGCGACTATTAATACATAGACTATAGACTTATAGACTACAGTGCTACAGTCGGCAATATCAAATGGTGTATTTTTAATGTGAAGGTTTTTCATTTGATGTTTACTTATAAGTAATAATTGTTTAATTGTTATAAAATGTATAGGGTATTATGATTCTTTAGTATTCCGGTAAAAGTATTGATATGTGTGCACAATAAGTGAATATGTGAAAATGTCGGGGTTTTTGGTTTTTTTAGATTAAATTTAAAAGGACGTACTATAACTATATAGTTTTAATGGAAAAGTAGTCAAAGCAAGCCTAATAATGTTCTTATTAATTTTTATTTTAATATTAACCAACAATATTTCAATATTTGTAACTTCAAAAACAGGTTGATTATTTTATTATTTGCGTAGTAAAATCATGACAAAATAGTGTATCTGGTTTAAATCATCTACGACAAAATGGCATCCTATTTGCATTCATAATTACCGATGTTAGCGAGGACAACAGACAAAGGGACACAACGAAACTCTAAGTACTAGTAACTCTAACTAAGTACTAATAATTATATAAAAATCTATTGCAATACTTACGGGACCTTAGGTTATTAATACAATATTATTAACAACTAGCTGTGCCCGCGACTTCGTTCGCGTGGTGTTTGATTGACTTAAGCCGTTTATGCGCTAACGTCCCGACGCCCGACGCCATGACGCTGACGCCAGACGTCGCGACGCCAACGGCCGACGCCACAACGCCGACGCCCGACGCCGGGACGCCGACTAACGCCGTGCCCGACGCCGACGCCACGACGCCGACGCCCGTCGCCGACGTCCGACGCCGTGACGCCGTGCCCGACGCCGCAACGCCGACGCCCGACGCCGCGACGCTGACACCCGACACCACGACGCCGTCGCCCGACGCCAACGCCGTATTACGACAGTATTTAGTATCAGCATTGTACCCGTGCGAAGCCGGGGCGAGTCGCTAGTCTTATAAATATTTTTCAAATCGGAACAGTAGTTCCTGAGATTAGCGCGCTTAAACAAACACAGATAGTAAATACCTACTATCTGGTGAAGACAGATGTGGTGATGACTATGTGAATTATACCCCATACAACACAAAAACAATATTTAAAATCGGTTCATAAACGACGAAGATATCCGCGAACAAACATAAAAAAAACATAGTTTTATACGGTTGAAACCTTCTCCTTTTTTTTAAGGTCGGTTAAATATACTGTTTTCTATTGCTTCGCGTCGCTGTTTAGGTAGATAAGCGATCGCCCCGCGCGTCCCGCACACCGCGCAGTCAACACGCGTCGAAGTTCGTCCGACTTACTTCAAATTTATCGTCACTACTCGGCTCCTATGTATCTCAGCGTTATGTTTTATAGCCTATAACCTGCTCAGGAGTATGGACTACAATCGTACTAAGTTTGGTTAAAATCCCTTCAGTAGTTTTTGTTCCATGCGTGCACATACAGACAGACAGACAGACAGGCAGACAAAAATTTATTGATTGCATTTTTGGCATCAGTGTCGATCACCAATCATCCTCCAATAAGAATTTTGAAAAAATATTCAATGTACAGAATTGACCTCTCTAGAGTTTTATTATAAGTATATAGATATGGATATAGATATATAGATAGTTGTACTTAAGTATAATATCTAAAAATATTATGATAATATCAACGTTATAATAAACCCAACAAATAATTATTTACGTACTACCACACCAAAAATCAAATTTGTGATAATAAATAGGTGAAATTTAGAATTTAACGCATTTATTATAATATATTAGTTCGTTATCATAAAATATGTAGAAGGTTGAAAATGGCTTTTATCTGATCCGAGAAAAGGATAGTAGGCCGTACCTACTGCCGTGCCGCTTATTTTTTCTCGACTTGGCTGGGCACTCCAGTGGCACCAGATAACAAAGTTCGGAGGACTTTCAAAACTTAACTACGATCACCCGATCTACAAAGTCTATGCGTATCTAGCAAACACACACACACACAAGTACCATGCCTAAACCCACACACATTCACACTGTGCTTTAGTGTATATCATGAATCGTGATTTATATTTCTGTTGCCGCTAAAACAACAACGTAGATACACACTAATAAAACAGAATAAAAAAATTATGATCCAATACAACAAATGTGATTTTTATTAAGTCCTTGTAGAAGCCCTCTAACGTTGTCTCTCCTTGTTCTACAAGGTGATATTTTGTAAATTTTGAATAATAAAATGTAACAATTCCTAACTTCGTCATAATATAGGTACTACTGTGTAGACTGTAGAGCCCTGAATTTACTAACACTACTTAAATAATTAAGTAAAGTTACGGCCGTGTTTCACCAAGCAATGTTAAAGTTAACGCCATGTGAAAATACCATGGCATCTCCTTCATTGACAGGAAATACGAGAGGGATAACATGATATTTAACATGGCGTTAACTTTAACATTGCTTGGTGAAACACGGCCTAATAAGCCTGCTAAACAGAAACAGCGATTACGGACAGCCAACGATTAAAGTGGACTTTTTATCGATTCGATATTCGGTCGTTAGCCTATGAACTAAAATCGTTCTATTTCGACCCAAATAAAATAATTTCTTATGTTCATAGCGATTTAGTCAGTAGATAGTAATCTAAATAATTGTCCGTCGATCATACCTATGTAGGGCATGAACTCAATGTAAAATGTGTACCAAATCGTTCATGGTTCCTTGCCCTTTATTGAGTAAAGCTCGACAATCATAAAAAATTGGTCCGATACGTAGGTCTACTTATTTTTATTACGAAACAAGGACATCATAAGTAATTTTTGGGAATTGAATTTAAATAGCTTTTTAGTAGTTTATATTATAATACCTTTTATTACTAAGTATATACCTACTTGGTACAATTATTATTATTACTCTAATTTGTTAAATTACTATAATTCTTGAAAACATTATTTTAAAATACATCTGGCTGGAGAAACGTTTTGAAATGTTACCCCAGCATGATTTGTTTTTCAAGAAAACTACAATCCCATCAAAAACATAAGTTAATGTCAAGTCTCGCTAGGTACTTAATTGTTTTGCCGTAAAATGTTGTGAGATCCAAGTTTGTAATGCCAAGCCGGGGTAAATCGGTCGGTCTAACAACATTAAAAATCTTTCATGCTTTAACTAAATAAGTAAGTAAGGTTTACTGGCAATCCCATGAAAACACAATGTACATGATAACATCTATTTCACAAGTCAATATATTAAATCACAGATTGTTTAGTGCGATTGCCAAGTCGAAACTTGGTTTCTCGCAATGGGCCTTATCTACCTATATAAAATTTCGTTGAAAGACGAGCTTGGAAGGGGGCTCTATATGTAATAGAATCAAAAATGAGGAAATCCGTAGCAGAGCTAAATTAACTGACATAGTCCGGTGCATTAGCAAGTTGAAGTGGCAGTGGGCTGAACATAATTTATAGCTCGCGAACCCGATGGCTGCTGGGTCCTAAAGTTTCTCGAGTGGAAACCGGTACGTCAAAGCGTTGGACGACCCCCAGACAGGACAGAATACCTGAAGCTCGTAGGGAGTTAGTGGATTCAGGACAGGAGCGACCTATAGGAAAACTTCGGGGGAGGATTATGTCCAACTGTGGAGTAACGACTTTAAAAAATAATGTAATAAGGGAACTAGATAATATTACTTCATAAAATATAAAATCAGAAAATTAGTAGGTAGGTGTAAATTTTTTTTATTTAATTTACGTTTGTACTTCCTAGCAAAAATCATTCAACAGGAACCAGTTGATCTAGTGGAAATTTGTAAAATCTATTTGAGAGAGGATTGAAGATATTTGAGAAAGGATATTTCTTATTTTTAGCCGTCAAAGTTGAAATAGCCAATAACTGTATGATGGCCATTTACTATAACTGCCTTGAGTGCCTCCCGTTTTTTATTATTTTAATTACTTACTACATGGATTGTGCTATGTATAACTTAAACCTAATAAACTTTCATAAAAAAAATAACTGTCACGTTCTGTCATTCTTGAAAGTGACGTTTGACAATTGAAAATGGCACAACATGACGATTCATACAAATTCTCGGAAATGCACATTTGCAATGTCACGCGATCCTTGACATCCGGACATTAGTTTGCATTTTACCAAAATTTCCCTTTTGAGTAATAAGAGTTAGTTAAAATGCCGCGTTAGTGTTAACCAAATTAACTAATGCAAGATAACTTATCAGTCGTCGTTTCGAAAAATGAGCTCAACAACAATGTACAGGAGGAGAGCGGGTTAATGTCTCCAAAAATAATGGAAACGAGATATTACGAGGGTTGCGGACGTGAAGGTCCCATTCGGTGCATTTTCCTCGCAGAATTCCACCCCGTCGCAGGCCCGAAAATATCATGTCAGGTTTGTGTAACTCACTCCATTTTACCGCAACACGTTTCCAACTTAAACACGAAACCTTACGAATTTATTGCAAAATATTAGCCAATACGGTCATATTGTCCGTTTCACTCTTATCATTTAAACTAGAGTTATGCAGGGTACTTTTACTAAAACTAATCTTTGAATTGATTGATACATTTTTTTATTATATTTAACACAACAAACAAAATCACTATAAATCGCACGCTTTAGCTTAAAAAATATTTAAATAATAATTCTTGAGTACTTCATCTTTTGCATACTACCCTAATATTTTTCGTACATACTACCCTATTATTGTCCGTTTCACTCTGATTATATAAACTAGAGTTATGCAGGGTACTTTTACTAAAACTAATCTTTGAATTGATTGATACATTTTTTTATTATATTTGACACAACAAACAAAATCACTATACTTAAATCGCACGCTTTAGCTAAAAAATATTTAAATAATAATTCTAGAGTACTTCATCTTTTTGCATACTACCCTAATATAATGAAAAACACTAGAACACCTGTTAAAAATACCTTATATTAATTACTGAAAAGAGTATTTTTGACTTTTCATATTTTGTTACAGTTTCCAGAAGACTATGTTTCCAAAGAATTGTTTGATTCAATCAATGCATACATTATCCCAAAGCCTCAAATACAAAAATGTACAATGACCATGTAAGTGATGATTATATTCGGATTTGTGATGTTTTAGGTTAGGTTTACAAATTAAAGAACAGTACATATTATTTACAAATTTATCATGAAGGGATTAGTAGCTCTGACTTCCATATTGTTAAATTTGAATTTTGATTATTTTAATATACAATTATATTCTGAGTAACAATATTAATAACTTTATCTTCACTATTATCAGTTAAACTAAAACTGAATTTATTTATATAATAATACACAAAGATAAGGAAATATTCATAGTTCCTTAATAATGGGAAATCCCTTTTAATCTATACTTTAGTAAAGGACTATAAGTAATGCTGATAAAGAAGTCTGTTATCAGCAGCGGCTAATTGTCCTCAAATTCTGTTTATTTTCCTTACTGAGTACTATGTAGAATGGTACCCATGTAAGCCTTTAAAACGATTGTTATTTTGTATTTTTTAATTTCTTTTCAACATAGTAGATAGCCATTCTGCAGCAGGAGCTTATATCCTGCACATGAGTACTTATTGTTGATGAAACATCAATGTTCTTGTCAATTGATAAAAACATATTTTTTTACAGAAATGCCTTAGGTCACAAAATAATTGGCTATCCAATACGAATAGATAACTCCAGATATGAACGGAACATGTACATGTTCAATCTGTGTTTTGTCTGTGATAGCTGGTCTAAGACTGTGCAATATGAACCTGTTGTGAAGAAACTTGGGGAGCATTTGGTAATACTAACATTCTTTATTATAATAACTAGTTTAAGTCAAGCAGAGTACTGCATTGAACAATAGGTATATACTGAGGGACAACTGGTAAAATATACTCTGATCAAATTCAATATGATGTAAATGTAAACAAGTAAATGTCACTTATTCACTGCACTACATATAATTCTTTTAGCTGACTTTCATTTCTATGGAACTCTTTCCGTGCCTAAAATGAACTAATGGAACCCTTATCTTACATAGGATCACTTTGTTGACTGTCTGTCTATACTCTATCAAGACCTATTTTCTCAGGAATGTGTCGAAATACTTGTATCGAGCTGAAATTCATATCCAATATTATATTTTAATATATTTACACATCACCAATGGACAGCAGAGCTCTGCTGTCCATTGGTGATGTGAAAAAATCAGACTTCTTGGCCAATGCAATCAAAAGATATAGTCATTTGTGCCAAAAAAAATTGTAATTTTCGACACTTGCAAGTAAATTAAAACCTACAATGTACATTCATTTAACTTATAATCTTGAAATTTAGTACAAACTACAAAGCAACATTATTTAAATTTATTTTTAAAACGCATGTCTATTATACTTATAAGCTGTACTAAAATAAAATACTTAGTCAACGCTTTACATAATATGTAAGTTTATATAACCTACTTATTTGTACGGAACCCAGTGCGGGAGTGCAACATGCACTTAGCTGGTCTTTGGTTTTCATTTAGATCACTTAAGCCGTGTTCGTAGTCGTATTTTATTGCGCATGCGCCGTGGCACTAGAGAAACTGTGTATGGTCAATCAGTCTTAAGTTATTTACCTATATTTCTTTTAATAAATTAACAGGTAACTAAAAAAAAGGTTTCTATAATTATTTATTGTATAACATGCTTGGGTCCATCAACACACCAGCAAACATGGCTATTAACTCAAACTGGAGTATAGTTTTCATTTCTCTCACTCTTTATTTAAACAAGTTTTTATTGCTTTAATTTTAATTCCAATGGTTACATTTGAAAGTTTACTAATGTTAAATACAGACAATAATGGAGGAGGAAACAAGATTTGTGTCAAGCGGTTCCACAAAGTTGCCAACTCTCCTCGCACACTTGCTACATGACCTGAATACATATAGGAAGGCAACCTTAGGAGGTAAGCACAGTTAGATCACATAACAATACCTATACGATCTCCGTAGCGCAGTGGTTAAACGCGTCGGTGCTCGAGCGAGAGGTCGCGGGTTCGAATCCCGCCGAGGGGACAAAAAAGTTTTCAATGTTCCTGGGTCATGGATGTGTATTAAATTTGTGTATAATATAATAAAAATCTTAAATATGTGTATAGTATAAAAGTATTAAATATATTTTCTTTGTCTTTGTTGTTTGGTACCTATAATACAAGTTCTTTGGATACTTAGTACGGATTTACATTGACATGGCGTGGCGTCCATAGATATTATATTATAGTCAATAGTAAATTTGCTATTGAAATAGTGTTAGCTGCTACGTTAATATTAACTTTTTTTTATAAAAAGTTTTTTAATATCTCTGAAGTTCCAGAGTAAGAATAGCACCGCCCTATCGACAATCTTTCCAATGGGTGTCGTAAAAGGTGACAGAGAGAATATTATATACCGGAAATGGTCAGCCGTGTTTTTGCGGTCATAGTCCGCATCCTAAAAGTGTGCTAGCCAAGTGCCTGCCAAGGTTACCACCATAAAATACTTTGGGGCTTATGTCTAGGAGTGGACCTCATAGCTGAAACGACGGCGAAATTTTTGTACACTTTATTTTTTTTTTCTTTATATAGTACACTGGGGGAGGCCTTTCCCCGGAAGCGGGACAGTTTAGGCTAATAAAATAAATAAAATAAAATATGCTTTATTTCAGTCCAATTATAAATAGTATAGTAATATCATTTTTTTTTCTTACATGCTATATTAATTTTGCAATTTATGTATGTGTTATATTATCACTTTATATCAATTAGTAGATTAGTAACTCAAATGTTTAATATACATGAAATGATGTCATTTTCTTATTACAATAACTATTTTCAGTCAAATTTATATAGGCTAATAATAATAATATATTTTTTTCTGCAGAAGGCGACACAGTAATGCATTTGAAGGTGCTAGAAGTCCGCAAAGATCCGAGCACTGTGCACGACTTTGATGTGCCAGCACTCGTGGCGTCGGTCGGATTGCCTCGACCTGGCAGACAGCCTCGAATAGCACCGCCAGAGGGTACCGAGACGATACAGAGCCAAGAGCATTTAGATGTGGAAGATGATGAGGTTTTTGAAGTGGATATAGAGGCTGAATGGGACTTGACTACAAGACAAGTGAGTTAACATAGTTAACACTAATAAAGTGGGAAAAAAGTGCAAATATTTAGTGTAATATTACTATATAACATGTATTCCCATCAATAACCTACAGTACAATCAATAACATATGAGCTAATATTATATATTAGCTCAAATGTTATTTAATCATAATCTGCACTAACGGATGAATACTGAAACGTTGGTTAAATTAAATGACGCTATCGTAACTTGGTGTCCTTGTCATTCCGCCTAGAAGTAACAGGGACAGCCTGTGAATAGGGGGTGCTACCTTTTAATAGAGGGTCAATATTCGGTCGTAAGAAATTTGTCTCGTAAATCGCAGAATGGATAGTCGACCGTCATGGAAAGAATGGTAAAATCAAAGCTGTAAAGCTTTATGTCTCACAAAACATTAAATACTCATAAGAGTAAGAGAGAAAACATTATAACATGCCTTTTCGTTATAATCTAATAATGGCCCGGCTTTGAAGCCCAAAATATGGAGTCCAATTTTACAATGATGGCTCTTGTTTATAATGCAATAAGGTATAGTGTCCCTATTTAAAACTGTCTCTTATTATAAATAAGGTACACATTTTTAATGTACTAATGTTAAGTACTGACTCAGCTGGACTTTAATCAGTATACATTTTTTATTGCATTTAAATAATTATCATGTATCAACAATTGCGTCATTGAAAGACGTTAAAGTGACTTGGTAATTAAATATGATACACATAAATACCTGTATTTTTCTATCATAATTGAAGACATGAACGGATGAAGGTGATATGTCCTAGAAACCCTGTGACATATCACCTTCATCCAAATTTACCTACAAAATTGAGTTTAACCTTTTTTTTTTACATAAATATCTTGCAATCAGCTATATAGCTATAAACTGTGAGTTTAAACTGTCACTTAGAAATTTTAGGATATTAAGTACATTGATTCTACACATGGATCTTTCGATTAATGAACTTTATACGTTACGATGTATTCTTAATATAAAAGTAAATATACAAGTTTGTTAAGTATTCTAAAAAGTGACAGACACAATTCCTCGAAATCATAATTTTGCTACATATCACCTTCATCCATTCATGTCTTTATTTGTTATTTTTAATATTACAGATTCTACCTTATATCAACGGTTACAACCATGTATCGAAAATTGCCTCCGACACAAATGTTGAAAAAACTCTTGTCAAGTCTTGTATACAGAATTTAGTGTACTATGGTGTGGTAGGTGATACAATATCTTTCTGAACCCTTATTTAATCCTTCGTTCATAATACTCTAATATTGGATAATGTTCCGCGTAAAAACACTAAAAGTATGGGTAGTTTTCACTACCCATACAAATCTGCAGCAGCTGTGGTGTCGTGTGTAAACTGTCTAATTCTTCGTGATTAAAAATATGTGTTAATCTAGAGTGTCAACTTTATGCATGCCAAATTTTATCTAAATGGGTCTAGCCGTTTGCCCGTGAAAAGTTACAAACATACTCAAACTCTCCCCTATGTAATATAAGTTTTATTAATCTGCCTTTCGTATTCTTCATATTAATGTGGTTTATTTTGAAATGTTGTGTTCATTTATGTGCAATTATTTCTATATAATACACCTTAATAAATAGTTATTCCCTTACTAATAAATATATTGTTGAGGAGCAACACTTGTTGAGGTAAACACTGTTTTGCCATTATCTGTGAAGTAGTGTCGATTCTTTTTATATACTAGCTGCGTTCTCGTGGTTTTTGAGTGACTTAAACCGTTTATGCAACACACGCAGTGAAAGTCCCCAAATGTGAATAATTTTCCCCGTTTTTGCAACATTTCTCACTGACGCTTCGCTCCTATTGGTCGCAGCGTAATGTTATATAGCCTAAAGCTTTCCTCTATAAATGGACTATCCAACAAAAAAAAAAGATTTTTTCAAATCGGACCGGTAGAGATTAGTAGTGCATTTAAACAAACATACAAACTCTTCCCGCTTTATAATATTAATATAGATGTCAGACAGCGTGTAAATATTTTTATTAGTAACGGACTTAAATCATATAGTATCTAAGGTAACCGGGCTTCAGTTTAATGTAAACATTCTGCAGGTAACTCTGATACCCGTGTTGAAGTTCAGTAACATGTACCGAGCCACCCCGAACCTGAGCCGACTGTTCAACGACCACGAGCTACAGAAGTCATGTCTGGCTTTCGTCAAGCCTGAATGTGATAAAGAAAAGGTAAACTATTAAAATATTTTATGAAACATCTTCATAATTTAAAGTCTTTATTACACACATAATAAGGTATATATATCTATGTTCTGATAAAATTGTAAATATACATTATAATACAATCAGTACCTACTTTGTTGCTTGTTTAGACTATTTTACTTACGATTACCTATAAATTATAATGAACATATCCATGTCGGATGGGCATGTAAAAAATGTCGGTCCTGCGCCAGTCGTGTCGGTTATCATACCCACTGCGCTACCAGAGTGAAGGAAGAGAGAGTGCTTCAGTGTATTGCGCACACACTTGGGCACTATAAAATGACTTGTGCGTAGCTGCCCGTCACCGAAATCGGTGTGGGAGGCATTATTATTACAATGAACAAACCGCTTATTAACCGCTCATATAAATATAATATATTTGTATATTCCCCAGCCCGCTCTCTCGGGCGTGTTGAATGTCCTGTGCGCGCTACAACAGGGGACGACACTGAGGGACGTGTGCGAGCGGTTCCTCACCTCGCCCACAGACCCTTTCGATGTCCGCCGCCTGATTGTGTTCGCGCAGCTGCACGAGCTGATCAAGTGTCTGAAGAGGTATATGCAGTCTCACATCACATCGGAGTGAAATAATTAGAGATGAAACGGATAGTAGTTTGGCCGGATACCGGATATTCGGCAAGCTACTAGGCCGGAGCGCCGGATATCCAGCTGCCGGATATTCGGCCCTTTATATTTGACGCGATCAGTTTGATTTGAATTTTTGGTGCGGTGAACGAGATCGGAAATATTCAGGCGCATTCGAGTCGCACGTAACCGGAGATCGGGTCGACTCGGGGGCGTTCGCGAGTGTTATCGCGTAAAATTTGGTATTTATTCATTACAATTCGCCATTTGTTAATTTTGAGTATTAAACTAATAATTAATAAAACAAACATTTTTGATGTGCGATTATAAAATAAACGGTGTCCACAAACTATTGGAGTATGATTTGCCTTTATAAAATAATGAGAATTTAAAAATTTTACTATCCGGTATCCGGCCGGATAGTGAAAACAAGGCCGGATAGGCCGGATACCGGATAGTTACCGGATATCCGTTTCATCTCTAGAAATAATACGTTATATTTAGGAGTGGTGCCGGAATGGTGGCGATCATTGCATATTTCTGGCGAATAACATATCTCTTTAGTAATAAAAATAAGTAAATATTTTATATAAACAATGTATATGTCGCAGTCATCTAATTGCAATCGCCATTTCATCGAGTGACTAGCGTTTTTATCGAATGACGACGTTATATTGATTTTTGACGCATGCGCTCGTAAAGCACCAATCAAAAACCTTTATTTCCTATTACCTGTTAATTTTAATTTGAATAAATTGACGGGAAACAGAAAATAAAGGTATTTAATTGGTGCTTTACTAGCGCATGCGTAAAAAAATAAGCCACCGAGCAACGGCCACTGTCTGTCAAGTTATTTTTCTATACGATACGTTATCAACGACAGTGAGAAATTGTATAGATTATTTAATAACCAAAATGAATTCAGTCTGTGATCAAAATGAAGTTTGGTTTGCATAGGCCCACAGTATAAATACCTTACAGATAAACATACATATTTTTAATACTTAAAAACTATATAGAACATCACACTACACATGTTGTCCTTGATGTGTAGCTTACTTATACTTTGTTAATATTTTAATTAATAAGGGGGTCAGTTTTCCATAAATTCAAATATGCTGAGTAACCAACCTTACTTACGAATTTTAATTTATAAATAATTATAAACATATTAATGATTTTGACTCTTTATCCTCTCGTAACGAATGCTTTGATGACTATGATCGACAGATTTATAAGCTTAAAATAATTTATTATAACAGCCCGTTAGAACCATTTTCAATACAGCATAAATCAATATCAGTAATTTTACAGTAGGAAGAAATAATTTATTATCTTGGTCAATTGAATAGATTTTTTGGAACCAAATGGACGTTCCTTATTGGCTAATTCAAATGGCGTTTCATTAAGTGCCAAACTCAGAAGTCGATGACGCGTAAACGAATGTTTGCCTTTGTAAATATGCCGTATTGCAAATTGCTCCTTTGTGCTATTGCAGTCCGGTCGACGTTATGTATTTTTATTAAAACATATCACTTCTGCCAGGCTCCTCTCGATGATTTTTATTTCTGCTTACAGATATCCTGTATACATAAGAAATCCCAGTCGTCCCAACGTATTCAACAATCGTCTGGACTCGATGCTCGGCATTCGACGTCTGTTCACCGGCAGACACAACACGGACGAAATCTGCTGTCTAGCTCGCATAGACCATGGCACTCTAGACCAAATCATAGAGGACGATCCCAATGTTGCCATCATTTGGAAGTAAATCTCCCTAAAAATTATTTGATGCCCAGAAATTTGGAGTTATTCTGTTTCATCTGCTATCTATTTCGTGTCAGGAGGGTCGACCAAATGTAATCACTGCGTATTATTAGGAGATATCTTATAAACACTCGAAATAATTCGTAGTGTTGCCATCATTACATAATATCTCTGCCTTAGTTGGAAATAACTCTAAATATTTTGCAGTATTTATATTATATAAGCTTCTCAGAAGCGAAATATTTATTTAAAAACATTAATAAATGATAATGTACGATTTTTATAGAAAGAAGAAAAGCTTGTTAATATTTGTAAAAATACAATTTTATTCAATTTTGGCTTAGTGACATTTAGTTAATTTTTTTTACAACTCAGTCAGTAATTTTATGACATAGTTCCATTTATTTTAGCTAAAAAGATATTTTCTTTACTTAGCTTTTTAAAAGCTTTTTTTTAATTGAACTAAATATATATTAAACAAAAGCAATACTTTTAAATTGTCTAATTAAGGCCGTGTTTTACCAAGCAATGTTAAAGTTAACGCTTAAAAGTTAAAAGCCCTAAAAGTTATAAAAAAACATGGCTGTTCAATTAAATTATGTAAAAAGAATGATAACAGTACAATTAGTAGTAGAATAAACTATTGTGCCTGATTTTTTGTCACTGTGTCTATAATTGTTTACATAAATTTAAATATGATAACATAAAAACATGAATCCAGTGAAAATAGTAATTCTGATACTCTAATATAGTAATACCAGCTTCTTTCTCATTACTTGCCAATGCAAAAAAATATTGTCCTTTTTACAGTTTACATCGATCAATCCGATAGAGAAAACTGCAGCTTGAACTGAAATTACCTATTAAAAGCATGAAAAATCGACGATTAGAACCCCTGATTTCTCCTCTAAAACTTAACCGATTTAGGTACTTTTTTTAATTTAAAAAAGGCTTTACCTATATTCCTGTTTTGATTTTATCATAAAATGTACTCTAATTTGTTTCTTGGATGTTTAAACACAGCCGAAAATCTGAACATAATATTATTTAGGTTTTTAATCGTCCATATTTCTTTTAATAATTATTTTATACAAAAGGAATAAATAGGAACGTACTAATAGTATAACATAGATAGATACTTAGGAAAAAATCGTTTTGTATGGAAAAACGCCTGTTGTGTTTCCTCTTAAGAGCTGTTTCACTTCTTGTTCCCCTAGTAATATTACCGATAGAATTGTTAACGTTGTCAAAACGCGTCCATATACGCTATATGTAATTTACGAAACGAGTCACATAGATTGTTTATAGAAGCGGATGCAGTTATCTCTGTAGAATTTATTGAATTTATGTAAAAAAATAAGTCCGAAGTCTCTAGATATTGTAAGTCAATGTAATCAACGTTTAGACACCAGTACATTAGTGTAAACGTGACTTAAAATTCTCCCGCCTGTAGGTATTTAGTTAACTTGCACTGCCGCTGCGGCATTTAGTAGTTTGTTTACGCTTGTTTATTCCTTATATATCTATATTGTCACTATTCAAGTAATATGTAATAATAAATTGGTGTCGAGATAATATTTCAAATATAATATTTTTCTCTTAAAATCTAGCCTAGATTTTTGCATTGTATCGATAGTAAAGTAAATAGTTTTTACAATTTCTTCAAACATGACACTACATTAAATTTTTGAATGTTTAACTAAGTCTTATCACAAGTGTGATGATATTTTTGTAATAAAAATCAGTGTGGATTTGTATCTGTAGGTGACAATATTTCGTATTAAACAGTATTCTATTTATTCCATATTTTCATGGTTGTGTGTGAGTGATCAACTATTTATTTATCTCGAGTGAATTATTTTAAATTAACATTTTTTAAACGTATTTCATATCTTTAAGATTTAGACTGTTAGGGTTTCTTAATTTATTTTGAACGTTTGCCGATGAACGCTTTTTTGTATAGAGCCATTGTTTCAACTATTCTGATGTTTTTGAAATGTCTCGAATATAATTCACATCCATATAAGCTTACTCTGTAGAAATTTTAATTTCCATAATTCACAGGGGTAATGTTTTACAAAAGTGATAGTAGTATTAGTGTATAGTTTTAAGGTAATTTAACAACCAATACTTACTATATGTTTGCGTCCACTGATGTATGATACAGATAAAATATCACCATCTATAAATATGTACCACGTCACTGCTACATGTTACAATGGAGGTGAATTTCATCAAACCACATTTCTTGATATATGTTTTCTTCTTTCTAAAATAAGATCTTGAATGCAGTGTTGCCAGAACGTACCAAAAAGTACGGTTTTCCGTGCTTTTTTTCATACAACCGTACCACTACCGTACCTCAGTGTGCACCGTACCTTAAAAATTATACTAGTAATTAATGTTTTAATACTTACTATAAAGTGTACAAACAAGTGTTACTATGGGTAAACATTTTAATGTTTTGGAAAAACCGTACTTTTGAGTTAAAATCCGTACCTTTTCAGAGAGCCAGTCGTACTTTTTTAGGAAATCATACCGGCAACACTGCTTCGAATGTATTTATATAGGTATAAATATCAGTTGTCATATTGTCACTTTTGTAATATCAATAATTGATCTATCTTTGTTTGTAAAAGTGGGGAATGCAAGTGAAGTTAGCGACGTATGTATTTTTTAACATATCAGTGACAGTATCATAGTGGCAACAACTTTTGGCGCTTAATACCCAGGTATCTTTCAGTTCACATGATCACTGTACATTATTGTAAGATTTATGTAAAAACTAGGAGTCAATTCTCGTAATTTATATCGGTTAAATCTTGTTTTAACTCACACGCGCGCTTACATTTTGGGCATGAGCGAATAAGCAAGCACGGTAACCAAACCGAAACTCTATCGAAAATAATTAAGAGAATTAGACTTCTGTTCAGTTTCATAACTGTATGTTATTAATAATTTAATAATAATAGCATAAGTATTTTAATGTACTATTGTATGTGTGAATGATATGGACAATAATTTAAAATGCGCTAATATATTGAGCCTTGTACAACAGAAAATTAGGTGTAACTGCTTGGAGGAAATGGTACAAAACTCGAAGACCAATTCCAAAGCAGACGTAATATAAATGTATCATATATCAAGCAAGTATGGAAGTAGACAGTATTATTTTATAGATTAATATAATAATTAAATATAATTCATATCACATACACAAGGAATGAAATCAAAGTATTATGTTTTATAGAAATTAATAGATGGTTTGTGTGCTCTGATTTATAATCTTAGGCACTAAAATGCCAACAAGAGTCATTATTTCTCGAGTAAAGGACAGAGAAGGAAAATATATAAATCAGTAGACCCAACAGGAACATTTGAAAGCTCCGTAAAGTAACGTTCACGAATAATAATTGTATGAAAAGCGCAATGACAGCGCCAATACTATTGACAATAGATTGCTTTACTTTATGGAAGAACTAATGTGTTCCTGCGTGAGCTTCTGATTATTTTTATTAGTTCTAAATTGAAACTATTAAACACAATGACTGAATTGTACTGAATGTACTTAAGTAACGGAGTATATAATATATTATGTATAATTCGAATGTATAAAAAAATTAATATTTTCTTAAAAACAAAAAATTCCTTCATTAATTTCAGTAGATTCGAATTAACTTTCTTTCATAAATAAATAGTTTCAAGAAATATATTCTTATTATTTGTATGTTGTTAAATTCGTGACCGTTTATGAATGCATAGAAATCGCATAGTTGTGACTTGTGAAATGCATTGACTTCCTCAACATATCACAAGAACTGCAATAATAATTAATAATAAAACCACACACAAGATGTAATAACTTATTTTATAAGTATTTATTTGTAGTACAAATTGGGTTAGGAATTGCGATAAATTGTTTGTCATCTTGGAAAAATAAGTTTTCACATAATTGAATTGTTCCTTTTGTAATTTTAGAGTCTGCAATTTTAATATAATAATTATATCAATTTGTCTTAACAAATTATTATGAATCCCTCTTTTAGTTTAAAAGCTGGCGATTTTTTAAATAAAATTTTATGTTCCTCTTTCAGGATAATATTAGTAGATATGTATTGTTAATGATTGATTATGTATTTGGCTATGCGAATATAAAAAAAAACAAGTACTACAACCCTTATAGATTCCCTCTGTCTTTCCGTTCATCTGTCTGTCTGTCCGTCTGAAAAACACCATACACGTGTACTAGGGATTAATGTTTTACATACTATGCCATTGTGCAGGATTGACCAAAGCCTCCAAAATGTAAGATATAGAAAAGAACGAATGGAATATACGAACAGCAATTGACTTTTATATAGTCTATGTTACTCAGTGATAATGTAGCTTTCTAATGAAAAAATAATTATTAAAATCGGTCCAGTACTTTATGAGTTAAGTCGTTACATACAAAAATACAAATATTTCCACTTTATTATATCAGTGTAGATTTTAACTATGTTTATAGTGCGAATTTTAATTTCTAATTCGATGGCTCCTATGTAATGTGTCATTACATAGCAGCCATCGAATTAGAGTATTTATTAGTATGTTCAAAACAAGCGATCATGTAATTCTATTTTTCATTTTTTTTTTCAATCTGCTACTTGTTAGCAAGTAGCAACCTTGTTAGTACTATGTTTTTTTACATAGTTTGCTTCATAATATTATGTTTCTTGCTATGCCTACCTGCTTGCATTGCGAATGTATGATATCTATTACCTATGCATTTTGATATACTATTTTTATTTATGATGTTGCTTGGCAGCGATTAATTCAACATAAATTAACACACAGTACACATTGTGTAAGGCCCTTGGCAACATTCGCTTTTCTGTGGAAAAGATGCATGAAAACGATGATTGCCGAAAGACATGAATTGGGAGTACTGTACATTGATTTAGGGCTTCCACATAAAATCGTGATGCGATGGGACACAATGCCGTATCTCTTATTTTTACAATATGAAAATATAGGTAAGTTATGCATCAGACCGCGGTATTGTGTGGAAGATGCCCTTAAGACATAATATCGCAGTTACAATGAGACGCAATGCGACGGTCATTCTTAAGGGCAGCGTACTATGCCATGCCTTTATATAATCGTCTGTAATATCTGTATTAATGAGCAACTAAATCTGAAATTAAAATGCTGCAAAGTTTAATCTCTAGTGACTATGTTACTCAACAAAGCCGAAGAAAGAACTTATCTGCCTGCGCCTAAAAAATATGTTGTTAAATTGAGAAACATCCAATTTATTTTTCTTTATTTGATAACCAAATGACAAAACCTCAATTCAGCCACTTAAGGACTACCACAAAAGACTATGAAAGGCATAATTTTTACTAGTGGTAGTCATTCAATTCAACTAATTAGAAATTTAATTTCGTAGTTGAATTGAATATAATTTATAACATTTCAGCATCGAGCTGCTGATATTACAAATACCTGGAACTCTTGTTAGTACAATAT
The DNA here is from genome assembly GCA_905187575.2 of Celastrina argiolus. NCBI lineage: Eukaryota > Metazoa > Arthropoda > Insecta > Lepidoptera > Lycaenidae > Celastrina > Celastrina argiolus. Next base: position 19,661,586 of record LR994583.1, read on the forward strand.
AGATTAAAGTATTTCTGAGTTAAGATGCTGCTAATTGAACTGCGATCTTATATCTAAGAATAATATAAGGTATATTATGATCGTTATGCGAAAGTCAAGTAATTTTAAAGTTAAGTAGGTACTATATTTAGAATAAGACGAATAATATTCTTACACGATTATTGTTTGTATTAATATAATTTTATAGCGGTGCCCGCGACTAAGTTAGCATGAAATAGCGAAAAAAAACATTTCAAAATATTATTTATTAAAGTCCTGCTTCATTGGTCTTAAAGTGACGATATAAAGCTATCCTAGATAGCCTCATAACTATCCAACACTGTATTTCTTCAGCTTTATACTAATAATAATAATAATAACTATGGACACTACACACCACGTCAATCTGGCCCCGTGCTAATGCGTATCCGAAGAACTTGTGTTACAGGTAACCAGACAACGAAAAATTTAATACTTTAATACATATTTAAGATTTTTATTGTCATATAGACAAATTTAATACACATCAATGACCCATAAACATTGAAAACTTTTTGTTCAATCGGCGGGATTCGAACCCGCGGCTTCTCGCTCACCAACGCGATCAACCACTGCGCTAGTCAAGTATACTAATAGCATAATATTATGTGTCTAATTAAAACATGATCTTTGGAATTTCTAAACGTTTCATCTTATGCATCTGTTTATAAATTTCTTGAATTGCGAATAGAGTTTTCCATAGGAAAAGACTGCTATTAAAACACGATTAAAACTATTTAATAAATTATTTTATATTTAGTTTAGTATAAATAGGAACGTGTTTGTCACGTAAATGTTCCACTTGGTCACAAAGTAGATAATATAAACTTGGTGTATAATTTCTACATTCAGAGAGCAGAGCTGAGGGTTTCCCAACTTTTGTACACGGATTTTAAATGTCACTTTCAGGGAAGCCTCCGTTGATATTATAAAAATAATATTAATATCATAATAAATAAAATATTTTAACATGTCGAAAATTTCCTAAGTAATGTTTAGTCGCGCCCCCGGGAGGCCGCGCGGATGGGTACTGTAAGTAAAGTATTAGGGTAGTAAGTAAAAAAACAATATTTTTGAACATTTATTATACATCACATACAAGAATGTACACCGAATGACTATATACTATCACAGACATCAAAAGCTACACATATTTTTATACATATACCAAATTTACTGACGTCCACTTTTCCGAAAGTAAGTATAATTATAAACCAAATCTTTCTGACGCCTACATTTGAAACAAATAACTAATTAATTTAATATAATATGTAAACCAAATTTTCTGACGCCCAATTTACAAACAAATACCTAGGTTTTATCATAAATAATTAACATCAACCTATCGCTTCACATTATGTAACAACCTACTAAATAGACGTTGAAGTAAAGATTATGTAACAAGTTAATATGCAATAAAACAGTTTCTGGTACTGGAAAATCAAAATATAGAGCAAACATTTAAACGCTACAATATTACGTGATTAACAATAGTTTAATTACTTTACTTTTCTACGTTATACTTAGCTGGTTATAGTTGTAGAATATAGACGGTCAGAGGAAAAGTTCTATCAGCTGTTTCGCCACAAAGGCGCGGTCTACATAAGTGCAACGACCTTGGTGCTGCCACATATTTGCCATGAGCTTGTTCCGCGAGAAAGTAGCATGATGTTATATAAATATATATAATTAGCTTATTAACGTACATTATTCGGTAATTTACGTATAGTATAATACATTGTAGTATATTTAGTTTAGTTTATTTATACATAAATATTTCCTTGGTGCCCTAGGCTAACTATAAGAGCTGCTTAAAGCTAAAAGTAAAGAACAATTACCTGCTCTTTCAGTTTTAGTTTGTCCAATAACTTTTATAACGAGTAGTCGATAGTGTTTGAAATTTTGTCTGTAATGGACGCATTTGCAAAATATGTTTTGATAGCGACTTACATGGACTTTGGGAATGTTATGTTTATAATATAGAACTTTTTTGGGGGAAGATTGACTGTAAAATTGTTTTGGCACAAGGGAGTGCTCTATTTGTGACAATTGCTAATTTTGTAGTAAGTAATTGGTATCATGTGTAAAATCGAACGAATAACCACCAAATTATATCAAATTTGTAAACGCATCTTTAATATTTTTGCCGATCTACTAGGATTTCACTTGCACTTACAAAAAGTTATTCGACGTGAAGTAATCAATTCAGACAATATTTTTACATACAACATGTAAAATAAACAAGTAATAATATTTATGGATACTTATTATATTCATCCCATGTGTAGAGTTTACTGTGAAAGCAGCATACAGACTGTTATTCAAATATTTATTTTCAATATTTCAAATTTGGTTTTCCCCAAAATTGTACGGTTTACAAATGTTTACAAAACGTTTCGTCAAAAAAGTTACTCAAGAACACGTACTACTAAATTTTATAACTCCTTTCTGTAACACATTTTATAATATATCAGGCAAGTACAGGGCACATTCATTACACTTGCCTGTATCTTGCCTGTGAAAATTTTCACATTAATCTTATAAATAATGTGCGGTGCGCACTGTGAATATAATAGATATTAATACTAATAACCATAAGCTACCATGCTGCAGTTTTACTGGTGTTATATACTGCGGGTTTAACTACGGGGTAACGGTATTATGTACAGTGCCTACATACTATTTCGTTGTTTGCGATACCTGTGCCTAAAAGTAAATAAACGATTTAATAATTAATTATATCATCCTATTCAATAATGTATATCTATTTCTTTGATTATATGTCTAGTTACTTTTAATGAATATTAATTTACACGGAACAAGAATGCTTCACTTCAAAAGATGTGGTCACATTATGCTTGTAGGAGTTAACCAATAACCATATTTAAAACAATAACGTAACTAAGTATAACTATAAAATATGTGCTACAAATAGTATTTTTATGTATAGAGGGCGTTACTAAATTTGAGGTTTTCAAATTAGATGTAAAGATTGTTTTCATTAAAATTTCATAAATTCGAAAATGACCACAACTTTTACAAAGTCCTTACACTATATAAGTATTAAACCAAAAGTACCTATAACTACACTCTATTCACCTAAATAAAACACAAAGCACACCATCACTAATTACTGAGATCGGCTGGAATAAAACTACGATTACAACAACATTAAGATTTTTGTGCATTAGAAAAGCAATTGCATCAAAGTTTTAATTAGAAATACCCGCTAAAATTATGGAATGTTTGTGAATACGCGCAACATGCCGAATATGCATTCTGTTTTTTTTATTTTTATTTAACATTTATTGCGCACAAGAAAATTTACAACAATACATTTTACAAAGAAAAACGACACAAAGGTACTGCTTATTTCGAACAAGAAATTTCTTCCAGCAGTCCTACGGAGGGAGATGGCATAAAACATAGTAGATAAGACGTGCACAATTAATATAATATTACATTTACTATATTCACACAAATATGTATAATAAAGTACAATTATATATATTTACTATTACAATCATTATAATTTAATATAATACTTGATGAACTACATAAATGGACTGAGACTTGAAATAATTATCTTTCAAGCGTCTTTTATATACAGTAATAGTCGGACTGTCGCGAATGGTGTGAGGAAGCGAGTTCCACAATGTGACTGCATGAACGGTGAAGGAGTAGGAGTAAAAGTTGGAGCGATGGGATGGGATGATTTTGATTAATATCTGGAAATTGGAATAATCGAATGATAGTGAAGCCTTTTCGGTGAAACATATAAAATAAAGAAAATGACAGATGTACCTAGAAATAAAGTCTACGTGATAATATAATAAGTTCATATCTAACCTTAGCCCTAGCTTAAAAAACCCCGATACCGTACTTGAATACTGGTAGAAGTTTATACAATGAAATGGATTACAAATTGCGATACTTTTAGCACATTTTATAATGTTTATATTTAGTGAGAAATTATGTTCATAATACAGTGATGGTGCATGTACACTAATAATAATAGAAATAGGTAAAGTCTGTGAGGTTGTCTCTAGATCTATGGAACGTAATTACCGCAAACGGTTATTTGTGAAATCATAGGCTGTATATGAACGCGAATATTCAAAAGACTTTCGTAGTATGTGGTGCAAAATAAATTGGATAAATAATGGCCGAACGAAAACGTTTGTTTCGAACGTTCCCTGCCGTAACTACTAGTTATTACATCACTGAGTTCTAGTTAAATTTTACAGCTACTTATTATTAGGTAGGTATATACGATTTACATTACACGTTTTTTTTATTCAATGACGGACCATATTTGGGGAAATCGCATGTCTATTTAAATATTATACCCTTAGAATGATGGATGTAAAACAGCAAAGTATGGTTGAATGTTCTTTCCAATTTTATATGTCTGACAACTAATGACCTAAATATTCATAATGCTGTAGTTTCTGCGTGGAATAGCAGTCCAATATACGCACTTAATCTTTATTAATTATACCACAGGAGCACTGTACTTTTTCGTGTTTAACAGTAAGTTAGTAGTAAGACAATAGTTGTCTAGATAACACCTATTGTCTAGATTACTTCAGTGCTCCTGTGGTATAATTAATAAAGTTTAAGTGTGTATATTGGACTGCTGAGGCCCTATGGCCTAAACTACTACCATACCAATTTTCATAAACATCCGTTTAGTAGTGTTTGCCTGAAAGAAGCACTTCTCTTTTTTCTCACTAACATCCATCAACTTTCACATATTTTACAACGCACTACACTAATTTTCGTGGATGTGAATCGTGACTATTAAGATGTCCCTAGATATGATGTGTCATTGTTATTAATATATTTTTTATTCAATTCCTATTGTGCTGTGCAGCAGCGTTTAATATTTAAACTTACATCTAATGCAGTTACACTGCTTACATTTTGGGGGACTTAGTATCTGCCACTTACCTTATTTATGATAAATATTATATACCGTTTCACGAGATTTATACTTGCCTACTTATATTTAAAAATAAATATTAAAGTTTTCGAAATAGATAAATCATATTAAAATAGACATTCAACTGATCCAGACTTTGAAAAAGTGTACTTAAAAGAGAAGTAACTTTATTACAAAATGGAGGATTTCTGAACTGCACAAAACGAAATAGTAAACTTACGCTACACACCGACACTACTGAGATTAAAATACGGCTGGATGTATTTAAAATTAAGGGCCGATTTTTCAATCGTTAGATAACTTTTATCTGTTAAATATACCTACATGTGACTTTGACATTTATTCCATACAAAATCTGCCAAAGTCACATATTTATTCCTTAGATAAAAGTTATCTGACGATTGAAAAATCAGCCCTTAGTCGTCAATTAAGACTGAAAGTCCAAATACTACATTAACCGTATTTTTTCCTCAAATCAAGATACTCAATTACAGTGGGTCAACTGTTCCATCCTTTATAGGTATTCGAAATTTAGAGTTGACCTCCTGGTTCTAGAACGAACTTTTTGAAGTGAGTTAGTAAACCTTCCGATAAACCCACATCACATCAAAAAGCTCCAGACTAGTTAACTGAAAAAAACACGAACAACACCAACTAAATCCAACAAACCTCGAATTCAGTTATTGAAGGTGTTACCTTCAGTTCCTGACGATTCTAGATTCTCAGAATGATGGTACATCATGTAGACGACGTTTGGAAAATATTATTGCAAAGATTCTAAATTATGCAAAATTACTTGAAAGTCAAATTTAATAATTTAAGACTTGAAATCATCATAAGGGGCCGTCCATTAACCACGTGATATTTTTTCGCATCTTTGAACCATGTACGACCAAAGACGATAGTGAGGTTCAATCACATCGCTTGTAATTTTTAGTACCTACAATCTTCAATGTTTCAATATCACACTACAAGCCGCTTCCGATTTTGTGTGTGCGCTCGCATGGTCGTGATTTTTTTATGGACAGACCCTAATGCATTTACACTAGTAGAAAAGTTGCCAAGGAAAAAGCTAGGCGTTGCCGTTGTATTTTAAAAGGTAAATGTTGCTCAAACTATTTGGAAAACTACCTTAGCGAATAAAATATCAAGTCATACATTAGTAGATAATAGATATAGGTTCAAGATTAACTTTTAGTCTAGTTTGGTCTAAATAGCTTTTAGCAATTTTGAAATAGTAACTAGTACTAGAAAAATAGAATTTCAAATATACAACTTTCAATAAATATACGCCTTTAGGTAAGTATATTAAGTAATGAATAAAATATGTTCTAGCTTAGGTCTTAGATAAATTGTATAAAATAAAATAATATTTAGATTTTATAGTCCTCGAAAGTTTTATATAAAAACAATAATACTTTATCTGTGTAGAGTAAGGTACCCTGCGAATACTATAAATACTAATGGCTTAAAATGCTTTTAAAATTAACTACTGCAAATCACTTCTACATACTTAGTAGGGTTAAAGGTTTATAGTTATATATTATGTAAAAGTGATTTCACTAGTTATTTTAAGTAGTTTATAATACATACGATTCAACTTAAACATAACTTAAAATTACGATAAAATATAGATAACAGGTGATAGTTAACTACGCAAACAATAAACAATTAGTAAATATGAAAAATAATTAACCTTTTCGAAACATGTCCGGGCCAATTTTTCCACCAACAAGAACAACTTTACTAAGATTCTCTAATAAGTTATTCCTTACGAGTACAATATATAAACGACAGAATCAAAACTTGCCCTGCGATACTTCTGTGAGAGTTGTGTAGCAGGACACAAAAATTAAATTGATGGTAAAAGTAAATAAATGTAGCTGAGGGAAAGATGACCAGGGCTGGCGCGATTATGATGTTTTTCCCATTACACGTAGCTCTTAACTTCTGGACCGCTCTGTCGCTCTACTGATGACATGGAATCAACGCGAGTTTAGTCGCGTTTCGATGACAAAGCTTTCTCGCGACATAGGTCCCATCTCAATCCGATATAATATGTTATAATAGATTCATAATTTTACATAAACCATGTTATGTTAGAGTTCAGTCAAATACCGTAATAGGTTTATATATTTCACAAATTAATTAAATAATTGTTTGTATCGTAGTTATTTTTAGTATGTTGATCAAGAATTAGCCCATTGTCGAGCTATGTTATGTTGTATTCGACAGTAAACTGCCCTTTTGTCGAGTCTTCTCGCGCGGAAAAATTAAGTTATATTCGACAGTAAACTGCCCAATCGCCTAGTCTTCTCGTACGGACAGAGCGGGTAGAATTTTGGCGTAAACTAGAGTCCTGGTTGAAGGTAACAATATCCTTAACTGAAACGTGTATTTTGTGGATGTCTCTACTGTAGGAAACATTTTCCTTTAAAGCTCGATTACCATCCTTATTATACCTTATAATACTTTTAAATCCATACACCTTAACCTATGCAATAAATATGTTAGTATACTAATTTTGTTATAACTATATCGTCTTACTTTAGGTTCGTAGTATTTTAAATTACTACTGTACGAAATTTAGTATTATGCTGTAAAATCTTCAAGTAGCATATAGTTATAATTATAAGGAATTGTATATAATATTTTCTGTCGTTAAAGCTTTCTGTGAAATCTTTTCCATTGAGACCTGCGGCTTTGTGGCTATTCATTTATATTAGAAACACATTAACGCATTTTCACGAAGAAGACATTTAAAAACAAGAATAAGATTTATGCATTTAATATAAATAAGTCTTAAACCCATCTGAGTGGCTTTTAACAAGCCTAATGGAGGTAGACTTAACAGACGATGAAAAATAATAAACCAAACTACTTCGCTGTACAATAAAATGCTCGAATAAATTATTGAAAACAACAAGGTTAAAAGTGTCATCTTTAAGACTGCACTTTTCTAAATGGTTGAAAGTACACATTAAAGCTTGGCCATTGAAAATTCTACGAAGGTTATTTTTTATTTTCTTACGTTAGGCATTTACGATGGAACATGTCGGCCACAACGGCATAATATGTCACATATCTGCTGGATGGATGTGTGGTAAATACTTTGATTTTAATGTTAAAATGTGAAATAAGTATTTTACCGAATAATTTGATCGTTACTTGTGAAAATATTTAAATTAAAATAAACGAATACATTTGTATTCATGAGTTGTTTAAAGAAATATTCCCAATGTTTTATTATACAAAGTATTATAGTAATATATAGGTACAATTACAAAATTATTTCTATCTTATTTGAGTTTAAACCGCGGATTTGCGGCCTTTTAATTTTACCCTATAATTAAATAGAAGGTTGATTATCCTAACATAAGTGCGACACTTATGTGACGGCACTATAATATTTTATCTTCACTCCATAAGTATGTAATATGAAAATATATAGTAAGAGTATATTAACCGTCTGTGATAGTTCATACAAGCAAGTGATGTTATACTTTGACATAAAATATTATAGTATCGCCGTCAATGCCGCTTAATATCTTAACTGGTTAAATGCCAAGTATATACTTATTAATTATGATTATATTATAATGTAATGATCTACGTGATTATATAATAAAATTTGAAAAACTACTTTCATGGACGAATATGTATAAGGGTGATGATGAGTGGTGTAGTCCATACTCACTAGGACACATTGGTAGCTCCACCAGACAATATAGAAATTCCATAAAGTATACAACTAGATCTTGCCATAAATATCAGGCCCTAGCCAAGATGCCATTGGTAAGTACGTTGACGAAGATCGAAATCGAAAATCTGTGGTGTCAATTCTATAGATTTTATGTGCGATCCAGAGACGTTTATTTAGTAAAGTTTTTACCGGTACGTACTTAAACCATTGGCATCTGCAATTAACGACTCCAGCCAGACCATTTTAACCATTGCTTCTACATGTTTGGCAATTGCTGGCACGGGACGTTTCGGCTGCGTTTTGACTCTTTGGAACCAATAAATTCTATATTATACTTTCAATTTCAAAGATCGACGTATCTCACGATGACATAATATAAGAAAGGCTGATCAAATTGATCAATTGATCAAATCAGCTAATCTGAACGCTCATTGGTGAAAACAGTCACAGCGAAGTGATGTTCACGAATCAGCGTTCAGATTAGCTGATTTGATCATTTGATAAATTTGATCAGCCTTTCAGAAACCATGCGTAAGTCCTCGGGTTACCTGTATATAGGTAACACGACAAGGACAAGGCGTCTGTTACGACTATGGTAGTATGACCATAGTTCGTAACAGACCCCTTGTATTTTAGTGGTGACACTACCAATGCCTACTACTAGTATTTTCCATCACCCTGCACCCACTAGGACTAGGGTGCAGGGTGATGGACCTTACAACTAACCTTAACCTACTTTTCGGGTACATCCTGTCAAGTTTAGTCGCCTCTTACGACTGGCCTTCTTGATGGGCCGTAGGGAATTGTATTCTGCCCCGTCCCTACACGGGGTACACATTTAAAATTATATTATAAATGCTATAGTCTATTTTGATTACTTAAAGTAATTTAAATTTTTATTCTATAAGCTCTCAATCTCTTTACTAATTGAAGTATCCATCTAGGTATAAGCACGTCTCACTTAATAAATAAATTTAAAGATGAGCTATCTACAGTATAGGTACAAATACAACTTACATTTTAAAAACTCTTATAATAGACGCAATACTTTCATAAGTTCCTGATATAAATATGTAAATACCTAAAACGATAATGAATGTATTCTTAATTAGTGTAAAGATAGGCATCTTCTTCTCTTTCTGGTAGCATATGACGAGGTCTATCAGTGGCGGGAACATTAGGGCCAGGGTGGTAGAACTTATGGCCCCCACCAGGGAAATGAATAGACCCAACTCAGGAATGGTTTCCGCTAACACGACTGAAAAGAAATAATTACGTTCATATCCACAATGACCATTTCGTAGTAGCAGAGCATGGTTTACTACCCTTGAATCAGGACAGCCGAGCTTTCAGTAACGGGGACGTCAGTGTTCAATAATGATGATGTTAATAATAATATTTTATTGCTACATATTATTACTTCACCAGCTGTGCCCACGACATTGTTCGCGTGGTTTTTGAGTAAATTAAACCATTTATGCAGCGCACGCAACGAAAGTCCCCAAATGTGAATAATTTTGCCCGTTTTTGCAACATTTCTCACTGACGCTTCGCTCCTATTGGTCACAGCGTAAAGTTATATAGCCTAAGGCCTTCCTCTATAAATGGAGTATCCAACAAAAAAATAATTTTTCAAATCGGACCAGTACTTCCTGAGATTAGTGCGTTTATAGAAACTAACAAACTCTTCCGCTTTATAATATTAGTATAGATTATTTGATGTAAAACTTCAAAATATACTGGAATCGGACCGTCTATTGGTAAGTTCGCATGGTTTTGGCCTATGCAAAATATCGCCGGAGTTCCTACTAGATCAGTTTCTAAACATTTTCCTCTACATTTGACGTTATGACAAATGAGTAAACACAAATGAAGTGGCTACACCTACTGCAGACGTAGACAATGTTGACTGTATTTACACTTGAGTGCACAAGTACACTCCGTGGTCGAGCGGCAAATAGACACGATTTCAACTGATATCGATACTACACACATGCTAGACATCTTATCATGGCCATCATGCATGTCGATGATATTTAATAAAACCAGATGTTATAATTTCATTGCTGCATATTTATAAATAATGTTTCACTCACATGTAACCACCACCATAAAGGCTCTATACAGTAGTTCCTTGATAACCGGTGACGAACCTCCATACTTCTTCCGTATTCCAGGCCAGGTGATGGCTATTGGAACGTAGAACTGCAGAGGATAGGTCAGTAGCATTGCTGCGGTGATCAGCACTTGGACGACTAGGCTTAGTCTAAAATAAAAAAAATACTAAATATTATTACATTACTTGAGTTTATGTGATCGAATTATGCCTATAATCTTATATATAAAAATTAATTTTTGTTCGTTAGTCTCGCTAAATCTCGAGAACGGCTGAACCGATTTGGCTATTTTTGGTCTTGAAATATTCGTTTAAGTCCAGGGAATGTTTAAACGGTTTGTATGCTCAACGAAGTGGGCACGGGTCAGCTAGTCTTATATATAAAAATGAATCGCTGTTCGTTAGTCTCGCTAAAATCGAGAACGGCTAAACCAATTTAGCTTTTTTGGTCTTGAAATATTCGTGAAAGTCCAGGGAATGTTTAAACGGTTTTTATTTTATTTATGCTCAACGAAGTGGGCACGGGTCAGCTAATAATTCATAAAATTTTAATTTAGAATTTATAGGGGGTACCTATAAATTCAAAATTAAAATTTTATGATGGATTACCGATTCACACTAATAGCAACGACAGTTTTGGGTAGCCCCAAGCGGTCGCCAGAAGCCTTGGGAACTTTAAAAACGACACTGATATTTTAAAGAAAAAGTTAATTATTATTTTAAAACTGAAAGTGCTCGTGACGTCGGCCCTTTTTTCGGTGTGATGGGTTTGGTGATGGTCCAATCAAACTGGTCAATCAGTATGAACAAAATCTAAATGTCTTACAGCAATCTTCGTTTTATGCGTCTTGTCCATATACAAAAAACCTTCCAAAGAAAAGAAAACCATCAACTTTTACTCTACGTACGTTTGCCCAGGTCTCATGTTCAGCGTGAGACTACCAGCGACGTCTTCGCCGAACTTCAAATATCCCAGGAATCCCACCGAGATAAAAATACTGCCTACAACCACCATGCCCACATTCAGTACGCCCAGTGGCTTCTGGAACAGCTCTGGGCGACGCATCTCGTTCTTCAGAGGTAGAACCTGAAAAGAAGCCCCTGTTAAAATTTGTAATGTAACTAGCAGTGACGGGTTTATGTAGCTCCAATCCTATCGGCTTCCCTTGGTTAAGGGTAACCGCTGACACGCAAATTTAAATGTCTTTTTTTTTAAACGAAGGCTGGCCTTGACAAGCCCAGACGTCACTGCGACTCTTCTGGATCTATTGTGACTCCTTCGATTTAGAGTACCGTCCCCAGTCCTATGTTACTCATGAAGCGAACGATATGGTGGGGGTCTGCGGGCGAATTTCCTCTGCTGTAGAGTATTCATGCAGTCTGAGGTACTTGTTCCTGCCTATATGAAGAGCTGGACAATCAAGAAGAAGGTGGAGGGGTGTCTCGTCTTTCTCCTTGCAAAATTAAAATGTCACTTAGCAAAGCGTATGTCAAATCCTATACATAAATATGCGTGCGTAGTATAAAAGTACTAAATATATTTCCGATATTTCCGTTGCCCGAAGAACTTGTGTTACACCGTAACACAAGTTCTTCGGATACTTAGCACGGATGTTATGATCCGTAGTTAAAGAATTGATACATTTTCTAGGGGAATGGGTGCCTCCCTAAGCCCCCACCTGGGCGTCCATGAAGATATGCTTTACAAGCAATTTTCTCTGTGGACACTGCCCGACACATAATCCCCCTAACGAGAACCAAACAAACCCAAGCCCTAGATCTATCATAGGACCCCTTGTAACCACTTGCGGCATGTACGAAGCAGATATTTTTTAAATAAACCCTTTTACGTCCTTTATTAATACGTCGTGTTTTCTAAATTATTTCCTTATGAAATAAGAAAAATATTTTTCATTGTATCCAAACATGTGATACAATTCATGCAAACAATTGAAGACATGAATGGATGAAGGTGTTATGTAGCAAAATTCTGATTTCGATAAAATTGAGTTCAAACTGTCACTTGAAGATTTTAGAATACGTCGTAAGGTATTAAGTACATTAACCTAAAGATCCGTCTCAAGAATCAATGTACTTAATACGTTACTAGATAAAATGTTTAAGTGACAGTTTTGTGACATAATATCATCTTCATCCATTCTATCAGTCTTCAATTCTTATTATATTTTTAATACTTATAAGTACGTCTTCCACTGACCGTCTAAAAATTGCTGAGGAGGCAACGCGATGCGAGATGTGTGTCGCGCCGTGGCCAAGCTTTTACGTGCCAAACAAATAGCGCGATGCACAATGCACTAGCCACCCGTACATAACAAAAATAGGCCATAAAGTAAAGCAAGAACTTACCAAACCAATTCCCTCGAAAGCGTAAACAGCTGTGCCAAAATACAGAGGCAATTGGGCCCAAGAAGCCATGGCTGGTCGCGTAGAAACCGGCGGTAAGTCCTGAGCGGTTTCATACAGTACCAAACCTACTCCGACGGCCATCATGGCATTAGCTATGGTTGAGAAGGGTGTCAGGTATTTCAGGTTCCGTACCATGCAGGATAAGAGGACAGGGACTATGACAAAGATCATGTGTATGGACAGATCTACGTGCAAGTTGTACTGGTCACAAATCTAGAAAAAAGTCAATGTGATTTAGCGCATTTTGATTACAGCGTGATTTAAGAGCTTAATCTGATTTATTTATTCGTTCTAAAAATTTATAGTTAAGGTTTATTCCTATAATTAAAAAAATGTTTTCACTAAACTGCCTATAAACTATCTATTAATAATGATGTAATGAAATAAAATATAACTACCTATATGCGTTTAATTAAAAATGTTTTAACGTGCTACTACTTATTACTATGCTTATACAAGGTATAAAATAAACGAGTGATAATACTTTAAGTGCCTCATATGTAGAGTATACTGTGACAGTACAAGCGCTGAAAGACTCACTTTTGACTTTCATGTTTGTATGAGGCATGGTCCAATATCATAAATTTTCCCATACAAGATTAAAAAAAACCTCTTTCAGCGCTGGAACTTCCACAGTAAACTCCACACACACCCTACAGTATTATCACTCATTAATGTTATAGCTTATAGATACTTCAAAGCTTTTGTGCGTTTGCTATGTGTGGGCAACGGATAAGACATAAAATATATTAAAGCACTCGTCACCGCCACACAAATGATTAATAATGTATATGGACGCATTCATACCACTTTAATCTAATCATGTGCAATAGAATAACATGTGTTACGGCTACCATTCGTTCCATTATATTGACAAGTATAAAAAAGTAGTTTTTCAGAAAAAAAACATTTGAATGAGAAAAGGTAACAAAATCATATCCCAAAGTTCGACTGGTCCTTTTCCATCCTGTATAATAAAAACCCGTGACAGGACAAAAAAATCCTTTGGCGGGATGACAATCCTGGACCTCCGACTTGAGCACCGATGCGCAATCAATGACCCCCAGGGGTCGACTAATTAAAGCCAAATAAAATCAGCATTTCGAAAGTTTTTTAATTAATGTTATTCCCTTCTGGTAAACAAATAATGTAAAAAAAACATATATACGGTCGAATTGATCCTTCTTTTTTGGAAGTCGATTAAAAATAAGTACTTTTAAAAGAATGACTATATGCCTAAAAAACTATTAAAGTATATAATGTGCGTTCGAGAAGGGTACAAGCGATGTTATGTCACGTTGTTAACCCTGCATTGACATTACTACAAATATTGTTTTGCGAGGAAGAAATTGAAATTTTAATTGATTAAAAACATTCATTCCAAATTCTTATTTTAGATGTCTTCTTATCGATTTTCTGCGTAATGATTTCAAAAGTAAATAAATAAAACAATTATTCAATAACCCAAGCGCACACATAGCGCCGCGCACAGAAACGTTTGAACTATATTTATTAATGAATATGTATAGACATGATGCTACAATTAAAAAACATCTATGAAAAATCTACTTGGATTATGATAAGAAATATTAAAAATTCCGTAGTCGGCTGACATAATATATGCGATGAAAGGCTTTAAATAAAGATCAAAAATAGAATTAATGCTATAAACTAATAATATAACATAACATACCATTTTAACATTATTTGCAATGAACACAATGTACACGCAGCAGAAGCCAAGTTGTGTGATGCAGAGGAATGTGTTCACGAGTATCCTCATAGTTGGGGCTAGAGGCCGTAACCGTGCTGGTCCGTAGGAGAAGACCAGGGCAACGGTGTCAGCGAACCCAGGGGGACGCTGCCGTTTTGTCCTACGGTGCATCTCCTCTGAACAGTTTAGCTGAAAGAGGTGTGTTTAAGAACAAGCGTGTGGATTACCATTGCCTCTAATAATGAGTTTCCTCTAAAAAGGAGTCTTGGTGTAAAAACGAGGCAAGCTATATTTCTTTAATTTCACACCGATTTTTTGCTTACATAATATTATACCAGAGGTCGAATTATCTATACTTAATATTATAAAGCGGAAGAGTTTGTTTGTTTGTTTAAACGCGCTAATCTCAGGAACTACTGGTCCGATTTGAAAAATTCTTTTTTTGTTGGATAGTCCATTTATAGAGGAAGGTTTTAGGCTATATAACATTACGCTGCGACGAATAGGAGGGAAGCGTCAGTGAGGAATGTTGCAAAAACGGGGAAAATTAATTACATTTGGGGACTTTCATTGCGTTCGCTACAATAAACGGCTTAGGTCATTTAAAAAACCACGCGAACGAAGTCGCGGGAACAGCTAGTATTTTATAAAATTAGCAATTCTAATTCTAAAATAATGTTTTATTTTAGTTTTATGTACGACATAGGATTTAATGTAGCGAATCTACTCTACTTGTGGAAATAAACAATAGATTTGAGAAATTTCATACTCCTCCGTCAGCGCTATTTTTGTAAAAAGAGTGCAACATTTTGCTTCAAGAAATATAGATGGTGATTTTCCAGGATAACAAAATTAAACATGGTTCCAGCAGACACTTTAGAAATATGATTTTGTATTTTTTTCCGGTTATTTAATAAACAGTTACCAGTAAATGCTGAGCGTGTACACACAGGATCCCGAGAAAGGCTGTGGTGATAGTAGCGAACACCAGTCCACCATTTTTGAAGGCGTCTCCCATCGCCAGCAAACCTGACCCGATGTTCCCTCTGAAGAGGTGCAGCATTGTGTCCACATATCTACAAATGTAATGACATCATAATGATATTAAGGCTCGACACTAACCTCTAAAATTCAACCAATGTAGTTGTACTGTCCGTGTATTCAGTGTATAATAAAATAGTAAAAACAATTATTCTCGTCTTTCGACTTTCAACCAAATCGACCGCGTGCATCGTTAAACAAGTACTTTGGCAACCAACCTCCAACTATCCCTTAACAACCATAGAGGTGTAGACAAACAATACACTGTATTTCGCATTTAGTTACTGTATATAAATAGGTCTATGGTATCACTAAGTAAGTAAAAAAACTTGAGGCCTCCGTGGTATAGTAGTTCAGAGCTTCGCTCTCGACCCGAACGGCGTGGGATCGATTCCCGCGTTGGAACAACAAAATATGTTGTTTTTAAGTTTGATTGGGACAATGCAGGCTGATCACTTGATTGCCTGACAAGATAGACGATCCATGCATCGGATGGTCATGTAAAAAGTAGGTCTTGCGTCTGATCTCCCGCCAGTCGTGTCGGTTATCCGTCCCACTGGGCTACGAGAGTGAAGGAAGAAAGGTGGCTTCTGTGTATTGCGCACACACTTTGGCACTATATTAAAATACCTCCTGCGTAGCTGGTCTGGTTTCAATAAAATCGGCCACCGACACCAACATCGGTGTGGGAGGCATTATTATGATGATTATTTATATTATTAGGTATCTAGCACAGATAGAAGATCTAAATGATGTAACAGAATCACTAATCATAATGAAGATATTGACCCTTTGAGAAACACCAAAACGCAATGTGATACGAGATCGAATGCAATACCAAAGCCTGGATTAGCCTCAATTTACTAATTACTATGAAATAAGCCTGGAATTTGCACATAGGAATGTTTGCGTGCTGAAAATAAAATTCAATTATCCTCCGCATCGGTGCAAATTTGTCCGATCTACCGCAAAAATCATAACAGAACTAGGGTATTCATCGAACATTTAGCGAATGGATGTGGTAAATTTTATTGATAAAGTTTTATCAATAAAATATATTAAATTTACCAAATAAACATATATCAAAAATAATTGGACTAATTATGGTAATTTCGTTACGTACAGTCTATAAATAAGTAGTAAAAAATAAGTACTCATAGTACAATTATATAATGACTATTGACTACCATTACATTAACCACACTGTATAAAGGCGAGAGTTTGTAAGAGTGTGTATAATAATATGTTTCTTACTCTTTCACATAAAAAAAACTACGGAGTTTTATGAAATTTGGTATAGTAATAGTTTAGATGCTTTATCACATAGGCTATTTTTACAGCGTATTTTTTAATACGATTCCCGTGGTACTTCAATTTGCGCAAGCGAAGTAGTGGCAAACATCATCTAGTAGTAAATAAGTGTCAACGATTAGCTGTTTTACCTCAATCCTATTCGGTGAGGTAACACAACCTATCATAGGTACTTGTTACTTACGATGTAGGATGGTTGACTTGGTGATGACCGTCTGTGTCCTTCTCATCTTCATCAGGAGGACACTATTCGGTGAGGTAACACAACCTATCATAGGTACTTGTTACTTACGATGTAGGATGGTTGACTTGGTGATGACCGTCTGTGTCCTTCTCATCTTCATCAAGAGGACACTATTCGGTGAGGTAACACAACCTATCATAAGTATTGTTACTTACGATGTAGGATGGTTGACTTGGTGATGACCGTCTGTGTCCTTCTCATCTTCATCAGGAGGACACTATTCGGTGAGGTAACACAACCTATCATAGGTACTTGTTACTTACGATGTAGGATGGTTGACTTGGTGATGACCGTCTGTGTCCTTCTCATCTTCATCAGGAGGACACTATTCGGTGAGGTAACACAACCTATCATAGGTACTTGTTACTTACGATGTAGGATGGTTGACTTGGTGATGACCGTCTGTGTCCTTCTCATCTTCATCAAGAGGACACTATTCGGTGAGGTAACACAACCTATCATAGGTACTTGTTACTTACGATGTAGGATGGTTGACTTGGTGATGACCGTCTGTGTCCTTCTCATCTTCATCAAGAGGACACTATTCGGTGAGGTAACACAACCTATCATAGGTACTTGTTACTTACGATGTAGGATGGTTGACTTGGTGATGACCGTCTGTGTCCTTCTCATCTTCATCAGGAGGACACTATTCGGTGAGGTAACACAACCTATGATAGGTACTTGTTAATTACGATGTAGGATGGTTGACTTGGTGATGACCGTCTGTGTCCTTCTCATCTTCATCAAGAGGACACTATTCGGTGAGGTAACACAACCTATCATAGGTACTTGTTACTTGCGATGTAGGATGGTTGACTTGGTGATGACCGTCTGTGTCCTTCTCATCTTCATCAAGAGGACACTATTCGGTGAGGTAACACAACCTATCATAAGTATTGTTACTTACGATGTAGGATGGTTGACTTGGTGATGACCGTCTGTGTCCTTCTCATCTTCATCAGGAGGACACTATTCGGTGAGGTAACACAACCTATCATAGGTACTTGTTACTTACGATGTAGGATGGTTGACTTGGTGATGACCGTCTGTGTCCTTCTCATCTTCATCAGGAGGACACTATTCGGTGAGGTAACACAACCTATCATAGGTACTTGTTACTTACGATGTAGGATGGTTGACTTGGTGATGACCGTCTGTGTCCTTCTCATCTTCATCAAGAGGACACTATTCGGTGAGGTAACACAACCTATCATAGGTACTTGTTACTTACGATGTAGGATGGTTGACTTGGTGATGACCGTCTGTGTCCTTCTCATCTTCATCAAGAGGACACTATTCGGTGAGGTAACACAACCTATCATAGGTACTTGTTACTTACGATGTAGGATGGTTGACTTGGTGATGACCGTCTGTGTCCTTCTCATCTTCATCAAGAGGACACTATTCGGTGAGGTAACACAACCTATCATAGGTACTTGTTACTTACGATGTAGGATGGTTGACTTGGTGATGACCGTCTGTGTCCTTCTCATCTTCATCAAGAGGACACTATTCGGTGAGGTAACACAACCTATCATAGGTACTTGTTACTTACGATGTAGGATGGTTGACTTGGTGATGACCGTCTGTGTCCTTCTCATCTTCATCAAGAGGACACTATTCGGTGAGGTAACACAACCTATTATAATTACTTGTTACTTACGATGTAGGATGGTTGACTTGGTGATGACCGTCTGTGTCCTTCTCATCTTCATCAGGAGGACACTATTCGGTGAGGTAACACAACCTATCATAGGTACTTGTTACTTACGATGTAGGATGGTTGACTTGGTGATGACCGCCTGTGTCCTTCTCATCTTCATCAGGAGGACACTATTCGGTGAGGTAACACAACCTATCATAGGTACTTGTTACTTACGATGTAGGATGGTTGACTTGGTGATGACCGTCTGTGTCCTTCTCATCTTCATCAGGAGGACACTATTCGGTGAGGTAACACAACCTATCATAGGTACTTGTTACTTACGATGTAGGATGGTTGACTTGGTGATGACCGTCTGTGTCCTTCTCATCTTCATCAGGAGGACACTATTCGGTGAGGTAACACAACCTATCATAGGTACTTGTTACTTACGATGTAAGATGGTTGACTTGGTGATGACCGTCTGTGTCCTTCTCATCTTCATCAGGAGGACACTATTCGGTGAGGTAACACAACCTATCATAGGTACTTGTTACTTACGATGTAGGATGGTTGACTTGGTGATGACCGTCTGTGTCCTTCTCATCTTCATCAAGAGGACACTATTCGGTGAGGTAACACAACCTATCATAGGTACTTGTTACTTACGATGTAGGATGGTTGACTTGGTGATGACCGTCTGTGTCCTTCTCATCTTCATCAAGAGGACACTATTCGGTGAGGTAACACAACCTATCATAGGTACTTGTTACTTACGATGTAGGATGGTTGACTTGGTGATGACCGTCTGTGTCCTTCTCATCTTCATCAGGAGGACACTATTCGGTGAGGTAACACAACCTATCATAGGTACTTGTTACTTACGATGTAGGATGGTTGACTTGGTGATGACCGTCTGTGTCCTTCTCATCTTCATCAGGAGGACACTATTCGGTGAGGTAACACAACCTATCATAGGTACTTGTTACTTACGATGTAGGATGGTTGACTTGGTGATGACCGTCTGTGTCCTTCTCATCTTCATCAAGAGGACACTATTCGGTGAGGTAACACAACCTATCATAAGTATTGTTACTTACGATGTAGGATGGTTGACTTGGTGATGACCGTCTGTGTCCTTCTCATCTTCATCAGGAGGACACTATTCGGTGAGGTAACACAACCTATCATAGGTACTTGTTACTTACGATGTAGGATGGTTGACTTGGTGATGACCGTCTGTGTCCTTCTCATCTTCATCAGGAGGACACTATTCGGTGAGGTAACACAACCTATCATAGGTACTTGTTACTTACGATGTAGGATGGTTGACTTGGTGATGACCGTCTGTGTCCTTCTCATCTTCATCAAGAGGACACTATTCGGTGAGGTAACACAACCTATCATAGGTACTTGTTACTTACGATGTAGGATGGTTGACTTGGTGATGACCGTCTGTGTCCTTCTCATCTTCATCAAGAGGACACTATTCGGTGAGGTAACACAACCTATCATAGGTACTTGTTACTTACGATGTAGGATGGTTGACTTGGTGATGACCGTCTGTGTCCTTCTCATCTTCATCAGGAGGACACTATTCGGTGAGGTAACACAACCTATGATAGGTACTTGTTAATTACGATGTAGGATGGTTGACTTGGTGATGACCGTCTGTGTCCTTCTCATCTTCATCAAGAGGACACTATTCGGTGAGGTAACACAACCTATCATAGGTACTTGTTACTTGCGATGTAGGATGGTTGACTTGGTGATGACCGTCTGTGTCCTTCTCATCTTCATCAAGAGGACACTATTCAGTGAGGTAACACAACCTATCATAGGTACTTGTTACTTACGATGTAGGATGGTTGACTTGGTGATGACCGTCTGTGTCCTTCTCATCTTCATCAAGAGGACACTATTCGGTGAGGTAACACAACCTATCATAGGTACTTGTTACTTACGATGTAGGATGGTTGACTTGTTGATGACCGTCTGTGTCCTTCTCATCTTCATCAAGAGGACACTATTCGGTGAGGTAACACAACCTATCATAGGTACTTGTTACTTACGATGTAGGATGGTTGACTTGGTGATGACCGTCTGTGTCCTTCTCATCTTCATCAAGAGGACACTATTCGGTGAGGTAACACAACCTATCATAGGTACTTGTTACTTACGATGTAGGATGGTTGACTTGGTGATGACCGTCTGTGTCCTTCTCATCTTCATCAAGAGGACACTATTCGGTGAGGTAACACAACCTATCATAGGTACTTGTTACTTACGATGTAGGATGGTTGACTTGGTGATGACCGTCTGTGTCCTTCTCATCTTCATCAGGAGGACACTATTCGGTGAGGTAACACAACCTATCATAGGTACTTGTTACTTACGATGTAGGATGGTTGACTTGGTGATGACCGTCTGTGTCCTTCTCATCTTCATCAGGAGGACACTATTCGGTGAGGTAACACAACCTATCATAGGTACTTGTTACTTACGATGTAGGATGGTTGACTTGGTGATGACCGTCTGTGTCCTTCTCATCTTCATCAGGAGGACACTATTCGGTGAGGTAACACAACCTATCATAGGTACTTGTTACTTACGATGTAGGATGGTTGACTTGTTGATGACCGTCTGTGTCCTTCTCATCTTCATCAAGAGGACACTATTCGGTGAGGTAACACAACCTATCATAGGTACTTGTTACTTACGATGTAGGATGGTTGACTTGGTGATGACCGTCTGTGTCCTTCTCATCTTCATCAAGAGGACACTATTCGTTGAGGTAACACAACCTATCATAGGTACTTGTTACTTACGATGTAGGATGGTTGACTTGGTGATGACCGTCTGTGTCCTTCTCATCTTCATCAGGAGGACACTATTCGGTGAGGTAACACAACCTATCATAGGTACTTGTTACTTACGATGTAGGATGGTTGATTTGGTGATGACCGTCTGTGTCCTTCTCATCTTCATCAGGAGGACACTATTCGGTGAGGTAACACAACCTATCATAGGTACTTGTTACTTACGATGTAGGATGGTTGACTTGTTGATGACCGTCTGTGTCCTTCTCATCTTCATCAAGAGGACACTATTCGGTGAGGTAACACAACCTATCATAGGTACTTGTTACTTACGATGTAGGATGGTTGACTTGGTGATGACCGTCTGTGTCCTTCTCATCTTCATCAAGAGGACACTATTCGGTGAGGTAACACAACCTATCATAGGTACTTGTTACTTACGATGTAGGATGGTTGACTTGGTGATGACCGTCTGTGTCCTTCTCATCTTCATCAAGAGGACACTTCGGCTCCACGTTCACTATTTGCTCCTGTGACTGAAACTGGCCGAAGACATCGGAGATGTTGCTGAAATAAAACAACTATTGTAATCTATTTGTCCATGTATGAAATGTTATCTGTTCACCGATCGTGTCGGTTATCCGTCCCACTGGGTTACGAGAGTGAAGGAAGAGAGAGTGTTTATCTGTATTGCGCACACACTTGGGCACTATGAAATAACTCCTGCGTAGCCGTGAAACCGGCTACCGTCACCAAAATCAGTGTGGAGAGGCATTATCATTATCCGTGGGGTGCCGGAAAAATAATAGCACATTCCCATAAACCAGTTCTCCCGTCGGTGTCGTAAGAGGAGGCAAAGAATGTAGAGGGAATTTATATCCGGAAATGGGCAGCAGCGTTTCCGTGGACATTGTTATTATCTTAAGGCTGCGTTTCACCAAGCAATGTCAAAGTTAACGCCATGTTCATTGACAGAAAATATGAGAGGGATAACATGATATTTAACATGGCGTTAACTTTAACATTGTTGGTGAAACACGCCCTAAAACTGCGTTCGTCAACCCGCCTTCGAAGCGTGGCGAGAGAGAGAGAAATACTTTGGGGGATGCTTACGTCAAAGCTGGTAAGACAATGGTAAATACTATACAAGGTCTTTAATTAATGAGTGATAACAAGTACCAGAAAAAAGTACCAGCGCTGAAAGACTTACTTTTGACTTTCATGTTTCTATGAGAAATGCCCCGACATCATTTTGCCCATCAATTATTTAAAAAAGTAACTGTTTCAGCGCTGTTATTTTCACAGTAAACTCTATATACGGGGCCATACACACTCTATAGTATTATAACTCATTAATATTGCTAGCTGTATAATAAAATCTATTGTAGGTTGACTGAGGGCAGTGCGGTTGTATGCAATTTTCTCGCGACCATTCAAATCTCATCAACTTTTATTTGATTTTTTTAAACTTTGGTTGGCTCTCGCATAAAGCAATCAAAGAAATAAATTGAATGGTCAAAAGAAAATTTCTGTTTTATGAACTCCAGGCATTGTGCCCGGCCAAGTTTAAAGAAAACTGAACTGCCGAGTTATACCACTTGTGCATAATAAAATGATGGTACTGCCGTCTTCAACTTGGCGGTAAATCAGATACTTTCTATATCGAAACAGTTCAAAACAATCCATTATCGACCCCAACTTCGTTGAGAATAAAACTAAAAGCCTATATTTTTTAGTAAGTAAGCATTCATTGTTATAAACACGGTATATTTAAAATTTCATTTATTTGAAACAGAACTTTAAGAATTATAACTTGTTAAAAAGTTTCTTAATTTTGTCACAGATTCAGTCTCTCACTCACACTGACCAATCATCGAAGTGCGTAATATTTTTGATATTTATGACTGCTAGCACATACAAGCTTCAAATTTTGAATACAAGTAGTGTTTAGAGTATAATTAATGAAGAAAAAATTGTTAACTTTTGGAATTTATGTCTAGTTACGAGTATCTAGATACATACGCTAACTGTAATTCCATATAAATGTATAGGATTACAAAGTTATTAATCATATATATCATATTAAGTATTCCGACAAAAACACTGGTTTTAACGGCTTTAAATGTCGCATGGTTGCCCAGCACACACTGCATTCTCACAACACAATCGGTCTACTCCAGAGGAATGACTGGTCAATACGTCTGGGGCCAACCGCCAACCATGTGCGGGTTTCCTCACGATGCTTCCAACACCTCGTTATAGCGTCCGTATAATGTACTTGAGATCTTAAAAATTTAGTACATGCCACAACCTGGGAATCGAACCTGCACGCTTTCAAGTGCTACGACTCACATGCCAGCAAATATTTTTGTCCATAATTCGGATTAAACCTTCACATGTTTTTCAAACCTAATCTAATGCCAATTGAGCTGACAATTATTCAAAAAGTATCGAAAAACATATTTCGGAGAAAGATACGAGTACGCATCAGTTGATAATTAAAACTTTTGATATACGATATATCTAACGGAGAAAAGCACGCAATACTTTTTCGACGAAAAATGAATTCGGCGAATATTATAATAATCGTAAACGTTGAAAAATAGTTTCAAACATGTCGAAGTTTTTATCAAAGGTGATAATTATTTTCTTGTCGAGCTAATTTTACACCTTCCAATGTAATGGACAAAAATGACTGCTTTTCGATGCTCAATATTTTTCAATTCCCGTAATCTCTACTTCCCTTATGGTTACTATGGGACGTAATAACCATAAGGGAATACATGATACAAACTATATTGTGTATCATGTCTGCAAGGCATGGCTGACTTACAGCTGAAAACACTCTCGATTACGTCAGCTTTGAAACAAAAAAAACTAGATTAAAATTGGTTCATCCGTTTCGGGTGAACAAGAAATAAAAATTGTTCTAGATCACTTGCCACAATTGTTGTCTGCATACGAGTGCAACGGATTAGCCCTAAGGGCACATACATTCTATCAGCTTTCAAAAGAATCATGTAGATTGAAATTGATGAAAAATATTTATCCATGTGACACCTTTATTCTTCTACCTTGTGACAAACGAACGCTAACATTGGACCAAACCAATTTTTACACTACATATTCTTCGATCATTAGTATATAATATATTACTTTATTAATCTGTAAATAAAATAAATTAAACAAAAAACCTTTTTAAGAAAGCTTTTGGCCCTTTAATTTGATACCCATAATCCATATTGTAGAAATACATTAAAATCACTTTTCCGCCATCTTTGATGGTCCGCCATATTAGATTTAGAATGACGTCACATAAATGATCGTGTATTGTCATCCAATCTAAACGTGTATACAAAATTTCAGCTTAATCGGTTGAGAGTATCTGCTTCAAAATCGGATCGCAAGATTCCACCCGAACATCCTTACATACATATATTGCAAGTTAAATAAAAGCTTTTAAAAAATGGGTGATAATACTTTAGGGTGTGTATGTGCCTCCTATGTAGAGTATACTATGAAAATACCAGCGCTGAAAGACTTACTTTTGATATTCATGTTTATATGAAAAATGCCCCAATTTTTTTTTTCCATACAATAATTTAAAAATGTACCTCTTTCAGCGCTGGTATTTTCACAGTATACTCTACATAGGAATCACATACACACCCTAAAGTATTTACACTCATTAATATTATATCCTGCATATCTAAATAAATATATTAAATATAGGTACTATATTAACTTTCTGCCTACCTTGATACTATAAAAATTAGGTACGGACTTCACACCATGATCATCTGGTCCCGTGCTTTCTCGAAAATCGTGTTTCGGGTAGCGGACAACGATATAATATTTAGAACTTTTATTGTATATAATAACACAATAATTAAGCTTCTTAGTATATTATACACCACTTTAACAAACATCCATGTCTCAGGGAAACATTTTGATTCGTTGACTGGGTCGCTCAAGTGGTGGGCGAACCCACGACCTTCTATAAAGTGTAAACCCTGACGCGCTAATCACTGAGTTACAAAGGCCTTGAAAGTAATAGTTGGAATATATTGAATATAATATAAAATATATAGTATGAATAATAGTTTGACGACCTTCGTAGCGCAGTGGTTGAGCGCCTTGGTGTTCGAGCGAGAGGTCGCGGGTTCGAATCCCGGCGAGGTAACAAAAAGTTTTCAATGTTCCTGGGTCATGGGTGTGTATTAAAGGAGAAAGCCCATTTCAGGCCCAGAGCGGACAGCCGTCTTAAGAAGACTTAATTTCTCCAGAAATGTACTATAAAGAGACATGATTTTTGATAACATTCAAATAACCGCCACTATAATCAGTAATGTTCCAATAAAAAAAGGAATTTTATTGGATTATTTGGAACTTAGGTAGAACGTTGAGGTGAAATGTTACCCGATGATAAAACTCTAATCAAAAAATCCAAATATCGATTTATAAACAAATAAAATAAACTCATATAAAATACAAATAACGGGTCACTGTTGGTAATTCGGTAAAGAATTAATCAAAAGAAAACATTTATCTTAAAACCAATGTTTACGTTTGTTACTATAAACGATAAAGATTAATAAAAAGTCATATTATATCGATTATTTTTTACGTAATCGATTTATCGATTTCATTTTATTGCGACAAGCGGCAACACTGATGACTGAAATGTCATTTTTCAAACGAGTGATCTCGACCGTTCGCTTGTTGCTCAAAGATGCGTTTTGTTTTGTTTTCGATTTTTTCCACCGCAATCTGGCTTTCTCGCCTGAACTTGTTTCGGCATTTCACGTACGACTTTGGCATTGTTTTACTAGTTTTGTTCTTTCCTTCTACGATTACTTAGCCCTGGATTAAAGGATTACGCTATTTGATTGTGCATACCAAAATGTCTGAAGAACATTGTATAAATATGTTGTGACTTGTGGTAATAATGTTACCGAGAACCGTATTTTAGAGCCCGAAGAATTAAGTGTCATACAGCAGTGGGTTGCACGGCAGCAGGTAATCATAATATTATAATAAAATGTTTCTATTATTTCTTTCATTATGGTTTAATCGTTAAATATTTTACGGTTGAAAATATTTATCATTAATGTTAATATGTTTTAGGTGTCAGGCGATAATCTTGTTTGCCACAAATGCTGGGTAGCAACAACTGAAAGTTTTGCACTACAACAAGGGCTATCTTATTATATCTTACTATTATAAATTATTGAAAAGTCGGAAAAGGTCTTGAAAATAAAAGAGACAAAAGTAAAAAAAAATATATTTCTACAATAATGGCGGCATTTTAAGTTTTTTTCTCAGATATCTAATACTATTAACATTTTAGAACACTCATTTTTAATGCGATTTTTTGATGTCCACATTGGGCCTGAGACACTATGGAGAGTGGGCTTTCTCCTTTGTGTATAGGTAATATAATAAAAATCTTAAATATGTGTATTGTATAAAAGTATTAAATATATTACCATTATCTGGTACCTGTAACACAAGTTCTTCGGATACTAAGCACGGGGCCAGATTTACGTGGTGTGAAGCATCCATAGTTGTTATTATTATTATTAATAGTTATGTCGAATTATTTTAATATTAGAAGATGAATATTCTGTAATGTATGTTAACTCTCTTCTAAGATTTAATGTAATCTAAAAAAACCTAGCAAAATAAGTTCTCTTTTATAGGAGAGTTTCTCGTTACATTAGCCATATGGCAATGAATTAAAAACTATAAAATACAGCTTGCAACTCTTATTTTCTCGTGTGAAATCGTGTTAATTGATTAATGCTGTTCATTACAAAAGAAACCATTAGGAGTACTACCTACTTCAACTATATTAGCGTAGAAAATAAAATGCCGTAACTATTTTACAATAAAATGTTTGTGCTCTTTATGTCGAGTGCACCTGAATACTCTAAGTAGATACGAACACAAATTGAATAAAAATCCTTACATATTAAAAAATAAAGTCGTGTGATTTTTTCGTGTAAACTCCTTTTAAAGTATATATGTAATTATGTAATAAGGGACAGATAATAAAAGTGTTTTTAAAAAAGCTTGGTTTTAAAATATAATTTCTTTATGCCAAGTACAACACAAAACAATAATACAGGGTGATTCACGATTTATGAATATATGTATTAAGCCGAATAAAGTGTGAAGAGAATGATGCGTAGAGCATTTTTTGTTTTGGCACCTAATCACTAATATAATAAATACTTTCGACAATCTATCCTGGACATTAGCATTTGTAAAAGTATACCTAAAAAAATTCATGCAATTTGGGCATACTAGATTGGAAAGGATTTTTAAATGTCACGTATACGTCCCACGCATACAGACACACTTCTAGCGCGACATAACTCTTCCATTATTTATGTTAATTGATACCTACTGGGGCAGAGGGGTATGAAATCCAGTCACGCTCATCATCAGGCGATTTATCTGCTTGTTTGTCAATCTGAGTCCCAATTTCAACAACGCATAGTGTTAACGGCGTGTTAAAATACCATGCCTTTTCATTCATTGATAGGAATTACGAGAGGAACAACATGATATTTTAACGAAGAATTAACTTTAACATTGCTTGGCGAAACACACCCTTAGCCTTTTTGTACACTGTTTGATTTTTTTAAACTATAATTTTAAGATAGGAAGCTTTCCTCATTTTCAAAATGTATTTTTTTTTAATTTTTTTTGGCGAAAACAAAAACAAATATTTTTTTACATTTTATCATTACTTATATACCATTTATTATTATGAGAATAACGAAAAAGCAAAAAATGTTTAATATCTGTAAATGAGTAAAGGCATATCCCAAAGTTATAATGACTATTCTTTTTACATACGTAATATTAGTTATTGTTATGACCTTTTTTTTTTTTTTGTTTTTTTTTTTTTTTTTTTTTTCGCAGGAGAATGCGCTTATGCATTCAATGCCGCGGTGGGGAGACCTAAAACGACGGATATGTAGGACTCGCCGTGGCCGAAAGATGGAAGGTGGCCACGACCCTACCCACTAAACTCCTGCGGTGCGCCCAATGCACTGCCATGGCCGGGACGCGGGAACAATAAGACTACCGCGACCCGGCGACAGTTATTGTTATGACCTAGTAAACTGTATCATTTTTACGCAATGCCAAGGGCACAAAAGATTGCGAAAGGGCACTTACTATTTATGCAGTCGCTTGAGTCCTTGAGTCAATCGGATGAATCAGTGGTTGCGGAACAGTTGAGGTGACTTAACGTCCGGCGTCTGACATATACGAATTTACGAACTACCAACGCGTGACGGCGATAAGTCCTCCTCCAGCATCGAACGTCGTCTACCACTATCGTCAGTCGTCCACCACTATCGTCAGTCGTCCACCACTATCGTCAGATATCCAACAATAGAGAGAGAGTACTTTCCGTTAAGGAAGACATCTAGACGCGGCGCTGTGATGGCACCACGCAATATTAAATCGTATTCCATAAGGTCCCCATAGAACAAAGAGATGTGACTGTCTTAACATGTTCACTGCTGTTTATTTCATGTAAATACGGTATTTACAAAATTATTTAATTCTTTCGCTATCTAGTGATGTACCTAATTCAAATTTAGTTAAGGATGATAATGCGTTTGCGTAGCTGCACTAAATGGACAAAAAATCAGTAGTTTTTTAAACTTACTTTACACGTGCCAATACTGTAGTATTGGTACGTGTAAAGTAGTACTAAGTAGTTTCTGATTAAAAACATTGTAGCATAAAATTATTTATTTTTTCCAATAATGTATATGTCGCAGTCATCTGATTGAATCCACTATTTAATTGAATGACTAGCGCGTTCATTGAATTCTATTTTTACCAACCAATTCAATGAATCCGTGACTAGAACAACCATTTAATATTTTATTTTTAAACGTCAAAATTTCCGAATGTGTACTATTGTAACGCACATCAAAGTATATTAATCAAATATATTAATTTATTAATCAAAAATATATCAATATATTGCTATCTGTACGAGCTGTTTGACGCCATTATATAACCGCGCTAGTCATTCAATTAAATAAGCAGATTCAATCAGATGACTGCGATAAATAGGTACATTCTAAATGTACTGTAATACCCGATTTAAGGACGTATTCACTATTCGCGTCTAAAGGTAAAAGCTAATATCTACTATTATCTATATCTACTATCTAGGGATATTGCTGGAAAAAGTGACTCACTGACCTCCAAAATATTTAGACAATTCCGCTATTTGCTTCCGAGATTTCTCTCACGGAAATAGGTACCCTACAAATTATATTTTTGCCGTTACACCGCTTTATCGGTAGCGATTTATCAAAAATGTATGACAATAGTAGCGTAGCGACGTTTGAAGTTAGGTTCCTAAAAGATGTGAAAGCTTAAGGCACGTGTGAGAATTTGACGCAAATCAAACTAAGACATCTCGTCTTAGTTGGTTCAAACGGTCAGCCAGTTCGCATGTAATTGTACGTAAAAAGCTTACGCCGGCATGGCTGTCGTAGCTTGCGTTTTTATGAAGACTCTACATCTACGTGTTATTAATTTATGGTTAGGTTATATCAACCCGTTTAGGTTGAGCCTTTTTTGCAATTTATCGAGTAAAAATCTGTAATAACTACTCTTATCTGTCAAGAAGAATTGAGATAAGCAGACTCTATCTGCTCCATTATCTATTTTAATCAACACTTTGTCTAGATCTACATTCTTGGAAAAATTAAATAACTTTATGCTACTATGTTTTTACTTAGAAAATAGATGTAGTGACTTTGACATAAATAAAAGGAACATTAAATAAGTACAACAAACACTTATCACGTGTGAAGCTACCGGTTTTTTGTCCATTTAGACAATGAATAAAAAACTTAACAACATCAATAGCCAGACAATTCGTTCATTGATAAAAAAGACACGAACGAATCCGTCAATCTTCGCGGATTGGTTGAAATTGCCAGTTAATCAACGCACAGTTTTTCAACAACCGATGCAACAGGCGTGCGGCGGCCGGCGAGCAAATAGAATAAGCCCTCTTGAACGCACAACTAAAAGTCCAATAATGGCTGAATTATTGTAAATGAATACTGAATTTTAATTGCATTATTTACATCACCATCGTCAGGGTTATATCCAGCAGTGGATTTTAAACTTATTTGTTAAGAGGAAACACTACGAATTTTTTTCCATACAGAAATCCCTATTTCTGTAAGTATATGTATATATCGGGGTCTACGGGATTCCTGTTTCCTCCCTGGATAATGTTCATAGAGTTACATTTTTTTTCCTGAATATTTATGGATATTGTTTGTACGTCCCTTTATTTCCTTTTTTTTATAAATTAATTATTTCAAAAGATATGGACGTTCAAGAACCTAAAAAAATGGCCAGGCTATGTTTTAACATCTAGGAAACAGATTTGACTACAATAAACAACAAAATAAAAAAATAAGAACCTAGCTTTATTCTTTTTTTAGCTAATAAAGAACGAAATATTTAAATCGGTTAAGTTTTGGAGGAGGAAACAGGAATCCCCTAAACGTCAATTTCTGGTATTTTTAAAAGGTAATTTGAGTCCAAGTTGCAATTGTCTCTATCGCGCTAGTGCTGGCTAGCTAAGGCACTGCGAGACAGCAATTGATTTTATAAATACCTATTTTGTATTTCTCTCAACCGTGCTGTTTCTCTTAAGACTGCCCTCGACAACCCGCCTGCCAAAGGTGGCAACTAAAGACAAATTCACATGAAATACTTTGAGGGAGACTCATGGCCAGCAGTGAGTGTACTGATGATGATGATGATGATTATAGTTAACATCCGTGATCACGTTAACTGAATCAAAATCGAATCATCTGTTTGGGAGCTACGATGCCACAGATAGACACGAGACACGTGAAATTTATAACGCCCTTCTTTTTTGTCGGGGGTTAAAAAAGGTTCTTACTGAAATAAGATGGCTTTAATATATTAAGAACAACAAGTTGTAAGGATGAAGGTATCAATTCTTTAAATTCAGAATATATTTCACTACATAATTAGATTTTTCGATTATAAATAAAATGTTACATCTTAACAAACGAGAAATGGTGAAACACAGTTTGAAATATTCGCGAAACATCCTCAATGACAAAATACAACAATTAACTATGTAACAGAATTTCAAATTCTCGTCTAACTTTAGAGCACTAGTTGCTAAAGCATTTGTTGGATAATACTTGTTACGAAGAATTGTTAATAGATATTAAAATTGATTAATATATAGTATATAATTACATTTTACTTTTTGATACAGAAAAAAAATGGGAAAGATAATCTATACTATAAAAATGAATCGCTAAATGTGTTGGTAAGCGCATTACTCAACAACTCCTGGATCAATTTGGCCAATTCTTTTTTCTTGTATTTGTTATGGTCAGTATTAGGTTTTTATGAAATAAAATGTTAAAATAAATAAGCAGAAAATTATAAAGTTCACGTTGCGGGGTCCGGTCTTGCGGATTCCGCGTTGCGGGCTCCACGTTGCGGGTTCCGGGTTTTTGTTTTTTTTTAATGAATTTCATCACAAACTGTTTGTATGCTCAACGAAGTGGGCTCGGGTCAGCTAGTTACCGAAAAAATTTATTCGGTGAAGTATAATTAACACGAAATGGTATTATCGACTTAGAAAAAAACACATGTGACACTAAATTGATACCCACTCAGTTTATGCTTCGAACATAGTTTGCAACGATGATTTTCAGTGAGCAACGGCAAATTAAACCGGCCAAGTGCGAGCTGGGTTAGAGCCCAGCAGTGCTCGAGCACAACGGGTTCAATACAAATTATCCATCCATATAAAAAAATGTTCGTACACCTCTAAAAATTGTTGAGAAAGATTCATAAAATAAAAACTACGGGGCTAAACTCCAACAAACAAACTATGTAATTTTTATGGGACCAAAAAAGCATATTTTCCGCGTCCAATAAAAAAAGAAACACGCAAATCGAATCATAAATCTCGGTGTTATCTGCATACATAAAAAACTTGCATAATCTAGAACCTCCACCTTTTTTGGAAGTCGGTTAAAAATAAATATTATAATTGCACCGTTTGTAAATGATACGGAGACCGTCGTGGATTTGTTAAGTTTACTTAGTGTAACGATTTGTACTTCTTTATTCATCATATTATGTATTTAAAATTTAAAACTGAATTAAATAAAGATTTATTAGTTACGTAATTCACTCTTTTCACTTAAGGAAACTAGATTTAGTAAACTAATAGTTGATTCCAGTTAGACGACTGACTTAATCAATATGATGTAAATATGATGTCTTTAATAAAAAAATATTAATTAATCATACAGGTCTTTTGTCAAAGATTAAAATGTATTATTCCCTGACGCGTTCGTTAAAAAAACATTCAGATTCCATACAAAAGTAATCACTCTGGATTTTTAATCAATGCCACGTCCGATCTACAAAGCATAGTACGTCCGAGATAAATTTAACCTAAAGTAAACACACCAAAACCTTCGAAATTTTCACATATTTACTTATTGTGCATACGTATCAACACTTTCACCGGAACGTTAAAGGATTACACTTCATTATCCAATACATTTTATAACAATTAAACAATAATTAATATGTTTAAACATCAAATGAAAATCTTTCACAAAAAATACGCCATCTTGACACTGCCGATTGAAGAATATAAGTTATTAGTCTATGGATTCATAGCAAAGAATGATCATTGTATTATTATTGGCCAATTAGCATCACTGACTGGTCTATGTTGTGTTTGGGTTTGGGTTAAATTTATCTCGGACGTACTATAATAACGCGGATGTTACTCTCTATCTTATCGTGAACCAGGGGTTTAGAGCTGGCTCTCTACACGTTGGATACCCGCGTTGAAAGGACAGAAAAAATGATTAGGTTTGTGTATTCCAAGCTGTCTATATAATAATAATATCTATGGACGCTTCACATCACGTCAATCTGGGCCCGTGCTAAGTATCCGAAGAACTAGTGTTACAGGTACCAGACAACGGAAATAAATTTACTTTTATACTATATATTTATTTAAGATTTTTATTATATTATACACAAATTTAATACACTTCCATGACCCAGGAACATTGAAAACTTTTTGTTCCCTCGGCAGGATTCGTACTCAACCACTGCGCTACGGAGGTCGTCAAAATATAAATATAATACCTGATATTAAATTGATAAAACAATCTCAAACTCAGTCTCAAAAATTGTGATCAAAAGTAGCGATTAAGTATAATATTATATACTCGTAGTCTTATGTTCTAAAATTTTAAATCTATATTTTTATAATATGTTTAAGTTATAAAAAGAAAAAGAAAACTATGTAATTTAATTTGTTCATTTTTAAAAGCGCATGAAAACGTTGTTTTCTGTCAAATAAGTTCTCAAGTGGAGGTTGCGATCGTAATTGAGACCGAGATTGAGACTTGTTTATTAAATTTAATACAGAGGCCTTACTCTCCAAACTGATTTGATTTTGATTTAGATACGATCATCCCGCTTACTTCCTAATAAATTGACATTTGTTTATTTTGATTCTCAGTCGATTGATATGGTCGGGAGTACAAAAAGTTACGATCTAACAATTTTATTTATCCTGATTAGTTTCAAAGTAATTCACCAAATAAAATACGAAAAATCACTGATATCGAACGGATTCGGTTCTCGATTGTGTCGGGAGTAGGCCCGCTGGTCTTACAACGTGTTTCACCAAGCAATGTTAAAGTTAATCCTTCGTTAAATATGTTGTTCCTCTCGTAATTCCTATCAATGAATGAGAAGCACGTTATTTTAACAAGCCGTTAGCACTAACATGCGTTGGTGAAATCGGGACTTAGACTCAAGTTACGTTGAAGCGTATTTTACTCATATTATTATCATAGTTTTCATCACTATTGTTACTTTATAAAGGATCATAATTTATATTGTATTATGAAATGTTATAGTGTATTATGTACTATTTAATAAACGCGCATCGCGTTATAAAATACAGGCCTGAAGCAAATTGGACTCGCGCCCGAATGTTCGGTAGAAAATGCAACAAACACGTTTGTAGTGTGGGAGCTCTATTTAACTAATTAAATTTTAGTATTTGTATTTGTTGTAATAGCGGCAACAGAAATACAAAATCATTGAAAATTACAGCTGTCTATCTTGGTCTTGAAATAACTGCCTGGAGACAAACGGACGGACAGACAGACAGCGGAGTCCTAAATAGGGGTATTTTTTACCCTTTGGGTACAAAAATTGAAACTGAATAGCTATATTTATGATAAATTCGACGCCTCAACTGTATAGCCAATGTGAGTTGAGTCGTACAAAGAAAAAAAATCTTGTGACTGATTGACAAACGTCGATGTGTAATAAAACTGTTTCAAACACATCGTGACGAAGAGAATGGAATACTACGACAAAGGTGGGTATCCCAATAAAAAAAGTTGTTGCATTCAAGCCCACATCGGACTTTTTCACGTATTTACGTCTACATTTGAACTTTTGACAATTCGACATTCGTGTTCGATTTTCAAGTCAATTGTATTAGCCCAGAGTTCTAATTTCAGTGTTTTGAATTTTGTCTGACTTTCCGGTGTCTCTTACAGTCCGGTGTATTTGAATTTCGAACGCCAATACTAGTTTCGCGTCCTGCCCACCTATTGTGAATATTATGTAATAAAAATATGAAGTAATGTATTGTTGTTATTTTCATTGATTTCTGGTATTTCAGGCATTGGGTTATTCGTAGCACCCTTCAATTTTTATGTCTATTTTTTTTCATTCAGATTAAAAGAAAAAATAATTTTGCACACCTGTCTCCACATATACCTTACTAGGTATCATAAAAACATAGCTATGATGCAAGCGCTT
Organism: Celastrina argiolus; assembly: GCA_905187575.2. Taxonomy (NCBI): domain Eukaryota; kingdom Metazoa; phylum Arthropoda; class Insecta; order Lepidoptera; family Lycaenidae; genus Celastrina; species Celastrina argiolus. The sequence goes on from LR994583.1 coordinate 19,697,498, forward strand.
TTTCATGCCGGTTATCAGTGAGGCCATAGTATGTCTCCGACATTCTTTTGTTTACAGCTTCAATCCGTATTTGTTATTAAAGTTTTACTTTAATAACAAATACGGATAAGTTACATAATATTAAGGTCAACTAGTATAGCGTCACTGACCGACATGCAACTCTAACCCAACACAGCACAGCTGTTCCTAGTAAGTAACTTATCAAGGCTACACCTACATTAAGGCTTTGTATAACGCCAATGACCTTGACCGACTATTTGTATGGAGAGAAAGGGGGGACCGGAGCGTGTAAAAATCATACAACTAGTTTAAAAAAAAATTACACAAAATTTGGAAAAACTAAAACAATAGTCCCCTGAGTGTTGCCTCACTTCAAATACGGAAGTGATTTTTACACTCGCGCCAGTAAAATACAAAGAGAAAAAAGGTTACTTATAGATAATGTTTGAAAAATGTGTTTACATACTTACTACATTATCACTGACTAACATAGGCTTTATAAAAATCAATTGCTGTTCGTTAGTCTAGTTAGCTAAAACTCGAGATGAGCTGAACTAATTTTTAGTCTTGAAATATTCGTGGAAGTCCCGGGAAGGTTTACAACCTCCAGTCCTCAAGGCTCAACGAAGTGGGCACGGGTAAGCTAATTTCTAATAAAAGTGATAGCTTTTAAATAGGAGAACTCTTAACTTTAAATAGCGTATCAGTATTCCTTTATGGATCGATATATAGATTGATTATTTTCCACGGTCTAAGTCCCGATTTCACCAACGAATGTTAGTGCTAACGGCTTGTTAAAATACCATGCCTTCTCATTCATTGATAGGAAATTGAGAGGGATAACATGATATTTAACGAAGGATTAACTTTAACATTGCTTGGTGAAACACGCCCTAAATATTATTATTATTGATGGAGAGTAGGTGTACCATTTGAACACACTTATTAAGAATTATTCTAAATTTACCCCAAAAAATAAACAATTTGTTTCTTATAGAAATGTAATTAATAATTCAAAAATAAGTAACATACAAAAAACATACGTGTCATAAAAATTATTTATGTGTAACCCACGAGCATTACATAACCACAATCTAACTGATAATCAAATTTCAAAAGAACTACACGTGTCAACAAAAACTCCATATTATATCTGACCGACTTTCTGTGTGTCGTGTGCGTTGAACTAATTGCAATCAGTATGTTCTATTTATCTACAAAATGTCGGTCACCGATTATCGCTCGTGGGTGGGCTCGTATACATTTTTTGCAAATATAATAATAATAATATCTATGGACGCTTCACACCACGTCAATCTAGTTCCGTGCTAAGTATCCGAAGAACTTGTTTTACAGGTACCAGACAACGGAAATATATACCAGACAACGGAAATATATTTAATACTATACATATTTAAGATTTTTATTTTATTATACACAAAGGAGAAAGCCCACTCTCCATAGTGTCTCAGGCCCAATGTGGACATCAAAAAATCCCATTAAAAATGAGTGTTCTAAAATGTTAATAGTATTAGATATCTGAGAAATAAACTTAAAATGCCGCCAATAATGTAGAAATATTTTTTTTTTTACTTTTTGTCTATTTTATTTTCAAGGCCTTTTCCGACTTTTCAATAATTTATAATAGTAAGATACTCGTATAATAAGATAGCCCTTGTTGTAGTGCAAGACTTTCAGTTATTGCTACCCAGCAATTGTGGCAAACAAGATTATCGCCTGACACCTAAAACATTAATGATAAATATTATCAACCGTAAAAGATTTAACGATTAAACCATAATGAAAGAAATAATAGAAACATTTTATTATAATATTATGATTACCTGCTGCCGTGCAACCCACTGTTGTATGACACTTAATTCTTCGGGCTCTAAAATACGGCTCTCGGTAACATTATTACCACAACATATACAATGTTCTTCAGACATTTTGGTATGCACAATCAAATAGCGTAATCCTTTAATCTAGGGCTAAGTAATCGTAGAAGGAGAGAACAAAACCAGTAAAACAATGCTAAAGTCGTACGTGAAAAACCGAAACAATTTCAGGCCAGAAAGCCAGATTGCGGTGAAAAAATCGAAAACAAAACAAAACGCATCTTTGAGCAACAAGCGAACGGTCGAGATCATTCGTTTGAAAAATGACATTTCAGTCATCAGTGTTGCCGCTTGTCGCAAAAAAATTAAATCGATAAATCGATTACGTAAAAAATAATCGACATAATATGACTTTTTGTTAATCTTTATCGTTTGTAGTAACAAACGTAAACATCGGTTTTAAGATAAATGTTTTCTTTTGATTAATTCTTTACCGAATTACCAACAGTGATCCGTTATTTGTATTTTACATGAGTTTATTTTATTGGTTTATAAATCGATATTCGGATCGATTGAGTAGAGTTTTATCATCGGGTAACATTTCACCTCAACGTTCTACTTAGGTTCCAACTAATCCAATAAAATTCCTTTTTTTATTGGAACATTACTGATTATAGTGGCGGTTATTTGAATGTTATCAAAAATCATGTCTCTTTATGGTACATTTCTGGAGAAATTAAGTCTTCTTAAGACGGCTGTCCGCTCTGGGCCTGAAATGGGCTTTCTCCTTTAATACACATCCATGACCCAGGTACATTGAAAACTTTTTTGTTCCCTCGGCGGGATTCGAACCTGCGACCTCTCGCTCGAGCGCGCTCTACCACTGCGCTACGGAGGTCGTCATTATAGATGTATAATTATATTTTTAACAATATACTTTTATGACGTAAAGTCGTAAACATTTTTATCACAACAATTAAAAACCGTTACATATAATATTATATTCGAAAGAGTTTGTGGCTCCACTTTTTTCCTTACATCAAGAATACTTCGTTCCGATTCAATGAGATCTTAATGTAAACCAAAAATTACAATTTTGCGTTTTATATTAATATACGGTAGACATAACACGCTATACAATAGCGTGTTTTTGTATCGTTGTTCCCCTCGTGTTATTTTTTTTTTCTTGCACGCCTGTCTATTTAAAATGTTCTTGTGTTTGAAATGAGTGTATATCTCTTCTTTTTCTTAATTGATTTTAATGTAATGTAATTAAATAATATGTTGTGAATAAATATTTTTATTAAATCATTTATTTATTTAAATTCGGCCAGATTAAATGTGTCATAGTTTTTCTTTGTAGCGCGGTGAATTTAGTGTAAATTTCACCAAACGTGTTAAAGTTAATCCTTCATTGAATAGCATGTTATAACGAATGAGAAGGCATGGTATATTAACAAGCTGTTAACACTAACAAGCGTTGGTGAAATCAGGAGTTAATATTGGGAGCATCATAACATTGATCTCTTTTTTGGTAAGATCGCATTAATTCGTAACGGAGTTTAATAAATTACTATAAATAATCTTTTTATTTATAGTAATTTATTTAGCGGTCTTAATAACTTATTTATTTGTTTAATAGGTCTTCTTGGAGTAAGATAGTCGGAGAGAGCAGAGCCAAATCCCGAAGCTGCCGCAGATATAACACCTTGGAACGGACGATTGTAGGTATTGTACTGATTAGGGTACGCGTATTGTTGACTGGGGAAATTAGGATAGTATTGATTGTTCGGGTACTGTTGGTACGGTTGGTACTGTTGATTCTGGCCAAAGTGTCCATGATGGCCATGACCGTGATGTCCGTGATGGCCGTGATGACCGTGATGACCTTGATTCACCCCATACTGCGGATACTGTGGAGGGCACCCGATGTTATAGATGTTGGTTACATAAGTGTTGCCGGGAGCACCAAAGTGTCTTCCGTAGCAAGGATTTTGGTTTTGATACTGCTGCTTCCTTCGTCTGTGATGGCCTTTTCCCAGCTCGTCATAATCTTCTCCTTCCTCTACGTCTATGTCTTTTCCCTCTTGACATACAACCATGTATATCGTGTGGAAAAAGCATACCATCAGTATATATTTCTATAAAGAAATAGAGAAAGAGTATGAAATGCATTTCTACGCAAATATGCAATGTACGACCTCAATGTCTTTCTGCAACTGGTTCCATAGATTTTTAGTATGTATTAAGGTATAAGTTTATTAAGGTATAAGGTATAAGTTAATTAATGTAATTGGGGTCACCCGTTTTAATTAATTATAAAATAATAAACAAATAAATAGAAAAGGTCGTTAGCTATATGGTGTTAGTGTACTACTTTAGTTTATTATTAGATACTATGTAATCGTAATAAAAAGTGTGATTTTAGATAGTTGTGAAATGTACACTCGAAATACGAACATCCGTGTACAGATTTTATCTCGTTATGTTGATAAATAATATTTGTTTATCTACAAGAAGTCGCTTCTATGTGGCCATGAGTGACTGTCATTACTTGTAAATTGTAGGACACTTAACTTGAACCTAGATTCTTTGGTTTAGTGTTTAGATCGTATTTAAGTACAGGTGCCATATTAATAACTTTACTAAGAAGTATTTCTATATCATTATTGGCTCTTACTTTAATTACGATCTTAATCAAAGGTCCAATACAGTTCAAATGCAACAAATAAAAGTATAATATTAAAAGTACTATATACGTATATAATATTATTATTAATAAAATATTAAAATTTTGTGATGTTCTGATAAAATGTGTTATATCTTATAAAATCTACATTACACATCAACTGAAACCTTCAACCTAAATCTACACCTTTAATCTACCTACAAGCTACACCCAAAACCTGAAACGAGATTTTTGTATATTATATTAGATTGAAATAGATATAGGTATAGTTTAATTGTATAGTATACTATTAAACTAATATAGCGAGCAACAAAACTTCCGAATAAGCAGATATCACAGACCAACACATATTCAGAAATAGGGGCTTATCACAAGACAACAATGCAGGCAGAATTCTTAGCAATTTCAATGTTATAATTTCACTGGTTAGGCATTCTAAACTAGATTCATACGAGTTTGAAATACATTTTGGGGCATTTAATATTAGCAATATCTTCTAAAGTTGGTGTATCAGGTTTATTTAGGGCATACCACATTTGGAGTGTTATTAGTACTTTTCATTGCTGTATTATGTTTTTTTAATAAATATTGTTTTACATCTGTCACATTTTATACTCACTGGCCATATAGAAGGATATTGAAAGCTCGGTTGAATTAAATTGAATTTAACAAAACAGAATTATTTTCGAATATTTATTTCGCGGTATTTGTAAACGAGATGTTTCGTAATATCAAACACAGATTCACAAAAAATAAAAACGAACACACAAAAATGTTGAGCGATATTCGAGGAACTGATATAAAATATTTACCATTTTGGTTTACAAACAATTTGAAAGCGTAGTAGCCAAAACACGACTGAGCTCCAAAAATATACGCTAGGAAAGTGAAAGCTACGTGTGGGGGTATGGGGAACCCCACGATGTATTGAAACTATTGTAACAATTGACTAACCTATTGCAAATGTTGCCCCCCCTCGTCCATTATACGAAAGGTGGGTTTTCTATGCGTCCGTGGATACGGATCCAAAAGTTATACACAGTGTTAATAATATAACCACGGGGTTATATTATTAACACTGTGTATATATAACTCATATGACCATGAACGACTATTAATATGTCGATAACCGAAACTTGTTAAAATGTTATAAAAACTTGTTTTAGAAATTTTGGGACAAAATTTACAAAAACTGAAACGATAGTCCCCCGAGTCTTGTCTCACTTAAAATACTGAAGTAATTTTTACACTCGCGTCACTAAAAATAGAAAAAAGGTTATAGCGTTAAAAAAGGGTGTACCTTACAAACAATTTTAGGTTATATAAAAAACAAAAATATCAATTTATGAATAGATGGAAGATCAGGTAAGTATGATGAAGATTATTAGGTATTTCAATAGGATATTTTAATTAGACCAGTATTGAGAGAAACGTTTCAAAGTAAGTACTTGAATTTTCAGCTTTTCGCGCCTACGCAGGCTTAACGTACAAGGGGGTTTGTTTATTTATCTCTTCCTTGATGGTATTTACAGACGAGTGACTATAATATTATCAATCATGCATAATAACGTACATTGATATATTTAATTACGGTCATTAAAAGAAATCTATGTTGCTTAGAGTTAAATTACAGTTAAAAATCTAACACTAAAGCCCAAAGTTACTTTGTTCTATTTTATTAGATTAGTGTACTGTCACGAGAATTCTGCCAACCCTCAGTACTTGTTCCACAGCTTCTTTATCACATTTAGGGAAAGGCCGTTGAGCAATAAGGAAGCTAATAAACTATTCAAAATTGGTTAAAACATAATATATTCAACATGTCTTGACTCTTGAGTACGCTGTTTTGATGTAAGGCATCTCGAACTAAGAGGCTTTAAGTTTTCAATTGTGCATGTGGCTATGTATGGTACAATTTGTAAAGTTACTTGTTTGAGCCCTCTGATACTAACACTCGTATAAATACCAACGCTGAAAGAGGAACTTTTTTATTTATTGTATGGAAACATTTATGATGTTGGGGCATTTCTCGTATAGTATCACATCATAATATCATGATATCAGACATTCGCACGCTTCAGTCTCATTGACTCCTTTAAGCATTAAACCTTCAAACGATATCCAAACTGATTATTTCAAATTTTAAAAACGTACATAATATATCTGAAATTTAACAAAAGCTTTGCCATGTCGGTTGTATTTCGAGGTAAAAGAGGATATTTTGACAGAATGTTCGAAGGTGTGACAACTCACTACAGTATCTAAACCCGTTACACTTAGATCTGGTACGCATTAGACGCTTACTGATGCGCGCTTTGCTGATGCGCGTTTTTGGATAATGAAAAACACGGCGCTCCAGTATGTACAGAGTACTGTCTGTACAGAACTCCTGGGGCCTTACTCCGCAAACTGATTTGATTTTGATTCAGATACGATCGTGCCGCGTACTTCCTAATAAATTGACATTTGTTTATTTTGATTCTCAGTCGATTGATATGGTCGGGAAACAAAAAGTTACGATCAAATAATTTTCTTCATCCTGATTAGTTTCAAAGTAATTCACCAAATAAAGTACGAAAAAGCACTGATATCGAACGGATTCGGTTCTCGATTGTGGGAGTAAGCCCGCCGGTTCTCAAAACGCGCGTTTGAAAGCGCCTAATGTGTGCCCGCTCTTAGCTAATTGCTTAGTTGAACAGGAGCTAAACAATGTCCTCTATGCCGTCTCTTCTATAGATATCCAATAATCCTTTTGATCGACATAGCCTAGCGCATTGGCAAGTTGAAGTGGCAGTGGATTGGATACATAGCTCGCAAAAGCGATGTCCGCTGTGGCAGAAAGGTTTTCGAGTGGAGACCATAGACGGCACGTCAAAGCGATAAACGACCTTCAACCAGGTGAACCCACCGAAAATCGCTACCCCTCTAGGTGAAAACGTTTCATTAATATCAATTAATTTAATGAGTAGAACACTAGTTGCTACTACGATTTTCAACAATTCCTCTCTAGGACGCCGTCAGTTATTACAATACCCTTGGGATATATCCATCCAACAGAAAGCAATCATCTAAATCGATTGATCAAAAACTAAATTTAAAATTAAAAAAACCCCTGACTAGAAAAAGACCTGATGACCTTAAAGACCCGAACCGATTTCCACCAAACATAGCTAAGAACACTCTCGACTAATATACCTTTCAAACAAAAAAAACGCATTAAAATCGGATCATCCGTTTGAGAGCTACGAAGCCACAGATACACACATACACAGTCAAGCTTTCTGAACAACAAAGTTATCTGCGATCACATACTCGTTTTTGGATTCGGTTAAAATGGATACGAATTTAAAACAAGTGCCAACAATATTGTTCTTCGGAAAAACCCAAATAGCAAACATTAAACTTCGTGTCGAGTCACAAATCTCAATCGTTAAATTTCCGAACTCCAAGGTAACTCAACCACCGCATCCAATCCGTTGCCGCTGCGCAACAAATTAATTTTAATAGATAACAAGAGTTTGCATTGTCAATGCATTCTACTTTAAATTACTTCGCTCTTTCGTTTTTATTCCGTACCCAAAGGGTACCCATGAAGCTACGGTATTACTGATGACTGACGACCTCCGTAGCGCGTTGGTGCTCGACCGAGAGGTTACAGGTTCGAATTCCGCCGAGGGAACTAAAAGTTTTCAATGTTCCTGGGTCATGGATGTGTTTTATTCTCACCAGCATTTGTGTATTAAATAATAAAAAAATCTTAAATATGTACCTTAAATGTCTACCCGTAACACAAGTTCTTCGGATACTTAGCATGGGGCCAGATTGACTTGGTGTGAAGCGTCTATAGATATTATTATTAAACTGAGAATTCGCTGTCTGTCTGTCACCAGGCTGTATCTCCTTTATTACATTTACCAGACAATAGAAAATTTCACGGATATGTGGTTATAATGCCGCAATAACAACAAATACTTAGAACATAGTACAATAAAGTGTTAGTTTTTTTTTCTGTTCGACTCACACCTTACTTCTTTCACAAAGACGTTAACAATCTTCAAACCCTCAAACCTAACCTTTTATTCTCACCAGCTATTTGAAAGACCGTGGTGTTAGTATCGAGATCAATTGTCTCTCATCAACATAAATCAAAGATAACAGAAAAAAAATTTGTAAAAATATTCATTCAGGTTATTCACATTTTCCGTTTGACCCAGATTTGAAAACCTACCGCGTTATTGGTCAACGCTTAACACGGCTAGTGTTAATTGGCTGTAGCGCGGGGAAAATGTTGAATCCAGGTCCCAGAAAAAAAAATAAGAGAAGAGATAAATACAAAATCATTTACTTACCTCAAGTCTGTGACGCTGTGTCCGTTAATGTGTAAGTCATCTTTTTCGTTCTTCATGGTGCTGAAAAAAATAATAATTAAAAAATATATATTATTTGCACAACAAGAAAACAGTACCTATATAACTGCAGACCAGAGTTTAAAACCTATAAATGGCGGTCGGATTATTTAGAGCGCTTTCTGTAGTCACCTAATATATTTCGAGATGTATGACTTGTATGAGATTTATATTTTGACTGGTAAAAACCACTTATGATTTATCTAACCAGTGTTAGAATTATGATAAACCTAGGTCTTATCTTTTATCGCGAAAATGCCTCTTTAACCTTAGAAAACATTTGTTGAAGTACGTTTTGTCAATTAAATTATTTAGGTGAACTACTTTATCGTCATTAAAAACTCGATGAAACGGAAAAATGAGGTTTTCCAGTGCCTTGAAGTATCAACCCATTATTACACGACTAACGACTACCAGCTGCTTGTGGTAACATAATTATTTTATCAATTTATTGACTGCACTACTTCGTCGATTTTGAAACAAACTGCATCGGTGTTCTGCTTCAATTAGTCTTATCGTGACTTTATTACATCGTGACTATATAGTCATCTATTTTACTTAAGATATAGCTTGCTAGATAAAATAGACTATCGTACGCTGAAAGAATTTTTGAAATCGGACCAGTACTTTCAGATATTAGAGCGTTTAAACAAATGTATGTATGCGGTTATTAAGCCCCATATTTTGATCGATTTATAGCACTATTAACTGAGAACAATATAGTAGACTTGCCATTCACAACATAGACCATACAAATTACAATACACGTGTAATACTCGTATGTGTCGGTACTCGGTACTCGCTACGTTATCTGTTAAGGCTCGACGGGCGACCGACTGTAACTATCGCGCACTACTGGCCGTTTGACAGAGAGTTAATAACGTACTGCTATATAATTTCAATTCAATAACAATATATATTGACAAATAGAAGAGAAGATCTATGAGTTATGGATGAGTAAATATGGCAATATCGTATGCATTTTACTACCTGTAGACTAAAATAAACCTAAAGTTGGTCATCGGTTACATCAATCCAAACGGCGTGGTCACGTGGTCAATCCAAGTAATTGTTTAAAATATATTCAACTAGCTAAACCGTTCCCACTTCGTTGAGCATAGAAACCGCTTAACCTAAAAATATCTATGACTGACACCTCTACCTACACGTGTGTATTGTACATACGTGTTTTTTTCTTCTTATACAAAATCCGGAATCGCAATTTACCGTTTTTTTTGTCCTGTCGCTTATGCGCGTTAGACGCTTAAATGCAAAACCTCGAATTGTCTACAGAATTATCATCACAAATAATTACTAGAACTGTACTTCTGGTCCTTTTAATCCCATCCGATTACCACACTCAGTAAACATATAACACAACCGTTAATTATCAGGTAGAACCGAACCATTCGTACCAAAGCTTGACTGTCCCATTATACTCTCCAGATATTATGATTCCTATCTGAAAACATTGTAATTTGATGTGCATCCATTTGAAATTATTTTAATTGAAAGCAGTGTGGTTCTATCATTAGAAAATATAACGTAGGTATTTGTACATTTCGGTACAAAAAATTAAGTACCATTTAAAGTGCATCCGTTTATCATCTTAATGATGAAGTACTTAATGACCGAATCGTCAGTGAACCTTAGTATGGTTACCTAACCGATCCTTATACAGGGTGTAAAAAGAGCAGTCACTATAACTTCGTGGGGTAATAACCAGGCAAGAGATATATCCATTGGTACTAGTCATTTGCTTTTAATCCACTGTTTTAAAAAATTTACACCCTGTATAGGGTAATTCATGGTTCATAATATATCAAGCCGTATATAAAAGTGAAGAGACGGACGCGTAGAGCATTTTTTATATTGGCACCTCATATAAATTACTTAATATAATTCAAACAAAATTACAAAAAAACTAAATTGACCACAAGGAGAGAATCTTACTATGCTGGGGCTCTTAGTCTATACACACGAACGCACTGTTCATTGACCTAAGACATGACCAGGATTGAAACTCATCTATTTTGTGACTTTTATTGTCCCGTTATGGTAAGTTATATACGAGTTGCCAAAACAACGCGTCTACGCGTCCTTCTTTTCACACTATATTCGGGTTGATATAATAATCACCTGTATATAGGTATTATTATAAAACAAGGACCTCCACGGCTTCTGTCTATTGTTCGCGATAGACTCAAAGATTACTGCACTGATCTTCATACTTTTATTAATTTACAAAAACATTAAACGTATGGATAGAGTGGTTCACGAGGAAGGTAGTAGGGATGTTGGGAGCTCCGTAACCGTAACCGAAATAAGAGATTTGCTACTGTAAAAAGGTAACTAAAATTTAAAATCCGTAACCGAAATAAGAGATTTGCTACTGTAAAAAGGTAACTAAAATTTAAAATTCGTAACCGAAATAAGAGATTTGCTACTGTAAAAAAGTAACTAAAATTTAAAATCCGTAACCGAAATAAGAGATTTGCTACTGTAAAAAGGTAACTAAAATTTAAAATCCGTAACCGAAATTATTCAAAACAAACGGATTATCCGAAATAATTACATAATATACATATCCGTAATCTGTCTATCTATGAATCTGTATGTCCGAAATTTCATATGCATTCTCATACTCTATGAAATTTATTTTATAACGCCGGGACAGCTTCTTCGAATATAGGTATAATCATATTATTATGTTACCTCTTTGAGGCGGCCTTTTCACTTCCATTCCCGTTTTGGTGACTGTTGTTGCCATTGGATGAACTCATTCTGTAAACAAAATAATATTATTATTAGTTAATTTAGCCGTGGGGTGCCGGTGAAAGAGTAGCACCTCTCCATCAAACTTTCCTGTGGGTTTCCCTCCTAAAACTGCGCTTGACTAACCGCCTGTCAAGCGTGGTGACTGGCGAGTATAGGCAACAGCTAGCACCTATGAAATACATTGGAGGATACTTAGGTCCAGTAGTGGACATCATAAATGAAATGATGATGAATAAATAGGCAACTTAATACAAATTTATATTTTCGGAATATCTGCACGACAGACGAGAGTGACATATTATAATGAAAATTCAAAAGCATATTAACATCGATAATAATTACTTATTTATTTTATACACAATATTAAATTATAAAGTTATAACAAATAATATAAAATGACAATATTTATAGAGCTAACCATAGTACATACTTACTTAAATAACAAAAACTTATTTAATTTAGATATCTACATAACTTTGATGTGTGTAAATTACAGTGACAAAGTGATTAACATCATAAAATTAAATAAGTAAAATATAGATAATGCCACAATGTATTTAAAGGTTAAGATAACCAAACTGCAATAGTTATTTTCGATACATATGCGTGAAGTGAGGGATTTCGGTACACTTGAATTTGCGACACGAGCTTAAGGTTATGGGGGATTCACAATGGGATCGAATGCATGAGTTATACAACCGAGCGTTGCGAGGTTGGATACATGCATAAGATCCCATTGTGAATCTCTCATATACCTAACCTTAAAAGCGAGTGTCGCAAATTCAAGCGTACCAAATGTGAAATGTCTCACTTCAGGCATACGTGTTGAACGTAATTTTTTGTAATTTCAACTGCAAAAATATGTCTTGAGAGATAAAAACAGCTCAGCAAGTTTAAATTATTATCATTTTTATTAATGTTCCGTGATTCATGTTTAAATTATTTATTACAACAATCACATTAATAAAATCATGAGATGTCAACTATTTAAAGTAAAAATCATTTACATGAATCTTCGTATTTAAATTCTGAGTTTTTTGTAGATCTTGACGCTCCCTAGCGGGCGATTTTAGAATCAACAAAAATTGTCCATGGTCTGTAGCATAATAAAAGATCGTGAAAAAAAGTAGGCATAGAATATAGAGAAAATAGAGATAGAAGACATTTTTAGACACTAGTGCGTAAAAAATGATCGAACTATAGATTATCAAAAAAAGTTATACTTTAGACCCGACAAACTATACTCGAAAAGCATACTTTTGCAGTTGGAATTACAAAACAGTAATATAAATAGTCATCGATTTCAGCCTACCGGTTACCAGCGACGAAAATGTTATAAGTTTTTTCGTGTCTGTGTGTCGGTCTGTGGTAGCGAGGCCAAGCAAATTAACTGATTTTGATCTAGTTTTTTTTGTATAAAAGCTGTCGTGATCGATAACATTCACGTGACTTATTATCATAATAAATAATTTATCATAAACTCACTTCTTCACAATTCGGCCTACTATATTAGAGCTTCCCATACCGATATCTGTATCGGTGAGCGGTTTCTCTACGGAAGACCTACGAAGGAGTCAAGTGTGTGCGCAATACACCACACTCTCATTCTTTGCTCTCATAACTCAGTGGGACGGATACCCGACAGTTGACACTACTGGCGAGAGAGCAGGGACCTTACTCTACAAACTGATTCGATTTTGATTCAAATTCGATCGTGCCGCATACTCCCGAATAAATTGACGTTTGTTTATTTTGATTCTCAGTCGATTGATATGGTCGAGAGTAGGAAATTACGATCTAACAATTTTCTTTATCCTGGTTAGTTTCAAAGTAATCCACCAAATAAAATACCAAAAGCCGTTGAGATCGCACTGATTCGATTCTCGATTGTGTCGGGAGTAAGCCCGCAGGTGCAGGACCGACTTTTTACAGTTACACGCATGAGCAACGATTATAGTACATTTTGCACATGTCCTTAAATAATTTCATGAAAATCGGTCTTGTAGTTTCAGAGTCTGTTTATAATTTACAAACAGAAAACATAATATGCATAATACATAATATTAATATCGTTAATATTAAATTTGCAAGGATTACCTGAAAGCTTTTCCTGCAAATTGAATTACCACAGTAACTACCAAAATAGTACTTTATGTTGTCAATTAAAATAAGATACTAAAAATAAATTTCACGGGAACCGACGGTTACGGAAAAGTTTGGCGGTTGCCACAGTTAAATTACTAGGATATTTATAAAATGCATACATTATGTATGTGGGTTTTCCGAATGTCGATTATATTATTAGCTGACCCGTGTCCACTTCGTTGAGAATACAAATGAAATGAAATTACATCGCGGAACCCGAAACGCGGATCACACTAAGTTAACGCAGATATGGCAGTAAGATTTAAATTCGTACTTAGGTATAAAATTATTATAAATGTCTGCTTCTGAACTGAGAAGAATATATACTCCCGGTTTTCGAAAGACAGATCAAAGCTAGCTGATCGACGATTTGATCCATGAAACCATGCGTCTGAATAGAATAGAACTCTGATTGCGCGCTTTGAACAACTAAGATTTTATGTCATACTAGATGTGTCCGCGACTTCGTTCGCGCACGCATCGAAAATTAATAATTTTTCCCTTTTATGCAACATTTTTCACTGACGCTTCGCTCCTATCGGTCGCAGCGTAATTTTATGTAGTCTAAAGCCTTCCTGTATAAATGGGCTATCTAACAAAAAAAGATTTTACAAATTGGACCAGCAGGCCAATCGCGCTATTGTACAGCGTTTCATTTGAGGTTCAACTTAGTTTCGTTTGTGTTTCAGCTGCGTTTCGTTTCCAATCCAGCTGAACATTTTTTGTCCTTTACACAATTTAGATTCAAAAACTTAACTTATATACGATCACTTTGTTCCAAACGTTCGAGCTGCGTGCGAGGTAAACTAGCTCCGTATGAACTTTTTGTTTGACAGCGTTTGAGTTACAACTACGGTCCAGCTTCGTCTCACCTAGCTGTCAAACGGTTAGCGCGATACCGAATACGTCATAAAGTCGAGTAACGTTCACGTTTCGGTTGCGTTTCAGCTAAAGTTTTTTAGCGCGATTGCCCCGCTGTAGTTCCTGAGATTAGCGCGTTTAAACAAACAAACAAACTATTCCGCTTTATAATATTAGTATAGATATTTTTTTATGAATGGGTGATCCGATTCGTTTCATAACGCGTTATATTAGGGCTGCGCGTCTGTCTGGTTTATCACTTATCACTTCTGTCGGGATTCCCTAGACGCGCACACGTTTTTAATGCAGCTACTTTAAACAGGCTGAAATATTAATGAGTGATAATACTTTAGGATGTGCATGTGGTTACTATGTAGAGATTACCGTCAAAGTACCAGCGCTGAAACAGTAACTTTTTTTTAAACTATTGTATGGTCAAAACGATGCTGGGGAATTTCTCATACAAATATGAAAGTCAAAAGTATGTCTTTCAGCGCTGGTACTTTCACAGTAAACTCTATATAAGAGTCACATACACAGCCTGAAGTATATCACTCATTTATTTTACACCATGTATATTTTATTATAGTTATATCTTATATCTTTCAATATAATCGTTGCTCTTCACTCGTGGGTACAATTCCCGCATGCATGTATCGACACACCCGAGCTCCAGCATCAGAGTTTTTTGCTTTTGAAGACTGATAAAATATAAAGGTTCTGACACAAGTCATAACCTTCATATTTAATTTAAATTCATTTGAATGACTTATTATGAAGCTACCTCAATTGTATTCTATGTTATACGGATGAACGCAACAAAGTTGCGAGGATTCATTATGGAGTTAGAAAATATACAATTACCTTACTCCACCGAACTAGTTATGTTAAATACTTTGTTAGCGTAAAACCCTATTTCAACCGTTAAATAGTGTCACACGTTTTTTGGTCCAAATAGATTAGACAAATTAAACTATTTTTGGTGTAATTGTGGGTTGTGTAGGCACTAAATACTAATGTGTCATTAACAATGTTTACAATTTTAGCTATTATTACTACTTTTTAAACCCTTAACGATAACAGAGGATTGTTAATAATTAAACACCTACGCGTGTGCCTGTCCGTGAAACGTAGCTCCCAAAACTGATAAACCTTTTTCTATATTTTTTTCTTTGAAAGTTATAATTGTGTGTGCGCTGAAATTTATATTATTCATTACTATCTACTGGTTTCTGGAAAGATATTCAAATGTATGATCAACTAATATGGCATTCAAATTAACAACCCAAATTGAACTCGGATTTGTGAAATATTATCAAAGAGAAAGAAAAGGGGAAGATATTTTATAATTGCATCACGTTGGCACTTGCAAGGCTGGTTAAAATTCCACAGATAAAGTTGATTCAAATCATATGTCAACTAATCGATGCGGTGAATTAACCTTATCTGTGGAATTTTAACCAGCCTTGCAATTGATGTAATAATAAAATATGTGTCCTTTCCTTTCTCTCTGATAATGTTCCAACAATCAGCGTTCAATATAGATATGTTGTTAATTTGAATGTCATGTTACTTGATCATACATTTACACTGAATTTTGAGCGTACCCAATTGAAGACATGAATCGATGAAGGTGATATGTAGCAAAAAATTTTTTTACCAGAAAATTGAGTTTAAACAGTCACTTCTACATTTTAGGATTTGTAGTAAACTATTAAGTACATTGATTCTAGAGACGGATCTTAAGATATAAATACTTAATACTTTACGACGTATGCTAAAATTATTAAGTGACAGTTTGAAGTCAATTTTCTCGAAATCATAATTTTGCTACAACTTCATCCATTTATGTCTTCAATTATCCAAAGTATTTCTGTCTAGATACGGAATATATAGATCATATAGACAGAAATACAAGTTACGATTTATGCTTCTTTGCGTAACATAAAGGTAAAACGGAGACTGATGGGTCTCGGCTTCAGCCGGGCGACTGCACTGACGAGTAAATTAAGTGGTGCTCAAGTTACATGAAGTCCTTGTATTTCCACCAAGCAGTGACAGCTACTACCAGTTACAGCCTTGGATAAGGAGGGTAGGAGCCCAACTTTAATAAGCTTTTACACTTCCTTCTGCATTCTTTTGATTAATATCGTTGTGAGTCCTAAAACAAACCTAGCATGTCCCTCGGGCACCCTAAGATCAAAGCGATTTTGTAATTGGTTACTAGTCTCGATTTTTCAATACTCAGATAAGTCGTCAAACAGTAGCCTGACAAATAAAATTATTTGCCAAGCCAATAAATATTTTCGATTTTTCAATCGTCTTATAGCTACAGAATAGCTATTAGTGGTATTTAACCCTATTTAACCAGACAACTTCACACTATTTGTGTGCAAGTGCGATGCACAGTTATTGCATTCAATGTGTTAGAAAAGAACAGCAACAAATGTTCGGTAGGTATCACTTTTTCAGTTGTTACTTGTCAGTTGTCAATATTGTCTTTCGAAAATCCAAGCTTACAAATAATTTTTGCGCGTAGAAATGCAATACATTATTTGTTTTTGTTGTGTAACATAGATGTAAATAATAAGGGTTTTATAAAATGGAACAAAAAAGGATGCGAGGACGTTCTGCAACTTTACCAACTCCGAAATAAGACTTGTTAGTTGTAATCGAACTCGTGACAAAATATCAAACTACAAAATAGATAAGAATACAATTTTCTTTACATATTATAGAAAATTATTGCCAAAGGTATTTATTATTTTATTATCAACATATTGCTAATCAAAACCGCTTACTTTTAAAAGGAGAAAAAGAAAATTGAACCGAAATTAAGGTTTAGGTTTCTTCATTGCAAACAAAATAAAGGTATATGCAGAAATAAATGCATGTATTAATGCATGAATTAGGTTGAAACATTGCTTGAAATTTAAAGATTAATATCTTTTGGGTTCGCCATTTTACACCGGAAATTATTGAATGTAAATCTAATCATTAATTTTTTGCAGATTCAGAGTTGATGGACAGCTGATAAAGCTACAAATGGAAATAGCAAAAATGGCATTATTTTCTAGAAAAGGAGCATAAAAGATGTTATGTCTTGAGAATTATGAAATGAGGAAAGAACAAAATATATATAAATAGAGCAAAATGCAGCAAACAATTACTGTGTTACTGACGATATCATCTTATTTGTAATAAAAATGTGAAACTTTATAATATGTTTTTTGTTTGTCCTTAATGTTTAAAGAGTAACATTTCAATAGTTTAGCGCACATAGTTTATGGCTGTGATTTCTTTA
Organism: Celastrina argiolus; assembly: GCA_905187575.2. Lineage (NCBI taxonomy): Eukaryota > Metazoa > Arthropoda > Insecta > Lepidoptera > Lycaenidae > Celastrina > Celastrina argiolus. Next base: position 19,715,519 of record LR994583.1, read on the forward strand.
TTCAATAATAATCAATTCTATAAATAAGAAATCCTATTAATTAAATATCAAAGAGTTACATATATGTTGTTTTATATTTGTTACTTGTTAGTAATAGCTTATTCAATGTCAATACTTGAGCACCAATGCACTCAACCACTACGCTGCCTCAATAGTCGATGCATTGTTGTTGGTGCTCAACCGAGAGGTTGCACATTCAAATCCCACCGAGGGAACAAAAGTTTCCAATGTTCCTGGGTCATTAATGTGTATTAAATGTGTGTATAATCTAATAAAAATAATATGTGTATCGTATAAAAAGTATTAAATATATTTCCGTTGTCTGGTACCTGTAACTTTCTTTTCTGTAAAGTTCTTTGTATGCTTAGCACAGGGCCAGATTGACGTGGTGTTCACACCGTCCATTGATATTATTATTATAATGTGATTTGTAAGAAACTAGCTTGTCAGTGACTCAAAATATTCCTTGTGCTAGTTACCATCATCACTACTACTATTAGGTATAAGGTACTGTTGAAAATACTAGCTGGTCGGGGTTTTCTACCAGACAGATGTAAATAATTGAGGAATTCAGGTACCTCTTCGATTGCTAAGTCGTCAATTGCTTCAAAAACATCCATTTTATTAGATTCTGATACCCAACGAAATTGACGAAACTGTTAAATATAAATGCTGACACGAACTTATCGGGGGAATAAAGCCTTATCTGGCTCTTCAAGCAGCAGATAACTTTATTCCTCTAATAGGTGTCTTATTAGACAGTTAACAACTATCTGAGTATTGAAAAACTGAAAATATTGCTATTCGTCGAATAAACGCTGTCTGGTTGTTTATCTGAGGAGCATTTATTAAAATCAAATTAATTAGATTTTTAAAATCAAAAAATAGAGTAGGTATGTGTTGGGCAATTTTCCAGTTTAAAAAACTAACTTGTTTTAACTAGCTATGTTTAAGTTAATCTTATACTTCGTTAAATATCATGTTGTCCCTCTCGTAATTCCTATCAATGAATGAGAAGGCGTGGTATTGTAACAATCCGTTAACACTAACATGCGTTGGTGAAATCAGGACTTAATTTTGTAAGTTGTGTGTACCGAGCCTAACACCATGTTCACCTCTGTCCTCTCACCGTCTATGTCCCGAGTCACAGCGCACGTCGCAAACATGATCCTTTGCGGCGCGGCACGGTGTGTTAAAATAATTTAATTTTGCAAATTCCCGACACCGTAATACGTACGTCAGTGCGCCGTGTCGTGTAAAATTCCGATCCTCACCGTACCAAAAGAATTAATAGGTCTTGTTCAAAATATGGATCGCACAACACGCAGTCTCCTTATAATCGGAGAGCCCAGGATTCTAAGTTACTCGAGCATTGTGGAGAGTGGACACCATGTAGGTGTTGGTGAAGATAAAAAAAACATATGATAGTTTTTATTTTATTGGTGCAATGAGCGGAAACAGCCTTATAAAATTGTGAAAAGAAAATGTTAGGAAATAGAGTTATAACAAAATTTACAAAAGTGTTACGCTGACTCCAACATATCTGATAAGTTTAATTATTTAAATATAATGATTTCACATTAATAAATTGTATAGGTACAAGTTCCTATCAGCTTACACGAATTTCAAATCGTCGGTACTTTAAATTGGAGCCTCTTTTACATCTACTTAACCTTAAATTTACGTCTGATAAAATATTGATACGTTTTTTTTTATTTTGTAACTTGATATACAAATAAGGCTAATTTTCATGCCTAAATTACAAGAAGCAAGTGGGACAAGGCATAATCTGTCACGCTCGCGGCTCGAGTTACTTTAATACCTTCTCTTCGACTCCCCTACAACTATACTTTTTAAAAGACAGATAGTATTGCAATACCGTGCACTAGCACGAAGGCACTATATCGCTCCGAGCATAGACCACGTCGTGACGTGGTAATGTGGATGCTAGGCCCGTATAATTAAAACAATCTCAAACCCAACCTCACCTTGAGAACCAATTTGACAGATAAAACAACGTTCCGTTTCACTTTTAAAAATGAAGAATTTTACTTATGTTACTTTAATTTTTTTTCTTTCTTAAAACGTAATAATAAAGATTATAAAAATATACAATATACTTATTTTATTTTTTCCTGTAATCTATAATATGAATATAACGGTATAAAAAGAATAAAACATTAATAAAGTTGTTCACTTTTAAAAGTGAAACGGAACGTTGTTTTATCTGTCAAATTGGTTCTCAAGGTGAGGTTGGATTTGAGATTGTTTTATTTATACGGGCTAGGGCCCGTCTAGGGACCCTAAGCTACCCTTATAACATTTTGATTTTAGTTTAGTGTCCCCTAAAAAAAATATTAGCAACTTTATTTGTGAGTAAGAAATGAGATTTTATGTAAACAAACATAATTGAAAGCCCCGACTGAGCGTGTAACACCCATCACACCTAACACACGACCTGATGACTTTGAAGACCTGAACCGATTTCCACCAGACATAGCTAAGAACACTCTCGACTATACCAGTATTTTTCATATCACCTTTCAAACAAAAAAACTGCATTAAAATCGGATCAATCGTTTGGAATTCGATGCCATAGACAGACACATTAATTACACAGACACGTCAAACGACGGGTGTTACGACGTTTTTGCGTTGGGGGTTAAAAACTAGCTGTCCTGGCGAACTTTGTACCTTGACGCTCTCATAGCAGCGCTCCCTACGCCTAGTCCAGGCCCAATTAATACCCCAAAAAAGGTTTTGGTTTTCGCGAGGAAGGCCTCGCGAACCTTTCTATCCACTGGTAGAAACAGCATGAAGATCGGGGCAGTAGTCTTCGATTTTATCGCGAAAAGACTGACGTGGCGACGGACTTCATATTTTTTTTACTTTATGTAGGTGCGGATAAGGATAAGTAAATAAAACAAGTTTGTTAATAGGATAAAACAACATATTTTAATTATAGGAAAGATTCCAAAGTAATAAATATCGCAAGAAATATGTCTAAGCCATAAAATTAATTCTTATAGGATATTATATTAAAATTAGTCTTACTCGACAGAAGATTTTAAAATCTTGTCCAAATGCAATAAAGCTTCCCAATGCCCATTACGCACAATGTAGATTTTTTCGCGATAGACGTGTCTGCGACGTCTGGTTAGTAGATTTTAAAATTAAACCATATTTTTTTATTATGGACCTTTTTTTGTGTTCCGCTAAATATCCCGGTGTGTTTATTATAACGCACATTAAAGTAAATTAATCAAAAAATATATCAACGCATTGCTATCTGTACGAGCTGTTTGACGCCATTATAATATAACCGCGCTAGTCATTCAATTGAATAAGCAGATTCAATCAAATGACTGCGACATATGCATTTTATATATAATTTATAAAAGATTTAATATTATCCTATGTTACTCACGGATAAACTAATAGTGAAAGAATTATCGCAATCCCTTAGTAGTTTATTCGTAAGAAACAAAAACCTCTTTATAAAATTGTATTAGTAGTATAGGATCGTCGTTCTCCTTCTGTTATTCTGATTCAATATGAACTAAATGTAGTACAAAACATACCAAAATAGTGTGTCGTTTAATTGCACGGTGAATAATTGACCTTTAAATTGGAAGTATCTGGGGGCACGGGAGTGCCCCCGTCAAGACGAGCCAAGCGAAGCGCAAGGGCACTACCTACCTTTTCTCGAAAGGTTTCGTCGTTTTTTTGAACTCTCATAACTTTGCTTTGGATGATGCTACATAGTTGAAAATTTCAACATATAATGACACCAGTAAAAACATGAAACATACAAAGTTTGAATGTTGTAGCTATTATACTTTAGATTTTATCAATGTCTAAAAACCCCAGATTTCGTCACTGACTCATTTATAGATCATCAAAATTCATAAGGTACTTCCTGAAGTCCTAGTAAGCTGATATTATTTATGTAAGCTGTTATTGCTACAAAACCAACAAAAAAATTATTAAAATATAAATGCCGCCATTTTGAATCCAATATGGTGGACGGTACAAAATTGATGTTTAATATGTTTCTTATACGGATATGATCTTTAAGACATAAAAAAAAATATTATATTATACAATATTATACAAGTACATAAAAAAATAAGACCTACTTTTTGTAGGACCGATAATCGGTCAGATTTTTGCTCCATATTATTTCTATCCCACTTTATTTATTTGTGTGCGTTGCACTACTGCAATCAGTATGTTCTATTTTATTCCGATTATTAATCGGTGACCGACTTTTTGTAAATGATAAATATGTCTATGAGAAAATTAGTTTTATATCTACTTATTTAAAATTAGGTACCTATTATATATTTGGTAAGTAAAAATTAGGTAAGAATTAACAGACAGCAAGTAGTAATTTGCTGTCAGTGTACCTACATAAACAAAATATTACGTCGATCACTTGAAATCGGTCCGGCATAAGCTCCCGCTGACGTTATAATAACGTAATTATTTTGTTTAGAGGGAATCTTATGTAAAAACCGTTCGACACATCGATAGCGCGATGTAGGTGGCTTACAGCGCAATCTATGTTTGGAACTGTGAAACATCTAAACACACATTTACCAATACATTTAACAGTCGGTAACGATATAATGATAACAAGGAAAATATTACACGATCAATGTATAAATAATTTTAGTGTTTAACCTTATGACTATTATAATATGATTATATTATGATTTTTAACACGTCACGTCATGACGTTTAAAGATGGCCATAATCAAAAGAAAACCTTAAAGCTATTTTTCAAAAATAAAAATAAATACATTTTTTTTCCTTAAAAATGCTAAGTTGCACTTAGGTGTATGCAGTTAGCATATTATATATTATGTTTATAAGAGCCGTACAAGAATTAGTACCTCTAGTGACCAACAGATGGCGGTGACCGTCGTCTACATACTATATTATTATAGACTTACTGTATTATTTTAATAAGTATCAACATGCTTTATTAAAGGCAATCTCCCTCGTATATATAAGTAATTCTCAAATTCTCGAATTTTATTAGTGTTGAATATATACTAGTGGCATCCTAGGATATCCAAATAAGAAGTTTCACTCCAGCAATAAAAATGTATATTTTATAATTTATATTTATTATATTATAATATAATTATAATATATTATAATAATATAATAATAATAACAATAATATTATAACAAATAAAGAAATATGGACGAGACATTTATTTGAAAATCGGCCTCTGCCTCTTAAAAATTACGGTGAAAGTTTATACACGGTATAATATTGACGGTGACATCAGGCGACGTCACTAGGCGTCACTATGCTAAGACGCTGACTGTTCCTTCTATTTTCCGTAAGTAAAGGCCCAGGGTCAAAATAGGTTATCTTTAAATTAAAAAAAGTCCATTAACCAGCTTACAAAAATAAATGAAATCCCACCAAAAACATTTTAATGTAAAAATGTTGTCAAAACGAGCGTACACAGCTTACCCTGTGAAAAAGTTATCAGATATCCTATAAAGCCAAGCTCTACACTACACCTTAATCAAAATCTATCAAAAAGTGGTTAGATCTCATGTAGAATCAAAATTCTTGATCTATGCGCCCTTACTTCACCAGGCTTAACTTCACTTACGCTTTATAGCAGTTAAAACGTGATACTTGACCGTTTTGCTACCGTTACGAATATTTCATACGAATTCATTAATCGTGTGCTAAATAAAACGGCCAAGCATCACGTTTTAACTGCAATATAGCGTAAATGAAGTTAAGCCTGGTGAAGTAAGGGCGCATAGATCAAGAATTTTGGTTCTACATGAGATCTAACCACTTTTTGATAGATTTTGATTAAGGTGTAGTGTAGAGCTTGGCTTTATAGGATATCTGATAACTTTTTCACAGGGTAAGCTGTGTACGCTCGTTTTGACAACATTTTTACATTAAAATGTTTTTGGTGGGATTACGATTTACGGCTGCCCAAACGGAGCGTTGTTTACATTTAGACCACATTAAATCGGCAATGTGTTTACTGCGACCGCGATCCGCAACCGCTGCTAGTGGCGAGCCTGTCATCACGTTTTATACATTTTCCAACCATATCTGCAACCCTTTAAATATATTTTTGTGTCCAATGTCTATGGGTGACAGATATCTTCTTTCTTCTCTTATCTATCTATCCTTTTATTTTTCTTATAATAATCCTTTTATTAGTCTCGCTAAAACTCGAGAACGTCTGAAACCATTCGGCTATTTTAAGTCTTGAAATATTCGTGGAAGTCTAGGGAAGGTTTAAACGGTTTCTATGCTCAACGAAGTGGGCACGAGTCAGCTAGTCTATATATCTATCTTATTACATATAAAAATGAATTGCTGTTCGTTAGTCTCGTTAAAACTCGAGAACGGTGAACCGATTCGGCTATTTTTAGTCTTGAAATATTCGTGGAAGTCCAGGGAAGGTGTAATCGGTTTGTATGCTCAACGAATTGGGCACGGGTCAGCTAGTCTTATACAAAAAAAAAATATGCTGTTTGTTAGTCTCGCTAAATCTCGAGAACGGCTGAACCCATTCGGCTATATATTTTAGTCTTGAAATGTTTGTAAAAGTCCCGGGAAGGTTTAAGCGGTTCTATGCTCAACTAAGTGGGCACTGGTCACCACTCACCAAGCTAGTGATAAAAATTTACTGGCTCTTGGGCTTATTATATTATATGAAAATTAGTAGCAAACATTAATTATATAGACCAAAAAAATTGGAAGAAAATCTAATTTAAAAAATAGCAAAAATTGGAATACAGCATTTTGTAGTAACTTGAAAGATGATTGTACTAGTCGTAGTCATTATGATTTAAAAGTCAGAAAAATAGTTAATGCCGATTGGTTGGCATGTCTCACACAGTCCGGCGGCATGCGTAAACAAAGTAACTCTTTCAGTTGCTACTTTCATAGTGAACCCTATTACAAATTAAATATTACTGTTTATATAACCACAATATAACGTTGTATTAGGGCACAAAGTAAAATTAGGGTAAATACACACTACATTCTGCTCGCTAAGGTCGATAAGGAAAACTGACAATGAATAGGCATCGAATAACCTGATATTAAGGTCAGTTCGGTCAAATATAACTCCAATGTATTTTCATTTAAAACGGAACGACACCCGACGAGACTCTTTGTGTACAAATTCGCCTTGTCTCGTGAGTGTTTTTGTGAAGCGAAAATATGTCAATCATATTTAGCACCTTGTAGATAATAGATATGATTATGTTTAGGGACATTGTACTTCTCGGAAAATGAAGGATAATGTGGAATGATAACAATACGTTCTACAATTAAGTCATCAAATACCTAGGATAGAATGAAAAAAAAAATTAAGTAAAAAATAAAAGAAATAAGATATAATATGAGGTTTGTGCTTTAATTAGTCTATCGAATGTTTTTTATTGATATTATTAGATATAGCCCCCGAGTAAAAAACTAAAAATTGTACCATTAAAAATAATGAAGATATTAAACTATTAAATAATATAATATGTGAACGAGAAGGGAACAACCGATTGTGACGTCACTTTGTTAACCCTACATAGATATTATATCAACCTGCGTACTATATCGTTTCGCGAGAAAGAGATGCATAATTTAATTTAATTGCTAAAAACTTAAATGGTTTAAAACTTATCCTAATTTTTTAGATTTTACTTATCTTTTTGATTTTATGCGTAATGAGTCCAAATTAAGTAAATAATTTTAATATTCATTCAATAACCCAATTACCAACACTTGAAGGAGTGTTTCCAATCTTCTTTTCGCATTTACGTCGAAACCGATCACTTACCGATATCGGTGTGATATTTCTGCACTTTTCTTGAAAAATTGACAAACAGCAACATGGATAAACGTAGTGTATTAGCCATTAAAAAGTGATAATCAGCTTCCCTGACCGCAGCAATTGACTGTTTCCCTCTCAGCGCGAGCTCATATAACTGCGATATTTTATTGAGCCTTGTTTACTTATAGGGGTCCATGAAGTATGCTATTTGTTGACTAACTAGCTGTTCCCGCGACTTTGTCCGCGTGGTTTTTCGAAAGTCCCCAAATGTGAATAATTTTCCCCGTTTTTGCAACATTTGTCACTGACGCTTCGCTCCTATTGGTAATATTATATAGCCTAAAGCCTTCCTCTATAAATTGACTATCTAACAAAAAAGAACTTTTCAAATCGGACCAGTACTTTCTGAGATTAGCGAGCGAGTTTAAACAAACAAACTCTTCCGCTTTATAATATTACTATAGATCAAAGCAATATTCGTCCTTGTTGAGTCGTGATTGGAATTAATTTGCTGTTAACGGGTTTTCGGATATCGTCGACATGGTGCGCGCAAATAAAATCTCGCGGGAACGGTTCCTTTTGCCACGATAAAAAGTAGCTTTTGCAAAAATAATATTAAAATCCAGACCCTAAGCTGATAACATTGGCGGGCTCGAATCTGTGTTCTTAGAAACTGGGTCATGAATGTATTAAATTATATACCTATATGTGTGTAGTGTTATAGCACAAAAGTATTAAAAATATTTCCGTTATCTGGTACCTGTAGGCCGTAACATAATTTCTTCTAGAACTATGCAAGAGCCCAGATTGACGTGGTGCATCCAAAAATATATTTTACAAAATTTCATTAAAATCTGCTCTGTAATTTATATAATGCGTGAAAGAGATACCCATCCATTATATTGATCCATCTATACTCACAAACTTTAGTAGTATTTAGTAGTAGAGTAGTGCAGAGTGAAATGCTTTAGATACACCAGACTTTCGTCAAATGTCAACATTGGCTATGATTTTATTTTTTACCCGACTTCGGCGAAGCCAAAAGGAAGGGTAATGATTTTGACAGTCTATGTATGTATGTATGTATGTATGTTCCCTCGTAGCGGCTAAACTACTGGTCCGATTTTGATGACTGAGGTGTCAATCGATTCGTATTAATGCCGCAAGTAACATAGGCTATAAAATTTTTTGACAAATTTTGTACTTTGTAAATTATACCTCAAAAACTATCTCCAAAAATATTAAATTAAGATAATTGTCTCTTGTTTGGTATCAAAAGATAGGTCTTGTCAAGCACATTATGAATATGTATTTATATTTTTTATTAATTATTATATTTTATTGTTAAATTCAAAATAAACGTTTAAAATGCAGTCGTACAAGTAGTATCTAGGAGTTGATACTTTCTATGTAATGGACAATTTAATAAAATATAATAATTATTATATTGGATGTGGAAACAGAAAAATATTAAATAAAAAAAAAAGATTAAAAAACTAAAACCCGACTTCGCAAAAATGGGTCTAAAAAGGCTGAAACAAGAAAATAATTCAATTTGAAATCCAGAAATGCATAGGTACAAAAATGGTCAAGGTAGAGCCGTGGTCGTACCCGCTAATAAAATCTAAGCATTAGTTCACAGCGAATTACGGTAGAAAAAAAATGGCTCGATGCCAATAGCGGGGAATTATTTTCTTGTTTCAGCCTTTTTAGACCCATTTTTGCGAAGTCGGGTTTTAGATTTTTAAACTTTTCTTTTATTCGATATTATATTCAAGCGCATGGCAGGCGAATTAAAAACCTCCAGGTCACAACTATGTGACTACATCGTGTCTTAGCAGGGGCGTAGCTACCGCCGCATCTGCCGTATTGTCAATTATACGGGGCCCCCGGCAAAGTGGGGCCCCCGGCAAAGTGGGGCCCCCGACCTGCATATGCAAAAATAAAAACTTACGATTTTTTTAACTCTTTCAGAAATGACAAACGTAAAAAAAAGTATTTCTCTTTTTCCCGCGCTAAGTGACTAATAGATAATTATCTATATCTATATCTATACATATAATAAATCTGTAGAGGAGTCGTGTCTGTACATTGAAGATATTTGAAAAAAAATATGATAGGGGACCTTTATTTACGCAATAGTACCCAAAACTATGATTTTTGAAATTTTTGTCTGTTTGTCTGTTTGTCTGTTTGTCTGTTTGTCTGTTTGTCTGTTTGTCTGTTTGTCTGTGGGTTTGTGCACGCTAATCTCAGAAACGGCTTATCCGATTAAGATGTACTTTTCACTAATATATTGCGGCAAGCTTCACTTAACATTTAGTGTTTGTTTTATGTAAATCGGTTCATAAATAAAAAAGTTATGACAATATTAAAAGATCATGTCGTTTTTGCTGGACGTTTGTAGGAAGCGCGCGCCGGGCCCGGGAGCCGTGCGCCGCAGCGCGCGCGCGCCGCTTCAAATTGTATTCGCAGCAAACGCACCGGGGCCGCGGGGGTGACTTTTATTTGTTAGTTTTAGGCTTGCTAGGTAGGAACAATCTAAGATTTTTTTTCTTGAGTTTATTACGAAAGTTATTTGTATAAAAATAGTTAGTACTTTTACTGAACAGTCCTTTGTGATAAGTAGATACTGTATACATATTTGTTAGCGTAGGTTAGTAATAAGTAAATAAATAAAAACCGGCCAAGTGCGAGTTGGACTTGCACACCGAGAGTTCCATACAAACCTGTTGACATAGAATTTTGATTTGGTTACAGCTTGAATATATTAGAGACCTAAGTATTTGTTATAAGTTTCAATTAAACACATTCATGACAAACGGTACGAAGTTTAAAAAATCAAAATATTTTTACTACTTATCTATATAATGTTACTAAAAACGTATGGTTTTAGACGTTGCTTGGTTTCAAATTTTATGATTTTGAGTTCACGGGAGTTCCCTTTAGGTTTTGATTCCCTTACGAGTGTCGAAAATGACGAAATTTAGCGACATAAGCGACTGCTTTTGATTGCATTGGCTAAGAAGTCTGATTTTTTCACTGCTTCAAGGAACAGTAGTTCCTGAGTATTTTATATAATTTTCATCACAACACGCGTTTCTGAGTAAAAGGGTCTTGACAGACAGACGGACATGGAAATGATCTTATAATATGTGTTTCGTTTTTTCCTTTTGAGGTACGGAATCTTAAAAACAGTTTTAAGATTTTCATAAATATATTGCTCTTTTTTTTGTTTTTTCTATTTAATAAGATAGACGTTAAAAACATCTCGATAGTTACTAAACTGTGTTACAGGGGAAAACTGTTGATACAACTCGATTCCAATCGAGATACCTTTTGAAATGTGTTAACAGTGTGATTATTATGGGTTTTTTTGTCAAATATCATAATATTGATAGAGTATCTCTTATATCTCTCTTATACAAATCTATCTATACGCCAAATGCCGTACTTTTAATACAATTATAGCAAAGTTGAGTAGGTACCTACATTTATACAATACGTTATCCAAGAGTTATACTCAGCGTGCATCATTAGCAATGTATAATATTATTTTGCATTCTATATTATTAGTTCTCATTCCGTCCGTTTAAATTCATACTACAGCCTACTATTACTGTACATTTTTATAGTTTTCTTTGTCCAAATAATGTATTCGATAACTGCTTAATATAGGTATAGAATTTTGATTGACATAAATATTGTGTTTACAGTTAAACTAAAAAAGTTATGTCAATATAACTTAGATTTATATTTGTCTTGATATTTTTATTTCTTAGTTTTTATCATGGACCGAATGGTTTTTTGTGTTAGGTACAACTTAGGTTTGTTTTCTTTCTTTTGGGACTTTCTATATTTTGATACTTTTCGTTATAAAATCAGTTAGTACTTTAACAGTGAAGTGATTTATAATCAGTACCTACATGTTTGGTTATTAATAAATAAAAAAACCGGGCAAGTGCGAGTCGGACTTACGCACCGAAAAGACCGCATAATTTTGCGGCGCGCTGTCTTAATATCATTGTCGCCACACCAGCAGCGTCGGCGTGGAAACGATCATCGTCTGCACTCTGCAGTCGCTGCGGCGCAAAATCCATACAAATCTTAGTACTAGATGTTCGTCGTGTATGCGAGCGTACTATCAAGTAGTCCCGTTCGCATTATAGTCATTGTACACGGTCGTTTGTCAAGCTGGTAGTAGGAATTGTCAACATAAAGTAGTTTTTTAAATACCTCAACGACAGTTTATAACTAAAAATATTTTTAAAACAGATTTATTATAACACTGCCCTAAATCACTTTTCCACGCGTACGAAGTCGCGGGCACAGCTAGTGATAAATAAATATATTTCTTTTAATTTTATGCAAACATTTTTTTCTCTTTTGTCAGAAATCTTTACACTTTATAAGGGCCCCAAAAATAATGGGGCCCTGCCAAGGCACGCTACGCCATTGTGTCTCAGGCACTCTCAGGCCCGTATTGATAAAACAATCTCAAACCCGGTCACAAGAATTGCGATCGCGACCTCTGTTTGAGACACGAGCCTTAGATGCCTTTTTTTATCGCAGAGAAATGCTTTTAAGCATTCCGTGGGGGATTGGGGATTCCCTACACGGATATGTAGGACTCGCTGCGTCCTAAAGATGGTAAATAGACGCAGCCCTACCCACTAAAACTCGGCGGTACTCCGACTCCACCGTCATTGACGAAGCCACAGGGACAACAAAACTTCCGCGACGAGCCTTAGATGCCTACGAGTTGTTTAGTGTTTGGCTCTCGATTCCCTGTTCAATCTCGCGTCGTCACAAAAATGTCTTCAATCCTAGTTAGGAGTTAGGACACTGCAGACTCATTACCTGATTGTCTGAGAAGAAACATGATACACGCGTCATCTTTATAACTTTTGATATTTTATTTCTAAGTTCATTTGTCTAGGTTATTACCTAACTGTGAAACTGCTGGTCTTGACACCAATAGGTATCAAGACCAGCAGTTTCACAGTTTGGAAATTTTTTTGGATTAATTCTCATAAAACATATCTAGAACACCATCACAAGTGGAGTACCATAGGATTGAGTCTATCACGCGGTCAGAGGCTGACTTTCCACTCTATTTCCTTGGTCCTTGAATCAATAGTTTGGTCGCGTGTCGCAACTATCGTGTTTGACTGCAACTTGTTGCGTCATACACTTGTTGAATTAATTATTTATGTGCATTTTACACTCCAGTGTACGCGCCAAGCGCCAAGTGATAAAAATGTAAAAGTTTTATAACTTTTTAATACTGAACTTTAGTGTATTTTATGTTTGACGACCTCTGTGAGAAAGTGGTTAAGCGCGTCAGTGCCCAAACCGGAGATCGCGGGTTCGAATCCCGCCAAATCTACACTAATATTTTAAAGAGGAAAGATTTGTATTTTTGTATGTAACGACTTAACTCAAAAAGTACTGGACCGATTTTAATAATTGTTTTTTCATTACAAAGCTACATTACCACTGTGTAACATAGGCTATATAAAAATAAATTGCTGTTCGTTAGTCTCGCTAAAACTCGAGATCAGCTGAACTGATTAGGCTATTTTTGAAATATTCGTGGAAGTCCCGGGGTTTACACGGTTTCCGTGCTCAACGAAGTGGGCACGGGTCAGCTAGTGAATAATAAAGTTTACTATGCCGCTGAGCCATATATGTGTATTGTGTACTAAATACCTTTAAGTATTTTATAAAAGTATTAAATATTATATTTCCGTTGTCTGGTCCCTGTAACACAAGTTCTTCTGATTATTATTCTCTTAGGTAGTTTTTTTGTGTGTGTCAGTTCCATTAAATGTCAGGTATGGAGGATTTATATTATTTTGTGTGTTTGCCCTAGTGTGTGTATAATTCACAAGAGCATTCTCTCTCTCTTCCTTTACTCTCGTAATACAATGGTATGGATGATTAACACGACTGGCGAGATATTGGACGCACAACCAACTATTTTTTCGTCAATCAGGAGATCAGCCTGCATTATCCTTAACAGATTTAAAACAACATTATTTTTGTTCAACGCGGGAATCAAAACTACTACCTTCGAAATTGAGAGCCAAGCTTCAAACCAATAGACTACAAAGCCTGCAGGCTTACTCCCGACAATCGAGAACCGAATCACGATAGAGAAAATCGTTGCATCGTAATTTTTTGTAGTCCCTACCATATCAATCGACTGAGAATTAAAATAAAGAAATGTCCATTTATTTACGCAGTACGATCGAATCTGAATCAAAACCGTATCAGCTTGGAGAGTAAGGCCCCTGAAATTGACGTATTTGTGATCCAGTGGTTTGTAAAGCTCTACACATACTGACACACACATGAAAGCCAAGCGACTTGCTTATTTCGAATCTATTGACACCTTATTTATCAAAATCAGACCAATAGTGTAGGCGCTACGGCGGAACACACATACAGTACGTCCCGCAGGCTGATTATGTATCTCGCAACAGCAATTCGACAGGCGTGTACACTTGAGAGCGATATTGTATACAATTGTACAATTCACGCCTGTCGAATTGCTGTTGCGAGATACATAATCAGCCTGCGGGACGTACTGTATGTGTGTTCCGCCGTAACACGTTTGATAGCGATATTGTAAACAATTGTACAAATTACGCCTGTCGAATTGCTGTTGCAAGATACATAATCTTCCTACCGTTTAATCTGAACGCAAACGTAAACAAACCCGTGACACAACCATAGACACAATGATGCGAATACAATACAATGATTATTGTTTGAGACTATAAATCCATGGACTATAGACTACAATCTATAGTCGGCAGTGTGAAAATGGCGTATTTTTACTGTATTTGATGTATATATTATAATGTTAAATTGTTACAAAATGTCAATACAATATCCAATGATAAAGAAGTATGATCCTTTAATATTCCGGTGAAAGTATTGTGCGCAGAATAAATTATACCTTGTGCGCGAAATAAGTATACATATGTAAAAATTTCGGTGTTTTCGGTTTGTTTACGTTTATATTAAATTTAAAAGGAACGTACTGTACTGGACTCAAGACTTTCAAAATCATTACTCTACATTTTGGCTTTGTCATAGTCGAGTATAACTATTGATTAATACTGTGGGCCTTGACTGGCTATTGTATAAACAAAGTAAATATGTAAACAAGGCAACGACTTGGTATATATACATTTTTCTAAGTGGCTAACGATCGAGACTAATAATGTTTATTTTTCTAAACGAAAACATTACTAACGATGTTTAATTCTTTCAATCCTACGCTTACTGAACGTTTTCTGATTTATTTACAAAAAATAATTACCTATATATTTTTGGAAGAAATTTAAAAATTCTAATCATTAACAAACTTCTTATTAATAGGCCAAGAACCTTTTTAAGAGTTACTTTATGTTCCTGACATAAAGTAACTCTTTAAAAGGTTCCGTGAATATAAATAATTGTATCAAAAACATGAAAGCGCCAATACAATTGACAATCGAATAATACGGAACTTTCAAATGTTCCTGCTTAGCCCACTGCCAGCATTACAAACGTAAGGTAACGTAGTAAGTATAACATATTTTTAAAGTTTTTGTAACTTACATAGTCATAACAATGTATTTATAAACGCATTTGTCACTTTATAAAAAAGTTAAACAAAAAATGACATTGAGGCTTACATTGAGCCCATCATTACATAGGTAAATTAATACAAAAAGACATCTATTTACCACTATGTATTATCGTGTTTAAATTACTATAGTCTGAGCCGCAGATATGGCATATAATCTGACTACCGCTGCACTCTATAGTGCTGCATTTTGATAGCAGCAGGATGTGAAAGGAGGGACTTTAGTCCATAGGCTGCTGGGCCACTTTCCCAATAGAGTCAGACATATCCTTGTAGGACCGACCCACAAGGAATCCCTGAGGAGTCTCCCGCCCTCCCCGTGGAAAAAAAACCGCCTCTGTAGCGCACTGGATGAGCGCGTTGATGCTCGAGCCTGAGGTCGCGTTTCATACACCTAACCTCAAGGTCATTGCAATTATGTGCCAAGTCTCACGGTTTAGACTATAAAAAATATGTATTCGTTCGCTTCAAACGGTATATAAATAACTTATGTGTAATCAAAGAAGCTACCTACATTAGTTAGTAATGCAGATGAAATAGTTTTAATAATTCAGTTAGACATCCAAGTCTCGAAAACTATCATAGTCGTGTTTCACCAAGCAATGTTAAAGTTAACGCCATGTTAAAATACCATGCCTTCTCATTCATTGACAGGAAATACGAGAGAGATAACATGAGATTTAACGAAGGATTACCTTTAACATTGCTTGGTGAAACACGCCCTAAGTGTTGTTTAGGGTGCCCACTTACTATCCACTTTTTGTTTACTGTGAGATTTATTCACCGATTTAGCAGATGGATCCACCATACAAATATGACCAATTTTGTGACATACATGCTGTAAGACGTATATAATATATCACATACGCACGCATTTTTAAAATCAATATGTTGTATTTTTCACCTACAATAAAAAGGTAACAAAAATATGCCGTTGGCATTCTTACGTGAATTTAAAGCCTGCAAAAACTAGAAAACCTTTAACGGTGACAAATAACGTTTACGGTTCGTTATTGTGGTGGCGCACTGGGCACGGGAGTGCCCTGCCAAGTCGAGCAAAAAAATATTTACACACTGTATTATCTATACAATGTTTTCCCTGGGACTGTATTATGATCTTTTACAGTACCAGCCTGATTCCAGGCAATTCAATGATACGGTCTTAAACTGCCTTCTTCTTTTTAATATTTCAACGACATGTTTTCAGAATGATCCACTCTATATAGTTTGATTGTCTGAAAGTGACGTTCGGTAGCAAGTCAAGTGTCACGTGTCCACTGACTAGCTGTCATATTGCAGTTATTATGTGAACCAATCCTCTCTATATGATTCCCTCCCCCCTACAATCCCACGCCCTACTAATTTTAAATCTATTCTGTGTTTTGTAAATGCTCCTTTTATTGAAACTTTATGTACATATATATTCACTAATAAAATTAAACTGTAAGGTATTTGGTACTAACCCTAAATGTTTGTGATTGTTCCAGATTATAGAATTTTCAACTATCTTTCACCATTCTACCGTACTCTTGTTTTTCCATAAAACCTACTATTAAAGCAGAGTCCGTCAACACACTCTGACATTGGCGACTCACTAAGGAGCCATTTTTGAAGATGAAGAAAAAGAAGTTATTATATGATCGTAATCATTTAGCAAACGCCCGAACAAGGCACTAAGTTTTTATATATTTTTCAATGTATTTTGATTTATTATGTATGTACTTGGTTGCTAATAAAGAGTTTGAATTTGAGTTTAATACGAAAATTCCAGGCAGCCATGTTGTATGGCGTAAACTGGCTGGAATTAAGAGCTTGTAATAGGTAGTACGTCTGGTCTAAAAAGATAGAAAAGTTTCAGATTTTTATCATGATTCTATTTCATTTATCCTCCATAACAGAATAATGCTACACATAATACTGTCAATATTTTTTGTTATTTTTAGGCTCTTGTTATGACAACATATTATTATGATATGACTACGAAACATTATAGTTACAGTCTGAATTAGCCAGATTTTGTTACAACAACAGTTTAACAATCCTTGTGTATTTATAAGTATTTTATATAAATTAGATATGTTCTAGAATCTAGGCAGTAGTGGCAATAAAGTAGGCCTTTACATCCGTTATTTGATGATTTATACAGCATTCTCTGAGAGAAGTAACCACCTCGTTAAATACTGTAGTACCTGGGACAGGCGGTTTTAAATGTTACATGGTAGCCCAGCATATAATACGGCATTTTCACAACACAGTCGGCCTAGTCCAGAAAAATGGTTGGATCTGGGGCCAACCATGTGCAGGTTTCCTCACGATATTTTCATTCACATGTTACTCTTTACACGTCTTCGTTCGAGTGTCCATATAATTTACATTGAGATGATAATCAATTTAATCACTGTTCAAATCATTTGTCAAGTTTCAATTTCGTACTGAATTTGACGACTGAATTAGTTGATTTTATCATGGATGTGCCTTTCAGAAGCCGGATGTAAGTATGTTTAGCAATTTTTGGCCCGACTACGAAGCCAAAATGAAGGTTTAATGATTTTGGCAGTTTTTATTTAGTATATAACTGAAACAATTTTCATGAAAGAGGTGTAAATAGATTCGCAATAGATCTCAGATACAAAAGCAAGGCAAGTATTTACTTAGTCGGCTGGAATGTATTATCAAACTGTGTTTTTTTCGACAGTCGAATGTCACAAACAAATCGTTGTCGAACCAAAATACTGTACACTAAATGACGTGACAAATATTTTCCACTAAAGTATCTGGTACCACAAAGGATTAACAGGATTTAATTAATGTTCATTAAGCTATAAGCTGTCCATAATCATGTTCAATTGTCAAAAGTATTCATTGATGATTGGATATCATGTAATTCGTTTGTGTACGTGAGCCCGATAATTAATAATTAAAATAAGCTTGTTACCAAGACTAATAAAAATGTATCTAAACAAGTGTGAGTGAGCTAGTGTGTGTGTGTGATAATCCCTATCTATACTAATATTATAAAGCGGAAGAGTTTGTTTGTTTGTTTAAAACGGGGAAAATTATTCACATTTGGGGACTTTCATTGCGTGCGCTGGATAAACGGCTCAAAAACCGTTACTCAAAAACAATGCGAACGAAGTCGCGGGCACAGCTAGTATTCCATAATTACTAGAATTTTTAACGTATCCATGATGACGAAAACGATTGAAATGCGATGAAAATGTAACACTAATCAATAAACAAATTACTGTTGAAAAAGAATTCCATATTTTTAAAATAAAATTAATTTGAAATTAGAATTCTTAGCCAAACAAAAATTATTTTGATTTGAAAGGGCCAGTATTGCAAAACGGCAATTTCATAGGACGGCAAAGACCTGTTATATTGATTATTGTCTCTCCAGAAGTAAATATAAGAAATAATAATCAATAGATTTGCAATCATATTTTATAAGGAATATTCTTTATAAAAAATCCATGAATTTATTTACGCAACCTCCTGTAAAACGCTACCTGCCGTTGTAAACCAGATGCAATTATGCTCACATCTAACGTGATTTTATCTTGAGTCGCTATAGCTAATTATTTTATAGTAAAATGCTCCATGTGTTTTAGCGTTTAAAATATATATTTTTATATACTCCCCTACCGATTTCGATGTTGGCCGTTTCCCAACCTAATCCCCCAGAGTATTTCATAGTAGTTGCCTATACCAGCTGCCGTGGCAAATATGTAGTATGCATACAAATGGTAGCTGACTATTACAAGTTTTAAAAATGCAACATTTCGTTTTTCTACTGAAGAAACATGAGGCAAACTGGGCCCTGCTCAGAACGCCATCGCTATATCGCCGACGAAGTTCGAAAACGAAATGTATGGGATTTGACATAAGCTACGCTAAATGATCGCGATTTGGTATGTCATTTAGCGTACCTTATGTCAAATCCCATACATTTTGTTATCGAACTTTGTAAGCGATAATTAGCGATGGCATCTTGAGTATGCCCCCTGAAAGTAACGTTATCGAATGATAACATTATTGTCATATTTTCATACAATTGTTATCATTCAAAGTCAAATGTTTTAGTTACAGGACAAAATAGGCCCAGCCTTAGGTTTTAAACACTAAAATATTTCAAACATAATTCATATTATATGATCAAATGATCAAATCAATTGGTGAGTAAACATTGATTTGTTTATTATTTTCCAAATTTTGGCTCAGCTGGTTTTAACTATTGCCATTAAATCATTTTCTAGCAGGAAACAAGTAATTATGTCTAATTTATGATAATACCTACATAGCAGGTAGCAGCTATGTACCTATATTATATCTCTACTAATAGTTATGGTCTTATCGTGATTGTACTTTATAATCATTCTAGATTTCCCACGAAGTACGCGCAAAAAGAATTCTGTAAGTAATGGAGCCGTACATTTTGCTACAATAAAAAGTACTCATTGTATCAACCAGAGTAATTTAATTACTAATTTTTTCAGGTTTTCAAACATTCTTTTGGTAGTCGGTTCAAAAATAACTTGACAGGCAAAGACAGCGATGTCCATTGTATAAAGTTTCATAATTATTAGGGTTAGACTCAACGTTTGAGAATCACCCGAAGGCGAGACATGGAAGAGCCCATAAGCACGGAATGAAGTGTTGCAATAATCATGTGGCCTAAGATTTTTTATTCGTATAAGTAATGTATAGTAAAACACAAACTACTTGCACTTTTTTCTACTTTATTTGTTATTTTACATTAATAATTACTTAAAATACACGACCGGTTTCGACATAGTCATCATCAGGTGTGACGATTGTTATATAACATGAATTTCCACCATCACACCAAGAACCTCCAGTACATTCAATAACATAAGTAATGTATGACAAACTTATATCCAAATATACAACTTGGATCCCTTTTTGAAAATAACAAAAATACATGGAATTAAAATTTACAATAAAAAAGAATGTATCGGCGTGTGATGTCGGCGTGATAATTTATTTGCGACAATGCCGGTAGCTGGGCCCCGATTCAAGATGTCATTAATTAGCGAACCTTATGTCAAATACCATTCATTTTGTTTTCGAACGTCGTAAGCGATAAATAGCGACGGCATCTTGATCTGGGGCCTTACTCTCCAAACTGATTTGATTTTGAGTCGATCATGCCGCGTACTTCCTAATAAATTGACATTTGTTTATTTGATTCTCAGTCGATTGATATGTTCGGGAGTACAGTCGGCTGCACTAACATGGATACATCTACAAATTTGCAAAAATATGTCTACGTTAGTTTTTCAAAAATATCGTCACCTTATTGCATTCAAAGCGATGTAACCAGCAAAGTGTTTCAAAATTATGAATACATTATTTCCATAATGAAGTGAACAGCAGTATTTCAGTGAATAGTATGCACACTTAAATTCATAATTATGAATACGCGACAAATTTCAATAATATGTAAACATTGTTTACTTCATTGCAATGTAAACATTAATTGTATCAATAATATGGATACAGTTATAAAATTTTAGCATTTTTCACTTTTCTGCAAATATGTTTTAAATGCCACAAAAATGTACTCGTGGTATGTTTCAATAATATGTAAACATTGTTTACTTCATTACAATGTAAACATTAATTGTATCAATAATATGGATACACTTATAAAATTTTTGCATTTTTCACTTTTCTGCAAATATGTTTTAAATGCCACAAAAATGTACTCGTGGTATGTTCCAATAAGATGTATACATTCATTTTTTCTTTTTCTTTTCGCACAGCCGTAACTACAAATGGTAGAAACATGAAATTTGGACTACTGAATTCGTAAAAAATCCCTTTTTGCACCTCCGACAAAAACAGAGGGATTTTTCAAGTCTGTCTGTATGTCTGTCATCGTAGCTCCCAAACGGATGAACCGATTTTGATGTAATTTTTTTTGTTTGAAAGCTGACGTGGTCATGTTAAAACACTAAAGCTATAATTCAACAAAATAAATTTGCTTACTCCTGAACAATTCGAGTATTACTTAAAAAATAATTTTACTTTTATGACTAGAAAAAACACAAAAAGAAAAGAATGATGAAGTTTATTACAGTCAATCAGGCATTTTACCTAAACATATATTTCAGAAACTATTTTTGTTTATTTTTGTTCTTGTTTTTTTTTTGGTCAGTAAAGCAAAATTATTTTTTTAAATTAGCCCCTGAATAGTCAAACAGTGAATGAACTGATGACCAATTATTGCGATCACGTCAGCTTTGAATAAAAATAAAAAAAGTATATCAAAATCGGTCCATCTATTTAGTAGTTACGATGCCACAAGCAAACAGACGAACATACATAAATAAACGTCAAACTTATATCATAGTGTAAGTTTATGTAGTTTGCAGACACGCAAGCAAACATTTTGTATGATAAACAAAATTAATATAATATTAAAAAATCATAGATATAGTTTGAGGGTAGACTATAAAAACCGATGAAAGTATCTTTGAAATATATACGTTCGCGTGTATCAGAGTTATACCTATTACACTAAAGAATATAATTAATATTCTAATGTAGGTGTGATTTTTAAATAACCGTCAATAATAATACCCGTCAATATATCACCTCTATTATTTATAGAATTCATTATTGATATATTGCAATGTAATTAAATTTTGACCAGCCTTTTCTGAAACACAAAATTAACGTTTACATTATAATGAAATAAACAATGGTTACATGCTACTGA
Organism: Celastrina argiolus; assembly: GCA_905187575.2. Lineage (NCBI taxonomy): Eukaryota > Metazoa > Arthropoda > Insecta > Lepidoptera > Lycaenidae > Celastrina > Celastrina argiolus. The sequence goes on from LR994583.1 coordinate 19,737,738, forward strand.
AATTTGTCGCGTATTCATAATTATGAATTTAAGTGTGTGTACTATTCACTGAAATACTGCTGTTTACTTCATTATGAAAATAATGTATTTATAATTTTGAAACACTTTGCTGGTTACATCGCTTTGAATGCAATAAGGTGACGATATTTTTGAAAATTAAACGTAGACATATTTTTGCAAATTTGTAGATGTATCCATGTTAGTGCAGCCGACTGTACAAAAAGTTACGATCTAACAATTTTCTTTATCCTGATTAGTTTTAAAGTAATTCACCAAATAATATACGAAAAAGCACTGATATCGAACGGATTCGGTTCTCGATTGTGTCGGGAGTAAGCCCGCAGGGCCCAGGTTGTGCGTGTGGCGTAAAAATGCGATTTGAGAGAAAGAGATAAGCGATTCTTTTATTTGCTTATAAATTTAAATCCCGTCAACTTTCTTTTGGATTTATGCATGTCTACTTTGTAATTAAAAAAAATATTTAACGCTCCACGAAAACAGAGGTTAATATGCTTGACGTGTCTGTGTGTGTCAGTCTACCCGTGGAATCCTAGCGCTAAAACGCATACGATTTATCGGTCAATATAATAAATGTACGTTACCACATATGTGATATGAGTATTATCCTAAAAGTTTAAGTGACTGTTTAAACTCAATTTTCTGGGTAATTTTTTGCGACATATCACCATCCACCATTCATGTCTTCAATTAATTATTATTATATGGCAGTTGGCGACATCTAGTGAGACTTAAGTGACTTATCGCCGGTAGTTTTTCTTGTCGGTAGTTCACTTTGTCTTGTTTGTCAATTGAAGACATAAATTGATGAAAGTAATATGTCGCAAGAAAAATTTACCCTGAAAATTGAGTTTAAACTGGCATTTAAATATTTTAAGATAAGGTAAGTGATACAAATAAGGCCTATAATCAAATAAGGCCTGTAGTGGGAAAAAGTCTTTTAAAATATATGTTTACATCAAAAATACTTCACACTTACATAAACAAGAGCTCCACGATTCTGAAAACAATCCCCGAAAGGCCGGTAGGCTGATTATGTATCTTGCAACAGCAATTCAACAGGCGTAATTTGTACAATTGTTTACAATATCGCTGTCAAACGTATACACATGAGAGCGATATTATACACAATTGTACAATTCACGCCTGTCGAATTGCTGTTGCGAGATACATAATCAGCCTGCCGGTCGCGATCACAACGACGGTAAAGGCCAATTGTCTGTCGAGCATTCAACAGGCGTAATTTGTACAATTGTTTAAAATATCGCTGTCAAACGTATACACTTGAGAGCGATATTATACACAATTGTACAATTCACGCCTGTCGAATTGCTGTTGCGAGATACATAATCAGCCTGCCGGTCGCGATCACAACGACGGTAACGGCCAATTGTCTGTCGAGCGTGTTTTCATTGCGCGCTACTAATTTGTCGCCATTTATATCGAATATTAATACGTTATTCTTTAATGTTTTGTTTCAAGTAACGCATGCGGATTACAATATAACTCATCAAAAAGGTAACTATGACTTCAAATTGTAATTTTTAAAATATGCGAATTAAGTACTGCTTTTAATATTTATGAAGTGCATTAGTACATTGCACACGGGTGCGACCACGGCTCTACCTTGACCATTTTTGTACCTATGCATTTCTGGATTTAAAATTTAATTATTTTCTTGTTTCAGCCTTTTCAGACCCATTTTTTGCGTAGTCGGGTTTTAGTTTTTTAATCTTTTTTTTATTAATTAAAGATTATAATATATTTTCTTAAATGGTAAAAATTTATGAATCACTATATTCGAATAATTTATCAGGATATGAGTGTTTGAAATTAGGTAGGCCTTATTTGTATCACTTACCTTATCTAATAACGTAGTAAGTACTCGTACATGGATTCCAGAGAAAGATTTAGATCAATGTACACAATACTTTACGTATTCTACATATCACCTTCAACCATTAAGGTCTTCAATTACTACCTTTAGAAAGTTCATAGAGCGTTTACCTATTTTTTTAAATATAATTTATCTATTAAAATTACTGAGTGTTGTCAAGACTTGGCGAACGAAATGTGTCAAGTGCTAATTAGGATACTGATGCGGAAGGTGTAGGCAGGCTAAATACCACGAGGAAATTGGACGTGCGACAGTGACCTTGATACCTACTTCGCAGTTGACTGTGAACGCTGGCCAAGCTAGAGACGTAGCGTTGTAGGGTTCGTAGGTTAATAAACTATAATCTTTAAAACTAAGTCCCGATTTCACCAACGAATGTTAGTGTTAACCGCTTGTTAAAATAACATGCCTTCTCATTCATTGATAGGAATTACGAGAGAAACAACGTGATAGTTAACGAAGGATTAACATTAACATTGCTTGGTGAAACACGCCCTTAGTAGCTCACTGTTAGCCGAGATGGAATGTTTCGAGAAATTTAGCTTATGTTTACTTGATTTACAAAATATTTTTGGAACCCAAATTTTTACACAATTCTACCTAAAGATTTTTCTTCACGTATGAATACAGATATTAATCAATATTAATTACAGATATTAATGAATCAGATTATACGATGAAAATCTATATTATATACCCAACTACATATACTAAATTCAATCAAAATAATACATTAATGATTAGAGAAGCAAAGTCGGACAGATAGACGGGCAGATAGACATATAGATAAAATAGCATCCCTTCAACCGCTGGGTTCACTCATTATTTTAAGCCACATGTTTTTTAACCCCCTATAATAAAAAATAACGTTTGAAGTGTCAATCAGTGGCATCGTAGCTCGCAAACGGATAAACCGATTTTGATCTAGTTTTTTTTAAGGTAACGTGATTGCGATTTTTCTAATTCATTTATCGTCACGCAGTTCGCTTACTGTTCACTCGAAAATCCCGGTGTTCCTCACAATTTTTAGTTGTTGTATTGAAAGAACAAAACGAGCAAACGGATCGCCTGATGATGGGTAGTAACACCGATTGATAGTGTTTACCTGCAATACCAGAGTTCGTGCGTTCCTGATCTTTGAAACCTTCACAGACTTGTAAAGCACAGCACAAGCGTTATTTTGCCCGGGTTTCCTTTAGATCGTGGTATCTCTTCGGTCGAGAAGTCCATTCGTAAGAAATCATTAAATTAAAAAAAAATGTAAAACTCACTCATGTCATTTAAGTATCGCCAATTATGTGCCAATTAATTATGAACACTTGTGTAATATTTCAACAATCATTCATGAGAATTATTATGGAGAGCAATTAATGGTGAAGTGTGGCCGAAAATATACGAAAATTAAATCGTTAATAAATATTAAAACTATTATAGTATCGGTATACACTATACGGAGTCCACTCGGAGTCCACTAAGGTTTACGATCGCGGTATAATAGTAATCCCATCAAAAACATAACTTGTAAAAAATGCCAGTCTCGCAACTTAGTTTTTTTTACTGTAAAAGTTGTGAGATCCATGTTATGCCAAGAAGGGGGTCGGTCGGTCTAAATAACATCTTGTAGTGATCATATCAATATTATTAAACACCTTTCATGTTTTAAATGAATAAGTAGATTTAATCTAAAACTTATGAATCAAAAATTTAATTTTAAATATCGTCCATTTACCTTCTTAACCTCGTATCTATAAAACTACAACTTTTCAGTAGAGTAAAAAAACTTAATAATTTTAGATTTTGTTATGACATGGACTTTATATGTACATAACTGAACCTCATTTAAAACAACACAAGGTGTCTGTTAGTTTCTACATGCTGTCGATACTTTGTGACGTAGTGTAATGAAAAAAATGGGTAAAACTAAGAACAGCCGCTGGTAGCTGCTTGATTCTTAAAAACAAAGGAAGATCTAAGTTAAATAGCTTATATAGTTATCATTGGAATCGGTCATTTGTATCTGACATCGGTCATCGTTTTACGAATTTCAAAGAATGTAAAGTATTTTCAGACAGATTACCGTTAATGCGTAAAGCAACGAATAAATGACTGTTATTTATAATGTGTTACTATAATTATACTAACTGTAATACATATATAAAAAAGGGTACCGTGGTTATTATTAAATAGATCATTATATATTATAGAATCAAATCGAATAGAATCATATATAAGTATATGATTCTATTCTATTCTAATTCAAGTTACTTTGTATACTCAAAGATAAATCCTACGGTTCATTTTCTGCGATAGTAAGAAATAGAAGAAGTAAGATACATAGTATTACCCCTTCTCTACTTTATATCTGTGCCAAGTTTTAATTAATGTAATATAAATAGTTTAAAAGCAACATATATTTCGCCTTTATTATCGTAGAAGTGAAGACAATTGCGTACAAAAGGATGCAATTTCTAGGAATTTTTCCTGTCTTATTATGCAAATATAATAAAAGGAAAAGTATAAAACGAAGGACTGTTAAATGAATGCGTTCGCAACAAAGTTTTGCCTCAATGTTTTATGATCAAGCAAGTGTCGCGTAATGTTTTACTTCATTATCTCTGGTTTGCGCGATTCCCGGGACGAGTGTGAAGTGGGCATAAAGATTCAAAAGTATATGCTCAGCGGACACAGGTCACAAGCAATCGCGGTCCTCGCAAACTATATAATGAATTGTCATAGCCAGCTAATACAGGCTCCATTTAAAATGTGTGAAGCTCTGTTTTCCTGTTATAACATTAAAGCGCGCCATTTTGGTTTCATAAAAAATGTTCATTCACTTTTGAGTGTAACGCGATTCGCGGAGTAAGTGTGAAGTGGGCATTTTGATTCAAAAGTGCTCTTCGGAGACAGATCATAAGCTATTTCGTCCTAGTTTGTCAATTTATAATGGATAGCTACTTACACGGTCGAAGGAAAGTGTGTACAGTTTTATCTGTTTCCATGGGATAACGTTAAACCACGCCATTTTATTTACATAATAAATGTCTATTCAGTTCTGGCGATGTATTGGAATATAATATGTTATATTACTAATTCAGCTGTTTTAGCAGCATTATTTTTTACCATTTCTTATTTTTTTGTCACAAGAATTATGAAAAAGCAGAAAAAAAACATTTATACAACGAGAAAAGGTAGTATAATTATATCCCAAAATTATAGTGACTGTTCTATTTACACCCGTTATAGTCCGGCGTGTATAGATCCTAACTACAGTGCAAGTAGCGCAGGTTTCTAGCGATCCCTCAAGTTAGTCCTGTGGGCTGCGCGCGCGCATATCTTCTTTATGTTATAAATTTCTACTGTGTTACTAACGACAATAGCGTAAACTATAATAATAGCGTACCTATTTCCAAATCTGTGTTGTGTAATGTTGATTATACAGGCTGTAAAATTAATGAGTGATAATACTTTAGGGTTTATGGGCCCGTATTTAGAGTTCAAAGTACCTGCAAGTACTAGCTTTGAAAGGGTAACTTTTTTTACTTATTTTATGACCAAAATTATAATATTGAGGTATTTCTCATAGAAACATGAAAGTCAAAAGTAAGTATTCAGCGCTGGTGCTTTCACAATGTACTCTACATAGGAGGCACATACGCACCCTACAGTATTATCACTCATTTATTTTACACCTCGTATACAATAATACAGACTGCAATAAGTAAACAATAGTAATAATCTCCCTCATGCTTTTACAGCGCTATAATGTCGTTATATGACTGGAATACTATTCTAAGTCACTATGTACAATGTATAATTAAAATACAATACAATACTATGTAAATGTACAATTAACTTTAGAAATACTTGATTGCACTTATAATCATCATTTAAGATATTAATAACTTAAGTCTAAATATCTCGAGCAAATGTACAATATGTAATGTATAATGTCTAAACTAACTATACATACATACACACATACATATACATACTCATATACACAATAATACATGCACCCTAGTGGTTACATTACACTGATCCCAAGACCTCGGTCATAGGGCTAGGGTGCTATCCACCCCCTACACACATACACACCAATACTTAACTACACATTTCGAGTAATATCGCGGCTTTAATTTGTGGATGAAGGTGTTGGTGTCACTATAAATAATACATTATATTGTAAGACCTAGTTTTTAAGATACATTGTGAACACTGTTAGTTGTCCCTAATATAGAAAAATAAATAAAAATAAAATAAAGCGTGTCTACACTAAACAGTTTGTCGAGTCGCAGTTGCCTGTGAATTTCACGCACGTGTGCAACTAGCCTAGGTTTAATACCTCGTACTCGTAAAGAAATAAACGGAAACTATAATATTTGTATTATTGTAATAATGACTCGCATTTGATATACTTCAGTAACACTAAAGAGTTCAACAAGCATCCTATGAAACTATTTCCTTGTATGTAATCAAACCAAATTCGAGAAAAAGTACCTCTTTCAGCGCTGGTACTTTTACAGTAAACTCTATATACTGGACCTATACACACCCTAAAGTATTATCACTCATTAATATTATAGCCTGTATAGACGAGTAATAATAATATATAATATCTATGGACGCTTCTATTTTTAGTTAATCTAGCCCCGTGCTAAGTATCCGAAGAACTTGTGTTACAGGTACCAGACAACGGAAATATATTTAAATTATAATACTTTTATACTATACACATATTTTTGATGTGTACTATGTACACAAATTGAATACACATCCATGACCCAGGAACACGGAAAACTTTTTGTTCCTTCGGCAGGATTCGAATCTGCGACCTCTCGCTCGAGCACCAACGCGCTCAACCACTGCGCTACGGAGGTCGTCAAGTGTGTGGGAGTAAGAATAGCACCTACCCATCAACCGTTTTTCCTGTGAGGGTCGAAAACCGCGACAGACGGACAGAGGGAATCTATATCTATATTATCTATACTATCTATACTAATCTATACTAATCTATACTAATCTATACTAATATTATAATCTATACTATAATTTTATAAAGCGGAAGAGTTTGTTTGTTTGTTTGTTTGTTTAAACGCGCTAATCTCAGGAACTACTGGTCCGATTAGAATTTTTTTTTTGTTGGATAGTCCATTTATAGAGGAAGGCTTTAGGCTATACATAACATTACGTTGCGACCAATAGGAGCGAAGCGTCAGTGAGAAATGTTGCAAAAACGGGGAAATTTTTTCACATTTGGGGACTTTTGTTGCGTGCGCTGCATAAACGGTTTAAGTTACTCAAAAACCACGCGAACGAAGTCGCGGGAACAGCTAGTATAATTATATCCGGAAAGGTCAGCAGCGTTTGCGCGACCATTGTTAGTAATTATTATCAGTAAATCTACCTGTCAAGCGTGGCGAGTATAGGCAACTACCCGACAAGAAATACTTACGGGGAAGCTTAAGTGACATTAGCCTAAGCACTCTTGGGCCCTGATTCTCATGCCTGGAACTTCGTTTCGAATATTAGTCTGCCTCGCATGTGTATAATTTTGTACCGGTACTACTAGCGCCACATTCGAAGTTTTCTAAGTCCAGCGCTATATACAGTGTGACTGGTGAGACATGATATATACTTGAGGACTATACGTGAGATGAAAAAAAAAAGAATATAAAAAATAATATCAATTAATCACCGAATAAATGTAGCTTAAACTTTAATAAGTATTTACTCAACGCATGGACACCGCGCGTAGGTACGCGCCCGTACTACTTACGTTGATGTCGCACGCTGCCACGCCGTGCCGCTACCTAGGCAAGTAGTTGCATATCTACCTAGATATGCAACTACTTGCCTAGCCGCATGATTTATTTATTTAAAGAAAAATTTGGCAAAAAATGAAGTACCTTATTTTATTACATAATAATAATAATAGCTCCCCTCACCGATTTCGGTGTCGGTAGCCGATTTCATTGAAACCAGGCCCAGTTATTCTATAGTGCCCAAGTGTGTGCGCAATACACAGAAGCACTCTCTCTTCCTTTTACTCTCATAACCCAGTGGGACGGTAAACCGACACGACTGGCGAGTGGCGAGAGAATAGGCGCAGGTCCGACTTTTTACATGCCCATCCGACGCATGGATCATCTTTCTTGTTGGACAATCAGGTGATCAGCCTGCATTGTCCTAACCAAACTTGAAAACAACATTTTTTCCAACGCGGGAATCGAACCCACGACCTCCGGGTCGAGAGCGAAGCTCTGAACCACTAGACCACGAAGGCGTTTATTACATATTTATAATGGCAATCGAGTACCGAGTACTCTCCGTAAGTATTGCACATGTCTCACCAGTCAGGCTGTATACGACATCTGAAAACTAGTACAGTGGGCTTCGGCCTGACCGAGCATACCATCTCGCTCGGTCGGAGATCTCCCTTTGGGGATTCCACTAGTATTCCCACAATTTGATTCGCGTACAACCGGGATAGACTGACATTCGAAACGAAGTTCTGGTTACGAGAATCGTACGTATGTCACAGTCATCGGATTGAAACAGCAGTTTAATTGAACGACTAGCGTGTGTATGAAATGACGACATTTAATTGAATGACTAAAGTACAACTCGTCAAGTTATTTAAACATTGTGACAAAACTATGCAGTTTGATCGTTGTCGTCTACAGCAGAATTTAAAAGAATTTGTGATAAAGTATTATACTCTAGAAAATAAAGGCATTCCGTTATTAAATCTTCAAGTATATAATATCTATCGCTCGGCTTGTTACATAAAATATTCAATATCTTTATAGACTAGGCACAATATACGTTTATACATATTGTACAATTTCAAACTCTGTTCAATCAAAACATACGAAGTACGGAAAAGATTTATACATTTGTATTTTTAACAACTATGCTCCATTCGTTAGCAATATAAGAACTCGTTTGCTCGAGTCCAGTGGCAAAAGAGAAATAAAAACTATAAGTAAAATTAAAAAAACCCCGACTTAGCGTGTAACATTCCTATTACACCTAATAAACGACCTAATGACCTTGAAGACCAGAACCGATTTCCACCAAACATAACTAAGAACACTCTCGACTGATATACCTTTTAAACAAAAAAAATCGGATCATCCGTTTCGGAGCTACAATGCCACAGACAGACCCGTCGTTTTTGCGTCGGAGGTTAAAAAGGATATCGCCCAGTATCACATATCCTAAAAATGTGTTTGCCCACACCGAATTAGGTTTTTGGTTTATTCAAAAGAATTACCTTTTAAAGTGGTACAAATACCACACAATTTATTATTATATGTACTTACTTACCTATATAAAAATAAAACAAATTTATTAATTTGTTATAAAAATTATCTAATAGATATTGTTATTAATTATCTAATACTTCGAAACCCGTGGATTAATCTGACACAATTTTTTTTCATGGGTTTATGTAAGACTCCTAACCTGAATTATAGTTGTTTTATCGACTATAATTTTTTTACAGGTACTGTTTTAACGAACTGGCAATATGTCGGGTTGCAATGGGCGAAAATAGCACAAATTAGGTATCCAGAATCCGAATGATATCCCACACATGACCCCGTTGTTATTTTAAACTTAAATTTTTTTAAAACAGATTTATTACAAATTTCAAAAATCGCCCACTTATTTTCGATTTACTCAAAATGCAATGGTCAGAAATGACACAAAACTTTAAAAAAAGCTAATTGGGTACTACTCTATCCACATGCAAAAATTCAGAAACTTTAGAATTTTTGTAGGTTATCACCTCAAAATACCTAGCGTATTTTGAGGCCCGACCGGTCTATTAGTTAAACGAACTGAGAAGTCATTTTTGCAGTATGTGCGCAATACAAAAGGCCACTCTTTTTTTGCTCATATACCCAGTGAGACGGAAAACCGACAGGTCTGGCGACGCATTAATAGTTTTTCTTGTCAGATAATAATCGGATGATGAAAAGAACATATTTTTTAGATTTCCGAAGTCAATACCTAAAGGGTAAAAACGGGACCCTATTACCCCCAGTCCGTCCGTCCCTTTCTCAACAGGCACAGGAATAACAAATAATAAAGTTAATATTAAAGTGGAGCTAAGCTAAGATTTAATTATTCAAGGCGCATTGTTTACTCAGTCGCGCTGTCCAGGCGCATTTCCGAATTTCAGTGTCTGTCAATGTGTCGAATGTGGAACCATCGGCAGGTGCAAACATAATACAAGTGTTAATTTACTTATGTCACTCAAGTGTCAACCCTACGACTACGAAAATAAATTTAAAAAACGCGAAATTCTTCTTTTACACGCAAACATTCAGAACTCTTTTGTTTCCGTGTACGAGTATGTTATTAAATAACACATACAGAATCGACCTACATGATGCCTACCTACCGGATCGGAAACGGCGAGAAGAACCGGCGTAAGAAACCCGCGCGGGGCCATCTTTTAGCATAAAGGGCGGAAAATATATTTTAAAAATAAAATTTATAAATAACAACGTTATGACTTAAAAGCAAATTTTAAAAAATATACAAAGATGTGCCTAGTCCTTTACATTTGGACCATAATAGTCCGTGCTTTTATTATCCAAAACTTCCATCTTCCAGAAAATGTTCACAGGGGAAACGCACGATAAGTTTTGAAGTAATAAAAAGCGCATTAACAGTTACGGAACATAAGGATGGAGGAGGTTATGGCCTAGAACAGGAACTACGGTTGACCTTCGTCCATCTGTCTAGTCAATTAAATATTGTGTTTATTAAACTTAAAACATAAGAATAGAAAATGCAATGGGTTGTTTAAGAAAATCCTGACCAGAACAAAGTCACTTTCGATTAAATTATTGAAAGTTTACCTTAGTTCAGTAGAAAAAATGGGCGAAGGTGGACCTTAGTTCTGACATTATAAAGACTTTTAAGATTAAAACGATTTTAAGGTTATCGTTGACCTTCTAAAGTCCTAGAGCGGACATGCTTCCGAGGTTGGGTAGGTACGGATTACGAATACTAATTTACAAATGATTCCTAGATTTCCTAGTATTACATGAATGTCAGAGTGAAGATCACTTGCCTCATAGCGTAAGAAGACACCGTGACACGACGATAGTAACATAGAGTTCAAATTTGAATACTTTTTATTTATATTACAGGTTTTTTTTAATATTATTTACACCATGTGCTTAAAATTGGACCATTCAAATCTTAACTTTGTATGGTACTTTTGCCTTTTCGATATGTGTAAGTGGGGTAGTGCGTGTTTTTACTAACTGAATGCATATTTCCCGACACACATGAACAGGCACAGGTCCGACTTTTTACATGCCCATCCGACGCATGGATCATCTTTCTTGTCAGATATTTTAGGTGATCAGCCTGTATTTTTAACAAAACTTCAAAAACAACATTATTTTACAGCTGTTGATTGAACGCGGGAATCGAACCCATCAAGGCTCGACCCAGAGGCGAGAGCCAAGATGATATTTAATAGCTTTGCAACTATTTTTCATTGAACGGTGAGGCGAATAAGATAGAACTGACGGATGCGAACGGAATATAGCTTCAGATCGTTCGATCATCTGAACGAAATACGAATCGCATCTATCCATCCGGCCGACTGATGTGATACATTTGAAGGCGAATATGCACACAGATGATACGAGCTTGCATTTCTTCATTCGTTTCTTTCTTCGTTCAGAGTTCAGATCGAACTGAGCCCCGATTCTCGTACCTCGTTTCGATTCGTATGTGAGTCTGTCCCGAACGAAAATGGGGGAGGGTATGAACCGTAAAAACCGTTACAAAATAGGTATATTAGGTAACCCGGTATCAAAAAGCCAAGTTCGAGACGATCTCGCGCACGTAGGGTTCCTTAGAAAACGCAACAAAACAAGTTTATTGTGTGACGCCATTAAATGAAATTCAATATTTTATTTTTTGTATTTGTTGTTATGGCAGCAAATATGAAGAACATTCTTTTTTTTATTTTACTGACAGACAGACCAACAGCAAAGTCTTAGTAAGTTCCGTTTTTACCCGTCGGCTACGGTACCCTAATTATAATAAACTAGCTGTTCCCGTGACTTCGTTCGCGTGGTTTTTGAGTGACTTAAGCCGTTTATGCAGCGCACTCAATGAAAGTCCCCCCAAAAGTGAATAATTTTCGCCGTTTTTGCAACATTTCTTACTGACGTAACGCTCCTATTGGCAATGTTATATAGCCTCAAGCTTTCCACTATAAACAGGCTATCCAACAAAAAAAAAAGAATTTTTAAATCGGACCAGTAGTTCCGTAGATTAGCGCGTTTAAACAAACAAACAAACTCTTCCGCTTTATAATATTAGTATAGATTATAATATTAGTATAGATTAGTATAGATAAACTAGCATTGCACGTGACTTCTTTAGCATATTAAAAAATATATATACTACATTTTCTTGTATAAAAAGTTTTCAAATATAGATTTACTTATTCACTGTAGCCCTTGAATAGAATGAAAACCCTTAACCTAAATGTAAAAATCAAAAGCTGTCATTATATCTGCTTTGCAATAACAAGAAGAGCAAGTAACTTGCGAGTTGAGAGCCTCTTAAATTTTAGAAGCCATTCGAGCGTTATAGTTTAGTTCAGACACTTCTTGGGCCCAATTATAAGTCAGATACAGCTCGTTATTTACAATGCAACTCTTTCATATGAAAAGATATCTTCAAGGTATATTTGAAATTTGGAGCAACGTTCACCAAACAAGCAATTTTGCATTACATTTGTGAATTTACTTGTGAGAAGCATACCATTTTCCTAAATTTAATGGTTTTACAAAAGTAAAAAAAAACTAATATTTACATTTCGTAGGTCTAGCGCACACACTGTCATTCTCGTTCTACCACTTTCACATACACACATACATCCACACATACACACACTTAGTAATATTAAGTGTAATTCTTACGTCTTACCTATATACCTCATAAGAGATTATAGCTTAAATTATTTGTATCTATTTAATTTCGAGAAATAAACAGATTTTTATTTCGTTATTTACATGAGACATGTATGAGTTTAAGCTCAGTTAAAATGATTACTCAATAGTGGTTAGGTTCAAATCCCCATCACAGAAAATCCATGACGTAACATTTGTTTACTTGCAGAAATTTATATTTCGTTGTGTATCTAAAAATTAGGGTCACTTAACCATGAGTATACAATCTAAGGTTCGTGAACATCGAAAATCAGTTCAAAATTATAATTAATATATTTTATATCCTGCATAAAAGTTTACTAAGGCCTATTTACGCGAGTTAGAGTTAGTCTCTGTTCCGAAGTTAACTTAGAATTAAACTTCTAACACTTTAACTCAGAGTTATTTATCGCAAGTACCTAACCGAGACGCTCGGAAGAAAGTACAGTTTCCATGGGATACATTTTCATGCATTGAATAATATGGGAGCAAGTTCTATGTACAGTAGGTACATTTACGTTATTAATGTCTTCCGGGAATAGCTTGTAGAAAAAACCATTTTACATCGTGTGTAATTTACATACAGAAACTATATTCTTAGGGGAACCCTAAGATTTAACGATTATGTCGCCTAAAAGATTTAGTAGATTCAATGGTGCGGAGCCCAGCTTAAGCGAGTTCGACACGCACCTGTTATTTTATCTTTAATTGCAACCTTTCTTAAAAACTGCATTGATACGTTAAGCGAAATGAAAACAGGTTTTACTGGGTTTTACTGAACGCCGTTAGTGGAAGCGGTGTGCAAACCGCAGCTTTATTGTCAAATAAATTACCTTTTAAACGGTCGCATGTTGAGTTTATAAAGGTACGGTCGAGTGACCAGGATAAAACATGTAACTATAAACAAAATTAAAAGGTTGGACAAGATGATCAGTTAATAAGAACACTGTCGATCATGTCAGTTTTCAAACAAAATCAGACACACACACAGAGAGAGGCACAAACTCATAATTGCACCCCTCTGTTTTTATCGGCGGTTGAAAATAAGAACCTGCAAATAACCCAGTTTATACACTTTATAAATTATAATAATTCATCATTTCGTAATAAAATAGTTATACTATTATTTAATAAATATTGAAGCAAAGTGACTAAAATCGCTTTTGAATTAATGTTTTGAATTAAATAAAATTATTATAAATTAAGTAATGATTATATATTAGTATGTTATAGTATTATTTATTTATGTATTCGTATTTAATTATATATATTATATACTTATATATATTTCTTACCAACTAAGTATTGAAGTATGTTGTACGCGCCTAATTGTTTAAATTTAAGTTTTTCCTTTGTTAGGTCTACTGGAAGAAATTCCAAATTGGGATAAACTTAGCACCTTTGTACATAATTTCTGTGTCTTAATTTAAGTTTCTATTGTTTTTTTTTTCTTTTATGTGTGTACATAAATTATTAAAATAAAAAAAAATAAAAAAAATTTAAAACGTTAAATAATTTTCAAGCAGTTTTAAGAACACCCACGATCACGTCAGTTTGTAAACAAAAAAAGTGAATCTAAATCGGTTCATATTATTTTTGGCAATGATGTCAGGTAAAAATAGAAATAAAAATATTTTTATTGTAAAAGACATAGGAAGCTCCAAGTGAAATCCCTACCACCGGTTCTGACTGACTGATCTGACCTCACCCGGCGAGAAGAACTGGCGTAAGAAACTCAAAAGGGTTACAGGTGCGTTGCCGGTCCTATAATTCCTCGAGCCTCTGGAAAAGTATCGCATTGTGCATTGGTAAGAGAGGTGCTCTTATCAAAACAAAACGCAAGATTAATTGCACACTGGTTTTCAATCATGTATCACTTTACGAGTATACGGTCACAAAAAACCATTTCTATCTTCTTCTATATCTATATCTATATCTATACATATAATAAATCTGTAGAGGAGTCGTGTCTGTACATTGAAGATATTTGAAAAAAAATATGATAGGGGACCTTTATTTACGCAATAGTACCCAAAACTATGATTTTTGAAATTTTTGTCTGTTTGTCTGTTTGTCTGTTTGTCTGTTTGTCTGTTTGTCTGTGGGTTTGTGCACGCTAATCTCAGAAACGGCTTATCCGATTAAGATGTACTTTTCACTTATATATTGCGGCAAGCTTCACTTAACATTTAGTGTTTGTTTTATGTAAATCGGTTCATAAATAAAAAAGTTATGACCATTTTAAAAGATCATGTCGTTTTTGCTGGACGTTTGTAGGAAGCGCGCGGCGGGCCCGGGAGCCGCGCGCCGCCGCGCCGCTTCAAATTGTATTCGCAGCAAACGCACCGGGGCCGCGGGGGTGACTTTTATTTGTTAGTTTTAGGCTTGCTAGGTAGGTACAATCTAAGATTTTTTTTCTTGAGCTTATTACGAAAGTTATCTGTATAAAATCAGTTAGTACTTTTACTGTAAAGTCCTTTGTGATAAGTAGGTACTGTATACATATTTGTTAGCGTAGGTTAGGTAGTAATAAGTAAATAAATAAAAACCGGCCAAGTGCGAGTTGGACTTGCGCACCGAGAGCTCCATACAAACCTGATTGACATAGAATTTTGATTTGGTTACAGCTTGAATATATTAGAGACCTAAGTATTTGTTATAAGTTTTAATTATACACATTCATGACAAACGGTACTAAGTTTAAAAGAATCAAAATATTTTTACTATCTATATAATGTTACTAAAAACGTATGGTATGATTTTGAGTTCACGGGAAGTACCCTTTAGGTTTTGATTCCCTTACGAGTGTCGAAAATGACGAAATTTAGCGACATACCTAAGCAACTGCTTTTGGTTACATTGGCTAAGAGGTCTGATTTTTTCACTGCTTCAAGGAACAGTAGGTATCCTGAGTATTTTATATAATTTTCATCTTGATACCTACACGCGTTTCTGAGTAAAAGGGTCTTGACAGACAGACGGACATGGAAATGATCTTATAATATGTGTTTCGTTTTTTCCTTTTGAGGTACGGATTTTCATAAATATATTGCTCTTTATTTTGTTTTTTCTATTTTACAATATATACATACTTTAAAAAACATCTTGATAGTTACTAAACTGTGTTACAGGGGAAAACTGTTGATACAACTCGATTCCAATCGAGATACCTTTTGAAATTCTAGCCTTTTGCGGCCTGTCCTGGATATGTGTTAACAGATTATTATGGGTTTTTTTGCCAAATATCATAGTTAATATTGATAGAATATTCTCATATTCAAATCTATCTTACAAGCGATAGCGCGATGCAGAGCAGACCATAATAGCGACATCTATACGCCAAATGCCGTACTTTTAATACAATTATAGCAAAGTTGATTAGGTACCTACATTTATACAATACGTTATCCGAGAGTTAAACCCAGCGTGCATCATTAGCAATGTATAATATTATTTTGCATTGTATATTATAGTTCTATTTATATTCCGTCCGTTAAAATTCATACTACAGCCTACTATTACTGTACATTTTATAGTCTTCTTTGTCCAAATTATGTATTCGATAACTGCATAATACATAGAATTTTGATTAACATAAGTATTGTGTTTACAGTTAAACTAAAAAAGTTATGTCAATATAAGTTAGATTTATGTTTTTCTTGCTATATATTTATTTCTTAGTTTTTATCATGGACCGAATGGTTTTTATGTTAGGTACAACTTAGGTTTGTTTTCTTTCTTTTGGTACTTTCTATATTTTGCTACTTTTCTGTATAAAATCAGTACTTTAACAGTGAAGTGATTTATAATCAGTACCTACATGTTTGGTTATTAATAAATAAAAAACCGGGCAAGTGCGAGTCGGACTTACGCACCTAAAGGCTAAAATACCGCAAAATTTTGCGGCGCGCTGTCTTAATATCATTGTCGCCACACCAGCAGTGTCGGCGTGGAAACGATCATCGTCTGCAGTCGCTGCGGCGCTACTAGATGTTCGTCGTGTATGTGAGCGTGCTATCAAGTAGTCCCGTTCGCATTATAGTAATTATACACGGTCGTTTGTCAAGCTGGTAGTAGGAATTGTCAACATAAAGTAGTTTTTTAAATACCTCGACGAGTTTTTATAACTAAAAATATTTTTAAAACAGATTTATTATAACACTGCCCTAAATTACTTTTCCACGCGTACGGAGTCGCGGGCACAGCTAGTATTTAATATAATAAATAGTATTTGTCTGTTCACATATAATCTTAAACCGCTGGACCCACTTTTATGAAATATGACACACATATGGATCCACAGAATATCAGGGACTGTGGTTTCCGCAGTCGTATACCTGAGTGGAATTCATTCATTCATTATACCACCTACCAATAACTCTAATGTTAGAAATTTGGTACCTACTTACAATTTTTTATTATGTTTTACTATTTACTTTCTTCTGTTTTCTTTTTTGGTTAATGCAGTAGGTTACTTTTGTAGTGTTAGGGCGTGTTTAACGAAGCAATGATAAAGTTAATCCTTCGTTAAATATGCTGTTCCTCTCGTGATTCCTATCAATGAATGAGAAGGCATGCTATTTTAACAAGCCGTTATCATTAACATACGTTCGTGAAACACGCCCTTAGTATTGTGTTATATTTAGCTTACTATTTCTATTTTGTATGTAATTAAGTGTAATGTCCACACCTATTGAATAAATTTCTAATTATTATTATTATATAGAGTTGAAGTAGGCTCCGTATATCGCTGGAAAGTTTACGGTTGCTTTAACGTACAAATTCTCGGGCAACACCATCAAACTACCAACCACAAGTCCTAACTAACCGGATTGCAAATAGCAGAAATTCTTAGACAGCTTTCAGCGTTCGCCGTTTTATGATCTGACTCGATTAGCAGCAGAATAACTTAAATAGTTCGATCCTAGTTCGATCGGATTTATAATTGGCCGCGTTTAGATCCGATCGTTTGTCGGAAAGTTTGAGGCAAGTGCAGTGTAACCGAATAGGACTACTGAGTCTACATTTACCCTATAAACTCGCGTATTGCTAGTTGCTACCACAATAGTTACGAGAGTGAAAATTTAACCGTACTTTACGTATATTTTTATGCTCAACTGGTATCATAGGACTGTAAAGTTAACTGTCATTTACGAACTCTACATTTTGGTATCCATCCTATTAGTTTTATTTTACTGAAAATTTTTCTCTTGTATTTTATGAGGTTTATTATAAGATGGTGTTCTGTCTGCATTGTCTTAAATAAACTTGAATACAACATTATTTGTTGTCTCAACGCGGAAATTTCGAACCCACGATCTCCGAGTCTAGGATCAGGCTTCATACCACTAGACCACGGAGGCATTCGTACCATTTAATACAAAAATTTATAATAGTTATAATAATTTATTGTTTTATATAAGTTAAATAATAATATTATAAAAAATAATACCATTTATTGTACTTTACGAACTTTACATACGTAGTTAAATAGGACTGAAAATTATATTCTACTTCACAAACTTTACATTTTTATAACATGATTTATTTATTTATTGTCTCACCAACAGCACAACATTTAGTATATTAATAAAATTCATAAAAAAAATAGTGCTTAAGGATAAAATGAGTTTAAATTATAGGTGAATTACAACATGCATTTGCAACAATGAATATGAAATATGGGATATTATGATAGTTATACATATAATATTACTAGCTGTGCCTGCGACTTTGTTCGCGTGGTTTTTGAGTGACTTAAGCCGTTTATGCAGCGCACGCAATGAAAATCCCCAAATGTGAATAATTTTCCCCGTTTTTGCACCATTTCTCAAGGACGCTTCGCTCCTATTAGTCGCAGCGTAATGTTATTTAGCCTTAAACCTTCCTCTATAAATGGACTATCCAACAAAAAAAGATTTTTTCCAGTAGTTCCTGAGATTAGCGCGTTTAAACAAACAAAGAAACAAACTTTTCCGCTTTATAATATTAAATATAGATAATATTTTATGTACGACCGATATTAAACCGTAACTTTTTTTGATGATTTTCTGAGTATAAACGGAACCCTATTATTTAGACTTCGTTTTTCGTTTGATTGTATCTCGTTGCAAGACAGATGAATTTTTACAGATCATTTTTATTTCTGTTGCCACCATGACAACAAATACTAAAAACAGTTTAAAATAAACATTGAACACTGGTCTTTGCTCGATATTAATAACGAGGGTAGACGATTCAAAATTGGTCGTATATATTATTTTATTTGTTGTATTAGTTGTAAATTTTATTTGAAAATAACAAAAATGAAAATTTAATATGTGAGCTCTAATACAAAATAACTATATCGCTGTTTTTCCGATAGACGACCAGGGGGCCTACTCAAGATGCCATCGCTAATTATCGCTTACAAAGTTCCATAACAAAATGTATGGGATTTGACATAAGATACGCTAAATGACATATCAAATCGCGATCATTTAGCGTAGCTTATGTCAAATCCCATACATTTTGTTATCGAACTTTGTAAGCGATAATTAGCGATGGCATCTTGAGTAGGCCCCCAGGGCTAGTTATCCCTAGCTCCCTAGCTCCCTTATATATGTACTGTAGATTATCTAGATAATAGTACGTCTCGCACTTGGCCGCTTTTTATATCTTTGGAGTGGAAAAATGCGGCGCATCTTTATTTTTTTAATGTGAAACTATTGTATATAGTGTGGTAATATAATACTAATAAGACTATCGTATTTAACATACGAAAAGCTAGGGGTTGTAATGAGTTTGACCTGCCTGTATTTGTCTGTCTGAGGCGTCGTATCTCCAAAAATTAACTGATTGTGATTATGTTTATTTTATGTGTTCTTCATCATCAATTCGCTTACTGTTTCACAATTCTGGGGTTACTTTTTTGTAGTTTTATAGACGTTTTGTATGAACTGTGATGAGCAATAGCCTCCGTGTTCTAGTGGTTCGGAGCTGCGCTCTCGACCCGGAGGTCGTGGGTTCGATTCCCGCGCGTTGGAACAGAAAAAAAATTGTTTTCAAGTTATTTTAGGACAACGCAGGCGGATCACCTGATTGTCTGACAAGAAAGATGATCCATGCGTCGGATGGGCATGTAAAAAGACGGTCCTGCCAGTCGTGTCGGTTATCCGACCCACTGGGCTACGAGACTGAAGGAAGAGAGAGTGCTTATGTGTATTGCGCACACATTTGGGCACTATAAAATAAGTCCTGCGTAGCTGGCCTGAAACCAGGCACCGTCACCGAAATCGGTGTGGAAGGCATTATTATAATTATTATTTACGAGCAATATTGTAGCATGCTTAGTACTATAGAGTAATATGTATTAGGTATTTCGCAGTACAATAGCAATAACGATTCTTAAATCAAGAAGTCAATTGCTGCATTTTGATTGACATTGAAGTACATTGTTAGGTAGTTCATATTCGCAGACATGTTAAATTAAATCAATGAAAAATATTTTAACTTACAATCAAAACTCATAAAATTAATAATAAAAATCATAAAAGTACATTACGCATTCGCATAATAGTTATTAGTTTAAAAACTTTACTATGTAATAGTCACATTAAATATCAAATAAATAACTGTACCTAAAGGTGCATTCCATTAAACGAAAATAACGTTCTTACCCGTTTTGGTGAAGCCAAAAGGAAGGGTAATGATTTTGGCAGTATGTACGTATGTATGTATGTATGTATGTATGTATGTATGTATGTATGTATGTACGTATGTATGTCTGTATGTATGTATGTATGTATGTATGTATGTATGTATGTATGTATGTATGTATGTATGTATGTATGTATGTATGTATGTATGTATGTATGTTCCCTCGTAGCTGTTAAACTACTGGTCCGATTTAAATAAATAAGGTGTCAATCGATTCGTAGTGGTCCCGCAAGTAACATAGGCTATATAAATTTTTGAAAAATTTTGGATTTTGAAAACTTTACCTCAAAAACAAACTCCAAAAAAAAATTTATTAAGATAATTGTATCGTGTTTAGTATCAAAATATAGGTCTTGGCACCTCACAAATATATATTTAAATATTTTGTAAATTATTACATTTTGTTGTTAAATTCAAAATAAGCGTTTAAAATGCGGTCGTACAAGTAGTATCTAGTAGTTGTTTAGTTTAATGATAGTATGTTATATTGGATGAGAAAACAGAAAAATATAAAATAAAAATAAAAGTTTAAAAACTATAACCCGACTTCGCAAAAAAGGGGGTCTAAAAAGGCTGAAACAAGAAAATAATTCAATTTGAAATTCAGATATGCATAGGTACATAAATGGTCAAGGTAGAGCCGTGGTCGTACCCGCTAAACAAATCTAAGCGTCACCTCACACAAAAATACGGTAGAAAAAAGAGAACTTTAAAAAAAAAAATAATATTTGTCTGCGTTGAAATATACAATCCCAATAGCGGGTACGACCACGGATCTACCTTGAACATTTTTGTACCTATGCATATCTGAATTTCAAATTGAATTATTTTCTTGTTTCAGCCTTTTTAGACCCCCTTTTTGCAAAGTCGGGTTCTAGTTTTTAAACTTTTATCTTTATTACCGAAATTTTTTATCACATTCCTATTTTTTTCGCTCTAAGTTCATACATAAAAACAGAATGTGACTGAAAATTTCGTTCAAAACATTATTTCCTTGCAACTGGAATGCACCTCAAAAATTTATAATTCAAATATCAGCAAATTTAAGATGCGCCAACAAATGTTTTTCAAACTTTGTCTAAGTACTTGCACAGAACAAACGCAAAAGTTGAAGAAAAATTATTTACGCCCCAGATAATAGTACAATATGATGGACAATAGTGAATATATAACTATTTAATCATAAAAATAAATAAATATAAACTTAAAGAAAAAAATATATAAATTGTAAATATTATTACAAGTTAGTACATAGTAGTAGGTATAAACATTTGCATGAAATATCACGATTTGCTGCATTTTAATCATTTAAAACTACGCCACGCTATAACTTTGAAAAATGCACCAAATAAAAAAATAAGCAATTATTTTAATATGAAAAAAAATAAACAAATAAAATATTCCATTAAATAAAATAAACCCGCTCAGCATGACTTACCTGGACAAAGTTAGAGCCCGCGACGCAACAGTGTGATGGACGACGCGGTGTTTCGCGACTGACGCTACTGCCTGCTACAGCGGCCGCGGTTGCACTGTGGCTGGGCGGGCGTGGGCCAGGAGATGACTGCCATGATAGCACCATCGTGGTTATACGATGATAGCGTAATAACCGGCAATCAGAGTTATTGTTTATTACCCGAGTGCGATGAAAGGAGGCGGTTATTTTGACGACCAGTAGCGCAGTGGTTGAAACCGAAGGAACTTAATAGGTCAAGGATGTCTACAAAATTTGTTTATAATGTAATAAAAATCCTTAATATCTGTATAGTATACATGTATTAAAAAAACATTATATTTCATTGTTTGGTACCTGTAACACAACTTTTTTGAATACTTAGCACGTATCCATTAACCTGGCGCGAACGGTCTCGGAATCTATATGTAAACCACCACTAGCTCGTTTCCTACCTAGAAATATTAATTATTTACATAGTTAGTAGTTACATAAGTAAAACAGAAAGTAGCTAAAGCTAAAAAGACACGAAAGAAATGTAGAGATTTTTTAGGGTCCCGTTACTCTAATTTCTCAAAAGAGAAAAAGTTTATCTCCGTCTCTATGTCTGTCTTTATGTCAAGTTCCTTTTTCTCAGAATCGCGTGGAGATATCAAGCTGAAACTCATATCAAATACTCAGGTCTTTTGTCGCTTAGAATTGTAAACTTAAATAGAAAAAAAATCTTAGCAAAAGATACAGACCCGTTTATGCCACAAATTTTTCAACATTTTCGTCACTCGCAAGAGAATCAAAATCTTAAGTGCGGCCCGTGAACCTTAAATTTCAGAATCTTTAAATTATGTAGAAAGCAACGTCCTATAGCACAAATAAAAGGAAAAATTGAGCAAACTGTAAATATTTATTTACATTATATTAGATCCTTACATAATATGAAATTGGCGTTTTGTATGGGAGGAACATAAAGGCGATTTTTTCATATTAAAATATATTTTATTAATTAAAGTATGTACCATTGCTATCTATATGTCGCAGTCATCTGATTGAATCCGCTATTTAATTGAATGACTAGCGCTTTCATTGAATCCTGTTTTTACCAACAAATTTAAGAATCCGAGACTAGGACAGCCATTTAATATTTTAGTTTTAAACTTCGAAATTTCCGAATGAGTACTAATAAAACGAACATTAAAGTAAATTAATCAAAAAATATATCAACACATTGCTATTTGTACGAGCTGTTTGACGCCATTATATAACCGCCTAGTGATTCAATTAAATAATCATATTCAATAAGATGACTGCGACATATACACTTTTGCCATCTTATAGGTAGTTCATTGATCCCTTTACTAAAAAATAATAGTTTAAAAAAACTAAAAAAAACACGCTTTTATTGCTAACCGAACTAAAAAATAGAAAATAATTTTAATTTCGAAGAGTTTATATTTTACATTATTACAGTAGTAGAAGATCGAACAATCAATTAGAATTTATCACCTCAAAATAAAATTATAATAAAGTTTAAGTTGTTAACAAAAGAATTAAATTCAGAGTAAAAAGCGTGGGGTGCTTGATAAAGTAAATGTAACAATCATTCTATTGGCAACAGTCTATGAGAGGACAGTTATGAAAAGTAGTAAAATGCACCCCACGCTTTTTACTCTGAATTTAATTCTTTTGTTAACAACTTAAACTTTATTATAATTTTATTTTGAGGTGATAAATTCTAATTGATTGTTCGATCTTCTACTACTGTAATATAAACTCTTCGAAATTAAAATTATTTTCTATTTTTTAGTTCGGTTAGCGTGTTTTTTTAGTTTTTTTAAACTATTATTTATTTTTTATTTTTTAGTTCGATTTATCAATTAGTTATTTGTTGACATGTGGTATCGAAATTTCTCACAAATCGTTTCGCAATCTCATCATTTCATTCAAAGCTTCACTGTTGCATGGAGTTTTTCCTGTTAACTTAGAACAATCGAGTTCTTCAATCCGAATACCGTGATATGTTTTAAATATAATTAATTCCTTCCTTATCGACTGTAAAACCGAAGCTATACAGAAATAGTATGTGATACAGAAGTAATCGGGACTTTTCGACACGTCTAGTTAATTAAAGTTCCGGTCTTTTTTTTTTTTTTTTTTTTTTTTTTCATTGTCATCGGTCCTTGATACGTATGCAAAGTTTCAAATTAATCAGACTTCAGGAAACTGGTGAAAATGAAGTTCAAAGATTCCGTTACATAGATACAACCCAAGCTAATAAATAATAAAAAAGCGTTATAAAAACCATTCGTACGGGAATCAATGAAATCTTTGAAAGCGGTTTGGACCGCCTCATCGGAATTAATTTTTTTTTCCTTGCAAGAAGTTATCCAAATTTCGGAAAAAATGGTAATCTGTTGGAGCAAGGTCCGGAGAGTACGGTGGATGTCTTAGACATTCCAATTGAAGCTCCTCTAATTTGGTAGCCATCTGTTGGGCCGTGTGTGGTCTAGCGTTGTCTTGAAGCAGCAGTGGCGTAGAGCGATTTACAAGTCTCGGTTGTTCAACGGCGAGCTTTTCCATCATGGTTTGCAGTTGCTGACAATAGACATCAGCCGTAATTGTCTCACCAGATTTAAACAAGCTATAGTGTACGACACAGACACTAGTCCACCAAACGCTTACAAGTAATTTTTTTTGAGTCAATTTTCGCTTGGGGCAAGACTTTGCTGGTTCACCAGGGTTCAGCCATTGCGATGAGCGTTTACGATTATCGTACATATCAGATCCAATTTAAAATTCCTTCATTATTGTGCCGGTTGAGCAATGTAACGCAGCAGTCGACGCGCGTTTGTCGGTTTGCTTCACTCAATTCATGAGGTACCCGCCTTTCAAGCTTTTTCACCTTCCCAATTTGCTTCAAGTGGATTAAAACGGTTTTGTCACTAACACCGCAGCCTGTAGGTAACTCTGATGTGGTTTGCGATGGATCTGCTTCCACAATAGCCTTCTATTCATCATTATCGACCTTGGTCTCCGGCCGTCCACGGGGCTTGTTCTTCAGGTCGAAATTTCGAGAACGAAAGAGTTGAAACCAAAAATGCACCGTGTTTTCTTTTGCGACATCACCCCCATACACATAATTAATCCTTCGAGCCGTTTCTGCAGCACTGGTGCCACGGTGGAAATCGTACTTGTAAATAATGCAATATTTTAAGTTTTCCATTTTGTAAAATGAGTGACGCAGAAAAAAAGCAAAAGAGAAAAAAAACATGCATTACGGTTTTCAAAACACAAATGCTTGAGTGAATAGCTGTTTAAATTTGAATTTGAAATTCCCAACCAAAGAGGATATATTTAAGATCAAAGTGGCCAGTACGACAAAACGCCAATTTCATAGATATGTAAGGACCTAATATAATAAAAATGGTAAAATATATTTTAAAAGAATCCAACCGTTTTCGTCGTAAACGCTTCCAGGTATTCAATTCATATGATAATATATTATAAGCTGTAACAAATTTAAAATACTTTTAAGCTGTAACAAATTTAAAATAATATGTCGACAGATTTGTACGGAACTCGGTGCGCGAGTCCGTTTTCCGTTATATTTTTATTTTGCAGTCGTGTTTTAGTTTTCTTAATAATTAAGTTTATTTAATTATGGTACGTCGTTTACTTGTTGATTCTACGAAAATTTGTTTTGCACAAATAGGAATCTTTTACAGGAGGTACCTGTATAGCGTGCGACTCTGTCTGCGTGGATTTCATTCCCCGTGGGGGATGACGAGGCTAGCCGACGGCCCGCGACGGCAATAAATAAATAAATAAATAGAACTTTATTTGACACTAGGTGTGCCGGCGACTTCGTTCGCGTGGTTTTTGAGTGACTTAATCCGTTTATCCAGCGAACGCAACGAAAGTCCCGAAATGTGCATAATTTTCCCCGTTTTTCCAACATTTCTCACTAACACTTCGCTCCTGTTGGTCGCAGCGTAATGCTAACAGTAGTACCTGAGATTAGCGCGTTTAAGCAAACAAACAAACAAACTCTTCCGCTTTATAAATATAGATTTTAGAGAATACATGTAACATACACTGCACAGATGTAGTAGCGAAGCCGGACATACCTATAGGCTTGCCTGCGAGCATGTCCAGCTAGTGAATTCCCCGCTTTGGGGAACGAAAAAACAATAAAATACCGACTCAGTCATTTGTATAGCTCGGATATTAAACTTGAATTTCAGGAAATATGTTGAAAATTCCTTCTTAATGTTACCAGCAGAAGTATGTATGACATAATATTGTAAACTAGGCACTAGATAGCTTGGGATAGGATTATAGGATCTTGACTGATTCTAGATTTTTTTTTTTAAATTTATTATTTTAGTCGCAAGGCTGAACTGTTTGGAACAACGTTCTGCATTAAATTCTTAAATTTTATAATTTTTGCAGTACGTAATGAACGTCTTACGCGTGCTATTGTCCTCTCAGCGTAATCAGCCGATCGCTATGTTGTGCACGTTGTACCTACATTGCCTATTGAATTTTTTTAATTTTTAAAACAGTGGATTAAAAGCAAATGACTAGTACCAATGGATATATCTCTTGCCTGGTTATTACCCCACGAAGTTATAGTGACTGCTCTTTTTACACCCAGTATAGCTATAATATTAATGAGTGATAATACTTTACGGTGTGTATGGGTCCCGTATATTAAAGTTTACTGAGAAAGTACCAGCGCCGAAAGCGGTACTTTTTTTTAATTATTGTATGGGAAAATTTATGATGTTGGGATTCTCATACAAACATGAAAGTCAAAAGTAAGTCTTTCAGCGCTGGTACTTTCACAGTATACTCTACAATCACTAAAGTACTATCACTCATTTATTATACACCTTGTATAACATATATGCATAATTTGAAATTGATAAATGCATAACATAACAACAATCCTTTGATATTCCTTATAGATGAGAATGATAAAGACGACAAATTCCTCGTGAATCAACGATTCTTTAAAAATCTTTTTTTCGCGTCTATGTAATGCTCTTCCTCGTCCCTATATTATACGTAACTTCTGCAGCGCGCGTCGTTATATTTTTGATTATCTACACAATTAATAAATAATATGGCCTATGTGTTATGCTGATAAGCTATATTGTTGTAAGGTTCCATTCAAATCTGTTTAGAAGTTTTAGCGTGAAAGTGCTACAGACATTCATCCATACTCACAAACTTTTGCGTTAAGCAGGGAAATAAAGTAAATTATTTGATATTAAAATACGTGCAAAAATGTTCTTTTAAAAATATTAACCACGATTTCTAATCGTTTTCCCTTCAAGAAATCAAATCGTATTTAATCGGTTTATCAGTTTCAGTAAATATAATGTAATTTTTAGAAAATAGGGCATAGCTCGGTTTTAGCTTGCATTTAAAATTCTAATGGCTGAATACTGAACCACTAATGGCGCTTGTCGATGTGCCAAGCAGCGACAGTGACATTCTGTAAATGCAGGGCTCTGAATTTTAAGTAGCCTATTAGTGTAGCAGTATTCGATCGATATTACCTGTGTGTCTAATATAAAGAAGAGATATTTTGTTACTCGTATACGAGTAGTTATACTTTCAGATTGAAATCTACACCGACTTCATAGATTATCGCAAGGTGCTCTCAAATAACTATAGAAGTATTGAATAATATCTCGCAAACTATATTTATAACAGATATTGTTTTATTAGCTAGGTTTATTATGTATAATAATAATAATAATGCCTATAAACGCTTCACACCACGTCAATCTGGCCCTGTGCTAAGTATCCGAAGAACTTGTGTTACAGGTTCTTCGAATTTATTATATTAATACACAAATTTAATACACACCCATGACCCAGAAACATTGAAAACTTTTTGTTTCCTCGGCGGGATCCGAACCCGCAACCTCTCGGTCGAGCACCAACGCGCTGAACCACTGCGCTACGGAAGTCATCAATTTATTTATTTATTTTATTTAAGGTAAAAACAGTTTACTCTGTATAGATAAAAATAACAATTCAATTAATAATTGTATAATAAAATACCTTCCAATACGTAATGTCAATTTAATCAATGTTTTTAAATCAGAACTATAAAAGTATTTAATCAGAAAAAAAACTGTTTTGGTAATATTAATATTCGTTTTTCTTACTTCAACTAGGGGGTGATTTCTCAGACGTTGGATAGCTTCTGCCTGTCGTGTATTCTTGTATGATCTGAGAGATAATATGCTTCATACTAAATCTGACAAAGTCATATTATTATATTATTTTATTAATATCCTCAGGTTCCTCTGGCGATTGGAGAAACAGCCCAACCTATACAGGCTAGAATATTAATGATACTTTAGGGTTTGTACGGGTCCCGTATATAGTTTACTAAGAAAATACCAGCACTGAAAGAGGTACTTTTAAAAAGAAATATGGTAAAATTTATGATGCTGGGGTATTTCTCGTACAAACATGAAGGTAAAAAGTAAATATTTCAGCGCTGGTACTTTAACAGTAGGTATACTCTACATGGGAGGCACATACACAGTATTATCACTAATTAATTTTAAACCTTGTATATAACATTGCTTTTTCAAAGACATATTTTACTACTAACTGCGAACTGACGGACACAATCAATTTTGTAAATTTATGTTTCTCGTGACTGTTGTCTTAATGGGAATAAATAAAGGTAAACCAATAGTGTTTCAATATACCTAAGCCTACTCTGCACCTCGAAGCCTATTGTAATTTGTGACGGAGACAGGTATTTGATATGTACAGTGCCGGATTACCTACGTATAAAGAGTGGCAATCGCTACCCGGGCCCGTTCCCCGCGCGAAAGTGTGCCCC
Source organism: Celastrina argiolus (assembly GCA_905187575.2). Classification (NCBI taxonomy): domain Eukaryota; kingdom Metazoa; phylum Arthropoda; class Insecta; order Lepidoptera; family Lycaenidae; genus Celastrina; species Celastrina argiolus. The sequence goes on from LR994583.1 coordinate 19,766,648, forward strand.
ACATATTTAAACCCACTCATCTCTGATAAATGTACTTTTTGAATGAAACTTATTAAGATGATTAAGGGCCGATTTTTCAATCGTCAGATAATTTTAATCTAAGGAATAAATATGTGACTTTGGCAGATTTTGAATGGAACAAATGTTAAAGTCACATGTTTATTCAACAGATAAAAGTTATCTGACGATTGAAAAATCGGCCCTAAGACAACTTTTCCTACTAAGATAATCCACGTTATATATTCAGTACCCGGCTATTTCGTTGACGTAAGTAATTTGAATAATTGAAGACATGAATGGATGAAGGTGACATGTCGCAAAAGAAAATCCCAGAAAATTGTTTTCAAACAGTCATCTAATCATCTTAGGATATATTATTGTAATGTATTAAGTGCATTGATTCTATAGACGGATCTTTAGATGATTATACTTAATTTAATGAAGTATTCTACAATTTTAAAGTGACAGTTTGAACTGAATTTTCTCAATATCATAATTCTGCTACATATCACCTTCATCCATTCATGTGTTCAATTTCTTACGGTAAACGCACAGGTAAAACAAAAGTTGCTTGTATAAGCGTGTAGAATTTCAGTCAGTCTGATAATCAGCTCTACAACATATCTGCCATATACGCAGATCAAGATTTTGTTACGGGCGCGCGCTTGCTCTATCCGGCACTGGATATGTAGCCTGATTACATCAAGACGTCTGATTGTAAAGCTAGTCGGTTACTAGTATTTGATGGACAGAATAATCTTCTATACATATAATAAATCTGTAGAGGGGTCATGTCTGTACATTAAGAATATTTAAGTGAAAATTAAAAAAAGGGGGTCTATATAAGCCACAGAACCTAAAAATAACATTTTTGAATAAAATGTCTGTCTGTCTGTCTGTCTGTCTGTCTGTCTGTCTGTCTGTCTGTCTGTCTGTCCATATGGGAATGTTTGTCGTCGCATCACGCTAAAACCACTGTATGGAATGAAATGAAATTTGGCAGGCAGGTAGCTTACGACCTGGAGAGCATTATTGGAAATTATTATCCCGAAAAACGAAAGGGTTTCCGTGGGATCTTCAAAAAATTGTAGCTACCTATTTGACGGTATTTCAGCCAAACTACTCAACGTATTTAAATGAAATTTGGCAGGCAGGTAGCTTATGATCTGAAGAGCATTATTGGAAATTGTTATCCCGAAAAATGAAAGGGTTCCCGTGGGATCTTCAAAAAATTGTAGCTACCTATTTGACAGTATTTCAGCCATACTACTCAACGTATTTAAATGCAATTTTGGCAGGCAGGTAGCTTATAATCTGAAGAGCATTATTGGTAATTGTTATCCCGAAAAACGAAAGGGTTCCCGTGGGATCTTCAAAAAATTGTAGCTACCTATTTGACGGTATTTCAGCCAAACTACTCAACGTATTTAAATGAAATTCGGCAGGCAGGTAGCTTATGACTTGAAGAGCATTATTGAAAATTGTTATCCCGAAAAACGTAAGGGTTCCCGTGGGACCTTCAAAAAATTGTAGCTACCTATTTGACGGTATTTCAGCCAAACTACTCAACGTATTTAAATGAAATTCGGCAGGCAGGTAGCTTATGACTTGAAGAGCATTATTGAAAATTGTTATCCCGAAAAACGTAAGGGTTCCCGTGGGATCTTCAAAAAATTGTAGCTACCTATTTGACGGTATTTCAGCCAAACTACTCAACGTATTTAAATGAAACTTGGCACAAAGGTAGATTGTAACATGAAATAACCAACATAATATTTTTAACCGACTTACAAAAAAGGAGGAGGTTTCTCAATTCGTAAATATATGTTTGTTTTTTATGTTTCTTCGCAGATATGTTCATCGTTTCTGAAACAATTTTAATTTTTTTAATGTTGTGTAGGTAATTTAAATTTGGTCCCATTGTCACCAAAATGGTGACCTGATGATGGGATCCATGAGGAATCGAAGGAAATCCTCAAAATTTATGTGGAATAATACCTATATTGATTTTGATTTTTTCTGAAGTAGTCTAAGCATATGTTACCAAACAGTAAGGTTTGGCTTACGCCAGAGCAGCGGTATACTATATATATATATATATATATATAGGTATATATATTTAAAAAAAATTGCGCCGCTCTGGCTTACGCCAGGCTAGGCTAGGTAGACTTTTTCTCTTTCTACTATTGTTTTTTATCTAATCGTTTTTGTTTTTCATTTTCCGTCCTCAAATAATCGTCGTCTGATCATTCGAGAATTATCCCTACTCATTTTATACCCATCACTAAAAATCTGAAAATTAAATAATTTTAAACAAAAAAAAACGACTTCAAAAGGTAAACTAAAAGGAACAATTAAATTTACTTCGCACAAAGTAATACTTATTTTCCAGTACAAGTGAAAATAATTATTACTTTGTGCGAAGTAATTTATTATTATACTTAGGTTTTGCAAATACGATTAATAAAGTATAGGCGTAGGATAGTTCGTTTTCAAGATATGAATGAGATGTCATAGATACATTTAAATTAGAAAAGTTATATCAATATAAGTAAGATTTATGTTTTTCATGATATTTTTATTTATTAGTTTTCATGCTAGGTACGGCTTGTGTTTATTTTTTCTTTTGGACTTTTGTTATTTTGTCGTCTAAAAGAAGTTAGTACTTTAACCGTAAAGTCCCTAAGTAGGCTACATGTTTGTTAGCGTAGGTAATTAATAAATAAAAAAGTAGACTTTTAAAAAATTTGGCGCTCGGCGCCAGCAGCGCAGCGTCGGTGTGAAAACGATCATCGTCTGCAGTCGCTGCGGCGTAAAGTCCATACAAATCTCAGTACAGAGATCTTCGTCGCGTATATGAGCGTACTATCAAGTAGTCCCGTTCGCATAAAAGAAAAAAAAATATTATACATACAGACGAATTGAGAACCTCCTCCTTTTTTTGAAGTCGGTTAATAATATGTCACGGTCATTTTTCGAGCTGGTAGTAGGAATTGTTAGCATTTTCATAGAAAAAATACCTCAAAACTTTTACGAAAAAAACATTATTTGACAGTAAACTATTATTATTACTCCATAGGCCTACTGCTTTTGCCTATGCACGTCTAATACTGTGTATAAAGAAGCATTACTATAAATTAGTGATTTTAAATATCCAAACGATAGTGTTCATAAACTAAAAATGTATTTGAACTGCTGCCCTAAATCACTTTTCCACGCGTACAAAGTCGCGGGCACAGCTAGTTAACTATATAGACTAGTATCTGAAATGTAATATTCACATGTCACATTGTATCCGGGATAGCTCCTCATAAACGACTTGACCCGTTCATATAAAATATTTGTGCAGTTCTGGTAGGTCTGGGATTACTCGTAAAATATTTTTATTTTTTAAGGCTTTTTATAACGCCGATGACTATAAACGACTAATTTGTATGGATAGAGGTAATCAAACGATAATCCTTTGGAAGATTAATTATAATTTATTTTTTACCCGACTTCGGCGAAGCCAAAAGGAAGGGTAATGATTTTGGCAGTCTATGTATGTATGTATGTATGTATGTTTGTATGTATGTATGTATGTTCCCTCGTAGTGGTTAAACTACTGGTCCGATTTTAATAAATAAGGTGTCAATCGATTCGTAGTGGTCCCGCGAGTAACATAGGCTATATAATTTTTCAAAAAATTATGGATTTTGAAAATTATAGCTCATAAACTATCTCCAAAAAAAATTAAATTAAGATAATTGTATCGTGTTTGGTATCCAAAGATAGGTCTTGGCAAGCAGATTACAAATATGTATTTAAAATTTTAATTAGTTATTATATTTTGTTGTTAAATTTAAAATAAGGGTTGAAAATGCGGTCGTACAAATTGTATCTAGGAGTTGTTTAGTTACTTTCTATGTGTTAATTTAACGTTAGTTTAGTGAACATATAATGTTATAATTCATGTGGAAACAGAAAAATGTAAAATAAAATAAAAGTTTAAAAAAACTATAACCCGACTTCGCAAGAATGGGGTCTAAAAAGGCTGAAACAAGAAAATAATTCAATTTGAAATCCAGATATGCATAATTACAGATATGGTCAAGGTAGAGCCGTGGTCGTACCCGCTAAACAAATCTATAATATGCGTCTGCTGTTGTAATATACAATCCCAATAGCGGGTACGACCACGGCTCTACCTTGACCATATCTGTAATTATGCATATCTGGATTTCAAATTGAATTATTTTCTTGTTTCAGCCTTTTTAGACCCCATTCTTGCGAAGTCGGGTTATAGTTTTTTTAAACTTTTATTTTATTCTTCTGTAACGTAGGTACTCAAATTTACAGCCCTTTATATTTACTGATTCGGCTTTGAAAAATACACACCAACCTTACATTTTCCCTCTACAGTACGTGTAGGTTGTAGTGGGCACGTGTCAGCTAGTATTCTCTACTTATTGTCTGCTTTACTAGCAAATATTGATTTATTTACCAACTCAAGACGTTATTATTTTAGTATTTATCAGCAATCGAGAATGTTAACCAATTTTTATTTTTGGCTCTCCGTTAAGTAATATGTCTGAAAAAATATTACAATACGTCGTGTATTTTCCGAGATATAGTTTCAAAATCTCAACGCGATGACGTCATTTTACAACACTGAAATTTGAAATGTCTGTAAACTCATCTACACTAATATTATTATAAAGAGGAAAGATATGTATTTTTGTATGTAACGACTTAACTCAGAAAGTACTGGACCGATTTTAATAATTCTTTTTTCATTAGAAAGATACATTATCACTGAGTAACATAGGCTATATAAAAATCAATTGCTGTTCGTTAGTCTCGCTAAAACTCGAGATCAGCTGAACTGATTATGGCTATTTTTGGTCTTGAAATATTCGTGGAAGTCCCGGGAAGGTTTACACGGTTTCCATGCTCAACGAAGTGGGCACGAGTCCGCTAGTTAATAATATAGGTTTTTTGTAATGAAACAAAAACAAGTGTACTTGTACAGATACAAATCCCACTGCGACAACAGTTTTAATCAATTTTGTAGATCTAGTAACATTCTCCATTATCAAAAAACATAATTTTAAATGCTTTTATTCAGTTTCATCTGTGTGGAAGTAATTGTTGCTAATGAATTTAGACCCACTGCCGGGTTTCCGATTGAGCTGAAATTATGCACGACTATGTGTAATATTGTGATAACAACGACCTGATAATTAAGGCCCGATTGATAAAACTAGCTCAAACTCGGTCTCGAGAGTTGCGATCGCAACCTCTACTTGAGAACCTATTTGACAGATTAAACTACGTTTCGTTTCACTTTTAAATATCAACAACGTTACTTATGGACCAAATAAAAAAGCATTATACATAATGCCCGGTACTTATGAAAATAGAAGTGCAATTTGATAATAAATATTTGAAATATTGAAATTGCCCGGGCATTATAAATATTGTCAATCGCCTGTCAATTGTATGTCAAGGCGAAAGTTTGAGATGAGTGTGTATGTATGTTTGTTGAATCTGCTATTTTGATTAAATGACTAGCGCGGTCATTGAATGGCGTCAAAGAGCTCTTACAGATCAGAAGAATACAGCAATGTGTTGATATAATATTTTTTTATGAATTTACTTGAATGTGCGTTTTTTTCTAAAATAGTACACACTCGGAAATCTCTTGTCTCGGATTCAATGAATTCCTTGAATTTGTTGGTAAAAATAAAATTCAGTGAACGCGCTAGTCATTCAATCAAATAGCAGATTCAATCAGATGACTGAGACATAATAATATACAAATATACTTATCTCGTTTTTTATAATTCGATGCAATAAAACGAAAATGCTGTAAGTACAATGATGTAAGTACAGCATTTTCGTTTTTTTGTGTCGATATACAAAATTCAAAATAATTTAAGAGAAAAGTGTTGTAGAGATCTTCGAAAATAGTACACATTCGGAAATTTTGAAGCTTAAAAATAAAATATTAAATGGCTTTCCTACTCTTATTTCCTTGCCGACAGGACATTACGATTTCTTTTCAAATACTAAACACCAAAGAGCACCTATAATTTAGTTTTTGATTCCCCGTAAAATTGTTGAGATCCCAGCTTATCCCAGCTAAGTAGGCTTTGCTGGGATTTAAAATCCATTTTCCATTTTAACTGTAACTGGATTTTGTTCTAAGAAGCAAACTTTACTAAATAACTAAGTACTTTGAAAATCTATGAAGGAAAACCAGATCTTTCAAATAGGTTTTCACCCTTAGAAAACTTGTAGCAAATCTTAAACTTGTGTAAAATTGTTTATGTAATAAAATAAAATCTTTGTAAACTATAATTTGTAACTTTTCACATAACGTATAGGTACTTTTAAGTCTCTAATATTGGTTATATTATTGGAAATTAATTACAGATGACGAGAATTAATTACGCCAGATGAAAAACAGAGGTGTGTGTGTCTGTAGCATTGTAGCATCCAAATGGATGATCGGACTTTAATCTACTTGATGGGGTTCATACCTCAAAGTAAAAAACGGAACCCTTGTAGGAACTAGATCAATAGATTTTTTAATGATTTCGTGATCAGGAGTGTCTTTATCTAAGAGTATAATTATTTATCATTATCAGTTCGCTAACTGCTTGACAACTAAATAATATTTATAAACTAGAAAACAAAATTATCGTAATAATATAACTACCTATAATATAAAATAATTTTAAACAAAAAAAACCGACTTCAAAAAGTAAACTAAAAAGCAAAAAATAAATTTAATTCGCAAAAAGTAATACTTATTTTCACTTAAGTAAATAAATTTATTCTATAACTAGCTGTGCCCGCGACTCCGTACGCGTGGAAAAGTAATTTAGGGCAGTGTTATATTAAATCTGTTTTAAAAATATTTTTAGTTATAAAAACTGTCGTCGAGGTATTTAAAAAACTACTTTATGTTGACAATTCCTACTACCAGCTTGACAAACGACCGTGTACAATTACTATAATGCGAACGGGACTACTTGATAGTACGCTCACATACACGACGAACATCTAGTAGCGCCGCAGCGACTGCAGACGATGATCGTTTCCACGCCGACGCTGCTGGTGTGGCGACAATGATATTAAGACAGCGCGCCGCAAAATTTTGCGGTCTTTTAGCCTTTAGGTGCGTAAGTCCGACTCGCACTTGCCCGGTTTTTTATTTATTAATAACCAAATATGTAGGTACTGATTATAAATCACTTCACTGTTAAAGTACTGATTTTATACAGAAAAGTAGCAAAATATAGAAAGTCCCAAAAGAAAGAAAACAAACCTAAGTTGTACCTAACACAAAAACCATTCGGTCCATAATAAAAATTAAGAAATAAAAATATCAAGAAAAACATAAATCTAACTTATATTGACATAACTTTTTTAGATTAACTGTAAACACAATACTTATGTTAATCAAAATTCTATGTATTATGCAGTTATCGAATACATAATTTGGACAAAGAAGACTATAAAAATGTACAGTAATAGTAGGCTGTAGTATGAATTTTAACGGACGGAATGAGAACTATAATATACAATGCAAAATAATATTATACATTGCTAATGATGCACGCTGAGTATAACTCTCGGATAACGTATTGTATAAATGTAGGTACCTACTGAACTTTGCTATAATTGTATTAAAAGTACGGCATTTGGCGATGTCGCTATTATGGTCTGCTCTGCATCGCGCTATCGCTTGTAAGATAGATTTGTATATGAGAATACTCTATCAATATTATGATATTTGGCAAAAAAACCCATAATAATCTGTTAACACATATCCAGGACAGGCCGCAAAAGGCTAGAATTTCAAAAGGTATCTCGATTGGAATCGAGTTGTATCAACAGTTTTCCCCTGTAACACAGTTTAGTAAATATCAAGATGTTTTTTAACGTATATATTATAAAAGAGAAAAAACAAAAAAAAGAGCAATATATTTATGAAAATCTTAAAACTGTTTTTAAAATTCCGTACCTCAAAAGGAAAAAACTAAACACATATTATAAGATCATTTCCATGTCCGTCTGTCTGTCAAGACCCTTTTACTCAGAAACGCGTGTAGGTAAATTATATAAAATACTCAGGATACCTACTGTTCCTTGAAGCAGTGAAAAAATCAGACTTCTTAGCCAATGCAACCTAAGCTAAATTTCGTCATTTTCGACACTCGTAAGGGAATCAAAACCTAAAGGTTACTTCCCGTGAACTCAAAATCATAAAATTTGAAACCAAGCAACGTCTAAAACCATACGTTTTTAGTAACATTATATAGATAGTAAAAATATTTTGATTTTTTTTAACTTAGTACCGTTTGTCTCGAATGTGTATAATTGAAACTTATAACAAATACTTAGGTCTCTAATATATTCAAGCTGTAACCAAATCAAAATTCTATGTCAATCAGGTTTGTATGCAGCTATCGGTGCGCAAGTCCAACTCGCACTTGGCCGGTTTTTATTTATTTACTTATTACTAACCTACGCTAACAAATATGTATACAGTACCTACTTATCACAAAGGACTTTACAGTAAAAGTACTAACTGATTTTATACAAATAACTTTCGTAATAAACTCAAGAAAAAAAATCTTAGATTGTCCCTACCTAGCAAGCCTAAAACTAACAAATAAAAGTCACCCCCGCGGCCCCGGTGCGTTTGCTGCGAATACAATTTGAAGCGGCGCGGCGCGGGCCGGGCGGCGCGCGGCTCCCAGACCCGGCGCGCGCTTCCTACAAACGTCCAGCAAAAACGACATGATCTTTTAAAATTGTCATAACTTTATTATTTATGAACCGATTTACATAAAACAAACACTAAATGTTAAGTGAAGCTTGCCGCAATATATTAGTGAAAAGTACATCTTAATCGGATAAGCCGTTTCTGATATTAGCGTGCACAAACCCACAGACAAACAGACAAACAGACAAAAATTTCAAAAATCATAGTTTTGGGTACTATAGCGTAAATAAAGGTCCCCTATCATATTTTTTTTCAAATATCTTTAATGTACAGACACGACTCCTCTACAGATTTATTATATGTACTAGCTGTGCCCGCGACTTCGTACGCGTGGAAAAGTGATTTGGGGCAGTGTTATGTTATAATAAATCTGTTTTAAATATATTTTTTGGTTATAAAAACTGTCGTTTAGGTATTTAAAAATGTATTTTATAGTATGCTGACAATTCCTACTACCAGCTTGACAAATGACCGTGTATAATTACTATATTGCGAACGGGACTACTTGATAGTACGCTCACATACACGACGAACATCTCTGTACTAACTACTAAGATTTGTATGGATTTTGCGCCGCAGCGACTGCAGACGATGATCGATTCCACGCCGACGCTGCGCTGGTGTGGAGACAATGGTATTAATTAAGTCAGCGCGCCGCAAAATACTGCAGTCTTCTCAGTGCGCAAGTCCGACTCGCACTTGCCCGGTTTTTTATTTATTAATAACCTACGCAAACAAACATGTATGTAATGATTACAAATCACATGACTGTTTTTATACAGACAAACTGATTTTATACAGAAAAGTAGCAAAATATAGAAAGTCCAAAAGAAAGAAAACAAACCTAAGTTGTACCTAACATAAAAACTATGAAATATAAATATCGATAAAACATAAATGTAACTTATAGGTATTGACATAACTTTTTTAGTTTAACTGTAAACACAATATGTTAATCAAAATTTTATATATTATACAGTTATAGAATACATAATTTGGACAAAGAAGACTATAAAAATGTACAGTAGTAGTAGGCTGTATGAATTTGAACGGACGGAATAAGAACTATAATATTATAGAATGCAACATATTATACATCTATATCTATATCTATACTTATAATAAAACTCTAGAGAGGTCAATTCTGTACATTGAATATTTTTTCAAAATTCTTATTGGAGGGTGATTGGAGATCGACACTGATACCAAAAATGCAATCAATAAATTTTTTGTCAGTCTGTCTGTCTGTATGTGCACGCATGGAACAAAAACTACTGAAGGGATTTTAACCAAACTTAGAACGATTGTAGTCCATACTCCTGAGCAGGTTATAGGTTATAAAACATAACGCTGAGACACATAGGAGCCGAGTTGTGACGATAAATTTGAAGTTAGTCGAACGAATTTCGACGCGTGTAGACTGCGGGGACGCGCGGGGCGATCGCTTATCTACTTACACAGTACACAGCGACGCGATGCAATAGAAACAGTATTTTAACCGACTTTCAAAAAAGGAGGAGGTTCCTCAATTCAACCGTATATATGTTTGTTCGCGGATATCGGGCGTCGGGCGTCGGCGTCGCGACGTCGGGCGTCAGCGTCTCGACGTCGGGCGTCGGCGTCTCGACGTTGCGAGTCGTGGCGTCGGTGTCGCGGCGTCGGACGTTGGCGTCGCGGCGTCGGGCGTCGGCGTCGGGTGTTGGTGTCGCGTCGCGGCGTCGGCATCGCGTCGCAGCGTCTGCATCGCGTCGCGGCGTCGGGCGACGACGACGCCCGACTGGTATTGGTCGCAGCGTAATGTTATATTATAGCCTAAAGCCTTCCTCTATAAATGGACTATCCAACAAAAATATTTTTTCAAATCGGACCAATAGTTCCTGAGATTAGCGCGTTTAAACAAACAAACAATTCACATTTCGGTTAAGTCAATCAAACACCACGCGAACGAAGTCGCGGGCACAGCTAGTTGCTAATAACACGCTGAGGACCGAATTTCGATTTTCTTAATTAATAATACGAAAATCGATTCTCGGATAACGTATTTTATAAATGTAGGTACTCAAATTTGTTATAATTGCAGTTGGCGTATAGATGTCGCTATTATGGTTCTGCATCTCGCTATCTCTTGTAAGATAGATTTTTATAAGAGAATATTTTATCATTATTATAATATTTGGCAAAAAATACCTATAATAATCACACTGTTAACACATATCCAGGGCAGGCCGTAAATGGTTAGAATTTAACAAAAGGTAGAATTAACAGTTTTCCCCTGTAACACAGTTTAGTAACTATCAAGATGTTTTAACGTCTAACTTATTAAATAGAAAAAAACAAAGAAAAAGAGCAATATATTTAAAAAAATCTTAGAACTGTTTTTAAGGTTCCGTACCTCAAAAAGAAAAAACGAAATACATAATATCCACACACATATTACACACTTCCATGTCCGTCTGTCTGTCAAGGCCCTTTTACTCAGAAACGCGTAAAGGTATAATTAAGATGAAAATTATATAAAATACTCAGGATAAAGGCCAACTTAATAATTTAAAGCTTGGTGCGGCCAAAAGCTGGCATCAAAAAAGTATTATAATAATCCATTTGAATAGTTTTTAATTGAATGAAAAAGTTTACTTGCATAGGGTATAACAACTGACTTTTTAGCCAATGCAATCAAAAGCTACTACAGTCGCTTATGTCGCTAAATTTCGTCATTTTAGACACTCGCAAGGGAATCAAAACCTAAAGGGTACTTCCCGTGAACTTAAAATCATAAAATTTGAAACCAAGCAACGTCTAAAACCATACGTTTTTAGTTACATTATATACTTAGATAATAAAAATATTTAGATTTTTTAAAACTTAGTACCGTTTTGTCATGAATGTATTTAATTGAAACTTATATCAAATACTCAGGTCTCAATATGTCAATCAGGTTTGTATGGGGCTCTCGGTGCGCAAGGCCAACTCTCACTTGGCCGGTTTTTATTTATTTATTTATATTACATTTCTAACTAATAAATATGTACATACAGTACCTACTTGTCACAGAGGACTTTACGGTAAAAGTACTAACTGATTTTATACAAATAACTTTCGTAATAAAGAAACTCAAAAAAAAAACTTAGATTGTCCCTAGCTTATATAACAACTAACAAATATAAAGTCACCCCCGCCGGCCCCCGCAGCCGCGGTGCGTTTGCTGCGAATAAAATTTGAAGCGGCGCGCGGCTCCCGGGCCCGGCGCGATTCCTACAAACGTCCAGCAAGTACGACATGATCTTTTTAAATTGTCATAACTTTTTTATTTATGAACCGATTTACATAAAACAAACACTAAATGTTAAATGAAACTTGCCGCAATATATTACTGAAAAGTACGTCTTAATTGGATAAGCCGTTTCTGAGATTAGCGTGCACAAACCCACAGACAAACAGACAAACAGACAAACAGACAAACAGACAAAAATTTCAAAAATCATAGTTTTGGGTACTATTGCGTAAATAAAGGTCCCCTATATTATTTTTTCTCAAATATCTTCAATGTACAGACACGACTCCTCTACAGATTTATTATATGTATAGATAGATTTTGAAGTCGGTGCCATGTTTAGCGTTCTTTCATAATTTGTTTTCATTTAATATTAGTTTGTAAGCCAGTACTTCAGTTGGTACATAATATACAGGGTGTCCCAAAATTACCACGCCACAGTGACACCAGAGGTAGGCCAACTCAAGAGGAACCTAACCAGCCTAATATGACCCCAGTAAAAGTTGCACGGTTTTCGAGTTATTGCCGAAATAATAAAAAACGAGAATTTTCCCTTTTCTTCAACTTTTTTACTTACTGCATCGGATTGGCAGCATCTTAATCATAGTTTTTGGCGGTTTTAAAATCAGGAATAGTTATTCTAGTAGTCCTTAGTATTATTTGGTTAGTAAATAAGTGAATTTGTGAAAAAAAACTTCATTAATCTTGATTTCAGTTGTCAGAGAAAACAGGAGTTTGAACTTTAAGTACCTGTCGTGAAAAAATACGTGTCCAAACACTACAGCCTACCTAGGCTAGGTCCACAGTTCGAGGTCTCCCTGCTTGACCATTAGGTCTTGCTGGGTAACGAACTGATTTGCGCTCGAGCGCTAGTGCGATTTGTGTGGAGTGCACATCCATCCCTTTTTTACAGAACCGATAAAGTGAGACAGTTACAAAGCCTGTGACATGGGCACGCCACGATGCACGAGCGATAGCGCAAGTAATGTCGAATTTCTTACTTCGGCGGTACTTAACGGTGGCGGTTTGCGCCATCAGTAAAGTGACAAAAATGCTTCATGTTCTTGTAATAAGATACATGTATTATACCATTTCTAAATCTGCATAAAATGTTCAATTTAGTAGTTTTATTTGTTTTTTTCATTTCTACTAAAAATTTTTTCACGACAGGTACTTAAAGTTCAAACTCCTGTGTTCTCTGACAACTTAAATCAAGATTAATGAGGTTTTTTTTCACAAATTCACTTATTTATTAACCAAATAACACTAAGGACTACTAGAATAACTATTCCTAATTTTAAAACCGCCAAAAACTATGATTAAGATGCTGCCAAGCCCAATCCGATGCAGTAAGTAAAAAAGTTAAAGAAAAGGGAAAATTCTCGATTTTTATTATTTCGGCAATAACTCGAAAACCGTGCCACTTTTACTGGGGTCATATTAGGCTGGTTAGGTTCCTCTTGAGTTGGCCTACCTCTGGTGTCACTGTGGCGTGGTAATTTTGGGACATAAACTTTTGGGACATACTATACAGTAGTAATAGTTACATTGATAGTAGTATATTTTTTTCTGATTCTTTTTTTATGTGATTGCCTACATATATTTAGTAATTTCATATTGTAGTAAGCTTGTTGAAGTACTTAAATAAACCGACTTCAAAATTATAGAATAAATTTATTTACTTAAGTGAAAATAAGTATTACTTTGTGCGAAGTAAATTAATTTTTTGCTTTTTAGTTTACTTTTTGAAGTCGGTTTTTTTGTTTAAAATTATTTTATTTTAAGATTTTTAGTTATTGGTAGACTGAGTTAGGATACTTACCGCCAGAGCAGCGCAAAAATTATATATATCAAGTTGACTTTAAAATTATAGGTATACAAATTTTAATAATATCAAAGTCGATACCAGCCAAACTGAATATGATTTCTATTTAACTCTTTTATCATTTTTAGTCGATTTACATTTCTTTATTTGGCTTAAAACAATTTTTTACCGTTTTAATATTTACCTATTTCGTCATATTGTTATGATAGTATATATAGATACCTACTATCTGATGAAGACAGAGGTGGTGTTGAGTACTGTAATTGATATAGTAATAATAATAATAATATTCATGGACGCTTCACACCACGTCAATCTGGCCCTGTGCTAAGTGTCCGAAGAACTTGTGTTACAGGTACCAGACAACGGAAATATATTTAATACTTTTATACTATAGACATATTTAAGATTTTTATTATATTATTATACACAAATTTAATACACATCCATGACCCAGGAACATTGAATTTTTTTGTTCCCTCGGCGGGATTCGAACTCGCGACCTTTCTTTCGAGCGCAAACGCGCTCAACCAACTGCGCTACGGAGGTCGCCAAACGTATAACTTCAAAGACTAAGCAGTCCTGTATGCCTGTTTCTGATCTATGTGGTATACCTTGATAGTTGATTCAAAATTATGTTTGTTTTTAGTCGGATATGCTTATGGTACTCGAAATAAATACAAAATTACTATGAGTGTTCATAGGAACACTTTATAGAAATTTCGAGGAGTTCCCTCGATTCCTCATGACACCATCATCAGGCTTCCACTTTGATAACTATGAGACCAAGTTCGACTGTAATTGACGTAGTGGCGTATGATTGCATTTCTTTAAACAACGCTGAAATCTTCAAACATGTATCTCTAAGGACTCAGAAGTTCTGTTCAGTACTTTAGGTCCAGGATATGGTGCAAAATCTTACTATTTGGTAACATATGCTTGGGCTACTTCAGAAAAAATCAAAATCGATATATGTTTCCATATAAATTTTGAGGAGTTCCCTCGATTCCTCACGGATCCCATCATCAGGTCACCACTTTGGTGACAATGGGACCAAACGAGAAGCACCACCTTTCGACGAATTGAGAACCTCCTCCTTTTTTTGGAAGTCGGTTAAAAATATAATCCTTTTATAAGGTTAATTAAAAATTTTAATTTTAATTATTATTATTATTATTTATACCTATTTAAAGATAATATAGTTTCCTTGTAAACATTATTTAGCTATAAATGCAAGCAAGGAATGAATTACAGCCAGTTCCAATAAAGGTGCATTACACACAATGTATTTTAAGGATTTAATTTACTCTTGCATGCCTCACATCATTTCAGTTCAAATGTAAACACTGAAAATAGTCAACAGAAACGAAACGATGGCCACATGTTGGCAATAAAAGGTGAACAAAATGGTGGAATTATTAATATTCATAATCATCAGAATGCATTTATTATTTTAATCTAAAAAAAATACTGTCTGGTTCTATAACCTATCTAATAACTAAAACTTAAAACCACACAAAATGTACAGCGATGTGGTGTAAGCCGTGTAACATTGTATGGTTTAGAAACCATAGTTATAGATAGATAGGTTATTGAAACGATATTTTATCGAATATATCGAATTATCGGTAGTCGAAGGATATTGTTTTTTAAATACAACTTATGGATATGTATTTTTTACAAAATTTTATAAAAATATTTTCTTGCTACTGATAATTATTAAATCCCACCAAAAACATTTTCATGTAAAAATGTTGTTAAGACGAGCCTACACAGCTTACCCTGTGAAAAAGTTATCAGATATCGTATAAAGCCAAGCTCTACACTACACCTTAATCAAAATCTATCAAAAAGTGGTCAGATCTCATGAAGAACCAAAATTGTTGATCTATGCGCCCTTACTTTACCAGGCTTAACTTCACTTCCGCTACATTGCAACCGACTTAAAATAATAAGAGAGTTATTTTATAGAACTCATAATATTGAGTTTGGATGGTACCGACTATGTTATAATACGGCGTCACGGCGTCGGGCGTCGGCGTCGCGGCGTCTGGCGTCGGCGTCGCGATGTCTGGCGTCGGCGTCGCGGCGTCTGGCGTCGGCGTCGCGGCGTCTGGCGTCGGCGTCGCGGCGTCTGGCGTCGGCGTCGCGGCGTCTGGCGTCGGCGTCGCGGCGTCTGGCGTCGGCGTCGCGGCGTCTGGCATCGGCGTCGCGGCGTCGAGCGTCGGCGTCGCGGTGTCGGGCGTCAGCGTCGCGGCGTCGACTTCCTCTATAAATGAACAATCCAACAAAAACCGGATAGTTCCTGAGATTAGCGCGTTTAAACAAATAAACAATTCACATTTGGGGACTATCGTTGCATGCGCTGCATAAACGGTTTAAGTCAATCAAACACCACGCGAACGATGTCGCGGGCACAGCTAGTTTTAAATAATTTTATATTATTCATTTCAACTTATCTTTTTTTTATTGTTACCTATCTACTACTTAATTTTTTTTACAGTATCAAAATCCGATTAAGCTTAAACGATTTTTGTATGCTGTGATATTTTTGAAAAGTACGTTTTAGTGGGTTTTGATACTATACCTTACTCATTTGATAACTTTAGTTATATGTACTATCAAAATATGTTCCTGCCTGGCCATATAACTAATTTTCATACAATTCTCATTTTACAATCAGTCTAATCCAAATCTAATCTAAACAATCACTCGTATTACCGTCAATTGTTGGCACTTACCGTCTAACATCACAGTTTACCGTCGTAAATACCAATTACCACCTGGCCATCCGCAACGTCGGTGTTAACCATAATAGCTTACGTAAGTAGTGTCTAAACAACCCAGGATGTGTTGATATGCTATGATTAATCTACTATGCAGCTGTAGTTGAATAGATTGGATAACTGGCGCGGTACAATGTCAAGATCCCCCTGTTATGCAACGTCATTTCGACGAACGCAGAATTTTGCTGAAGGTTGTTGGTTGACATTGACCATTATTTCAGGAGTATTCAGAATTGCACAAACTTTTATTTATTTACACCTGTCCCCGTGTGCGTAATCTTGCACTTTTTTTGCGAGAATCTACTCTGAATCTCGCAAAAAAAAGTGCAAGATTACGCACACGGGGACAGGTGTAAATAAATAAAAGTTTGTGCAATTCTGAATACTCCTGAAATAATGGTCAATGTCAACCAACAACCTTCAGCAAAAGTCTATTTATTATAATATTAATGAGTGATTTAGGGTGTGTATGGGTTCCGTATAAAGAGTTTACGGTGAAAGTACCAGCGCTGAAAGAGGTACTTTTTTGATGTTGGGACATTTCTCATACAAACATGAAAGTCAAAAGTAAATCATTTAGCACTGGTATTTTATCTGTAAACTCTACATAGGAGCATACACACCCTAACGTATTATCACTCATTTATTTTACACCTAGTATATAACAAATAATTTTTATAACAAACCTTGTTTTGAAAATAGAGTTAAAATGTTAAAGTAGCCACCGATTACCAAATAATTGCTGTAATAATTGTCTTGAAAACAGAAAAACCACATCAAAATTGGTTGATCCTTTTGGGAGCTACGATGCCACAGACCGGACATAAAACACAGACACACATACACCCACGCA
The DNA here is from genome assembly GCA_905187575.2 of Celastrina argiolus. Lineage (NCBI taxonomy): Eukaryota > Metazoa > Arthropoda > Insecta > Lepidoptera > Lycaenidae > Celastrina > Celastrina argiolus. The sequence goes on from LR994583.1 coordinate 19,784,162, forward strand.
GACCAGTCAAACTTATAACACCCCTTCTGTTTTTGTCGGGGGAAATTTTTATTTTTATTTTGGTATGTATACTTACTAAAATATAATGAATATTGTTACTCATTTGTATTAATTGTTTTCTACCTGTCTATAGACTTTGTTTGTTTCTTACTATGTAAATCACGGCAATCTGGTCAAGTGGATAATATCCGAAAAACATGTTATTGTCCAACAGGTAAAACATAATCTTGTAATAATTAGGTATAATTATTATGCACATACTAAAAATACCTAATTATTTCCAGATTATGGCAACATCGATACTTCTTAGTCTATAGTCTATAGGTAGAGTATATCTATATCATATAATATTGTATCCTGAAATTGATCAGAAGCAATGAACGCAGCTAAGTGTCTTAATCTGAGGGCACGGTCGTGCCCCCGTCAAGACGAGCCAAGCGAAGCGCAAGGGCACAACCTACCTTTTCTCGAAAGGTTTTGTCGTTTTTTTGAACTCCCATAACTTTGCTTTGGATGATGCTAAATAGTTGAAAATTTCAACATATAATGACACCAGTAAATACATGAATTATACAAAGTTTGAATGTCGTAGCTACTATACTTTGTCAAGACGAGCCAAGCGAAGCGCAAGGGCACAACCTACCTTTTCTCGAAAGGTTTTGTCGTTTTTTTGAACTCCCATAACTTTGCTTTGGATGATGCTAAATAGTTGAAAATTTCAACATATAATGACACCAGTAAATACATGAATTATACAAAGTTTGAATGTCGTAGCTACTATACTTTAGATTTTATCGATGTGTAAAAACCCCTGTTTTCGTCACTGACTCATTTATAGATCATCAAAATTCTTAGGTTACTTCCGGAAATCTTAGAAAGCTGAAGTTATGTATGTAAGCTGTTATTGCTACAAAACCAACAAAAAAATTATTAAAATGTAAATGCCGCCATTTTGAATCCAATATGCTGGACCACCATATTGGATTCAAAAGGATGTTTATTATAAGGATCTGATGATCTTTAATTTATAAAAGGAATATAATATACAAGTACATAAAAAAACCTACGACCTACTTTTTTTAGGACCCATAATCGTTCAGAGTTTTGCTCCATATAATTTATTTTATTTTATTTTTATTAATAATTTTATTTTTTATTTGCACTACTGCAATCAGTATATTCTATTATTCATCTACAAAAAGTCGGTCACCAATTATTAATCGGTGACCGACTTTTACCGAAGATGAAAAATATATTATTATATTATTTATGACAGGAAAATTTATTTTTTATCCACTTATTTAAAATTAGCGCGAATATGCAGGCAGCTAATAGTTGTAAATTGCTGTCGGTCACAAAATAACTGTCGATGTATGAAACAGGTCCGGCACAAGCTCCATCTGTTGTTAAATTTCTTTTCTGTAAAGTTCTTTGTATGCTTAGCATTAATTTATTGTGATTTGTAAGAAACTAGCTTGTCAGTGGCTCAAAATATTCTATAGAATTCCTTGTGCTAGTTACCATCATCACTACTACTATTAGATATAAGGTACTGTTGAAAATACTAGCTGGTATTAGCTAATATAGTACCGGGCGCTGGGCGTCGGTAGGCGTCGCGGCGCTGGGCGTCGGCAGGCGTCGCGACGCAGGGCGTCCGCAGGCGTCGCGGCGCTGGGCGTCGGGAGGCGTCGCGGCGCTGGGCGTCGGCAGGCGTCGCGGCGCTGGGCGTCGGCAGGCTTCGCGGCGCTGGACGTCGCTACGCTGGGCGTCGGCAGGCGTCGTGACGCTGGGCGTCGGCAGGCGTCGTGATGCTGGGCGTCGGCAGGCGTCGCGGCGCTGGGCGTCGGTAGGCGTCGCGACGCTGGGCGTCGGCAGGCGTCGCGGCGCTGGGCGTCGGCAGGCGTCGCGGCGCTTGGCGTCGTGGCGCTGGGCGTCGGTAGGCGTCGCGGCGCTTCGCGTCGTGACGCTGGGCGTCGGCAGGCGTCGTGATGCTGGGCGTCGGCAGACGTTGCGGCGCTGGGCGTCGGCAGGCGTCGCGACGCTGGGCTTCGCCAGGCGTCGCGGCGCTGGGCGTCGTGGCGCTGGGCGTCGCGGCACTCGGCGTCGCGGCACTGGGCATCGACAGGCGTCGCGGCGCTGGGCGTCAGTAGGCGTCGCGGCGCTTGGCGTCGTGGCGCTGGGCGTCGGTAGGCGTCGCGGCGCTTGGCGTCGCGGCGCTGGGCGTCGTGATGCTGGGCGTCGGCAGGCGTCGCGGCGCTTGGCGTCGCGGTGCTGGGCGTCGGTAGGCGTCGCGGCGCTTGGCGTCGGTAGGCGTCGCGACGCTGGGCGTCAGCAGGCGTCGCGGCGCTGGGCGTCAGCAAGCGTCGCGGCGCTGGGCGTCAGCAGGCGTCGCGGCGCTGGGCGTCGTGGCGCTGGGCGTCGCGGCGCTCGGCGTCGCGGCACTGGGCATCGGCAGGCGGTAGGCGTCGCGACGCTGGGCTTCGCCAGGCGTCGCGGCGCCGGGCGTCAGCAGGCGTCGCGGCGCTGGGCGTCGTGATGCTGGGCGTCGGCAGGCGTCGCGGCGCTGGGCGTCGGCAGGCGTCGCGGCACTGGGCGTCGGTAGGCGTCGCGGCGCTTGGCGTCGCGGTGCTGGGCGTCGGTAGGCGTCGCGGCGCTTGGCGTCGGTAGGCGTCGCGACGCTGGGCGTCAGCAGGCGTCGCGGCGCTGGGCGTCAGCAGGCGTCGCGGCGCTGGGCGTCGTGGCGCTGGGCGTCGCGGCGCTCGGCGTCGCGGCACTGGGCATCGGCAGGCGTCGCGGCGCTGGGCGTCGGCAACGTCGCGGCGCTCGGCGTCGCGGCACTGGGCATCGGCAGGAGTCGCGGCGCTGGGCGTCGGCAGCGTCGCGGCACTGGGCGTCGGTAGGCGTCGCGACGCTGGGCTTCGGCAGGCGTCGTGATGCTGGGCGTCGGCAGGCGTCGCGGCGCTGGGCGTCGGCAGGCGTCGCGGCGCTGGGCGTCGGTAGGCGTCGCGGCGCTTGGCGTCGCGGCGCTGAGCGTCGGTAGGCGTCGCGGCGCTTGGCATCGTGGCGCTGGGCGTCGGTAGGCGTCGCGGCGCTTCACGTCGCGGCGCTGGGCGTCGGCAGGCGTCGCGGCGCTGGGCGTCGTGATGCTGGGCGTCGGCAGGCGTCGCGGCGCTGGGCGTCGGCAGGCGTCGCGGCGCTGGGCGTCGGTAGGCGTCGCGGCGCTTGGCGTCGCGGCGCTGAGCGTCGGTAGGCGTCGCGGCGCTTGGCGTCGTGGCGCTGGGCGTCGGTAGGCGTCGCGGCGCTTCGCGTCGCGGCGCTGGGCGTCGGCAGGCGTCGCGGCGCTGGGCGTCGTGATGCTGGGCGTCGGCAGGCGTCGCGGCGCTGTGCGTTTAAGTTTTGTAAGTTGCAAAAAAACGTCGCGTATATGAGTGTACTTGATAGTACACTCATATACGCGACGAAGATCTCTGTACTGAGATTTGTATGGACTTTACGCCGCAGCGACTGCAGACGATGATCGTTTTCACACCGACGCTGCGCTGCTGGCGCCGAGCGCCAAATTTTTTAAAAGTCTACTCTCGGTGCGCAATTCCAACTCGGACTTGCCCGGTTTTTTATTTATTAATTACCTACGCTAACAAACATGTAGCCTACTTTGGGACTTTACGGTTAAAGTACTAACTTGCTTTAGACAACAAAATAACAAAAGTCCAAAAGAAAGAAAAAACCCAAGCCGTACCTAGCATAAAAACTAATAAATAAAAATATAATGAAAAACATAAAATCTTACTTATATTGACATAACTTTTCTAATTGAAATGTACCTATGACATCTCATTCATATCTTGAAAAAAAACTATCCTACGCCTATACTTTATTAATCGTATTTGCAAAACCTAAGTATAATAATAAATTACTTCGCACAAAGTAATAATTATTTTCACTTGTACTGGAAAATAAGTATTACTTTGTGCGAAGTAAATTTAATTGTTCCTTTTAGTTTACCTTTTGAAGTCGTTTTTTTTTTGTTTAAAATTATTTAATTTTCAGATTTTTAGTGATGGGTATAGACTGAGTAGGGATAATTCTCGAATGATCAGACGACGATTATTTGAGGACGGAAAATGAAAAACAAAAACGATTAGATAAAAAAAAATAGTAGAAAGAGAAAAAGTCTACCGCTGCTCTGGCGTAAGCCAGAGCAGCGCGAAATTTTTCAACACATATATATATATAGCTTACTGAAACGTGAAATTTTTTGATATTATAGATCCAGGATATGGTGCAAAACCTAACTGTTTGGTAATATATGCTTAGACTACTTCAGAAAAAATCAAAATCAATTCACATAAATTTTGAGGATTTCCTTCGATTCCTCACGGATCCCATCATCAGGTCACCATTTGGTGACAATGGGATCAAATTTAAATTATACCCTACACAACATTAAAAAAAATTAAAATCGTTTCAGAAACGATGAAGATATCCGCGAAGAAACAAAAAAAAAACAAACATATATTTACGAATTGAGAAACCTCCTCCTTTTTTGTAAGTCAGTTAAAAATATTATGTTGGTTATTTCATGTTACAATCTACCTTTGTGCCAAGTTTCATTTAAATACGTTGAGTAGTTTGGCTAAAATAAGGTCAAATATGTAGCTACAATTTTTTGAAGATCCCACGGGAACCCTTTCGTTTTTCGGGATAACAATTTCCAATAATGCTCTTCAGGTCATAAGCTACCTGCCTGCCGAATTTCATTTAAATACGTTGAGTAGTTTGGCTGAAATACCGTCAAATAGGTAGCTACAATTTTTTGAAGATCCCACGGGAACCCTGTCGTTTTTCGGTATAACAATTTCCAATAATGCTCTTCAGATTATAAGCTACCTGCCTGCCAAATTGCATTTAAATACGTTGAGTAGTATGGCTGAAATACCGTCAAATAGGTAGCTACAATTTTTTGAAGATCCTACGGGAACCCTTTCGTTTTTCGGGATAACAATTTCCAATAATGCTCTTCAGATCATAAGCTACCTGCCTGCCAAATTTCATTTAAATACGTTGAGTAGTTTGGCTGAAATACCGTCAAATAGGTAGCTACAATTTTTTGAAGATCCCACGGGAACCCTTTCGTTTTTCGGAATAATAATTTCCAATAATGCTCTTCAGGTCGTAAGCTACCTGCCTGCCAAATTTCATTTCATTCCATACAGTGGTTTTAGCGTGATGCGACGACAAACATTCCCATATGGACAGACAGACAGACAGACAGACAGACAGACAGACAGACAGACAGACAGACATTTTTTTCAAAAATGCTATTTTTAGGTTCTGTGGCTTATATAGACCCCCTTTTTTTAATTTTCACTTAAATATTCTTAATGTACAGACATGACCCCTCTACAGATTTATTATATGTATAGAATAGATAATTTCCAATAATGCTCTTCAGGTCGTAAGCTACCTGCCTGCCAAATTTCATTTCATTCCATACAGTGGTTTTAGCGTGATGCGACGACAAACATTCCCATATGGACAGACAGACAGACAGACAGACAGACAGACAGACAGACAGACAGACATTTTTTTCAAAAATGCTATTTTTAGGTTCTGTGGCTTATATAGACCCCCTTTTTTTAATTTTCACTTAAATATTCTTAATGTACAGACATGACCCCTCTACAGATTTATTATATGTATAGATTAATTTTCATATTTTTTGTCGAAAGAATTAACGAAAAGGCAAAAAATACATATTTTTTATTTCTGTAAAAAATACATTTAATAAAAAAAAGTTAAAAACTATAACGCGACTTCACAAAAAAAGGGGTCTTAAAAGGCTGAAACAAGAAAATAATTAAATTTGAAATCCAGATGTGCATAGGTACAAAAATGGTCAAGGTAGAGCCGTGGTTGTACTCGCTATTGGGATTGTATATTTCAACACCAGACGATTTTCTACCGTATTTTTGTGTGAAGTGACGCCTATACTTGTTTAGCGGGTACGACCACGGCTCTGCCTTGACCATTTTTGTACCTATGCATATGTGGATTTCAAATTGAATTACATACATACATATATACATAGACTGCCAAAATCATTACCCTTCCTTTTGGCTTCGCCGAAGTCGGGTAAAAAAATACATTTCCACAATGAGAAAAGGTACTTTAAACGTATCTCAAACTTATAGTGACTGTTCTTTTTACACCCGTTATTTCTCTTTTCATTTTCATATCATTCCTTTTATGACACACGGAATAGATGGTTGATGGGGAGACGCTATTCTAACTCCAGCACCTCACGGAACATTTATAAGTATTTCTACAAAGTCGCCGCGTCTGTCTGTCTGAATGTTCGCGATTAACTCAGACTACTGCACCGATCTTCATGCTGTTTTGGCCAATGTATTGAGTGGTTCTCGAAGAAGATTTTGGTATATTAATTGGACCCGATAAGTGAAGCTGCTATCAGTGCGTCCAGGTGCAAAGTTCGCCGGGCAGCTAGTTAAAAATATAATAGAACATGTCATCCGCTGCGTCAATAAGGAAGTCTTCTACGTCAAGAGTCAGCGCGCTTAGTATTAGTTCACACCACGACAAGCCGCATCGCAAAAAGTTAAAATTTATTTGCTACACAGATGATACACGTTTCGTCGTTTCATTACGAGCGTGACCTACAGCTATTTTCTGTTTTTGAAATTAGTTTGATTATGTTACGATAAGTATTTAAGTTTTTTTTTTACTCTATATTTAAACAAGAGCTTTTATTATATAAATAATAATAATTGATGTAATCATTTTTGCGTAAGTGAAGCTTATTGTTAGGTATATTTGCTGAGACAACTTTATTCTTATATTATATTTTACTAGCTGACCCGTGCCCACTTCGTTGAGCATACAAACAGTTTGTGATAAAATTCAATTAAAAAAAAACAAAAACCCGGAACCCGCAAACCCGTTACGTGGAACCCGGAACCCGCAACGCGAAATTTTATAATATTCTGCTTATTTATTTTAACATTTTATTTCATAAAAACCTAATACTGACCATAACAAATACAACAAAAAAGAATTGGCCAAATTGATCCAGGAGTTGTTGAGTAATGCGCTTACCAACACATTTTACGATCCATTTTTATATATTATCTTTTATAAGGACGCAAAATTAAAAATAAAAACAGCTAAGGACGCAGTTTTAGTTTTTTTTTTAATAATTGGCCCTTACGTCACTGCAACCCAATGGGATCTATTGTGACTCCATTGCATTATAGTCCCTCGGCCTGCCGTATTACCTATGCTATAACGGGTGTAAAAAGAACAGTCCACTAACTTTGGGATATGATTATACTACCTTTCCTCATTCTAAAAATGTATTTTTTTTATTACAAAAATTTTTTTTTTTTTCTTATTGGAATCAGACGTTACATTGCGGAAATCCATAGCATAAAATTTAAATATATTATATCTAGCAATATAAATAGTAAAAGTAAAATAAATAAATTAGTTTTTGACCAAAAAAATATAAAAAAACATTTCCAAAATGAGGAAAGGCATATTAATCGTATCTCAAAGTTATAGTGACTGTTCTTTTTACATACTGTATATGGTATGCTGCTCATAAACAAAACGCTATGGTTGGGGCTGTAGACTTCCTCTCCGGTAGAGAAGTCAAGGGGAAACCAAAATGTAATAAAAAAATAAGTATAAAAGTTAGATTAGGCCTTTGTAAAGAAAAGAGTTGTGTATTTATTAAAATTCTATTGGCTCTTAAAACAATGCAATATATATTTATACATTTTATAATATGAAACCTTAATTACACTAATATTATCAAACTTTAATATAAAAACGATAGATTTAAATGCATCATTTTGTTTGTAAATTTTTATGTGCCTAATTTCACACACACATAAAAATATATACAGACCAGTATACAAACCAGTACTACTACAATATATTTATTTTATATATCACTTCAATCTAGTCAAGCCAAGTTACATGTTTTCGACACTGAGCGATGCTTTTAACTAACAAGTCTTGTAATATTAAAACGATTTAATACGGTCCTATAACAACATCTACTTACTTGTTGATATCAAAACGTTAATAGTAATATAATACGGTGATAGTATAAACAATATACATGGTGTATAACACGCTCACTGCATTATGAGGTCTCACAAGCCACATGCATAACTTCTCGCAGCGGCGGCAGTCATAATCACGTTCTTTCACTCTGTGCGAGGGGCGACTATTTAATCATTTCTTTGGCTACAACAGAGACAAATATCATATAATCTATAAATAATCTTACGAAGCCTAGCATAATGGCGTAGACAATATTATATGAGATCGATTAGGTCCCATACGCACTGGATAGAAATGAATCACGTTCAGTGCGAAATGAGGAACAGATGTCATATAATATATTTTTTAAATTTATTCAACACCGAAATGTCGAAGCTAGTTTAAAGTTAAACATCTATTGAAATTTATAATGGTAAAGTTTCAAGGCAATATTGTCTCTTCTGAGCTATATTTAAGGTATTTTTAGAAACAATATTTTGTGAGTCCGAAAAGGTCTCATACGCACTGCAAAGAAGTTCAATCTTGACTCGAAAAGACCTCATACGCACTGGCTGAAAGTCTAATAAAAATGGATTCCCAGTGAACATATTAAGAAGTTTCTACGTTAAATCAGTTTCATTACACAATCGAATCAAAACAGGTTTTGTGTACCTACTACAAATAATTTCATAATCAAATCTCGGACTACCTACATGGTTATGTACATTACTTTAACACACTTTGATTACAGTTCATTTTCTTTAATGCGAGTTTATAGTTGGACTTAGTACTTTAATTATTTCAATTGAAAAACAATATTTCGCCGCCGCATTACATTTATTGCTTAAAGGCTATATTCGCATTGTTACATGTATATGAATACAGTTACTGTATGTTAATAATGTTATGAGATTGTAATGCGTGACAAAAAAAACAACTCTCAAATGTTATAATTATTATTTATTTACATTCAGCTAACTTCACCTAATGGGAAATTTCATGTATATTTCTAACCATTGCCGCTAAACTACTCGATATAAAATATATAAGTTACTATTAAAAACCTAAAATAATGGTTTAAGGTATTGGCTAATGTTAAGGTCCATAGTACTATGTCTATGTCTTATTATATCTTAATTAGATCAAATATATAGTTTCTTTTATTGTACAGTGTTTCTCTCATAATACATTGCATTAAGGCTTGCTCAAATTTTCATTGCTTACATGATAACAAGTTTTCGATGTAATTGATAGGATTATACTATCATTGAATTTTATTAGTAACATAAACTAACAAAAAATCTCTTTGTGAGTAACACGGAATTTTCTGAGATTGAGTTAAATTTAGGATGTCCAAGGGAAAGCATTATTATGGACACATTACAAATTCTGGGAACTCTGTTTTATGACTTTAAGGGCGTGTTCCACCAAGCAATGTTAAAGTTAACGCCATGTTAAATATCATGTTATCCCTCTCGTATTTCCTATCAATGAATGAGATTGCTTGGTATTTTTTTTAACATGGCATTAACTTTAACATTGCTTGGTGAAACACGACCTAAGTACAATATAATCTATAATTAACAAAAAACACAGTTTGTGGGCTTAGCATGAACTATTGAGAACGTATCTGTAACGTTATCAAATGAAAAGTGTATAAGCGGTGTTATTACTTTCATACAATTCTCATTCGATAACGTTGCTAAGACACAGCTTGAAGGTTTAGCATGAACGTTTAACCAATTCGTAACGTATCGAATGAAAGTTGTATACGCTCGCTGATAAAAGTATTTATTTTCATACAGTTCTCATTCGACAACGTCACAAAGCTCACTATTAATTGATTATATTAATTTTTTTTAATCAACATGATAAGTATTATCTACTAATAAAATACCAAACAATAATATAAATAATTCGTAAGCGACACATTTTATCTGGCAGATAAATATACTTTATGATTTATCCAAATACATTTTTCTAATTTAAATCAAAATAATAATGCTACCTCTTGTTCTATGCGCGGAAAATCAATATCATCCAGGATTTAATGATTTAATGATTAATAAGGAAAATAAATACTACGATTTTGAAATAAAACATTTATAATACTATATTAACCTTAAATGTATTAGCACTTTAGGAAATACACACTTTTAATCGTAATTATAATATAAAATAAAAAATCTAAATACTCTTAGACATTAATCAATTAAATCGGCATCATCTGATAAATCCTGAAAAAGAAAAACACATACATATAAAAACAATAAATACCAATATCACTAATGTGATACATTTCAATCTCATACCTATGAACTCTAATTGAACTATGTCTTTTAATGTTGTTAGTTCTGACGTATAATTAGATCTAATGCTAGGGAATCATCTAGATTCTAGTTAATAATAAAATATTATTATTAACTAGAATCTAGATGATTCCCTCCAACTACGCACACGCAAAATAAATCTCACGGGAATTTCTTGAAACTTGTGACAATTGACACAAATCTTACAATATGATATTCTCAAAAGTTTTATTATTAGGAAGTTTCGTTAAAATGCATCCAGTATTAACGTGTGAGAGCCACCAACATTCATACACGTATACAATATTATTGCGGTGTCATTTATTTCGTAAGACGAATTAAAAACGGGGAAACTATTGTTATTTTTGTCATACATATTCAGATTTAATTCTAATTTTTTCTAATCATTAATCAAGTGGGAGGGGTCAAATTCTTACGTAATGTATGAATAGTCCTTAGGCATTAAACTATATCCTCGCCAAGTTGTCATCATTGTTCAAGTTCATATCGTCTATTTACACGATATAAACTTTTATTATTTCACTTAAGGGGGGAGGGTAAAATCTTACGTAATGAATGGCCCTTAAGCATTAAACTATATCCTCACCAAATTGTCATCATTGTCCAGGTTCATATCGTCTATTTCCCGCTCAATCTCGTCCATGTCTAAGGAGTCTTTGCGCTTCACGTTGATCTCGTACTGTTGATCGATCTCTAGCTCTCTGCTCGGTTTGATCTCTGGTATTGATGGTTCCCTGAAAGTGCGCTTATTAGTTAACAGCCACTTGGTGTAGGAGCTGGTTTATTTGAAAACGCTTTCGTGCTCCAGAGTGCTTGAAGCTAGGCTCTAGAGCACTAGATATCGGAGTCTAAAATTCGAGCCCCACGTTGGAACAACAAAAATGATGTTTTCTAGTCTGTTTAGGGCACCTAATTGTCTATAGAGAGAAATCACCAGTAGCGTTGGTCATCTATCCCATCACATATATACTACATCTATTTAATAATTGGAGGCTATAAAATAAAATGGTAATGACCAGCTAAAGTCTGGTATCCATGCGAATTAAGGAAGACAAAAATAAATGAAAAATAAAAAATTGCGAAAAAAATATCTAATAATCTTCTATAAATATCGTTTTTTCGTGTGTGTTTTCACAGTGTGTATGTTTTTTAGTTTTTGATGAAATTTGATATATAAGTAGATTACGCCTTGATTAACACTTGAGGCAACTTTTAATCCGGAGAAATTAAATTACCGCGCGTTAGGCAGTTTTCAAACTTAGAGATGTTTTTTCAATCGCCAGATAACTTTTTTCTGTCAAATAAATATGTGACTTTGACAGATATAAATAAAATGTCAACGTCACATACTTATTCCAGAGGTAAAAGTTACCTGATGATTAAAAAATCAGCTGTTAGTCATATGATTTACCTTTCTTTAGATGGTCCCGGTTTCCAGAGCCCTTTGTTTTCCGCTTCCGTTTTGTCTTGTGAAAGGTCTCGTTCAATATTACTAGTTTCAACGTTGGCTGGTAAATTTGCTAATTGGGAATGATATTCGAAGCCAAACTCTTTTTGGAATTGTTCTAATTCTAATGATTGCTGTAAACAATAAGTTACTATTAATACGTTGAAAACATGAGGAATGTATTGACCGAAGAGTGGCACAAGACGTGACGTAAGTCATAAATTACTAACCACCACCAATGATTCTAACTCCTAGTAACAATCATAATGTACCGTGAGCCAGGAACAAAAATCGTCGGGTGCTCATTCGCATGTAAAACATTTGGTTGGTTGGGTCCCCTTGTCTGTACCAGCTTTTTTTTAAACGCTTTTTTTTAAATGTACGATAATACTAAAGCTATAAACAAACACAGTATTACATGGGACAGTATTGATCATGCCAATTTATCGCTGGCGTAAAATCTATCTTTGAGAATAAAGCTGTATATACTTTTTATATAGCCTCAATTTTTTGCTGCCACAGTCGCATCCATTAAAATCCCATGCTATGTAAAGCAAAAAATGAGTTTTACGAGAAAGTAGTTTTTTGTCACAGTTAAAATTTATGTGAAGAATAGTGCACAAAAAGGCGTCTTGCCTTTCTGTCCGACCCTAATCGCCCATCCCACCACTAACCTCCTACTCCTAACCCCCTTTTCATTAGTAATGTGGTAAAAGATTACTGATAATGATTGACGAATGACTCACGGAATACTCAGGAAACAGGTTCTCGTACTGCTCCGGGTCAGCGAGGGACTGTCCGGACTTCTTGTTGACCGCGCCCACCGCTTCCCGCCACATCTTCACCACTTCGCTCATCTTAGACGGAATGTATGACCTGCATATGTACAGATATTGTATAACCAATAACAATACTTAGACGGAATGTATGACCTGCATATGTACAGATATTGTATAACCAATAACAATACTTAGACGGAATGTATGTCCTCCATATGTACAGATATTGTATAACCAATAAAACTTCTGTGGGGTGCCGGGGTAAGAATATAACCTCCCCATCAACCATCTTTCCCGTGTGTGTCGTAATAAGCGACAGAGGGAATATAAAATCGGAAATGGGCAGCAGCGTTATTGCTATTGTTTTAACACTGCGCTAACCCGAGCCAAGCGTGGCGAGTATAGGCAATTACCCCGAATGAAATTCTTTGGGACGTCATAGCTGAAACGTAGCTGTAACACTAACTAAAGAATCAAATAATTAATTACGTATGGACCGTATTCACGCACAACAAACGCTCGAGCCCATAACACAACTCTTTTACCTTTTTTTTAGGACGGAGATTCCTACCACGGGAATGTGGGGCTCGCTGCGTCCGTTAAGATTAAGTGGACGCAGCCATACCCACACAAACTCGGCGGTACTCCGACAAAAACGACGCCTACGGAGCCACGGGCAATATAATACAACCGCAACTCCGCCGACGGGCGCCTACATTGTGGGGTTGCAGGCCCTTCTCATTGGGGGCGTTCTGACGACAACTCTTTTACCTGGCAATGCAGCCATATCTATCACCCTAGTCCAAATTTCAGTTACACCACATGATAGCTGAAGAATCAAATAATTTATCAGACCCTATTAACGTACAACAAACGTCCTATCCATAGGTGCATAACACAACTCTTTTACCTGGCAAAGAACGCGGCTTCGGCGTATTTGCCGCGTTTGATCAGCAGCTGCATACACGAGTCCAAATCGTTGAGAGTGAAGTACGAAGCGAACGCAATATTGTCGTCTCCCTCCTCCAAAGCCATCCGCGCCACGTCCTCTAGCAACGCTTTGTCGCCTGAAACATAATTAATAAACTAATCACACTATGTGTGCGATAGTTCTAGATTTGTGGGGATACAGGAAGTCGCCAAGTATGCTCGGGCATTAGCAAACTAGTAGTAGATTTCAGTTATTGTATATAATATAGCACCGAAAGCGGTTTTAAATGTCCCCATCTTGCCTAGCATACACGGCATGCTCACAACATAGCCCAGAAGAATATGTGGCTAAAATTAAACAACTGGTTAACTATTCAATGTTTTTTTCATTGTCTTATATACATCGAAAAGTAAAATAACGAATAAATGGTTTTAATATTTTTAGTACTGGATGTGGCATTGTAATTCTTTATCATGACATTTAAATTGGTAGCATTATAGCTGCTCATATTGTGCTTTGTTTACATTTAGACAATATTGAGTCGGAATGGAGTATACCATAAGTGTTTTAACGTAATTTTTCACCTTCCCACTTCTCTTACCTGTGCTAACCGCGAACAGCAACAATGCACTATAATCGTGCGCGTTGTGGTAGCATATCTTCGTCAGTTCCGTGTCGGCGGCGGCTGCGGCGGCTGCACCGAGTCTGCTCCAGCGAGCTGATGACGACCTGGACGGGGCACCTTCAGCCAGAGTCGCCTCCTCGGCCAACTGCCTCGCCCGTCTCAGCTCACCCAGCGAGAGGGCTAGCTCAAATTGATGCTCCGGCTCCGTGGATACGGCAAGCGCTTGTTGTTTGAATCCCTAAGAGAAATCATGGGTAAAATATGAGTTATATAAGGTAACATTTTAAAGCAAGGATTAAAATAGATTAAATATTACAAATGCGAAATAGATGGAGGTATGTTTGCCCAACTTTTTGCATAAAGGAACTACTTTTAACCTTACATTATTCGTCTTCGTTAGTCTTTCTTACTCATCCAGGAAATTATGGAAAACAAATATTCAGCTAGTGTCAACATTGTAGAGATGTCGACCATTTTCTTAACATCACATTGGTAGTATTCGACAAATACGATCTATAAGCAGTGATGTCTCTTTTTACCCGACTTCGGCGGAGCCAAAAGGAAGGGAATAATTTTAGCAGTCTACGTATGTTTATTCCAGCGCCTAAACCTCCTCTGACCTAATTTTTTTTATAATATCTTTTTTATAGTACCATTTTAAAGGACATAGTCTAGCAGTGTCTAAGGCTGGAGAGAAGTCTTAGCATGTACAATAGGTAAAATTTTGAAGGTATGCGTTATATAAGCCGATAGGAATGGAGTTACCTGTTTCTCCAGGAAGTGCGCGACTCTGGTGCGATGGTCGTGGGGTACGGTGGGCAACACGCGGTCGGCCGTCTCGAAGTCTCCCCTCATCACCGCCGTCTGATACTCCAGCACGGGGAGCAGGAGGGAATACGACACGACATTCAGCTCTTTGTCGTTTACGTATAGTCTGTAAAACAAAAAGGCAAACGTCTTTAATCTTCTGAGGCTTCGAACGAAAATGTGTTTTATCTCCAAATAAGACTTAAAAATAAGCAACTGCCGGTTTAAACCTAACCCGCCGCGAAGAACTGGCGTAATAAATTCGCACGGGGCTTTTTTTAATAATGTATTATTATATATTTTTTTAATATAATCTATATACCTAATTATAAGGACATTCAGTCTTTCCTCAATATGAGGAGGACTACGTAGTCCACGAAGTCACTGTATTTTTTAAATTAATAGCCTGCAATATCTTATCTGTATACCATAAGATTTAGGTACACTAAAACATACATATTATTATTGTTTTACTAATCTAAACAAGCATTCGCAGTTCAAATGCAATATAATCTTGTAAATTTTAAAATTCGTTGTCTACAACACAGGGAGATATATCTATCA
Source organism: Celastrina argiolus (assembly GCA_905187575.2). NCBI lineage: Eukaryota > Metazoa > Arthropoda > Insecta > Lepidoptera > Lycaenidae > Celastrina > Celastrina argiolus. The sequence goes on from LR994583.1 coordinate 19,799,715, forward strand.
TATGCATATAACATCACATAAATTACCTGTTCTCTTTAGCGACATAGCCCAGGATATACATGGTGTGGTCGAGATGCGATATGGTGACGATTTCACCGCCCACATAGTAACATATCCTGTTGAGCGAGTTCGTGTATATGAAACAGTCGCCGATCCACAGACCAGTCTTCACTGTTTCATTCACTTCACCCACCACCTAGGTAATAAGAGACTATTATTAAAAATTGATAAAAGTAATATGAACCTGCAAATAAACCATGCGGCTATGGGATGTGGACCGGAAATATATGTGACTATGGAAGGACTATGGTGTCTCCCGGACGTAACACGTATGACGTAACCGATGGTAACATACACCATAAAGACGTCAGATTGTTATATATAGGTATAAATCTATATATATACAATATGGGATGCTCTAGTATTGTAGTTACAAAACATACACCTTGTGTGATACACAAAAGGATAGATTTAGTCGATAAGTCCCGATTTCATCAACGCTTGTTAGTGTTAACTGATTGTTAAAATAACTTGCTGTCTCATTCATGCGTCGGATGGGTATGTAAAAAGTCGGTCCTGCGCCTGATCTCCCGCCAGTTACCCGTGCCACTGGGCTACGAGAGTGAAGATTGAGAGAGTGTTTCTGTGTATTGTGCACACACTTAAGCATTATAAAATAGCTCCTGCGTAGCTGGTCTTGTTTAAATGAAACCGCCCACAGTCACCGAAATCAGTGTGGGAGGCATTATAATTATTATTTTATCATTATTTATTATTTTCGGTCATTCGGATCTCACCTCAAACGCATCTTCCACTCCGTCCTCTGTGATGTTGGTATTGGTCTCCCTTGCTTGAGTGACAATAGCGGCGTTGTACTTCAACACATAGTATGCTTCGTCGGTAGCTAGACACACCAGGTTACCGCTCTCGGACCAGAACACGTGGCGAGGTTGAATCTCGATCCTAAAATTAAATTGTTGTTAGACAAACGATTTACATATACTAGGACATCAGAGAAGGAATTGAAATACAGTACATCTTTACATACGTATTAGCGCAACGGCATAGGAATTAAAGTACTGTTGGTATGTACATTTGTGTAGTATTTATAAATTAATATAGTAGTCATAAGGATTTCTTCGCGCAAAATTATTGGGCCATTAGGTAACAGTAAATAGCATTCATAAAAAATCCATACATTTCGTGGCATAAATGATTATATGCATTATCAAAAAATGTAAACCACCACCAAACCAAATTTCATCAAAATCTGTTCAGTAGTTATTGAGTTTAAGAACAACAAACACCCATAAATTCTTACAAACTTTTGCATTTATAATAGAATAGGCTCGCGGCTTCAAACGCATGGAAAAAAAGTATCCTTTTTTACTTCTAATACCTCCAAGAACAAAGTCATTATAGATATAGTAGTTCGCGTGCACCGAATATTCACATTTATAATAGGTATAGATAAAATAGATAGGGATGTTAAAGAAACATATTTATGTAGATATTTACTACAATAAATAGTGTATAGTAGTTACTTATCTTTTTTCATTTGCATAGCATTTGCTTATAAAATAATTCGTCCTCAAAATAGCACAAAATCCTAAAGTAGTGAAATCTCAAACGAAACCAAAACGAAAAACAAATCAAAATAGTTTGAAGCTATGTTTATAATGTTTTCAAATTTATGATTAACTAACATGGTATTAAAATCAACAACCCATATTGGACGCTGATTGGTGGAACATTTATCAGAGAGAAAGGAATGGACATATATTTTATAATTACATCACGTTCGCACTTGGAAGACTAGTTAGTGGAAACCGGTTAATGTCATATTATACACGCACGCAAGACTTTTATTACGACGCATTTATTAATTTAATAAATTCTAATTTCTCTCAGACAATCAGATTGTATCATAAAATGCATAATGTGCAGTTCGCATATACATATTCGCAATTAAATAAAATTTTTGAATAAATTCATAATATTTTTTTTGTATTAAACTACTTTTCTACTTCTTCTTGTGTTATAGATTGACTGCTTTTATAGAACAACATTTAATTTATTCAGAAACACAGGAAATAAGTGACCTAAAAACTGTTACCAAAATCTGATGAGGTGTGGAGTAACGAACATACACACAGACATTACGAGTGATGTTACAAACATTTACATTTAAATAACATCAACATGTACTCATAATCAATAATACTCTTATTGAAACATAAATGTCTAAAACCGTAATAATAACATATCAATAATAAATATTTAGCTCAGCAATATTTTAGATTCATTATTTATTAGCAAATCAACTATAATAAACTAAATACACAATAAATATTCAGAGGCTGATTCATTTGCTTGAGCATATTTTGTTGTGATTTTACAACCTTCATAAATAGACAAACACTTACATTCGCAAGTACTTTTTAAACTTATTAACTGAAAATTTACTAACATCTAAATTCTTTAGCATTAAACATTTACTAATATTTGACAAAATAAACATAGGAGGTTAGTGTTATATTAATTAATTAATTAATATTATTATTATATTCTACAAAATAAAAAAAAAGCCTATTTCGCATTTTGGTTAAAAAATATCATTAAAATATATTTACTTTAAACACAATATTCTCAATCACCATCAATCTCTAGTTATAAATAACTTCGCAAAGCGGAACCATAAACATATAAGGTCATTTTTATTATGTATCACATACACAAAAACTAAATTACCTTCGAACAAGCTCCAACTGTTCCCAATCATAGAACGAAAAGGCTACACCACTGATAGATTTCACACCCAGCATGTAACCTCCAAAGATTCCTGAAAGGCAAAACCATTATCAAATCTAAGAATGTATTGTAAAAAAGGCAACATATAATACATGTTTCTGTTAAGTTGATCTTACAAATTTTACAACAAGAATATATACTAACCCTCTGCTCCATACTCAGGCTTAAAGCTCTTTCTTTCTTTAAAGTTCTTGAACACTTTCACTGTACTTGAGTTCTCCAGCGTAGCATATTCCGAACTGTCAAAAGCCCAGACGAACTCTTGTGCGGCACCAAACGCCTTGTTCCTGAGAGCCATGGCAGTGTAGATAATATACTCTCCATCCCCACACACAACCACAAAACGCCCGTTCGGATTGTGAGCAATTGTTTGTGGGTAAATCTCACAGGAACCCATATCTTTGGCTACCACTGGGACTCTTTCGCCATCTTTGATTTCAGTACCTAAAAAGAAACATATTGTTATGAAACAAGAGAACATTATGTAATAAAAAATTACTTATAGATATTAAATTATATACTACATTTATCATGTCAATCTAATTTTATGCTAAGTTCAATTTGTGTTACAAGTATCAGACAATGGATTTATATATGTCACTTACCTTCAGGTAAAGCTTTCAAATTGACCTGTTGCATTTCAGAATGTTTTGCCCAAATAATTTTACCACCATTTACATCCATAGATATAGCTGGCTCCTCTCTGCCTACTTTTATCATTATTGTTCCTTCATCATACCTGCAAAAATGTGTTAACGATTATTTATGTTATAAAAGATATTGCATCACAATAACAAAAGTAAATATATGTAAAATAAAAGCACTAACCCAATGGCCACATTATTGGAGCCATGCATTGAGGAAATAGTCCAGACTCTTTCAAATCCATAGTTAAGCGAGGACTCCAATCTGTATGTACCAGCATGCCAGATTCTAACTGTACCATCTTCTGCACCAGTCAAAAGAATTGGTAGCTCCGGGTGGAAAGACACCGCAGACACATTCTGCACATGACCTTGAATACAACAAAAACATGTAGAACATAAGAAACATAAAGGACAAAGTATATTAAAGATAAAATACAAAGTGCAGTATACATTAGACTAGCAAAATACAATGTACTTACTATCCAGTGTCTGCACACAAGTTTTGTTCTGGTAGTCCCATATTTTGACCAAGCGATCATCTGCACCACTAATCAAATAGGGCTTATCACCACCATGATAATAATCAACACAGTTTACACCCTTTTCATGACCCTCTAAAGTGAAATTAGATATTGATGAACCCAGTTGCCAAACCTAAAAAAGAAATACTTTATGTACCACAAAATGAAGATAATATTACAAGTATAATAAATTCCAATATCAAGGTCACATTATGCATAAAATATTGCACACAATGTAAGTCAGAAGCAATATAATATGTATAAAAAAAGTAATCATTTCATTCTAAATCATATTTCATATGATTCCAACTAGAACATTCATTTTACATAGGTAAAAGTGACTAAGTTTACAATTGGTAAAATTTTGTTTAAAGTTACCTATGCGATAGTATAATATTGTAATGGTGCCCAAACTAGACAAAAGCCTGTGTCTTGGTGGTCCTGATTTTTATATAAATAAAGCCATTATTCACTCACAGTGTTACAATTTTAGACTGAACATACATACTTATTTTCATAATGTAACAAAGATATTAGCATTTAATATGAAATAAAATCTTAGATATATATTTTAGTACAAACATTTTATACTGCAGTCACAAGTTAGGTTATCTCTTATCTCGTTTTTGTCATAGGCTTCCCTTATTTCTTCTACAGATAACCATAAATAGAATGTAAAACTCATACAAACCTTTACAGTTGTGTCAAGACTTGCACTGGCAAATGTGTTTGTGTCTTTTGGATTTATTACAATCTGCATCACATAATGTGTGTGCCCCTCAAATACTTGCTGGCAGGCCCAACTGCGGTCCCAGTTCCACAGTTTGATGAGTAAGTCATCTACAAACAAGTTTTAGTATTAATTGAGCCTTTCATATTGTGATAATATTTTTAATGTTCTAAATTATGTAACATAAAGAGACTATATCCTGCAGTCAAACTGTGCAAGCAGTTTTGCGGGGCGTGTTAATGTAAAATTAACATAATATGATTAATAAATAAAAAATAACAATAATAAATATCAATCAGTCTAACTACAACCTAAACATATCTCAATTTATTTTAAGACATCTGTAACTTTAAATATTTTTTTGAATCAATTTTTTATTGTATATATATGATGCAGTAGTATTGCATAATAGTAAGTTGAATAAAATATTTTGTTTTTTTCTTTCAGAATTACAGTTCAACTAAAACAGTATAATTAATAACAAAAAAAATCACTTACCACTGCTGGTAAGTATGTAGGGCTGTGTGGGATGGACAACAATAGATCTAACATAATCTGAGTGTGCCTCAAATGAGTGAACTCTTTCTAACGTGTTGTAGTTGAAAACTCTGATCTGCATGTCATCAGAGCCTGTGATCACCCAATTCTTTCTCGGCACAAACTTAGCAGCTCTGACTGGCAAGTCACACACCTACAAAAAATTTACAACTAGTTACATCATCATATCGCATACTGTGACCACATAAAACTATAATCAAATCAAATCAAATCAAATCAAATCAAATCAAATCAAATCAAATCAAATATTTTTATTCAGAGTAAATTTTACAAAAAATGTTTTCTGAACGTCGTTTCTATATGATGCCTACTACCGGTTCGGGAACTAGCCCAGCAAGAAGAACCGGCGTAAGAAACTCGCATGGGGCCATCTTTTACCAAAAAGATGGAAAATTTCTCTTTTTTAAAAAAAAGTATAAATTTACATATTTAAATATGTCAATACTAAAACTAAATAACATGAGTACATTCTATATATAAGTAGCCTAGTAGGGGGCTACTTTATTCCCAAGGTGTGCTATCATTCATATAATCATTAACTTTATAGTAAGCTTTTGCACACAAACATTCTTTGACTACTTTCTTAAACTTATTGGTTGAAAAATTTTGAACGTTTTCTGGGATCCTATTGTATAGGCGTATACATTGGCCTTTAAACGAATTCTTTACTTTGCTTAGTCTTGTTACTGGAACAACAAGTTTATTCTTATTCCGAGTATTTCTATTATGATTATCATATTTTCTTATAAACAGGTTTACATTTTTCTTGACATATAATACATTAGAGAGGATATACTGAGAAGCTACAGTTAGTATTCCAGTTTCCTTAAACTTTTCTCTAAGAGAAGTGTTGGGGGCCAGCTTGTAGATTGCCCGAACAGCTCGCTTCTGCAGCACAAAGATACTATTTATATCTGCAGCACTGCCCCATAGCAGATTGCCATAGGACATTATACTATGAAAGTAACTAAAATACACTAAGCGTGCTGTACTTTCATCTGAATATTGTCTAATTTTACTAACTGCATATGCTGCTGAACTGAGTTTGTCGGCCAGTCTAGCAATACTCCCCACTGAAGTTTAGAGTCTAACGTTATACCTAAGAATATTGCAGTATCCACTAGTTCCATACGTTCATCATTTAATAGTACATTGGTTTCAGTTTGCCTCACATTAGGCAATGTGAATTTTACACATTTTGTTTTTTTATTATTAAGTAAAAGATTATTGACACTAAACCAATGTACTATCATTGAGAGAGCATTATTTACTTCGTCATGGCATATATTTTGCCGTTTCATATTAAAAATAAGAATAACAAACTAGTAGTTGCCCACAACTCCGCTTTAAAAAAATTGTGCTGGTACCATACATTTTGCTGCAATAAATGTGACTGTTCTTCTCCAAGGTCTACCATAGGGTAGACCCTGGTGATGATCATTAAAATTGGTCAAGTGGTTTTCAAGCCTTGACGTCATGTAAACACATCAATATTCCCTCTTTATAAGATTAGTGTATAAAAAGAGAACATCAAACAATATCTAAACATTGGAAGCCTATTACTAACACTATTACTATGGTGTTATTAAGATTTATATATTTTCATACGATTGATAATTTGACAAAACATTTTGTGTAATAATAATATTTTTATACTCAGTACTTAGTAGTTGTCAAAAGTTCTATAAACTATAGTATTTGTCTTTAAGTATTATGAATTAACTTTATTTAACTACCTATTTCAGTTATTTTTTACTGGGTGTTAGTTATAGAGTCAATAGGTTCTTTGTTTTGATTATTACTATACAACACAATAATAAACATTAATAATTAATTGGAAAAGGCATATTAGGGTGTTATGTTTTTGTACTGAAGACTATACACACATTTTAATTCTTAATATCACTTGAACTACTGAAATGTAAATTACTTGGTATTTTATTCATCAAGTAAGAGATTTTATTTTTAAGAAATATACAACCAGGCATAATGTAGCAATTATCTCAAATATTACTCAGCCTATAATAGCTTCTCCTTGAAGGCCATAAGTCAAGTAACGAAGGTGGTTATTATGCCATAATAGAAGTGTATATGCCATTAATAGTTATGAATAATAATTACCTCAAATCTCTTGATCTGTGTATGTGTTTCATAATTCCAAATGTTGACGTCGCCGCTATACAAGGAGCATAGAAGCCAGGGCTCAGTGGGATGCTGGTCGACGCACTTGACCCGATCGGACCGAGCCGTCAGCTTCCTCTTGATATCCAATCTTAACGGCTTTGAAAACATACCAACGTAACACGTTAAAAACAAGATAAACCACTAAACATTGCAACGATTGAACAGAGATGCCGACATACGAATGATGACATAGTATAACCGAACTTAACTACGTGGCTGAAACTGCGCGCACGTAAAGATATGTAATATTAACACTTCAAATTAACTAATTTCATGAAATTAACTTATTTCTTACCATTTTTCTAAGTTAAAACATGAAAAATTGTCATGCAGAATACGTGAAACCGTGGAAATTTGACAGGGTGGGTGGACGTGTCACTTTATTTTTTTTCTGATGCTCTTATCATTCGGATACACGTAGTGAAACTTTTTTTTTTATTTCTCTAAAAAGATGACGTAATTATAATAATTTATTTTGAAAATAATAAGATAAGGGCTAATAAATGTATAGTTTTAACGAAAAATGAACTCCAAACAAAAAGTTTGTCTCTTTACGAATTTCAAACGGCATATAACAATCACAACTCGCAATACTTTTTGTGATCGGCCTAATACAGCTGTGCTCCTTTTTTCTTTCAAGAGCTAAAACTATCAGTGTACCTAATTGAAACTGTTGCAATTAATATATAAAAAAAATCACCAGACGTCCCGTTTTGAATGGGACTGTCCCTTTTTACAATTACGCGTCCCTGTAATGAACTGTGGGACAAAATTGTCCCGTTTTTAGAAACCGCGAAAATTGATAGACGGCCGGCCGAAGTTTTTCACTGACTACACCTCTCTGACTACCTATTTATTTAAATAAATCAATGTCCCGTTTTGAGTTCAGGAATAAATGGTCACGTTATGTATAATGTTCGATTTGGTATAAAATTGGTGACCTTTCTTACGTGATGGCAGAGCTCAGGTTTTTTTTGTTTAAATCACTTTAAATCTCATGGTGGGTCTATAATATTGGCCAGAAGTACTTCCTGGCGACCGACCGCCAGGAAGTACGCAGATAATTAATGTCAATGTTAAATTTATCATGTAATGTACTAAAACTCGACGCTTGTATTTTCGGTGCTCTGAAATTTCTTTGGACTTTCGGATCATAGAGCTCAAAATCATGCAGCTATTTGTTTTATTTTTATTAATATACTGGAGATGATAACATTACTATAATACTTTAAGATACCACTTCCAGCCACCACTCGGTCGCCTCAGATACTTTATTTTTAAATAAAAATTGAGTTCGACAAATAGACACCTGCTGCTTGAATTCTTATGTGAATTCTATCCTCTATTCAGTATATTTTATTATCTGCTTACTTCAGCGAATAAAAATTAAATGTAGCTTCCTATTAAGGCGAGGAATAACCGCAACTAGCGCCACTCTTTTTAAAATAAATTTTACGACACAAAGATCTTATTAAAAAAAGTAATTGGTTTAAACTTTAAGTAAATAGTTTAAACTAATTTATTGGCATTTAATTACAGTTCTAAATCCTATACTGTATTTACTCTCATAAGTAATAACTAAAACAGCCACTTCATTTAATACTTATAAGAGTAAAATATATAGTACCATTATGTCGTATTGTCGTTTATGCTTGGAAGATTTTAGAAATAAAATCAAAAACTTATTCATATAAAATCTTTATTTTGTATGCAGGTTATTTACACTAGAAAGAAAATAACGTCTAACAAACTCTTAATAGTAAATACATTAATTTAATACGATAATTTTAAGTTTGTTTTTTTCAGTAGTTTGCTTAACAAAATAATTATGTTAAATGTCACGTTACAAATTAAATACATACACAAAAAAACAATCGTCTCATTTTTTTTCTTGGAATGCCATACCAAAACTTTGGTACACGATTTTTAAACAAACTTAATATATATAATTCACTATGTAACAAAGAACAATATATTTACAGTAAAAAAACTATGTGTCACACTTAACCTTATCTCGCAAAAATATATTTCATGGTATATGTAAATATAATAACAACAAGGCTATGGTGAGCAAAACAAGCCATGATCAAAAACCAAAATTAATGTCAGAACCAAAATTAGTCAATTGGTGCGCGCAGACAACCGTTTCACAATTTTATTTGAATAGTCGCGCATAAAATTAATGCCACCAGAATGCGTTCCACGACAGTCGCGATAATAGGTCGCACGTTTACGCCAAGCCTTAGATAGAGCTTTTGAAAGTGGTAATTCGACCAACATTGCCACTTATTACAAGTACACGATAATTTTCGACGATATCTAGTATAAATGATAAAAATATATATAAGCTATATTTCTTACCTCACCTACCTTTCGGTAGGTAATGCTTGTTAATAAGTTATATCATTGACAACATTTAAAGAATAAGAAAAATGATTATAAACAGTCTCTTATATTTACATAATAATATACCAATACCAATTAGACATTTTTTTTTAATTATGGTCCTTTACTTTTTTTTTTAGTTAGCAGATTTAGTAGGCAACACTGGCTAGATTAAAATAGAAAAGTGATCTATTATCTATTGTAAAATTCTCTATGGTTATATTATAATTAATAATAATAAAATGACAAGCTTCTTTGTTCATTACAAGCTATCACCTGCGGCTTTGGAATTGCGAAATCATTTATTTGTTATACTCCTTAACTCAAGAATACACATATAAATAAGATGATAGCCTCTGGGTACAGCTATTACATATAACCAGTAATACATAATATAGTAATTTTTCCTAGAAAGAATCAATATACTCTCTAATGCCAATGCTCGAGTTTCCTAAATCCTAACACACTGTAAAATCAAGTCATGGGCAATAACTTGTATTATGAACAAAACGAAATGTTTACAGGCAACAACTTCTATGCTACTATAAATGTATCACAATTTATTTAGTTTCACTTAATCATTCTATGAAAGAAATTATCACCTAGACTCTAAGCTTTAACATACTAAAATAAACTTTCCTATTGCTTACATTGGCAGCACATGTATTAATTTAAACCCAAGTTCGTCAGTAATTTCTAATTCTTAGTATTACTATAGTATTCTTCTTTGAGGTATAATAATACCGCCATTAATGGCGTACTTGATCCGACCTTTTTATTTAAGCCAAGATTCAAAATTCAAAATTTTATATTCTAAGGTAGTGTTTCACCAAGCAATGCTAAAGTTAACGCCATGTTAAAATACCATGCCATCTCATTCATTGACAGGAAATACGAGAGGGATAACATGATATTTAATATTGCGTTAACTTTAACATTGCTTGGTGAAACACGCCCTTAGTATAATTAAACAAGTTAATTGAATAGTTTCTTAATGTGATATATAAACGCTCTAAAAAGTATAGGATGCTTTCACATACAATATGAAATGTTTTGGTATAAATCAGCACTACTGAAATTACACTACTTGATGATAATAATATATTATTTTGACTACACTCTGTTTCATCTCAATCAGTAAAATTACATCTCTTCATATCTATTTATCAAGTTATCAGAAAAATGAGTTACAGCACAGAACCAAAAAGAATGTACTTCGTCATTTAACAAGACATATTAGCTAGAGTTAGCCATGTAGAGCTTTTTTTCTTAAAATACCAACACTTGCAAATATCTATTTCGAATTGCCCACATTCTTTTCGCCCTGTATGTTTTTGTCATTTTACTGACTGAGTAAAATCAGACAATGATTTATCACATAATCATTTATCGTTGTTAGGTCAACTGAATAATGTACAATAGCAGGCGGGGCCGTGCGTGTGTGTAAACCTGTTTCATTTGAGATAGCTGCGGTAGAGGAGCGACGAATGAGCAATGTCTCTCTCTTGCTCCATCAGGAATATCATGTCACGGAGGTTGATGCGCTTGAGTCGAGTACGCAGCGCTAGTTGACTGCGACTAGACTGCAAAGTAAGAAACATTGCCTAATGTATCATGAAGTGACCCAAAACAATATAATTTTTGTTAGTTTGTTTGGCTGGTGAACGGGTAGATTGTAAACACGGCTTAACTTGCGAAGCACAGAACAGCTCAAATCTCGTATTAAGATTTTCTTGATATCAAAACTGACCCAGTTATTATAATATACTAAACAGTAGCTTGAAGTTCGTCGTTGTTGGTTAGCGAACAATTTTAGGGCGTGTTTCACCAAGCAATGTTAAAGTTAATCGTTCGTTAAATATCAAGTTGTTCCTCTCGTAATTTCTATCAACGAATGAGAAGGCATGGTATTTTAACGAGCCGTTAACACTAACATGCGTTGGTGAAATCGGGGCTTAAGATAATAACAATGTCCACTAAAACACTCAAATCAAATCAAAATATTTTTATTCAGATTAAATTTTACAAAAAATGTTTTCTGCACGTCGTTTCTATATGATGCCTACCACCGGTTGGGGAACTAGCCCAGCATGAAGAACCGGCTTAAAAAATCGCATAGGGCCATCTTTTACCAAAAAGATGGTAATGCTGCTGCCCTTTTCCGGATATTCATTCCTTCTGTCGCCTTTTACGACACCGAGCGGAAAGATGGTTAATGTAAACTAAAACTAATCTTACTCTCATATCAATACTTACAAATCCTCCAGAGCTGTAGTTGCCGGAATTAGTGGACTCTGCCCCTGGTCCGTCGATGCGAGGCTTCTTACGTGGCCCTATGGCCTGTAGCGCCGTGAGATTGGCCTCTCGCTGACGGAGCTCTTCTAGTTCAGCGCGTTGCATCTCCTTGGCCTGTTGAGAGATATAGTAGTAAGTAGAGGAGTAGAAAATGTTCTTATTACATATACTTTGTTCGTTCGTTTAAACAATAACGGCATTTATAACGTCACCGTGGTCTAGTGGTCAGACCTTGCCGTTCACTCGAAGGGGTCCAGACCCTCTGGCCTGGTTTAAGCGAAAACGGCCACCAACACCGAAATCGGTGTATGGACTATTACTGTCACTATGAACAAGCTTTATACCACTAAATAACGTGTTTATAGTCAAAAACGGTCATTTTTATACTCTTCCTTATGCTAATTGAGTTATTACAGTTATACAATATTATAATACATACCTTAGCCTTCAGCTTCGCTTGCTCTGGATCTTCGTTCTTAGAACGCGACTTGGCGGCGCGGAGTAGCATTTCTCTTTCTGAGTCCTCTCTTCTCTTCTTGTCAACGCGATCCAATTCTTCTAAGAATTTTATCTGCCCTTTTACATCTTGCGTGACTTCGTAACGCGGATCCGTCTGCGAAGGATTAGTTAATATAAAGTCTCTTTAAATGTCAGTTACACCTATTCATCAAAAATTATACTATTTTTAAAATACACTTTATGGTATAATAACAATTTATATAATGAAATTTCTATTATTATGTTTTATCCAAAAATCTTCTCGATTACTCAAATTGTCCTAAAATGTACACTTCAACCATACCTTGATCAAGTCAATCCTATGTTGCGCAACCACAGCTAGTTTCTCCACGACCGTCTTTAACCTTTCGTGCACTGCATGACTGACTAAACCCGCAACCTCAGGAGAAGGCTCTTCTAGTCCATGCCTGACGGCGGCAGCCTTTATACGTGCTTGCATCAAACTCATAGGCACCAGGTACTCGTCTTTACAGGATCTAAGGTGAATACATTAAATAAGAATTGAAGATGGACCTATTAAGAACGAACTTGGCCTCAAGAGGCTAATGCAGGCTTAGTCCCGACACAATCGAGAATCAGTTCGATCTTTTGGTATGTTATTTGGTGGATTACTTTGAAACTAACCAGGATCAAGAAAATCGTTAGATCGTAACATTTTGACCGACAGAGAATCAAAATAAACAATTTATTCGGGAGTATGTGGCACGATCTATTCTGAATCAAATCTTATCAGTTTGGAGAGTAAGGCCCCAGATCAGCATGAACAAGGATTATGATGCTAGCAGCGCCACCAACTGATGGGAAACTGGCGTGAGTATATTTTGTATATATGTATGAGCATAATATCAACAAATTACTGACCTTATTTGTGTCCCGATGAGCTCGGTCGAGCCAAGTATTCTCTGGCTTTCCTCAGCCAGATTCACTCCACCCATGGCAGCTACGTCATTGATGTCGTCATCGCCCGCCATCTTGTCATCACCGAATGGGTGCGAGTAGTTAATGGCGGATTTTTTCTCCTTGTCCTTTAGAATGGACTTGCCAGTCAGCACTGTCGCCAAGCCCGCAGATGGCATGGAGGGCCTAGTAAACCCTGCCTTGCTGTTCACTGTCATTGTCTTGCCCACCTTCGATACATTCAGTTTCGCGTGCACAGGTATGTTTTGCAGCACGGCTATCGCGCTGCCCGGTTTTGGTGGCGCTTTCGGCTGAAAATGATGTTCGGTTTACAAATGTTCAGCGGCTGAAGACGATCATGCTATACACAGACTAACCATTTAAAAGAGATTTGCAATATCCAATTTTCATTCGACCATGCTTTTGCACTAAATTTCAAATATTGACATCGACTACGGAGTACAATAAATTACTAAAACAGTGACGGTACCAGCCAACGAGATTTACAAATTAAAAATAAAGCAACGTCTATATGTTCAAGAAATAGGCAATAGCTATTGCATAAACATGAGGCGAACCAAAGTAACAATTGCTGAAAATAATCCAAAGTGACTACTACTAAGCTATCTATATACCATTTTAAATGTAAAAACATCCTCGCACGCCTTAATGGTTGTAAAGACAGTATAATCCTGAGTAAAGTTATAAGTATTGTAATTTACATTATAATTTACATGAATTATAAATCATAATTTCTATAATTAATTATTTATGAACGCACGAGGATGATAAATTGATGATGCATACTTGACAAAGATTTAAAAATGGAATGAAACAGGCCATAAATACTTATAAATAAGAGTAACATTTATTTATTTATAAGAATTATTAGCCAATCTCAAAATGTCCATTTATTGACCTAAATAATACTTGAAACTATTATTTCGATTTTATCACGCCATACTACTTTTTTATGAAGAATTCTTGTAATTATTTCATACTAAAATTACATTGACTAAATAATTATTTTATACATGTATATATAGTCCAAAAATTAATAAGGTATCCATTTAGTAATTAATTCATATAATATTATTATGTTGCTTTTGTATACAACCAATGTTGTCTTAAGCACCGTATATTGGACATTGTGATTAGGCTCAAATCCCACTTATGAGACAAACCTGTACACTTGGTTGTACTTGTACAACGTTAATCGTTTTCTGGGGGGATGCGGGCAGAGGCATCACGGCTGGTGGCAATAGTGTAGTGAGCGTTGGACTGTCGTCATCGTCCAACGGCTGGCAACCCCAACACATTATTAATATTGACATGACGGCAAGTTGGCCTTATTAATAGCGACATGACCTGACGGCAACTTTATCTTATTAATAGTGACATAGAAAAAAGGACTTATTATCCAGCTCTTAATAAATATATAAAAATAGTGATAAGACATGGCATGACGGCAAGTTGATCTTTTTAATAGCGGCCAATAGGTAACATTGGTAATTAGTGTCAAGATATGACCATCTTATGACTATGACATGGAATGTCCCTTGATATTTAACATTACATCAACATATTACAGCACTATTCTTCTCATGATATAAAAAGGTTGTTTACTTCATTGAAGTCAAGATAGCCAACCGGCACTTGCTGCTCCATACTAGCTGAATATAGGCCAAATACTGAAATGCTACTTAAAGGGGCCCTAAATTACATATATACAATTACCTGACGCCTTATTGCACTTTAGACTTTTTATACAATAATAATAAATGTTTAGCTGTCAAACCTAATGACTCAAAAACGAGAATGATATTAAGAATTGTTAGTTCTAGAAGCACTGATCAACTTTTATCTTAAAAGTAAAGGAGAAAGCCCACTCTCCATAGTGTCTCAGGCCCAATGTGGACATCAAAAAATCGCATTAAAAATGAGTGTTCTAAAATGTTAATAGTATTAGATATCTATGAAAAAAACTTAAAATGCCGCCATTATTGTAGAAATATTTTTTTTTTACTTTTTGTCTATTTTATTTTCAAGGCCTTTTCCGACTTTTCAATAATTTATAATAGTAAGATATAATAAGATAGCCGTTGTTGTAGTGCAAGACTTTCAGTTATTATTGCTACCCAGCAATTGTGGCAAACATGATTATCGCCTGACACCTAAAACATATTAACATTAATGATAAATATTTTTACCGTAAAAGATTTAACGATTAAACCATAATGAAAGAAATAATAGAAACATTTTATTATAATATTATGATTACCTGCTGCCGTGAAACCCACTGCTGTATGACACTTAATTCTTCGGGCTCTAAAATACGGTTCTCGGTAACATTATTACCACAACATATACAATGTTCTTCAGACATTTTGATATGCACAATCAAATAGCGTAATCCTTTAATCCAGGGCTAAGTAATCGTAGAAGGAGAGAACAAAACTAGTAAAACAATGCCAAAGTCGTACGTGAAAAGCCGAAACAAGTTCCGGCGAAAAAGCCGGATTGCGATGAAAAAAATCGAAAACAAAACAAAACGCATCTTTGAGCAACAAGCGAACGGTCGAAATCATTCGTTTGAAAAATGACATTTCAGTCCTCAGTGTTGCCGCTTGTCGCAAAAAAATCAAATCGATAAATCGATTACGTAAAAAATAATCGATATAATATGACTTTTTATCAATCTTTATCGTTTATAGTAACGAACGTAAACATTGGTTTTAAGATAAATGTTTTCTTTTGATTAATTCTTTACAGAATTACCAACAGTGACCCGTTATTTGTATTTTACATGAGTTTATTTTATTTGTTTATAAATCGATATTCGGATTGATTGATTAGAGTTTTATCATCGGGTAACATTTCACCTCAACGTTCTACTTAGGTTCCAAATAATCCAATAAAATTCCTTTTTTTATTGGAACATTACTGATTATAGTGGCGGTTATTTGAATGTTATCAAAAATCATGTCTCTTTATGGTACATTTCTGGAGAAATCAAGTCTTCTTAAGACGGCTGTCCGCTCTGGGCCTGAAATGGGCTTTCTCCTTTAACCTACATACAATATAATAATATTAAAACCTACACAACTTTATGAGATTTAAAGAAGCTTGTAGTTTTAATTATATAACACTGTATATGAAAATACACAAGTGAGAGTACTGGGAATGCGCCAGCTTCAGTATCTGTACCAGCTTACTTAAACTAATTGTTAATTTGGATGCATATAATTTTCCCCCAGTCATAATTAAAGACAAATATATATTTATTTAAATTTTGGTTGCTGTTGATGTTAGCCTTGTAGGATTTACTTTAATTCTACTTACCATTTGCACATTCGTGTTAGCGGTTACCACATTCTGTGGTCCTGAGGGTATTGATGAAAAGGCAATATGAACAGACGGTGGGTTAATGCCTTCTATCACCAACTCTTTGGTCACAAGTGACTGACGTAACAGTGGCAAACTTTTCTGTTGAACAAGGATAGATTATAAAACATAGCACTTTTTATTAAAATTAAACTACACTATATTTAATACAACAATCACTTAGGTTGTCTTTCATCATAGGCCACTAGTGAATATTACCTTTAGAAATCCTATAAGGCAAGGTTGTGGGCTTGCATTCAATAGTCTTTCAAGGCGATCACAAAATTCTTCTGGTTCCACTTGAGCATCAATTAGTTCTTGAATAAGACTTCTCACACTTCTCTCTACACTTTTTGGTTCTTTACTTGACAGATCCAAAAGATTCGCGAGGAAATTCCGACATTTCTCCTTTGTGTTGTCCAGTGGTTTCTATAACATTTTATTATTGATGATTTTAGATGCAACATGAATATACATATAATGTAAATACTGAGGAAGCAAATATTGAAGTGACCAACAGAGCCAAAACATCTGATTATGGCAAACTCGATTGCAGATAATTTTAAATAGTTTTTTAAGAAAACTCAAATTCACATTGTAATAATGATAAACCAGCATGAAAAACTATGACTAGTAAAGTGTATTTACCTGGGTGGAGACAGTAGGCTGTATTGTTTGTGGCATGGGAGTTTGAACACTTGGTACAGAAGAAGGCACTACTGGGGTTGCAACAGGTGCTGGTGGCATCTGCCCGGGGAGCTGACCTTGTGGAGGCACACTTGTTGACACCGTCGGCACACCCGCATGCTGCATACAATACAGCATTGTTCAATATTAAAATATATACAGCTTAAGTATACACAAAAGCAGAAATACAATAAAACTGATAAGCTTAGTATAGATATAAGCAAATATTTTTGGTTAATTTTGCCATGCATATCCACAGTAGAAATTCACATTTGTCAACACTATTTGTTTCAGCATATATGTGTTGTAAAGTAATATGACAATAAGATGGTATCTCCACTCATATTACAATAACAATAGCTGTCATGTCATATGATATAAAATATGAATTTGCAAAAATAAATATATTATACTTGCATATTGTCTATCAAACTACTATTAGCTTACATACTACATGTAAATTAATATATGACATGAGGTGGTTTTTCAAACACTACTAGAATAGGAGTCATGTAAAAAAAGAACAATATTTGGATGATTATTAAGTAGTAAGACACACTTGAGACATTGAGAAGATTGAGAAACATACACACTCAATAGTCATATTAGTTACCAAAAAGATTAGTAATTTATTGTACAGTCACCAGTACATACATACCTTTGTTAATTTACCTTTAACATGCACCATCACCAATTTACATGCATGATTTGTAGGAAACTAGGCATATTGGTAAATTTATCCCATCTTACTCCAGGAGGATGGGAAATAATCCTACTTACAGCGGGCACAGTAGACAGCCTTAGCGTCTGAGCCTGCGGTGTGGTCAGATTGCCAGCAGCTGGCGCGGGTCCCACCCTCAACAGCTGATATTGACCATTCTCAGTCTTTAACAACAAATGACCTTGCTGCCCTTGTTGTAGACTTTGTAGTGTTTGCAGTGTTATCTAAAAATGAACGCCTTGTTTCAAATCTTGTCACAATTTCTGTATCTCAATATTACAAATATTGACTTTCAAATGTGATTCTAAGCAGGTCATTTGTTAGGGAGATACTTGTGGGACAGTTAACTGTATAAATGATAAATATGGTGAGGGAAATTTTAGTACATAATGTGTTTTATTGATGCAAGCTTCTAGTAATGAAAATATGCTGTACAATTTAGATTTTTTTTTAAAGTACCAAGGGCCTTTGGTAGTCCTTTTATTAAGATTCCTCACTCAGATTGCTACTTATGTAGATATTACAATGAATGATATTATGGTTTTGTGTTTGGGATTAATAAAAAAATATATATACATTGAGAAATATAAATTGATTAGTTTAAACTTATTTCATGTGTTAGTATGTTAACAAAAATGTTGGTTATTTCAGCATTTTTAATTTAATTTTGTAATACATCAGTGAAATTGAACACTTGAACAAAAAAAGAATTGCAATATCCTTTTGAATTATGAAATTTAATATTGCTAAAAAATAAAATACCAAATAAGTTAACAAATTTAGATAATAACCAAGTGTGGTTATTATCTAAATTTGTTAACAAATAGGTATTTTATTTTTCAAAAAAGTTATAAAAACACCTAGTGAGGTGTTTTTATAACTTTTTATTAAAAAGGAGTTAAGGGAGATTTAAACAACTTATATTAGGTACATTACAAAACCACAAAAATAACAAGAGTAGGGTTGACAAATTAGATTTGTCTTTCCACATGAATTGTATGAATGTTTAAGCAGAATATTTTTACAAGTTAGTAATTTGAAAGCAATAGCCCCACTGGATGATCATCAATGATATATTGTAATAAAATGTACTACTTGACCAAATATGTTACAAATGTTAAGTTCATAAAAACTTCAGACATATGTAATCAAGATTAAACATACATTTTGTAAAAAATAGTGAAATTAAACCCTTGTTTTGTGCATAAAAAAATGAGAAAGCCATTATACAATTAACTGTTCATGATTTTATTTTTGTGAGTACAAATATGTTAACCCTGTGAAGTAATAATTTGAAGTTCAAATGCAAATATTAATACAAAATGCTTAATTATATTTTATGTACAGTTTTAAGCAATAACTTGTTTAGCAGATTTACATAATATTGTATTTAGTATGACACTACTAGTGATAAAGCACACTATGGTATAGATTTAGGTTCAGTGTACTGTTAATGTTGGCATTAGCCAAAACACCTGAGACATTTTATTAAAAATAATGGACTTACACCAGGGGTGGATGCTCTAGTCCCGACAACTTGTGGCGTGCCGATGACCACTCGAGGTGATACAGCTGCTACGGACTTCTGAGCGGCTACCGCACCAGGCGCTCCAGGCCTCATATTCAATATCTGAACATTTGGAATAATTGCAGGCTGCCCTGAGCCTAGATTTTGAGTTGTGACCACGACATTTTGTGCGCCAGGCTTGTTGATAGTCATTACGTTCGGAATTGATCCAGACATGCTTGAATTTACGGTCATAGGCACTGTGACCATACCAGGTTGCATGCCAACCTGACTCACGTTCGACCCTTGCTTAATAACTAAAGGAGGTTGCATTGAAAACGTATTGTTTGATGATTGTGAAAACGTCGTGCTCCCTTGAATAACTCTCTGTGGATCAGAAGACAAACTAACGCAACCGCTGACAAACGACGGTGGATTAAAACTAGCAGGATTTCCTACAGCTTAGAATTGTGTATTTATAGATTCACTATTGTAAGGAACACTTATGGATATGTTTGATTCAGTAACCTGTGACGGTTGTAAACTAAAAAGATTCGAAGAATTTGGTGCTTGAAAAATTACACTGCATATTACACGAACACATTGGTCCTTGTTGTATTTTTGTCTAATAATAGAACTTGCGCTACTTGTAGCGTTAATCTGGCTAGAAATTGCATTTACTGGTTTGTTTTGGGACGATTCCGAGGGGATAAAATTCACAAATTGATTCTCGACTATTCTCGAGAGTGGCTACAATTGCGTTCACTACCTACGTTCTCGTCAACGTCTGTAGACAAAACTCGCTTTAAGAATTCTGCTGACGCCATTTTATTTAGGTTGGCCGATTACCTTCATCCGATCGGATACACCAACCAAAAATATTGCCTAGTATTTTTTAATACTATGAAGATTTGATGCCAAATTACAAATTTGAAATAAGTTAAAACATTATTTTGTTTAAAATTTTAATAAGTTACACTGTTTTACATCTACTTAGCCAACCTACCTGTTCAAGAGGTTGCTTCTGAATACAAGTAGCTTATTACCAATCAAGCTGACCAACCATACCTATTTTAATTATTTTAAATAAACATACTATTTTGTTGTTATTTACCCTCCCAGTTGTCTTATTTTAATTAATTAAATTTTCGACCACAAATTTCCAACACCTTACTCTTAACTCTACAATAAAAATAAACTAGATAATAAGTACATCTTCTATGTTAATTATTCAGCTTTAAATTGTTGTAATTTTACTTTATTATTTGTAATATTATTTATCTTTTTATTTCAACCCTGTAATGTGATTTTATTCTCTTTGCCTGTAATCTTACGTAGTAACTAATTCTTAATCTGTGCTGTAATCTGTTTAAGGCGAGAATAACCGCAACTAGCCTAAGCACTACTCTTTTTAAAATCATTTTTACAATGGGCGTGTTCCTTTAGGCGCTCTTTTTACACTGAACGCTCAGATCATTCATAACGCACACAGTCGTTTCTTTAGCACAATATTGAAGGCCGTGTTCCAGGAGACGCTCTAGGGCGTGTTCCTTTAAGCGCTCTTTTTACACTGAACGCTCAGATCATTCATAACGCACACAGTCGTTTCTTTAGCACATAGTGAAATTTTCGATCTGAACGTTTCAACAAACTTTACTGCTAGTGGAACGACTGACAGATGTCAAAATTTAACATTTCCTTTTTATCTCATAAATTCTATTTATATTTTAAATTAACAATAATAACTACATTATAAAAGAATCTATAATAAATTTGCTCGATCCATAACTTAAAAATAACATCGAGATCAGTGAAATCTAAGTAAACGTCAAAAACAAGATGGGATCATTCTGAGCGTTTTGAACAGTTTTTGACAGCTGACACCTGCTTGTGGAACACAAGTAAGAACAGTTCAAAACGATCATAATGATTCTTTAAAGTGCTAAAAAAACGCGAATCTGAACCAAAAGAACGTTATTTTCGTTTACTATCAGCTCCTGGAACACAGGGCTAAACGTTCAGATCATTCATAACGCTGACATTGACAGCTGTCAGTGCCTATGAAAACAGTTCAAAACGACCCTAAACAGTGCTAAAGAAACGCAAAACTGAATGAAAAAAACGTTTTTTTCGTTTACTATCAGGTCCTGGAACACAGGGGAAATTTTGGATCTGAACGTTTCTAACAAACTTTACTGCTAGTGGAACGACTGACAGATGTCAAAATTTAACATTTCCTTTTTATCTCATAAATTCTATTTCTATTTTAAATTAACAATAATAACTACATTATAAAAGAATCTATAATAAATTAGCTCGATCCATAACTTAAAAATAACAACGAGATCAGTGAAATCTAAGTAAACGTCAAAAACAAGATGGGATCATTCTGAGCGTTTTGAACAGTTTTTGACAGCTGACAGCTGCTTGTGGAACACGAGTAAGAACAGTTCAAAACGATCATAATGATTCTTTAAAGTGCTAAAGAAACGCGAACCTGAGCGAAAAAAACGTTATTTTCGTTTACTATCAGCTACTGGAACACAGGGAATGACAGAAAGATCTTTGGCGATGGATAAAGAGAACAGGCCCTAAGCCCCCACTCAATATGTGGGGGCTTAGGGCCTGTTCCAGGAGACGCTCTGAACGTTCAGATCATTCATAACGCTGACATTGACAGCTGACAGTGCCTGTGAAAACAGTTCAAAACGATCCTAAACAGTGCTAAAGAAACGCAAATCTTAACGAAAAAAAACGTTATTTTCGTTTACTATTTTCTTGTAATGTCACCACTTGCCATAGTTATTTGACAGTTGATTTGACATCAGTCATGTCACCCGGAAAGTGGAAATCTAAACATTTTTCTATGATAAAAAAATCTAGTTTATTTTGATATCTACGCCATAAATTTATTTATTTTATTGTATTCCAGTGCTCATAATTTTGATATTATTGGTACATTGTTCGTTAAACAATGTGCGAACATTTTTAATTTTGTAAGTATGTTTTGTTTTGAATTTCGTAATCAAATAGGTACTAACGTAATCTAATACATACCATCATAAGTTCTAATAGATGAAGTTAACTGTAGATTAAACTGTTAGCTGCATTTATTATTAATTACCTACCTCCTACACACTGATGATTTTGCATTAAAATTATTTTATACGTAACAATTCAACAACAAAAAAACAGCTAACTGCATAAGGACCTACCTTCCAAATCCGTTGGATGCACTATCGTGATTTTATCACTGATGCTGCATACACTCAATACTGTTAATTGAACCAGGAGTAGGATAGTAGTAGGGTAAAATATTAGGTTGCACCAGTCGGGGTTAAATAAAGTGAGAATTAGATCATAATAATTCTCCTTTATATTTAGGTGCTGTGGGTCTATTATTTAACCGGAACTGGTGGAAGTGGACCTTGATGTTTTGATCAAAGTATTACCATTAAAATTCCATACCTGTATATAAAAGTAGACAATAGTAAGATAAAGTACCTAGTAGTATGTAATTATATCTTGTTTAGTTCATTGTTTTGATAACAATAATATTCTGTATTTTCTTATCACTTTTATGTTATCTATAATTTGACACCTTATATATCTCTGTTTGATGTTTTTGCACTTTAATTTGATATGAGGTTATGCCTTTTAGCTACACAACTGACTTTAATAACTTGTAGCCAACAAGTATAATGACACAAAATGTAACAGACATGTTAATATATATACTGAATGCTGATGCTTATAGTCAGCTCAATAAACTCAAATCTTGAAACTTATACTGTTGATTTTATGACTGAAGCTTATATTGATAACAACAGATAATGTTGAAGTATTGTCTTGTTCTTGTCACATAAAATTATTATCTGAATTTACATGAGCTTAAGTATAATGTTGTATTTTAAATTAAATCTCATAGCGCCATGTGCCTATTGGCATAATATGCCTCCTACAACAACTTCCACTGTTGTCTATCCTGTGCATCACGTCTCACAATTAGTCTTGTTGTGAAGTTAAGGTCATCCTTCAATCTGTTGTTTTATCTGCCTCTGTTTCTCCTGGGGATGTCCGGAGAAACCGTAATTAATGTGTAGGATTAGTACCCTTGGATAAGCCTCACCTCCCTGCTTTTATGTTTCAAAGCATGTGGCTTGTCCAATGCCTGATTCTACACAGCTTGTACAACACTCTAAAATTTTTAACCAGTGAGTTCCATACAACACATAATATAACAGGTGTAAAAAGAACAGTTACTTTAACATTGGGATATTATTATACATACTACCTTTTCTCAGTCTGGAAATGTTTTTTTTTGGCATATTATGCAGTTCAGTCATTTTCCACCTGTGCTGCCTTACGCCTTGTATATTTGTTACCAATCAAGGAAACATTCCGTAAGACGTTATCATTTGAATATACCTACATACATGAATTGTCATTGGTAAAAGTTTATTCACACATTGAAAAGACAGATAGCAACAAGTTAGCATCTTTGTGGCTAGTCTACCATTGCCGCCCATGGTTACTTATACCAAGTACCCATACTTTTTCGCCTTGACTTTGACTTTGCCACTCCCCGAAGGAAGAACTCTTGGGGTTTTATGAAGGCAATGTAGCAAAATGAATATCAATCCTGCACACGGAGCATATCACAACACAAGTATAGAATTGACGGATCGTATAGACAAAATGTAAGTACAATACTTACATTAAGTACAATACTTACATTTTGTCGATACGATCCGTCAAATCTATACTTGTGTAGACAAAACGCGTAACTATTCGTTGAGAAACAACCTATAGGTATACTGTTAAATCGCAATCTGTATATTTAAATATTTAATAAAATAAAAGTTTTAAAAACTGTAACCCAACTTCGCAAAAAAGGGGTCTATAAAAGCTGAAACAAGAAAATGAATTCAATTTCAATTCCAGTTATGCATAGGTACAGAAATGGTCAAGGTAGAGCCGTGGTCGCACCCGCTATTGAGATTGAATATTGCAAAAGCAGATGAATATGATTTTTCAAGCTTTTTTTCTACCATATTTCGGTGTGAGCTGAGATTTGTTTAGCTACCTGTTGGCTTCGCCGAAGTCGGGTAAAAAATACTTGTGTCTCGATCTCATCTAACACCAAAGTGGTATACTCATTAACGTCATACAAACGTCCAACGCTGTACAAACTATTGTTTATGTTAACAATACATTCCATTAACAATTGAAGACATGAAAGAAGATGAAGGTGATATGTAGCAAAATTATGATTTCGAGAAAATTGAGTTTAAAATCTCTTAAAATTTAGAATATAGTATTAGTATTAAGTACATTAATCTAAAGATACGTCTCTAGAATCAATGTAACTTAACATAATATAACGTGACTACATATCCTAAAATATTAAAGTGACGGTTTAAACAAATTTTTTTTGCGACATACCTTCATTGATTCATGTCTTTAATTAATTGAAAGTTCAGATTAATACGCGAGTTTCAAGAATATATCTATTGATAACTAAATGTTAAGTTCCTTACAATCCTTTGTAACATTGTATGGAACTTATCAGATCATACAGATATGTTATTAAAACAGGCTGTGGGTATCTGTGATCTTTCGACAAGAAGATAAGAAAAAAAAAGGGTATAAGTTGCTTAAAACTATTTTAAGCAATTTTTACCTTAAACTTTATAATTATTAAATTGTTATATTTTTTCAGATATGGATATTCAAATGGAGCGCTTTCCATTGAAATCATCAGTTCCTAATATGGCTGCTACCTACCAATCGGTATATAAAAAGGTAATAAGGATACATAAATATTATATATTTTACTTAAAATATTTAAAAAATTCGTGGTGCTTGAAATATATTTTAAGTACGGAAAAAAGCTGTGAGAGAAAATAATCATGGCCAAAAGTTTTTCTTTGACAACATGGAACACCTTACTTTACAGGTCCAAATTACTATATTATTATATTACCACATATTAGTATAATAGCCACAAAAACCCTGTACCAACCCGTCTAGCCAGCGTGGTACCAGTAGGCTAAATTGCCTTCAATGATTACGCACCAGAATACCAGGCCCCTAGTCCCCGGCGGCCCTGCTATTCCTGGCTACGGTAGCGGCCACGGTAACGGCGGGGCGGGGGGTGCTAAGAATCCGCGGAAGAGATCCGGCTACCACCCCCCTTCTAAACGACAACTGGCCCTGGTAACACACAACGTGCGCACTTTGAGGTTAGACGAGAAGCTCGTAGAGCTGGAAGAGGAGATGAACAAGTTGCACTGGGACATTATTGGTTTATCGGAGATCCGAAGAGAGGGCGAGGATACGATAACCTTACAGTCCGGCCACTTGTTCTACTACCGGGAGGGAGAACAGAAGTCCCAAGGTGGTGTTGGGTTTATCGTCCACAAATCTCTCATCAACAACATTGTGTCCATCGAGAGTGTGTCAAATAGGGTTGCATACCTTGTACTGAGAATCTCAAAACGATATTCGTTGAAGATTGTACAGGTATACGCCCCATCGTCAACACATCCAGACGATGAAGTAGAAGCTACGTATGAGGACGTCATTAGGGCCATACGTAGCCCTAAAACACACTTCACAGTTGTTATGGGAGATTTCAATGCGAGGCTGGGCTGCAGAAGCGATGATGAGCTGAAAGTGGGGCCATTTGGATTTGGGCAGAGGAATCCCAGAGGACAGATGCTGGCGGACTTTATGGAGAAAGAAGGACTCTTCATGATGAATTCTTTCTTCCAAAAGCCGCCGCAGAGGAAATGGACCTGGTTGAGTCCCGACGGTGTAACTAGAAACGAGATTGACTTCATTATGGCGGCAGATATTCAACGATGTCTCTGTGATCAACATGGTTAAGACCGGAAGTGATCACCGAATCGTCAGAGGCATGTTGAATATCAACGTCAAACTTGAGAGATCGCTTCTGATGAAGTCTACGCTCCGACCGTCAAACGTCCATATCCAAAACCCCGAGAGCTTTCAACTTGAACTGTCAAATCGCTTCCAATGGCTAGACAGCTGCGCATCAGTGGACGATATAAATAGCAGGCTGGTAGAAACTGTCCATACGGTGGGGTCCAAATTTTTCAAGACCCACCGTACAAATAGACCTCAGAAACTATCCGACCAAACCCGGAACCTCATGGCTAGTCGACGTTCAATGACGCTCCAAACTTCGAGTGACGCTGAGTCATATAGGCAGCTCAATAGACAGATTACGAAGTCCTTGCGACACGATATCCGTTCTTTTAATATGCAGCGTATTAAAGAGACAATAGAGCGGAACCAAGGCTCCAAAGTGTTTGCAAGAGACGTATCTATTGGGCAAAGCCAGTTGACAAAGCTGAAGACCGAAGATGGACGCGTAACGTCAAATAAGTCCGAGGTACTACGGGAGATAGAAAGGTTCTATGGACAGCTGTATACCTCGGTCTCAGCTGAACCTGCTAGTTTAGCTGCAGACCCAAGAGCCAGGCTAACACGACACTATACCGAAGACATCCCGGACATCAGCCTGTACGAGATTAGGGTAGCTCTCAAACAGCTTAAGAACAACAAGGCTCCGGGCGAGGATGGAATCACTACAGAGCTTCTGAAAGCGGGCGGCACGCCGATACTAAAAGTCCTTCAGAAACTCTTCAATTCCTCCTTACTCGATGGGAAAACGCCAGAGGCATGGAACAGGGGTGTTGTGGTCCTGTTCTTCAAAAAAGGCGACAAAACCTTACTGAAGAACTATAGGCCCATAACACTGCTGAGCCATGTCTACAAGCTGTTTTCGAGAGTTATTACGATGCGTCTCGAACGCAGGCTGGATGACTTTCAGCCTACCGAACAAGCCGGTTTCCGAAAAGGCGTAACATAGACCACATACATACGCTGCGTTGCGTTCTCCAGCGTTGCCGTATTGACTTTCGGTATATCGAAGTGTTGAAGTGTTTGTATAATAACGCCACCATGTCAGTCCGAGTACAGGAGCACTGCACGAAGGATATCCCTTTAAAGAGAGGAGTAAGACAGGGGGATATCATATCCCCGAAACTGTTTACCGCTGCTCTGGAGGATTCCTTCAAGCTCCTGGAATGGCAAGGACTTGGCATCAACATCAATGGCGAATACATCACTCACCTTCGATTTGCCGACGACATAGTAGTCATGGCAGAATCGCTGGAAGATTTGGGGCGCATGCTCGGTGGCCTCAATAGAGTTTCTCAACAAGTGGGTCTTAAAATGAACATGGACAAAACAAAGATCATGCACAATGTCCATGTTGCACCCACCGCACTAACTGTTGGGAGCTCTACTCTTGAAGTTGTTGACGAATATATATACCTAGGGCAGGCTGTCCGATTAGGTAGGTCCAACTTTAAGAGAGAGGTCAGTAGACGGATCCAGCTCGGCTGGGCAGCGTTCGGTAAATTACGCAACGTCTTCTCGTCCACTGGCACTGAGGTATTTTACCTCAGTGCCTTAAGACAAAGGTATACAACCAATGTGTGTTACCAGTGATGACTTACGGTTCTGAGACGTGGTGCTTCACGAAGGATCTTTTCAAAAGGCTCAATGTCGCTCAGCGTGCTATGGAGAGGGCAATGCTCGGTATTTCTCTACGTGATCGAATCAGAAATGAGGAGATCCGTAAAAGAACTAAGGTTGCTGACATTGCCCGTAGGATCAGTCAGCTGAAGTGGCAATGGGCCGGCCACATAGTCGATGGGGCAAAAAGATCCTAGAGTGGAGGCCACGTACTGGCAAGCGCAGTGTGGGACGGCCACCTACCAGATGGACCGACGACCTGGTGAAAACTGCCGGGTCACGTTGGATGCAGGTGGCAATGGACCGGTCGCACTGGAAATGTATTGGAGAGGCCTATGTCCAGCAGTGGACAGTAAAAGGCTGAAACGACGACGACGAGTATAATATGTAACATTTATAAGTTTCGCGTAAAGTTAATAATAATATAATATATCTATGGACGCTTCACACAATCTGGCCCCGTGCAGTTACCAGAAAACGGAAATATATTTAATACTTTAATACTATACACATATTTAAAATGTTTTTAGGTATATTGTACACAAATTTAATACACATCCATGATCCGGGAACATTGAAAACTTTATGTTCCCTCGGTGGAATTCGAACCCGCGACCTCTCGCAACCAACGCTATGGAGGTCGTCGAAATAATAATTAGTAGATTCTTTTAACACCACTATTAAAAAAACCTAATTATAATTATTATTAGTATTTGTAGTAGAAGATATTCATAAAGCTGGTAACACCGGAAATAAGGGGATAAATTGGGATCCAAAAAACAAACAGCGGCGGTCGGGGTAAAACTGTAGGAGTCAAAAGTTAGGTTAAACTGTAGTTTAAAGCAACGTAAATGTTAAACGATAGTACTGTTTAAATCTTAACCTACACAATGAAAATTTTGGTTTGAAACAACATTTATGTGAATAAGATTTAGGAGCAGTTCTAATAAATAAAACACCAACAACAGATTGAGAGCCATCGCTACCGGATGTGACGTGTTCTTATGAGAGCGAGCCTTATGTCGTTGGAATAAGGGTCCTGTCAGAGTTAAATTTCTGAACTAATTGTAGTCTGTACGAAGATGGGTTATTGATTTTTGTGGCGCTACAACGGCGTTTCATTCATAAGAACATTTGCGTGGTGTTATTCGACAAATACGCTAGTCTTATGTGTAGTGTTTGGACAAGTTTGTTATTTTGTTGGCCTGATGCTAAGTAAAAATGCATTGTAAGAATAATTATGTTGGAGCATTAAATTAACCTTATTTAAATAGTTTCGGTTATTATCTATTTGTTTATTTTGTTGACAGTTTAGTGATGTACTTATATTTTTATGTATCAAAGTGTCTTCTCTAAGTAGATTCGAGTAGAACACGTTTAGTTAAAGAAGTTATGATATTTAAATAGTTAATTGTATATTTTATTGTGTCAAATTTTAATTTACGCTATTTATGAAAATGAAATGACTTCATTATGTAATATTAAATATTCAAAAAAGGTGAGGTAGTAGCTTAGATCGAATGTAGTGTTGTGTTGTTTTTCTAGTTGTAGAGTACCGGTAGAGATTTAGTTTGTAAAAAAAACACTTATATTATATACATAGTGTTACTAAATACTCTTCGTAATTTAAAATTTAAAGTTCGTGTTTTCTTTTATCGCATTTTATAACAAAAAAAAATGTAATTATAAATTATTATATTACAATAGGTAATAAAAAAAATTAAAATATTTAATTTTTACAAGATAATCTCTATATATCCTGCGTAGTTTGTTAATCGGAATTTAGTAACATTGTGTATAATACGCTAAAATCTATGAAAACTTTCATAAAGGGGCTTTATAGTTTGTTACTTACATTATTTACTAATTAATTAATTATGTTATCTATAGTCTAGTATATGACAGCGATTGTCCGCGATTTGTATACGTAATCCAAGAAAAATCTACTTATCCTATAAAATGTGAGATTTACATAAACCGATGAACTAAGATAAATCGCATTTACTTAAATAGGTTTTTTTCTGTGTCACTAAATGGAATTGATTAGATTTAGCCAATGTTTTCATTGGGATATTTTTAAATCTTGATAAGATATAAAGACACGTCTTTTGATGCGTGTAAATATTTTATTTACTTGATTAAAATATTATAATAGTTATGGGTGATAACTATTTCAATAATTTAAGAGAGTTATTATATATTAACAAATTATACACCAGACAAAGAGATGAGGTAATTCTATGATAGCTTGTTACTTTTTTTATTGTTCAAATATCTTTTTTTTTACAATTCTAATAAATTTTATTTGCTTAGGGTACGAATTCAAACAACGGCCGCGGTGTTCTCACGTCTAATGAAGATGATATGGTAGACATAACACCTGGGCCGCATAGAGCGGCTGAATCTACACCTACAAACCACGGAACCTTTCAACTGTATGAGCATAGTGGAAGAAATAGCAACGCCAGTGCGAATTGTAAGTTTTTTTTTAAATTGTTGCCAGTATAGATACTTTAGATATACATATTATTTTACTTTGAGTAGAAAGATCTACCTGGATGTGTTATATATACAGAATTGTTTAATTATGCATTGTTTCTATTATTATCAATTTACGACATGCATTAAAGAAATAAATTGAAACAAAAATAAAATAGTAATCATCTCCCCTAGAACAAAACTTTTACTATCTTATACTTTTAACTATCTTATTTATTCTATGAATCTCTTTTATTTTCAAGCATACATCGCTCAATACTTCAGTTCGTCAGCTGGTAAGAATGCTGCGACAAATATATATTTTATTCACACCTTTAAAAGACTATTAATAATGGGTTCAAAGTATTTTTGGTTAAATCATTTACTTAAAACACAAATTCTGTGTGTGTTCCATTTTAACACCATTAATATTTATTGTACTTCTACTAAAATGTATTGGTAAATATCTATTTCCTAGTAAAAACTTGCTAGTAACACCATCATACTTAATAATTAACAATCAATTATTATTATCACATAACACTCACCTTTAAGTAAATATGT
Source organism: Celastrina argiolus (assembly GCA_905187575.2). Lineage (NCBI taxonomy): Eukaryota > Metazoa > Arthropoda > Insecta > Lepidoptera > Lycaenidae > Celastrina > Celastrina argiolus. The sequence continues at coordinate 19,831,174 of LR994583.1, forward strand.
ACAAGTGTAGAGGCTTTTATGATATTTGTTGATATTATCTATCGTTCACTGCACCCAAATATTGTTAAATTAACTGAGTTATTATAGTTAGCAAGTAATTTATTTTATCATTATTATGGGGCATAGTAATCAAATAAAGTAAAGTATAAAGATAACTTGAAATAGCGTAGTAGCATTATTCTAGTTCCGTAGGAAACAGAAAGGGACAAGGAACCTTTATACCTTTAAAGTGGCTTCCCATTTTATATTCAAAAATAAGTAGTTTAAACGATACATTATTCAACCTTTTAGAAACTTTCAAATTTCCATGCTAATAGGTGAATAATAAAACTGTTGAAAAAAATACTTATAGCGCGTTGAATCTCGGAACCGTGTTAAGGTATAATAATATTTTATGTTTTAAAATATAAGATATAAGACAGTAAATTCGAATGTATTGATTACAACAAGAAATTACACTAGCTAATCTTATCTGATTATAATACTCAAAATTCGTAACCAGTAGTAATGGTGAAATATTATGCGATGTGGTGCAGGTTATAAAAATTATTACGTTCAACAAATATGACGTCTGCTGTTGAGAATTCTAGTGAGACGGAACCCTTAGTTGGTGATGTAGGTAATTTTTTGTTTCTTTTTATCTATATCTTACTTAAATCTAAAAAGTAAAATTTTTAAATAGTTATAAACGAAGGGTGGTGGCACAGATTACTAAATAGTTACGTGGTGGTCACATCAAATATGCTTCTACCAGAGAATTTTAAAATTTTAATGTGCTTAAATATTATATATTAATTTAATATTATGCGTTATTACTTATTACGTAATAACAATTATTTGGGTGCAGAATAGTGACCGATTTAGTTAAATCTTGAAGTAAATATAATATTACTCTTCCCACTGTGAAAAATATTTTTTTTGTTACTTAGTACATATATAATTATAATAAGTTTTAAAATATATCTCAAATTATTTGTTCAATTTGCATGCCAGTTTAATGGGTTTAGTTTCCTTTAGCGGTTTTTATTAATCTATGCTTTTAGCATGGCAACCCTAATAGATTTTGACATTTCGTTTATTATGCTTTGTTGTATAATAAAAAATATTATGTTTAATGCGCTTTCCATCCATTGAATTATAAGTTAAATGAATGTTAAATGAGTATTTTGTGTGCTAGATAAACACCTAAAGCTTTCTTCCAGGGGACGCAGTTATATTTTCCGGAATGCAAGGTACGCATATTTGGAGTAACGTTCTTATTTTACTACAAGTAAAAAGAGATACTATTCAAATTTACAAGAAAAATGTGAAAGTCTTGATGAAATAAATAAAAGCGCGTATTGTCTCTAATTAGTAACTTTATTTGATTGTTAAAATAATCGATTTTTGACAATCTTTCTCAATGTCTCAGTTTACCAATCGCTAGTGTCATTATACAATTTAATACTTTCATCACGTGATTTGTAATTCGCTTTATCATTATCCTGTAATAACACAGTCTCTATTTACATGTCCTACTTAGTTAATAATAATCTCATAATGTATTTTGCTGTAACCTAAATTGTATTACATACTTTAATTGATTGTTAAAATATTCCATTTTTGACAATCTTTCTCAATGTCACAGTTTACCAATCGGAAGTGTCATTATACAATTTAATACTTTCATCACGTGACTTGTAATTAGCTTTAGCATTATCCTGTAATAACACAGTCTCTATTTACATGTCCTACTTACTTAATAATAATCTCATAATGTATTTTGTTGTAACCTAAAGCTTTTATCCTTTTAGTTTACTTTGTATTATAACTTACATATGTACATATGTATAACAATACAAAAGTATAGGATCAATAAGATATGAATTAGTATTATAATATTAATACAATGAAAATTAGTCTGTAAAATAACGCTTTTGAAATGTATTTACAATAATTGATTAATATTTCAAATTGGATCAATGTCTTATAGGTGATGCAGATGATATTCCGGGTATTGGCCAATATGATGACTTTCACACTATTGATTGGCAGAGAGACATCGCTAGAGACCGTATGCGACATAGGTATATTGTGAAAAAGCGACAAGATTCAATATGGGATCTAATAAAGGTAGAGTTTTGGTGTTTGATTAATATTTATTTTAAAAGATTTGTAGTTACATTTTAATTAATACTATAAAATATGTGTCTACTTATGTAGTAATAGTATGAAAACTACTTTAATTTATAATAAAAATATTTATGACACAAATTGGTGAAGAAAAAGAAAAATAATTTTACAATTAATTCACAACAATATTCCAATTTGTTTATTTTCTTATGTAGGGTGCCCACGATGCTTGGTCAGGGTGGGTCTGCGTACTCCTGGTTGGAGTGTGTACAGGCATGGTAGCTGGTGTCATTGATATTGGAGCATCATGGATGACGGATCTCAAGTTTGGAATATGCCCGCAAGCCTTCTGGTTCAACCGTGAGCAATGTTGTTGGTCAAATAATGAAATAACATTTGACCATGGTAATTGTTCAGAGGTAAATAAAAATAATGGTATTTGTTATTTGTCTATGGGTAGCATGGTGTTTGAGGATTGATTAACCTAATGTTGTTAGTAGTAGGAAAATACTTAGTGTATTTGACTAATGACTAATTAGTTACAATAATCCTCAAAGTCTTGATTTCTCCTACTTCTTAGTGTTAAAAGCTTGTTAAAATACCATGCTTCCTCATTCATTGACAGGAAATACGAGAGAGATAACACAATATTTAATAAAGGATTAACTATTACATGTGTTGGTGAAATTGGCACAACTTTTCCAGTATTCAAAAATAATTTTCTAGGTTATACAATTTTTTGTATCCTAGCATATTTATTAATGAAATTTAACTTGTAATTCTTTGTCCAGTGGATGACATGGGCGCAGCTATTTGGAGAGTCCCGAGATGGTCCTGGAGCATACATAATCAGCTATCTCTTTTACATAGTATGGGCACTGATATTTGCTGCACTATCTGCATCACTTGTGCGAATGTTCGCTCCTTATGCTTGTGGATCCGGTATGTATTTTTGTTATAAGCTATTATTTCTGTTAAGCTTTTGATAAAGATGGTTGGTTAATAAGACCGGAATTTGTATCTGCAGTTACAAACTACTTTTAATGGCATTTCAAATAAAATGTAAAGTAATTTTGGAGTTGCCTCTCTTGGTGGATGCCTGTTTATTCATATTGACTATAAAGTTTTAAAATTCTTAATAAAACTATGAAGCAGGCGTAACATAAATGCCAAATGCATATAAACATAGTCAGATATTATACAGATAAAAAAATAAGCTTCTCAAAAAATATTTAGAATTTTGTTGTATAATTCTTTGATGTTGCATACGCCGGGGTAATGGCTTATAGTCAGGTAAAGTGTTTGCCTGTTGTGTTTTATCCATGAATGATAAGGTTTAACCTGCCAAAGTCATATGTTTTAATGTTTTAGGTATTCCCGAAATCAAAACAATTGTGTTTTATCCATGAATGATAAGGTTTAACCTGCCAAAGTCATATGTTTTAATGTTTTAGGTATTCCCGAAATCAAAACAATTGTGTTTTATCCATGAATGATAAGGTTTTACCTGCCAAAGTCATATGTTTTAATGTTTTAGGTATTCCCGAAATCAAAACAATACTCAGTGGTTTCATCATCCGTGGGTACCTTGGCAAATGGACTCTTATCATCAAGGTTGTTGGATTGATTCTCTCTGTGTCATCAGGCCTGTCTTTGGGAAAAGAGGGCCCCATGGTTCATATAGCAAGTTGCTTGGGTAAGTTCAGTGATATTCTGAAGTCTATTTATACTAACAAATAATCTTACATATAAAAATTAATTGCTGTTTGTTAGTCTTGCTAAAAATCGAGAACGGCTGAAACGATTCGGCTATTTTTAGTCTTGAAATGTTTGTGGAAGTCCCGGGAAGGTTTAAACGGTTTATATGGTTAACAAAGTGGGCACAGTCAGCTAGTATAATATAAAATATCGTTTTACTAACTTTAACAAATATTTACACCATACCTACAGGTATTATCAGGTATGTTCTGCAGAAATCTATATAATACTATTTAATATTATAATTTAAATCTTGTACTTACACCTTCACAGGACTAATTTTATCTTTAAGCACCATTTTGTTTCCAAATTTTATTAATGTACCAAATGTTGTTCTGTTTGTGAGTCAATAAATAAATAAATATTTAAATTGTTTAACAATACGGACAGGAATGGAGAAAGCTCCACCGATAAGAGTGAAGCTCTTAAGTTAGAAGAACAATATAGTGCAAACAATAATTTTCGACTCTAAAGATGATTAATTTTTGGGCTACTCACATACTATATAATTTCTAGAATGACAAAAGGTAGTATAATCATATCCCAAAGTTATAGTGACTGCTCTTTTTACACCCTTTATAACATTTTATACTCTATATAAAACAATATCCCACGGGAATACACATTCGGGATAAAAATATATAGATAAGTAGTATTACCCTGTTGTGATAATCCAGGGTGTTATCCTTCTGCACACAAAATTAAAAAAAAAATAGTTTGCGCGTAAGGAAGAATCAAACATACACACTCACTCAGAAGCTTTCGTTTCAGGTAACATTCTGTCATACTTATTCCCCAAATATGGACGCAACGAGGCTAAGAAGCGTGAGATTCTATCTGCGGCGGCTGCTGCCGGGGTATCAGTTGCCTTCGGTGCACCAATTGGTGGTGTACTCTTCAGCCTTGAAGAGGTATGTTACCAATGTACTTTTGAATAGTCATGCTAGGAATAGCCCAGCTTAAGTGGTATACAGGAAACTCCCAGAGAACTGTTGTTAAAGAATGCTTGCGTTCGGTTTAAAGTGATTAATAGTCTACTTGGGGTGATTTTGTAGATAACTTTTTTACCTAATACATAAATGAATAAATTTGTTACTGTGACAAATTTTGTATAAAAAAATTGTCTGACACCCTAAATAGTCCTTAAAAATAATCAAATTTCTATTTTAAAAGTTATATTATTTACTTTAAGTTTAAACTTTAAATAGGTACTAATATTTAAAAGGTTACAAATTAAACTACATAAGTAACTAAGGCTATAAACTAGCATAAACTCGCTCAGTCAATTGCCCATATGATGAATTCGATACAATTCAATCGGGTGAATTGGCCACGGTCACTTCAATATCCTCTGGCAGCTAACTGCATAATGTCTAGGTGGAGGACGGTACACTATTGTTAGATGCTCCATTATAGTGCACTTGGAACTGTTTCTGTGTCTAAATTGAACACAATGTTTTTTTTAAATCATTTATTCATCTAAGATTACACTTATATACTATAACAATACTATCTGTGTGACAATTTTCTTTAAATAGTTAACGTTTATTTGCTATAGCTTATCTTCTTCTTCTTTCTTCTTCTTATACAAAAAGGAATTGCTATTTGTTAGTCTTGCTGAAACTCGAGACTGGCTGAATAGATTCTAGCCGAATCGATTCAGCCGGTCTCGAGTTTTTTAGTCTTGAAATTTTAAACTCAAGAACGGGTGAACCGATTCGGCTATTTTTAGTCTTGAAATATTCGTGGAAGTCCTGCGAAGTTATTGATCCAATCTCGATAATCTTTTTCTCTGTTTTCTGTCCTTTCGCTGTATCTAAATGAATTTGTATCAAATAGATAAAAGGAATACTATTAATAATTTGTAATTTACATACATACATCCTTACGTGCTTTATTTTCAAAAACTTTAAGTCACTGAAGTATTGAATAAAAGAGCAATGCACTTGTACCTTATCTTATAAATTTGTAAATACAAATTATTTACTTTATAAATAAAATAATGATAAACATGGGCTTATCATATGCCTTACGAGTATCTATAAGTGGGCGTTAACTCTTATCATAAAGCAACCTGTTGTATTTGCTAATATCATAAAAAATCTGTAAGTTAAAAAAAAATAACGTGAGTCTGGCGTATTTTTTTTGTAAAAGGTGTGTCCTGCTAATGCTATAACGTTTTGGAAAAACGTTATCAGTAGACTCGCCAAAACATACACTACACACTAACTTTTCCACCGCTACACAACGCAATACTGCCAACATTACACAACTTATGTCCCACTTCACGAAATCACTGCCACAGAAAGTGTGGGAGAAGAAATCTGGTTACACATCAATAAGTATCATCTTCGGCCGTTTTAGCTAGTCCACTTCTGGACAGCGGCTTTTTTTAAATGTCGCTAGAGAAATGCATTATGCATTACGCGGGGTATGTGGGACACTCGGCTTACTACGGCCGGCTACCCACTAAAACCACTTGCCATCAGCCGTTATGTTGGGTGGAGTGTCCTGGATCTGTCAAAACACAGGCCACTCCTCCGACCAGCCCGTTACCTCTAGGGATAAGGACTTACCTATGACGAGGACTACCAATAGGGACTGGACTTCCATCAAATTAAGAGAGCGCTCCGGCAAACTGAAGCGCTCTCCTCGGCGCCGAGACTGACAAAGCCGGGGAGGTTACCCATCCCTCTACCCGGAGCCCCGCACTAGGCGTGTGTTGGGAGGACCGCAAAGCGATGCCTCCGCACCCCCGTCCTGCGCCGGCGAAGCGGAACAGAGGATGGGTCCATCTCTCTGTCCCTCTACTGCTGGACGGCCTCTCCCAGAGTATATCATAGGGGTGTAGCTGTCTCTATGCTCGCTTGGCTTGGCTTGGCTTGGCGGGTTGGCGAGGGCAGTTTTAACAATGTCTGCGGAAACGCTGAAGCCCATTTCCGGATATGTATAATCTCTCTCTCGCCTTTTACAACACCCACGGGCAAGATGGTTGATGGGGAGGTGCTATTCTTTCCCCGGCACCCCACGGATAGTTATAGTGCAGTGTTTCCCAATCATTGTTTTGCCATGACCCGGTAATTTTCACACTGCCTTTTCGTGCCTCATCTAATTTGAAATTCAAGTTATTAGTTGTGATGTCATTAGATTAAAATATATATATTTTAATAATCATTAATTAGATTAAATAATACACGTTAATAAATACATATTACAAAATGTTTTGTTAATACTACATAATTATATTTTTAATGCTTTGCGAAACATATTAGATTGGCATTATAGGATAGGTATGTCTTCCATCGACTTGTGAGGAAAAATAATGACATGATTTCAGATGGCTTACCACTGTTTCTTCAATGTTGAATGTTGATTATATAATCAAATATACCTATATAGGTAGGTATTATTTTTAAAACAAGACAGGAATGTTGCGATCCGGTATTTTCTTTTGATGGCCCGGTGTCGCGACCTGGCACTTGGGAAAAAACTGTTATATTGGTTACAACTTTATTAATATAATTCATTTTTAGTGGTAATAATTGTATTTCTTGCCTTAGGTTTCATACTACTTTCCTCTGAAGACGTTATGGCGTTCCTTCTTCTGTGCCCTCATAGCGGCTTTCATACTTCGCTCCATCAATCCCTTCGGCAACGAACACTCTGTGCTGTTCTTCGTGGAATACAACAAACCGTGGATATTCTTCGAGCTGATACCGTTTGTGGGACTTGGTATTATTGGGGTGAGTGGTTTATACCTTACAAATTAAAAAAAAAAGTAATTGCTCCATCATTCAGTTGAAGACATGAATGGATAAAGGTGATATGTAGCAAAATTATGACTTTAAGAAAATTTAGTTCAAACTGTTGCTTAAACATTTAACGTTCATTAATCTAAAGATCCGTCTCTAGAATCAATGCAATTAATATGTTACTACATATCCTAAAATGTTTTAGTTACAGTTTAAACTCAATTTTCTCGGTATTTTATTTTGCGACATATCTTCTTCATTCCTTCATCAATTCATATCTTCAATTATAAGTTGGTTTGGTTCGAGGCCTCAAATAAATATGTGTGTGGCCTTTGAGTGTATTCGTTAGAAACATATAAAAACTTAAAATGCAAATCTGTCGTCTTTATATTATTAGTATACCTAATGATTAATGATTATATGATAAGTAAAAGATATTTTGAAGTTCACATATAACACCAATTAGATATGTTTAATAAACTTTTCAGGGCTGCATAGCGACGATATTTATCAAGGCTAATATCTACTGGTGCCGCTATAGGAAGTACTCTAAACTCGGACAGTATCCGGTCACAGAGGTACTGGTGGTAACCCTAGTAACGGCTATCATCGCCTACCCCAATCCGTACACTCGAATGAACACCAGTCAGCTGATCTATTTGCTGTTCAATCAATGTGGAATCTCCAATTCTGATCCTCTGTGGTAAGTAAATAAATAATCTATACGGAAACATACTCATACTATTTGATGTGTTGGTAAAAAAGTGGTGTGGGTATGTTCTTTTAACTAGTAAATTTATGTGTAATACTGATTTGCGAAAGATGCTAAATATGACTGGCTATTTTTACCCGACTTCGGCGAAGCCAAAAGGAAGGGTAATGATTTTGGCAGTCTATGTATGTATGTAAGTATGTATGTATGTATGTATGTTTGTATGTATGTATGTATGTATGTATGTATGTATGTATGTATGTATGTATGTATGTATGTTCCCTCGTAGCGGCTAAACTACTCGTTCGATTTTAATAAATAAGGTGTCAATCGATTCGTAGTAGTCGCGCGAGTAACATAGGCTATAATAATTTTTAGAAAATTTTTGGATTTTCCAAATTATACCTCAAATACGATCTCAAAAAAAAATTAAATTAAGATCGTGTTTAGTATCAAAAGATACCTTGATGAGCACATCACAAATATGTATTTAAATATTTTATTAATTATTACATTTTATTGTTAAATTCAAAATAATCATTTAAAATGCGGTCGTACAAGTAGTATCTAGGAGTTGTTTAGTTACTTACTATGTAATGGTTTAGTAAAAATATATTTGTTGAGAAAACAGAAAAATATAAAATAAAAAAAAAGTTAAAAACTATAACCCGACTTCGCAAAAAAGGGGTCTAAAAAGGCTGAAACGAGAGAATAATTTGAAATCCAGAAATGCATAGGTACAAAAATGGTCAAGGTAGAGCCGTGGTCGTACCCGCTAGTAAAATCTAAGCATCAGTTCACACTGAGATACGGTAGAAAAAAACTGAAAAGAGCATATTTGTCTACCGTTGCAAGGTTCGATGCCGATAGCGGGTGCGACCACGGCTCTACCTTGACCATTTTTGTACCTATGCATTTCTGGATTTCAAATTATTCTCTCGTTTCAGCCTTTTTAGATCACACAATACCTCTTGTACTTTTGACATATTTTGAAGCCGTTGCCGGCCAGAGCTCCAACGCGCTCAACCATTGACCTGCAGATATTATATATATTTGTTATTTCTGTCCCAGCGACTACAACCGCAACTTCACCGGCGTGAACACGGCTATTGAGAAGGCCGCTGCCGGGCCGGGCGTGTACCGCGCGGTGTGGCTGCTCATGCTGGCGCTGCTGCTGAAGCTGGTGATGACGGTGTTCACGTTCGGCATCAAGGTGCCCTGCGGACTGTTCATACCGAGTCTCGCGCTCGGCGCCATCGCCGGACGCATCGTCGGCATTGGTAAGTATATTATACATGGATCTTTGAAAATAAGGCGTGTGTTACGGCTGTTTTCTGCACGTCCTTACGTCTCGCTAAAACTCGAGAACGGCTGAATGTGTATTACGAGAATTTTTGGTTGCGTAATTTAGTGTTACTCTGTAGTTCCCACACTCTAAATTGTGTACTCTATTCCGTTTCAATGCGATCTAAATGTATACAAAAGCTCTGTTTACATTTGCATGACATTAAATCGGAAAGTAATATACCATGTATCGGCGTTGAAGCTTCACACCTAATAAATATATTCCGGTGAAAGATTCGATGAGTGTGCACAATAAGTGAATATGTGAAAATATCGGTGTTTTCGGTTTGTTTACGTTTAGGTTACATTTAAATGGGACATACTATAAAAAACACTTTATTTCCAGGTGTTGAACAACTAGCCTACAACTATCCAAAGATATGGTTGTTCTCTGGAGAATGTTCTACGGGTGACGACTGTATAACGCCCGGGTTGTATGCTATGGTTGGAGCGGCCGCGGTATTGGGAGGTGTAACTAGGATGACGGGTAAGTGAACATGAACCGTATTATATTTTTTCTTAGCTGTACCGGCGTAGAAATAAATTGTAGACATGAATGGATGAAGGTGATATGTAGCTAAATTCTAATTCTGAGAAAATTGAGTTCAAACTGCCACTTTAACATCTTAGAAATTAGAAGAATAGAAGAAATTGTAAAGTATTCAGTACATTAATCTAAAGCGTCGTCTCTAGAATCAATGAACTTAATGAGTTACTAGATATCCTAAAATGTTTAAGTGACAGTTTAAATTAAATAATTTTGCGACTTAATATCACCTTCATCTATTCATGTCTTCAATTATTAACGCACTGACAGCAGCGCTACTTATCGAGTCCAATAATATTTATTTTCTGTTACCCGTCAATTTATTTAAATTAAAATTGACAGATAATAGGAAATAAAGGTTTATTGTTGGTGCTTTACAAGCGCATTCGTCAAAAGACAAGCCGCCGAACACGGCCAATATCAGACAGCAGCGTTTTCGGGGAGATTGTTATTATTTAACTTAAAATTGCCACCCTACTAGAAAATATGCTATGTCTTAAGTCCAGTAGTGGACGTCACAGTTGAAGCGACGAAGTTTGTTTTACTATCATGTATGTACATAATAATATGTTGTTCTATTTCTAGTGTCCCTGGTGGTGATTATGTTCGAGCTAACTGGCGGTGTTCGCTACATAGTGCCGCTTATGGCCGCGGCTATGGCGTCTAAATGGGTCGGCGACGCCCTAGGGCGCCAGGGGATATACGACGCGCATATAGCTCTCAACGGATATCCTTTCCTGGATAGCAAGGATGAATTTCAACATACGTCATTAGCGGCAGACGTTATGCAGCCTAAGTGAGTAATTGGTTTATTATGGCAACCCATTGTAAAATTACACATTTATTAATAAAAATATTTACACACTCTGCTGTACTATGTTTTGTCCTTGTCTATCTAGTGACTTTTCTAATGTATCATAGGACAAAACACTGCATTGCATAAACAGTGTGTAACTATTCTTTATTAGTAAGGGTATACGTAATTAGCAAATTAGTTATAACAATGGTTAGATATTTTTTATATAGGACAACACAGCGTAAATTGATTAATCATATAATTATTACATTTAGCAATGCGGTAATTGCTTATACATTTTTTTATTGTATAAATCCTTAATGTGCGCGTATGAATTGCCTAAGTAAATTGCCTTTACCTCTGGACGAACCCGCCAGAAGAGTGCGTTGCCTGCCTTTTAACACAAATAAGCTGCAAATATCAGCCAGTAACAAAGCAAGCGCTATTTGATTTATATATGTTTTCTGTGATTATTTTGATTTGGTATTATTAAACTGATTCAAATGGCAAATAATCTTAGTAATATTTATTCTGTCTGCGATATCCGAAATCCATCTTGAGTCAAGCTTGATGCGGATGCATTATTTTTACTCACACCTAGTCTTTCACTTGTGTATAAGCTACATACCTTGTGGCTAGTGTGGTATTTTACTGTATGTGTTGTGTAATTTGTTTGCGAAGTAAATAATTATTATTAATTTACCATTACTTATGACTTTCTACTTATTAAGTTTGCTATGCAATGTTTGTTTTATAATGATTTCTTTTATATATTTTGCGCCATTTACATACTTTGATTTATAATCATGCATTAATAAAGCTGTGCGATTTCATTATATCGTGTTTATTTGCTCGATTTTATTCTCTAAATGACAACCATTGAACAGTTCAGTTGCTGGATCTGTAGTTTTTCTATTACAAGTTTTAATTTGCTTTAACAATATTATATTAAAAATAAAGCGCGTTACTTAAAACATTATTTTGGAAAGAAAAAAATAATCACGATTAATAAAGAAATAATTGCATTTTATAATTTTTATATGATTTTTTATGCCCAACCGAAAATAGGCATATTTTCGAACTTCTACTTTAATAAAAAAGTGTAAGCAATATTTGTTAGTTAAGATTTTATTTCTATTGTTCTTAAAGATTCAATGCGACTGTTGTATAATAAAATTGAAGACTTTTGCTCATGTTTTACGAATTTATTTAAATGTATCATTATTTAAATGCTGGCGCATAATATAAATCTATATAACAAAAATGTTAAATTTAATATTGATTTTCGTTATCTTTGAACACTCGTGAACTTGATTTTGATTTTGAAATGTTTTTGTTCGTATAGGGAAGGTTTTGGGTTGCGTGTTTTGCGCGCTAGTAGTTAAATAATAATATAATATAATTCGAAACATTCAATAGTTCTATAAAACTATTGAAAGTTTCGAATGTTATCTGTTTTGTTAATTCACTTAATATTTGTTTTATATTAATAGTAGGATATGCTTCGCAACTTTTTATAAATCTCATCGAAATGAGTTAATTAAAAATGTTCTTGATTAAGACTATTATTATGTCTATTTATTCATACCACCTCTAGTTATATTGTATGAAGAACAAATAGAAACGTATTATTTTTCTTTTACACAGACGAAACGAAACATTAGCTGTCATCACACAAGACTCCATGACCGTAGATGATGTGGAGAATTTACTGAAGGAGACGGAACACAATGGCTACCCAGTGGTAGTGTCTAAGGAGTCGCAGTATCTAGTCGGATTTGTACTGCGCAGGGATCTCAATTTGGCTATTGGTAAGTAATTTAAATACTAATAATATAAATGCGAAACTTGGTGCAGTTGTATGCCTGTTACTTTTTCACACAAAAACTACTGAAATATAGCATGGTAGTAGTTTGTTACTACTTTTTGACCCTGGTGCAATTTGATGAGAGAAAACTAAAATAAACAATAGTTTAAAAACACGCTTAATTGCATTGTCAATTCTCCTTAAGATTTCTGAAAAATTTGTGAAAATTATGCTAACAAACTCCGTTACATACAGACATTCATACAACCCAAGTTTATAAAAGCGTGTTAGAAACAATTACACAGAGCAGAAATAAAAACAAAAATTTGCACAGTCCACTATATTGCGGAACGGATCAACAGTATCCCGTCAATTCATGTCGTCATGAAAACTGACCAGGGGGCTGATTCAAGATGCCATCGCTAATTATCGCTTACAAAGTTCGATAACAAAATTTATGGGATTTGGCATAAGCTACGCTAAATGACATACCAAATCGCGATAATTTAGCGTAGCCTAATATGTCAAATCCCATACATTTCTAGCATCTTGAATCAGCCCCCTGTATAAAGAAAGAAAGAAAGAAAAAAATGTATTCTGACCATCATACAACACAATGTAACAATATGAAAAGAACAATAGTATCTAAAATAATAATTATTATTATGTTGTATGATGTCAAAAATTGACCCCAGCTCAGCATTTCACAGCAAGCAAGCCCACTGCACTGATATTCTGCTAGGGCCAATGAGTGACATCAAAACACAACAATGTTTTTGTAATAACTCATGTATACTGAGTTATGTTTCGGAACACATATTATATTACATATTAATTCGCAGCCAACGGGCGCCGCACGATGGAGGGGGTATGCGGTAGTTCGGTAGTTATGTTCGCCGGCCCCCACCCGCCCGCGCCCGGCGCGCCGCCGCTGCACCTCAACCGCATACTGGACATGGCGCCCATCACAGTCACCGACCAGACGCCCATGGAGACCGTCGTCGACATGTTCCGCAAGCTCGGCCTTAGACAGACGCTCGTCACGCACAACGGGTAAGTACATATCGTGCAGACATACAGTATACACGGATTCAGAAACCGCGCTACTTATTATAAAGCGGAAGAGTTTGATTGTTTATTTAAACGCGGTAATCTCAGGAACTACTGGTCCGATTTAAATAATTCTTATTTTGTTTTGTCAGTGAGAAATGTTGCAAAAACGGGGAAAATTATTCACATTTGGTGACTTTCGTTGCGTGCGCTGCATAAACGGATTAAGTCACTAAAAATAACATAGGCTATATTTAGTACTAGATACTATAAATCTTTTGAAATTCCTATTAAAATCAACTGAAGTACGACAAAAAAAATGTTCGACAATATTTATTTATTTATTTTCACACTTTATGCACAATGTACAATGGCGGACTTAATGCCAAAGGGCATTTTCTTCCAGTCAACCATAGGGTGATGCAGAGACAAAACAAAAGAAAAGGTGCTCAATCATATTATGGGAGATAAATGTAAAAACAACATGTGAAATAATTTGGAAGAGTAGAAGGAAATATAACTAATATATGTATATATAACAAATATTACCAATACCAAAAATATATTTTATAAATACTATTATACATAATATAAATAATACATATTAAAAAAAAAAGATATATAATATATATGATATAATATATATACATATTAAATATATAATATGTAAAAATGATTAAGATTCTGCCAAGAGATTAAAATAACATTGTCGGACCTTCCGCTTAAATGTATCTCTGGTTGTTGCCAATCTGATTTCAAGAGGGAGAGCATTCCAGAGAAGGATTGCTTGTATGTGGAAAGATGAGTGAACGAGACTGGAAGTATGAAGAGGACACAAAAGTAGGGCATTGTTAGAAGATCGAAGGGTTTTGTCATGGCTACTACAAAGACATTGGAAGTGAGGTGTTAGGTAAGTAGGGGAATTGGGAGAACGAAGGAGAGAGAAAAGCGTACACAAGGCCCGAAGTGAGCGACGTTGGCGTATAGGTAGCCAGTGCAACTTGGAGCGAAAGGGGGCTACATGGTCATATTTCCGAAGATTATAAATAAATCTGATGCAGTTATTTAGGAGTCGATCATATTTGTCGAGCTTGTCTGCATTGAGATCAAAATAGCACACGTCAACATAGTCGATGATAGGTAGAATAAGTTACTGAACTAGCAAAACTTTAGCAGACACTGGTAGAAATTTTTTCAGTCGATAAAGGGAGCGCAATGCACCAGTAACTTTCTGGCTCACACGAGCTGTTTGCGATTGCCAATCAAGAGTGGAGTCGATGTGCAAACAAAGGTCTCGAACACAAGAGCTGAAGTTTATAACAGACCCATCAAAAATCACAGGTGGAATGGAACCAACGTCAACCCTTGATAAAAATCGTGGACTGCCCAATAGTATTGCCTGGCACTTACTTGGGTTCACTGATAACCCAAAGTTATTACACCAGTCTCTGATGGTATTGAGGTATTATAGAATATATATCAATATCTACAAAAAAAAAAAGATTAAAAAACTATAACCTGACTTCGCAAAAAATGGATCTAAAAAGTCTGAAACAAGAAAATAATTCAATTTGAAATCCTGAAATGCATAGGTACAGAAATGGTCAGGGTAGAGCCGTGGTCGCACCCGCTATTGGCATCGAGCCTTGAATTTTTTTTCTACCGTATTTCGGTGTGAACTAATGCTTAGATTTTATTAGCGGGTACGACATTTTTGTACCTTTGCATTTCTGGATTTCAAATTGAATTATTTTCTTGTTTCAGACTTTTTAGATCCATTTTTTGCGAAGTCGGGTTATAGTTTTTTAATCTTTTTTTTTATTTAATATTTTTCTGTTTCCACATCAAATGTTATAATTTTATTATTATATTTTTATTTAATTGTCCATTACATAGAAAGTATCAACTCCTAGATACTACTTGTACATTTTAAACCTTTATTTTGAATTTAACAATAAAATATAATAATAAATAAAAAATATAAATACATATTCGTAATGTGCTAGCCAAGACCTATCTTTTGATACCAAACACGAGACAAATATCTTAATTTTTTTTTTGGAGATAGTTTTTGAGGTATAATTTTCAAAGTATAAAATTTTTCAAAAAATTATATAGCCTATGTTACTCGCGGCATTAATACAAATCGATTGACACCTCATTCATCAAAATCGGACCAGTAGTTTAGCCGCTACGAGGGAACATACATACATAGACTGCCAAAATCATTACCCTTCCTTTTGGCTTCGCCGAAGTCGGGTAAAAAACTTCGCGAGACCATATGTCTAACTATTGTAGTTACGTCACTATAACAACTTTTTTACATTTAACAAATTGATAGAAATGCTGATCAAAATCTTGTGAATGTTATCCATACCATTTGTAAATTTTTATCCAAATAAATAATTTAATAATCAAGACTGTCTCAATACCTGATTTTAGAATTATTGAAATCGGACATTCCTTTCAAAATATATCATGAAATTAAAATAAAAATACATGCCGGCGGCGACCGCCACGCAGCTCATCGAGTAATTATGAACTAGATAGCAGTGCGGCTAAAACTCGAGAACGGCTGAACCGATACGGCTATTTTTAGTCTTAAAATATTTGTGGAAGTCCCGGGAAGGTTCAAACGGTCCATCACAAACTCTTTCTATGCTCAACGAAGAGGGCACGGGTCAGCTGGTGTTAAAATAATAAGACATGAATCGATGAAGGTGATATGTAGCAAAATTATGATTTTAAGAAAATTGAGTTCAAACTGTCACTTAAACATTTTAGAATACGTCGTAACGTATTAAGTACCTTAATCTAAAGATCCGTCTCTAGTATCAACGTACTTAATACGTCACTACATATCCAAAATTTTTAAGTGATGCTTTAAACTCAATTTTCTTAGTATTTTTTTTGCGACATGTAACCTTCATCGATTCATGTCTTCAATTATGTTTTTTTTTGTTCCGAATAAAGGCTATAAATAAATAAATTTAAAGAGGATACATAATGGCCATTTTTCCATACAGAAACAGGGGTCAAGACGCCTGTTTGCTATGTGTAATCGTGTATTACAAGTCAATGTAGAAAAGGATGCATGCTGTCTTTAAACTCTGCATCATGACATTTTTATAGATTGTAGATTGTAGGTATTATAATAGGTAAATAAAAGTTTAAAAAACTATAACCCGACTTCGCAAAAAAGTGGTCTAAAAAGGCTGAAACAAGAAAATAATTCAATTTGAAATCCAGATATGCATAGGTACAGATATGATCAAGGTAGAGCCGTGGTCGTACCCGCTATTGGGATTGTATATTACAACAGCAGACGAATATTATAGATTTGTTTAGCGGGTACGACCACGGCTCTACCTTGACCATATCTGTACCTATGCATATCTGGATTTCAAATTGAATTATTTTCTTGTTTCAGCCTTTTTAGACCACTTTTTTTGCGAAGTCGGGTTATAGTTTTTAAAACTTTTATTTTATTTTACATTTTTCTGTTTCCACATGAACTATAACATTATATGTTCACTAAACTAACGTTAAATTAACACATAGAAAGTAACTAAACAACTCCTAGATACAATTTGTACGACCGCATTTTAAACCCTTATTTTGAATTTAACAACAAAATATAATAACTAATTAAAATTTTAAATACATATTTGTAATGTGCTTCTCAAGACCTATCTTTGGATACCAAACACGATACAATTCTCTTAATTTAATTTTTTTTGGAGATAGTTTATGAGCTATAATTTTCAAAATCCAAAATTTTTCGAAAAATTATATAGCCTATATTACTCGCGGGACCATTACGAATCGATTGATACCTTATTTATTAAAATCGGACCAGTAGTTTAACCACTACGAGGGAACATACATACATACATACATAGACTGCCAAAATCATTACCCTTCCTTTTGGCTTCGCCGAAGTCGGGTAAAAATGGGGCCACCACGCGAGTTTTTTTTCGTCGGTTCTCTATCCCTTTTTCTTTCGGTAACCCAGCGTACTTTCCGAACTCACATAGTAGGCATCATATAGAAACGACGTTCAGAAAACAAAACTCTGGATATATTATTCATATATTATGATAGCACATTATACAATCCACATTGCAAACTAGCTAACAACGTCCAAATTATCATATTAGTAGCCAGTGTTTTAATTAAGTTTTGTTTATTTTCAGGCGTTTGCTGGGTGTTATAACGAAGAAGGATGTCCTAAGGCACGTTAAACAAATGGACAATGAAGACCCGAATTCAGTGTTGTTCAACTAGACGTAGATGTATGTCAGCTAAATATGAATCATATGAATTTTATGTATTTTTTATTTAATGATGTATTAGCAAATTTAATTAAGTTTCATTAGTATAAGCAATTGTATATGAGGTTTTTATATTATGAATATTATAATGAATCACTTTTTTGTTATCATTCACCGCAGTTATTTATCGCATACGCTACGATTGTTTCGTTTGTATAATTATATTACAAGATGTATTTTCTAACAATATAATTTATGTTTTATATGTAGCCCAACTTTTATTTTTTACTGACCTAATTCAAATGAATGTAACATTCCTAAATAGATTATTTTTACGATTAATGTTATTAAATGCTATCCAATTTGTACAATATAGGACTATTTAGGTCATCATTTCATCGATTCAGAATCGAATGAAATATTTGGAATTAGAGGAATTAACATGAGATACATTTGTTTTACAAATAATGATAATGGTAATGGTATATCTACATAATCTATATACACGTATTACGATAAAATAAAATTTATCGTTTGAATAATCTACATTATAAGGACACATACATAAATTCGCTAAGTGCACATGAGCTTTGTAAGTTAAATTTATAAAGTATTGTATATTCATAAATAGCAGTTGTAAATATTTGTATAAAATGTTTTATTATGCGTTTTTTCGCTTCAAATGTTTTATGCTTACTTTCTAAACATATTTACAAACATGATTTATCCACAATTATAGCACAGAAGATTATGGTTTGATTTTCAACTAAATGACAATATTATCATTCAAACAAATTGTATTTGTTGCCAGTATGAACCCAATTATTTAAAAATACTTGTGTTATTACACACATGCCACTCTTTTAATATTCCAATATGCGACGGATACTCTATAGATACTAATCCATGCTGCTGTCTTTGTCTGGCAAGTGGCTTAGACAAAAATAGCAACATCAATTAGTTTATTTGTAGTGTAAATATTTTAGGGTGGTAGGACTGTGGCTGCAATTTAAAGGAATTGCATAAGTTTTGAAAGTAAGAACTGTTATTTTAAGTTAAACGAACTTATTATAATATAGGCCTTCAATAGTTTAAGCTTCAAAAAGTATTATTTAGCTTAAAATGTGTTGCCATTTATCATAATAACGTTTTTATTTTGTATTATGTTTTTAATAACTTGTAGTGTTGGTCAATTTATATTTTACATAACTCTTTTTGTTAACATCTCTTATTATCTACTAATTTAAGGGATCATAAAATAACAAATAACTAACGCAAGGCAGTCTAATTATGCTTATGACATCTTATAAACCTTTAATAATTAATTTAAACCTTTTTTGTAATTATTCAGTACTGAGCATAATAAAATCATGAACATTAAATTACCTGTTAAGTTTTAGTAAACGTTACAATAATTTATTATACTTTCATATAATATTTGAATATGAATTTAATTAGATAATTTTAATAAATATTTTTTTTTATTTTGTAGACAATTTTTGTGATACGTACCTACATTAAATATTACTAGAATGTAAGTATTTACAAATAATTTCCATATCTTGACGTATCTTGATGTCTGTAATTTTGTAATGAGTATTAATAATTTAAATACATATCCATTTTTATAATTATAAATTAAAATTATTTGATTCTTGACATCTATGTCTAACTGATTTTATGTCGAATTGTTATAATAGTCGTTACTTTACGGTACGAACGAGCGGTAGAATTATCACAAATCACTTTTTATATCTTTTTCTTATGAATTGCTGTTCGTTAGTCTCGCAAAAACTCGAGATCGGCTGAACCGATTCGGCTATTTTTAGTCTTGAAATATTCTTGAAAGACTAGGTAAGGTGTAAACGGCGAGAAAATACTGTTTGTACGCTCAACGAAGTGGACAAGGATCAGCTAGTTACTTTATATTTCTTACTTTAAAAGTTATTGCCCCATTTCAGCTTACATCGGAGCTTGATCACTAAGTCTATATGCAATCTGTAACTCTATAAAATGTCTTATATTGTGTTAGGAACGGACAGAGATAAAGTAAAAAAGTTATTACTTTACCATAACTCGGCAATGTTCAGTTTTTAACCTCTGACACAAAGAGAGCGCTGTTAGATGTTTGACGTGTCTGTCCGTGGCAACGTAGCTCCTAAACATGATTAAGATGTGGTGTATTTGTTAAAAAGCTAATATGTAACAATGTTCACTCTGGGTATGACATGGATCAGTTAAAACTACTTAAGGCCGTGTTTCACCAACCAATGTTAAAGTTAACTCCATGTTAAATATCATGTTATCTCTCTCGTATTTCCTGTCAATGTATGAGATGGCATGGTATTTTAACATGACGTTAACATTAACATTGCTTGGTGAAACACGGCCTTAGGGCGTGTTTCACCAAGCAATGTTAAAGTTAATCCTTCGTTAAATATCATGTTATCCCTCTCGTAATTCCTATCAATGAATGAGAAGGCATGTTATTTTAACATGTCGTTAACTTTAACATTGCTTGGTGAAACACGCCCTTAGTGTTCTACTTATTTTGTTTGTTTAGATTGTACCAGCGCCATCTATCATTAGCATGTCAATTATGAGATGAGTAAGTGGACCACACAACGCTCTTACTCTTAAAACTAATTGAAGACATGAGTGGATGAAGGTGATATGTTAAAAAAAATTATGAATTTTGAGAAAATTTAGTTCAAACTGTCACTTAAAGATTTTAGATTATGTCGTAACGTATTAATTACAGTCATCTAAAGAACTGTCTGTAGAATCAATGAACTTAATACGTTACGACATGAAAATGTTTAAATAACAGTTTTGACTCAATTTCCTCGATAAAAAATTTGCGACATATCACCTACATCCACATCTCTCAATCAATAGGATTTAGAATTTGACAATTGGTCAATATTAAACTCGACACTAGCGCCGAATTGGTTTTAAATAGAGGTCTATTTTATGTAACTAAGAGAAATTAGTTAGAAAAAATCCCGTTCTCAATATTGTTTTCAAGAGTAGCATGACATGATATGACAGCAACATTAACATTGGGATCGGATTGGAATCAAAGTTAGTTTCGTGAGTAAGGGGGCTGGTCAGCTAAAGTTAAACTTAGTTTATAATTTTTTTTGCTGCATACATTTAAGTTTTTTAAAATTCATTTTGTACTTGTTATTGGAAAACTATTATATTAGTCTATGTAGATTTTTTTTATTTACAAAAAATATTATACCTAATAATTATTGTGTCTGTAAAGAACTGATTCGCCTAGCTGTAAGTGTATATTGAAAAGATTTTAGAATGGCGACTAAATAGATAGAAATTGTGTATTGTATATAATACGAAGATTATATTAAATAGAGCCATGAAGCTATCGGCTATTGTGCTTTGCTATGGTGTAATGTAGAATAGAACATAAGGTACTGTACATTTACCAATTGTCACATCCAATGCTTACAATATTATAGGATCTGGTAACTCGTATTGAACGTACCTATTACGTATAAGTAGATTTAAAAATATATTACATTCTAAGGCCCGTATAAATAAAACAATCTCAAACCTAACCTCACTTGAGAACCTATTTGACAGATAAAAATAACGTTTCGTTTCACTTTTAAAAATGAAGAACTTTATTTATGTTACATACTTTAATTTTTTTCTTTCTTAAAACGTAAAGATAAGATTATAAAATATAGATTATACTTATTTGAATATTTTCTATACTCTATATTAAAAACTCTGTATAAAAAGAAACGAAATCAAGGTACTATGTAACATTAATAAAGTTTTACTTTTAAAAGTGAAACGAAACATTGTTTCATCTGTCAAATAGATTCTCAAGTGATGTTGGGTTTGAGATTGTTTTATTTATACGGGCCTAAATCAAGTAATGCATACTATGTGGAAATAGTGGGAGCTCCGACCAAGCGGTAGTTTGCTCGGTCAAGTCGAGCAAGGTCACGCCCACTGTAGTAGTATTCTGCTATTGTATTTAAAGCGCTGGACTTGAAACTTTGATAGCGCGATTCAGGATTGTGGCGCTGATTGGTCCGCAATTATATTGTAGTTTAAATATTCTTGAGATGTACATTGACAAAATTTACTAAAATTAGAAAAAACATTGGAATCAAACCTTGTACTTTTGGAAGAGTTGTCTGAATTTTAAAACACCAATTTATATAGATTTAGATTATTCTTGAACTGGTGGCTGACAACTGGCCATTTCTTGGATATCTAAAACGATTTCGTGTATTAGATATAGATGTAGTTAGACGGATTGCTATAACAAGTTACTAAAGTTAAAAATAAATGTAATTTGAAACAAAATTACATTTATTTTTAACTTTTGGCTATTGTAAATTCCATAATCACTGAAGGGTCAATAAACAAGATATTGATTTTATTTAACTTAAATTAAATTAAATACCATTTATTTCAGGCTGCATACGACCATATAATAAATACCTTACAGACTAACATACATATTATATATACTTAATAACTATACTTTAATTTATATTTACTGGCATTATACATAAAAACAATAGGTATGAGTAGAAAGTACTAAATAATTTCTAAAATATTGTAGATGCTATTTTCTTCTCGGTTCTTATAAAATTAACGTCCGAATACTGAAACGATAATTATATTAAGTGTCAAATAAAGTGATGTGTATATCAGTTCACCAAGCAGTGAAAGTGACAGCTTAAAATAGTACAGATCTTTATTTAGCGTTTTAGTATTCGGATGTTAGTCTTTATGGAATTTTACCTGAATTACGCATACAGTGTTTTCACATTTTTATAATCTCATCGACAACAGTATAAAGTGTATTGTTGTAAGTTGATGTAAAAGAATACCTTTAAAAGATAATTACACCATAATATTATGTATACAGATCATTAAAATTTGTATGTTCAATAAAATAGAAAATGTAAAACTGTTTTTTATTTCTCTGTTCTCAATTTATTATTTATATCAACTATAATGTTTAAAAATAAAATATTAAACTAAATTATGCATGCAGTGTATATGCGCATTCCTTAAAAATTTATACTGAGGTTAACTTTATCGTATTAAAACAATATAATATGTAGTAAACAAAATATCACGAATTCAGGCCATATTAAACCAAATTAAATACTTTATTTTATTATATTACTTATTAATAAACAAGCAAATAAAATGTCTTGAATATCGCTATTTCGGCAGTTGCAACTAGGGGCACACGAAAAATAAAATGTACGCTATTTTGTGAGTTGATATATTGCACTTTTGAATATTAAATAATAATTTAAACAACTATTTGATGCATATTGTATACATCAAATAGTTGTGGAAGGACATACAAGGTTTCTTTAGGTTTTGTTCAAAGATCGATTTAAATACACTTATCCTTTATAGTCCGGTCAAAATCCGGTTAGATTAATTCGCACCCAGCAAAAAATTGGCATAAGTGTTGGGAACCCTATTACACACAATTTGTCAATTATCCACACAAATCAACGTGTGGAAAAAAATTATCAAGGTCTAAAAATCGTTTTTTTTTAGAGTTTTCCAGCTAAACGGTAAGTTTTATCATAAAAATAGGTGCGACAAGAATATCTATAAAAATTGTTCATACACTTTTTTCCTAAGAATTACCTTCTCTAAGATATCGATAAATGTTGAAAAAGTTGCGTTTCCGCGCCACTCGTGAGGTAGTGTACATCGCTCGACGGGATTCGAACCCGCGGGCTCGCGCTCGAGCACCAACGTGCTTAACCACTACACTACGGAGGTCGTCAAGTAATACACTTAATATAGTGATACTGCTTGTATAATAATACAGGGTGTAAAAAGAGCAGTCACTATAACTTCGTGGGGTAATAACCAGGCAAGAGATATATCCATTGCTACTAGGCATTTGCTTTTAATCCACTGTTTTAAAAATTTTCATTAGGCAATGTACAACGTGCACAACACAGCGATCAGCTGATTACGCTGAGAGGTCAATAGCACGCGTAAGACGTTCATTACGTACTAGGGCAAAAATTATAAAATTTAATAATTTAATGCAGAACGTTGTTCCAAACAGTTCAGCCTTGCGACTAAAAATAATAAATTGCAAAAAAAAAATGATTTTAATAAATAATGATAAAAATTCATTTCTATAATGAGAAGTGACTGCTCTTTTTACACCCTGTATATCGCGTACATACTTTGATCAAACGCAAGCGTAAGTTACCTCTTACAAGGCCATAGTAACAGAAAAATTCCCTCTTATGAGGTTTGAAGTAAATCACATCTTCAGGCTACATACATCTACTAAATCAGAATTCAATTATTGAAATTAGACTTAATTTGAATACTTGGAACGTAAACGGTTTCCAAGTATTCGTTCAAAAATTGAGATTATTGGAAAAGTCACATTTACATGAGATATCGTACAATTTTTAATATCATTAGGTCATTAAAACGTATAAGGACAACGATAGCGCGATCTAGGATTCAGCAGAATCTGCGAGGCGACATCTATTATATCCACTTTGTATCACAATTACAGGTAGTGTACCAACGTACTCATACTGACGCAGACTAAAAGCGTCGCGACGCATCATTTTTAAGTTCATCCACGTCAGGCGAACCGTTGCTCGTGTCCCGTTGTCGTGTTGTTCCGCTGTTTCCATTCGAGATCACATATATCTGTACTGAATCCTATCCTATCACTACAAGAAGATCTGCCTCAAGAAAATAAATCATTATTATGAGATGAGTCGCCTGCAAACGTTTTCCATTTTTAGTTATTTATTTTAATATTAATTAATTAAATGACAATAAAGTAATTATGCACCTATAAGCGTTTAAGTGTACATACTCGCTAAGCTTTAAAAATTAAAATTGAGTAAAAAAAATTACATAAATATTAGAATATTGACCTCAGGGCATGGCCTACCATCCCATACAATCTATGTTTAATACAAAAAAAATGCAATAGATGTCACTACTGTTAACTTTTGTAAATTATAAAATGTAAATATGCCGAATTGAGTACAAACATTGACATTAAAATAAAGATAAGCATATTTTTAAGCATAACATCACATTAATCTAAATTCAACTCCTTAATTATGAAGAAGATAAGAAACGAAATTAGTAATTAGTATTTTCCAATAGTGGCGCTAGATGGCGGTTTCTGTAATGTGCCTGGAAATCGAAGAAAACAAAAATAGCCAGTCGAATTGCCAGTATTAGGGTACCATTTTCTAGTAGGTTGTGTCTCTGTTATATATCTACTTTGTGCCTCAGGGCGACCTTTGTAATTCTATCTCTCTACCTGTTGCGTTTCCAATCAATACTTCGTAGCTTCGTCGCCAGATTAGAGAGAATTGTGAACGGTTTTCTAATACATATACACTATATTACTCTCTCTATTTTTTTTTTGAGGGTAGGCGCAGTAAGAACACCCAAAGTTTATTCGGGATTATAATTTTGAAAATTAAAATACTTACAGTTTTTAAAAAAGCATACATATGTATTGCATTAAACATTAGTCCAAACCCCTCTTTGCTCACCACATTATAAATTTCACACCACTTCAACACAAAAGAGTAAAAATCACCACTTCAATCAAGTATGGATGTGTCATTGCAACTTGCTGCTAATATGGAAGATTTGGCTAAGCTAAAAATGGTGCGTCGCGACGCTTTTAGTCTGCGTCAGTATGAGACCTACGTGGGTACACTACCTGTAATTGTGATACAAAGTGGATATAATAGATGTCGCCTCGCAGATTCTGCTGAATCCTAGATCGCGCTATCGTTGTCCTTATACGTTTTAATGACCTAATGATATCATAAATTGTACGATATCTCATGTGAATGTGACTTTTCCATTAATCCCAATTTTTGAACGAATACTTGGAAACCAATTACGTTCCAAGTATTCAAATTAAGCCTAATTTCAATAAATAATTCTGATTTAGTAGATGTATGTAGCCTGAAGATGTGATTTACTTCAAACCTCTTATGAGGGAATTTTTCTGTTACTATGGTCTTGTAAGAGGCTCATAATAATTTCATTTTACGCTTGCGTTTGTTAAAAGCATGTACGCGATATATTAATTTACAAGCAGTATTACTTATAATACTATATTAAATGTATTACTCGTATTGTCACACCAGTTCTTCGGATACTTAGCTCGGGACCAGATTGACGTGACGTGAAGCGTCCATAGATAGATAGATTATTTCCGAACCTACATATCGGAGAGAATTTTATAGTACCTAACTTATGATTATACAGGTTGTTTTGGGGATGAGTGTAGGCATTTTGTAGATGGATAGAGTCGGTCTATGCGATCATTTTCTAGTATGGGAACTATAGTCCGATATCCTTTAGTTTTTAAGTTTTGTAAATATGTGTATTTACACATTGAAGTGTATGAAAGTCACTAAGATTTGATTCCCAAAACACGCTGTATATAGGCCCAAGTATGGTGGGTGACATTAATTAAATAAATAAAAATCTCGTGTAATTGTGATATTATTTATTAATTAAATAAAACACATATACATTAATTAGAATGTTAACTAAATTCACTAATGTCATAGACACGTACATTAACATTAATTTAAATAAATATTGTCAGTAAGAGTTAAGACAAAATGAGACTATCACATACATGTATTACATAAGAAATGAATAGTAACACGGTTGTAAACATGGAAATAAAAATAAAAAGAAATAAAAGGCTATATTCTATCAAAACGACAAGAAAAATAAGTTACTTTGTGGTCAAACTTATTCTTAGTATAGGTATTCTCGTTTTGACAAAATATGTATTACAGAGGCGTAACTAAGACACCCGGAGAGAGGCACACGTTAGTGGTTTTGTTAGTTTTTTCTACACATTCCATTAATTTCAACCTATACAACAAAAAGTAAAAAAAAAAAACAAATATTTTAATACATAAAACATATCTATAAAACAATGTAAATTGTATTTTTTGTGATTTTTCTAGGACTACCACTATCCGTAACTCTCACTCCATAGAAATGAATAGACTTAAAGTTTAATTACCGATGAGTATTAGTGGGTTGTATTATTACAGAGCATAAAAACAAGTGCGCAGTATAATTGTTTCTGGGCTTTTAGCGTGTTTTTTCAAAGTAAAATAACTTTTATCACAATAATACTGATTCATAAAACAGTCAAATATAATTTTATTTATTGACGATATTTAAAAAAAATTATCATTTATTTATTTCTTAACATTTACCAGGTGACGAAGGTATAATCTGAGAAAGAAAGGTATAATCTTCTTCATTATGAAGAATAAATCGTAATGGGCGCAATCAGAGACAATTAAGAATGCATTAATGACTGAGTGCGGTCGTAAGTGTTCATTTAATTTTTGTCCAATTAGTATACAAAGAGAGGGCTTACCATTATAACCGAATCTTCACATTAATAAAGTTAACAAAAAAGAATAAACATATTTTATATATCTTAAATCACATTTAAAACGTCCAGTGTTATGTAACATTGATAAAATGGAAATTACCACTACAAATATTGAGCATTACTTGCTATAGATTACATTTAGGCAAAAATGCTATTCACCGATATTTAGGAACATTTTAAGGATGACCAACTTGTAAATTGTATTATACTATGTTCAGATCCAATTCAATTCTTAGGTAAACAAAACACAACAGTGCACTGTAATGCTACCGATAATGTATTTAAAATATACAGTGTACTAAAAAAATACAATGACACATTTCATTCGTTGCATTATATATAATAGGGATCAACAACAAGATTAAATTTGATCTGAATAGAGTAAAATAAGTTATTAATAATGCCAAATTTCTTTGAAAATAAATCTTATGGATATCAAACAACATACGAATGACGTTCGGTTTGCTAAGTGAGAGTATTGGCACAACTCGACATAAAAATTTCTATACAGTTTGTATGGTGTTAAATTAGTTATCATTTTTTGTAACAAATTTTTTTATGTCGAGTGACAAAAACTAGCACTAAGCACATAGTCGATGTTTTTCGGTGAAAAGCGCAAAAATTGCTTACTCTAATTCACTATTGTATATCGTATATGGACACATAGTTTATTCATTAAATTACAATAGTATAAACGTAAAATGATATTGTGAACTGTATTACATTTATCTATAAGCGCTTATATTAAGAGAAGCACTATATTACAAATATAAATATTTATTTGGTTGTAACAAAAACGTATATGTATGTATTTGGCTGAGTGCGGTTGTCTTCAATAATTTTAGTATTGTTTTAGACAAATAATACCTATGCAATCTAATTACTTACTTCATCCAGACTTGAGTGCTTATGTTTTCAAATAGTTTTATAATATTTTCGAACATAAAACCAAAATATTTAAAATACATTGCGCCTAATACCTATTTGAACATAGGACGGAATGTATCTCAAATCAACTATGCAACATAATTTTGTCACCCGCCCGCATAAGCGTAAGGCCTTATAAAAGGCATCAAAAGATATTCAATAGTAAATGAGGCCCTAAATATATTAGCCTGATGTTTACAGATTTAAATTAAACATAAATATAACCTTCTCCTTACCGGAAGTCGGTTAAAAGCCACAATTAAACTCTGAAGACATCATGTATTGGTAAAGTATATAATATGGAACAGTAAGAGCCGCGTGCGAATAGCTGAGATCAGTATTAATACAATCGCGTCGAATGTGTTAACATTTATCTAATTTATTATTAAATTCGCTAGTTCGTCCAGCATTTCCAGACGTGATATGCAAACTTATCCTAGTTTAGTTAGCATAGAGAAGATTAAGGCGAGGCAGAAAATGTTATGTAACGTCTTGGAGCGTTCTCCCACTATCCGGTCAGATATCGGTTGCCAGTAGTTAAGGGCAAGTAAAATATACCCTACGTGTCTATGATATTCAGACCGATATCGGATCGGATAATATAAAAATGTGAAAATTGGCATTAAATTCAAGTCTCTCACGAAGTCTAACGGTTTCGTCTTGTTGTTGTTGTTAATTCCCAATTAAAATTGTAACGTCTTAAGGAACTAGTAAGCGTACGTTCAGTATTCATATTATTGTATATTTACCGACGTTCGTTCTAAAATAAAAATAGAATAGTTGTGTGTGATGTTTAAACAAAAAAATAATATTATAGACTTCGTGAAGTACTGAATTAAAAGACGTGATGTTCAGTAAATAGTAACGTAGTTAGACAACAAACCTTTGCTCATTGAATAAAATCCTTGCCCCTTTAAGTTGCCAATTTATCTCACTAACTACGCCACTGGCTGTAGAAGGCCCCGCGTGATATTTATAAGTCACTTCGTATATTTTTAATAATATCAGTCAGATTTTGTCATATTTAATATTTAGATCGTAACGTTTCATTTTTATAATATGTTGATATTTGCTTACGGTTTTTTGTTACCTATGATTAAATCAGGATTATCAAATGACTGGCATTTTTATAAATTTATTTGTTGTTTTGTAATAGAAATCATAATTTTGCCATCGAAACTTTAACCTTACAGTACAATTAGTGTTAAAAATACTTAAATAGTTTATGCATTTGTTCGTAATATTCAAAGTATTTTACATATTGTACTTAATTCGACCAAGTTTTATTTGTTATATTATTCAACTATTTATAATAATGATGGAAATGGCTTAAATATTTTGGCGGTAAAAATACATAAATATTTTCATATACATGTGATTAAATATTAATATTTTCCATTTCAATGTTTGTAACATTTATATTATTTTGATTCAGTTCAAAATGTATTAAACCTTAAACAATACAAGTTTTTTGGATGGTATTTGTCTTAATTGCTGGATAAGGTAAGTGCCAAATGCCATTTTTTAAATATGCTTACAAGGATTTCCAAATCGCCATTGATCAATCTTGATTTAAACATTGCACTATAATCGCGTATTTAATAGTAATAAATACAGTATTCACAATTAAACATTTCATAATTAAAATGTCCTTTCCGTGTAGTCATATCCGGTAGTTGAAAACATGAATGTTAATCATAATACACCAATCGCTCATCTTGCTATTAAGTAAACACTTGTAACCCACAGTTATAGCATCCATATATTTTTTGCTTCACTGGTAGGTAACTGGTACTCAAAATACAATCATCTGCCATTAGTTGCCTATGTAGGCAATATCAATGACCATAGACACAGAAGCTAAAGTAGAAGACTTACTTCTACTTTAGTATAGTCGGAGCAGAGGAATTAACGCACCACACGTATAATCTTAGGCATATAAACGTCCGAAACTGTAAGCGTTTTGTACAAGTATCACAATTCTATTACGCGAAGACACATAAGAGAATGCTTATTGAATCGCTACTTTGTTCTACAAAAACTTATGTCGCGTCGCGTCTTTATATTGTGATTGTGCTGAGCATGAAGACTAGAAGTAAAAATCTATTCCTAACTCTTTAAAATAAAAGTTTTCATTAATGTGTTTCTATGGCGCCACAGTCGCAAGCAGTACATTTTTAAGTAAGTAGTTGTGGCAACATTGCTGTAATAGCCAAAAACATACATGCAGACATACCCGCATGATAAACACAATACTCTCTTTTGCATCGCGCAGTCGGTTAAATAGAGAGCTAATAAGCGACTAACGCCCGGTTTCTGAAAGGCTGATCAAATTGATCAATTGATCAAATCAGCTAATCTGAATTCTCTTTGAATCTGAATTCGCTCATTGGTGAAAACAGTGACTGCGAAGTGATGGTTAGCAATCAGCGTCACCGATCAAATTGATCAATTGATCAAATCAGATTAGCTGATTTGATCAATTGATCAATTTGATCGGCCTTTCAGAAAACGGGCATAAGGTGTTTTTGGAAAACATTTTCGGCGATTCAAACAATTATTAATTTCTATTATTTTATGGACACTCGACTCGGTACGTTAATATCCTTTTTATCACGATGGCTGTGAATTGTGATGAACGTAGATATTACAAGACCTACGTACATAAGTCTTGTAATATAGAGCGTAGTAAAACCCTTTAATTTAGTGATGTGAAACCGGTTCCACTAAATAAAACTAAAACATAAACGTTCAGTTTATGAAAGACAAATCAATTAACTCAAATAAAAAATTAAATCTTGTCCGAGATTTAAACACTGATTAGTTGATTTGGCGATGATTTACCATTCAGAAACTGGGGGAAAGTCGCCATTACAACGTTACAGGTAATTGATTATACGCATACAAGAGAAAAGCTGTGGTGCGTCCTATGCTCGTGACGTATGTATCTAGTTCGGCCACAGATGACAGAAATTGGGCACCAGCGACCACCGCGCGCGGCGCTATTTACGCCGTTGCCGGAGCACGCGGGCTTTGCATCAGACAAACTCCTGATGCTGCAGGGCCACAGACACCTTGTAGAGGCTCTCCATCATGAACGACAGGTTCTGGGACAGCTCGTTAACGGGCCGAGTGATCGCCACCATGTCTGTAAAGAAGGTAACCGGCGTTTTAAAACTAAAAAACCCTATAAATATATTATTTTGATATACTCCGTGTCACTCATATAACTATTATAAATTAGTTTAACTATTTACTTAAAGTTTGAACCGATTACTTTTTTAATAAGATCTTTGTGTCATTGTAAAATTTATTTTAAAAAGAGTGGCGCTAGTTGCGGTTACTCCTCGCCTTAAGCCAAAATACATCTGAGCCGATCCGGTTGCAGAACGAGCCAAACAATTAATACATATTACGTTTCGTGTGATGTGATGTGGTATGATGGTTTTTCGATTGGCCAGTCAGTAATAGCCATTACTTCTTAATATATTCTAGAAATAGATGTTTCTAAAAAACGTTGAAAAAATCCTATTAACTCTTTTGGGCCTCTTTGACACATTGTTTATATCATAAAGAAACGGGGTCTTGGCTGTTAAATTGGAGACTCAAATCCTGCATTGGAGGCTCAAAAAACAATAACTAGTTTTGGTATGTAGCCTGATAATCAGGCGACCAACCGGCATTTGCAGTCTGTTCACTTGCTTGTCTGACAAGACCATGCATCGGATGGGTATTGGGCATGTAAGAAGTCGGTCCTGTACCGAATCTCCCGCCAGTCGGCTATCCATCCCAGTGGGCTACGTGAGTGTAGGTAGAGAGAGTGCTTCTGTGTATTATGCACACACTTGCACTATAAAATACCTCCTGTAAAGCTGGCCTGGTTTCAATGAAACCAACCGCCGGCATCGGAAGCGGCTATATTTTTATACAGAAAACTACAATAAAAAAATATTCATTATTATTACAATACCTGGATGCGCTTGGGAGATGCCCTTGCAGTAGACGTGCAGTAGACTGGTCACGTCGTCTTCCGGCAACTCTCCTCTCTCCAGGATTCTCTCCGCGTTTCTGTCCCGTACTAGCGATAGTGCAGCGCCCCAACTAAAAAACATACAGAATATTGTAAATTAATCATGTTTCATAAATTATTTTGCAGTTAGAGCTTTTTCCTTCGATTGATTTTTTTCATGCATGCCTGTCTGTTTAGAATGTTCTTGTTTTTAAATGTAGGTATATCATTTTTTTTTAGATGATTTTAATGTATTGTAATGCTCAACTGCCTTACTGAATTCATGTTTTTATGTTACTAAGGCAGGAATATTTAAATTGTCTAATTACTAATTGTTAATCTCACTAATGTGCAATTGTTTATATAACACTGTTTAGATTAAGTTATTTAATGCATTTCTTTTGTTTATAAATAAATAAAAATATAACGAAGATATTCAGATCAAGTTTCAATATTTTTTTTACGAACAATGCATTTGTGCGTACGCAGACTGCATCGCAGTGCACACGCTTACTATCGCTACGCGTACCACTTACACACCGCATTCTAAACTTGTGTAGTAATGTGAATATGTGAGTGGGCAGCATAAATACTCTACAGCAGAGGAAATTCACACCATTAACACCAACCATATCGTTATATTCATGAGTATCATAGGCAGTGACAGTGATCCAATCCAATAACTTCAGGAACTAATCAGGACCAACGTTCGGGAGGGAGAAAGAAAAAGAAGTGTGTGTGTGTGTGACTCACCGCTGGCGATGAATCAGCTGCAGCAGCCTGGCGTCGTCGTGCGGCTGCGGCGAGTGCGGGGAGTGCTCCGACCAATCCGACGCGTGCGCACACAGCGCCGCACGCACGCTCATCACCGCAGAACTCATCTCTACGCCCTGAAGGGATTTATAGAAGTTAAGAAATGCTAATTAACTTATGCGAAGTCATCACAAAACATCATTTTTAAAAAGGGGCCTGGCTGTGTTATGTACACGGCCGTATGCTGTAATTTTCAAAACATGTTCACGTAATTTTTTTTTATAAGTGATTTCTTAAGATATAACATACCCTATTATCTAACGCCGCATGGTACACGGCGACCACCATTTTGTTGTTCGTCTCCAATAGCAGCAGCAATTGGAATATCAGTTTGTACAGACAGCGACCAGTCTCGTCAGCGCTGCGCGACATCTCAAGCGTCTGTTGACAAAGTTATATAGTAAATTATAAAGATTAGCATACATCTGCGAGAGTAGGCGACTATAATATAATATTTTCCTGCTTATCATAACGTCCGTTATTAACTACGCTACAATTGAAAACATGAATGGATGAAGGTGATATGTAGAAACATTCAGATTTCGAGAAAATTTAGTTCAAAATGTCACTTAAGCATTTTAAAATACGTCGTAACGTATTATTATTAAGTACATTAATCTAAAGATCCATTTCTAGAATCAATGTACTAAATACGTTACTACATATTACCTAAAATTTTTATGTGACAGTTTACATCCATTATTTTGGGTATTTTTTTTGGGACATATCTTCATCCACCTTAATCCATTCATGTCTTTAATTACAAATAGGAAAGTTTATGAGGATGGATGATGACGGATTTCGATAAAATTTGATTCGATTTATATTTTCGGTGAATACATACTTAGATATCCCTGGGGAAGTTACTGACACTTCCACAGTCCACCGTCCGACAGTTCATTTTACACAGCTGATGTAAAAAAAAAAATGATATCACACCTCTAGCGCGTGCTCGCGTCTGTCGAAGTACGTCTCCAGGTGTTCGTTAATTTCTAGTGCGGCGTATTTGACCGCGTCTCGGACCCGCGCGCACTCCGCCGCGGCCGGCCCCGCCCACAACAATGGCGGCTCCTCGCCCGCCAGACGATCCAACACGGCGCCCAGCTCCCCGGCTCCACCGCCCGCGCCGGAGAGTATAGCGCCTTCACCGCATACGGATATTGTTTTCGATGTAACTTCCTGATGATAAACATAATGATAATGTGTTTAAAGAATTGCTTATAAAATAAGTTGGCAATTATTATTAAGTTAATGTCTGTATAATTTATGAGAACTTATAGGTATATTTATGGTTGAATATTAGTGTCATGGAAGTTAGTGAACACCAAGTGTACATACACTCGTAGGGTTTATCCCTTGTGATTTTAAGCTCTCTTTAAAAATCTATAAACGTTTTATGTTATTATATTAGCTCAGCATTCTCACTCATATAATTGCAAGTTGTGACCTTGATGCAGCAAGCTTAGGGCGTGTTTCACCAAGCAATGTTAAAGTTAACGCCATGTTAAATATCATGTTATCCCTCTCGTATTTCCTGTCAATGAATGAGATGGCATGGTATTTTAACATGGTGTTAACTTTAACATTGCTTGGTGAAACACGGCCTTAGTGTTATATCGCACCTTTAAACAATAGTCACTTACCTTCAATACTGTATGCAGTCTATGCACTATCGCCATAGGTGGTAAATGCGCGGAGGGCCGAAGCAGCGCTGCGACGGACGCGCGCCACGCGTCTCGCATCCCGCCGCTCAGGGCGGCCGGCACAGGTGTGACGTCACCGCGGTCCGCTGTCACACAGATTGTACATCAAAATGGCGTTCAAAAACAAAATGGCGTCTTGATTTTGCAACATGTCATGTTAGATTTAATAATAATCTGGTTAGATACCCACCTTCGGGCTCCCCACTCGATGCGCTCGATATAGACTGCGCGCGTATACGTAGTGCGAGCTCGTGTGTGTCCCCGTCACCGGTTTCCCTCGGGGCCGGGGTGTCTTCCCAGCCCGCCTCTTCGTCGGATGAGTCCTCGTGACCCACCTAAATATGAAGGACATGAAACAAAATTATATATTAAAGTAAACCCCGAATTGTCAAGCAGTGAGCGAATTGATGATGATGAAAACAACATTTTTGGTGGTTTTACCGCGGGAATCAAACCCACGACCTCCGAGTCCGAGACTCCGAGAGATCTAACCTCTGAAGCACTGGACCAGGGAGGCGTTAGTCATTAATTCATTATAGTCACTCCCAGTCTTGGCATTTTTTACGTAATGAAAGATATATGTATAATATATTATAGCCTGCAAACAATAATTTAGTCAATAAAGTGACTCACCGGCTTGACATGGTGATGATGCTCCTGGTCGTGCGGGCGCGAGCGGTGCGGCGGCGGGCTGCGCTCCGCTATAATACCATCCTCCTTCTCTTCGCTCAGCAACCGTCGCCGAACCCCCCAGTTGAAATTGTCTGAACTCTCACCCTTCAAAAAACAAACATTAGAGTCCGCGTCATGTTTAAAGTAACAAAATGCATTAGACGTACCACAATACTTTTTTACGTGACTATCAAGATGGGTATTGCAATACTAAATTTGAATATGCGTTTCATGTACTATTGAAGACATGACAAGATGAAGGTGGTATGTAGCATAATACTGATTTCGAGTAAATTAAGTTCAAACTGTCACTTAGAATACGTCGTAATGTATTAATTACATTCATCTATAGAGCCGTCTCTAGAATCAATGTACTTAATACGTTACTATATATTATCCTTAAAGGAGACCGACTTTTTTTGCGATATCCATTCATGTCTTAAATTTTTCAATGATCTTAATAATTGAAGACTTTAACCGTTAATGGGATTTAAGAAAGAAAATTTCAAATACCCACTTGTACATCATGGTCTATACATCAATTAAGGGTTAGAAGAAGTAAATGACATATTTGTATTATAGCGATAAAAATTTATTACATACCTCAATGCTCTCGCTCTCGTACTCCAAAAAGTCAAAGTCTTTGAAAACTCCGAAGTGGTCATTAGTGGGGGCGCCACCTGACAGCTCGTTGCCCGGAGT
This sequence comes from Celastrina argiolus, assembly GCA_905187575.2. Lineage (NCBI taxonomy): Eukaryota > Metazoa > Arthropoda > Insecta > Lepidoptera > Lycaenidae > Celastrina > Celastrina argiolus. Next base: position 19,867,615 of record LR994583.1, read on the forward strand.
GCCAGAGACCTCCTCTAGGGAGGACGCCATCGACGACTCCCTCTCTAGGAGCTCGGAGCTCTGGCTGAATATCACCTGAAGAGGTTCGTCGAGAAAAAATTAACATGTGCCGCTTTTATGGTTTATTGAAATACCGATTATTTACATCAATCTCAGTGTGCGTTGTGTTGAAGAAAAAACATTTTGTACCCATTTGGGACTTGTGCAAATCAGCGTTGTTCAGTTTCGTGTGCCGTTTTCAAATTGTGCATGTAAAACCACTATTTTTAGAAATTGTGCTGAATCAATTCTGATAGTACCTCTCAATTGTTGATGCCACACAGTGCCAATTTTGTGCTGATCATACAGTGTGTAGCGCTTTGGTGATATTTGAAAGTCTTGTTATGCATCGTGGGAAGAGTGTGGCTATTTAATCTTGTAGATAAATTTCAAAAGTACATTTAATTCTGTCAAAAGCTTGACTTATATGACCGACTATTCTGTAATTTTTCTTGTAGTGATATTAACTTATGTTACATAAGCAATACTGTGCCCTATATATGATGCCGTTATTTTTCTAGCTTGCTTGCTTGTGCTATACCAACTGAGACATATTCATATTTTAGACGACAGATGTTTATAATAACAACAATAAATACATCACATTTAGATATGAAAATCTATATATTTTAAGGTACTACACTTGTGACACATTTATATTTGGGACAAAAAATTACTTCTATTGGCAAGACGGCTAGTTGAAAGAAAGGAATATTCAACCTGTAAATTTATATATACTTATCCAAACCATTTGACTTACTTTTAACTGCAGACATATTTTATTTATGTTCACGTGCCGACATTTAGAGCAGCCATTTTAAATTTTATTTATATTTAAAATTATATCTATTAGCTTTTGCTAATGAATTTATTATAAAATGGGGGTATAGGGTTTACGTTTCTCATGTAGTCAACATATTCTAGGAAAATCTTTCTTACAAGTTATTATAAGTACCACTCGAAAAGAACAGGCATATACCACGAATGGTAAATTTTCAAACCATTTTTTAAAGTTGTGGTTTTGTTGTTAATAAAAAATGGCTTCCAAGTTTAAATGACGGCACTTACTAACACCTAAGTTACCAAAGCCTATTTAGCACGATGAAACACCAAGTATGAATGAGATAGCAACAACGAAGCGCTAAAGCGATGACGATATTAACTAAAACTGGTATCAGTGATCGGCTGGGAATACATAATCCGGTATACCAAGCTCTGGATGATGTAGTCTCAGCCTTAGTTACTTAGCTAGACGTAGAATAATAAAAACTGACCATTTCCGGATTTAAATAGTATATTTATGGAATTTGCAGCTCCCTTTAAAGTTTTGTCACAGAGCCAATAACGATTTATTTTTAATTAAGCTCTAACATTACGCCGTTTAATTAGGTTCATGGTCCGTTTTTAAATATTCCACATTCTATAACCCTTTCCGCGGGGTTATACAATCTATATTTTTGGCAGGGGTTTCAATTTAAAGTTTCAGCCCCGCCAAAAATATAATTTTGTCAAGATTACACACTAGCCACCCTAACACCAGTTAAAATGTGACAGTTGGCATACTATAACCCCGGTACAATCTGCAATGAATTAGTATTCTATATAGAATACAGCGTGGGTAGTGCAGAAGCGTTAATACATATTTTTACCTTGGAACATAAAGTGGTAATTAAATCATCCTATACGCAGCGATGGGTAGAAATTTGCTTATTATTTGTCTGTATGTAAACATATACATCGGCGGACACTAACACACATCATGCTTTGTACAATATACCCCTACGGAATTTTAAATTTGAACTTTACTACAATTAATATAAGTTCGCTTACAGATGGGCTCTTGGGTAGGCCGACGCGCTGCCCGCACGTCGTTAGCAGATTGACTAGACATTCGCGAACACGGCTCTGTAGAAAACAAAAGTAATGTAATATTGTACAATTCAGATATACTGGGGTAATTTAATACTGGAAACAGAACAATTGTAATCAAAATTATATCATACTGTCTTTAATGAGTAACCTACATAGTCATCAACACCTCTGTGCATTGCATCTTGGTAATAGAAAAGTTATTGTTAGTAAGTAATGTAAAGTGATTTAGAGGAAATAAAAAGGTCTTTTTTATTTTATTAATTAATACTCGTTCAGAATTGCAAGCATAACCTTATAACCTTGTTTATTAACAGCCGGTGGCACGTTTCGTTAAAAGCTACTCATAAGTCTTTTTTATATTGCCCAAATATACCAAATATACAAATACACCTTTACTCTCTATACCCAATTTAGGATGGATAACCAACACGACTGGCGGGAGAACTGGCGCAGGAGCGACTTATTACATGCCAGTCCAACACATGCATCATATCTCTTGTCAGACCATTAGGTGAGCAGCCTGCATTGTTTTAACCATACATGAAAAGAACTCTGTTGCGACGCGAAAATCGAATCCACGACCTCCGTACCGAGAGGCAATCTCCGAACCTCTAGAACGGCAGGGGCGAAAACTAAAATTCTTAGATATATTTTCGTTGCCTGGTATCTGTAAAATTACTTCTTTCAGATTCTATTGATATTATTATATATTATTAACAAAGCCTCCGTGGTCCAGTAGTTGAGAGTCTAGCTCTCGACTCAGCAGTCGTGGGTTCGATTCTCGCGTTGGAACAAAAAAAATGTTGTTTTCAAGTTTGATTAGGACAAAGGCTTATCACCTGATTGTCTGACAAGAAAGATGATCCATGCGTCGGATGGTCATGTAAAAAGTCAGTCCTGCGCCTCCCGCCAGTCGTGTCGGTTATCCGTCCCACGAGGGTGATGAAAGAGAGTGTATTGCGCACACTTGGGCACTATAACTCCTGCGTAGCTAGACTGATTTCAATGAGACAAGGCCACCGTCACCGAAATCGGTGTGGGAGGCTATATTATTAACATACCTGCGACATCCAAGGTCTCTTCCAGCCGGATGCGAGCGCATCGGCGGGCGAGAGCGACAGCGAGCGGCGCGGCGACGCGGCGTGGTGCGCGACACTGGGCTCGGGACCCACCACCGTCGACGCTGAACCAGACGTGGACGAGCCTGGTGAACACATAACAACAGTTCATTTACCAGGATATACATTGACGACGACCTCCGTAGCGCAGTGGTTGAGCGCGTTGGTGCGGGTGCGAGAGGCCGCGGGTTCCAACCCCGCCGAAGGAACAAAAAGTTTTCAATGTTCCTGGGTCATGGATGGTGTATTAAATTTTAAATATGTGTATAGTATAAAAGTATTAAATATATTTCCCTTGTGTGGTAGCTGTAACACAAGTTCTTCGAGTACTTATCACGGGATAAAGATTAACGTGGTGTGAAGCGTCCATAGATACTCGTACTATTATTAGGTTAAGTACCTGTGATGATAGTTGTAGTTTGTAAATAAATAAATAAATAAAATTATTATTTATCCCCTTACATAATTCCAATACAACACACAACTTTTATTTATACTTTTCCACTTTTATTACATTTTTATTAAGTTTTTACAAAAATACGACCAGTTTCGATTTAATAACCATCAGCTGTGAGTTGAAAAATATTTAAAGTAATAAAAGTGGAAAAGTATAAATAAAAGTTGTGCGTTATTATTGTGAATATGAATTTCCATCAAGAACCTGAAGTACATTCAATCAGTTATACCATACATAATATTGATACCTCACAATAATGAAGGACTGAGGAAACCTCATTATGAAATTGTTGTAAATTACTGAGTACATATTGCAAAATGCTTATATTCTATTAACCTTTATCTGGAGTAACCGATGAGGCATTTGACAAAGACGATGGACCAGTTGTGGGTAGACTGCCTCCTCCTTTGGTCAAATACTTGCGTCCAATCACTGGAGTTTGTGACAGGTCGAAGGTGAAATCCATTGTTCGACCAGGTAGCTCCTATAAATAAAATTGTACTAAATTATGACTTATGAGTGACTATCATAAACACTATGAGTGTGAAGTAAGCAGAAATAAAAATATCGACTTAAAGACAAGAGTAAATGAAAAAAATAATGCAGTAAATTTTCAATGAATTAATGTAAGTATAACGCAAAAAAAATCAACTTGTAGAAAAAAGTATAATATATATTTTTTTCATGTCACACTGGTCGTATGGTAAAATTTCAAATTGTCATAATATATTATAGTCTTTAAGTCTATGAGACAATTTGAAAATTTTCGTATTTTTATTTTTGCCAACTTCACACCGCGTCTGTCTGCATTTTGTACCTATCTTCATGCTGTTCACTAATGGATAGAGTGGTTATCGAAGGTTTTAATTTATACACTAAAGTGTATAAATTAAAACGTAGGTGGCGCTGCTGTCATAAAACTAAATTCTAAGACAGTACGAAGTTTGCTGGAACAGCTAGCATATAATAAAGTTTGACCTCTATGTTCAAAATAATCTAACAAACAACAAACGAGGATATGACTGTGCTTCACATAAACGTGATTTTGATATTTCGTTGTTCAAATAGGTGCTACCTTTCTTTAGTTAGCACCTATTATTATAGAGGGAGTGTCTGTTGTTTGTTTCAGACATCGTAGCCCCCAATGATGCACCGATTTTGATCAAGTTTACTTGTTTCAAAGCTGACATTGATGAGTGTGTTAGCCACAATTCAGCATCACCGGTTTGCATATTTTACAATTCTGGGCTTATTTAACATTTTTAAAAGGTTTTATTTAATGTTTGTATGTGTGTTCGTTTAAATGGAATAATAGTACTCAATTGAAAATATCTTTAACCGATTGAGTTGAAATAAATAATTAATGTATCCAATTCATTACCTTCTTCCCGTGGGTTTCGGTGTCGAGTACTGATGAGGCGTGGTCCCAGTGCGGCGGCACGACCAGAGTGGAGCTCCGCGTCACCACCAACTTGAGAATCTTCATCGCTTCCTTGTAGTTGCTGCCGTCTTGCTGTGTATCAGTGGACTAAAATAATTAAAACATATAGCGCCTGGATTAAACAAAACCCATCGTCGTTTCAGCTGTAACTTCCACTGCTGGAGTTAAACCTCCGCCAAAGTATTTTATGGGGGTAGTTAAAAAGGCTCATGGCGGCTATAATGTTACCAATTTAAATATGCCGTATTTAATGACCAATAGAGAAATCGAAGGTTGAAGTTGAATCTGAACGTGCTGTAATTGATCTAAAGCTGTATTTAGATTTGCAGTATTCTTCTGTCAGGGTTGATGGCAATAGTGATCCACTGAGTGGTTAGATCGTTGGCGCTCTATCCCCGTATACATGTTAGTATAATATATTATGACAGACACGTATTAAATGTGTATAATATTCTTAAAAAATCTTAAATACATAATAATAATAATGCCTCCCACACCGATTTCGGTGACGGTGGCAGCTACACGGAAGTTATTTTATAGTGACTAAGTGTGTGCGCAATACACAGAAGCACTCTCTCTTCCTTAACTCTCGTAGCCCAGTGGGTCGGATAACCGACACGACTGGCGGTAGATCAGACGCAGGACCGACTTTTTACAAGCTCATCCGACGCATGGATCACCTTCCTTGTCAGACAATCAGGTGATCAGCCTGCATTATTCTAACCAAACTTGAAACAAAATTTTTTTGTTGTTCCAACGACCTCCGGGTCGAGAGAGAAGCTCAGAACCACTAGACCATGGAGGCGTTTAGTATACAAGTATTGAATGTACTTCCCGTTGTCTGGCAAATTTTACAACTTACGATACGACCAGTATTGACGTGGTGACTTATAGTCCATAGATATCACTATAGTTTCAACACCACTTACGTCAATGAACTTGGCGACTGCTCGCAAGAGGTCAGCGTTGACGGGCTGCGCAGCTGGCGCGTTTAGTTCCACGTAGTACAGCATGCAGTGTAGTATCGACAACACGGGCAGTTGGAGGTTTACAGAACCCTGAGATATATTATAATACGGTTTTAGATACTAAGGTCCATAATAATAAACAAGTCCCAAACACACCTTTTTGACAGATAAAAAAACGTCCCAAAAGTGAACAACTTTATTAATGTTATATAGTACTTTAATTTCTTTTCTTTTTATACCGTAATATTCAAATTATAGATTACAGAAAAACATTAAAATAAGTATAATATATACTTTTATAATATTTATTTTTACGTTTAAAAAGAAATAAATTAAAGTATGTAACATAATCTCTTCATTTTTAAAAGTGAAACGAAACGTTTTTTTATTCAAATAGGCAAGTGAGGTTGGGTTTGAGACTTCTTTATTAATACGGGCCTAAATGGTACAGTTATCTTAAGGTTTGTATTTAAAGTACGCCTTTTATCAGGACAATAATATGTACAAGTACCATAACTCTCACCTTTTCCAATACTTCAACAAGGAAAGCGAGCATTTGCAGCGAGAGATGGGAGTAGGTGTCCCACAGGTATTTCACCACACACTTGGTCCATTGGAAACTCTCCTTGCTGAATGTCCTACGGGAGTACAGCGTCATCACAGTGCCCAAGTTTTCCAACTTCTTGCTTTTCTCCGAGGTGAACTAAGAATAAAAAAACGCTTCATAAAAACTGTCAGATCCACACAACTTTTGTTAGATGCAAGTGATTTGTCTTGTGAACAAGTTTTTGGTAAATAAACGTTATTTTAATTGTATGTTTGTTTCCATTGTTTCCATCCAATAGGCTTCGAAATTACATGGCCGAATTTAATCAAATTTGGCACAGATATAGCCTAAACCACGGGGAAGGACATAGGTTACTTTCAATCGCGGCGGCATGTACGGTTCCCGCGGAATTCCCGTGTGCACGCAAGAAATCGCATGTAACATCTAGTTAACAGAAGTATAAAGATTCCACGAGTAATACTTTGTGCGTTGACTGTTATAAATAATTATTTGTACGCACCTGAGCGATGTGACACGCAGCTTTGACGCACAATTCATTGGCGTCTTCGTAGTGCAGCAGCATGTAGGGCAGGAGTGCTACCACGGTCATGGGGAAAGCGAGTGACTGTGTTGGGTCGATCACTGGTAGCTCCAAAAGTGGTATCATGTCTACCAACACTACAACGACTGGTTCGTATGTGTTGGGGTGGGTACAACCCTGTAACAATAGCATAAATACAGAATATTAAGGAATTATAATGCCTAATGAGTCCTTTGACGTTCCCTAACACTCTTCTTATTTGAGACTTCTTAAAATGTACACACATGCTGAATCGCTTCATGAATTACAGAATCGCACGAAAAGTTTAGTCCGTGTGATAAAAGTAAGATGAATTCTTATCGCACTACTTTTATCTATGCAAGGAGTAAAATAAATGAGTGATAATACTTTAGGGTGTGTATGTGCCTCCTATGTAGTTTACTGTGAAAGTCCCAGCGCTGAATGACTCACTTTTGCTTTCATGTTTGTATGAGAAATGCCCTAACATTATAAATTTTTCCATACAATAATTTAAAAAAATGTACCTCTTTCAGCGCTGGTAATTTCTTAGTTAACTCTATATACGGGACCCAACACATCCTAAAGTGTTATCACTCATTAATATTGTAGCCTGTATAATTAGGACGCAAAATTCTACTAGATAGAAGTTTATGACGTATAATACGTCCGAGATAAATTTAACCCAAACGTAAGCAAAGCCGTCTTTGACACAACCATAGATTAGTCAGGGGTGCCAATTGACCAATATTAATACAATGATTATTGTTGGCTACATCAATCCATAGACTATACTATGTTCTACAGTCGGCTGTTTTACAGTGTTACTGTAAAGGCTTTTCATTTGATGTTTAAATATATTAATGATTGTTTAATTGTTATAAAACGTATTGGATAATGAAGTATGATCCTTTAATATACCTATGAAAGTGTTGATAAGTGTGCACAATAAGTGAATATGTGAAAATTTCGGTTTGTTTACCTTTAGGTTAAATTTATCAGGGGCGAACTATACACAATTTGAACACATGAATGTCGTACCTTGAGCAGCAGCGAGTGTAGGGATGGCGGGCTATGTGTCCCGTGCGCTTGTGTCCTGTCCAATCGCTCTCTAGCATCGGGCCGGTCGAGGGGCAGTCTCGCCATGACCCGCGCGAGCAAACGAACGCCCAATAGAAACTCGTGTTCGTAGTCTGATTCCAGTAGAGACGCGCCCACCCAGAACAGTGTTGCCAATATCGTGAGTTTGTCATCCTGTTGGGAAAAAAGCGTTAATTTTGAGATAAAATAATTCAATAACTTGTACAACAACATCAAAAAAAGTAGCGTAGTAATATACCTGAGTGGTCGCCATTTCAGATTTAATTTTAAACATTATACTGCTCAACTGCCTAAATCCTTGCTATTTGTGTTTCTCTTTTTTACGGTTTTTTTTGTTCCATAGTGTCAATGTTTTACTGTATTTTATATGTTTCAGTAAATAGGTATGTAATGTCTAAATAAATAAAATTATCTGAATAAAGATTTTATTTATTTATTAAAAAAAATAAAGTGGTCGCATATTGCTGGATGACAAAGCTACTATTTTCCATTAATTGCTAATTTCACCAACCTCTGATTTCATCAATGGATATAGTATATTTTGGAACCGGTAGGTAGCGCTGCTGTCAGTGAGTAAAGATACCTAATTCTAAAGCGGTACAAAGTTAGCCAGGACAGCTGTGCCTAGTATTTTAATTATCCGCTTGTTTGTAACGCTTTCTCGCGTAAACCGCTTAAAGTGTATATATATTCTTTTTTTGGCGACATTCTTGGCGCAGTGGTTGAGCGCGTTGGTGCTCGAGCGGGTGGTCGCGGGTTCGTATCCCGCCCAGGGAACAAAAGGCTTTCAGTGATCCTGGATCATGGATTAAATTGTGTATAAATATAATAAAAATCTTAAATATGTGTATAGTATAAAAGTATAAAATATATTTCTGTTATCTGGTACCTGTAACAGAAGTTCTTCGGACTGACGTGATGTGAAGCGTTCATAGATATATTATTATTATACTATTATTCTTGGAGGTATTAGAAATAACATATAATAGGATAGTTTTATCAATCGGGCAAATCCTCGGGCAAAAGCTAGTAATATATAAACCCTACCTGTGTCGCACTATCTCCCAGCAGTTTGAGTGACTGCGCCGATCTCGAACGACATAGATTCGAACATGCACCCTTCTGCTCGCTGCACGGCCTTGTCCTGTCTGCAAAAACATAACAAAGATTGTACATGACATACATAACAGTGAAGTAAATGAAATAGCCTAAAAATAATTGAATACATGAATGGATGAAGGTTATATGCAGCAAAATGATGATTTCGATAAAATTTAGTTCAAACTGTCAATAACAACATTTCAGCATAGGTCGTAAAGTATTAGGTACATTAATCTAAAGATCCGTTCCTAGAATCAATGTACTTAATACGTTACTACGTATCATAAAATGTTTAAGTGAAGGTTTAAACTCAATTTTCTGGGTATTTATTGCGACATACCACCTTCATCGATTCATGTCTTCAATTATCTATGATAATTCAGACATAAATATCAAGATGTATAACAATTTTAGGACGTGTACAAATGATACTTGGACGCTCAAACGGTAACAGAAACGTCATAAACTCTGAGTTTCCAAAATGCTTACAATTTGCTAATGAGACATGTACATTGTACAGTTCCCAGTAGTATAAAAAGTCGGCCTTGCGCCTGATCTCCCGCCAGTCCCAGAGAGTGAAGGAAGAGAGTGCTTCTGTGTATTGCGCACACACTTGGGCACTATAAAATAACTGGTTTCAACGAAACCGGGCACCGCCACCGAAATCTGTGTGGGAGGCATTATACTCGTACCGTGCGCGCTGCCGTGCGGCTGCTTCTCTCCACCGGAGGCGGGCGCGTTGTTCTTGCGCACGCAGTACGACACCGAGTAGCTGGTGCTGCGCGTGTGGTTACTCACGCAACCCACGCACACGCCCGGAGACCGTTTGCCTGGAGCAAAAGGGGATTTAATAAGTTAAATATAGGCCGTGTTCGGCGGCTTGTTTTTAGACGCATGCGCTACTAAAGCACCAATCAAAAACCTTTATTTTCTATTACATGTCAATTTATTTAAATTAAAATTGGCGGGTAACAGAAAATAAAGGTTTTTGATTGGTGCTTTACATGCGCATGCGTCAAAAAACAAGCCACCGAACACGGCCATACGCAGGCCGTGTTCAACTCCGCAAATTCAATTCTTGCGTACGCGAGACCTCGAATAAGGCGGGTAGCTTAAGCCAGTATTTATTAACTCGCGGTCCGCGGAATCCTACGGATCAGCCATTATGTGTACGGGAGTCTGTCTAATATGAAAACATTTGAATTCATATATAAATACCAGCATGTCTCGAAATTGTTATGCTTGGCGCCCGAGACTACGGCTTTTTTAGTAACAAAATAATAATTTGTCTTAAATTGTGTGTTTTATTTAATTATACGTGATTTTCTAGAGGTCCGCGGACTGAAAAAGGTTATGAAACGCTGCCTTCGAAATATACAGTTACCTGCAGCATAAGCGTTGCCGTTCGGCTGGCCCGTCACACCTTCCTTATTATTCAGATTGGGGGTTGACTTGAATATATCCCTCATGTAATCAAGTGGTCGGAAGTTCGATTCCAGCGAGTCGACGGCCGCTTCCAGAGTGAGTAGTAGCTCTGTGACGTATCCTTGCATGTCTTCTCCTTGCTCTGCCACAGTCTCGACTAGACGAGACAATATGTCCGATACCATGCGACCGGTCATTGCGACCCCGATAAAGCGGAACACCTGTTACAAATAGTTTCATATTAACTCACAATTCATTCAATCGATTAGGTGTGGAATGGCATGATGATATATACTGTTTTGACAACATGGAACTGATCAAATCGAATAAACGATTGAGTGCTTATACAGTGTCACTGGTGAGACATGAGCAATATTTGAGGACGTGATATTTGGCTATTATATGAGATGAAAAAAAAATATATTAAAAATAATATCAAATTGAGTAAATGTAGCTTAAACTTGAATAATTATTGACCCAAATCATGGACACCGCGCGTACTACACGATGATGTCGCACGCCGCCGCGCCGTGCCGCGCCGAGGTATGCCTACTTGCCTAGCCGCGTAATTTTCATAGTATCCATGATTAATTTATGTAAAGGAAAATTTGGTAAAAAATTAAGTACCTAATTTTATTACATATTTATAATGGGAATCGAGTACCGAGTACTCTCCGTAAATATTGCACATGTCTCACGTTGTCATCAAGTTTTCTAATTCCGGGGCTATATTATTATACAACATCTGAAAACTAGTACAGTGGGCTTCGGCCTGACCAAGCATACCATCTCTCTCGGTCGGAGACCTCCCTTTGGGGCTTCTACTTGTATTCAAACATTCTGATAGATAGCGCATTTTCTTAATGGGAAATTAGCCTACCACACAATCTCACTGACAACTAACCAACCTCCCAAGGGTGCCCGAAGGGATTAGGTCTGTCTTGGAACCGAACGGATTCGATAATTTCTCTATTGGAAAACAAATAAACACTAATCATTTTAAATCCGATCGAACTAGGATATATATAATGACAGCAGCGTTGTATTCGATTAATCACATTATGTCACGGAATTGAGAGAACATTTTCCTAAAATTTGTAAATTACGCTATCGCAACAAAATTAGCATTAGTATGTAGAAGGTGTTTCAGTTTCCCTATAGCAGTCGAGTGAGAGGGGAATACCTGCAGCGAGCGGCCGGCGTAGTGTCGCGAAGGGCAGGATAAGCCCAGCTGGAGTGCGGTTTGCGCCCACCGCTCGGATATAAGCGCGTGCGGCAGAGATTCGCGGAATATACGCAGGACGTGACGCACGAGCGTCGCCATCTGTTGACAGCTGCGCAGCGTCCACACTGAATCGAGAAGACATAATACAAGGTGTAAAATAAATGAGTGATAATACTTTAGGGTGTGTACGTGCCTCCTATGTAGATGATACTGTAAAAGTACCAGCGCTGAACGACTTACATTTGACTTAACAAAGCCAAAAAGATCCAAAACCAGCGACACGTTTAAACGCAGAATTCATGACTTTTATTGCAATTGGTAGATTCTTAGAATTCTCATTATCTTGTAATTATAGTATAGTATATTTATTATGGTTTAATATATAATATTTATGTTATTAGTATAAAATATGTAATGTTGGTTCTTTATTACCTTATTAATTATTATTATTTATGATTCTCTTTCTGTTACTTTACCGGCACCTATACAATTTTGCTTTTGTAACGCCCAAAGCTTGACTGGTAGAGAATGCCAAATGACATTAAGCCCGCCTTTGTACAGTTTGTGCATTATGTTTTATTAAATAAACAAAAAGGAACAAAAGCCAAACGACATTTATGTTATCACCGTAGTAAAAATAAATCCGTAGACAATTTTAAAATTAAAAACCTTTAGCGGTGATATCCTCGTATTGCCACAGCGGCATATGCGTGGGGCGGCTCGCTAGGAAGTGCGCTAGGGATTTTATAGCATCTTCCACTGGCATCTCGGTCGGCGCCGCTTCGGCAGTCGCCTCGGGTTGCTCTTCGCCTTCTGGTTCGTTGGTTACAATCACTGGTAGAGAAGGATAGCTCTCAGCTTCGGCTGTGAAAGTAACATTAACAAATATCTCATATAATATTACAGGTAGCTATTAAAATGACACAGTAATAATACACTAATTACTTGCACTTTTTCCACTTCATTAGTTGTTGAACATAAGATTTATTGAAATACACGACCGGTTGCGACTAAGTCATCGTCAGCAGGCTTACTCTCGACACAATCGAGAAACAAATCAGTTCGATCTCAACGGCTTTTGGCATTTTATTTCGTGGATTACTTTGAAAATCACCAGGACAAAGAACATCGTTAGATAGTAACTTTTTGTACTCACGACCATATGAATCGACTGATAATCAAAATAAACAATCGTCAATTTATTAGGAAGTACGCGGCACAATAGAATCGGAATCAAAATCGAATCAGTTTGGAGAGTAAGTCGAAACCGGTCGTGTATTTCAATATATCTAATGTTTAACAACTAATAAAGTGGAGAAAGTGCAAGTAATTTGTGTATCATTACTGTGTAACATGTATTTCCATCAAGAACCTACAGTACATTCAATAACATATTATATTAAAATGATATCATCATAAATATATCTCTATTGAAAGTGTCAATAAGAGAAATGAATTGCAGATAATGACATTTTACTGATGGAGATTACAAATAGATTTATACAACAAACACATAGTATTATCATTTTGCGTTTTTACTGAATTGTGAATATTGATTGAGAAAATATATAATAATGTTTAGAATATTATGTTAAATTAAAACTAACATTTGATTTTTTATAGATTTAGCATACAGTAATAACATAGTCAAATCAAAACACACAATCAATGTTTTCCAAATTCTACAATGCTACATATGGTATGTGCTGAATGCATCTTGATGACTTTATATAAATAGTTGAGACATTAGAAGACAACGCTGTTTTTGGCTGATATTAGCATGTATACATTTGATACCTTTTATTCTTCCAAAACGTACGGTTCCGGTGGTAAATATATATTTTCGTTCTACACGAACGAAGGTGCGGACTAAAGCTAGTAAAAATGAATACTTTGATAACATAATATTACTAGTTAAGTTATTAGTTAACATTCTAATGTTATTAATTAATAGGCAGTAAAAAGCACATAGTAAAAGTCTACTTCTATTATGTGCTTTTTACTGCCTATTCACATACAACCTCGGGCGATGATATGGCGAAGTTACACCACATTTTTGACGTGAATACGTATTTAAAATTGCTTTTATAGGGTCGCAATTAAAAAAATTGATAATAAAATCGGGACATACTTTAATGTATTCTATCATCGTCTTTATCTATCATCCCTATCCAAATATCAATTACACTACTGTATAGTTAAATAATCAAAATATCAGTCAGGTATAAATAATAATCAAAAAGTCAGGGCCATAATTGCGTATAATGCTGCGTTTCCACTGACGCGGAGCGGGGCGGAGAGGAGCGGTGCTCAAATTAACCAATCACTATGCTCGAAATCTCCGCTCCGTTTCCACGGTAACAGCACGAGCGTAGTGATTGGTCAATTTAGGCACCGCTAAGCTCCTCTCCGCCCCGCTCCGCGTCTGTGGAAACGCAGCCTAACATAGGGACAGTCGTTTGTTATACGCAATTACGGTCACACACAGATACAACCTTTTTAATTACTTTAACCAATCGTTGCAATCGAATATATTATTAATACAATAAATACCTTCAGGTGTAGCCTTTTCAGCGTTATCAGCGAAAAGGGATCGCACATGATTTTTGTTGTTGTTGTTGTTGTGGGCACAGGGCGGCGCGGGCTCGGCGGTAACATCCGGTTCTGTCAGTCAAACAATCAATTGATTAATCATTAATTCGTATAGTATTAAGCACATGATTGCAAATTACGGTATTATTTTTCTAACAATTTAGAAAGAGTACAGAATCTGTTTGGAATTTTAAGTCATCATCAGCCGTTCTGATATTCATAACATCATCTAAAATTCTAAAGCAATACGAACAGCAAATAAGGTGACTAGCGATAATCCTCAGAATTAAGTCAGGGGGCTTACTCTACAATCTGATTCGATTTTGATTCGGATTCTATCGTGCCGCGTAGTCCCGAATAAATTGACGTTTGTTTACTTTCATTCTCAGTCGATTGGTATGGTCGAGAGAACAAATGTTACGATCTTACGATTTTATTTATCCTGGTTAGTTTCAAAGTATCAAACAAACAAAACACCAATAGCCGTTATAGCCATTAAAAGTAGCCTTAACTTAGGGAAAAATTAACCTATGTTCATATTATGTCATAATTACTCAAACATCCTGTAACATCAAACATCCACCCTTAAAAATAACCAATGTACCAAGCAACGTCATTATCAACCAGCCGACAAACTACCAAATAGTTTTTCATCCTTATTTACATGTAATCATGTTTATATATTTTCAATAAAGGATTTCTTTCTGAAAAAAAAGATTAAATATCTAAAACCCGATTCGCAAAAAATGGGTCTAAAAAGGCTGAAACAAGAAAATAATTCAATTTGAAATTCAGAAATGCAATAGGTACAAAAATGGTCAAGGTATGTTAATATGCTTTCAAGTTCTTTTTTTTCTACCGTAATTCACTGTGAACTGATGCTTAGAGGGTATTTGAGTGATTTTATTAGAGGGTACGACCACGGCTCTACCTTGACCATTTTCGTACCTATTGCATTTCTGAATTTCAAATTGAATTACTTTCTTGTTTGAGCCTTTCTAGACCCATTTTATGCGAAGTCGGGTTTTAGATTTTTAATCATTTTTTTAAATGTTTTTGTGTTTCCACATCAAATATAATAATTATTATATTTTTATTAAATTGACCATTACATAGAAAGTAACTAAACAACACCGAGATATTACTTGTACGACCGCATTTTAAACGTTTATTTTGAATTTAGCGATAAAATATAATAATAAATAAAATATTTAAATACATATTCGTTATGTGCTTGCCAAGACCTATCTTTTGATACCAAACACGAGACAATTATCATAGTTTCATTTTTTTAGATAGTTTTTTAGGTTTAATTTTCAAAATCCAAAATTTTTCAAAAATTTATATACTTAGCCTATTGTTACTCGCGGTGTCATCACCAATCTCCTATTTAATACCTCATTTATTAAAATCGGACCAGTAGTTTAGCCGCTACGAGGGAACATACATACATACATACAAACATACATACATACATAGACTGCCCAAATCATAACCCTTCCTTTTGGCTTCGCCTAAGTCGGGTAAAAAACATATTATATAATAGACCTTAGTACCAATGACCAAGTTATCATGTATGTTACGACGTCAAAACAAATCGCGAGGTGTGTTAGTTGACACTGGGATTATCCATCACCTGCACAACAAATAGGTTTGTAGGTTATCTAGATCTAGATAGTTATCTAGATCATTGAGGTCGATCGACTGCAATATGTCAAGGTGTGTGCATTAGTCTTATTGTTCCCACAAAGTGAACACATGCAAATAGCACATACTTGTTGTGATTATTTAGAATTAAAAACTATAACCCGACATCGCAAAAATGGGTCTAAAAAGGCTGAAACAAGAAAATAATTCAATTTGAAATCCAGATATGCATAAGTACAAAAATGGTCAAAGTAGAGCCGCGCCTTTTAGATATCCCACTAATAACCTTTATCAAAACTGTCAAGTACTGTCTATTAGACGCCTTTATATTCTTCATGCTACGTTACGCAAACACGCAGAACTTAATTTTGATCCTAACATACTTCTTAAACGAAGATCAGATAAAGTCTGCAATGTAACCATCCATCAATCTGTCTTCCTTACACGACATTTACCTTGCTTGCATCGCATCTCTATAATAAAATAAATAAGTTAGTAAACATATACAATAAAACACGACACCAGTGTAAAACAATTTTGTGAAAATGGCTTCTACACACACACACACACACATACATAAACACACACACACAGCTTTTAGCTTAGGCGTTCACACGTTAAATATTGTTAATAATTCCTTACTCTACCTTTTTATTATTGTGTGTGAAACAATAAACAAATGTTTTTTTTTTTTTAAACACAATATTCAGTGTTAGAAGTATGCAGTTATGTTATATCTAGAAGATCATACAAGTATATCTGCATTTTTAACCCTGATTGACAAGTTGAGATTTTAATCTAACTCTAGTTGAGGTAGACATATATTATTCTCACACGTGGTCAATCATTTTTTGTACATCGGTCTCACAAGTGAAGTTGTGATCGTTTGTCTTACTTGTGAAGTTGTGGGTGACGAGCGGCAGCGGCGGCGACTGCAACATCAGACCTAGTTTAGCGGAGCGCGCGGCGAGCAAAACACGCGCCACTGTTAGGGAGTCGTGGTGCACGATGACTATTACTAGTTACTTCCGCCTCTGTCTTACATATGGAGTGTGATCATCTGTCTCTATTTCACCTGTGAAGTTGTGCGTCACGAGCGGCAACGGCGGTGACTGCAATCCCAGACCGAGTTTAGCGGAGCGCGCGGCGAGCAAAACCCGAGCTACTGTTAGGTGGTCGTGGTGCGCCGCTACCGCTACTAGGAGATTCAGCAGCAGCTGCCTACAGTGCTGGTGGACTATCCATCTGAAATAAACCACTGGCGTTATCTACTAGGTTCTACACAAAGGTAAAGTTTAGACCTCTCTATGGAGGGGCCTCCATATTAGTGGGAGAATTCCGGATTCATTAATATAAGTGACTCTTCACTTAAATTCGCATTGGAATCGCGATTGAATTTGACAGTTCGTCACGACACTGTTTGAAATTGAGTGTCGATTTTATGGAATTATTACAATCCAATATAATCGGTATCGTAAGTAACATCAGAATCGGATAGGTCTTGGATCGAAATTCAAATTAGTTTCGAGAGTAAGACCTGATGGCTGCGTCTTAAAACGATTTCCCCTCCAGTTATTTGGGTGCCCACCTGGTATGATCCATGCCTAGGAAGACGATATGTAGCATCAGCGGCACATGAATAGACCAGTCCAGTTCTACTCCATCCAACACCACGTCACACAGCAGCATCACAGCGACGTTACACCTGAAAAATACAGTAAGTAATACACAAAAAATTGGCATCCGCCGTAGAAAAACGATCACAGGCCAGCCGTAGGACTGCGGCTTCCACAAAATCGTATTGAAACTGTCTTTAAGGCCCGTATTAATAAAGAAGTCCCAAACCTAACCTTACTTGTGAACCTATTTGACAGATAAAAAAAACGTTTCGTTTCACTTTTAAAAATGAAGAACTTTATTTATGTTACATTTAAATTTCATACAACGATTGTCTGTAACTCAGATATCTAATGATCGGTTTGATATTGTTCGGGCAGGGTATAGAGTACATGTAGTTTTAATGCATTCAGAAATAATGAGGTATCACAAATTGGTAAACATAACATTTTGTGTAGTTTGGATGTAACGATGATTTTAATATTACAAAAATGTTTATATAACATTTCTATCATCAACATAACTAGCTGTGCCCGTCTACGTCTAACATTTGAAGACATGATTGGATGAAGATGATATGTAGCAAAATTATGATTTCGAGAAAATTTAGATCAAACTGTCACTTAAACAATTTAGAATACGTAGTAACGTATTTAGTACATTAATCTAAACTTTAGATTAATGTACTTAATACGTTACTACGTATTTTAAAATGTTTTTAGATTCTAAAGATATGTATCTAGAATCGATGTACTTAATACGATACTACATATCCCAAAATATTTAAGTGACAGTTTATACTCAAATTATCTGGGTAAATTTTTTTGCGACATATCGACCTTCATCGATTCATATCATTATTTATTAAAACTCAATTTTTTTCGACATTATACAATGTTGTTTTGATTAATGGGCTGTACAGCAGTAAAATATTCAGAATCAGTTCTTGAGATAAACGGGTTCAAACAAACTCTTCAGCTTTATAATATTAGCTTAGAACAAGACAATGCCTTGGGATGCCGAAGTAAGAATAGCCGCTCGCCACTATTATCATGTCTCTCCCGTGGGTATTGGGTGGCTACAGAGGGAATATATAGATTATAGGTATATCCGGAAATACCCAGTATTCGCAGACATGTTATTATTTTAAGTACGCTTGCCAACCTGCTGCCAAGCGTATCAAACAGTGGACGTCATAGCTAAGCTAAGCGACGATATGCTCACCTATGGAACCCAGACACCGGTTGGTTGCTGTCCGGCAGATATTCCGTGAGGAGAGCGAAGAAGCCACCATATTCAGGCATCGGCAGCGGTCTCGGCTGAGGCAGGTCTACTCGCGTGTCCAGCGGCGTCGATGGCAACATACCACTGTTGTTGTCTGGGCACATGCCGGTCTGTAAATCGAATATAATCAGGATAACATAACTGAATATTATAACCACAATTAAAAATAAAGCAAACATCCTATGTATATGGACGACTCCTGTAGCGCAGTGGTTGCGCGCGTCAGCGCTCGAGTTCGTGGTCGCGGGTTCGAATTTCGAAACCGAAGGAACAAAAAGTTTTCTGTGTTCCTGGGTCATGGATGTGTATTAATTTGTTAGATTCCTCATTTGTCCTAGTCCCCGTATTGAATACTATATTTTGCCCGCGGCTTCGACTGCGTAGATTTTTTTACAGCATAGTATACAGCAAGCATTTGGTATTGCTCCAAGGACATATTATGTACAGAGTTTCATGATGTTCAGTTGAGTAGTTATCGCGTGAAAGTGTATCATACAAACGGACATTAATAATTGAAGACATCAATGGATGAAGGTGATATGTTGCAAAAAACGTTGACTCAGAAAATTGAGAGTTTAAACTGCCACTTAACGATTTTAGGATATGTAGTAACGTATTAAGTACATTCATTCAAGAGACGGATCTTTAGTTAATGTTCTTAATACTTTACGACGTATTCTAAAATGTTTGAGTGACACTTTGAGCTCAGTTTTCTAGAAATCATAATCATCTTCATCCATTCATATCTTCAATTATAATAATAGGATTACCGGTGTAGCGTCACCATCAGAGGACGGCGTGGGTTCGTCTTCGATCGGCGGCGTGGTGCAGGGAGGCGCCGACGCGCGCTTGTCCGACCGAGCTGGAGTCTCCGCTTTTGCGCCACTGTAAAAATAAACAAAATTATAATCGGTCTACAAACGGCGGTGTAATCATTAAAAATACAAATATACAGACGAACATCACGGAAGACCAGGGACGGCGGCGACTGTTGCTGTCATATCCCTTTCCATTTTTGGGCATTGCACTGCCACATTAATAATTAAGTTATTTCTTATTTTTATAGTATAACATTTTTGTTGTTTTTTTTATTTTTGGTTTTGTTTATGTTTTCTGTTTTTTTTTGTACCAAGGTAGTGTAATAACTAAAATGGAAATAAATGATTTATTATTATTATTAACATAATAATATAACCACCACCTTTAAAACGTATATTGGGAGGGAACCGAGCATATTGCCGACGAAAACTAAACAATAAACCGTAAACAATTCTAGTAATATGTGACTAAGGGCTGATTTGCTTTAGGTATTGAATATGTTGCTTCAACATTTTTTTCATACAAATCGGTCAAAGAGGTAATTTTTAATCGTCAGATAACTTTTATCAGTCGAATAAAACACTACTAAACACCTAAACCTAGCAAAACCTTAACTTCCATCCGGCCTATACATTCACTTAGCGAGGCGGGCCCACCAGCCCATCATTTTTCAATTTGCTCATGTTTCCTTCCGCAGAACGTACGACTTTGCCGATTTAAAACAAATACATATTTCCTATTACGTCAAGACAGGGTATGGCAAGGCAGGCAAATAGTCTCGAAACAATTTTGTGTTGAGTTTGCAAGTACAAGGGCAATCACTTAGGACACGCCTATGAATGATCAATCAACAGGCTTGTTTGACAACGCTTATACATGGTGGAACTAAATAGGCCTAAATTTATTAAGGACCCGATTCTCGTAATTCGAATCGCGGTTCGATTGATAGTGTTTCCCGCTCTCGCGCGCATGTATTGAGGACCGCGTGAGCGAACAAACGGACTGACACAGGACATGTAGCCTTCTTTAGTGACTATCTTTACCTATGGGCTACCTTACCCAATCTTATAGTATGTAAAAAAAATATTAACGCCCCCTTGGTCTAGTGGTTCAGAGCTTCGCTCACGACCCGGAGGTCATGGGTTGGTTTCCGCGATGGAACAACAAAAAATGTTGTTATCAAGTTTGGTTAGGACAATGCAGGCTGATCAACTGATTGTCTGACAAGAAAGCAGATCCATGCGTCGGATGGACATGTAAGAAGTCGGTCCTGCATTTGACATAAGGTTCGCTAAATGACGAGCGAATCCGTGTGTCACTTAGCGAAGCTTATGTCAAATCTCATATATTTTGTTTTTAAGAACTTCGTAAGCGATCAATAGCGATTGAATCTTGAATCCGGGCCCTGGTTTCACCTCATAAAAATTATTCCTGCCATTTAATTCTAACCACCGTCTAAAATGTTTGAGTGCGGATCAAAAACACTTTGTGTTTGTAATTGAATTTAGTTCATTAGAAATTCCGTGAAACTTAAAAAGAGACAAGTGTATTGGTGTATCAGATACAAATTCAATTAATAAACTTTTAACCAAAGTCAAACATTTCTGTGCAATCGCGACTGAAGAAATTAGTTTTATCGTTAATTATTACAACTAGCTTTTGGAAACGGCGTCGCCCGTATTGCACAATATGATTAGTACAATAATATTATACTATATACAATATACATAATATTATACTAGATGTCACCATTTAGTCGAATTTCAACCGTTACGGATTCACGTATTAAATACTATAATATGTACTATTCATAATTCATTCCTACCTCTTAAACTACTCTACTCTATAATATTAACGACGTAAACTTCTCGAATACGCTATTTCTCAAATATCTTACAGTAGTATACATATTTATTAAAAGCATTCAATGTATACTGTAGAAACTTCAGCGAATTGACTCAAACCAAAGTCGTCTACAAATTGAATATAAGCCTGAATACCTCGCAGAATGAAAACATTTCACAAATAAACTTTCGAGGAAGCGACCGAGAAGCCAAAATGAGTTGCATTCAAATTCTACAATTTTCGTAGCGGGCGCCTATTGTGCAACGTATAATTCTTTTATTTTGAAACATGATCGACAAACAGGTGGATCACCTGACGGTAGGTGATCACCGAAAATTAAACAACAGGAGTTAAATGTTGTAAAATCAAAGCCTTTCTCTACTGTACCTACCCATATACACAACACAGGTGTTTCTTCTCACCCTTTTTATGTGGGGCTGTATAATTCGTTTCAATCCAATGTGAAATAAATATCAATACAATGTGTCATTTTTTTCTGTTTTGTGCGGTGAATAAGTGACATTTTTAAATTGGAAGCATTACAACCGCCCATAATACGAATGGAGTAAAATATACGATACTTGAGTTGATTCAGCTCGTAGTAGGTACTTCCCTCGCGAAAAATAAATATTATTTTTCAAAAAATATATTATAAAAGCCATATAAAATTGAAAAGCAATGAAAATATAAAATACTCCACGGCATTTACAACATTAATTTCAGATGAAAAACCGAACAATTGGTCTATGAACAGTAATAATTCCATTCGCAACGTTTGAAAGCATGACACCTCTAAAGTTCAAAGTTGTAGTGATTCAAATGAATATATTCAATATTATGATGCGTAATATTCAAAATCTAATTCTAGTAAAAATATATACACAAAGATATTACATGCAAATTTTTCATGTGTACAGAGGACAAAAGACAAATTTATTAATGTTAAAAATATTTAATATATACGCCAGCGATCTCCCGGGATAGTTTTGGATGCCGGAGACGAGGCAAAAATGGATGTCCGGCATACGACTGGAGACTATTAGAAACATAAATGACAGTTAAGCGACAAATATGACAGTTAAGTAACAAATATGACAGCAAAGCGACATTGAAGATGCTTTCGTTCGACAAGCTTTTACGCTTAAAACCACTTTAAAATTTAGTACCAAAATAGTTCATAAGTTTTATCATAGATTCAATCATGATTGATATAGTTGAATGTTAATTAGTTTACACATTATATTATGATGGGGGTTAATTAAACGCGAGGGCCTGCAGACGAATCTGTTGCAAATTGAGGCATTAATTCCTGGTCGAAGCCAGCGTCGACCTTTTATCGGATTAAGTCCTACTTTTGGTTAAATGGCCAAATCTATCCATACAAACACGTCGAATTCGCAATATAAAACCATTGAAGAGTTAAAATTTCGTTGCAGTTCTCTTTGACGTCGAGGTAAGTCAAATTTTTAAAATATAATTGGCGTTTTAAAATAAAAGGTTTGCTGTAAAATATCAGCCAATTAAATGAAGCTTTAACATTAATTTTGCTCCGTGCTCGCCTATCATAGATCTTCTATAGCATCATAGATATGGATACGACGATCCTCGAAATACATTGTTAAGGAGGTGGTTTAATATTTTATACCGGTTGAGTTTATACCATTTGTTTAGGAAACAACAAGTAAATAGTGAAATCGTATTATGAATCACGCTGTATATGTGACGTCATCGATACATGAATGAACCTACAGAAAGCTTTGTTTGCTCTCGTGCCCCGCGCCACACAATCATCAACATCACCGAGATAGTATAAAAGATACCAGATAAGATATAGACAATTATGAATATAACATTACCTTGATCTAACCACACTAAAATAACAAATAGATAATATAATAATATTTTTATTGACACCAAAAATTACCTAAATTCATATTATAATGAAGTCCCTCACCCCTGCACTAGTGTCAAATGTATAAATAATATGTATAATGTATATATTCGTTGCCAGAATAATAATTGAAAAGAATAAAATACTTATGCAATAAATAAATCGATAATGTATGATTATACGACATAAATACAATATGTATATTTAGTAGCGGTATTTATATGGACTGAGATTTTAATAAATGCCCTTTCAGGCGTCTTTTAAATAAAGTAATACTAGGACAGTCACGAACGGTGCGAGGATATTAATTTATATTCTGACTGCATAAACAGCGAAGAAGTAAGAGTAAGTGTATCTATCAGATATTTCATTGTCTTACCATTTCATTGAAATGGATTGTGAATGCATTATGGACACAGCAGTTTGTTGTACATGAATACTCCCCTACGTCACGTAATAAATTAGTTTAGATTGAACTTTCCAGTGTTGTTTTTGAATTCAGAAATTGAAATTTGCATGGGGATAGGCAGATATGTCGCTGCGTCATTCAATTGTATTCTTCCTATCTTTTTTAATTGCATCCCTATGAAAGCCATGTAGTCTTAGTCTGTAAGTTACCTTATAATATCTGAGTAAGCGTATTAAGTATGTATTTGCTCAACTGTTTAGTTTTACACAATACCTAGTCCTGCCATAAATACTGATACAAAGAAAGATAAAAAAAAATATATTTTTTCTATTGCAAATAAAATTTATTTCTTTTACAGTGTGTTAGTTTTATTCATAAATAAAAAGGTATTTAAAATTTTCATATTTTAAATACCTTTTTATTTATGAATGTTTATTCAAAGTGGCGCCGTTGGCTGCAATACAGTCTTTTAAACGTTGAGGCCAGATATCAATAGAAACACGCACTCTTTCCATGGGAAAATTTCTCACTGCCAATCGTATGGATGCTTCAGGGACTCCAAATTGTCATAGCGTTTATAGCATGACATACTCTTTAAAACTGACCATAAATCGTAATCCAGCGGATTAAAATCGGGACTAGACGATGGCCAATCTTCAGCTCTTATGAAGTCCCAAACGTTCGTTTCCAACCAAGACTGCGTAGAGCGAGCTTTTATGAACTGGTGCCGAGTCTTGTTGGAAGGACCATTCTTGGTTATCGAACATAGTTTTGTTAAGGGGTTTCACTACCTTCTCAAGAATGGTATCTTGATACACTTGTGCCGACGTTTTGATACCTTTTTCACAAAAGTATGGCTCAGTCAATCCTTTATAGCTAATACCCCACCAAACCATCACTGACGTCGGATAGTGCCCACGTTGCACTCTCTCAACCAATTGGAAAGCTTCCTTAGAGCTTTGAGCATAAATACGTTCTTTTTGGTTGTTAAAATGTTGTTCAATTGTAAAAATTTTCTCATCAGTAAACAATTTTTTTCTGTGACCTCCCTTTGCGTGCCGCCTCAGTAATTGTTTTGATTTTAGCACCCTATTCTTTTTTAAATTATCAGTTAAAAAATGACCAGTACGTCTCTGAAAGTCTTAAGTCATCTTTTAAAATACGCGACATGGTTCTAGGGGCTATCTTCATCTTCCGAGATAAAATCTTTTGTTTTCGAACCGGATTTCATCGAATTCTTTTTCTTACTGCCTTAACCACCTCTTCCGTACGAACACAGCGTGGACGGCCAGATCTTTTTCTGTCACAAACAGAGGAGGTCTCATTGTACCTATTAATAGCCCGGTACACAAAAATTATGCTTATACCAAGCGTATGGAGAGTTTTAAAAATTGCATTGGGCTCCATACCTACTTTGTGTAACGCAATCACAGCGATTCTGTTCTCTTTATCACCCCACTCCATTTCAATATCGCAAAATAATAAACAATGTAATGGCGCCAACATTAGAAAACACAATGAATAATCATGTAAAAATAACAGATTCCAAATTCAAATCGAATATTTTATTTATTTTTAATTGTAACAGTATTTATGGCCAGACTAAGTATACTGCTAATGTTGTTAAATTCATTAATAAATCGGGTCCTAAATTGACTCGTCGTTTGCATCTGCCCATGATATTACCAATGATACCTTGACCCTAGTCCACTCCTAGTGGCTAACCATAGCCACACTTTAGCCATTTAAAAACGTATTCACGTCAAAAACCTAGTAAGCTTTATTTACCATGTAATAATAAAAAGGTTACTATCACTCACCACTGTTTTGCCGGATCTTCACCGCTGTGCCTTTTGGTGTGGATTGTGCCCTTTTCAACCGGAGCTAATTCGGTTCTACCAGTAGCATCCTAAATAAACGAAATAAAAATTACTGACTCACGTGCATACTCTACACAATATTAGTTGCTAGGGGACCAGAAAATAAAAATATCCCCATACGAAGGGTTCTTAATAGGTACTAATAAGAGAATTGGTACTATCGAGGGTCAATTTTTAAAAGGGTTGACGGCAGGCGTATTTGAAACCATTGCGACCTGGATGTAGGTTAAAATAAAAATAAACTATGACTACATTATTAAGAACACAAATTTTCCTAGCCGGGAATCGAACAAGCTCAAAAAAAATTGCCATTTCTATTGTAAAAAATGATTTGTAATATACAATTTTTTTCCCTGCGACCCCGTGCCGACATGAAGTAGCTGAGGCATTAGGAATCCATTGTCTCGTAGTTCTCTCAATCAGTCAGTTGTTATTACTCTCACACAAAATTAGTATCTAGGTCATACATAAAAGAGTTAATTTTTACTTGCGACCCCGTCTAGGGCTATATGCTTCGAAATGGCTTTCCTCGTAGAAGTGAGCCGGTAGAACAGCGTCTAAGTTCTCTGAATGGCAGTTGCTATCGCTCTCGTTCAAAATTAGCATCTACGCACTAGATATAGAGTTGATTCTTACCTGGGAACCCGTGCCGGGTCCATCGCTATGGCCCGACGTAGCTTTCCTCATAGACGTGAGCCGGTAGAACGGCGGTGTCTCCGTCCTCTCTATGAGGCAGTTGAGTGTCTCCACGGTCTGTAGTTCTGTCATCATCTCGTCCAGAAGACGCTCGGGCCGGGACCGCGCTAGGTAGAGGACGACGCGCTTCGCCTGTTTGGAAATAAAGCATGTTTAATATAAAGCTATGCTATACCATACCTACCCTGTTTTATGATTATTGTTAAATTATTAAAAAGGTCAAATGACGGACAGTTATACATTTTGGTAAACTTATAGTATTACAAAATTAATAAGCATCAAATCCCAAAAAAAAAACCTTTTTTCCCCTAACGGGATTCGAACCCGTGATTTTGTATAGTGTACCATTTTAATAATGTCAACGCTATCTTTTTCGTATTCATTGATTTATCTTTTTGACAGGTTCAAAAGCTAAAACACAGCATATTTAAAATTTGCGGTGTTGTAACCATACATTTTTTTATCGATATTGCTGTCGCATCGAAAAGTTATTAGTTAAAAGCAAATCGATTTTCGAATCGCCGTCTAACACAAAGGAGTATTGTTTAATTGTATCACCAAAACTATATCCATTTATGGTCGATGCATTTGTCGATCCTAGTATTTTGACGTTTTGTTTCGTTCATTGTGCACTTTTTTGGGATGTGTAAAGAATGTTAAATACGTGACCTGATCGAAAATTCGTAAGACGAAGGAATAGTAGACGTAGGCGTAGGCGAGGAAGTAATATCCCCCGCCCTTTCTACCGTGCGGCGAAAACGTTTGCTTGCTCCTACTGTTTTTATTATACGCGACATGTTTACCCCAGTGGCGTGAAACGGAAAATTTCAATCTGTCCACTCACTTCAACTTTTGAATAATATACATAGTATAGTGTATTCGCAGTACATATTACGCAGCCCTCGAATAGTTGGTTGATATTAATTGGGAGCCAGACGGACTGGTACAAATTACCAATATGTCTATTAGATATCGTCTGGGATTTGTGAGCGATATATGAGTTTTATTTGCATTGAGATACTACAATAATTACTGTTGCAGTCTGATTGTCTACAGAATTCTACTGATATGTAGCTTGTGCGTCTAATTGTCTATGGATTCCAAGAATCACTCGCCAATTAAATATTGTTTTACTTCCTAGACTAATATATTTATTGATTGTGTGTATTTATAATTGGATTATTTTTGTTTTTGTTTATTTATTCAATTCAATTTATTTTGACTTTACACATTAAAGTTTTGAAGAAAAACTCTTCAGCTTTTCTTTGAATTTCGAAAAACTCAACAATGGATATTAAGCTTTATTTTTCTGAACTGTAATAATTAAACCTACGATACTCATGAACTGAGCAATCCCAGTATACAAACTTGAGTCTGATATTACATTTCCAGGAATAAAATACGCAACTAGCTAATTTTAGTGCTAGATTAAAGCATTCATACCACGACTTTGCGATTGTGAGAGGGAGTACTGTTACGTTCAGTATATGGAGCTGGCTACGTCATACGAGCATAATATTTTCTTGGAACACAGACTTCATTCCAAGTTCTAGTTAGGGCCATGGGTTGGCTAATACGACTTTAATACTCAATGTTTTATTCATACAAGCGTGTGTGTAATTGGAAAATATAAAATATATTAGTACACGAACAAATTGAAAGAAAGACTCGCCGAATACTAAACCGCTAATTATAGCTAATTCATCTAGAAATTATTTATATATCGCTGTTTCGATTAAGCTGTTATATTTATTACATGTGTTTAGAAAATAAATAAATTTAAAAATGTTACGCCCTATTCATATTCCGTCATTGACACTGCATGGCGGAATGACAAGAATTACATGTAGCGCCACTTAATCGTTAGAAAATACAGTTTGTGAAGTTTGTCATTAATAAAAATAATACAATAATCAAATATTAAAAAATAAAAGTCTATTTTTGTATTATAACTATAGCTTTACGGCCGAATACTGAAACGCAACTCAAATATTTAAATGTTGTTTAAATTTTTGAGTACCACTTAAATAGAAAATTCGTATACTCAAACGTAAATTTTAAGCGACATTTAGATTTAAGTGAACCATGAAATAAGTTACACTCAAACTCCGCATGAGCGTTACTCAGTGAAAAAATCGTATACTGGAACGTCACTCAACCGTAATTAGCTGTCAAAACTGACTTGAGCGTCGCTTGTATTTAAGAGTGGTCAAGAGGTCTCTTACATCTTTAATTATGGTTTAAAAAGTGTTTGTAAATAGTTAAAATATGTCTTTATCGTCGATATCTTCTCTTTCTGATCATGAAAGACCGTCGGTGAGTCGCCGAAATGTTGATAAGCTGAATACATTTAAAAACTATAATGATGTGGAGTTTCGTTTGCGGTTCCGTGTTTCCAAAGATTGAAAAGTATTGTATTTGGAGTCTGGATTCGGGAACTTGATAAAACCGTGCACAAGAAGAAACAGATCAATACAGCCAGTGGACCAAATTAATAACCTTAAGATTTTATGCCACCGGCAGTTATCAACGTGTAATAGGCGATATTTTTCACGTCGAACAGCCTACTGTCCATCGTATTGTGCACCGGGTGACGGCTAAAATATCGAATATGCTGTCGATTTACATAAATATGCCAACACGCCAAGAATGTCTGCGAGTTGCCCATGATTTTTATAGTATTACAAACTTCTCCAGAGTTGTAGGGGCAATAGACTGCAACCATATGAAAATTAATTCTCCAGGTCTGTATGTTATGTATATATTTCTCTAAATTAATAATGAAAATCTCATTTCAATTAATATTTAATTCATGTTATGCTTGTTTTAGGGGGAGATCAATCTGAACTGTATAAAAATAGAAAAGGCTACTTTTCTGTAAATGTCCAAATGATGTGTGGTTCAGAACTGGATCAGAAATGTAGTCACAAGATGGCCTGGATCAGTACATGACAGTACTATATTTAATGATTCACCATTGTGTGCTCAGCTAGTAAGAGGTGATTTTGACAACATCTGCAGAAGCGCCATATAGCCGTTCACAAATAAGCACAAAAAATCCAGTAGAACGGCGTTTTGGTGTGTTGAAAAGGAGGTTTTGCTGTTTGCAGAATGGTCTAGGACTTAAAATAAACAATATTCCTCCTATCATAGTGGCATGTGCAGTGCTACACAATATAGCTTTATCCAGACAGGATGTTTTATATAGAAGAACCGACACTTCAGAATGTCGAAGAGGAGGAACCACAACCCATTTGGCTTAAATGTTAATCAAAAATTTGTTGTGAGATCTATGCTAATTAATACACATTTTACAATTTAAACATAATATTTATTTAGAAATCCTTGTTATAAAATATTTTTTTAACAAATATCAACAACTTAACAAAATAATTTGAGCTTAAGAAATAGGTACTGACCTATTTGTTATGCTCAATATAATCATCATATCAAAATTCATACAAAATAATAACTACACATTATTTTTTCTTAGAAGATTGCATCTTATGTACTTAATCTCAATCTTTTGTTTATTTCCATATTATTCTTGTTTATTAAATACTTTTTTTCAATTTTTGCATTATGTAGATAGTTTTGCTTTAAAATATTGATATTTAATGTTGTTTGATACCATACATTTAGGTTTTACTTTTCTGAGAAAAATATTTATTAATTACAAATAAATAATGCTTACAGACACTCCACAAAAATTTGGTTCTGCAAGTATGCAAACTACTTAAAAAGGTTCCAGACATGGAAATAAATAAAATATAATTTACACCGCTACCATGCAATAATATATTTATATAATTGCATGTTAAAATAGTCATTGGTTTCAATTCATTAAAAAGCATTAAATGTTTATGTCAATACATAATATTATGTAACTGAAATATAATTAGTTTGGTTGGATGTAACAATGCATGAACCTCTTCTTCCTGGCATGGTAATGTTGTCTGTTACTATCCTACTATCTTCATAATCTAAAATCAAAACGAAATAAAAATTAATGTATGTATGATACTTTTCAATAATGAAAATTAAAATTATAGAATTGTTTACCAATCTCAATACTTTCGTATAATATATCAGGAGATGCCACAGTCTGTTCAATGCTATTATTGTCTGTATAAGTGTGCTTTGGTAAGACCCACCACCAATGCGATTGATTCCTTTCTACAAAATTTTAAAACACAAATTATCTTGTTAAATTTATGAAAGTAGGTAGTGCTTAAAATCTATTTTTACATAAATTACCAACCTTATCTACTGAAGCTTTAGTTAGAATTTCTTTAATATTATTTGTTTTTTCATAACACTGAATGCGCTGAAAGTATATAAATGTGATTTTAGAGATACAAAATAGAACTATATGTACACAATACACATAACATACAAAATAGAACTATATGTACACAATACACATAACATAATACAATATAAATATAAACATAATCAATTGTTATGTGTATGTGTTAGTTTTATGTATTGTCATGGGAATTATTACATTGCCTTTAGCTATGTTCTTTTTAGACCGCTGTTTGAGGTTATCATAGAGGTCAGCAACAGCATTATATTGCTTGCAAACATTACCCAAGCCTCTCGCTTCTTTAAAATCATACTAGAATTTGTTTCCTTATTCTCTATTAGGTGTTGATATCTAGAAAAGTTTGTTTATATAATCAAAAACAAGTTTGCTATTTTAATCAAAATACGTGTATACTCACATTTTTACTAATAGTAACCAGCAGTATATTCTTTTCCGCCACTGTATAATTAGACCCACGTTTCTTTTTTTCCTCCATAATAAAATTGGAAATTTCTTTGAAAAATGTTTTAAATTTGTTGAAAATCGCGGGCTCAGCAGTATCACTCACTTGTCAAAAGTGTTCCGTTCTAAGACAATCTCGTTGCTGGTTTTTACATTAAGTTTTCCATATTTTTATTTTATTTGCCAAAAATTTGAGGTTTAATTGATTAAACCTAATTAATTAAATATATTGATGAGTAAAAATAAAAATATATATGATTTTGTACTGTTTTGGCTGGTAACTGTGTAAGGCAGTAAATAATAAACAATTAGACGATGTTGCGTAAAACGAGATAATGTGAATGTTGCCATGGCGTAAATATTTAACAGCTACTTACAGGTCCACTTAGCTGAGTGTACCCAGAACTTGGTTGAGTAGCGTTTGTGAATGCCAATTAAATTTGAGTGTTGCTTACAGTTAAGCGCTATTCAGCTGATTGCTATATTTGATTAACGTTTCAGTATTCGGCCGGTCTTGTAAACTTAAATAGACCTACAACTTAGATGGTACCTACATTTAAATTCATCACCAACATTTACTTAATTATTTTAGACAGATATTTAACTTATACCTTACTAATAGGTATTGTAAATGATCACAAAGTAATGTGGTATTTTCGGTAGCTAACAAACAGATACAACATTAATCCTTATCAAATTGAACAGTCACTTTAAGCATTTCATAATTATAATATTTGCCTATACCACTAAAAAGTTATATATAAGAACTCTTAAAGTATTACGAGAAATAATATCTTAATATTAGAAAAGAACGCGTGAATTTAACGGGTATCGTACTACTGTACTGTAATAGTATATGTAGAGTTAATTGCTAGTATACTTTTTGCCAAGAGCACTATTCCACGCGGGCGAAGTCGTAGGCAAATGCTAGTATTCTATAATTTTATTGTGGTCAACAGACAGTATCAGTATCAAGTACCACGTACTTCTATGCATGTACTCGTAATGTTCATAAAGTCTATTTGGTGTTTGCATTTTTACATACAGTAGGAGCCAATTCACACTAGCGATCTCTTGGCAATGCAATATCGCGGCGAGCACGCGAGAAAACCTACCCACACTCCAGGCCAGAGCGGAAAATCTCGACCAGAGGTGTGATACGGGACGCCGAAAACATTATAGTTTTTCTAGGGAAAATACATAATCGATAAGTAAATTCAGTATTCTTTTAAAGTGTGGTTTGTAGGTAGCAGGTATTATTTTTAGTGTTGATACTAGGAGGTAAATAAATTAAGCATAAGTAATTTATAGAAAGTTTTCCTTTGTGTAAAATTATTTGTTTTTTAAGCAAAATTAAATATTTATATACCGACTCGCATAGGGCCCTAGGCGTTGAATTGCTTAGATCTGTATACAGGGTTGCCAAAAACTAAAAGTTTAATGAAGCTTATTTTGGGTTTAAAATCCCAAAAAGAGTAAGAAATAGGGAACAGAAACCAATATATTATGTCAACTGTAGGGTAAACAGAGAAAGCCGGACTAGACTCAATCTTACTTGCCTACATCTAGGAGACGGATGTCGGAAGTTAGCAACCCTACGTGTAGGGGACCACCGGTAATTAGTTCTCTTAATCCCAACTCTGCAGGAGTGCATCAGAAAATGTAAACATCAAAAACACTCTCGGATTAAACGGTTTGTGAACAACACCAAAGATATTATATCGAACCGCACTTTCGTTTGTTTTTTAATTTAAAAGGACTTCCTTTAAGGTGAACATGTTTAGGATATTTTAATACATCTGCATTTTATTTAAAAAAAAAACCTTATAAAGTATAAATACAACGTAATTATAAAAAAGACTCGACAAAAGGGAATCCTAGTGTGCGGACCAGTGATAGACTTAAGAATTCATTTAATTTTTACTGTCAATAAAAGTTTAAATGATACAAAATATTGTGTCACTTTGCCTGCTCGATTTAAGCCCCCCATTTTTTATTAGAACTAGTGGCTAAAAAAATTAGAATTAGTGGCCTTAACGTTCAAATCTTACCGGAATAACAAAAAAGGTTTTCTGTGTTCCTGGGTAGAAAATGTGTTTCAAAAATCTTAAATATAAGTATAGTATACAATTACAGATTCATTTGGCTTCACTAAAGTCGGTAATAATATATAAAGGTGATAATACTTAGTATTAACACGAGATTGTTGCCCACTTACTATTATAATATGAGCAGATACATTTTATTTCCACTTGGTATATAAACAAAGCTGCAAACAACTAGCTAGTACCTACAAAACAAATAATTTGAAAGTGCTCAGACTAAACCACGGGAGATAACTAACCGCTTTGTAAACATCTCGAACCTTCCGACACGGCCTAAACCGTATCGTATCGAGGCATTTAGGCTATTTACACACTGTCCTTTTTTAGTGCGACATAAAATCGCGTCCGACATATTTAGGTATTTATTTATACGTTATCTCCTATTTAATATTGCGAATAAGGAAGTTAAGTTATATCAAACGAAGCCTTTCAAATTGGTTAAATTCCTTGGATTATAACAACACTGAAAAATGCTTACAAAATCCTTATACATAATAGTCCTCGCACACACACATTTATAATATAATGGCAACTACTTACCCAAATCTATTATATAATATATATGGTAAATTTATTTATATAATTTTGTGGAAATGTTCTTATTTTATTTGATAAATTGTACTACTTTTAATTAAGAAATAAATTATAATTATTATTATTTTACAGACCATAATAATAATTTGTGTTATTAGTATTATGTAGTTACATCAGGCTTACTCCTGACACAGTCGAGAATCGTATCAGTTCGATCGACTGAGAATCAGGGATGAAATTTCGGATACGGATATGGATATTAAATTTTTCGGATCCGTTTGTTTCGGATAATTTCAATGACAAATATTAATACTACAAAAATACAATTATATAATATTAAGAGTTAGTAAATATATTATAAAAACTACTTCTTATTAAAATTAAGGTGTACACCTGTCCAGTATACCCAAGTATATACAACTATCAATCTTTCCAGCTAACGATTTATGATCGAATGTGAATCAAAATCGAATCAGTTTGGAGAGTAAGGACCCAGGGGCTCCACGCCACTATAGAGTATAGTTGTTACATCGCTGTAAAAGCAATAGTGTGTTTGTAGAGAGAACACTTTGCGATTCAGCAGTGATGCGACGGTAAGCCACTTTCACGACGACAAAGTAGCGAAAATGAAAAATGTATTTCCAAATAAAACTTTACCAGTTATTCCCGGAATGACAATACAAAAAGCAAATAGAAGTATGTAGTAGGAATTTAATTTTATTATTTACTATTTTGGTATAAACTACCTTTTCTCATTCTAGAAATGTATTTTTTATCGTCAAAAACTAAAACATTTTTTTACTTTTTACAATTTATGTTTAGTCGCAAAAATAACAAAAAAAAAATTACAATCATGTCCCAATTGTATAGTGAGTGACTTCTTTTTACAACCTGTATAATACAACTAAGCCATTTGTAAATATTTGTAGTTCCTATCTGTTGCCGTTACTGATGTGCAAAAAATAACGTATCTTGTATGGGACCTTTGAATATTTAATTTTACTTATACTACCTTCTACTATCGTAGTTCTTAAGATATATGTTTTAAACGATTGACAGACAGACAGCGAAGTCTTAGATCCCGTTTTTACCCGTCAGGTACGGAATCCTCAAGACTGCTTATTATAAATGCTTCCAGCATTATTGTGACTTTTGTATGGGGTGTTTTATTTCATATTTATCTTATTTTATCATATCAGAGCACTACCTGTGTATGTATTAAGAAAGAAGTGTCATATCGTCGGTTTACCTTCACAACCTTGTATCTATAAAACTACAACTTTTCAGTAGAGTCAAAAAACGTAATAATTTTAGTTTTTTTTTAGACTAGCTGACCCGTGCCCACTTCTTTGAGCATACAAACCGTATAAACCTTCCCTGGACTTCCACGAATATTTCAAGACTAAAAATAGCCGAATCGGTTCAGTTGTTCTCGAGTTTTAGCGAGACTAACGAACAGCAATTCATTTTTATATATAAGATTATCATGACATGGATTTTGGAAGTAAAATAAACCGAACCTCATTTAAAACAAAATGCATGTCATGATAAAATATACATACACTAGCTGACCCTTGCCCACTTCGTTGAGCATAAAAAGAGTTTATGATGAAATTCAACTAAAAAAAAAACAACGTAGAACCCGCAACGCGGGAACCCGAAACCCGAAACGCGGGAACCCGGAACCCGCAACGCGGGAACCCTGAACCCGCAACGCGGGAACTTGAAACCCGCAACGCGGAACCCGCAACGCGGAACCCGCAACGCGGAACCCGCAACGCGGAACCCGCAACGCGGAACCCGCAACGCGGAACCCGCAACGCGGAACCCGCAACGCGGAACCCGCAACGCGGAACCCGCAACGTGAGAACCCTGAACCCGCAACGCGGGAACCCTGAACCCGCAACGCGGGAACCCTGAACCCGCAACGCGGGAACCCGGAACTCGCAACGCGGAAACCCGGAACCCGCAACGCGGAACTCGGAACCCCAAACGCGGGAACCCGGAACCCGCAACGCGGGAACCCGGAAGCCGCAACGCGGGAACCCTGAACCCGCAACGCGGGAACCTCGAAACCCGCAACGCGGAACCCGCAACGTGGAACCCGCAATGCGGAACCCGCAACGTGAGAACCCTGAACCCGCAACGCGGAACCCGCAACGCGGGAACCCTGAACCCGCAACGCGGGAACCCTGAACCCGCAACGCGGGAACCCGGAACCCGCAACGCGGGAACCCGGAACCCGCAACGCGGGAACCCGGAACCCGCAACGCGGGAACCCGGA
Organism: Celastrina argiolus; assembly: GCA_905187575.2. Lineage (NCBI taxonomy): Eukaryota > Metazoa > Arthropoda > Insecta > Lepidoptera > Lycaenidae > Celastrina > Celastrina argiolus. Next base: position 19,903,842 of record LR994583.1, read on the forward strand.
ACCCGCAACGCGGGAACCCGGAACCCGCAACGCGGGAACCCGGAACCCGCAACGCGGGAACCCGGAACCCGCAACGCGGGAACCCGGAACCCGCAACGCGGGAACCTGGAACTCGCAACGCGGAACCCGCAGCATGGGAACCCGAAACCCGCAACGCGGAACCAGCAGCATGGGAACCCAAAACCCGCAACGCGGAACCCGGAACCCGCAACACGGAAACCCGGAACCCGCAACGCGGAACCCACAACGCGAAACCCAAACACAGAACCCGCAACGCTGACATAATATGGAATAAATAGTATCCTATGTCCGTCTACTTGCTCTAAGCTACTTCCTCACCAATTTTCAGCCATATCGATAAAGCCGTTCTTGAGTTATAAATAATTTAACTAACACGACTTACTTTTATACATATAGATGTATAGATTACTCTTCTAACATAAGCTAAGCCCGGTGAATGTCACAGTCGGTCCAGCCAATTCGGTGATCATGAGTTTGATGACGACGATGATGATGATGAAAAGTAGCCTAAATTAATCCTTATAACTTTAGCTATCTACCAGTGAAAGTCTCGTTAAAATCGGTCCAGCCGTTCCAGAGATTAGCCGGAGCAAAGAGAGACGCTGACAGAATTTTTTTTTTAAATTACATTTTCGTTTTTAGTAAATATCGTTGCCAATGCAAAAAAAAGCAGAAGATATCGTTTAAAATGTCATATGTATTTAGAAAAACGTTGCTAATTGAAAGTTACATACTTACTGACACTTCAATTTTATTTGTTTGTATAGATGTATAGATTTGGAAAACTTCTCCAATCTTGGCGTTTTCACTGACGCGGAGCGGGGCGCATAGGAACTTAGTGGTTCCCAAGCGGAGTGGAGCAGAGATTTTGAGCATAGTGATTGGTCAATTCGGGTACCGCAAATTCCTGTCCGCCTCGCCCCGCGTCAATGGAAACGCAGCCAAACGTCTATAACGTCTACCGGTCGCCATGGTAACAGCGTTGTTTACAAATGGAAAACAAAAATTAGGAAATGCTATACATACCGTATTTATATCAGCTGAAACTATTTGGATTCATGTTTTTGTTAATCCTAATAATTTTTTTAATCCAAATAGTTTAAGCTGATATAAAAACGGTATTTATAGCATTTCATAATTTTTATTTTCCATTTGTAAATAATGACGTTGCCATGACAGCCGTGTCATATAAACTGCCAACGACGTGAATCGATCGAGCCCAGGTTCAAACCCCGCGTGACCATCACGTATTTTCTTCTTTTTTCTAATTTTCTGCTTATTTTTTTCAACATTTTCTTTCATAATAACCTTTTCGTAACAATAACGAACATACCGTAAAAAAATTTGCGAAATTGGTCAAGCCGTTGTCGAAGCGCACACGATGTAAGAAATTTTGGAGGTCGTTTTTTTACACTTTGGGCTACATTTTTGGGGTTTTAGTAAGGAACCCTACCTTTTTTAAACATATAATATAGCCTATGTTCAGCGCTAGGAATGTAGCTTTCCAACGGTGAAAGAATTTTTCATATTGGTTCAGTGGTTTCAGAGCCTATTCCATTCAAACAAACAAACAAACAAACAAACAAACAAACAAACAATCAAACGTTACCTCTTTATAATATTAGTATAGATTGTATTAGGTTTTTCGACTCTACGGAAAAGTTGTAGTTTTATAGATACGAGGTTGTGAAGATAAAGCGACGAGTTATACCCCATTGCCTATGAGATTTTACGACTGTCGCAAGCCCACAATGTGTAATGGACCTTAGTTTCAAGTATCGAGAGTTTTTACGGCTATATTGAGGGGATAGAAAATCTAGAAGCAAAATATACCATCGGCTCCAACTAATTATTACCTGTCATACGCACAAAGACCGATTTTGCGTTTTCAAACACCTTTGGCTTTCCAAATGATGATATTCAACATAATAATAAATATACGAAAGGAAAACTTAAGTGAGGCGACATAGCAGTATGTACATATAGTAGATTGTCTGGAAGAAAGTGCTGTAAGCAGAATAACTGATTATTTGTACAGTTATTTTTATTTATTTAATGTTGTGTGTGATTTTACGTGTGTGTGAAAAAAAAAGTTTTTTCTATTATAATTATAATAGATATTACATACAGGGACGGCGTATATAAAAAAAAAAAATATCTTATTTATAAAAATGAATTGCTCTTCGTTAGTCTCGCTAAAACTCGGGAACGGCTGACCGATTCAGCTATTTTTAGGCTTGAAATATTCGTGGCAGTCCAGGGAAGGTGTAAACGGTTTGTATGCTCAACGAAGTGGGCACGGGTCAGCTAGTTTTAAATAAATAAATTTTAATAAGGGTCGTTTTTTATTTGACACCTGTAGTGCAGTGGGTTAACGTGTCGCTTAACGGTGCTCAAGCTGGAGATCGCGGGTTCGAGTCCCGCCGAAGGAATAAAAGTTTTTCAGAAGGAACACTGGTCATGGATTAAATTTGTGTATTAATGTAATAAAAATCTTAAATATGTGTGTAGTATAAATGTATTAAATATATTTTTATATATGAACCACTGCGCTACGGAGGTCGTCATTAAGAAACTAGTTTATATATTAACAGTAGCATAAATACATTACTTACATAAGGCAGTAGCTCGTTCGGAGCCATTCCGGACACGATGATCAGGTACCGTATGATGACCTTGAGGTTGTTCGGCCAGCACGCGCACAGGGTTGACCACAGCTCCTCGATCTCTTTGGGATGGTTGTCGGAGAACTGCACAAAAAAAAAGCCTTAAGTAGTTGCATGCGTAACTGACGAGTCTTCATTGACAATACAACTAAAGGGATATTTTGCAAAAAATACCACAATATATAAATAAAACCCAACTCTTTATGTCATAAAATAATTGAAGACATGAATGGATTTAGGTGATGTCGCAAAAAATACCCAGAAAATTGAGTTTAAACTGTCACTTAAACATTTTAGGATTGGTAGTACACAGAATGTAGTACAGTATTAAGTACATCGATTTTAGAGACGGATCTTTAGATTAATGTACTTAATACTTTACGACGTATTCTAAATTGATTAAGTGACAGTTTGAACTTAATTTTCTCGAAGTCAGAATTTTGCTACATAACCTTCACTCATTCATGTCATCTTTTCAAGCATGCAATATAAAAAAAGAGAATAGCGTCGGTGTGACGTCATTGCTTCCATGCATTTGTCATATGGACAATCGGTTTTCAGTTCATCATCACTCTCGAATCAAATTTCAACGGATCAACGAAAATAGAAATTCGATTCAAGAGTAGGCCCCACAGGTGATGATGATGAAATCTGGCGGTCATAGGGCGAGTGTCGTTTGAGTGATCGGGCAAACAGTCCACCCCTTGCGATTAGGCGACCTTGCGAGGGGCAATTCGGTTAAGGTGAACCACTTTTTGTTATTACTCGAAAGTAATATGGTATTGCCAAGTAATTACCGTGAGTTTTGCTACAAGCTTGCAGGTATATGAGTCATATCAGAACGAAAATATCGAAATATACACGATCTTTATGAGACTATGCTCTGATCCTACGGGTTAGCAGATAGATACAATTGACTGTACGCATTCGTTAAGTTATAGAATGAGAATTTAATGAAAATCATGAAAGCGCGCCCAAACATTGACATTAGATAACATTACGATTACGTAGCTTTTCGTTGTTGTTGCGTTAATTGTCCCTGCCAACTCTTCAGTTTAATTTACCCTTCTAGACACTAGAGCACATTCTACACAAACTAAGCATATTGGCAACGATACGCGACGGACCGCTGTTGCAAATCTATTAATCCTTACTATCGCAGTTATCTGCTCGTTGATTAGTTTGTATAGTACGCATTTATTCTTACGTGATTTGACATTGTGACTGTATGCAAGCAACATACAGTGCCATTAATGAAATTGCTAACAAAAGGAGGCTCGGGTGTCACACACGCCGCGGCCATGACACAGTAACTGGCCAACACACAGGTTAAAAGCTGTATCAAACCTATAAATGCAATATGATACTAATGGATTTGACTATAACTCCTCTGCCCGACTGCGCGTGTTGCTGCCGCTGTGTCCCTTTCAGCGAAGTTCGACGCAGAATCCAAAATCAAAAACAGGAACCAAGGGAGGGTACAAGTATTACGCAAGACAACTTTTTTATGAATTTAGAATCCCTCTTCCTGTGTAACACGCCGTATCATTTTATATATTATTTTTTATTTACAGGAAAGCTAATCAGTTAATCCTTCATTAAATATAATGTTATCCCTTTTGTATTTTCTATCAATGAATGAGATGGCATGGTTTTTTAACAAGCCGTTAACACTAACATGCGTTGGTCTAAGGGCTAGTTTCACCAAGCAATGTTAAAGTTAATCCTTCGTTAAATATCATGTTGTTCCTATCGTAACTCATATCAATGAACGAGAAGGCATGGAATTTTAACAAGCCGTTAACACTAACATGCGTTGGTGAAATCAGGACTAAAAGTCATAGTTATACAGTGAAATGTTTTTTACCGGCAGTTGTTGGGGTGTAGATGCATGAATATGCATGATGCTTATTCAGCGATTAAAATAAAAAGCAGCAGTTTTTTAGCATAAATTAGTAAATAATAAAGTAAGTTTGGTCCAAAAATAGTTTACAATGATATTCACGATGTTAATATTTTCTACAAGTTATAAATATCTTTTATTCCCTTTTCCATGACACTATTGCAGAAAGCGTTCGACAGAAAACTGCACAATAAAGATTTATTTTTAGTTTCCATTTCAACTGTCATATTATTAACTGGCCACTGGCAACATTACAGTTAAATATAGTGTTAATAATATATAATAGCATATCTCTTTTATCGATTTAATAGCATCACCCTTTCTCGGATATGGGATTTAAAATTGTGGCATTAAAATATTAAATTAATTTACTACTCCAAGTTCTATTGAAGAACTTTATTTTCTAATTGAAATACGAAACGTATATTTTTAGTTTGGTTGATTTGATTTAATGGGACAATTTTAGACGGTCCTAGACCTCTGGGACGTGCGATCTATCTAACTGACCATCAGTCAAACTTTCAAATGAAGATTACTAGGCGTTGGTATATAAAAAAAAAAGGTTGATTTTAAAGTCGGTTTACGAATGAGACGTGATAAGAAAACCATGGAAACTACATAAAATTTTACCTCACTTTATAATTAGTTGACAAAACAGTTGACGTGTATATTGTGTGCTGCCGCTGTCTCTCTTTTACTCGGACGCATCGCGATCTCGCTTGCACGATCAGAGTGACAATGAGACTCACGAGAGAGACATCTTTTTCGTTCGTGCGGTCGGCGTTATAACCTCAAAAACTTTACATAGGTACTTTGTCACACATGCACGCTCAGTTCAGGCGGAGAGTGACAATAAGTCATGACTTTAGTGTATGCAGTAACGATCATAAGACAATATTACATTAAACAGTACATACCTTGTCTCGCTTACACGTTTAGTTCAATCGGAACGTGACAATAAGTTATACACTTCGTGCGTGCTGGCGGAGTTTATTGACGTTATGACGTCAAAACACTTTACATACCTTGACAGTGATGTAGAAGAGGTTGTTAAGGACCATCTCCGTGGCCTCTACAGAGCCCAGGCCCTCCCGTCGGTTAGTTCTCCCGGTCTCAGAAGCGTAGTACTGTAAACATATGCAGTGTTAGCAAATTACACTAAGGGCGTGTTTCACCAAGCAATGTTAAAGTTAATCCTTCATTAAATATCATGTCATCATATCATCATACGAGAGGGATAACTCTCGTATTTCCTGTCAATGAATGAGAAGGCATGGTATTTTAACATGGCGTTAACATTAACATTGCTTGGTGAAACACGCCCTTAATATTATATTGTACAATAATAAAAAATATATCTATGGACACTTCACATCACGTCAATCTGGCCCCGTGTAAGTATCCCAAGGACTTGTGTTACAGGCACCAGACAACGAAAATATATTTAATACTTCATTTTTATACTAAGCACAAATTAAATACACATCCACGGCCTAGGAACGTAAAAAAATTGTTGTTCCTTCGGCGGGATTCGAACTCGAGAACTCTAGCTTGAGTCCGACGCACTCAACCACTACGCTACTAAAGTCGTCAAACAATGTACAATCATGGGGACTAACATAGGCTGCATTAAAATAAGGACCCAAAAAAAAACAAGAGACAATGGTAAAATATCTAAGTTCACAAAATTGTTTACAAAAGGCTGGGTACCGAAAACAGTTCCACACCAATTTACATTACAAGGATGTGCGCAGTTTGGTTTATCTGAAACTTTATATAAACCAGATAGCTGCATTTGATGACACTTGGCTTGAGTACTCTACTCTTTAAATCTATCTCGTTTCTCGAAAGTATCATAAACTGGAAATATTTTTATAAATACCTTTCATCTAAGATACTCTTTTATAATAATATAACATTGCAGTGGAAACATCGTAAAATTTTTAACAAACGTCAGTAAATGAAATGAATATAGCCTACGATACCCGAAATTTTCAATTTCAAAAATTGACATTTAATCAACGAAGGCATGTTCGCTAAGCCCTCTGGTTTGTGCAGCTATGCGTCGCAAAAATAAAAATCACAGACGTCACTTTTTGGTGAAAAGCGCGTTGGTTTGATAAAATACTATACGGTGAAACGTTCGGTGACTTTCGGTAATCATCGTGTTTCATATTATATTGTCTGTAATATAAATACATTGATTGCTGAGAGAACATTAGAAAGTAGTTCTATAATAATAATGTCAATAAATTGGCAACCGTCTGCCGGCTTAATGCTACATTTTGCCACGTCGTATCTGGCAGACGCCACTGTCCGTCCATAAAGTTCTAGATATCCAGTCCACTAGTACCTTACCCCTCAGAGTATTATTTCTATTAACCCTTCCTTTAGTAGTGCACTAAAAGCTACCCGTGGGCGCACTCATTACATATAGATAAGAATTGTGTAACGGGACCTCTGCGTGTGACCCCTAGCACCCTTCCAAAGGTACACTTTATTGAGCAAGCAATAAATAAACCTATTATTAATTGTAGACATGAATGGATGAAGATGATATGTAGCAAAATTATGATTTCGAGAAAATTGGGTTCAAACTGTCACCTAAACATTTTAGAATACGTCGTAAAGTATAAAGTACATTACTCTAAAGATCCATCTCTAGAATCAATGTATTCAATATGTTACTACATATCCTAAAATGTTTAAGTGCCTGTTTGTGAAACTTAATTTTCTGGGTAAAACTTTTTTGCGACATATCATATTCATCGATTCATGTCTTCAATTAGAGCAGAAATGTATAAAAACCGAAAACAGTTTGGGCGTTAGTACTATTAATATTATTACTTACTAGTATTATTACAAAAGTAATACCTGTATATAAGACAGCGGGTTCGCCGGAGGTACGTTGGGATCGAGCAGCTCAATATTGACCAACCACGGCAGCAAATACTGCAGCAGTAGCTGGCGAACTTCGATTCGGGCTGTTTGAAATCTCGCCGTGATTTCTGCACAAACAAAAGTTATTTTAAACTTAAAATAGATATTCCGTCTAGCGGCTGCCATATAAGGGTCAGACATTGTTAAGAAAATATAATATCTGTACCGATATTTTAAAGCTGAACTGTTTGTTCGTTTGTTTATTTGAACGCGCTAATCTTTGGAACTACTAGTCCGATTTACACTCAAAATTGTTTCAGTGTTGGATAGCCCTTTTATCGACGAAGGCTATACGTACATAATAATCATCACGGTAAGACCAATAGGAGTTATATTTATTTATTTTATTTTAGAAATACTGCACTGAATTTAATTTAATTTTTGAATTTAAAATAAACTTTCGGCAGGGTCGCCATGAAATATTGTACTTCAGGATGTTAAAGTAAAACGTTTAATTTCTTCCAATCCATCTTTAATAGTAATAAAGCCTGAAGTACATTGGCTAAGAAACTTTCCTGAAGTACTTATGCTACGGGGTGGTCCGCCTTATTTGGGGGACCCACGAGATTATAACATGTTAGTTACATACTAAATGCTACGATATTACTATGCTATAATATAATAATATCTATGATTTAATTAACACACTTCTGGAGCACCAATCAAGAATGATTTAAAATTGGGGCTTTTCACGCGGTTGAAGTCGCGGGCACACATAGTTTTCTATAATCTCTTAATGATATTAAGTACAAACTAATATATAAAAATAAATTATATGTACTTTGAAAAACATTAAGAAACACAAGTGAAAAAGAATCTAATTATTTTATTTTACAAACTCGCATTATTCTAATGGCCCTCGAATGAATTGAATTGAGGATTAGCCCGTGCCTGTCGAAAATGATACTTTGTGCCAACTTCCCAAACGTCTGTTATAGTGTACAAAGATAAGGTATGAGCTAGACAAGCGATCAACACAAACAGGCAAAGGTAAAATTGTGACTTGATCTTGCAACTGAAACCTACGCATTTTTCGTGGAACTTGAAGAAATATTGAACCGTAATTCTAAAAGAAACAATAAGCTTTTAGGGTGTGTTCATAAGGACCAACTTATATTGTTCTGTCACCTTCAGCGTTCTTAATTAGTTCATATAAGTTTTATTGTCTTTAAATTTTCCAAAATATTACGGATTACAATATCTGTTGGGAATTAAAATACAACATTATGGTTATGTAGGTTTATAAAATAAGTTATAAGTATATTTCATATTATCATCATAATTATTACAGGTTTTTGATCTGGCAACCCTAAAAGGGTTTAGATAGAAAATTAAGAGAACTGAAACTATACCTGAGTAGGGAGTATATATTATTAGTATATATATCCAGCTGACTAGAGTAAATAGTTTTAGTCCATCCGTAGCAAATTATTAACGTTCGCTTTCCTCTGGCCCCTCTGTAATTTGATTTAGTAATCCTTAGAGTAGGACTCAACAGCGAATTCAAAATTTGACTATCGACATACACTACTGTATAGTGTTGTCACAAAAGTATGTTCTAGCCGAGGGCAAGAAGTAGAAAATCCCTAGGCTTTAAGATATGACCGATTTTATATTTTTTTAAATAATTTGAATGTAGCCAACTTATGACAATAAAAAAAAACTTTTAAAGTCTTCTTGCTTGTCCTTGTATAAGTATAAAATATGGTTAAATAATATGGTTTGGTCATTCTTTTTGGGTCCCCTGTATACTTACAACTAATAATGGAATAGAAATGGTATGCGATTCTAAAGCACGTGTCGTCAGTCAAGTTAAATAACATTCGATTGTCACGACGTTATTGGTTTTCATAGATATGGCCACGGTAATAAGGTTATTTTTCCCTTGCCAGGAATGATTCGCGTGTGTACATTGGTACAGACGGTGGCGGCGTGCGTTTATTCCTTGTATACTGAGATAAAGCAAGTTCTAATTCATTATTATTAGTTCTGCCTGAAAACCTCTCTATCTATGTAGCTTCGAGTATACAATATATAACAGAGTCCTGCACCATCTTTAAAGTATTTATCACCGACCCTTTGCATTTTGGCAAAGCATTGGTCAAACTGCGATATATGTTATTTAGTTTCACAGACATTAACAATAATAAGCTTCCATACCGATTTTGGTGTCGGTGCCAGTTTAATTGAAATTGGACGAGCTAGGTAGTAGTTTACAGTGCCCAAGTTTGTGTGCAAAATAACACGCTCTGTTCCTTTTGCTCTTATTCCGATTCGGAAGATGACGAAAGTTCAGGCGCAGGACCGACATTTTACATACCCATCCGACGCATGGATCATTTTCTTATCAGACATTCAGGTCACCTGCACTGTCCTAACACTACTTGATATCAACTTTTTAGATGTTCCTACACGGGAATTGTACAGGTATCTTCATATAGGTCAATAGGGCATTTATAGCATAGGACTTTATTGATATTATAATTATGAGTATTCGGCTAAATATTTTGTATCACAGACAAATAAAATTATATTATTTAATTTCCGTAAACATTTCGCGGAATTGACTCAAGATGGAATCATATGAGGTATATTCAAAGCAATGTTTGCTAGTTATTACAATATTTGAAACGTCGATCAAAACATTAAGACACTTATTAAAAAAATTGGGAGACGCCATCCTGAAACACGAGCACAAGCGTAGTCAGTGTCTAGTCTTCAAATATTGTTTTTAGTTACGATTACGTCAATAAAGAATTCATTATTGTATTACTAGCCTTGCCCGCTACTTCAGACCCCAATTCTGAAACATTGTTCATTGGTCTTCTGTTCTTATTGGTCTTAGCGTGACGATATTTTATTTTATTTATATATAAAAAAGAATACATTTTAACAGTATACAGTAACAAAAAACCTTGTGAGATTTGTCCTGTCACTGGTTCACGCTTGTACTTTAACTTTTTAAACATCTTTGAAACAATGCATAATTTATAATATTGCATACTTAAAAACTAACAAGAACAAATAAAAAATAACCGTCATCCTTGAAAGTCCTGTTATCTAACACTGAAATGATCTTTGAAATCGGAATAGAAGATAACATCATTCAAAAACACTCTTTACCTTTATAATATAAAATATGGATCAATACAAAATTCGATTCGGTACGAAAAAAAATATCTCGATACTAACTAATCTATGTCCTTTCCACAATACTACACAATAGATGTACAATAGACCCACTGAATCAACACCCAAGAAACTTTAACGTTCGATACAAACAAGTCCACGAATCTCGTTCTACGATCACGTTTTAAGTGTTTGGACAAACTGGGATTGTTTATATTGGCATTACAATAGACGTGGAAATGGTTCAAATTGTATTTGTTATATATTGTCATTATTTTAGGTTTATCCTTATAGCAATGTTCATTTAATGATCATTAATCATTACGATTATAAGACACAGTCAATGTCTCATCAACATTATTTCAGCTATGACGTCCGCTACTGGATATAAGACTAAGCGCCTCCGTGGCCTAGTGGTTCTGAGCTTCGCTCTCGACCCGGAGGTCGTGGGTTCGATTCCCGCGTTGGAACAACAAATAATGTTGTTTTCAAGTTTGGTGTTGACAATGCAGGCTGATCACCTGATTGTCTGACAAGAAAGATGATCCATACGTCGGATGGACATGTAAAAAGTCGGTCCTGCGCCTGTTCTCTCGCCAGTCGTGTCGGTGTACCGTCCCACACATAACCCATTATGAGAGTAAAAGGAAGAGCGTGTGTCTTTGTTTATTGCGCACACACTTGGGTACTATAAAATAACTCCTGCGTAGCTGGCCTGGTTTCAATGAAATCGGCTACCGACACCGAAATCGATAAGGGGAGCTATTATTATTATTATAAGACAAAGCATTTCATGGGGCGTAGTTGCCTATTACTCGACATGTTTGGCAGGCGGATAAAGTGTCAAAGTCTAGGCTACATTAATTACCGTACGAGGTGCAGTTTTTTATTTTTCTTCTGCAGCGGGCGTTAGATGTCAACTTGTAACATGCTTTCCGTTCAGAATTATATTACTAAGGTATTATAATTTATATGAGACTTTATATTAATATCCTTATATCGACGGTATAAAGGTATGACATATATGTCAGAGCTTTGAATATACTCAAGAGGAAAGGCAATGTAATACGCCTATGTAATAAAATGCAACTTCACTCATGACCCTGAGTGTGAATACTCGTGTACAAAGGGCTACAAGTCTTCGCCTGTAATAAAGAAGGGTACGCATATTTCTTCGCTTCAATATTGCAGCTTGTAGTACTCTCGCTTTGATACCATACTTTGAGGACAACATTGCTAAGATCAACAGGTGTACGTTGAATGCGTCAGTCGATGAAGTATTTGACCATATCGTTCGAATGGTCATTTCACACGTTCGAGAGGGACAAAAACAATAAGATTTAACCAAACTATTCAAAGGATTAACTAAATTAAAAATTTAAAAAATATACAATTGCAAACCTACCGGAGAACATGGGCATGGTGAGTTCCGGGTGCAGCTGCGAGAGTTGACGCGACAGATAAAGTTGCGAGCGACAGTAAGTTGTGCACAGCAACACGTCCAGCGTGCCGCGACCTTTATCTGAGCCTGCAACAAACAGAACATTTAATCTAGTGCCCGCCTAGTTAATAAGCTTATAAACTATTATAAGAGTTATAATATACGTAAAATTTCTATAAATATAATAATATATAGACGCTTCACACCACGTCAATCTGGCCCTGTGCTAAGTATCCGAAGAACTTGTGTTACAGGTACAGACAACGGAAATATATATTTAATACTTTTATACTATACATATATTTAAGATTTTTAAATTTAATACAGATCCATGACCCAGGAACATTGAAAACTTTTTTCCCTCGGCGGGATTCGAACCCGCAACCTCTCGGTCGAGCACTAACGCTGAACCACTGCGTTACGGAGGTCGTCACTATAGGTCGCACTAGAAATTCAACCATAATTCACATTCCAAATTTTAACATTTTAAGGGTTATAAATACGCATAAAAATGTAGGTGATATGATATAATATGAGGAATTCGAAAGAAAGATTGTGTCAAGCCTACTGTTGTGTTGTTGTTATTTTCATGAATTTTATGTACAGTGTGTAAAAAGAGCAGTCACTATAACTTTGAGATACGATTATACTACCTTTCCTCATTTTGGAAATGTATTTTATTTTTTTGTCAAATACTTAAAAAAAATACTTTTCACCATTTCTTATGTTTTTTGTCGCAAAAATAACAATAAAGCAAAAAAAAAAATTGTAAAAAAAAAGAAAAAATAATAATAAACTAGAATGAGAAAAGGTAGTATAATCATATCCCAGAGTTATAGTGACTGCTCTTTTTACACCCGTTATGTACTACTTTTATGTTTGTGGCATAAACTTTTATAGTGAATAAACTTTACAAGTGTAGGTTAGTATTATTAGTACTGTCCATCACGACGCATCCAATCTCACATGGTCAAAAATTTTTCGAATCGGACAAGTAGATGGTGAGATAAGTGCGTGCAAATAAACAAACATCTTTAGGGTGATAGAAATAAATTCGCAAAATACCGCCTTAGTGAGCACTTGTCTTAAAAGTAACCCACTGTATACAAAATTTGAGTCTCCTAACACTTGTAGTTTCTGAGATTTAATAAGTGAGTGATAATACTTTAGGGTGCGTGTTTACAGGTATATTTACACGTATTGAGAGTTTACTGTAAAAGTACCAGCGCTGAAAGAATTACTTTTTTTTAAGTTATTGTATGGGCAAATCTATGATGTTGGGGCATTTCTCATATAAACGTGAATGTCAAACTAAGTCTTTATATATATGTATACATCTAAGTATTACATATAAAAATGTTAGTATTTGGCAATTTTTCACAATATAAACTATAAGTGTACTATAATAATCTTCTCTTAAACACAATTCTCGTAAACTGTATCATAAGTTTTTGCTGCACTTATTTATATGGGTAATAGGTATAGATTATAGAAATTAATATACATTAGAGATTCCTAAGTCGGCTATAATATGCACCCTCTCCCGTGGAATGTATGTATGTACGAATACTCCCATTCAATTCAATCACAAAGCCTTAGTATGAGCTGGTAGTTTCGCGTATTGTACGCTTTGATGTGCCGCAGCGGTATGCTAAGCCAAATCCACGTCATAGATCAAAGGTTGGTGAACCCCAAAAATTCTATTGGAAATATTAATCTGAATAAGCTTTAAACAGTAGCCATCTCCGCCGACCTCGCTTGTTTTAGACACAAACATACTGAAATGATATATATATATATATATATATATTTACTAATATTATAAAGTGGAATAGTTTGTTTGTTTGATTGTTTGTTTAAACGCGCTAATCTCAGGAACTACTTGTCCGATTTGAAAAATTCTTTTTTTGTTGGATAGTCCATTTGTAGGGGAAGGCTTTAGGCTATATAACATTACGCTGCGACTAATAGGAGCGAAGCGTCAGTGAGAAATGTTGCAAAAAATGGGAAAAATTATTCACATCAAAAACCAACGTGAGCAATCAAAAGATAATCGCGATAGTGTTTCCGATAACCACGCGTACGAAGTCGCGGGCACAGCTAGTTTAAAATAACCGCGCACATGCTGTTCTTATCATTTCGCAAAGCAGTGAGAGTGATGATGAGCAGAGTAAGTGTATATGTGGGACGTGGGTTAACTCTTAACGGTAAGTTTCACATACTAAGGCCCGTATAAATAAAACAATGCAATCTCAAACCCAACCTCACCTTGAGAACCTATTTGACAGATAAAATACGTTTCGTTTAACTTTTAAAAATGAAGAATTTTACTTTACTTTAATTTTTTTCTTTCTAAAAACGTAAAAATAAAGAATATAACGGTTTAAAAAGAAAATAAATTAAAGTACTATGTAACATTAATAAAGTTGTTCACTTTTAAAAGTGAAACGAAACGTTGTTTTATCTGTCAAATAGGTTCTCAAGGTGAGGTTGGGTTCGAGATTGTTTTATTTATACGGGCCTAAGACCCTTATAAATAAAGAAGTCTCAAACCCAACCTCACCTGAGAACCCACGTGACAGATAAAAAGACGTTTCGTTTCACTTTTAAAAGTGAACAACTTTAATAATATTAACATAGTACTTTAATTTCTTTTCTTTTTATACCGTAATATTCATATTTTAGATTACAGAAAAACATTAAAACGGTTTCCATGCTCAACGAAGTGGGCACGTGTCAGCTAGTCTGTTATAACTTTATTTATTTTATATGTTATGTTTAATTTATTATTTAATGTAAAATTATTATTTTTGTCTTCACATGTTTTTTTATGTACAAGTAATGCATCTACTTATTTCTGTCTCTAAATCACCTAAAGGTTGACTGGTAGATAATGACTTAAGGCATTAAGTCCGCCTATGTACAAATGTGCATGATGTTTAAATAAATAAATAAATGAGTGCGCGAGTCCGACTAGTACTTAGCCAGTTTTCAAAACAACAGCCAACAGCCAGACAATATTTGTGATTAAACATTCCTCAGGTGTCAGGAGTTCGTGTTACACAGCAACAATTATCTCCAAACCTGATCTTTAGCTGCATACTTTTTATTGTTGACGGGACGGCAGACGGGCCACTTGAGTTTTTATCGTCATAGTGATATTGATCGTGATAGCAAACGTTATTTTAATCCGCTTACGACTTCGCGGATTTCGTGTAGCTTTCAAATGAATTGTTTTGTCCAATAAAGCTTATTGAAAAAATATGTAAAGATTTCATAGACGATTTTTACAAAAGAAATATTTTACATTTTTCGCAGTAAATTGAAACTGATTAAAGATGAAATTACTGATGAAAATGATAAAATTTATTTTTATAAACGAAATGCCTTTATTAACGAACAATGTTTTTGTGTAGTTTTTTAAAATGGGTAGCCCACTTTTAAAAACTACACCAAATAATTGTTCAACTTGTTGGTTATTATTAAGATAACCGACGACCTCCGTAGCGCAGTTGGTTGAGCGCGTTGGCGCTCGTACGAAAGGTCGCGGGTTCGAATCCCGCCGAGGGAACAAAAAGTTTTCAATGTTCCTGGGTCATGGATGTGTATTAAAATTGTGTATAATATATTAAAAATCTTAAATATGTGTATAGTATAAAAGTATTAAATATATTTCCGTTGTCCGGTACCTGTAACACAAGTTCTTCGGATACTTAGCACAGGGCCAGATTGACGTGGTGTGAAGCGTCCATAGATATTATTATTATATTATTATATTAAGATTTTCGAGTTTTTTACGCCGGTTCTTATCGGCGGATTAGGGTTGAACCGGGTGGTAGCTTGTTTTTTTTTACTTTCTGAAAGCTTTTTTTGTTAAGTTTAATTTGAAAATAAAAGGTTTTATATTTTTTTACTTTATTTTAGATTTTGAACGATTTATAGAGCGCGTGAACGTCAGGGTGAAGTCACTAAAGAAAACACCTTAACCATAATATGGGCGATATTCTTACTTAGTAATATTTATTTTATTCCTATAACCCTTAAATTATCACCTACTTACTATTGTATACTATTAATTACCACCTAGTGTCACAGCGGCCCACCGATTGCAGGTGTGAACAATTATATATAATATGTTGCAGTAAACTATGATAGGACAATGCATCGCGTTAGCAGTAATACGAATTCGCAGTGAGCGCGCGCGCCGCGTCGTACCGTATCAATGTTATAATATATTACCTATGAGCTAGAATGACGTGACAAAACAGAATAAAATTAGAAAGGTGGACTTACTATGTACATTTTTGGTAAGAATATATAATTTCTGAATTGTAAAATTACACAGCAGATATTAATATGTATACCGTATTATCTCACGAAGCCGTGTTAACACAAACCCAGCTTTAGGTTTTTAACACTGTAAATTATTATATAATACTTCTAAGATACTTTTTGTATATTATATATATTTATAAATATATACTATATCGATAGTTAAAAAAAAAACTAAATCAAAATCGATACAAATTAACAACAACAAAAAAAATACGAATTGTCACGCAATGAGCGAACTGATGATGATGATGTATTAGATTCTATAGATAAGAACATTCTCGATCACGGCCGCTTTGAAATAAAAAAAAACTAGACAGAAATCAATTTATCCGTTCGGGAGCTACGACGCCAGACACACACTTGTAACACCCATTTGTTTTCGTCGGGAGTTGAATACTACCCGAAATTAGTTAAATAGTTAAATTTTAATGACGAATGCATCATATCAACCGGCCATACATTTACATACTTGTTACACACACATTACACACAAATTTATCAACGGTAAAACGAAGTGGTCATAATTTGGGATTAAACATTCAAAAGTCGCCACGAGCCATTCCTGCCGCGCGCCGCGTGCAGGGCGTGTAAACATGCACGCCCTTATAAATAAACAAGTCCAGTAGGGCTTAACATCACTGTACATGTTCAAATTATTGGAAATAATTGAACACATGAATGGATGAGGGTAATATGTCGCAAAAATATTTACCCAGAAAATTGAGTTAAAACTGTCACTTAAACATATAGATGTTTCGTAATCAAACTCTTCAGCTTTATAATATTAATATAGACTAATATTATAAAGCGGAAGAGTTTGTTTGTCTGTTTAAACGCGCTAATCTTTGTTGGATAGTCAATTTATATATATAGGAAGGCTGTAGGCTATAAAACATTACGCTGCGACCAATATGAGCGAAGCGTCAGTGAGAAATATTGCAAAAACGGGGAAAATTATTCACATTTGAGGACTTTCGTTGCGTGCGCTGCATAAACGGTTTAAGTTAATCAAAAACCACGCGAACGTAGTCGCGGGCACAGCTAGTTTTAGAACATGTAGTAACGTATTAACTACATTAATTCTAGAGACGGATCTTTAAATTAATGAACTAAACACGTTACGACGTATTCTAAAACGTTTAAGTGACAGTTTTAACAGAATTTTCTGGAATTCAGAATTTTGCTACATCCTACACAATTCATCCATCCATGTCTTCAATTGATAAATCAAGATTAAAGTCGATAAATATTCAGCACCTTGAGTTGTTGTCTCTAAGTATTAACGTACTGTTTGCCTGCTACATAATTTGGATTTGTAATACCTTCAGAAATAAAACATATAAACAAACATTACAAAATATAAGTGTAATTTTAAAACAACGTGCGTAAATTACGCAAGTTTCTAAGTAACAAAAATTTTGAATATTCCATTCCATAATTGGTAAAAAACTTATATGATTAAAATATGTGCAAAAATAAAATTTAATGAACCTCAACACACAAACGTTGGAGATGTTAAAAAAATTGTCCATACATTTCGTAGCAATTGACGAAATTTGACATCACTATCGCAACGACTTTATACTACAGTCAGGTACCTAATGTAAGAAAATAAAAATATTCTTCTACAGGTAGTACACGCATATTATAACATAGAAAAATACTTGAATATTTCATGTGAGTACGTTGAAAGCATCGGTTATCGTTTAAAAGGTTGTCTCGTAGCGGTGGCGTAGCAGTGCTACGTAGCTACGGCGTAGACTTATTAGCTACGGGCTACGACATAATCTTAAAAGATTTCTCAAGTGCACTCTACGACATTTAATAACTAATATTATAATTATTATAAGAGAAGGAAATACTTTGAGTACAGTTTTGTTTATGTGGAGGTAGGTACAAATTAAATAATGCTTAGATATACTTACAATTAATAAAAAATACAACTTCACGTCTCAGATTGTTACTAACACTAAGGTGCGTTTGACACAATTTTATTAAAAGTTAAAGTTGTCTATCTGTCCTCTTGAAAAAAAAACTGATAATAAATACTTTTTTTATCTAAGAGGATAAAAAAAATCATATAAAGTTTAATATTAGAAATTACCTACATGAATTATATAAGCTAATGCCGACCGCATGATCGCTGGTATTTACAACATAACGAATATAATAACATTGCAATTTTAATTAATGGTGGCTCATAGCATTCCATAACCGGTTTCAATTAACGCCAAAACCGCAATATTAACTAGGATTCAAGGATTAACTTCGGGCTTTTCAAAGTCAATTCAAATCATTATATATGTAAATATATCATTTTGTGTTATTATTTCCTTTACATCACTTATGGAAATTTTCACAAATTTTCACTTAGGACAATTTTACTTGAGGAATAAACATGTAAGTATGAAAAGTTTTAAAAGTATTTATTCCACAGATTATGATTGTCAGATATAAATTCTGTCGATTAAATAATCTCTCTTCTCTCTCTTATATATAAAAATTATATTTTTGGTCTTTAAATATTCGTGGATGTCCAGGGAAGGTTTAAACGGTGAGAATATATTATGCTGTTTGTATGCTCAACGAAGTGGGCACGGGTCAGCAGCTATAAATCATTCAATTGCATAGCGAATATTTGATAAGGCTTTTAAATAAATCCATTTTACACAACCACTAGCACTAGCTTAGTCCAGCACCCACGGGAACACCACTTAACAACTTTATTTTATCGGGATATTGCATCTTAAGGCGAGGAATAACCGCTACTAGCGCCACATTTTGACGTTTTCAAGTGCTATGTAATAGTTTATGAAATAAAGAATTTTTGACTTTGACTTTATTAAGACTTTACATCATGTAAAAATATACAAAATACACAAAACGCTAAATATTTTGAAAGGAGATTAAGAGCTGTCTGCGTAACGAATATTAAAACCGCAAAGTTAATTATCGATATTTACCGCTTCAAAGCGTTTAGCTTTAGAAAAATGTGTGAATAAGTATAGTGCATCGTAGACACGGGAAGGTTCGCGACGCTATAAGTACGCGTGCAGCGGCGACGCGCGGCAGTCAGTAGCGGCACGGCGCGGCGGACAGTCGCCGCGCCATGGACCCTCACGCGCGAATCGACGACAACTCCAGCGCGCTCGACCCGTCCAATGCAACCAATCTCACCGAATTCGACGTATGGGCCATGCAAACCGTCCGCACCGTCCACCTCTACTACTCGCCCCTACTCATAACTCTGGGCTCCATCGGCAACTTCGTGTCCATGTTCATCTTCTACGTGAGCAAGCTGAGGCTACAGTCAACTAGCCAATATCTATCGGCTCTCGCGTTATCGGACACTCTCTTCCTCTTACAACTTCTGCCCCCCTGGCTCGGGGACATCTATCTAACTGGCATATTTCACCGGCGTGGTTTCTGTCAGGTCATCACGTACATAACGTACGTGACCTGTTGCATGAGCGCCTGGCTGGTGGTCGCGTTCACGGTGGAGCGTTTCGTGGCCGTCGTGTACCCGCTGCGTCGGAACGCCGTGTGCACGGTCGCACGGGCTCGGTACATCATTTTAGGTATTGCAGTGAGCGCGCTGTTAGCCAATTTGCCGGTGCTGCGTTTCGCGAACCTGACGAACGGCACATGCGACATCGACCGGGACTACATAGAGGCCGCGTTCCGGTTCAACATATTAGACACGGTGGTGTCATTCACGCTGCCGCTGCTGATCATCATCGTGCTGAACGTGTTGATCGTGGCGGGCGTGTGCCGGCTGGAGCGGGCGCGGCAGCAGCTGGTGCGGGCGTCGCGGCCGACGCTGCCGCTGCGGGCGCGGCCGACGCGGCTGGTGGGCTGCCCGCGCTCGCAGCACAAGGTCACGCGGATGCTGCTGCTGGTCTCTACCGTCTTTGTCGTCTTCAACCTGCCCGCCTACACTATGAGAATGCTGGGATACGCATACGATATAGTAAGAAATTCACTTTATTTAATTTAACAGCTATTCATATTTTGTTTTAGGCCCTGACGCAAAAATGAGGCTGTTCTAAGTTTGACGTGTCTGTATGTGTCTGGACGGCGTTTTTGTGTATAAAATGACTCCTGCGTAGCTGGCCCGAAATCGGTGTTCTTACTAGCATTATTTAAATGTTGACTTCCTTTAATATATAACATGATTGTTTGTATGCTATATCTTCTTTATAATCTGGCAATTAACTTAATAACTGGCATTGCGATTTTGCGATTTATGTTCACTTTAAGTTTACAGTACCACTTCTTAAGGAATTGTATTGAAATATAAAAGTACTAGACATATAATATCACTATGTGTTGTATTGAAACAATAAAATATTTTCTTCTTATTATTTCCTTAAATCTGATGTAAGATGCACATTACGCCGTACGCCGTAGCTCTACTATTTGCTTTGCATAATTTAATCTTTTATGTGGAAATTACGTAGATATTTACGTCGCTGGCTAATGATATGTGTGTTGGCTTTCTTTTTTTATACAACTTTTAAAGAATATTTTTGCAACTAACATCAATGAAATAAACAAATCCTAAATTGTCATACAATTTATTAATGATAATAAACTAATCTGTGGAGAGTCGGATAAAAAATAGCGCTTCCCAACCACCCATCCTTTCCGTGGGCTTCGTAAAAGACGACACAGGGAATATATATCCGGAAATAGGCAGCAGCGTTTTCGCTGAGATTGTTACTATCTGAAAACTGCACTCGCCAACCGGCCTTTCAAGCGTGGCGAGTAACAACTACCTTCCCCCACATGAAATGCTTTGGGACGTCATAGCCGAAATGATGATGATAAAATTGTGCATGTATTTCCTGTTTATTGCTATGTTCATTTCGTTTATTACAAGTGGCAATCATACAAATATAAATTTCGATAAACTTAATTAACCTAAACATATATCAATAACTATTACTAACATAAAAATAAATCAATAATTATTATTTTAATGTAAAATTAATTACACGAAAAAATCTCTAGTGTATAAAATAAAATAAAATTATACTCAGAATAAACTTCGCGAGATTAAGAACCATTGAAATTAAAATATTCTATTCAGATATACACCTATGCCAACCCAAACGCTTTAACTTAACTAAAGCCAGGTTTGAAGTTGAAGACATATTCGTATAGTTTTACAAACGGTAAAGTCAAAAGTGATAAAGTCGTACGCAAGACTGTATAACGTCTTAGTACTTCATAAAAATTGCACAACTCGTCCTGGATGTCTGAGACGACGAACCGCGATTCAGACTACCCGCTTACCTGGGGCCTTACTCTCAAAACTGATTCGATTTCGATTCAGATTTGATCACAGCGTATTTAGCGTATTTTCCAATAATTTTACAATTGTTTAGTATGATTCTCAGTCGATTGATATGGTCGGGACTCGGGAGTACAAAAAGTTACGATGTAACGTTTTTCTTTATCCTGATTAGTTTCAAGGTAATCCACTAAAAGCCACTGAGATCGAACTGATTCGATTTTCGATTGTGTCGGGAGTAAGCCTGCTGTATCGTTTTAATATTGATACGATCAGGCAATTACGCTTAGCATATATTTAAATTGTATAAGTAAAAATAATACTTAAGCCATGCTTCGGGACACATGTGCCGGCTCTACCGGCGAAACGCAGCACAAAAAAAGCGAATTAGTTGTTTCGCTAAATTAGTGAAAGGAGATTGCCTATTTATGGTTTCGTTTTGTTCTAGAATAAAAGTCGTGTTAAAAATTATTACTTGTATTAAAATAAAAAACTTCAAAGATTTAAGCCGTAACTTCGCCGGATTAAAAAGGTTGAATAAATAAGTCACTAAACATTTTTTCCGTTACTTGATGCTATACGACATGTTTTCCTTAGTTGCCAGTAAAAAAAAACGATTACCCTGAAAAATCGATGTTTTTTGAGCATAATTATATATTTACAATTGTTCTGAATTGTAAATATATAATTATGCTCAAAAAACATTTCCATGTTTCAATGTGGGAATCGAATCTAGAATAATAAACAATTAAAGAACGAATAATAATAAATATGTTAATAATTTAATGTAATAAAACATTTTAAAAACTAAACCGATTGTTGGTAGCGAATAATCGATATCTAAAATATATCACCTGAATGGCCACACTTCTAAGACGATTTGACAATTACTGTTTTATGCCATTCACTGATGTTTGTTTACAAGTTGTGACTTGCGTTAGCTTTGAATTTGTTTATGTTGTTTTTCTACTGTGTGTTGAGTTCGTTCGTGCGTTAACGTGGACATTTATTATCATAATGTAATAAATGCAGAATGTTCTACGTGTCTAGATATTCCCAACGCAGGTTAGATGGTTGTAAAAACTAAAAATGCCAACTAAAGAGTATAACCTCCCTTTTTAACTTCGTTACTGTTTTACAGATAATTCCGGCGAATTAGACTTTTATTGTTTTCAGTGCTTAAACAAGCGTTAAAAGAACTATAACCCGACTTCGCAAAAAGGGGTCTAAAAAGGCTGAAACACGAAAATAATTCAATTTGAAATCCAGAAATGCATAGGTACAAAAATGGTCCCGCTATTCACCCGCTATTGGGATTGGATATTGCAACAGCAGACGAATATTATGATTTGTTGAACGGGTCCGTTATTTAGTAGGTAGTTGTACCTATGCATTTCTGGATTTCAAATTGAATTATTTTCTTGTTTCAGCCTTTTTAGACCCCTTTTTTGCGAAGTCGGGTTATAGTTTTTTTAACATTTATTTTATTTTATATTTTTATGTTTCCACGTCAAATATAACATTATATTTTTATTAAATTAACGCATAGAAAGTAACTTAACAACTCCTAGATACTACTTGTACGACCACATTTTAAACGTTTATTTTGAATTTAACAATATAATATAATAATTAATAAAATATTTAAATACATATTTGTAATGTGCTTGCCAAGCCCTATCTTTTGATACCAAACACGAGACAATTATCTTAATTTAATTTTTTTTTGAGATAGATTTTGAGGTTTAATTTTCAAAATCCAAAACTTTTCAAAAAATAATATAGCCTATGTTACTCGCGGCATAATTACCAATCGATTGATACCTCATTTATTAAAATCGGTCCAGTAGTTTAGCCGCTACGAGGGAACATACATATACATAGACTGCCAAAATCATTACCCTTCCTTTTGACGAAGTCGGGTAAAAACCCTACAAAATGAGGTATGTGACGTCACGATACATTAAGATACAGTTTACAGAGTGAAGGGCTCTAGAGTCCAAGAGGGGTAGTAATCGCGAATGAAATCTTCACCGCCAAATCCATGAAATAGTATTTCATCACGTTCCATACAAGTATAGGCCGCTAAGTAATAGCTTTGTACAGAAAGTGAAACTGAATATTTTTTTAAGGTATCAAAAATTTTGTATTCTTGCCTCATGCAATACGACAGATAGATTGATAAATGTGCCAAGCCAAATATTATTATACTAACGCACGGTAGTGTGTGTTGTTGATTTTTTTTTGTATATCCAAGCGTGAGGCTAAGAACATTAGCATTCTGTTCCCTTTTTCATTTTATTTATTATACATAATACTAGCGACCCGCCCCGGCTTCGCACGGGTGCAATGCTGATACTAAATTAAATACACTACAGAAAAACTATGAACGTTGTATATAAAAACATAGCGACCCGCTCCGACTTTGCACGGGCATAAAATATATATGCCTATGTCACTCAATGAAAACATGATTAAAATCGATCCAGTATTTTTGATTCATTCATTACTGCCCTTGGCCTGCACGCATTAAATTTGGAGTAAAACAATTCCTCTTTCCCTAAAACTTGGACTTACTATGAAGATTTCCTGCTATCTTTGGAATATCTAAATTCATACAAAATTTTTTTAATTTGTAATATCTCCGAAAATATTTGTTTAATTTACATGCTGTAAGGAACCATATTGATCTATATTAATTGCACACTGTATTAAGGTACTTAATTCGATAAGGATTAATGCCGTATTGCTTAAAATAGCTTCGTAAATAAGCCATTTTTTCACGTAAAAAGTAAACAATAAAAATGGTTAATGTGGGTTATCCCTAAAAGATAAACATATACCATCGCGGACTTTTTTGTAGACCTTTTTATGGTGTACAATACTGTAGTACATTAATTTGATCTAACTCGTAGGGTTTAGGCAGCGTTTTTGCTAAAATAGGTTAATTTACGACATCACGTTAGAAACCTCTAAAATTAGCTATGTTGCCTTAGTATATTATGCATGTATTATACATATAAACCTTCCTCTTGAATCACTCTATCTATTGGAAAAAACCGCATCAAAATCCGTTGCGTAGTTTCAAAGATTTAAGCGCACATAGGGATATAGGGACAGAAAAGGCGACTTTGTTTTATACTATGTAGTGATTATGTTAAGTATACAGTTTGAATGCAGGTTGTAGTCCCTTTATGTTTAACACTAAGTACTATAAGTGAACAATAAAATATATAAACTATAAATATGGGAAATTTCATACTTGTCCGTATTCGTAATAAAAACTACAACCCGACTTCGCAAAAAAGGGTTCTAAAAAGGCTGAAACAAGAAAATAATTCAATTTGATATCCAGATATGCATAGGTACAGAAATGGTCAAGGTAGAGCCGTGGTCGTACAGTACATATTTGTGATGTGCTTGCCAAGACCTATCTTTTGATACCAAACACGATATCTTAATAAATTTTTTTTTGAGATAGTTTTTGGGGTATAATTTTCAAAATCCAAATTTTTTCAAAAAATTATATAGCCTATGTTACTTGCCACCTTGGGACCATTACAAATCGATAGACACCTTATTTATTAAAATCGGACCAGTAGTTTAACCGCTACGAGGGTACATACATACATACATACATACATACATACATAGACTGCCAAAATCATTACCCTTCCTTTTGGCTTCGCCGAAGTTGGGTAAAAAAGAGGTGCAAAAGTCTTTGCTTCACGTACTAATATTATATAGATTTAATCTTAAGTTAATACTTTATTCAATTCAATACTAGTTATTGAATAAAGTCAGTAGTGACTGAATAGGTTAGGTTTAAAGATATTTATTATCAACAAAGGCGAGATGCCACTTACGTGATAACATTGTTTTACTTAATCTAAGTTGAATTTTCGTCGTCTGCAATACATTTTACACAAATAGTTAATTTTAACAATGCCAAAAGTCACAAATGAGCAATAACAGAACCCAAATCTATCTAATTTCTTATGCTAAAAAGATATTTAACAAAACAATTTCATTTATTTCGGGTTAACATAAAATAATTAATTTAAATAATAAATAAATAATTTATTCTTTCACGCCTGTTATTGAATAAAGTCTGGAGGCTGTAACCTTGATCTTCACTACGAAGATCTTAATATATTGACTATAAAGCAGGTTGCCCCGGGATTGCATTTACGAGCGCATAAGCAAACGTAGAGAATATAATTTTCAACGACATCTGTAGTGCAATGGTTGAGCGCGTTTGTGAGTGGGGAGGTCGCGGGTTCAAATCTCGCCAAAGGAACAAAAGTTTTCTGTGTCCCTGGGTCACGGATGGGTATTAATTTTAGTATAAAAGTATTAAATATGTTTCCGTTACCCGTAGTTCTTTTGATACTTACCACGGGGCTAGATTGACGTAGTAATTATAATATTAATTTAATTTATTCAATTTTTTATCTTATATATAAAAATGAATTGCTGTTCGTTAGTCTCGCTAAAACTCGAGAACGGCTTCAGCCGTTATAGAGTATATAATAGAGCTATTTCACAGCTTAATCGATTTTGATTCAACATATTATTTTGTAATGTGCGCTTTCAATAATTAATACCCTAGTCGAATACTCGACTGATTCCACAACAAAATCTAATCCCACAGGCTTTATCAATCGATTTTCATCAAACATGTCGAAGAACACCCGCACATAAGTCAACTTAATTACAAAAAATTGAAATCGATTCGTCCGTTCGGGAGCTATCATATACATACCACCTATATACAGACATACAAACATACAAACTCGTCAAACTTACGACACATATAAAACCTTTTTGCGTCGGGGGTTAACAAAATTAACTTCTGCGTACTTTGTAAGATATACACAATATGAAAATCAAACATTAAACAAGAAGAGAACATACGTTATTTGAATAAGTAATTTCAACTGCAAGTGAGGCTTTGATGTTGTTGTTTGTATTGCACGGATACATTTTTACCTCCCAACGAAAACAGAGGGGTAGGTGTAATGTTGTAAGCTTGACGTATGTGTGTGTGTGTATATATGTGTATGTGTCTGTCTGTGGAATAGCATAATTTAAACGGCTGAATCGATTTGTATTTTGTATTTTTTTATAAAAGCTGACGTGATCAAGAGTGTTCTATCTTTCGCTTGCTGCTTTTTAATTTTGTTTATATTTACGACGATACGACATTTCGGATGCGTAACCCTAAACGCATCCGAAAAAACGGGACCCTGTTACAAAGACTTCGTCTATCTGGCACCAGGCTGTATCTCAAGAACCGCGATAGCCAGACAGTTAAAATTTTCAGTAATGACATGGCCTACCATCCCATACAATATCTTTGATACAAAAAAATGCAATAGATGTCACTACTATTAACGTTTGTAAATTATAAAATGTAAATATGGAGAATTAAGATAAAGACATTAAAATAAAGATAAGCATATTTTTTAAGCATAATATCACACTAATCCAAATTCAACTCCTTAATAAAGAAGAAGATACGAAACGAAATTAGTAATTTCCAATAGTGACGGTTAGATATAGATGGCGGTTTCCGTAATGTGCCTGGAAATCGAAGAAAACTAAAATAGCCAGTCAAATTGCCAGTATTAGGGTCATTTTCTAGTACTAGGTCGTGTCTTTGTTATATATCTACTTTGTGCTAATGGTGTATTTCGATTACCGATTTAAATACAAATACTAAAAACAAAATTAAATAAACATTTAAGGGGGGTTGGACTATGGTCCAGCCCCCTTAAATGTTCGATATCAATAACATCAACGTAGGTAAACGGAATGAAGGAACTTAACATAATACCTTGTTGTATATTAACTATCATAAAAATAATGAATAATAAAATGAAAATAAAATACACATACGAGTAGAGAGGAGCTCTCGTGACTTTATTTCGTAGATTAAGTAGATTCAACGGTATGTAATCATTCATACGCAGTCCCTGACGTACTTGTCCGGTCTTTTATTGTTTTTTAAGCACAACCAATTATTTATAATAATATGTTGTACGATAAGTAGGGTCTTAGGTACCTTAATACTATAAATGTATTACATTTTTAATAATTTAAATCTTCCTGGATAGCGAGATTCTCACACTGTGCACTGCTTGCACTAACCGGCCCTTTGTTCTCTCATATCTGTTCATTGTCTGAGAAGCCTGGGCGCTAGAAGCTATAGGGTCAATTCATAGATATCACGGAGTCAAAGTGCAGCGAAGCGAAATTATGCAATTTAATACAGCAAATTCACCCTTATGTCCATAACGTAACGCACAAACCTTCGGATATACAGTAACGACACAGAAATTCACGCTTTCCACCGAATATACTATTTTATCTCAGAACAAATATATGTGTTTGAGCAATTTTTAATAATAGACTAGCGACCCGCCCCGGCTTCGCACGGGTGCAAAAATATATAAAAAATATTAATATGTAAAGAACCATATTGATCTATATTAATTGCACTCTGTATTGAAGGTACTTAATTCGATAAGGATTAATGCCGTATTGCTTAAAATAGCTTCGTAAATAAGCCATTTTTTCACGTAAAAAATAAACAATAAAAATGGTTAATGTGGGTTATCCCTAAAAGATAAACATATACCATCGCGGACTTTTTTGTAGACCTTTTTATGGTGTACAATACTGTAGTACATTAATTTGATCTAACTCGTAGGGCTTGGGCAGCGTTTTTGCTAAAATAGGTTAATTTACGACATCACGTTAGAAACCTCTAAAATTAGCAATGTTGCCTTAGTATATTATGCATGTATTATACACATAAACCTTCCTCTTGAATCACTCTATCTATTGGAAAAAACCGCATCAAAATCCGTTGCGTAGTTTTAAAGATTTAAGCGCACATAGGGATATAGGGACAGAAAAGGCGACTTTGTTTTATACTATGTAGTGATAGCACAAGCAGGAAAAATTTAGAAATAACTATTCGTAATATTATCGAATGTATGAGCACTTTTATATATTTTCCTAATAATTTAATTCTTTACGTTATGAATACGTACTTGCCAATTGTACCTGCTAACCCCACTGATCCGGTATCGGTATCGGAAACCGAAACGATATCTGAGCAAGTACAACGCCGTATACGATATCGGAACGTACAATCTGATAGACAGGATACGTGTACATGTCACTTGCCCTTGGCTGTCGGCGACCGGCGGCGACGGCGTCGATCGGTATCCGATTGCATTATCCGATCCGATCCATTTCCGATTCCGTGAAATCGTTTTTATAGACATGGAATTTTGGAATTTTATTCAACCACGACATAATAATATACTAAAACATTATTGAATAATAAATATTACGTAACTTATCCGTGGGGCGCTGGAGAAATAATATCTTTCATTTGACGTATATATAATCGTAAAAGTTATAGTGACTGTTCTTTTTACACCATTATATATATAACCTTTGGAAAATCCACGTGGCACGTGTTTAACAAATGATGAACAGAAATAAATTCTATTAGAGTATAAAATCCGTGCCTCAATTAGCGAATGATTTTTATATGGCATCGATTACGTGTAACTTCTGCTTTATTAATTTGATAGCGACTCTGTGCACATATTATATTATACAACTATTAGATTTTCGTTGTCTGGGTACAGTGGTGGTAGCACTGTATCCAGACAATAAAAATATATTTAATATGCGTACTCTACACGGATAAAATTTTGTCATTATATTCCACATAACATATTTACTACAAATCTTTTTTGTTTTTTATTCTGCGGAATTTACATAAAAAGCAGTAACCACTAAGCAAACGTCATCAAGATTTGATAATAAGGCAGTGAAACTTTGCCAGAAGTGTAACGTCATACGTCATGTACCTACAAATATTTTTAGTGTTATTTCAATATGTATTTCCACCGTTTGAGCTGTGTAACGTAAAAGCTGAACAAACAAAGCAAAAAATCATTTTTCCGTTGCTGTGTAACTGACAACTTTGAAGGTTCGCAGTGCTATCCGCCCTTTCAATGTCGATTTTCTATGCTACGTGCTAAAATGAGTACTGCAATTGCATGAACGAATTTTCTTTGTTAGCAGACACTGGAAGAGTTTGGGGGGCGGTGGTACGCGCTGCAGCAGATAGCCACAATGCTGTTCCACACCAACTTCGGTATCAACTTTCTTCTGTACTGCCTGAGCGGGCAGAACTTTAGACAAGCATTGGTGAATACCATGCCGTGGGTGCGAGCGCGGGCAAGGCGTGATATTACCGTGCGTCACGCTACCATACAGCAGGGCAGAGCTGGGAGTCTTTCAAGTGAGTATTGCCTTGGAGGGTATGCCTTTAGACAGGAATTGATGAATACCATGCCGTGGGTACGAGCGCCGAGAGCACGTCTTCCAAGTGCATATTGGCAGAAAATTAGGCACGCGTTGGTGAATACTATGACGTGACAGGGCAAACTTACTTAACCGCTTGAGCTGGAAGAAACTATTAGCAGCAGCAGTATATGTGTTCTAACCGGGGTATTACAGTGCGTCAGAACTAGGAATCTTCCAAACGAGCAAACGAGTCATATGATAAGCTATAATCCTCAATGGATACCACAAACCATAATTTGGCCTCCCGGTAGCCTCAGTCACTTGGTGAACAATACAAGCGTTATACGCAAGATCAGCCGGGGCATGGTTAAAAGAGCATAATGTATCAACATCAGTCATGCCCTCACCAAGTCTTTAATTTCTCTCTAATCTATTAGAAAGTGCTAAAACTAAATCTATTCTGTAGGCACATCAGCGTTCTACGTGAGCAACGGTACCGACGGCACACTCGTCGCGGAGTCGTTACGTCGTCGACGCGAGGAGCACTACATATTCCGTTGGATCTTCGACAACAGCCGGCAACGGCCTGACCTGCCGTGTACAGCGTTAGGGACAGAAGCGTTAGAAATGAGGGTCTTCAATCCAGCAAGGGAGAGAAGTCTGAACAAGCCTTATTTCTGTACAACGCAGTTTTGAACCTGGCCTCGGTACAGAAGCAACGTTTCCGCGAGTTCGACCACAGTCAACGTCGGACAGACTTCCCGTGTATAGTACCGTAACGGACGAAAGCGTTGAAAAAAAGGGTGTTCAACCCAGCGAGGGACGAATTTCGAACAAACCTTACTTCTGTACCACAGTTTTGAAACCGAAAAAGACTGCATACTTGCCGTAGCACAGTAGATTTGTCTAGATATATAAAGAAGAATAGAAAGGTAGTAGAATGTATTGAAAATATAGTTTCCAAGAATTCTTCCCATATTTGCCATTGTCTGTTCTAACGTAGATAATGTCACTCTAGGCAGTTTCAAACAATTTATAACTAGTCAATTGTGAAATGTAGCGTATATTTTTACATACATAGTCGTAGGGTTAAATATTGGAAAGCCTGCTACAGTACTTTCAAATGATTGTTGCTTCCGGCGGGTCATTATCGAACTGCAACCCTAGACTATTTTTACACGCAAACCTCATGATAAAGTAGAGTTATGAAACTTTTTAAAATACTAATATCATTTATATGTTATTGAATGTTTTTGTGGTTCTTGGTGGAAACACATGTTATACAATACTATTACACAAGTTAATTGCACTTTTTCCACTATTTTTCGACAAAGTCATAATGATGGCTAAGTATTTTAATAAATCTGATGTTAAATAACTAAGTGAAAAAAGTGCAAGCAATTTGTGTATTACTGTGTGATCTCAAATAGGAACTGACATGTATTAGGTACTGTGTATATTCAACTTCAATACTCCAGTTGCAAATATTTATTGCAACGATTTTAATATTCAAACTGATTTTAACTTGTTTAAGTTGAGTTGGTAAGTTGAAGTCAAGTCTAGTCACAAAAAGCTTTCATATAGTTATAAGATCTAGCCAATATGCCATTCAATATCTGACGTTTTATTGTTACTATGAGGTTTACGTCGAAGGGAGCGAACTGCATCGATTCGTATTAGATATTCAAAGGCCATTCGTCTTTAAAATACAAATTTCAGCTTTCCGAGGTAAATGTATGTCAAGTCAATTTAGTAATATTGCTGTCGTTTCTAATTCCATAAGTGCATACATTAAGTTGCAATATAAATTGTTCGAATTACATTAGTGGGATTATGTAATTATTATGTACATGATTCCAAGACTTCCTTTATGTAATTACTAATACTAAGGTTTTATATATTTTTTATATAATATATTTCTATATATTACATGTTTTATGTATCATGTTATAAAAAAGCTTAGTATACTAAACTGTAGTTCTAAATGTTATATTTATTAATAAGGAAAATATTCTTAATGTGTATCGGTTACTGCGTACTTGTAATAACGAATTAAATATTGCTTATGTGTACCGCGTAGCACGTCGTAGCAGCGATGTAGCACTTTGTAGCAAAGCTTGTATTACAGCGTGCTACGCGTTGTGGTCGTAGATGATAGCTACAAAGTTTCGAAGCATTATCTAGTCTGATACAAACGTTTATAAGACGTATAAAATATAATATCATATTACTATTCTGAAGCCCTTATTATAAACAACGCAATCGACATTTTTGGCGAAAATTAGTTAATAGTGTATTAGGAATCACCGCAACGAGATTTACCAGGATCATTCTTTTTTAATAACTATTATACTTTTCGTTATTTTGTTAATCATAAACAAAATATGTGGATCAATTACGAACTAGTCATAACCATCGTAAAATATCATAAATTAACAAAATATGTAAATATAATACATATACAAAGTCCAAATTGAAAGGCACTAAACAAAACAAAACTATTTGGAATATTCGTAATAGTTTCATAGAGACAACAAAATATACAAAAAAACTTTAATCGCGATTTACTCAAAAGTAACGTCCAAGCAAGTGCGTTGTTTATGATAAGGATGTCAGTATTATAAACATAGAGTAGTTATTTTAGGGAGTAAACAGGCGGCAACTATATGTACGATCTGTATTAGATAAGTGGCCCGAAATATCGAATGATCGGGACTTGTGGAAAGAGAGAGGAGAAACCTTTGTCCAGCAGTGGGACAATAAGAGCTGTTAACAATAATATCTCAATGCAATCTTTTGCACAAATCGTACCGGAAATCGTCGTTTTTCATACATAACCTGTCACTTTTATAGAAGAAAATTTGTCGAGGGACATTAAGCACGTTGTACATTAACATTTTAGCTGCCGTCTGTAAACTTCTTAAGAGTCACGCTGACTTAAATCAGCCTTAATATTTAAGGTACGTTTTATAATATCGTGCTATGATATGGAGAGGTATAAGACTGAATCGTATAAGACTAATTAGTGATAAGTCACAAAAACGGCTCTAAGCTTGACTAAAACATAATCATAAATTAGCGTATATTGTACATAACATAATACTCTTCTTTTTAATATAATACTCTTTAATATAATCTTAAGCTAATGTTTAGGTAAGTCTTCTGTAAATATTTTGTTTATGTTTGACGATGTTCAGAAGATTTTTAAATAATATCGAGTGCGTGAGTGAGGTTTTAATGTTTTGTAACATATTATTGATAAAAAAAACCTGATTTTTGTAGATTATTCGTAAAAACGTCTAGAGCGAATACTTATATAAATGGTCTTGGTTATGTTAACATCTTATATATAAAAATGAATCACTGTTCGTTAGTCTCGCTAAAACTCGAGAACGGCTGAACCCATTCGGCTATTCTTGGTCTTGAACATTTCAATTCGTGGAAGTCCAGGGAATATTTAAACAGTTTTTTTATACTCAACGAAGTGAGCACGGGTCAGCTAGTTGTAATATAATAATGTTAACATAATCAAGACATAAAATATCATCCTTCATAAAATAACAAAAAATATATCTTCCATATTATACCATCTACATTTTTATGCCATAGTCCGGTTCGAAAAGTAAATAAAGCAGATATAATGCTTACTTTAAATGTCACTTATTTAAGAAAAACAATATTTGATCAAGTTATATTGTTTTGGTACTCGTAACATTTAAATCATATTGAATTGCAACGGAGTATACAACATAATAGTCTGTAAGGTAGTAGAAACTCGTGGATAACTTAATACAGGGTGTAAAAAAACAGTCACTATAACTTTAAGATAGAATTATACTACGTTTTATCATTAAAAAAATACTTTTTTTATTTTTCTTACCTTATTTGTTATTCTTGCGAAAAAAAAATATGAATCGTAAAAATTTAATTATAGTTTTAGATGAAAAAATATATATTATTTTTTATAAAATATCTACATATAAGTGCAGTGACACTTGATTAACTCACTTATTTTGTACTAAAAGGCGAAAATCATCTTGATTTAATCAATCCGGCCGGATCCGGTCACGAAAGTTATTAAAATTTATTTTAATAACTTTCACCAATATGTGTCGTGAATTATTAATAATTACTACTAAAAGTAATAAATTTCGATAGTTTATTCACATTTACCAAAACATGTGGTTATTATTAATAATTTTGTGAAAATATTAATAATTTTCAATTAATCAGACTTACCGTAACATATACATACACATTTCTAGAATGAGAAAGGGTAGTATAATCATATCCTAAAGTGACTGCTCTTTTTTACAACCTGTATAGGAGAAATTTCGTAATTTGTTGAAGACGTCAAGCTTAAACTTGCTTTAAAGCCCTACAGCACTAACCGGTAACTTGCGGACTTGTTTTGATGCGAGCTATTAGCTCTACATACATATACCCCTCACACTTATGAAAATATTTATATTGTTCAAGCTATACAACTTTTACCCCTTGTAACAAGACAGACAAGGACAAAACATATAGCTTAACCAGTTTTAATATTTAATAAGGAGACAATATTTCATGTATTCCTTAATTTTTCTGTGGGGTGCCGGAGTAAAAATATAACTTCTTTCCCGTGGGTTTCGTAAAAGGCGACATCCGGAAATTAGTAGAAACTCGCCAACAACCTGTCAATCGTGGCAAGTATACGCTTATTCCCGCCAAGAAATACTTTGGGGAAACTTACGCCCATGAGGAGATGACAAAATTTCGTGTTTTTTACCACACCTAATAATAATAAAATAATCTTTTTTTGTTAATGCTCCGACTTGAGAAATAAACAAATACTATGCAAAAAATCATTCAGTCAATATAATGTTCGAAGTAACTGTCTCTGCATGCACAAACGGTGATGACCTTTGTGGGTAATTGCTTAGCGTGTTGAAGCTCAAACCGGAGGTCGCGGGTCCCTCAAAGGGAACATAAAGTTATGTCCTTGAGTTATAGATATGTGCATAATATTTCATTCACTCATTCAAATCTTAAGTGCTCTTGTCGATCGATGGAGTAATCGCCATTTTGATCTCTTGACAGTGTTAATCTTCTTCTTTACATAATCAATATAGTTTCTTCTAGGCCTATCTATTTCTGCTAATCCGTCTTGCCGCATCCGCCAATGGTATTTCTCATTATGGTAGTTGGACAACTATTTCTCATGATATAATAAAAATCTTAATTATAAATATATTCTTGTTGTCTCGTCAGCCTTTTGCCAGTTCGTCAGCCTTCAGCTCTTATGAAGTCCCAAACGTTCGTTTACAACCAAGATTGCGTAGAGCGAGCTTTTATGAACTGGTGCCGAGTCTTGTTGGAAGGACCATTCTTGGTTATCGAACATAGTTTTGTTAAGGGGTTTCACTACCTTCTCAAGAATGGTATCTTGATACACTTGTGCCGACGTTTTGATACCTTTTTCACAAAAGTATGGCTCAGTCACTCCTTTATAGCTAATACCCCACCAAACCATCACTGACGTCGGATAGTGCCCACGTTGCACTCTCTCAACCAATTGGGAAGCTTCCTTAGAGCTTTGAGCATAAATACGTTCTTTTTGGTTGTTAAAATGTTGTGCAATTGTAAAAATTTTCTCATCAGTAAACAATTTTTTTCTGTGACCTCCCTTTGCGTGCCGCCTCAGTAATTGTTTTGATTTTAGCACCCTATTCTTTTTTAAATTATCAGTTAAAAAATGACCAGTACGTCTCTTATAGGCTGAAAGTCTTAAGTCGTCTTTTAAAATACGCGACATGGTTCTAGGGGATATCTTCATCTCCCGAGATAAAATCTTTTGTTTTCGAGCCGGATTTCTTAGAATTCTTTCTCTTACTGCCTTAACCACCTTTTCCGTACGAACACAGCGTGGACGGCCAGATCTTTTTCTGTCACAAACAGTCCTCTGTTTGTGACAGAAAAAGATCTGGTCTCATTGTACCTATTAATAGCCCGGTACACAAACATTTTGCTTATACCAAGCGTATGGAGAGTTTTAAAAATTGCATTGGGCTCCATACCTACTTTGTGTAACGCAATCACAGCGATTCTGTTCTCTTTATCACCCCACTCCATTTCAATATCGCAAAATAATAAACAATGTAATGGAGCCAACATGAGAAAACACAATGAATAATCATGTAAAAATGACAGATTCCAAATTCAAATCGAATATTTTATTTCTTTTTAATTGTAACAGACTTTTTATTTATAACAGACAGAATTATGGCCAGACTAGGTATATTATTACAACTATACAGTTTTTATTATTCCAAACATAATAGGGATGTGGCTAAGTTATGGACACGGCAGATTATTGCACGGTAATACGGCCCTTACGTAGAGTAATAAATTCTTTGACTCTATAGTTACTTATGATAAATGATATTGCTTCAACACTAAACTTTTTGTTAAACATGTCCGTGTTTCATCAATTTTTAAATCGTATTCGAAACATATGTACGGACTTATAAAAATATTCAACAAATTATTAAAAGATACTGAAGTAATAAACCTTGACGATGCGCTGGGCTCGTTTTGTCTGCTCAATTTATTACGAATGCTATCGCTTAGACCGACTTGTAGCTTTCGAGAAACAAAAAAAACTTATATTGATATCTCACAGAGTAGTTAAGATCTAACATATCCCTCGGGCACTCCTGAGATCATATCAAAGGGTTTTTGAGTATGGTTACCAATGTCTATCCTGGCTACACAGGAGTTGGAGTCACGGTCATTTGCCCGTTTAAAAAAACTAACAGAGTACGTTAATTACCTTGGGAATTGGCGTAATTATATTCCAGACGATCCTGGTAGTACTGTTCCATTTGAATATAAAAGTTAGTTAAACGATAATTAAAAAGAACCAAGAGCTTCGATATAATCCATTCCTGGTTATATTAATTAATTAATTAGACGTAAAAAGAAGGCTACGCGATACACAGTCACTGATTGAGCCAGCTGACCTGAGTAAATAAAAACTGCATTGGTAGGGTTTTTAAATAAATTACTGCAATAATCTAAAAATCCTATCAATGCAGTTTCAATTTACTTCAATATACAAAAGTAAAAATTGCATTTAGTGTGATTACTGTGTAGTGTAGTAAATGATTAAATGAATGACTATATCTTTTAGGTCGACGAAAAGAAATCGTTGTAGGTTGTAAGTTTAGGTGTAGATATGGGCTGTAGGTGTAGGTTGTAGGTTTCGGTTGATTTGTAGAGTAGAGTTGGTTGTAGATTGTAGGCGCGAGTTGCGACGTGAGCACGGTCAGCTAGTAATAAATAAACCTAACTGGATAGTGAAACAAAATATTACAATAAGAGGAGACAGATATTATATTTTGAGCGACGTCTGTAGCAATTAAATTCAAGCATTGTATGAGAAATGTTATTCATTTAAGAATCTTTCGACTACGAAACGCTAAGATATTTCGCGAATGCTTTTGGACAGCGTTCGCGAGTTTTTGTTTCCGTTTATTATAAGTATTTAACGTTGCCTTCGTGCAGAAAAAAGTATTTCCTGCTGGTTAATATGGCGATATATATAATATATCGATGTCTACTACAATATGTCAGTGCTAATTTTCATAAAATCGATACAGTAGTTTCCGAGTTTATTCAATGCAAACAAATAAAACACTCTAACCGCGGTCGCGGTAGATAATTTTTGTCTAACTATACATCGTACTGTTTTTATAATCATCATAAAAAAATCTAATAAAGGGAGCTTGTTATATATACTAAAACACATCTCAAGCCACTTACTTAAGTCAAATCTTACAAAGAATAAGTAAAATAATGCCCAAGTGAAACCAGCAGGCCACTATCAAAAAGTTATCAGATCTCATCTAAAGTTTAATTCTACAAGGCCTAACTTCACAATATTAAAATCTCAGTCAAGTGTGGCTTGGTTTCTTCACTAAATGATTCATCGTATGACAGAAAAATTTGAATAGCGAATTAATATGTATTCACCTCACATCTACGTGAATATAGCGAATTGCCACATAATATGTTGACTAAGATGTAGAGATTGTGAAGTTTGGCCTTGCAAAGTTAAAGCGTGTAGTGTGAAGCTTGCTCTAGATGAGATCTGATTACTACAAACAGTGTCAGTTATTTAGTCTCGTCTTGAAATTATTTTGCATGAAAACCTATTGTAAGATCTCTTAACAATATATGAATACGACTGTTGGTCACGCTCTGAGAAAATCAATGCAGACTTTGTATTTTAGTCTATTTTGAGAAAGTTAGCTCTAGATTTAAAAATATTTATTGGACCTGCTTAACGTTGTAACGTTGTCAAAATAGTAAAACATTAAACACTTAATTACAGTGGTGTAATTAAGTGTTCTACTATTTTAGATATTTAGCTATAACTACTCGCATCTAAAATTATTTTACTCGATATGCGAAAGGCTGTTCCTTCCTTTGATGTAGAATTTAATATTAGTTCTGCATATCGAATACGAGTATATGGACTGAAGATGTCTATGGAATACACAACAAATTTCATAACGCGTCTAGCATCCTTACCGGTGCACTGTCCGGTAAATAAAGCTGGGCACAAACGGTCGACAGACACGATTTCATAAATTTTTCATTATCAACGAGTCACTCGCACTGACAAATCGTGTATAACTGCGGCAATTGTCTAAAATTGTGCAGCGGTAATCGGTTGTCAGTTTTTCTGAAGCTTTTAGACCAAGCATACACCATACTGTCTATCGTACAATAGGCATGACGCTGCCGATGGATCAGATTGAACTGACCGTGTAATAGCATGGATCGGAATAACAGTTATGTTAAATTAATTTTGTAGTGGAAATAAAGTTTAGATTTGATTAAGCCTGCACCGTCCTGCCGATCAGACGACAGACAATATCGTCGACACGACTCCAATAGACGACGCGTAAGAGAATTTGCAATACCGCGTATTTACAAAAGTCGCAAAATTCTTTATTGCGCCATGGTTTCTTGAGTGTCTCAATAGACACTATGTCAATGCACCTAATGGAACTCACGCTATTTATAATTAGCCAATAAGAAACGTCTATTTCGCTTCCAAATAATATATTCCATTGACCAAGATAATTAACAATTTCTTCCTCCTGTAAAATAAATTAAATTAGATACGCGGTATTGCAAATTGTCCTTACGCGCTATTGCAGTCGCGTCGACGATATGGTGTATCGCTACCGAAATATAAATATAAGTTTCCCGAACATTTATTTCGAATCCATATTTCTGTTATACACACGTTGCTGAATGTAATCAACGTATGAATTCATAGCAACTGTGTCACACCAGTGTTTCCCAATTTAACTTTGCCTAGCACATCCAGTTTTAAAATAGTTGAGAAGTTTATAATTTCGGATGGATTCGGACTTTATGTAACATAATTTGTTATGCATTATCGCGTAAGTTGTTTAGTTTGTAGTGCGTTTAAATGTACAGTCGCGGACGAGCCCGTAAATTTCAACCTTATTACCGTAACGATAAGGTTCAAAAGTACACCGCACATGTCCGCGATTGTATTGATAGACTAACTCTCGGTTTCTGAAAAGCAAAACAACTAATCAGTGTTCAAGTCTCTTGTCAGTTGTCAAAATAAGTGCCAATTTCACCAACACAATATGTTAAAGTTAATACTTCATATAATATCATGTTATCCCTCTCGTATTTCCTGTCAATGATTGATAACGCTTGGTATTTTAACCAGCCGTTAACATTAATAAGCGTTGGTGAAATCGGGGCTTAGTACTAAATTTAAACTTGATTTGAGATTTGAACACTGATTTGGCGTTGATGTCTTTGAGAAACCGGGGGTAAGTAAAATGTCAATGGGTCACTTATCGAAAGACGGGGTGGAGAACAAAACTGTACATCGAATATTTTTTAAATGAGGTATAACGAGAATTGGGTTAACAATTTTTACCGGAGAGCTACCTAATTATTTAAAAGACTTCCAGTTTCCTAGCTATCAGAAAGGTAAAGCAGCACTGAACGCGAGTGGAATGCATTGTTTGGGTACAAATTTTAATAAAGTCACGCTAGCCGTAGCTTTACAGACAACAGGCTTGCGCGAAATAATATGATTGGCTGAAGAAAACTCGAAAGATTGACAAATGAGAAGCAACAAGACAATTGAAGACATCAATGGATGTAGGCGATATGTAGCACAATTGTGACTTCAAGAAAATTTGGTTGTAAGTGATACTAAACAATTCAGAATACATCGTAACGTATTAAGTACATTAATTTAAATGTCCGTCTCTAGAATCAATGTACTTATTAATACGTTACTACATATCCTAAAATGTTTAAGTAACGGTTTAAACTCAATTTTCTGGGTAAAAATTGTTTGCGACATATCGTCTTCATCCATTCATGTCTTAAATTTTTATCCACACAATAATTATCAAAATTGGATGTGTTATTTGGAGAACATTCGATGTGCGTTTTGGATTTCGATAAGTGACTTGTTGACATCCCGTGTGGAGTTGCTGGTCTCCCATCGGGCGCGTCCCCGGGTAGCGGATAGGGGGTTCCGTCGACACTATGATCTACTGATGATGATGATAGAGGTGATGAAGTACCAATATCTTCGAGCGTAAAGAAAAAGATGTTGTTACATTAAACACAAAAGATTTTTTTACTAGGATTCGTATAAAGCAAAGTTACTAGCTATTTCCATCAAAGTCTGAATAGCTTATTACACTTATAGCAAGATAGGTGTTTTTGCAGACTTACTACATACTTCAAATGAAGCATTAAAAAAATAAAATAAAAAAAAAGATAGGAGATATTGATTGGTACTTCATCGTCGATCGGAGTGATGATGATAGTGGTCATGAAGATGGTATAAGTAGTCGTAGCTGCGACGGCGCGGACTAAAACCAGCATATTTGTATATATATATAAACTAGATTAAATACACTGTAACCCACAAGTTACGAGTTATGCCAAGAGCTTTTAGATTTTAAACAAGATAACATTTACCTGATTCTTTTCCAAATTCCGTTCCAATTTCCGATCCAATAAAATTTATCCAATAACACACTAGCTAACCTTTTTGCATAGCCGACACACAAACAGGACAGCGCAAAAAAAAAAACAAGAGAAGGTACATCCGCTAAATCAACACAACGTAACGCAAATATTGCAGGACAAGAGTAATAACGAATTCAAATTTCAAATCTATTCATATGTGGTCTAGAATTTTTCCCTACGGCAGTCCGTTTTTTTAGACGATCCTATTTATATTGCGAGTGCGTAGTAAGTTAACAATCAAAAAGCCGCAAGGTACAATTCCGTGTACTGCACAATCGCCCTTATTATTAAATTCACTATTTCATATCCTCCATACAACTTTAGTCTATTGAATGGTAAGCGTTTTCTTTGAATATCACATCAGCCAATCACAAACTTCTCTAATTTCGACCAATCACAAGTTGTATTTACTAGACTAGCGGTCTTACATCAGCTTAGTTGATTAAGTTTAAAATGTCCGGAGTCATAATACCTTCTGCATAGGAGTAGTCTTTAATAAACTACATTTCCTTCGATATCGCTCACATTATGATATACATCACAGCTGCTAGAATTGACAGTTGCGCTCCTAGCTTCTTGCTATTGAATTTCTTGTTACGCTGTAATAAAACCTACAGGTAAGTTACTCGGACTTTACACAATTTTAATTTTTCATCGATTTATCTATTTTTTAATTTATCACAAGTTTATGTAATAATACAATAAAAAAGGAAGAAAATAGTATTATTTGGAAGAAACTTTTAAATTAATTTGCACAAAATTGTATAAATTTCATCATACTGGCAATTCTTATATAATTTGCACAATGTTTTCGAATTATTTATAAATTTTAAATCACCTGATGATTGACTTAGTAGAAACCGGTCGTATTTGAATAATGTGAAACTGTATATTATTACTGTATAACCATAATATGATATTTGTAACAGGGCTGGAAAAATGAGCAAGAGATAAATCTATCTTTTACTGGCAAAACAATATTTAGTATTTTTTTTTTGTATATAATTTCCATATTTTGATAATATATTAAGATACGTGTTTGCAAAAGACAAACTCTGTGACTGAGTTTTTAGCGCGTCAGCACTCATGCCGGAGATCGCAGGATCGAATCCCGCCGAGGGAACAAAAATATTTCAATGTTCTTGGGTCATGGATGTATATTGTATATTATAATAATAAGTGTAATATTATAAAAATCTTAAACATATTTCCGTTGTTTGGACCCGGTGCTAAGTATCCGAATAACATAAGTACATCGGAGCTCGGTAAGCACGGGTGTTGCTTAACACGGACGCTTGTCCATAGCCAATAAAAAAATTTACAATATTAACATATTAATGTGGCAAACTTTTCTCAATTACACTCTAACAATAAACTTGATTCCCTTTTCATGTTCCTTAAGTTTAATAAAATGAAAATTTTTATAACATTTTAGTGTTCGTAAATGTATTGTGACAGTTAAGTTAGTATTTGGTGATAATGTAAAAAATTGTATAACATTTTAGTGTACGTAACTGTTTTGTGACAGTTAAGTTTAGTACTTAGTGATAATGTAAATTATAAATGCACCTGGGAACTTACAAAGTAATAGTTTAAGTGGAAAGTTGTTATAAAAACAACACGTCTGTATTCATGACGTATATCTCTATTTACGTGAATGTTTAATATAAAAATGTACTCAATGATATTATATGACAGATACGTCATCATATATTAAATTAATTATTGATATTAAATATTGAATGAATATATTATATTATACGCCGACTATTACGACGATTAGCCTAAGATGTAATGTTAGATGGGGGAAGAGCGGCATAGTTTTTTCCTGTGTCAAATTTCTACATATATTATTCATTTTTGTATGAGACTATCGGCGGTGTCTGAAAGGTTAAGTACGCCTCCATTCGAAAATTTCTCGTAAAACAGTAGCCTTGGGCTACAATTTTGCAAAAGTTCCGTATATCTGCGTGAAGTACAGTAATCGAATGTCAATTGTATTGGCGCTGCCAAACTTTTCATCCAATTGTCATTCAATTACGTTACTTCACGGAGCTATCAAATGTTAGCCTACTGTACTCAAAGGTTATGCGTCATATAGGTTCGTATCCTTAAACATATACGTGTTAACAAAAGTATTGTATAAGTTCTAGTAAAATGTTCAATACTAGTAGTTATAAAATATTTTAATAACATCCGTGAATTCAGTTGTCGCCGAGATACTCAAAGCCTGCAATCTACGAAATCGATTCGACTTAAAACTTGTGATCATTGTAACAACTACACGAACAAACTTTTGACAGCTAAAAAATGTACTCAAACGCGAGACTGAATTTTAAAAACCTTGCATAGATTAAGGTGTGTGACAGTGGTATCTATATATATAAAGCGAAAGGTCACTGACTTATTGATTCAGCACGAAATCTCAGAAACTACAAGTGAATTTTCCTAAGAGCCTCAAATTTTGCATGGGGGTTTATTTTAAGACGTAGGTGCTCACTGGACGGGATTTTGCGAAATTCAACCACTAAGGGTGTAAAGTTAGTATGAAACTTTGGCGTTTTTGAAGTTATTTAAATGAAAATTGGTAGGCTCTTTGAAATTCATGAAATAACGTTTCACGATTTAACGATTTTTTTTTCGTAAATCATTATTTAAGAGAGTTAAAGGAGGTGCAAAGTTAGTATGAAAGTTTTATGATTTCAAATGTATGTTAATGAAACAAACAAGAGTATTTAATTTGTAGGTTATTACGCTCAACGACAGGTCAGTTAGTGTTATACTATAAGTTTTAACATAATATGCATTAGGTGTAAGAGGCATTTAACAAATAATTTACTCATATTATAAAAAAATGATTATTAAGAGCGTAGCTCTAATATATTCTATTTCTATTTAAATGTTAGTATTGTATTTAATTTACGGGCTTCACCCAAATGTTCGGTGTGCTCTGTCTGCTAACTGTTTTTAATGAGTTATTAGGCATGTGATGTTTGAATTTAAACATGAATTCTACAAAAATATATTTTGTAGGTAGGTATATATTCAAAAATATTTGTATAACACGTGTAATGTGTTTAATGTATTAGCATTAGTAAATATTATATTTTGTTAGGATTAAGTTTACATATTTAACGAAATTATCTTACAGCAATCCCGAGATAGACCATGACCATACATATCCGCAATAAGATTACTGCGGATTGCCATGTGTTTTATGTTCCATTGCACACAGTATTATGTTCTTGCCTATTCTTAGCTACATTTCGAT
The DNA here is from genome assembly GCA_905187575.2 of Celastrina argiolus. Classification (NCBI taxonomy): domain Eukaryota; kingdom Metazoa; phylum Arthropoda; class Insecta; order Lepidoptera; family Lycaenidae; genus Celastrina; species Celastrina argiolus. The sequence goes on from LR994583.1 coordinate 19,948,275, forward strand.
AATAATTAATCAATGTATTGATTGGTAGATGGAAACAGAGTATTACTATTTCAACAAATATTATACCCTAGACTTTGAAATATAACCACAATTGAGGTTCTTTTGCGAAATCTCTTGGATAGTATCTTCTATATATGTACTATATTTTATACGATAGTATAAAAATCTGAATGTTGTCAATTAAATGTAAAATGGAGATAGACATAGGTACGTGTAAAAATGTGTAATTTTTTTGATATTTTGAAAATAAGACATTAGGTAACCTTTACATGGTTAGCGGTTCGACCATCGTGAGATCTACATTATCTCATTATCTGATAATTATTGAACCACTTATAATTATAGTGAGTCAGTGTCTAGGACATATTATTATTGAAGACTAAAGCGTTATAGCCATTTGTGAAGATTCTGATTTTTTTTATTTCAATATCCCATACGTTTATCTTTGCTCCTAGAGTAAATTGAAATGATATAAAATATATATAGTTGGTATGTACTAACAGTTTTATCTATTAAATTCACACCCTCTTACTAATAAAATATTAAATAATAACTTAAGCAACATGACGCATTGCTTCCTGTGTCTATTCTGTGGCTTCTACTCTATATACTTATATTATTAGTAAGGGGGTAAATATAAATATTATTAAATAATATTTATTGTTGTTATCGTTATTTAAACTGTTGCAAATTTTACTTTTTACCTAACTAAATTGTAGCCTATACAGGATGATTCATGGGTCATATATTAAGCCAAATATAGTGTAAAGGGAATGACGCGTAGAGCTTTTTTTTGTTTTGGAACCTCATATAATATGACTAAAAAAATCAAAAGTCTAAAATTACCACAAGGACTGAATCTTACTGCGCTGGGACTCGCGGTCTCCTAGTCTATACACACGAACGCGCTGGCCGTTGACCTAAGACCTGACCAAGATTAAAACTCATCTGTTTTGTGACTTTTATGGAAATCTTTTATCATGATTTGTCGCGTTATGGTGCTAAAACAAGAATGCTTTACTTTTTACACTATATCCGGCTTAATATATGACCCATTAATCAGCTTGTATATTATAATTTGGTTATTTGTTTACATTAATTGGATGGCTTTGAAGCTAACGGATATATTTTAATGAAATATCGTGTAGATGTACTATATAGAATAGCACAGACTACTTTTTGTTGTGACAGAAAGCTGAACGTTTCCTGTGGTATTTTCTATTACGCGGATGAATCCGCGCGTACTATCTTGTATCTATATTGTTCTAAGTATACACTGTCCTGCATAGTCCTAGTGTGCGTCTGTAGTCCGTCGCACTTATCCACATACATAATAGTCGGTATCCCTTTATTACATTATGCCTCGATCGTATACTGAGTGCTGTCCTATATCAAATGGTTTGCATTACACTAACTTGTGCCAACCTAAGTACCCTACCTATACAGTTATATACGTATAATATGTTACAATTTTATTTAAATATATCTTTAGTTTTATTTTTTTGTATTTCCGTGTGTGGGTCATTGTGCTCCTATTCTTATTTTGTTTATATGTTTGTGAACGTGATTATTTTACTTTTCTATGTTGACATTGTTTGTAAACGTTTGTAATGTATAAGTGTAATGTGCACGTTAAAAAAAATATTTATCATAATTAATTAAGTGTAATCCTTAACCAGAACATGTAATAATTCAAGATACGACGACGGCATAATAATAAAAAAGCCAGTTACTTATTTTGTTATAACCTAATAACTATTTTAATCAAATAAAACTTGTGTGTATACATTTTGTTAAGTTATTTTGGTAACCTCTTCGTACTTACAAAGGTAAACGTGTGGGTGTATTAAATATGAAATTTCAGACTACTTCGAAATGATTATAAAACAGATAAAAGTGCACTCTCAATCTAAGCACTCACGAAACAATAAATCTAAACGTGTAAAATAAATAAGTGATAATATTTAAGGATAGGTATAAGTATAGATAGTATCCCGTTTATAGAGTTCACTCTGAAAGTAGCGACACTAAAAGAGTCAGTAAATTCATTTAATACATTTTTCATATCGATCAATGTGTGCTTATGCACACACATGCCCACAACCAGTCCATTATCTATTTTTTTTTATTGGAGCGGTAAAGCATAATGGCTACTAACCAGTTGTATAAAAGTCCACGTAATTCGATTATTTTTTCAATATTTCTATTTTTTTCTGCAATTGTACGGCTTACAAATTTTTGGTTTGGTTGTGGGCCAAATTTATTCAAAACTACTTGATTTATTATAATATAGATTGGCCGATTTATATAACAATTTTTGTACATAATTGATAGGTCTGATAATTGGTCGTAGACTATATTTAAACCACTAAGAGATAAGGGTAGCTCAAGTCAAAAACGTTTTTTTTTGTCCACTTTCTATCGTTAATGATTAGGCAAAAAGAAGTATGCAACCCTACATTTCACTGTTTACCACAAAACTCTATTATGATATTTAAATTTTTAATACGGCCATACAACGTTCGTCGATACAGCTAGTGCAACACATGAAATGCGTCTTTTAGTTAGCTTTTTATTGACAGCAGACCTGTGAAGTGCATGCGGAAAACATCAACTTGTATCTAATGGAAAAACGTAAGTATATAATTATAGCAGAACTCCAGCCTATTGTTTCACCAGTATATGAGAATCATTGGCAAATGCTGATTCTCCATCAGAGAGAAGCCATAGCATATGCTCGAATAATGGGTAGGAATTTGAATTGAGACCCAGAAAAGATAAGGGGTGAGTGAGCCGATAGAACTGGAGATTGTGGAACCCCAAGCCACAGTTTTTATTCGGTTCAGTAGTATTGACATTAATGTCAAGTAAACATATTCTGTATACATTTTTTCTTCTCGGCGGGCTAGGGTTGAACCGGTGGTAGCCTTTTTGTTGACTCTCCGAAATTAGCTTGTTCAGTTTAATTTGGAAACAAAATAAATTTATTTGAACAATAGTGTAGCGCAGTAACACTACCTACTAGTCTTTCTTATTAGTTAGTATCCAAATTTTTTATAAAAAATCTTTAAGTCGACTAACTAAATTACACTGCCTATGTTACTCGGGCTGTTATTAAGAATCTATTCACACCTATTTAATTAAAATCGAATCATTAGATAACGCGCAACTGTGAAAGAAACTTCGTTTCCGCTTGACCGTAGTCGGTTAAAAAGTTTACTAATCGAACTATCTGGTTAACATAAATAAGTGATTCTCGATTAACGTTCAAGTGTATTAATTGGTCCCGGTAGGTGGCGCTGTCAGTGCGTCAAGAAGCTTAATTGTAAAGCGGTACAAACTTCGCTGGAACAGATAGTAATGAATGTAAATGTCTCTAAGTTGTCCTGCCACTTTACTATAATAATAATAATAATATACCATACCAATAATACCCCTATAGCCCAGAATCATTTCTTTTAACCATTTATTGCAATAGTCCTACACTAACCGGTGGTCTGCGTGGACGTGTCGCAGTCATCTAATTGAAATCGCCATTTCATTGAGTGACTAGCGTTTTTATCAAAAGACGACATTAAATTGAAAGACTAGGCCGAGCATTGATTGAACAATCGTCAGTCAACGTCCAATTAGTTAGCGGATTGTAATGTTGTATTGTCAGTCAGGTCATTTAAATTTATTTGGCGCTAGTAGTCACGAAAACAAATATGGCGTCAAACAGCTGGCACTGATAGCACTGTGATTTTTTTCATTAAATCTACATTAAAGTGCGATACTCGTTATAAAATAGTGTGACAGCATGGATTTATCTATTATTAAGTACGTCACTGCTGGCTACTCTTAAAGAAAAATTCGAGGTGAAACTGACTAAGTACGAACGACATAATGAAGGTAAGTTTTAAACATGCTGTACGTCATCGTTTTACTAATAAATAATAAATTTATCTAATAAAACATACAAAACTACACAAAATTCGATGTATTACCTAACTAGATATTCCATAAGTAGGTAATTCGTTGTCTACGCTAAATGACTAATTCAGTCAAGACGTTGGACGTTACAATAAACAACATGACGAGTTGTCCTTTTGTCTTTTAATAATGTCGTCATTCGATAAAAACGCTAGTCACTCAATGAAATAGCGATTTCAATTAGATGACTGCGACAGACGCACTCCCAGGTGCGTACAGGGAGAGTCGCCGGATAGTGTCACATTACATTTAAATTAAAATTGTGGAACGGGGCCGGGGTGTTGGCTTCGGCCCCACGCATGGCTTCTAAAGGTCCGGGACTTAATTGCCCGTGAGCAAGGAATGCTATACACAAACATAATAATAATAATATTTATGGACGCTGCACACCACGTCAAGCTGGCCCCGTGCCCAAGTATCCGAAGAACTTTTGTTACAGGTACCAGACATCGAAAATATATATTTTAATACTTTTATACTATACACATTACACATATTTAAGATTTTTATTATATATGTATGTTAGTTACAGCGTAGCGTTGAACAACTGTTCCGATTAAAAATATGAGGTGTCAATTGATTCTTGATAAAAGCGAAGCGACCGAAGTACCATTGACTAACAAAATTTATATAAGTAATCAGTTTATACTTTTTCATAAAAGTTATAGGAAACTTATATCGCTTTCCTACTGATGATGAATCGAAAAAACTATATGACCCATAATTCACTTATGCAAAACGATGGTCAAATTAAGTGGCGTTGAATAGGAGGGCTCCGAACTTTAATTACCTTTTCAGTATCCAAATACACCCGACTGTTACTGTCAATTAAGTTTTAATAATTATAAATGAGGGGTCGCGATAGAGGATATAATTAACTGATTTTTGAGTTTGGGCTCAATTAAAACGCACGCTTGTTGGTTTCACGCATCTAATTAGTCCCAAACTACAATCATTGATCATTTTAATATCAAAAACTATGGATTAGTATTTAAAATTGAAACACTAATAAACTGCTATACCAGGCCCGCCAGAATACCGATACATGTTAAATATAAATGTCATTAATCGGTTTTGCATCCCTATGAAAGCAATTTTAAAGACGTATATATGTCGCAGTCATCTGGTTATCAGCATTGGGTAATGTTGCCTTAAATAGAGATTAGGTATATTGGCACATATATATATTATATGTTCCAACATATGATCGATACTATTCCGGACGGAACCGCTCAGGCCTAATGTTAGTAATTACTACATCAATTATCCAAAGCTGGCTATATTGATAGACAAAGCTGACGCATACTAAGGACATTGAAGATACATCATTCTTAGTACTGTAAGTCACATAATTGCTTATGCGATCAATATAATATAAAGGTACATAAAATAAAAAATTGTAATAAAAACACTTTATACAAATGTTTTTTATTAACTTTTAATATTTCTAACATACACAAAAGATACGGTACACACTACTATAGCTTATCACATCAATGTTATCTAATTTAAATTATGTACAGTAAAATTTAAACGGAGCATATATTACAGCTACGACATGATTATAACATAACTAAATAACATGTTTTCACATATCACAACATTGAAATCAAGGAAAGGGCCCTTGGGACAATCTCGCTGAAATTGGTTATGAATGAACTGTCGACTTGCGTTCACCCCTGACCGCTCACTCAATTAATATAATACACTTCCTGATAGACCGAATTCAATATTACGTAATGTATGTTAATGTATTGCAGTAGTATCAGCCGATTTGAATGAGTACATTAATTGCAATTACTTGCCTTTGGACGTATTGACAGTAATACCGCATCTTATATTATAAGAAGATATTATGGTTGAAATTAAAACACATACCTAATAAAATTTGGGTCCCAAACATTTGTGGATTGGCTGTGAACTAGTTGTGAACAAAAAAAAATATATTTTCCACTTTAAAAGTCGGTTAAAATAAGGAACATTACATTGGTTCAATCACTCTTTTGAAGGGGGTCACCCCTTTGTAATGTAGGTACTGTTCATTGTTGCAAATGCAATATTATGTGATTAGTGATGTCGTAAATTAATACATATAGTGTAGACTGTAGATGCGTAAAACTGTTAAGTATAACATTATATTATTATTAATTGTAATATTTATAGGTATTACTAATAATAATTACAATTAACAAAATTTCAAACGTTGAAGTTTCGGTAGGTACCCTTTACATAAACAGCTAAAAATCTTTTTTCCAAGATGGTCGTTCGAACTCATTTGGTGCTCGGAAGGATAAGGGTAACGTAATATGATAAGTAACGTAAAACAAACGCAGGCATACGGTGCGCGTACTATTATTCTATAATACTGGACAAGCTTCGTCATAGCAGACATGATTTATTTTCAAAATCTACATATAAAATTCAATGTCTACATATAAAACTAGTTACACGCAAGTATATACAGGTTTTATAGATATAGAATAAAAATATTATGTTTTATAAAACGTGTTTATTTAATAATAATTATATTACAATGAATAATTATTTATACAATGTGCTTATTGAAATTAAAGCATTCCTCAGATATGCATGTTTTTTTTATTCGTCAGTAAAATAAATAATCTTATACAATACCCACTCACCTGGTTTCATGAATCTGCAAATGCTGCTTCTATCTATGTATATTGTTAAGAGGAAACACCACGTTCTATAGAAATACAAAATAGGTATAGTCTATTGCCGTCCCGTAACTGCCCGATCAAACCGATACATACAACATTACATACAACTACAGCTTGAACTGAAATTACCTATTAGAAGTACGAGAATTCGACGATTAGGAGACACCGATTTCCGCCTCCAAAACTTAACCTTTAGGTACTTTTTTATAAACTAAAAAAGGTACGCAGTACATTTCACGATTTTATTTCGTGAGATTCGTGAAATGTACTGCAATTTGTTTCATGGACGTTTAAACGGCCGAAAATCTGGCCATATTTTTTTCGTTTTTTGAACGTCTATCTACTCGTATAGGTATTTACATTTAATAATTAATTCATGAAAAAGGAAAAAATAGGGACGTTCTATCAGTATAATATTAAAGATCTATTCAGAATAAAAATTGTTACTCTAGTCTAGCCATTATCCAGGGAGAAAACGGATCGCGTTGACCCCCGTTTCTGTATGGCAAAACGGCCGTAGTGTTTCCTCTTAAACGCTGTAATTTACATATACACACATTCAGGCAGAAAAGATATATATCTAGTGAGTCATCAATTAAGTTAAATAGTAAGTAAGATCCACCTCAGTTTCTGAAAGACTGATCAAATCGTCGATGGATCACATCACCATCTGATATGAGCTAACATTTGAGTTGATAAGCAATTCAGAAACCGATAATTGAAAACATGAATAGATGAAACGTGATCGTTCGCATAAACGTGTCGCATAATTCCGATTTCGTAAAAATTTTATTTAAACTGTTACTTAAACATTTTTAGAATATGTCGTAACGTATTATGTTCATTAATCTAAATATTTATTAATCTAAAGAGAAACCATCTTTAGAATCAATGTACTTAAAACGTTACGACAGATCCTAAAATGTTTAACTGACAATTTAAACTTAATTTCCTCGATTAAAAAATTTTAACATATCACCTTCATGCATTCATGTCTTCATTTTTTGCTCTTAGAATTAGCACATGAAATGTTAAAAACTGAACATACTTCGCATGATACTCATGTTGCATCGTAGGTACTATAGTCGAGTTCAATAAAAGACAAAAATAGAAAGTAAACATACAACAGCATTGAGCAAACATTAGGGATTCAGAAGATTTGGATTTTAAACTAAGTGGAAAAAAACAGTTTTCTCTGTCAGAAACACAACAAAATTTATCTTTAAAAGGCACAGTTATAACGGTTGGCGACAAGTGTCATACACTAGCCTAATTAGTTGCAAATGACACATATATTAAGTACATATTACTTTAGGTTATTTTAATTTAAAATTTGTATTTTGATAGATGATCATTGTCAATAAAAAATATTATTACTCCTGGTTTATAGTACATGATTTCTAAAAATGATACAAAAACTTCGGAAATAAGTACAATACTTATGTAACATACAACAGATCATAATTTTATCAGTTTTCAATGTATATTATAAATTATAACTGATAATATAATGTTAAATGAAATATGATCACAAATTTTATCCCTGTAGCTTGTAACTTTATCTGATCTTAAGAACAAGAATAATGTACACACTGCATTTGAACGACGACCAAAGTCGCCCGTCATCGATAGTCGGACTTCACAACCGCAAGCAAGAAAGAGATGCACACATATAACTCACCTTCCTCCTCAGAGGGCAGCGGCCCCACGGTTCCGAAGAATCTCTTGTCCAGCAGTTGTAACAGCTGTAATGCGCTTTCATGTACTGGCGCGCGGGGACATCCCGTACACATCAAGGTCACGTTGATGATAGCCGTGTAGTGGTCGCACGGATACTCCCTGGTGGATAAAAGAGTAGTTAAAAAAAATGAAAGTACTTAAGTAACCCTCGAATTGTGAAGCAGTGATGATGAATAGCTAAGAGCGCTCTCGATCACGTCAGCTTTTAAAACTAGATTTCATCTGTTCATCTGTTTCGGAGGTTCGATGCCTCAGACACACACATCAAACATCTCTATTTTTGCCGGGGGTTAAAATGGTGTTTAACGACCGGATGTATCACTTGAAGGCTATTGATTATTATCAGGGATTGAACGAGCTACAACTTGGTAAGCGATTACGATTTACGACCGCCTATTTACACTAGTAATATAAAGCAAAAGAGTTGGCTCGAACGCGCTTATCTCAGAAGCTACTGGTCCATTTTGAAAAATGCTTTTATGCCCGTACTAATAAGGAGAAGAAGTCTCAAACCCAAATTCACTTGAGAACCTATTTGACAGAAAAAAAAAACGTTTCGTTTAACTTTGAAAAATGAAGAACTTTACTTATGTTACATATTAATATATATTTTTTTCCATTTTATAATAAAGATTATAAAAATATAGATTATACGTAGTTTAATGTTTATGTAAATCTATAATATAAATATTAGGGTATAAAATTAAGAGAAATTAAGGAACTATGTAACAAAGTTGTTCACATTCAAAACTGAAACGAAAAGTTGTTATATCTGTCAAATATGTTCTCAAGTGAGGTTGGGTTTGAGACTTCTTTATTATTACGGGCCATAGTGTTGGATATGTCATTTATACGTATAAACCAATTTATTGGTGTTCTGCATCTCTTGATTTTAGAGTATGTAATCCACATTTTATTAAGTACATTAGATTCAAAACTTTTATGGTCCTTTGGCGGGATTTGAGCCCGCGAACTCCTACTTGAACAGTTAACGCACAAACACTGAACAGAAGTCGTCGTCGATATAACCAGAAAGACACAAATTCAAGTGCAGCAGTGCCGTTACCGCGACGCGTGTGTAAAAGACGCTTATTGTTTCAAATGACAGGTTACATGCTGCCATCGTTAAAAATAATAGCGTCGTTTAGATTTGAAAAGTGTTGATAAAACAGCGCGATCTAATATGAAAATAACTGTTCTCTTTAAAAATTATTACGTCAATCATTGGAGCAACCTATCGCCGCCTTTAAAGTTGTATACGTGAAACTTAGAGGTGGTACACATTAAGCGCTTATTGATGTGCGTTTTTGGATAAAGCGCGCGCTTGAGTAAGTATGTACAGAGTATACTGTCTGTGCAGAACTACTGGTTCTCAAAACGCGCGTTGACAAAGCGCCTAATACGTACCCGCTCTAATTTAGCGCCACAGTTCGCGTCATAACACATAAATCCAATATTCCGATGATTTAAATGACTAATAAGTTGTACTTATGTCACGAGTAATATGGGGGTATGTTCGTTTATCGATATGACTAGTAAAAAAATGTTCCTCTGGCATGACCAGTGTAAATAATAATTTGTATATAAAGTGAATGGATACTTAATTTATTATATGCAATATAACAGCTAGGTAAAAAAAGATGTTACACACATACCTATATTAGTAATTATATTACTTATACATATTAGTGTTTATTGAAATCAATAATTAAAAACTGGTTTAAAGTAAATAAATTAAAACAACTATAAATTACAACATAAAATAGCTTAAAATATACAAAATAGTTTATGAGAAAATACACAAAAGTAAACATAATATAAATCCTGTTGATCGAATATGCATAAACGTAAAGCTACATACACAAGATCTATACGTCATTCTACCCTTTAATTACACTGACCCCATGGAGTTCCGTACTTAGTGAAAAACCTTTCATAACTTATCTCACTATTGCACGCCATAGAGAAGCGTCAGAGCAGAAAAACCTAATCAAGACCCGTAACAATCAACGCACAATAGGTGTATTAATTACTTCAAAAGCTAATGTTTTATTCCCTTTAAATTAATCTACTTAAAAATTATTTAGCATGGCTTGACAGTAAGTTTATAACTCTCATGGTTTTTTCTAAACCTACTACAGTTAGAAACTTACTATCCTATATAAGCCGTGCTAAATAATTTTTAGGAAGATAATTTTAAAGGGCATTAAACATAGGCTTTTCATAGGGTGGGGACTAACTTATAAACAACTTTAGGCGCCGATTAGTAAAAAAAGTAAAGAAAAACCACTGTTCCTGTGTATGTTCCTAGATAATTATATGAAAACTTGTCTTTACTTACAAATACCTTATTAACAACATCCCATAAAAACGGGATGAAATGAAAATATACAGAACTAGCTGACCCGTGCCCACTTCGTTGAGCATAACCGTTTAAACCTTCCCTGGACTTTCACGAATAGTTCAAAACTAAAAATAGCCGAATCGGTTCAGCCGTTCTCGAGTTTAAGCGAGACTAACGAACAGCAATTCATTTTTATATACATAGAATAAAATAATAGACTAGCTGACCCCTGCCCACTTCGTTGACCATAGAAACAGTTTGTGATGAACCGTTAAAACCTTCCCGGGACTTCTACGAATATTTCAAAACTAAAAATTATGAAATCGGTTCAGCCGTTCTCGTGTTATAGCGAAACTAACGAACAGCAATTCATTTTTAACCGTTCTCGAGTTTTAGCGAGACTAACGAACATCAATTCATTTTTATATATAAGATTATACATATTTTGTCACCAGTAAAGTGTAAAAAATAAAGACTTATTAAAAATATACAGAATATCAAAGGCAGAGCGAAACTATCGAGGGTTCCTTATTGTTTATACAGAACTTGAAAATCTTCTACTCAGAATGCATTTTTCGAGTTATAATTGAAATTTTTTAAAAACAAAACACTGGTTTGCTTTCAAATCACGCTGTTGTCATCCATCATCACTAATTGACGCATCCCCACAATGCGCCAATGTTTTTTTAGCAGTACATTTTGGAAGCATCATTTACAGCAATATCTGTATAGTTCGTGCCTGATAAATTTAACCTAAAGGTAAACAAACCGAAAACATCGAAATTTTCACATAATCACTTATTGTGGACACTTATCAACACTTTCACAGCTATATTAAAGGATCATACTTCATTATTCAATATATTTTATAACAATTACACAATAATTAACATATTTAAACATCAAATGAAAAACCTTCACAGTAAAAATATGTTATTTGACACTGCTGGCTGTAGAATATAGTCTATGGATTCATGTAGCCAACAATAATCATCGCATTAATATTGGCCAATTGGCATCACTGACTAATCTATGGTTGTGTCATAGACGGCTTTGTTTACGTTTGGGTTAAATTTATCTCGGACGTACTATAGCATATTTTGGAAAATATTTTTAAAGGAGTTTTTCAAATCCGTTTTTATATGAAAAATTGGTTATAAGATAATTAGATATTGTTATTTCAACATTTCAACAATGCAATGTTATAAAAATACGAATAACATTGGCCCCTCAGTCGAAATTAATCCATCTAGGGGAACTTGCGTTTGAATGAGACATAACAAGCATGCAAAGCTCTTACGGTTGGTCTCACAATGGAAAAATTACATATGTATATTGGTGCTATTATGGTGGAATTGAATCTAATGATATATCATACTATAAGCGGCTTCGTCTGCAATAAATTGGGTTTGATACAATTTATAATAGCCTCCAACTCACTTATAAAAAAACAGGCCGAATTGAGAACCTCGTCGTTTTTTGAAAGTCAGTCAAAAATCATCAATCAATTTCTATAATTAAAATAAGTACATTGGGCAAGTGTTTTTTTTTCTCCTTCTTATATCTGCAATCGGTTCAATAGAGCCATAATCAGATCCTAGCCTCTACTTTTGGATTTTAAATTTGTTGTCCCAGCTTCATTAAGCCAGGTCCAGATTTTTCAGGTGTGGCCTATCTTTTGACTATGTCATTGGGCAAGCGTGTACATATTATGTCGCGCGTACTTTTATAATATTACGACAATTCTTAAGATATTTTATTAAAACTATATCACATAATATTATATGACATTATAATTAGTATGAAATGTTTAAAGTGACTCAATTATATTATATACTAGCTGTGCCCGCGACTTCGTACGCGTGGAAAAGTGATTTAGGACACTTTTATATTTTTAAATATATTTTTAGTTTATTGGCGCAACCGCTGACAACTTTCGCCAATAGGTAGGTACTTCCCAGTGTATCCCAGTGTTGATCCCGATCCAGCAAGTCACGTACCCGGCAAGCCTTTTGGTATGCAGGGTATAATAATAATATAGTACCATCCGGAGCTCGGCAAAAGAAGTAGGCCTTCGAACAATATGTAGAAGTCAGCAAAGGTATTCGAAGTTAGGATAATATTATTCGAATGCACCGTATAGACCCAGCCAATTTTTCACGTTAATTTAGTAAATTATTTAACCTCGATGTCCGTCTGTCTATCTGTCTGGTTGTCAAAATTTTAACACGTGTAGGTATCAAGCTAACAATCCTATTAAATACTCAGGATCTTCTGTCCCTTCTGGCTTTGAAAAAAACAGACTCCTTAGCCACATCTACCCAAAGATTCAGCCGTATCTCTCTAATTTTCGACACTCCAAAGGGAACCAAAACCTAAATTTGATTCGAAGCAACGTCTTAATAGTGCCGACATAGGATAAATTGCTTTCAAAAAAATTATTTTCAATTTTTTTGAACTTACTACCGTTTTTGTCATTAATATTTTGAGATATTAAATTGAAACATAATATTATATTGCAATTATTAAGGTATTTAAAACAAAACTCTCGGTTAGACATGGGCGCAGCGGCACGACCCGTCGAGGATCCAGCAGGCTTACTCTCGACACAACCGAGAATCGAATCAGTTCGATCTCAACGGATTTGGTGTTTTATTTGGTAGATTACTTTGGAACTAATTAGGATAAAGAAAACCTTTGGAACGTAACTTTTACTTTTACTTGTACACCCGACGATATCAATCGACATAGAACAAAAATAAACAAACGTCAATTTATTCGGGAGTATACGGCACGATCGAATCTGAATCAAAATCGAATCAGTTTGGAGAGTTAGGCCCCAGCTCGGCGCGCCGATCGGTTTTAGTAGCGTTTTTTTATTAACCTACCCTAAGAATAACAATAATATAAATAAATTAAATTTAGTTTTAAAGAAAATATAAAATAAAAAAAAGATTAAATTTGAATGTTTGCAGCGCGGTTCCTGCCGCGCTTCATACAAACGTCCAGCATTTTTTTTTAATTGTCATAAGTTTTTTATTTGTGAACCGATTGAGATGAAATAAATGTTAAGTCAAGATTACTACAAATATGATTGAACCACATCTAAATCGGATAAGCCGTTTCTGAGATTAGCGTGCACAAATGCACCGACAAACAGACAAAAATATAAAAAAATATTGTTTTGGGTACTATTGCATAAATAAAAGTCTCCTATAATAACACAGGCACAGTTAGCACATTTTAATAGTATTTTTTACCCAGTAGTCTACACTACACCAGCCCGGCTCGGACGTAAGACGTCAGTCGTCACCCAGCAGCCTGCATTACGCGGCGCCCGGTCGAATCACGGCGTAACGATTTTAATTTTGCTATATTTCCTAAACTACTCATTATATTTGCATGGTATTAGTCTTCATGGAATGCTTAAGCCAACTAACGTATTAAAAACGATAAGGATTAATACCGTGATGGTATAAATAGCTTTCCAAAAACCGCTTAATTGCCCGTTTTTTAGTTTATCGCGAAAGGCTTTCTTTTAATTATACAGTTAATTAAGTTGATTTTATACAATAAATGATAATTTATTTTAATTTGTGAAGCAAGTTCAAAAATACAATTTTTATATTATTATGACACTGTGAAAACACTGTTTTCCCAGAAAAAAAATCCTGATAGTTAGGTACTTATTTGATGTTCTAATCTACTTTAGTGCCACGTTCTATTGCTTCGCGTCACTGTGTAAGCGATCCCCCCGCGCCCCCCGCACGAACCGTTCGACCGCAGGCCGCGCGCGCGAAATTCATCCGACTTGCTTCAAATTTATCGTCACTGCTCGGCTCCTATGTATCGTAGAGTTATGTTATATAGCCTATAACCTGCCCAGGAATATGGGCTACAATCGTACCAAGTTTGGTTAAAATCCCTTCAGTAGTTTTTGTTCCCATCGTGTACATACAGACAGACAGACAGACAGACAAAAATTTTACTAATTGCATTTTTGGCATCAGTATCGATCGCCAATCATCCTCAAATATGTATTTTGAAAAAATATTCAATGTACAGAATTGACCTCTCTACAGTTTTATTATAAGTACTAGCTGTGCCCGCGACTTCGTACGCGTGGAAAAGTGATTTAGGACACTTTTATATTTTTAGTTTATTGGCGCAACCGCTGACAACTTTCGCCAATAGGTACTTCCCAGTGTATCCCAGTGTTGATCCCGATCCAGCAAGTCACGTACCCGGCAAGCCTCTTGGTATGCAGGGTATAATAATAGTATAGTACCATCCTTTCGGAGCTCGGCAAAAGAAGTAGGCCTTCGAACAATATGTAGAAGTCAGCAAAGGTATTCGAAGTTAGGATAATATTATTCGAATGCACCGTATAGACCCAGCCAATTTTTCACGTTAATTTAGTAAATTATTTAACTTCGATGTCCGTCTGTCTATCTGTCTGGTTGTCAAAACTTTTACACGTGTAGGTATCAAGCTAACAATCCTATCAAATACTCAGGATCTTCTGTCCCTTCTGGCTTTGAAAAAAACAGACTCCTTAGCCACATCTACACAAAGATTCAGCCGTTTATCTCTCTAATTTTCGACACTCCAAAGGGAACCAAAACCTAAATTTGATACGAAGCAACGTCTTAATAGTGCTGACATAGGATAAATTGCGAAACCATAAAATTATTTTCAATTTTTTTGAACTTACTACCGTTTTTGTCATTAATATTTTGAGATATTAAATTGAAACATATATTGCAATTATTAAGGTATTTAAAACGAAACTCTCGGTTAGACATGGGCGCAGCGGCACGCCCTGTCGAGGGTCCAGCAGGCTTACTCTCGACACAACCGAGAATCGAATCAGTTCGATCTCAACGGATTTGGTGTTTTATTTGGTAGATTACTTTGGAACTAATTAGGATAAAGAAAACCTTTGGAACGTAACTTTTACTTTTACTTGTACACCCGACGATATCAATCGACATAGAAAAAAAATAAACAAACGTCAATTTATTCGGGAGTATGCGGCACGATCGAATCTGAATCAAAATCGAATCAGTTTGGAGAGTTAGGCCCCAGCTCGGCGCGCCGATCGGTTTTAGTAGCGTTTTTTTATTAACCTACCCTAAGTATAACAATAATATAAATAAATTAAATTTAGTTTTAAAGAAAATATAAAATAAAAAAAGATTAAATTTGAATGTTTGCAGCGCGGTTCCTGCCGCGCTTCATACAAACGTCCAGCATTTTTTTTAAATTGTCATATGTTTTTTATTTATGAACCGATTGAGATGAAATAAATGTTAAGTCAAGATTACTACAAATATGATTGAACCACATCTAAATCGGATAAGCCTTTTCTGAGATTAGCGTGCACAAATGTACCGACAAACAGACAAAAAAAAAAAAAAATTGTTTTGGGTACTATTGCATAAATAAAAGTCTCCTATAATAACACAGGCACAGTTAGCACATTTTAATAGTATTTTTTACCCAGCAGTCTACACTACACCAGCCCGGCTCGGACGTAAGACGTCACGCAGCAGCCTGCATTACGCGGCGCCCGGTCGAATCACGGCGAAACGATTTTAATTTTGCTATATTTCCTAAACTACTCAAAACTACTCATTATATTTGCATGGTATAAAGGCCAAATATTATAGTCTTCATGGAATGCTTAAGCCAACTAACGTATTAAAAATGATAAGGATTAATACCGTGATGGTATTTATAAATAGCTTTCCAAAAACCGCTTAATTGCCCGTTTTTTAGTTTATCACGAAAGGCTTTCTTTTAATTTTACAGTTAATTAAGTTGATTTTATACAATAAATGATAATTAATTTCAATTTGTGAAGCAAGTTCAAAAATACAATTTTTATATTATTATGACAATCTCTATAGGTAGTTATTTGATGTTCTAATCTACTTTAGTGCCACGTTCTATTGCTTCGCGTCACTGTGTAAGCGATCTCCCAGCGCCCCCCGCACGAACCGTTCGACCGCAGGCCGCGCGCGCGAAATTCATCCGACTTGCTTCAAATTTATCGTCACTGCTCGGCTCCTATGTATCGTAGCGTTATGTTATATAGCCTATAACCTGCCCAGGAATATGGGCTACAATCGTACCAAGTTTGGTTAAAATCCCTTCAGTAGTTTTTGTTCCCATCGTGCACATACAGACAGACAGACAGACAGACAGACAGACAAAATTTTTACTAATTGCATTTTTGGCATCAGTATCGATCGCCAATCATCCTCCAATATGTATTTTGAAAAAATATTCAATGTACAGAATTGACCTCTCTACAGGTTTATTATAAGTATAGATATAGATAACGAATAATTACTGCATCCTTTTGAAAATACCATTTTGTAATATGTGAACATTGAAGAGCTATTTATTATAAGCTAGTAAGTCTAGTAGTGTTACAAAAATAAATAAGTATTGAGCACATAATCCCGATGTAAAAGGTTTTTAAATGCTCTTTGCATCTGAAGCCTGTAAGAGGATTTATTAAATGCGATAAGTTTATTTCTACATTATTACTTTGCATTGCTTGAATTCCATATTTCTTATTTTATACTTAAGTATGAAAAGTATGAAATAAGAAATGAGGAGTGCCAAAAAGGCCTACACGATAAAGTAGAATAAAAAAAGGTCATCACAAATGTGAAATCACACCTACCCCTCACCCCAGCTAAAATATTATAATACTAGCTGACCCGTGCCCACTTCGTTGTGCATGGAAACTGTGTTAACCTTCCCGGGACTTCCACGAATATTTCAACACCAAAAATAGCCGAATCAGTTCAGCTGATCTCTAGTTTTAGCGAGACTAACGAACAGCAATTCTTTTTTATATAGCCTATGTTACTCAGTGACAATGTAGCTTTCTAATGAAAAAGAATTATTAAAATCGGTCCAGTACTTTTTGAGTTAAGTCGTTACACACAAAAATACAATTCTTTCTTTATACAAGTGTGTGTCAATTTTGTGTAGAGTTAGTCCTTGGGTTACCTTGAAGAAGGCAACTTATCAACATTAGAAATGTTGCCTTGAATAAGGTAACTTGTCGAAGTTCTGATGTTGTAGTAATAAAGACAACAGGGAGCTTCAAGATGCCATGGTATTTGACATAAGGTACACTAAATGACGTACCAAATCGCGATCATTTAGCGTACCTTATGTCAAATCCCATACATTTTGCTATCGAACATTGTAAGCAATAATTAGCGATGGCATCATGAATCAGCCCCCTGGTATTTAGTTTGCATTTTTACATCGCTAATTTACTCGTGAATTGCGTTTCCATAAATGCCAAAACCGTAGTATTTCTCAACGGGATAAAAGACTAACCTGGCACTGAATATAGTGGCTAAGGCCATGAAGCATCCGTCGGCGACGCGAGGCGGCCCCGTGAAGCACTTGTCCACCGTCCAGTCCAGCAGTGGGCCGATGTCAGGGTTGCAGTCCAGCAAATGGACTATCGTCTCGCGGGCCAGTTCATAGGTCTGCGCAGAAGTATTTATTAGTAAGGGGCGATTTCACCAACGCAATTAAGCTGGCTTAGGCCCGTATAAATAAAACAATCTCAAACCCAACCTCACTCGAAAACCTATCTGACAGATAAAAAACGTTACGTTTCACTTTTAAAAATGAAGAACTTTTCTTATGTTAAATACTTTAATATTTACCTTTTTTAAAACGCAAATAAAAATAATATAAAAACATACATTATACTTATTTTGATGTTTTATTGCAATTTGTAATCTATATGAATATTACGGTATTTAATGAAAATTAATTAAGGATCTATGTAACATTAATAAAGTTGTTCACTTTTAAAAGTGAAACGAAGCGTTGTTTTATCTGTCAAATAGGTTCTCAAGTGAGATTGGGTTTGAAATTGTTTTATTTATACGGGCCTTAGTGTACGTTAAACTCGCTTTACGCGTTTAAACGCACTTATAACTCGGAATTGCATTTCACCAACAAAAACTAAACGCGTCTGTAGCTCAGCCGAGCTTAAAGTTCTGAACTTGAGATTTCGTCGGCTTAACTTCGTGAGCGAGCTGAAGAGCTGTCTATTACAAAATGTCATGAGATAGCAGTTGTGATGGTTGTATTTAAAAATTCTGCAAACGAGAATTATAAGCGCGCTTAGTGAGAGCTGAGTTTAATAAAGCCGAGTTTTCGTTGTAAATGATGAAATCTAAGTGTGTAACGCATCTGCGGTCTAGTGGTTCAGAGCATAGCTCTCGACGCGGAGGTCATGGGTTCAATCCCCGCGTTGGAACAATAAAAATATGTTGTTTTCAAGTTTGGTTAGGACTATGTTTGGTGATCATCTGATTGTCTGACAAGAAAGATGATCCATGCGTCGGATGGGCATGTAAAAAGTCGGTCCTGCGCGTGATCTCCCGCCAGTCGTGTCGGTTATCCGTCCCACTGGGCTACGAGAGTGAAGGAAGAGAGAGTCTTCTGTGCATTGCCCACACACTTGGGCACTAGTTAAATAACCCCGGCTAAAATAATCTGGTTTCAATGAAACCTGCCAACGTCACCGAAAACTTATTTCTGTTACACGTCGTATGAATAAAATGTAAAACATTTCGCAACCTTTGTTGAAATAACAAAAAGAGTTTTATTGAATACGCGATGTAACTTAGGTCGCAATATTGTAAGGAGCAGGAGGATAATACTATTCAAGGGTTAGACGTAACATTTTATAATCCGATATAGGGCAAAAATTTTAGTATCTGACAATTAAAAAATCATCCCCTAGTGAAATAGTAATTTATATTAATTTCCTGTGCTACGTATTATACAAAATGTGCATGAAATAATTTATATAAATTTCCTGTGCTACGTATTATAGAAAATGTCCATGAAATAATTTATATTAATATTTAATTTCCTGTGCTACGTTATATAGAAAATGAGCATTAAATAATTTATATAAATTTCCTGTTCTACGTATTATAGAAAATGTCCATGAAATAATTTATATTAATTTCCTGTGCTACGTTATATAGAAAATGTGCATGAAATAATTTATATGAATTTCCTGTGCTACGTGTTATAGAAAATGTCCATGAAATAATTTATATTAATTTCCTGTGCTACGTTATATAGAAAATGTGCATGAAATAATTTTTATAAATTTCCTGTGCTACGTGTTATAGAAAATGTCCATGAAATAATTTATATAAATTTCCTGTTCTACGTATTATAGAAAATGTCCATGAAATAATTTATATTAATTTCCTGTGCTACGTATTACAGAATATGTGCATGAAATAATTTATGTAAATTTCCTGTTCTACGTATTATAGAAAATGTCCATGAAATAATTTATATTAATATTTATTTTCCTGTGCTACGTTATATAGAAAATGAGCATTAAATAATTTATATTAATTTCCTGTGCTACGTGTTTATAGAAAATGTCCATGAAATAATTTATATAAATTTCCTGTTCTACGTATTATAGAAAATGTCCATGAAATAATTTATATTAATTTCCTGTGCTACATATTATAGAAAATGTCCATGAAATAATATATATAAATTTCCTGTTCTACGTATTATAGAAAATGTCCATGAAATAATTTATATTAATTTACTGTGCTACGTTATATAGAAAATGAGCATTAAATAATTTATATAAATTTCCTGTGCTACGTATTTTAGAAAATGTATTGTATCTTTTACCTTATCGTTCGTAGACGACAGCATTTCGCTGAGCCACGGGTACAAGGCTCCGTCCTCGGCGAGGCCGTTCGGCGAGAAACACGGACCACAGCAAGTCAAGGAGCTCATAGCCTGTAATTTCATATTGGTTTTATCACAGAGCACAAATAACATTGTATAAACAGGGGAGCTTTAGTTAGAATACCACGCTCGAGCTCGCAACTCCTTTCATGCATTTATGCGCAAAAAAGCAGCATCACTACTGCACAGACTACGTGACAGTGACAACAGCATTCTGAAGATGATTGCCTCTAGAGTGGACAGTCCAATTCAAAGATATTGAGTAGAGATAGGCATTGGCATGTTAAAATAGATTTAGAATTATATTTTACTAAGATAGGTTTAAGCCATTACTATCTAAGATATGGACAAAATTAGTCTAAAACAAAAATTTATTTATTTAAACCTGATTTTCTATTTGTTATCGCATTTAGTTTCGGAGAGCGCTTAGCATGCCCTCTTTTAATATTCAGCCTGTATAAGGCGAAAGAGGGATACAGAAATATATATCCGGAAATAGGCAGCTTTTCATTTGGTACATCTATGACCTAGTGACTTTTTTGATTTGCAGGATTCGAACCAGCGATCTTCGGCTTGGGCACAGACGCGTTTAACCACTAAGTCAGATATCGTCATATGATTACTTTTCGCCGGTTTTGCAATAGGTATACCACTCACCCTCAGCGCAGCCAGATTCAGCCTGTCGTCTATCTCGGGCGGCGGCTGCGGCTGCGGCACCAACGTCCCGAGATGCACCACCAGGGGACCGCACCAGCCAGCGAACAAAGAGAAAAGACCCTTGCACAGCTCCCGCTTGATCAGCCC
This sequence comes from Celastrina argiolus, assembly GCA_905187575.2. Taxonomy (NCBI): domain Eukaryota; kingdom Metazoa; phylum Arthropoda; class Insecta; order Lepidoptera; family Lycaenidae; genus Celastrina; species Celastrina argiolus. The sequence goes on from LR994583.1 coordinate 19,969,602, forward strand.
GTTGTACATCTCCGCTGTACAGCATACACATTTTGTTTAACATTTAAAGGTGAATGTTACAAGTTTTTTTTAAACCTTTATAGCTATGGACGCTTCAAACCACGTGGCCCCGCGCTAAGTATCCGAAGAACTTGTGTTACAGGTACCAGACAACGGAAATATATTTAATACTTTTATACAATACACATATTTAAGATTGTTATTATATTATACACAAATGTAATACACATCCATGACCCAGCATCATTGAAATCTTTTTTTTTTTGTTCCCTCGTCGGGATTCGAACCCGTGACTTCTCGCTCGAGCACCAACGCGCTAAACTGCGCTACGTTACTTCTAATAAGTGATACTCAATTCCCATTGTTGTCATTTTAAAAGGCCAATATCTTAAAGTAGTGTTTTAGTATTGGTCAGTATAGGAAATCCTATTTAGTAAGGGTCAGATCACACCGAGGCGTAACCGGCGGGCCTTACTCTCCATATTGATTCGGATTCGATCGTGCCGTGTACTCCCGAATAAATTGACGTTTGTTTATTTTGATTATCAGTCGATTGATATGGTCAGGAGTACAAAAAGTTACAATCTCACGATTCCCTTTATCCTGGTTAGTTTCAAAGTATTCCACAAAATAAAATACAAAAAGCCGTTGACATCGAACTAATTCAATTCTCGATTGTGTCGAGAGTAAGTCTGCTGACTCTAAGGCCCGTATAAATGAAACAATCTCAAACCCAACCTCACTTGAGAACCTATTTGACAGATAAAAAATACGTTTCGTTTCACTTTTAAAAATGAAGAACTTTACATACGTTAATTACATTAAATTTTTTATTTCCTAAAACGTAAAAATAAAGATTATACTTATTTTAATGTTTTCTGTAATCGATAATATGAATAATACGGTATAAAAGGAATAGAAATTAAAGTACTATGTAACATTAATAAAGTTGTTCACTTTTAAAAGTGAAACGTAACGTGGTTTCATCTGTCAAATAGGTGACAGGTAGACAGGTAGATGTAGGCCTAAGGCCCGATTATAATACTCACGTGGAAAACTCTTGATGAGTTCGGTGACGAACTCCGCGAAAGTAAGTCTCTGTTCCCTTGCCGCTGGAGCATCTTTCTCCGCCTCCACTTCGAGGGACTGACGCACGCCATCCAGATATTCCGTGAGGTTCGAGTGGAGGCTGCCATTCTCCAATGTGAATGTGCTGTAACAAATATGTAATGTGAGTTATAAACATGGTTTATGGGCAGGTGCTGTTCTTTCTTCGGCACTCCACGGATAGGAATCTCAACATTAAGCCGCGTTTTGTAGTTCAACAAAAGTTCCGCGCTAACTTTCAACATGTTGGGTAACTTGTGCAACATATTGCGCGTGAATTGTTGCGTGGAAACGCGGCTTTAGTATCAACAAACTACTATAGTAAGTCCATTTTGAATTTCACTCAAACGTAAACAAACCAAAAGCACCAAAATGTTCACATATTTACTTATTGTGCACACTTATCAACACTTTCACCGGAAAACTGAAGTGTCAAACTCCATTATCCAATACATTTTATAAATCAATAATTAATATATTTAAACATCAAATGAAAAACTTTCGCATTAAAAGTACCCCATTTTGAGACTGCCGACTGTAGAATAATCGTCTATAGTCTATGGATTAATAATCGCAAATAATAATCATTGCATTGTTTTCGCATCACTAACTAGTCTATGGGCGTGTCATAGACGGGTTTGTTTACGTATGGGTTAAAATTAAACGGGACGTACCACACCAACCAGTGATGTAGCAGTCGAACCTTAAAATCGGGCAAATGGTATCTGGTATTTGATGGTGGATATGCCAGTGTTACTAATCTACTGGAACTGACCGTGCAACCATATCTTTGCCATTTTACTCATCCGACTACCATATACCATTTTGATCTGTTTATCTATCTGACTACCTAGGATAGATAAATCCTGTCCGCGGCCTACGTAATCATGCAAGATAGTATAATCGATTGGAAAGTACGACAAGGCAAGGAATACTCGGACCACGGACCTCAAATGATTTTTTTTGCTAATATAAGTTTGTTTGATTTCAAATGTTTGATTAAGAGCCTTTCTTGAGGGTTCGGTGTGTACCAGCGTACGTTCATCTTAAAATACGTGCTAGTCATCCACGACGTTCAGAAAACATTTTGACAAAATGTATTCCTACTAAATTTTATTTTGAAACATACCTCGAAGCGAAAGTCTTCCTCTGAGCTATAACAAGCAGCATCTTGTTCAGATGTAGTCTGAGGGCGTCGCGACGGCGGCGTCGCCTCATATTCTCCTGTTTGCGATCAACAGCCTCGCGCAGTAGCGGCACTAGCTCCTCGAAAAGATCCCTGTGACAATATCATTGTGTTTAGTATATCAACAAATTTACTGTACTTTAGAAGTGATAACTTCTTATAAAAAACCGCTTCGTTACGTAATGCGATACGACACAAGTCTGTCTAGCTTCCTTTTCTTTCACGTATGCGGCGACGATAGGCAGGCTCTCACTCTAACCCACAGCGCTAGTCGTAGTAACACATCTGTCGGGCGTCCCGAAACACAAACGTTTCATTCATAGCAGCGGTTAGTTTTCGCCGCAACTTGTAACACATACCCTGGGATTGCTAAGGATATTTGAGACTTAAAAAAATACTTTACATTTGAATAATATTATCTTTGGACGTTTTCACACCACGTCAAAATGGTAAAATAGTGCTAGGTTCTAGAAGAATCTTTGTTACGGGTACCAATATTCAATCATTTACTTTATGCATATTGTAAAGTGTGATCAACTGAACAGAAATCTTTCATGTTTTATGTTCACGAATCAAAACAATTCCCTTGTGTACTTCACTTATTGATTTATTGATATAGTATAATAGGATCTCGATATACAACGACCTTCACCGAGATGCTTATTTAATGAAACGTATTTTATATATTATTTAATATGCCAATAAATATGTTTCCATATGGGTTGCCTAACAAATTTCAGTCCAGAGTATTATTAATTTTTTTTTTTTTTAAACATCCATGTGATTGTTAGATAAATTTGATACCAATCGAAAGTATGAAGCCCATAGAATATGCAAACGTTAGGTTTAAAATTCGACAACCGTAATTCGGGACTGATTTTTCGCAGGCAACCCACCACATACCACCGTGTTCATAATAAAATAATCTTTAATTTTATTTAAGTTTCATTCAATAATCAGACCGTTGCAAAATGCTAGTATAGATTTACCTGTTTACACCTGGCAACCCGATAGTTGTGACCGGAAAAGAATAGGCAACCTAACGTTTGCATATTCTATGGACTTCATACTTTCGATTGGTATCAAATTTATCTAATAATCACACGGGTGGAATGATTAATTTTTATTTTTATTAAAAATATTGTGGACTGTAATTTGTTAGGCAATCCATATGGAACATATTTATTTGCATATTAAATAATATATAAAATACGTTTCATTAAATAAGCATCTCGGTGAAGGTCGTTGTATATCGGGATCTAAGACTAATACACTCAATCAATTATAATAATACACAATCAATCTGTATTCGGGCATAAGTTACCCTTACAACACAAAGTACACCATTCAACGTCGTTCCGAAACGCAGCCGAATTTTTACACTGCTTCCTACCACCCACTACGAGGAAGTAGGGGTTTGGTAGGGATGACAGCCACGTGATCCGGTGATGATAACATCACCGGAAGTAATATTAACGTATTATTGTTACAATATATTTTATTATTTTATACACATATACATCCATGACACAGGAGCACAAAAAAAAACTTTTCGTTCCGTCGGCGGGATTCGAATCCGCACACCAATATACTGCCGCCCTTATCATAAACAACGCAATCGACATTTTTGGCGAAAATGAGTTAATAGTCAATTCTGAATCTCCGCAACGAGATCAACTACAAGGATCAATCACTCAATTTTTAATAGCTATTAATACTTTTCGTCATATTATTAAATACGTGGATCCATTACAAACTAATAAACCAAAAAATAGCTAGTCATATCCATCTTAAAAATATCATAAATTAACTAAATATGTACATATAATATCGCACATACAAAGTCCACATTGAAAGGTACTAAACAAAACAAAAATATTTGGAATATTCGTAATAGTTTCATAGACACAACAAATTATATAAAAAACTTTAATCGCGATTTACTCGAATGTAAACTCTAAGCAAATGCGTTGTTTATGATAAGGATGTCAGTATATTTGTCGGTCACAATGGCGTGCGTATTATACGTACTTTAGCGCTTCCGGGTTAATATGTCCGCACGCAGATACGGCCGCGTCCCGCACTTCTGGCACTTCACACCTCGCCAACGGCACCGCTAGCTTATGCAGCGACCCCGGCGCCGCCTGCGGGGAGCGAGACTCACCGCCGCTGCGCTCGCTCAGCGAGTCCGGTGACGAACTGTAATTGGTGATCAATTGATATGATATAAGGAGACTAAAATAAATTACCACTTTTGGGAGATAACACACACTGGCCCCGCAATACGCACACGCGGTGCTGGTATAACGCAGGCCTGCTCTTGAATTAATTTCAATGCATCGGCACTGGGATTCGTTTGGAATTTGACAGTAATCTAACAAACTTGGTGCTAGCGTCATGTTTAGGATAAGAGATGCGTTAAATTGTAATCTTATTCTAAAGTAAATCCATTGACATTCGATTCAAAAGTAGGCCTCCTGCGTAATATAAATTACGCAGTTATGTACGTAAATATCCGCACTACGCTGCGTAGTGCAGGGCAATGTATGTATTGTCTGGACACTTTCTTTAAGTTACACGTGTTCCGTACATACTGTTGTAGCACGGTGGGGTCACGGTGATGTGCATGATGATGATGAATAATCTAAGAGGATCATTCTTGTTGTAATAATTATTACACGTTTCGAATAATACGTGCTCATGCAGTGCCCACTAGCATATCCGTTATTAATAATTTAGAAATAGAAGGAAGATAATTTGAATTTTCAAAACTCATTAAGGAATCTAAGCGTAATAATTGAAACTAGAAAGGTAATCGTCAATATGATTAACATCACAAACATAAAATAAGTAATCACCAGTTCGGAGGTAGACAATCACAATACACAAAGAAAAATAGTATTTGATAAAATAGCTTTTCTATGAGCATACAACACAAAAACTATGCTTATCTAGAGTAGCTGGATAAAAACAGAAGAAATATACACAAGAGTTGCAAGTTTATTTTGCAAGCTTCATAATATTTTTACTGCTGGAGTTTTACTAGGTCGCCTTAGACAATTAACATATTTACAGGATTAAATAGCTTAAACATCAAAGTACAATACTGAAATAAGCGTAGATCCATAATACGCAATGCATTTCTTCTGTTGATTTATTGTGCCATAAATTCAACCATGCTTAATAAAACAAAATGCCTATATTCATTGCATTGAAATGAAGCAGAACTAACTCCAAGTAAGGATCTATTAAGCTGTAAGATATGGACACGATTTTAGATTTAAGAAGATTAAATGTCCAATGTTTTGTAAATTATCCAATGTTTTTATGATGAAAATGGTGTGTAATGTATAAATAAAATTAATACGCATTTGTTATGTGCAATTAATACTCTTTTGCCACACAACTAAAACTAGCACCAAACAAGTGTTATGACCAAACATAAAAACAAAACGAGTGTTCACAAAGACACGAGTGAAGTTAGCGGTTAACAGAACGAACTTCATTGTGGATATATACACGAGGCCCCATGATAGCTAACAAATGAGCGAAGTAACAGTAATCTTTATGACGGATAAATATAACATTACACTATATATATAGTTCTATATTCACACTATATAGTTCTCCTTGCTGAATAAGGTTTAAAGAAAAAAATATAAGTGATGACGCGACCCGCATGACGTGTCTTTGATATTGCACGCTCAACGCGCCAAAAAAGCCCACTTCAATTATATCATACTTCATTATGATCTATGGATATCTGTCATCCATCTATCCATAGACACTTTATCTCGACAAAAATAAGTGAAATAAAGATCACTGTTACATTCCAAATTATGAATATGTCGATTCCATCTCTAATTTAACTGTTTAGTTCACTTTGAACTTCTAAATTTGCTCTTTTAAGCGTACATCCATTTGGAATAAAAGTAGTATGAAAAAGAGCTTATGATTTCATCATGGCAACATTCTGATAGACAGTTCGAGACACAGTGTAGTACAAGTTAGAGACGTATGGAAGCGACAGCCACTATGATGATATAACCTCGTCCGCTTATGGTGCCTGTGAGAACGGGCATAGCTCAGAGGCAACGTGAAGAATCCACTTGAAGCGCTGAGGTTCTCGTTCGAGGTACTCAGACTTGGCAGCCCCATCCATCCCTCGGTCTCCGTACTGAAGAAATAGCAAAAATAGGGCTACCACCCATACAAAACAGCCGATAGAGTTGCCCATGAAAAGTAAAGTGTTATATTATACTATCCATTCTCGAATAGATGGTTGATCTTTCTGTATTATAAAAACCTACTGTTGGTTTTATTTTTTGAGTAACACACGAATAAATAATATACTTAATAAAATATATTACATTGCATATTCATTTGGCACACTCTATGTAAAGTGTACATATTTAAATGTCACTTTAACATCCATTTTCAAACATTTAATAGATTTTATCAAATTACCATTAGATCCAGTAAATACAAATAGAAAAGACCCATCATACATACAGAACATACAACTATTTATCTATTTAAAAACACATTACATTATATAGAACCAATTTTGCACAATAAAAAGATAGGACGCGACTCGTAGATATAAAAGAAATGAAAAGAAATAGTTTTAGAATCTAATACAATAATTATGTTGTATACAACAACAATTTTCGATTAAAGTTAGAGAGAGTGTTATATTTGTTGGTTATTATACGTTTTATTTTCAGTACAAAGTCTGTGGATTACATTCTTTTAATAAAAATTATCATGCTCATATTAATTTTAATATCACAGGCACTCTTAATGATATTTTAAAAAATCATAAAGATTAAGATATAATTATATGTAACGCGCAAACTAAGGTATATATAATATAGAACAGCAAAAGAGATCGCCGATATATTGAAAAAATATTGCCAATCAAAGAAAAATACTAAATCATACATAGATAACTAAATTAGAATATAAGATATTTGCTTAAACATTTTATATGTTGAATTGTTTTCCGTGCCAAAGAAACTTACAAAATGTGTTACATTCATAGTAATAGAAAAACAATTTAACATATAAGGCCATTAAGAAAGAATAAAGGAGAAACAAGCTTTTTAATACATACCTTAGACTAAGATCAGGGCTGGCACACCTTATGACCGGGCTGGGTATAGCCGGGACGACTAGATACGCCATCGTCATGTAGTACTTCCACACTTGCATATATCCGTCTCTTTCCTTCTCAGGCTTGCGCGGCAACGCCGGGCCGCGAGAGAGAAGAGACGCGCGATTGTCGTTGACCGGCCTAAAAATATAGTGTTAGTTATAATCAGAGTTTTCCAAGTATAATAATTTTAATAATTTATTTATTTTCATCAAAAGGTTTGGTAACCCATAGGGTTAAAATTAGCATTACAAAAATATTACAAATCGATCTAAAATATAGTGAGACGATTGTATCCGAACTAGATTAAGATTATCTGTATTTCGGACCACAAAGCTCGTCCATTACAAATTCTTATAACTAATAGCCTTAAGTAGTTATGTGAACCGCATACAAAGCAGTCAGGTGGCAGAGCACAAAGCGTAACAATATTTTATCCTGTCACTTATAATACCTTATCATATGGCGAAAATGAGTTAATAGTATATTCGGAATCACCGCAATGAGATCTACCAGAATCAAACACTCATATTTTAGCTGTATAATAGCTGTTATACATTTCGTTATTTGGTTAATCATAAACAAAATATGTGAATCCATTCCAAACTAATAACCATCGTAAAAAAAGTCATAAATTAACTAAATATGTACACATAATATCGCACATGCAAAGTACACACTGAAAGGCACTATACAAAAAATTAAAATATTTGGAATATTCCTATTAGTTTCACAGATACAACTAAATATAGAAAAAAAACTTTGATAGCAATTTACTCGAAAGTAACCAAGCAAATGCGTTGTTTATGATAAGGACGGCAGTATATAATACACAAAATGAAAGTTCTATACTTTAATATTGTGATAAAACTTACGCAGGTTCTATGATAGTATACAGCGCCTGTATTCTTGCGTGTAGTATCGGCCATGCTTGTAACACAGTCGCGGGACATTTGGCCGGCACACGACTTTTCTCCAACAGACCGAAAAGGACGAGCTGAAACAAAAAATACGTTGTCTGAAATCTTCAAAGAAACCTGTTAATCACTTAAGGGCATAGTGAACATCGTCAACGATAAAATCAGTCACGGACAAAATAATGTAGGCACATATTATAGAAGTGTTTACTAAAACTTAAAATATTTATTATAAATAAATAATAATAATAATATCTATGGACGCTTAACACCACGTCAATCGCCCAGTGCTAAGTATCTAAAGAACTTGTACTAGTTTTTATTATATTATACACAAATTTAATACACATCCATGACCCAGGAACATTGAAAACTTTTTGTTCCCTAGGCGGGATTCGAACCGGCGACCTCTTGCTCGGACACCAACGCGCTCAACCAATGCAAATATAGAGAATCACACGTTATAATAATAATAATAATAATATCTATGGACGCTTCACACCACGTTACACCGCTATAAAGGGGAAAGTTTGTGAGTGTGTGAATTTTTTAACACTTCACGCGCAAACGGCAAAGTAGACAGACACATTAGATTGATACATAGGTTACTTTTTATATTGAAAAGCCAGGTGCGAACATATTCTTACATTAAAAATTTTCGGTTTAAAGTGTACCTAATTATAAACTGTGGTAAAAGACAATATATACATAAACTTGAATAGGTGTTGATTATATTGATTATTAACCCCTCAAGCCTATACTAGTATTATCAAAATCTTACCTCCCACGGATCTGCGCCGTTTGTTGAGCTTCCACTCCAACTGTTCTTACTCGACGTGTCATCGTGCTGTAGTCCTGCACAGGGTAATAAAAATACACGAATGTTAAATTATTTTTATTGGCATAGAGTTGTAGACATATTGCTGTCTCTCGCTTTTCTTGGGAGATTAAACCAGAAAACATTGTTGTGCTAACTATTTATTTTGATATGGAGTCCAGGTCTTATTTTATAGCACTTTGGCGTTTGTCGATGTGTCACAAGATTTTACAATAAAATAAAATATCTAAGAGACAGAAACACCCTTATAAAATCCAACGAATGTTGACCACAGGGCGACTTTAAGTAAACATAATATTTTGTATTCACAAAATATAACGTCGTGCTGATAAACAAAATATTTACACTATAGTCAGATTTTAACCCGCTAAAAACTATAATAACAAAATTAAGTAATAAACTGAGTCCTACCCGCAGTCCAAACAGCGTGGGTCCTCTCAGCCACCCACACTAGATCAGGCTGTCCTGCCGCCAGCACCGCCTGCTTCTCCGTAGGTGGCAATATCGGTAGACACTTCTCGGTGAAGTGAGGCACGTGGGCGTCCGCGGCATCTATCAATGCTGGCTCGTCGCGAGTCAGTTGCAGTTTTTCGAGTAGGCTTTTTGTTTCCCTGCAAAAAACAGGAATTAGTTTATAACTATGAACTCACAATCCTTACATATTACAAAACATAGTCCACGTCTATCTAATTCAATCTAAATTTCATCAAAAAAACATATTAGATACGAGGAGATGGAACCGAATATAGTGTGAAGAGAAGGGCGTGTAGAGCATTTTTTGTCTTGGCACCTCACATAAATCATTTACCATAAAGCGAACAATCGCGATTAAAGGTCTCCATAAAAGTCACAAAACAGATGAGTTTCAATCCTGGTAAGGTCTCAGGTCAACGACCAGTGCGTTCGTGTGTAGAGACTAGGAGCCATAGAACCTCAGCATAGTAAGATTCACTCCATTTTAAACCTTTGTTCTCTTCACACCACATTCGGCTTGCTATATGACCCATGAATAACCCTGTATATCCTCACTTTCACATTTATAAATAGAAGCAGCACAGCGGCTATCAAAGAGAAGCATAAAGAGTCTTATTTAGTAAAGATAATAGTTTATAATATAAAAACTAACCTCAAGATATGAACCGCTAGTCTTCGAGGATAAGCTTTACTTTGGCACAGCATCACTAGTCCCAAAGCCTCTGCGCCTCGAATAACCGAAGCCAGAGGTTCAGGCTTTGGCGGCACGTTGGTGGTCGGCTCACCATTCTTCCAACTGGTCAACAATTGCAGCAACATTCTGAGGCCATTCTCAACCAACTGTGGCGACGTGTCTTGCACCTCTTTGGCCAGGAATTGAGTAAAACCTGCGAGGACATCTTGACGCCATTCGGGGAAGTCCACTATTAGTGTCTGCAGACTTTGGAAGGAGAGACCTCGGAGTTCCTCGTCCATGTGCACGGTGAGGCGACAGAGCAGATCCACTAGTTCACTTGAGCTCATGCCTTCTGGGATTATCCTGAAATTACACAAAAAGAAAATAGTTCACTAGTAATAGTGTTCTTTATCACATTTTAACAATTTTAATTTAATTGTATATAAATATACCATATTATTTGTATATTGTATAATTAGACATAGAACTGTCCATCTCTTTCTCGCAAAACGATCTATGAGAAATCTTTAGCATACTATCGCAGTGACGTCACACAAATTCAAGTTTGAATTGTTTGCATCTTCGTTATTTTTTAAGATTTTTAGTTTTTCGTTACAAAGGTATGTCGTTGGTCAAACACTAATTAATTATTTTACATTTTATCTTTCTTAGATTCGATTTATACCTGGGTATAGCCGCAACACAGGTTCTGAACAGATCAATTCTAGGCTTCCTTTCTCCCGTATTGATTTCTTGTTCCTTCGTGACATTCTGCGTATTGGTCAGCATCAGCGGCCTTCCGTAATGTGCATCTAAGGCCCTCAGGATCTCGACTAGAACCCGCCTAACGTATGCAAAATATGCGCTCATTCCAATAGACCTAGCTGTTTCGTCTGTGAGCATTTTGTTGAGAAAGGTCTTCTTAACACGTAACGTGTTACCGGACGGAAGAGTGCCAGATGTCCTAGGCATTGGGGGTTCGCCTTCCTTCTGTTGTAAACTGTCAGCGACCACCAGAAAAGCACGGAGGCCTATGGACATCCGTTCTGGTGTTAGTATTATCTTTATGGGTCGGCCCACCATCAGGAGATCGAAGACAATTTCCCGCATGGCGAAGTCGAGTCGCTCCTGAGCTATGAATTGAATGATCTTGACGAATATGTTCAGTGGGGTGTCTCTTGGCACGACGCCTTTCGACCCCTTCGGGAATAAGGAGTTGACGATGCTTTGGAGGCGCGATTGGGTTGCGGAGTTGCTCTCGCATTTGATCCTTATCATATACACCCACAGCAAACGGTACAGTGATTCTGAAAACAATATCATTATTAAAACTTTTTCGGTGATGTGAACTTGCAATTTCTTTAATAAAAAAAACATTTTTTTTCTCTTTTTACATTACTTTTCTGGTCAGGCTGTATAAAAAAAACTCACCAAGAGCGACACGACACATCTTCGGGTCTCTGTTCTTTAAATGCGACAGGCACATGGCAAGAAAGCAATGCCAATTGGCTAAGAAGAACTGTTTCTGCGACACACAGAGAAGGCAAGTCACTAGGGGGAACAACGCCAGACGATGCTTCGACTTAGTGCTCGCGTCTAGTGTATGACTGTACAGCATTTCCACGAAATTCTTCAAACACGGCACGTTTACTTCGTTCTTCACCGTCTAAAAATTAATAAATACTAGTGTAACCAGTGCAATCAAAAAAGTTTAGACATATTGTGTGAGAATCCGACGCAAATAATAATTTAAATTACATTAAACTAGCAGACTCGTGACCATTTCGTTGAGCGTATAAACAATTTGTTAATAAAAAAAACCCTGTTTTTTAAGTTATTTTCAAAACTTATCCCTTTATCTACTGGAGTAGATAAAAACCGCATTTAAATCTATATTGTATCTTCTAAGATTATTATCAGCTTGTGCTTCATTCGGCGGCAAAAAACCGGCGTAAGAAACACGCGCAAGTACCAATCTCATCATCTTGTATGAGAGTGAAAATTACTCGTTTTTTAAGTATACAACATGAGTAGTAAATATTGAGCGTGTAGCTCTACGACTACAAACAGAAAAAGCTCTCCAGTAAATAAGCTAAAATAATCCAGGCCGGCTTAATCTTTATGATGAAAGCCTTAAAAAAATAAAAGATTAAAAAAAATATATATATATATATATATAAATTAAATTCATTGGTACACAAATATAATATATGAATTAAAGATCTATAATTATAGAGATAGTGCTGTAATCTGTAAGTCTTTTTGCGCAGTTCTTCTAATTGTTTTATTATTGTTGTATGTATTTTTGGGGTTTACATATTTTAATTCAATTTTTTTATATTTAGAACTCACCGCTGCCACAGGCACAAGTATCTCCACGAAAAGTCCAGCTAGTGCGTGTCTGATATCTTTGTCTTTCACCTCGAGGAAGTACTGAGCGCACTCCTGCAGGAACTGAAAGGACGCTTCAAACTCCTCTATCGGCACCATCTTGACTCGGAAGAACTTCATGCCCATTAGAAGCGAGATAATACTTTGGGTTGTGTGAGGCGACGGCTCGCGACTTTTCAGCTCCTGAAATTATCGCTTTATTGATTACAAACCCTCGTGCTTATCTATAAAGCGTGAAGCAAAACTTTGTACTTATTTTTTAATAAAATTTCAAGGACGGATAAGTTTCTATTATTTTCAAAGTGGGAACTTGAATTTTAAAATTGGACTACAGGGCTTTTATTAACTAGGGGACGCGATACTTATTTAGTACTTGTCAATGATTTGACATTGACAAGTACTAAATAAGTACAGGCTAGACTCAATTAATATTAACCTATGTGAGAAATTGATCACGCCGCGTTGTGTATATTTCAACTAGCTGTGCCCGCGACTTCGCGTGGTTGTCGGAAACACTGTCGCGATTATCTTTTGATTGATCACATTGGTTTTTGTTATTATGATAATTAAAAAGGAATAATTCTTTCATACACTATCTTATAGTAGTAAATTATTATGATATGTTTTAAAGGTAATCTATTGCGTAAAACACAAATGGTTTCGTCCATTTCGACGCAAAAAATTAAGTACAAAAAACACATTAGAAAATGCTAGTAAATAGTACAAAATGTACTATTTAGTGATGTATATTTGTACTATATTACATAATACAATTATAAGAGACTAGAATCTAATGTAACTGTGTGTAGGAATTGTAGTGTGTGTTGTGATTAAACAATGTCTCGCTAGTTCTGGCTTATAAAACTTAGGCTACATCTGTCAAAAATTGATTATAAATATAAAACTTCTTGAAAATTTAACACTCGAGTGTCCGATTTCCACCTCTATTGTATTAGCATAAAGGTCTGTATAGTAATCTTAATTTTCTCCGACTTTCTGGAACATACAGTTCTAGCCTTAAAGGACTGTATGTAGTACATATTTGCAATTTTTGCAGATCTGCGGGCTTTCTCTCGAAACTGATTCGATTTTGATTCAGATTCGATCGTGCCGCTTACTGCCGAATAAATTTATGTTTGTTTTATTTTGATTCTCAGTCGATTAATATGGTCGGGAGTACAGAAAGATACCATCTAACGATTTTCTTTATCCTGTTCAGCTTCAAAGTAATCCACTAAATAAAATACCATAAGCCGTTGATATCGAACTTATTCGATTCTCGATTGTCTCGGGAGCAAGTCTACAGCGGGCCTACTCCCGACACAATCGAGTACCGAATCAGCTCGATATCAGTTGTTTTTCGTATTTTATTTGGTGAATTACTTTGAAACTAATCAGGATAAAGAAAATTGTTAGATCGTAACTTTTTGTACTGCCGACCATATCGATCGACTGAGAATCAAAATAAACAAATGTAAATTTATTAGGAAGTACGGGGCATGATCGTATCTAAATCAAAATCAAATCAGTTTGGAGAGTAAGGCCCCTGTACTTACTTTTAGTTCAGCTGTAAATCGCTTCTTGACTGAGGCAAATCTCGACTGCGCGAGAACACCAATGACTTCCGCGTACAAGTCCGCGATGATATGGACATTTGCCGCATTGGGGTTCGATTGTAAACTGGAAGGAAAATTAGTATTATAAAAAAAAATACTGTCTATTAATAAAAATATTGCAATTTCCACTGGTTCGGAACCTCTAACTCAGAAGCCAAAGAAACTAACGTGGGTGCCCCATCTTACCAAAAAGGGCTAGCCAAATTTTTTCTTTAAAACACATACCTATTACAATATTGTACTTATACTTGTATTACAGGTGCATAAGGAACACAATCATAACACTGGCTATTTAAATATATAATAATAATAATAGACGCTTCACACCATGTCCATCTGACCCTGTGCTAAGTATCCGAAGAACTTATGTTACAGGTACCAGACAACGGAAATATATATTTAATACTTTTATACTATACACATATTTAAGATTTTTATTATATTAATACACACATTTAATACACATCAATGACCCAGGAACATTGAAAACTTTTTGTTCCCTCAGCGGGATTCGAACCCGCAACCTCTCGTTCGAGCACCAACGCGCTGAATCACTGCGCTACGGAGATCGTCATACTTAACTATAATAGTTAAATTCCTTTTTAATCTAATATAATACCGAAAAGCTTGAACTATAAATCAAAATTAAAAGATTAAACTGATTAAAGTGTTGCTGCTTCAGAATTACTTAGATTAAGTAAAACAATGTTATCACGTAAGTGGCATCTCGCCTTTGTTGATAATAAATATCTTTAAACCTAAACCTGAATTAGGTTCAGCTACACCAATTGAAATTTAATCATAAACAATATGCATATTATATTGCACTTGTAGACTCTCCTCTGGGGGACAATTTTCTAAATTAATATTGGTTTGATTTACAGGATGTAACACCCGCTCGCGTATTATTTGCGTAATCGAATTAGACAGCGCATAGACCTATCCGATATCCAACATTGGATATGTTTCAAAAGAGTTACCAAGTTTCCAAGAGTTTTTTCGCGTAAAGGAAATCTGTCCATATCACATAACCCCTAAAACTATCCGAAACACAATACACATTAACTTTAATTATTTTTTAATTATTTATTAAATATGTCTTGGACCAGGCGATAATGCGAGTAATATGAATAATATCTATCTCTAACGGGCTAATTTAAAGTAAAATAAAAATTCTCATAAAAAAAATGTTTTATTACTCTGCCCAATAGGTAATGGACAATATTATGTATAATGATCGATACAAATTAAGCCTTTGTATATCATTAAATTGCACTCTCATATTGGAAATATTTCATAATGACCGGGCATTATGTATAATTATTTACTTAGTCCATAACATATACATAATATTAGTGTGATGCAGCTCTGGAATTACATCTAATGAGATCACCTAATTATAATCTGTAGCATACTTTTAAAGATTAAGTCCTGATTTCACCAACGCATGTTAGTGATAACGGCTTGTTAAATTACCATGCCTTGTGAATTCATTGATAGGAATAGCATGACATTTAACGAAGGATTAACTTTAACATTGCTTGGCGAAACACGCCCTAAAGGCCGGTTTCTGAGAGACTAATCAAATCGTTGATCAACATAGCAATCAAGTTAACATGTAGAACAACAAATATTGAACTCTGATGAGTGTAACGTTTATCAGAAAGAAAGAGCAAATATTATATAATTACTGGTTGGTCCAAATACCGCAGATATTAATTCACCAAAAGGCATCGATTACTTGACATACTATTTGAAATACTACACGTGCAAACTTCCACATTCATAATATTTTGATTGATGATAAATACATACCCCTCCTTATAATTGAACCGCTTGAAGGCAACATTCTCGATGTACTGCACCAGATCCTCATGGCCGGGGTGGAAAAGCAACTGCTTCAACACCTCTATCAGCGCGAGACAGAACAGAAACTCCACCGCCAGATCCCGTCTCTCCGCTTGGAGCTCCTCGCAGCTACGTTCCACAGCTTCCGTGCCAGCACCGCTACCCGATACTATGTAGATTATGCTGAAAACGAGATATTATTTAGGTAAAAGGAAAAACTTCAGGTACAGTTTTACGGGATTTGTGCAATCAGAGGATTGTACAATTTGACACAATTATAGTTTATATATAGTTATAATATAGCCTATGTCACCCGGGATATTAATACGAATCTATTACATTTTGGCGCTATGATGGAACAAACAAACACACTTAAATATGTCGCAGTCATCGGGTTCATTGAATTCTATTTTTACTAACAAATTCAATGAATGACTACGAGACTAGGGCAGCCATTTAATATTTTATTTTTAAACTACAAAATTAACGAACGTGTACTTTACAACGCACATTAAAGTAAATTTATCAAAATATATATCAACATATTGCTATCTATACGAGCTGTTTAACGTCATTAAATGATCGCGCTAGTCATTCAATCAAATAAGCAGATTCGACCAGATGACTACGACATACACATACATAGACTGCCAAAATCATTACTCTTCTTTTTGACATCGCCATAGTCTGGTAAAAATTACTCTGGTAAATTTGACATTAACTATCAAAAACGCCATCGCTAATTACGATGACGAAGTTAGAAATCAATAATGTATGATATCGACGTATCGCGTGCTAGGTTATTAGCAAACGTTTGTCAGACGTATATATTGTCAATGTCGAGGCAGCAATGTCCTCGACTTACGAATAATAAAGTTCGTAATATATTTAGTACATTTAGTAGTAGTGTTAGTAAAAACTTAATATTCTTAATTTTGTGATAGCGTGATCTACGCTATATTTGTGTTAGTAAAGTCTCTGAACACTAAAATGCCCGATTTCTTCATATGGAAACGATGACGGTTGGAAAATATTTTTTAGGATTCACGAAATCGTATGTCGACTATGTCAATTCCCATACATTTTTGTTTTCGAACTTCGAGAGTGATAATGAGATAACATCTTGAAGGGCTTTTGATGTAGCGACGAAATATAAATATTGTATACTTTGCCTTTCTTTTCAATGTCCTTATAATTTTATATTATGGAAAACTACCTCTTATTCCTCAAATCCTGATGTGGTTTCTTGGCCTGTTCGTTCAGTTGCTGTGAGTCGGCCATCTGTCTCTCCAACCAGCCAAACAACGCTCTGAGCAGCGAGGGCAGACAGTGTTCCGCAACCGTTCCGAATGCTGATAGTATCTGATCCAACTGCGGATCCTCGCCTCGCTGGAGGGTTTTGTTGAGAGGTTTCTCCTGAAAGAGGCGTTTAAAATAATGCCGCGTCCAAAAACGCTATCTGTACGAATAACGGCTGCGAATATTACATTAAATGTACATCCATAAAAATGTTTCATCCCACTGGAAGTTATTAGAACTATTAACCACTAACTATAACTACGGAATAAGCCTAGTTTAAGAACTAATTAATTAATGAGTCTCATGTAGAGTAAGTCCCATATAGGTTCGAAACTTGGTCACTCACAATGGGCATGGTCAAGGCATGGGCGTATTGTGTGACACGTATTTGCTATTTTACAATGGTGTAAAATACCAAATACGTATCGTCAAGCTATGGAAAAGGCTATGTTCGGAGTTTCTCTTGAGAGAATCAAAAATGAGAGAATGCGTATCAGATGAGTCTCATGTAGAGTAAGTCCCATATAGGTTCGAAACTTGGTCACTCACAATGGGCATGGTCAAGGCATGGGCGTATTGTGTGACACGTATTTGCTATTTTACAATGGTGTAAAATACCAAATACGTATCGTCAAGCTATGGAAAAGGCTATGTTCGGAGTTTCTCTTGAGAGAATCAAAAATGAGAGAATGCGTATCAGATGAGTCTCATGTAGAGTAAGTCCCATATAGGTTCGAAACTTGGTCACTCACAATGGGCATGGTCAAGGCATGGGCGTATTGTGTGACACGTATTTGCTATTTTACAATGGTGTAAAATACCAAATACGTATCGTCAAGCTATGGAAAAGGCTATGTTCGGAGTTTCTCTTGAGAGAATCAAAAATGAGAGAATGCGTATCAGATGAGTCTCATGTAGAGTAAGTCCCATATAGGTTCGAAACTTGGTCACTCACAATGGGCATGGTCAAGGCATGGGCGTATTGTGTGACACGTATTTGCTATTTTACAATGGTGTAAAATACCAAATACGTATCGTCAAGCTATGGAAAAGGCTATGTTCGGAGTTTCTCTTGAGAGAATCAAAAATGAGAGAATGCGTATCAGATGAGTCTCATGTAGAGTAAGTCCCATATAGGTTCGAAACTTGGTCACTCACAATGGGCATGGTCAAGGCATGGGCGTATTGTGTGACACGTATTTGCTATTTTACAATGGTGTAAAATACCAAATACGTATCGTCAAGCTATGGAAAAGGCTATGTTCGGAGTTTCTCTTGAGAGAATCAAAAATGAGAGAATGCGTATCAGATGAGTCTCATGTAGAGTAAGTCCCATATAGGTTCGAAACTTGGTCACTCACAATGGGCATGGTCAAGGCATGGGCGTATTGTGTGACACGTATTTGCTATTTTACAATGGTGTAAAATACCAAATACGTATCGTCAAGCTATGGAAAAGGCTATGTTCGGAGTTTCTCTTGAGAGAATCAAAAATGAGAGAATGCGTATCAGATGAGTCTCATGTAGAGTAAGTCCCATATAGGTTCGAAACTTGGTCACTCACAATGGGCATGGTCAAGGCATGGGCGTATTGTGTGACACGTATTTGCTATTTTACAATGGTGTAAAATACCAAATACGTATCGTCAAGCTATGGAAAAGGCTATGTTCGGAGTTTCTCTTGAGAGAATCAAAAATGAGAGAATGCGTATCAGATGAGTCTCATGTAGAGTAAGTCCCATATAGGTTCGAAACTTGGTCACTCACAATGGGCATGGTCAAGGCATGGGCGTATTGTGTGACACGTATTTGCTATTTTACAATGGTGTAAAATACCAAATACGTATCGTCAAGCTATGGAAAAGGCTATGTTCGGAGTTTCTCTTGAGAGAATCAAAAATGAGAGAATGCGTATCAGATGAGTCTCATGTAGAGTAAGTCCCATATAGGTTCGAAACTTGGTCACTCACAATGGGCATGGTCAAGGCATGGGCGTATTGTGTGACACGTATTTGCTATTTTACAATGGTGTAAAATACCAAATACGTATCGTCAAGCTATGGAAAAGGCTATGTTCGGAGTTTCTCTTGAGAGAATCAAAAATGAGAGAATGCGTATCAGATGAGTCTCATGTAGAGTAAGTCCCATATAGGTTCGAAACTTGGTCACTCACAATGGGCATGGTCAAGGCATGGGCGTATTGTGTGACACGTATTTGCTATTTTACAATGGTGTAAAATACCAAATACGTATCGTCAAGCTATGGAAAAGGCTATGTTCGGAGTTTCTCTTGAGAGAATCAAAAATGAGAGAATGCGTATCAGATGAGTCTCATGTAGAGTAAGTCCCATATAGGTTCGAAACTTGGTCACTCACAATGGGCATGGTCAAGGCATGGGCGTATTGTGTGACACGTATTTGCTATTTTACAATGGTGTAAAATACCAAATACGTATCGTCAAGCTATGGAAAAGGCTATGTTCGGAGTTTCTCTTGTGAGAATAAAAAATGAGAGAATGCGTATCAGAACCAAGGTAACCGACATAGCCCAACGCATTTGCGAGTTAAATTGGCAGTGGGTTGCACATATATCTTTCTAGGGCAGAAGGATTCCCGAGTGGAAAACATGGGCAAGACGTCGAAACGTAGGACGACCTCGCACCAGGTACAGACGGCTTTCAGATCAGGTGGACTTTGGTTTATATAAAGCGGCGAATGTATAAGTGAGCTGAAACGACGAGTACCATGTCACTACATCACGGAGGTACTCACCAGCGGCTCAGCCATGACAGCCTCCATCTTCCTCTCAGCCTGCACCGTGAACTCCGTGAAAAGCAGCCGCATCACATACTCGCCCGGCCTCTCTGAATCCGCCGTCAGCACAGGGCCCTTGTGAGTGCCCCATGGCAGCATTGAACCTGAGGGGAAACGGTACGGTGTAAGGTTTAGGAGAAATAAAAAAATAAAAATAAATAGCTTTATTAAACACATAAGGGACAAAAAAGCACACCAAAAAGAAAAGGGACATACAATTACAATGTGACTCGTAGGTAAAATAGCATAAGACTTAAAAACAGAATAATAATAATATAGTTAGTACTTAATTTATGATAGTACAGCAAGAGTCAAATCTATAGTTTACCACAATATTATAAAAAACTTTAACCTCACTACGTAAATTATATTGCTTTACATGTTACCAGGCTTATTATTAGAAATCTATTGACACCTTTTTTATTCATGTCGGATAAGTAGTTTATACGGTGGAACAGACAAAAATAATCAAGAACGGCCAAAACCCTTCCTTTTGGCTTTACCGTAGTATTATGATTTTTTGACTACGGTTTTATTTGTATAAACGCTAAGTTCAAAAAAGCCAATTGTAATCATTTCATCTCCAACGACAGCTGCTACTAATTAAATTAATTAGATAAATGCGTAGATTGCCAATCGGATTTAATGCTTTGTAGTATTGTCTCAGGTTTTAGCTTTGACCCAATGTATGGCAAATTAATACGATACGCACGGTAGAAAAAATATTCGCGAGCCTGCGACGCATGAGGGCCTCCTTAATGCTACTACTAGGTACAGTAGTAGCATTATGGGCCTTCTTAGAGTAATGTTTTGTGTGTCACGAATTTAAAAAGTAAATGCATGCGGGTCAAATGTCCGTGCATGACGAAAAACCAATAATCTAAAAAAAGCCAAGTACGCATAGTTGCGCGGTAAATATGCGAATACTCGACAATCTTAGATAGCAACAAAACGAGTCCTATGAGTAGCACAATTAAGATAGTTTGCCAAACACAAGTTAATTATTTGACACAATTGTTTGTAGGCCTATAAGTAACACAACAAACCATGAATACCACTAAACAACTGAAGTATGCGATTGATCATCATGACATTTTAGTAAAACTATCTTCAAACTGTTAATATTATCTTCAGAGTCTGCCCTGAAGACAACCGACATTGTTCGCATCGCTAGGATTACTGAATACAGAAATATAATGTTATTGCGAATGAAGCCACATAATATAGTAAGCTTAGCAGTCTAATACACTAGAATTATAAAGTATCAGACTTAATCACTTTTGATTCACGTGTTAAGTTTATATTTGTTACATTTTGACTTCTTGTTGTTTATCGACCACACAATGGTGTTGTTTTGAACTCTCTACTTTCAAAATTAAAATTTGGTTTCGAGTAAGAGCCATCGGCAACGCACTTGCGACTCGTCTAGTATTGCAGGTAATCATGTCATCACTCATCATACGGTATACCATACAACTACCACCTTTATTTCCTAAGCAATCAATTCATTTCTATGGCTGTGACACACCATGGCCCTGATTCTCGCTCCTCGAACTACGTTTCGTATATTAGTCTGTCCCAATCACACGCACGTCTTGTGTGCTCGAGCGGGTCAGACTAATATACGAAACGAAGTTTTACTTTAATCCAAACGTAAACAAACGAGTTGCCACAACCATAGACTAGTTAGTGATGCAAATACATACAATGATTTATTGTTTGCGACTATGAATCCATAGACTATATTCTACAGTCGGCAGTGTCAAAATGGCGTATTTTTACTGCGAATTTTCAATTGACGTTCAAATACATATAAGTTATTGCTTAATTGTTTTAAAATGTATTGGATAATGAAGTAAGATCCTTTAATTGTATGTGAAAATTGTGTTTTAGGTTTGTTTACATTTGATTAAATTTAAAAGGGACGCACTATACCAAATCCGGGCATACAAGGTGTAAAATAAATTAGTGATACTACTTTAGGGTGTGTATGTGCATCCTATCTAAAGTTTACTGTGAACGTACCAGCGCTGATAGACTTACTTTTGACTTTCAAGTTTGTATGAGAAATGCCCCAACATCATAAATTTTCCCAACACAATAGTTTAAAAAAAGTACATCTTTCTGAGCTGGTACTTTCTTAGCAAACTCTATATCGTCGGTTTACCTTCACAACGTCGTATCTATAAAACTACAACTTTTCACTAGAGTCAACAAAACTTAATAATTCTAGATTTTTAGGTTCAGATATATTATATACAGTGTACATCCAAAGTCCGTGTCGTAATAATTAATAATACCTAAAATTATTAAGTTTATTGACTCTATTGAAAAGTTTTAGTTTTTAGATACGAGGTTGAGCAGGTAAAGCGCCGATATACGGAACCCAAACAAACCCTAAAGTATTGTCACTCATTAGTATTATATGTTAGATATCGATATGTTAGTTATACAGTTCTCATTTACCGCTAGTGAAATATCTTACCTCTAGTCGATACCAACGAAGCCAGTGTGCTACCAACTGCGCGTATATCGGCCGTGGGTCCTATGCTCTTGTCCAGGGATGATTGGTACCCATCACCACCCTCACCCATCTGGGTGAAGTCTGTGGTGTCATGGCGTTGGGGCTCCGAAAGCACGCTGCCCTCGGACTCTGCCTCGCTCGACACCATGGATGATGGGGCTTCTTCGGCCCCCGAAGCTGCAAATAAATATCCATAAATACATGTCATATATCGCAGTCAGGTAGACTTACAAAAATATTTACACACTCGATAAAAATACAATATTTTGTATGCGTCTAAATTTGTACTATGTATTGCCCAAATATGTATTTAAAATAAAAACTTATAAACATTATTCATTTATCATCAAGTCACATTTCTAATGCATGAGACGATTAAAAAACTATGTATAGGTAGCAAACCGTGTGTAAATGTTTTAATAATAATATAATATCTATGGACGCTTCACACCACGTCAATCTGGCCCTATGCTAAGTATCCGAAGAACTTGTGTTACAGGTACCAGACAACGGAAATATATTTAATACTTTTATACTATACACATATTTAAGATTTTTATTATATTATACACAAATTTAATACACATCCATGACCCAGGAACATTGAAAACTTTTTGTTCCCTCGGCGGGATTCGAACCCGCGACCTTTCGTTCGAGCGCCAACGCGCTCAACCAACTGCGCTACGGAGGTCGTCAAATAAGTAAGGGGTTATAATAGAAACAAACATGATTTAAATTAAGAGAAATACGATAAGCACTAAATCCAAGTCTTTGCATAGCAGAACGACAATCAACTAGGACAATGATTTGAGTGCTACTTAATCAATAATAACATCTATGGAGACTATCACACCACGTCAATCTGGCCCAGTGCTTGGTCTTGGAACATTATTATTATTCATATTAATAACTAGCTGACCCTTGCCCACTTCGTTGAGCATAAAAAGAGTTTATGATAAAATTCAACTAAAAAAAAACAACGTGGGAACCCGATACCCGAAACGCGGGAACCCGGAACCCGCAGCATGGGAACCCGGAACCCGCAACGCGGGAACCCGGAACCCGCAACGCGGGAACCCGGAACCCGCAACGCGGGAACCCGGAACCCGCAACGCGGGAACCCGGAACCCGCAACGCGGGAACCCGGAACCCGCAACGCGGGAACTGGAACCCGCAACGCGGGAACCCGGAACCCGCAACGCGGGAACCCGGAACCCCCAACGCGGGAACCCGGAACCCGCAACGCGGAACCCGCAACATGGGAACCCGAAACCCGCAACGCGGAACCCGGAACGCAAAACCCGGAACGCGCAACACGGGAATCCGGAACCCGCAACGCGGAACCAGCAGCATGGGAACCCGAAACCCGCAACCCGGAACCCGCATCGCGGGAACCCGGAACCCGCAACGCGGGAACCCGGAACCCCCAACGCGGGAACCCGGAACCCGCAACGCGGAACCCGCATCATGGGAACCCGAAACCCGCAACGCGGAACCCGGAACGCAAAACCCGGAACGCGCAACACGGGAATCCGGAACCCGCAACGCGGAACCAGCAGCATGGGAACCCGAAACCCGCAACGCAGAACCCGCAACGTTCACGGAAACGCTGTCAAATGGAATAAATAGTAGTCCTATGTCCGTCTACTTGCTCTAAGCTACTTCCTCACCAATTTTCAGCCATATCGATAAAGCCGTTCTTGAGTTATCAATAATTTAACTAACACGACTTACTTTTATACATATAGATGTATAGATTACTCCTACTAACATAAGCTAACGCCCGGTGAATGCTCCCGTCACAGTCGGTCCAGCCGATTCGGTGATCATTAGTTAGATGACGATGATGATGATGATGATGATGATGATGATGATGATGATGATGATGATGAAAAGTAGCCTAAATTAATCCTTGTAACTTTAGCTATCTATCAGTGAAAGTCTCGTTAAAATCGGTCCAGCCGTTCCAGAGATTAGCCGGAGCAAAGAGACACGCTGACAGACAGACATTTTTTTAAATTGCATTTTCGTTTGCAGTACCTAGATATCGTTGCCAATGCCAAAAAAAAGAAGAAAATATCGTTTAAAATGTCATATATATGCATTTAGAAAAACGTTGCATAATTGAAAGTTACAAACTGACACTTCAATACGAATAGATTTCCGCATAGTTGTTACATCATTTGACAACAAATGTTTGACATTTGATGAACAAAATATGAGCATTTATTTATATGATTAATTATTCATTACATCAAGTTTTCACTATTTTTAATATGTATTCTGCTATTCGGGGAGGAGACAAATCCAACGAATCAAAAACCATGAAAATTGGTTCAGCCGTTCTCGAGTTATAAGTGTTGTAACAAACACGACTTTCTTTTATATATATATATATATATATATATATATATATTTTATTTTATATATATAGAAGATGTTCAAGACAGTGGTTGACAGTCTAATATATTGTCTGACACCTACCCGCAATAATATTATTGCGGGTAGGTATCAGACAATATATTAATTTAATACTTATATACTATACACGTATTCAAGATTTTTATTATGTTATACACATATTTAAAACACATTCTCGAACATTCAAAATTTTGTTTCCTCAGCGGGATTCGAACCCGAGACCACCGGCTTAAACGCCGACGTTGACCAATAAGCCACACATATAATTAAAAATTAAAACTGCATTTCAATATTTGACCAATTAACACTAAGACTATAAGTAATTATAAACGTAGTATAACTACTAAGATTTATAATAAAAACTGTTTACATACTTTCAAAATCATAACTGTTTCTTTTTGATCCAAAAGGACTCAATGACTTTAGGAGTTTTTTAACACTAGTCATGTTTTTAACATTATTTAACTGAATATATATATTTATAGCACGCAACGAATTTCACACGTTGAATGAATAACATAGCTATTTAAGTAATGTTCCACAAAACTGAGTCCACCGCGGTGCTCTTATCAATAGGAAAATGTGTTATTATTTACAACCAACCAAGGAACAACTGCAAAATATTGTAGGTACAACTTATACATTTATCATATAGCTATTTCATTGGTTTTGGAAATAGTCCGATTACATATTATTGCAACAATAGGTTTCCTGCAATCGCCAGATTAAACCATCCTAGGATTCTAGCCGAAACAAGTATGGTCAACACTTTTTCTGAGTAACAGATTAGCCTAACACTAAAATGCCATGTTTAGCTGGAAGGACAGTTGACACAAATTTATCAAGCGGAAACATCAAATTAATTATTTCAGTTTGGTTAATGTTATCTAAACCAATGTTGCAATCAGTTGACCTTCAGTTATTTGTGTAGCGGTGAAATAGACTGGTTGCTGTAATCAATGCATATCTCATAATAAATCATTACCCATATTTTAGGTTTTTTGGGATAATCAATTTATTTAGGTACCTACTTTCTATTTCTACCTCTCCACCTCCACCTATTCCACCCTCATAGCACTTGGATAATATAGTATAGTATATCTTTATGATACAATATGTCAAAGTATTGAATTGTTTTAAACAGTTTTATTTAGTACTCTGTAGAATTCTTTTTATTATTTCATCCTTAAATTTAATATATACTTTTCAAACACAAAAAATTGTGGTTAACCACCAACGGCACAGCCGCGACTTTTCTGGTATTGCAAGTGTTCAGGTATGGTGAAAATCACGTATCATGAGTCACATACTGTATAACTACAGCATTTGATTTAGCTAAGCACATTGCACATTTTCTTATGTAAAAAAACACAAACCTAGAACTTCGTCCGGGTGGCCATCTGATGGTATGGTACTCATGGAGTCTGACTCCTCTGAGGTCATCATTTTGAATCTGGATGTATGTTACTATGTGCACATAGAGTTAGTGTACTGAAAAAAATGACAACACTGTTTAAAAGATATGCCCTACCATACAGTCCATAACATATTTCACTGATATAACACTAATGGAAAGATAACAAAACAAAATATGAGCTCATCAAAAACATTTGAAGTAAATTCAATATCAACATTGTATACATACACAAAATGTAATATATTACTATTTGGATTAGTCTCATAAACCGGACACACATGTGGTTAGGTTTAAAAATACTATTTTAATAATTCATTTGTGACTATGCCTGGTCGGTAGACCGTTAATTAGCACTTGAAAGGGTACATGGTAGTGGCATGTACCAATGAGACCTTTCAGATCTCAAGTACATCATGTGGATGATGAGTGAAGTAAAACATTGTGAGATGATTGATAGGTAGCCCCAAATACACTGACCAGTCATACCTCTGGATTAGGCTGACTAAGTTGTAAGAATGCTGTATGTGTTGCTGTGGCAACCATGCACATTTAAAATGTGTCTCATGTCTCAGGCACTGCAGGATTTAAAGAGTCATTACTTTACTCAGAGAATACTGTTCAAATCATCGAAGAATGCACGCAAAGAAAGACTTTTTTTGTGACTAGAAGGAACCCTTTCCCTCTCACAAGGAACTGTGGGTCTGTTTACCTTACATATTATGTCCTTAGATATGTTCTGATATGCTCAGTTATAACCTATAGGTAGTTAGTTAAGTTAATATTATACAGTATATAGTAACAGTTACAGAAAAAATATCTTACCTTCTTAAGTTGGTAATATTCCAGTATTCATCATTATTTCTACAAATAAACAAAACATATTACAGAATTTTATATGGTTTAATGATTGCAGAGATTTAATCAAGAAAGTTCTAATTTACAGTACATTGATCACAGGGACATTGTATTGATTACAATGTAATGGGTATCTTAAAAACAACAACAAACGCACAAAATGCATTGCAAATAATTCCACATTCTTAAAATTTGCTTTAGCAACAATGAATATATGTAAATACACTTCAACTATATAGTTTTCATTTTATTCATATTAAAAGTTCCAAAGTAATATTAAGAATAATTACAAAATTACATTGTCTTATGTAATTTTGTAATTATTTACACATTATTTTTATGAAATCATTCATTGTTTTGTTTAATGCTGACTTAATTCATTGTATACATGGGTACAATGAATTAAGTCAGCATTAAACAAAACAATGAATGATTTCTAAAAATAATGTGCATTCAAGTTGAAAGGAAATAATGTTTTAAACAAAATATTTTTATCTGATTCCTGTTTCTTTTGCCTTAGTTCATACATAAAAAACAGAATATGACTGTCAAATGTGAACATCATTTTCGTTTACACTTAGCAACTGGAATGAGGGGTTAAAGGGACTAATGATGTTAATTGTGCTGAATCACATTAATTAATATTGAAACAAAATTTTATTTGAACCTCATTAAAAGGGGCAAGTACCTAGCATAAAAGAAATCAAAATACTGTTATCAATTTCATTATCTTGTGCCAACAATCAATATGTATGTATGGATGTATTTATTGAATTCAGTCATTAAACCATCAACAATAAATACATAATGAATTTAAAGTCATACAACCCTTCAAATTCAATATTTTAATGGCCAAATTCGCAAAGCCTTTATAAACTTAAGAGCTCCTTAATACAATGGCTGTCACTGCCGAAAACTAAATAATGAAATGTTAATTATAGTTTACCTTGCCAAAATGACAAAGACACCATGTGACTTGAGCGCTCTTGATTTAATAAGTGTTTGAGTAGTGTAAGGTGTCTTATAAGTTGTAGGCTTCTTTGTAATTAAATCACTGAAGATGTTTTTGTATTTTTTGGTACAAGGTGCAATTGAGATAGCATGCTTGCCAGCAAAACATTTATTGCAAGTATAAAACTGCATTGGTAGCGTTAATATGAGGATATTATGCTAACATGAATTACTAGTTATGGTGAGTGATAAAACCAATTTAATGTCTTCAATTATTGATAAACATACTAACTTTTGTAAAAAAGGCAAGCATAGCTATATATAACAAATAATTCAATCTTTAATCAATTAGGCCAAATTTATTTAAATGGTATATTACTAAATAAAACTGGTACTTTTGAGTAACATATAAAATGCTATGTTTATATTATTATGTGATTAAATTATAAATACAATAATAATACATTGACAGCAAGTTGCAACTGATGAAGAAAACACAATAGAATAGTTTATAATATTGTAATCAACACAATACGTCAATTGAAAATATAGATACAATGTACGGATGAATCATTGCAATTGATTACTTTATAAATTTCTTACACATTTATTTATGACCCACTATAATGAACTAGAAAATTAAATCAATAAAAAATGTGAAATGGATGTACAAATCGTAGTAATTTTGCAAAAGTATGGAATGAGCGCATAATAGTTGCGGAGCGGAATGAAAAGTATCGATTCGCCTATTGTTTTATCAGAAAATAAAAGAAACAAACCAAAATCACAAAAGGTTCCTATTATTCACAGGTCACAAAACGGTCAAGTCATTACGGCCCTAGATTTTTTTTATACAAATTATATATTTAAAATCAACATACTTGCAACAAATTAGAAATCGGCTTTATAAAAATCCAAATTTGATTATTATTTCGACAATTACGAATCACAATCACGAATTTCATCAAATTTCAGATTTATTTTATGCGTTACATTTGACATTTGCGAAAGCTTTCAAAATAAAGAGTATTCTTTTTGCAGCAGTATTGTAATTCACAACATGTCTTTACATTTTAGGAGGACTATAAATAGTCAACTATTTTACGCTCCAATTAACGCAATACAAAAATATTAAACATTGTTCTGGAACGAATGTTATTTAATTTATATAGAAAGTGTTCAGTGTATTATCAATAATTATTATAATTAATTATGAATCTTAGATTTAAATGTATTAAATAATAACCATACAACGGTTTATAGTATGTAATAGTAATATTATTATGTTTTGTTTTTTTTTGTTTTGAGATTTCGCAATAGATGGCGGCACATTCAATACTTACTTTTTTGTCGATGATGTAGGGTATAGATCATAGATAATACAGTATTTATAATTATGTATAGATTAAAGAGATTTATTGATGATTTCAGCTATGGATTTCAGTTTCAGTTATACCCTCAGTTATACCTAGTTTACTCTAATCTATGAATAGAGTATTCTTCATCTATGTATTTCAGCTTTTATTAAACATAGCCTCCCCCAAACACTAATACTTAATCTGTGCCCCCAAAGTATTTCATGGGGTGTACACTCATCACGCATTACAGACAGGGCTTAAAATTACAGAAGCGTTTCTGCGAAGGGAATATTATTGCCTCTGTTGCCTTTTACGACACCCACCCACGGGAAAGATGGTCAATTGATATTTTTTCTACAAGTGAGTCTTGTACGTGGAGTGACTCAACGTACCTTTATGATATTTTGTTTATATTGTTAATAATTTTGATATTAATATATAAATATTGTTAATTCTTTTCTTATTATTATTGCAATGCAACATAGATTTAAACGAAAATTTACTTTTCGTATCATGGAGCAAAAGGTTAACATTTGGAGTAAACCTAATCGATAAAAAAGGCCTTGGAATAGTAAATAATAATTCAATCATAGTTGAAATGTGTTAAGATAAATATATTGTTGATTTTTAATTTATTTACCATGTTTAAATAAGTATACACTTTAAATAATATTAATAATATGTATATGTATAGTAATTATATAAAATAATACCAATACATTTAATAATAATGATACGCTAAGTTAGCGCCATCTAGGGATTACTACGAAAACTGGCAGGGAAACAACTTATTTACACGATGAATATAGATGATAATAGATGGCAGCAGAATAGATCATACTGCTTAATAAATTGCACAACAGATGGCGTTGCACCCGCTGTAAATTTTTTGCTAAATTGCTAAAGGTTGCTTTATTATAGTTTTATATTATACAAACTAGATTGTTGAGTCATGATTAGTTAGTACGAGCTTGCTCTGCACTCTATAAAGTATTATACTGCATTATTGTATTATGCAGATGGTTTTTAATTGTCATAAATCATAATAGGTACTTACCTACATGATGTTTATATACCTTTGTTTTGGTCTACTCTTATAGTGTCGTTTTCTAGATATACACAGAGTGGCAGCTAATTTTATTGTCATGATATATCATCATCATCAGCCTGAAGACGTCCACTGCTGAACATAGGCCTTCCAACGACCAAGGACCAACAAGGACTTCCACAACGACCGGTCGTGCGCTGTCTGCATCCAACGGCTGCCGCGGCTCGGACCAGATCGTCGGTCCATCCTTAGGGTATACATGATGCAGTAATTATACGCTTGTTTTGCACTATAAAGCGTCACGCCTTGCTATATTTTATGTAAGTATACTTATATAGAGCTTTGTTCTTAAGTTTTGTATGATACAGTCAGGCTGTTAATGCGCTTGTTTCACTCTCGAGCTATAGCTCTACGTTCGATGAAGTATTGTCAATTGAGGGGTATACCTAAAACCAAAATCCGCTATAACGATAATATGTTGATATCATACATGATTTAGGAATACGCTTGTTTTCCACGAGCAACTAACAAAGCATCGTTATTTGGCTATATACAGGCTGGTTTCTATATGATGTTTATACGCTTGTTTTGCAGGAGCTATAAAGCGTCGCTATTTAGCTATATACAGGGTGGTCCCCCTAGCTCGGTGCTCGTTAGTTATGCAAATATCCACGAGCGGCAGCCAGCAATTGGATCAAACCACGCCCCTTCCATAGACAAATGTATAAGTCATACTTATTTTTTAAATATACAAGAAAACATTTTGTTGGTGAAATTATCTTGGTTTTTAAAGATTTTCATTCTAATGGTAATGGCATCTATATTTTGTACCTATTGTGCTATCATGAAAAAGCACAATAGGTACAAAATATAGACGCCATAATTCAAAATATGGTATCAAAACTTTTTAGGTCTGTACCTAAGTACCTACTCACTTTGTAAGTGCTCTATATTTTTATTGCAAATATGTATTGATTTCTAGCCTTAATTCCTAAATAAATCCAAAAGTACCTACTAATAAATACTTTGTAATGGTCTTCAGAATCTTGTGAAGGTCGTGAGTTCTATGTTGGCTAAATGTTAACCCTATGTTAACCCCAAGGGGCTTCAAGCCCAATCAAATATTTTAACTGGCTATATAGCCCTAACATACGTAAAAATTACGTGTAAAAATCAGTGTAGGTATTACTATTTTTTCAGGTTCTGATCAATTTATTAGCATTACTTAATAAGAATTTCTAAAGAGAAAGAATAGCACCTCCCCACAAAACAAACAACATAATATACACAAATGCAAATTTAAAATGAAAAGCGAATAATATAGGCTACAAGCCCATGAATAAATAAACCAACGTGAAAAACGCTTAGAAGTCTGTTACTATATACCTACCGTCATTACATTGTCGTCATATTATTATTTCACAGAGAAAACTACGATTCCTGAAATACTCGTACATTATGAACTTACTACTGAAGTATAGGTATTTAGGTATGTACTTATATATATATATTTCATATATGCTGTATTCGCTTCACCTAGATAATATTCTATGGTAACATAATAACAGATTTAGGGCGTGTTTCACCAAGCGCTGTTAAAGTTAACGCTATGTTAAATATCATGTTATCCCTCTCGTATTTTCAGTCAATGAAAGGCATGGTATTTTAACAAGCCGTTAACACTAACAAGCGTTGCTGAGATCCGGACTTAGTTCCGATTTCACCAATACTTGTTATTGTTAAAAAAATTTAACGGTATATCGGGTGTGTCTTCATTCATGAAGACAACAAAATATTCAATGACGAAGTTAATAGAGCTATTATCGTGTTGCCCAATACAGACATGGCGCGTGGGTATAACTATTTCTTGAATGGAAATAATTAGTAAAAAATAAGTGTTTCTATATTTACCTTTTATATTTCAATATACGTTATTAAACCTATAGAAAGCTGTAGAAGAAAGGCTATAATATTAATGAGTGATAAAATACTTTAGGGTGGGTATGGGTCCTGTATACAGGGTGTAAAAAGAGCAGTCACTATAACTTTGGGATATGATTAAAGGACCTATTCTCATTCTAGAAATGATTTTTTTTCATTATTTATTTAAAAAAAAAAATTTTTTTTTGCAATTTATTATTTTTAGTCGCGAGGCTGAACTGTTGGAACAACGTTCTGCATTAAATTCTTAAATTTTATAATTTTTGCCCTAGTACGTAATGAACGTCTTACGCGTGCTATTGACCTCTCAGCGTAATCAGCTGATCGATGTGTTGTGCACGTTGTACATTGCCTATTAAAATTTTTTTAATTTTTAAAACAGTGGATTAAAAGCTATATATATTACCTACCAATGGATATATCTCTTGCCCCACGAAGTTATAGTGACTGCTCTTTTTACACCCTGTATAGAGTTTACTGAGAAAGTACTAGCGCTGAAAAATTATGTGGCATTTCTCATACAAACGAAAGTCAAAAGTTAGTCTTTTAGCGCTGGTACTTTACACACCCTAAAGTATTATCACTAATATAATATTTTTCACATTGTATAACTAATATTATTTTGAAGAAGAAAGAATTGAATGGTTTTTTTTCAATGAAATATGCTCCGAAACAGCCGAAACTACTGAACTGATTTTAATCAAAAGTTGGTACAGATACAGATTACAGAGTAGAGCACAGTGACAAAATATACTGTAAAATGTACTGTAATTCCAGCAGGATGTTAATATGGGTGGATGTTGCCAGTAGTTATCTGTAGTATAATGTTGTAAACGCAATAATTTGTATCAAACTTCAAAAGCTTTACTATCAACCAAGTAAACATACAGTACGTTGACAACAATACAACTTAGTACCTTGTACAGGCGTTTGCAGAGATTAGAACATTCATGTTCCTATGTATGTGTGTATGTTTTTAATTCACACAATAGAACTATTGCACCCAGAATGACTCTACCAAATTTTTGCGCGTACAAAGTTGTGGGCGGAATTTTTCATGATTACCTACCCACTACACATTCCTACTTATGCAATTGCTGTGTGGACCCCAACTTTAAAAAGCACTTCTATGGAAAAAATACTAATAAAATAAATAAATAAATAAGATTTTATTCAAAATTAAAACATAAAGTTTGTTTTTTGAAGGTCAATTTTGAAAATAAATTATAATTATAGTTACCAGTTACCACCAATTATAATTGATTTGAAGTTTAGTTTAATGATATAACAAATCTCTCCACCAACTGGCCTCATCAACCGATCGTGGTTATACGGGCCGAAACATAGCGTCTACTGACGCCTATCTAACCTATCATGGACGGTTAGATAGGTTTATGATAGGACAATAATTATTATGGGAGGATAGTATTGAAAGGTGTTTTTGTACGTACGGCAAAAACATTTGAAAGCAGTTTGAGTTCCTCGAGGAGCCAATATTACTACGTAACGCGCCTGGAGATCACAAATCACAATGGAGGCAGCTGTTTCTGGGCGTCCTGCATCTTGTATATCATCTTGTAGGTACAAGTTGGTACACGCGTATTATCAGAGTTAGTCGTAGTTAGTCCTGAACCAGTCATACCTACTACCTACAGAAAGTGTTGTAAGATCTTAATATAGTAACTTCATATTCTTTTATAATAATACTAGCTGACCCGTGCCCACTTTGTTGCACATACAAACCGTTTAAACCTTCCTTGGACTTCCATGAATATGCGAGATAAACGAATAGCAATTTATTTTTATATGTATATAAGAAGATATTTAAAAAGCCAAAGTAACTATCGCCGTTGCTACACGCAAGTTGCGATACCCGTGAAGTTACAAGTGAGTAATTGCCAGTCTCATCAGAGAACTCCAGGAAGTGTCCATTTAAAACTAAATTTTTAGAAGCCAGGCCTATCTAATATACGCATAAGGTATTTTATCTATTGAAATTATACAAATACACTGTCTCCTCTCATAACCCAGTGGGACGGATAGTCGACACTCGACACGACTGGCGAGAGAACAGGCGCTGGACCGACTTTTTACATGCCCATCCGACGCAGACTATCTTGTCAGGTGATCTGGATTGTCCTAACCAAACTTAAAACATACACTTAAAACATTTTCAGTTGTTAAACGTGTTAATTAAACCTACTACCTCCGAATCAAAAGATAACCGCTGTACCTTGATGGCTTTTAATATGCAAGATAAGTAAGATAAAGTAGGTACTATGATCTATTTCTTACTGTTTGTTTTATACGAAATTTTGAATCAATGATTAGAAATCAAATCCTCAGATACCGATATAGCGTTGTTGTTTTGAATAAATGGACTGTACTTTTAAGTTTCTCGGATGAAAATTGTACCTTATGAGATTAGGATAGAGTTTAAGTTAGAATTAACTTCGCCCTGAAATGACTTGCACACACGCGGTGGTCCTCAACAATTACCGATCAATAGTTGTATCTTATACCACAGAGTGTGAACGTGTAGAGACAACGAAAATCTTTATTAAAAATGTATTTCGTCTTCGCCGTATTTGGGTAAAAAATTAAATATTTCCCTTTAACATTCTAATTAAAAAATGTTGTATTCAAGACTCATTTCATACTGATAATAATATTACCTCATTGATTAATTATATTTTCTATCAAGTGTCTTTTCCAACATGTCAGAGAAAGTCAGGAAAATTTAAGCGTAAAAGCTCATAATTCAAATGCACTCCTAGACTCTATACCTATATAGTACTCAAGATCCAGGAAGGATCTAGGAGATAGCTACTAGGAGTGCACCTAGGACTAGTACATTTTTAAAAATATGTCGACTTCAAATAGCCCTATTCACGTAAATTATTTTGTCAAAATATTACTAGGATTCTAGAAGGTAAACATTTAACAAAATGATGATGATGAATTATGACACGTTTCAATATTTATCTAATCTAATCTATCTGTAAAAGATAGGATAGACATACAAAGTTACTATTGAAATTGTCAAATTAATATCTTTCTATATATAGGTATATGTTATTGAAACACGCCAGTGTAATAAGTGCAAGAAGTTGAGTATTATTTCTGTTTATCAAAATTATTTACTTTAAAGCCACAAAGTAGATATATTATATACACGACCTAGCACTAGAAAATGGTATGACCCTAATACTGGCAATTCGACTGGCTATTTTTGTTTTCTTCGATTTCCAGGCACATCTAGCGCCACTATTGGAAAATACTAATTGTAATTACTAATTTCGTTTCGTATCTTCTTCTTAATTAAAAAGTAGAATTTTGCTTAATGTGATGTTATGCTTAAAAAATAAGCTTATCTTTATTTTAATGTCAATATTTGTACTGAATTCGACATATTTACATTTTATAATTTACAAACGTTAATATTAGTGACATCTGTTGCAATTTTTTGTATTAAACATAGATTGTATGGGATGGTAGGCCATGCTTTAAGCCTAATTTAGGCTTTTGAGCTCAAACCCTGATGGCTCTGTTGCTGCTACTCTGTTGCGTGGAGACATGAAAAGCCGGCGCGAGCGTATGAGAATGATATATGAAGAGGCTATGACGCGCCGCTTTGATGCCACGTCAATATCTGTTAGTGGTCAATATCACGCTGACATCCGAAATATGGATAAGCCACTTTAAATTTGGATTCTATTTTAGGTGTTGGGCAAACCAAAATCTCTATAGTGACTACTATAGAGATTTTGGTGTGCCGATATAGAGTCGTAACTCTCTTTATTGGATGGTAGTTAGTTATTTCTTCATTTGAAATTTGTTTAAAAATACAGTGTTATGCCAACATTAGTTTTTGTTTGTTTTACATTTTAAGGGTACCATTACTTAATTCATCTATTGCAGTCCCGAAAAACTGCCGTTTTTCGGGACTGCAATAGATTTTACAAATACCTGTTATTTATGCATTTTTCTAGGCCGTGGCGTTTCCTCTTAACTACAGTTGCCTGTAACATTCTGTTGTACTTTATTTTATTACGTTTACCGATCTTATTACCTCGCAAATCAACACATACAAACAGTAAAGGAATAAAGATCATATTAATTTACCTCCTCCAAACTTTCGTAAGTCTCGTCTAATATCATTTCGAGATCAGAGGTTGGAATTCCAAATAAGAAGGGTAAGCGATAACCGCGCAGCATTCCATAAATCTATTCGACTGTGTACAGTTTACAGTTTTCCTGTAATGCACACCTGAATAAAAGTTTAAAAGGTCATTACTCAGGGAATATACTAGGAAACGAGATGCGGTATCGCCTGATTGTAATATGTAAAAATGCCTCCCACACCGATTTCGGTGACGTCGGCCGGTTTTATTGAAAGACAGACATAGCTACGCAGGAGTTATTTTACTAGTACCGAAGTGTGTGCGCAATACACAGAAGCATTCTCTCTTTCTTCACTCTCGTAGCCCAATGGGACGGATGACCGACACTACTGGCGCGATCAGGCGCAGGGCCGACTTTTTACATGCCCATCCGACACATGGATCATCTTTCTTATTAAACAATCAGGTGATCAGCCTGCATAGTTCTAACCAAACATGGAGCAAGCTCTAAACCACCACGGAGGCGTTATAATAGACCTGTTGAGGTGAGGTAATCCTGCTACACCAAGATTCCAAGGTGTAATAATTCCCTTGAGGGGTGAGTTGTGATTCGGTAAAAGATAGTGCAAGTGTCGCACCGGTGTATTTTTATCCTCATTATTTGGATTGTAAGTCCTTCCAGACAATTACTTAAAAAATGACGGTGTCGACTGTGACGGGAAATATTATAATGAAATAAAAGTCTATGTAGAGTTAACAATTTGACGTACATATCAATCGGTTCCTTACGTTCGCACATTATATTTAAAAGTATTGATATTTTATTTATTCTTTATGTACAACATTCTAAAACTAACTTCAAATTAGGACGAAGTACAAAGGTATGCTTATCTCTACAAGAGATCTCTGCTAGCAGTCCTACGACAGAACATTGTGAGATACAGAAACGGACACAGATAGTACACAAGAGACTGAAAAGAACATAGAAATGAATAACAAAATATATATGTCGAAGTCATGTGATTGAATCAGCCATTTGATTAAATTTCCAATTAATATCTTAATTGTTTAGTACATAAATAATTTCGGTTTCACATTATTTGTTTATCAGGGGCTATGATAACATCAATAAAAAAACATTTAAACGGCTAAAGGACGTGTTTCACCAAGAAATGTTAAAGTTAACGTCATGTTAAAATACCACGCCATCTCATTAATGAATGAAAGACATAGCTACGGTGATTCCTGTCAATGGACAGGAAATACGAGAGGAATCATGATATTTAACACGGCGTTAACTTTAACATTGCTTGGCGAAACACGCCCTAATTATAGTAATAAGACAGAAAGCGTAACAACAGTAATTTAAGTAGGCGCCCGCCGTCCAATAAGGGCGTAGAACCCACATTATAGGCAGTAAATGAAGCTATTTTCATCAATGTAAATATTGCACTGGGCACACGACAGTACTGTGAGTGTACAATGAGCACGTGCCGCACAATCGCTTCCTTCCTGCGCCACCGCCTACCTTTTTAACAGTATTATAAACGCTCCGATAGTTTTTCAAGGGGCATTGATTCGGTTATATTCTCGCTGACGATACCCGATCCAATTTGTAAGCGAAATCTTGATGGGAGTTTTTTGTCTTTTCAAATTAATTTACAGATTTTTTAAGTATCTATATGTTAATATGTGATGCATAACTAGATACCCCTTTTTATGAGTATTGCGCTGACGCTAAAGAAGTATTACAATTTCCCAAATAATGCTAATGTTTCTTAAAATAATGCTTAGAAATACAAAAGTAATAATAAAAGATTTTCAACACATTTTTTTGTGTACGCAATAATTATAACAGTACCTTAAAAACTCTAAACTGAAAAATACATATTATAATATAAGTTATTATAATTACATTAATGTAAT
Source organism: Celastrina argiolus (assembly GCA_905187575.2). Lineage (NCBI taxonomy): Eukaryota > Metazoa > Arthropoda > Insecta > Lepidoptera > Lycaenidae > Celastrina > Celastrina argiolus. The sequence goes on from LR994583.1 coordinate 20,008,488, forward strand.
ACGAATAATGATCGAATATCACCACAAGGAAACCTCTAATATAAATTATATTAGAAATGTTAGAAAAATGTTATAAAAACGATTACTAAAAAAACATGCGTTGTGTCTATATAATTATAAAATAAAATTATGCAATGGTAAATTTTAGTAAATTATCCTAAATATACAAAATGAAAAAAAACATAAACAACTTTAAATAGGTACTCTTTCCCTCTAAATCTACTGTAGAATTAAAAAGGTTTTTTGTACGTTCGTCGCACCCGCATAGTACTGTTTGCAGTATGGACCAGGGACTGAATTGCAAATCCTACTGCACCTAAACAAGTAGGTATTAGATATATGAGTTGTGTGTCATGTATCTATACAATGTGTAACACAGATGTGCGATACACATTCACTAGCGTGTTTCTTGAATTGCCAGTATGTTTTACACGAAAAGTAGTTAGGTACATAAACGCATTTTAAACTATACGATCTTAGTTCGAAATAACTAGCTGAACTTAACAGTGAAAAGACATTGTTTTCTCATAACTATGAATAAATAACTTCCAACATAGATCTACACTGACACGTAGGTCCTAGGTATGTACTAATTCTATACCTACCCCTACAACAGGTGATGTGTGAAAGGGTTATTGAAAATAGAGGGTTGAAGATTGTCACTGTAGATAATATCGCTGTCAAACAATGGGGTTGGCGTTAGAAGGGTAATTTTTATGTCAAATCATAAACTAATAAAAATAAGAAACAGGATCAAAATATGATTAAAAAGAAAATAAGACATTCACATGGGGGTCAACATATGTTCCTATACCTACCGAATGTACGTGGACCAGTTTAGAAAAATCGGTTGTTTCGAAAAAGATCTGTTATAATACACATACACAAACGAGAATTTTGTGTAGCTATAATTCTCCTTTATATCATAATATATACCCCATAATTGAGGGCGTGTTCCACCAAGCAATGTTAAAGTTAATCCTTCGTTAAACATCATGTTGATACTCTCGTAATTTCTTTGTTTATTATTTAACATTTTTTTATTATATTCTTAGTTATTTAACGAAGAATTAAGTTAAACATTCGTAATTTCTATCAATGAATGAGAAGGTATGATATTTGAAGAAGCCGTTAACAGTTAACACTAATATGCGTTTGCGAAATCAGGACTAACTCTGGTATTATTATTTAGCTACATAACCCAGAATGGCTCAAGTGATAGCTAGATAGTCTATATATCCTGCCATTGAGGCAGGCTCGTATTATATTCCCACTCGATACCAACCTCAAATATGTGTGAAAGCCACAAAATCATATGAAACCAACAATTGATATATAATTGTATATGTTGCGCGCGTCATCGACCTACCCCTCACTAGTTGGACTATTCAGTCTTGATACTTGACGATATCTGGTTACAGTTTAAACTATCGGTTGATCTTTGCCCAGTAGGACATTATTAAAATAATATATTTATAATGTAGTTACAATTAATGTTCTTTTTGGAACGTGTAAGCTAAAAGAAACTCACCTTTGCTGACACTGACTTCAAAAAGAACATTAATTGTAACTACATTATAAACATATTAACTATTTTATGCTTTTTAGTTGTTGAAGTTGGTTTTTTAAAACGTAGTTTCTTTATTTTACATATTATAACTCCTGAACTAGTAAACTAAATTATATGATAATTTTATTTAGAACCCAAATATTAGTAAGAAAGTAAGGAAAATTAAAAGGTAGAGAGTAGAGTAGAGCTCTTTATAAATAACATATCAGGCATCAAAACTCATCAAGCGGAATATAACTAGAGTGACGTTAGCAGGAATTATATACAACTACGTATTCGTAAATTATGATATATAAATAGAGCATAAGATTACGACAGCGACCATTTGATAAACATTCTATACGTGACGAATACGTGGTTGTAAATTGATCCTGCTTGCTCACTGTTCAAATGACAGCGAGTGGTGATTACGCAGGCCTAATTCGATAAATAGGGCGCCCTCGCAGTGATGTTTAACTGAATTTATTACTTGATTGCGCCGCTTGTGCTGCAGATATGTGGCGTGTTGTGACAGGGACAATACGCAATCATTGCACTCGGAAAATTACATGGAAAACTCTATAATTCCGCATTGATATGTACTTCATGTTAGAACTACTAGAGGGATTTCTCGGAAAATTATATGGAAAACTACACTACATGTAATTAGAACTCTACATGCGCTGCTCTACATACATTATGAAGAAGTGCACGTAGTCTGTTTTTCAGTGTTATTATGGTTCTAGGGTTCCTAGTACTTAGATATCTAATTGGAATTAGACATGCGCAGATCTATATTGTGCAGAAATAGGCAAGAAGGTCTAATGTTCTTTTCGTTGTACACTACATCCTCTTTGTCCGTTGAATTCTAGAACCCTACACCCCTTGAGCGTAGATTATAGACAGCAGCTTTAGAGAAGAAGATCACGTTTTAGTTCAAAGGTGAATTAGCCGATGTTATGAGGACAATGGCCTCAGCAACAAAGAATCGTTTTATTTCTAGATTTCATTTCCTACATATTTTTTTTTATGCGTCTTGTAAATTATCTGTAATTGATTTTTACAAAACGATACATGCACAAGATCTGGGAAAATTTCATGGAATTTTATTCACACGATCATCATCACTGAGGACAGAATGCTTCTTTATTATTTTCTAAAGATGGTCGATGTTCAATTTATAAATATCTACTTTTATGGGGTTATTATAATATAGGGTCCTTTTGGCTCTTACTTACGCAATAAAGCCTACGGTACTTGGATATCAAATAATTGATCTTTACTCGTATTGTACATAAGTTAGTATTTTAATCATTGCTTTCATCCTTCAGCAATCTACACTACTACGATTATTGAATGGAAAATAAATTTCAATAAAGCAAGTGCGCAGAGTACTTTCAATCACAATAATTGTGACATAATGGTACTTAGTGAGTGTTAGTGATTCTATTTCTTAGTAATAGCCTACTGCGGACGGTTAAAGCTTGTAGCCTACATAATATATCGTTTATATCTTTCAGTGGCTAACTACAATGTATTGCTCCTATTTAAAATACTACTGGTCGTGCTTATCATATATATTTACTCTGGTGAGATATAATATCTTGTACCTACTAAACGCCGTTTTTTATAACCTATCTATACTCTATACAATATATATAATATTATATTATTATATAAAGTTCCGTATATTTTCCATTCCGTTCCGTATCCGTGGCATCGGATCGAAGTCACATAGTATGGAACTTTTAGTTATAGATAGGTTATTTAAGCGGTCTGTAAGTAGACACCATGTTTTAAGTACACGCCATTAAATCAAATGGTTTTTTATAGAAATTAGAAAAGCTCTAAAACTGCGCCTAGCGGGTATCACGATTCATGACAAAAAGGCTGAGAAATATGAGAGGAACATTTTATTTAATCATTACTATTACAATTAAAAGCGGTAGGCTTTAACCGCATAGAAGTTTGCTATCAAAATAAGCGGCCATGCGCCTAGCATACTGTACACCTGTGAACCAGGGATGAAATGGATGAATTTCGGATACGGATATAGATGTTAAATTATTTCGGATTATCCGTTTGTTTCGGATAATTTCGGTTACGGATATTACATTTTTCAGTAAAAAAACTTTAATTTCGGACTCGGTAACGGTTATGGAAATTTTATAATACCGGATATCCGATAGTTTCGGTTACGGCTACGGAGCTCATTAACATCCCTGCTGTGAACCAACGTAACGAAGCACATTTCTTGGCCAATTATTACAAATAGTTACTTAAAAAATTAAAAATGTAGTTTCACTTTAAAAAGTAGTTTTATTTTATTTTGAAATTTGACAGTTTTCAATAAAAATATAATCTTAAATAATCTTTTGGTACAATATACGAGGGCATATTAATATTCTATTTGACAATAAGATAAGGATAATAATTACTCAAGACACACTTAATTTAAGTAGCCATTCAGTAAGCGTATTTTGTGGCCGTTTGGGATCAATTTTGATTCGCATTCCGACCACTTTGACATCTTGAAACCAACGATGAATGCAAGATAATATTTATATGCACAAGAAAAGAAAAAAAAAACCCTATACAGTGTCCACCCGCCCGCCGCACGCGCATGTCGTCACGCTTCGTTACCATTAGACCAGATTAACGCGCCACTCGGACCGTTCACTTTTTTCATGTTAACGTTAAAATATGATCTTAGGATCGTACATTAGGTCTCATCGAATTTCATTTAGCTGTACTTTTACAAGGTTTTATTTACTCTAGTCCCCTTGTCAGTCAATCAAATCTTGCATTTAAAATTTGATGCACTTCCAGATTTTTAAATGTATGTGCATAGTAATATTTATAATGTATATTTTGTGACAATGTAAGATTATTATTACCTATATATACCTGTTCTGCTAGAGCTCGAATGTACCAATACTATTCGTACTTAGTGTAGCATACATTTTACTTAAATCTTGATTTACTTAAATATTTTTTTTCACTCATTAGTAGGTACTAGGTACCTATTTATATACTAAAATTTCCCATTATTTTAGTCTATAGCTGTTAAATGTTAATGCAACTTTCAAGGAACTCTCAATGATAACTGTGCTTTCAGTATTATAACATTTCATTGTAATTGATTTTAAAAAACCATTGAAGATATCTTAGGCCCACTTGCGCCAGCTTAAATAAATAATCTCAGACCTAAATTAACCCGTAGTTAAATATGATATAGGTGATCCTACTTCGCCATTTTACAGAACTTATATAACGCGGATAACATAACGTATGTAGAATTCTTTAACCTACTTAAACTTTCACCAAGTTTTCAGTAATATATCTACAGTTTTTTTATTATACTTCCTTTTGGTAGGTACTAGGTACTTGCTATATTATCAATATTCCATTACATAACCACTATACAGGTAATGGAGTAACGGAGACCCATTTATGATTCAAAGCGTCTAAAGCACTGCCTGCATTGAATAATAAATAGTTCCGAGTACCAATATTGGATTTATCCGAAATATCATTCAAATTGTTCATGATTTTATCAATATCTATTTTATTTGTATGTTTTCTGTTTACTTTGGAAGATAGATTTGTGCTTGGAAAAATGATGCTATTAAAAATTATCAAAATATATGAACCTAACTTGTTATTAATAAATATTGGATTCATCCGAAATAATATTCAAATCGTTCACGATTTCATCATTATATATTTTACTAGCTGACCCGTGCCCACTTCGTTGAGCATATAAACCGTTTATACCTTCCCTGGACTACCACGAACATTTCAAGACCAAATATAGCCGAATCGGTTGACCCGTTCTCGAGTTTCAGCAAGACTAACAAACAGCAATTCATTTTTATATATAAGATTTATATGTTATCTATTTACTTTAAAAGGTAATCTACCTTTCAAAAATTAAAATTCATCAAAATATATTAACCTAACTTGTTTTAATATAAGTGTTTGGAATACTATAACTACTTGTAACCATCATCAGATATATCGAAACCTAATTTACGGTCGATCTGTAACAAAGATTTTCAATCTCACCTCCGTGACGTCACAAAACCTCTTTAATAAGTCTGCGAGTACTAAATCAAAATTTGATTATGAGAAAAAGGTCTCATAGGCGCGAGACCATAACTTATATGGCGGGCGTGAACGGACGGACTCCCTTTCATTACGATATAATTTATTTGCTGAATATGCACTAAACATCTAAACATTACAATGAAGAGGTTGAGTGTAGCTGCCGCGCGAAAAAACACCGAAAACCGAAACTGACCATGGACGGATAGCATATCTGGGGCCTTACTCTCCAAACTGAGTCGATTTTGATTCAGCAGCCTTCCCCTTGACACAATCGAGAATCGAATCAGTTCGATCTCAGCGGCTTTTAGTATTTTATTTGGTGGATTGCTTTGAAACTAACCAGGATAAAGAAAATCGTTGGATCGTAACATTTTGTACCCCTAACCATATCAATCGACTGAGAATCAAAATAACCAAAGGTCAATTTATTCGGGAGTACTCGGCACTATGGAATCTGAATCAAAATCGAATCAGTTTGGAGAGTAAAGCACAAGATCCGATTGTCCCGCGTACTTCCCAATAAATTGACGTTTGTTTATTCTTATTTTCAGTCGATTGATATGGTCGGGAGTATAAAAAGTTACAATCTAACGATTTTCTTTATCCTGGTTAGTTTCAAAGTAATTCACCCAATAAAATACCAAAAGCTGTTGAGATCAAACTGATACGATACTCGACTGTGTCGGGAGTAAGTCTGCTGGTCTGATTTTACTTTCCTTCAGTCGAGTAACATATATTCTGTATCTGCTCACTGAAGAAGGAAAGAGAGGTGCAGTGCCTAAAATAAACTAAAATTTATTAATTACTGATCAAGATTATATATCAATATTTGTTCAATTTGTTTTATTTTTGAAGTGATAACATCCTAAACTAAACCGGGTTTAACCACTTTGTTACGTAACGCGTTACGGCGGCGTGGCGCCAATCTATCTGACATCAAGTGTGCGGGTCCTTCTCTGTTACTATTGTTAAATAGTGTTACTCAAGTGCTAGTCAACTCTGACTGATAGAGTTAAAGGTTTTTTTTTATTTCAGTATGTGTCTCTTTTAATACAAAATGCTTAATGGATTACAATAAAATATAAAATAATACAAACAGTTTGTCCAGGCTGGACATTGCTTTTCATGCAGATTTTTACGTGTTAATTTTTCCTTAACTTACGGCGTGAATCCGCTAAGCTTCTAATCAAACATACCTACATTACGAATGATAGTCAGAACGAATTCAATATACTCAGATAATATCATAGAAGGGCAACATAATTATTTCGCATTGTAGGTGGCAGTATGGTTTATTTTCATAAAGCGACTTACGAGTATTTTGCTATCGGTACACTCGCTAAACATCATAAATACAGGACTCCATATATCTGTCTGCGCCCGCCTTATTTATAGCGGGTAGAATAAATCGCTGCGCGTGTAAACAGCCTTATCCGCCGTCTCGCTCGCACACTTCACTTCTGCAATTATTTCGGACAAGCTTCCTGCGTTGTAAATATCGAAGTTGAGTTATGTTTGGTGAAATGTGTATTAAAGTTCTAGTGTTCTCGAAGGACGTAGGCGGTGCAGGGCTGGTCATTGTTGAGTATTATAATGCCTACTTTATTGAAAGCATTATATTATAGTCCACAATTTTCAGATAATATGTAGTAGTTGATAATATGTTCGATGCTTTTTTCTGATGAAAGAAGAATGAGATAGCTATTATATACATTTTCTGTATCAGTATAACCATCCTAAAATCTGGTACGATGTCAAAAATCCGGTTGGAAATATATATTTTTTAATTTGTATTTAGTATCCTTTTTATCCGACTTTGATGAACCAAAAGGAAGGGTAATGGTTTTGGCAGTCTATTTATGTATATATGTTTGTTCCCTAATAGCGGCTAAACTGCTCATAAAAAGTTTAAAGAGTATAACCCGACTTCGCAAAAAAGGGGTCTAAAAGGTTGAAACAAGTAAATAATTAAATTTGAAATCCAGAAATGCATAGGTACAGAAATGCTCAAGGTAGAGCCATAGTCGGCCCGTTATTAAAATCTAAGCGTCAGCTCAGACAATATTATAATGTAGGTAATAAATTAACAATAATGTACAAAAATATACTTGAAAAAATATACAACAACAGTTGCAACAGCAGACGAATACATAGTATTCGCTGCTGTTGCAACATTCAATGTCAATAGTGGGTGCGACACGGGTCTACCTTTATCATTTTTATACGTAGGCATTTAAAGAAAAAAAGAAAGAAAGAAAAGAAGTTTTATTTTTAACTCATACAAAGACACAAAATGAATATAAATACAGGAAATAACAAAAATATTACATAAAAATACGTTCAGGAAGAAAACAAAGAACGAGTAAAACGTAAAATTGTGCCCTTGTGTGACCAAAAAAGGGTTCAGCTCGGTTTTGGCCTTGTATGCACACATGCGCGTACATGACACCGGTTTTCAGCTGAACCGAATGATGAAACGACCCACGGATATCATGCACTTCACCACTTAATTCTTATAAATAAACTACATTATATTTATATATATATTAAAAATTCGGAAATTTTTACTGAATCAGAACACAGTATACATAATATTATATGTACGATTGTAATTTTTCATTTCCAATTTGGGTTTCGGCAATCGACAATGCGGCCAAACCGCACTCATTACCGTGGCCCGATGGCCGCTCATTACGACGCTTGTTATTCAAATTTATTCAGCTAGCCTCACCCCACACTCCACCCTATTGATTCATATTTTTATTGCCATGAATTTTGTTTAATATATCAGTCTGTACCTGAAAATGGCTGAATATACAGGATGATTCATGGGTCATATAGCAAGCCGAATATAGTGCGAAGAGAATGACGCGTACAGCATATATTTCTTTTGGTTGTTTTTTTTTGACAAAAAAAATTAAAGGTCTAAATATATACTTATTATGTTGGGGCTCGAAGGCTCCTTAGTCTATACACACAAACGCACTGGACCTAAGACCTGACCAGGATTGAATCTCATCTATTTTGTGACTTTTATGGAGATCTTTAATCGTAATTTTTGTGCCAAAATAAAAAATGCTCTACGTGTCCTTCTCTTCACACTACATTGGGCTTAGTAATGATCCATGAATTACCCTGTATATGCTGAATGACTGAATATACTACCTATACAATGACAATTCCTAATAATATAAAATAGGTATATGTCAGCTATGTTACGATTTGTGACCACCGTTACGTTATTTCTTGGATGGACAGCATACAAATAATAATAATCAGATTTGCTAACCTCACCATGGGTAAATCTGATAACCTTTACATAAAAATTAATTATTGGGGTTGGGTATAATTATGGAATCTACCCTATTGATTTATATTTAGGTTGAATATATTTTTTCAGGTATTCGGCCTGTACTCAACCTGCACATGCTAGTAATAATTATTAGTCCCCAATATATAGGCTTATAAGTTGTGACTTGACTTCCGAGGCTTATCTTATACATATCTCCTAAATCATCTTTTATGTAACCTTATAGTTAAGTTTTCAGTGTAGGTTACACGTTGTAAACTCATTAGCATATTCAGTTAAATCTATACTAATATTATAAAGCGGAAGGTTTTGTTTGTTTGTGTGTTTAATCTCAGGAACTTCTGGTCCGATTCGAACAATTGTTTTTTTTTGTTGGATACTATATTTATGTTATCCTAGGCTAGCTAACCTAACCTAACCTAATATAACCTAGGAAGGTTTTAGGCTATATAACATTACGCTGCGACCAATAGGAGCGAAGTGTTAGTGAGAATGTTGCAAAAACGGGGAAACTTTCGTTGCGGTTTAAGTCGCTCAAAAACCACGCGAACGAAGTCGCGAGCACCGCTAGTGTTAAAATTCTGTTTCATCCTAAGCTTTCCAGCAAAGAAAGTGCACACTTTTATTTATAAACTTAATACACAAAATCCTATACAGCGATATAAATTCAGGTGTTAAAATCAGAGTGTATACCGGGCAAATATTGGTGAAAGCGACGTACCTCCTCAAGTTGCGAGACTTCGTTACACGTCTTCGTAACGAACTGTTTGCAGCCGGAGGGGCGACCCCTCCCCCGATAAGGGGGGGGGGGCAGGTAATCCAATAACCCCCCTAGCTTGTGCGCCCCTAAAACATTTTTCTCACTGTTTATTTCAGTATCAGAACGAACGACGTGAGGCGAATGCGAGATGTGAAATCAATGTTTGGCTTGTATCCGATATTACGTTTCAGTTAAACGTAAAGATATAAGGTAACTTTATATAAACTCTGAACGTATACAATTTGTACTCATCAAAACTTAGAACTTAGAGAAAATGTATTTTTATCTAGATATTTTTTTAAAGAGACAAACATTGTACTTTAATAAAGTACTCATGGGGTCTGGGTGCACATAAGCTTTTCAATGCATTATCCAAAAAGCTCCATGGAATTGACCCAGGACTCTAGGGTCCTGGGTCCGCTGCTGATAGTTACCTAGCACAGCGGATAGCCATTGCTATCCAATGCGGCAATGCTGTCTTACTAGGTACTCTGCCAGAGGGGGACGGCCTGGTGGCTTTTTCTATTTATAGAGTAGGTAGGTTAGGTTAGTTTAATTATTATTTGTATATTTTATTATTATTATATGAATATTATCACATTTCAGTTTTAATTATTTTAATCAGATTATTAAGTTGCCTAAATTATAAATATTTTGTAATATTTGTAAGAAATAAATAAATAAACTTTAATAAGAAGACAACTTTATGGATGCGTTTCGTTACATAGCATTGATTTACTAAAAATAACATATTTCAATAACCCCATCGCCTTTATTATAGACTGTGAATTTGTTGACTCAAAGTAAGGACAAAGTAAATTCGCCTAACAAACTCAAAGGCCGCAATTTCTGATGATCAAAGCAGTGAACAATTATCAGGCTCGAGTGCCTCGTAATTTGCGCATTATATCATTATTCTTCACCCATTCATTCGGTCACTCTTGAAGGATGAGTGAACGAATTGCGTGAGAACGATTTATTGACACGCGTCTTTTCACCTCACTGCTTATTAATAGTGGGCCCTAATTCTTAATAACGTTCGATTTGCAACTCTATTATAGAGTAAGAGGGTCGGAAATGGAAATTCAAGTTCAATATCATGTTAACAACAACATTATCACAATCGAATAGTTTGAATATCCTTATTAAGATCCTATAAACTTTATTTCCTTCTACAAAAAGTTAGTTAAAATAGTAACTGTCATTTACAATATTTTAATCACCACTGTAGATATTATTAAAATTAATTAAGCTACAGTACTTGAAGGTCGTTAATGCGGTTAAGTAGTAAACCTACTGTGAAAAAGGCAATTAAAATCTAATATTAATGATATCAATTACATTGTAGGTATTATGATGTTCTCATTATAATAATTTTAGGCAAATTGTTCGAGATACTTATTTACGAGTACACGTTTTCCTCTTAGCTAACATAAAACATTATTTGTATCACTATATTCGAGGACTATATCTTTTTAATTGAGTATTTAAATAACTTCAAATTATAATAAACGTATAATCTAAACCTGTCTTAGTTGTTATAATTTATTTAAGAATTCAGAATTTAAACACTATTTAAATATTACACACTTTTTGCTTATTAAACAAATTTTATGAAAATGTTATTATAATAGTCTTATTAATAGAGCTCAGAATAGGGCAGTTTCCTGGTGTCGAATGTTGCATTATAACAAATCTAAATTAATTCTTTATGAATAGACATCCTTATTTTATTTATTAAGCTGAAGTTAACAAAAATAATTTTTTTTCGCGAAACTTTTATGGCTCAACTCACATTGGCACAGAGTCGTAGGGTCGCGGTACTTCGTGTCTTGCCCTGTAGCATATTCATCTCTATTTTCCAATCAATGAGGTACATTAGGTTGTAACCTATGATTATGATTAGAAGGACATGAAGCGAACGGCGTCAAGCGTCGCCAAAGTTGCAACATCGCACTCTGATTCGTATTAAATAAATAAATAAAAAAAAGGTTTCTGCAAAATTAAAACATAAAATTTGTTTTTTGAAAGTTCGGTTCGGAATCCTATCCCGGCGAGAAGAACCGGCGTATAAACTCTAGTATTATATAATATATACCTTATTTTATTAATATTATAATTTACTTAGATTCAATTGTATAATACTTTTATCTAAAGAAATAGAACTTTAGATTGCTTATAACTCTGATATCTAGAATAAAATAATTGCCAGAGATCGAAAAAGATATATACCACCGACAAGCTTATCCCTTAAACAGAAAAAGAAGAAAGCAGAATGAAACAGTGGCGCTGCGTTTGAAAACAACACAGCGGAGATGAACCAAATCGAACGGTTTACAACTATTGGCGAATAAATACGAATAAAATATAAATATTTGTTCGGTATAGCACCCTCCTCCCTCGGGAGAGCGTATTAAACAATAACAGCGACAATAGCGCGCCGCTAACAAGTCCCTAGAGGACACGGTTTGACACTTAATTATATTATCATTACACGCCCTCTGTATCAAGCTACACCCTAAAGGATATTTAGCTACATCATCTAAAGGTTACACGCTAAGATTACTAACAACATAGTTTTCTAAAGTTGCGTAACAAAGTAGAGCCTTTAAAGTGTAGGTATAGCCGAAATACTAAACAATGCACAATTAACATAGCTTTTAAAGAAGAAAATATACATTTTAGGAAATGACTGTTTGGATATAACTTTTCATAATGATTCCTATAAAGTACTCGAATAACTTAAGTTAGAGCTAAAAAATGCAGGCATGTATAAATCACACAATACTTTGAGGCAGTCAATGATTTGGGTACTTGTTTAATAAAAGACTGGTACAAAAGTCACAAAGCAGTTTCTTAAAAATATATAATTTTCTTATAAAGATATAATACTTTTTCTTTTATAAACATTCTTATGTTTCGGGGTCTTGATTCTCACTCCTAGAACTTTGTTTCGAATATTAGTCTAATCACGCTCAAACGGTACAGACTACAGAGCTACAGACTGATACTCGAAATCGAGGAATGAGAATCGGTGCCTAGACCGCTAACAATTTTCGTAATAAAAAATGAGTGCCCAATTCTGTTTTATCCGCACTGCTTTATGTCACAACACCATTGTTTTACAAGGAACAAGTTTACGCGGACAATAAAAAGGGGTGATATTTTAATAGGGGGACGCGTGCCCCTATGCGGGCGGCCCTAATCGTCGGGGCCTAATCCCATCTACCGGTCGGCTGCGCGCGCGACGTCCGTATAATCTCGTTGTCCTAATAGTCTTAAGGAGCACAAAGGACTGATCAAACGCTGCAATTTGACGCGCCAAATGTCGAATAAAAGTAACTTGTAATCTTGTAAAACAATTGAAGACATGATGGATGAAGGTGATATGTAGCTAAATGATTTCGAGAAAATTGAGTTGAAGCTGTCACTTAAACATATTAGAATACGTCGTAAAGTATTAAGTACATTGATCTACTAAAAAGATCCATCTCTAGAATCAATGTACTACATTTCCTAAAATGTTTAAGTGACAGTTTGAACTCAATTTTCTGGGTAAAATTTTTTTGCGACATATTCACCTTCATCGATTCATGTCTTCAATTGTAACTGTGACGCTGCCGCTCACGGCCTGCTTTCAGCAGATCAAATTTTAGAATGTGAAAATTGAGAACATACTGATTTCAATAGTGCAACGCAAACGTCCTACAAAAGTAGGTCAAAAAATCGAAAAAAATTGTATGGTGGAACAATTTGCAACATAATTGGTGGAAAAATTGGCTTCCAGAGAGCAGACCGTGAGACAGAGTGAAGCTGCAGTGTTACAATAATTGTAGAGATGGTACAGTACCGGACATTTTGCTCTTCTACCAGGTACCTTAAATACATTTAGACACCATCTCTTCAAATAATAGTCAGTCTTTATGAGTTTTGTTTTTATTTATCAGTGCCAATTCAAGCACTTCTAAACATCCCGCCGAACATTGAAAACTAGTCACATAACTCTCGAGGTTTACGAATTTACTAAAACGATATAATTTGCGCTAACGTGGAGGCTGCGAACGGGAAGTCATAAAAAGTCATGACCCCTCATTCGGAATGCGCAGCGCATCCCCAAAATCAATGGGCGCGGACAAACCGGGACTCATTGTTAATACCCCGGGGGATACCGCGATACCCCGCACCCCGGAATCCCGCGAAAAAGCCGGGATACCCGCGTCCCGAAATACTGGCCACTGCGATAACGCAGCTAACGTATTTGCCACATGTTGATTAGAGTGCTTTTAACAAAAGTCCCGCAGCAATAAGAGGAACCAAATCTTTTCTCGATATCCTTCAGTTCAGAGTTTAATTATTTTAAGGAAAACTCCACCTTAAATATAAACTCACGATCACAGTAAATATTATTTAACCTTTAAAATAAATATACCTTTGAAAATCTAATATACAGGATATAAAAAGAACAGTCACTATAACTTCGAGATACGATTACACTACCTTTCCTCATTTTTATTTATTTATTTTTTTGTAAAGAAAAAAATTAAATAAAATACATTTCTAGAATGAGGAAATTTTGTAAAATCATATGATTATATATATTTGGGATGTCCCGAAGTTATAGTGACTGTTCTTTTTACACCCGTTATATATGTATATTTATCTTTTATATAGATTGATTTAGCATTCCGTCGCCAGATAAGAGTACTGCGTCTAAGGGACTTATTTCATAAATAAAATTTCTCTAACAATGCGCTGCTACTGATTTCAATGCAGCCCGTTTCCCCACCTCGTTTCCTTCCACGTATTTTAACGCAACGTAAATATTTTGTATTTCGTTTTTTATTCCGTTGTACCAGTAACGCAACGCACAGACGACGCTCGTGTGGTAACACTCTAACTCGCGCCCCGAGCTTGCAGACTTACTCCCGACACAATCGAGAATAAAATCAGTTCGATCTCAACGGCTTTTGGTATTTTATTTGGGTGAATTACTTTGAAACTAACCAGGATAAAGAAAATCGTTAGATCGTAACTTTTTGTACTCCCGACCATATTTGACTGAGAATCAAAATAAACAAACGTCAATTTATTAGGAAGAATGTAGCACGATTGAATCCGAATCAAAATCAAATCACTTTAGAGAGTAGGTAAAGCCCCTGGACCGAAAACTTTTGGAATACAGAAACGGACAAGGTAATTCGATTTCATTTTGATACTTCGTCTCCGAGTTTATTGTCGCTTCTAATTAGAGCAATCACTTTACATGTTTTGACTTCATTAACAATTCCAAATTTTATTTACATTTGATACAAAGTTCTATTCCAATAAGATAGTCCTTCTGTATATTTGTGCAAAACATTAAAACCATTGAGTTTAAGAATTATAATATATAATCTATTATAAAAATGGATCGCACGTTGCGGGTTCCGGGTTTTGGTTTTTTTTTTAATTGAATTTCATCACAAACTGTTTGTATGCTCAACGAAGTGGGCACGATAGCTATTTAATAATAATAAAAAAGTTAGTTAATAATAAAAAAGTTTCAGTAAATATTAATCTCGAAAGTCAAGACTACCAAATATTTCAAATCAAACCAAAAATTATATCAGTAATCAACACATAACAATAATTATGAAGCAAATTATTTATATGAGAGGATCTATGGATAGGTACTTAGTACTTACTCGTACCTAATAATTATATTATAGGTAGCAAGAATTTCTAAGGAATTGGTAGCAGTCTGAACTCTGAACATAGCATATTTACAACAATAGAAGGTTTTGTTGATTAACAAGTTTATAATTCCGTTTGTAGGTGGTCAAGTGGTGGTTCGAATCTCGCCATAGGAAAAAAAAGGATTTTTGTGTTCCCGGGTCAGGAATGTATATAAACATGCTATAATAAAATAAGAATAATACATATTACATTTAGGTATAATATTTAAAATTATTAAGAATATTTCCATAGTTTGGTTAAAAAGTATTTGATAACTTAGCACGGTCGTCTTCGTAATTAATTTAATTATTATTTCGATTAAATAATTTGTGTACCATTGTAAAAAAATATAACTGACATTTAGTATACAAATTGATTACCATCAAACTAAATCATTTTACAACAGGTGCATTACAAAAAGAAAATTAAACCACAATAGGCAGAGTAATTGGCGTAAAAACGTAGTATCTTATCACAATATCTATTTGTGTGTTTCATAGTAACATATATTCCGTTAGCTACGCCACAGTGAGCACACCTGTTCCATTATGTATTCAATTACCTAAATTATGATAGCTCGATTTACTATTTAGGGAAAATAAGCTAGATTTAATATCTCTTTTGATGGAATGTGCGTAATAGTATTATTAGTTATATTATATAAATATTACGAATAGATTTAAGTAAAACTACAATTTAACTCTATATGCTTATACCTACTAACTATTTAATTAGACCGATGATAGTCAAGATGTACTACATCTTGTCATCTTGTCCAAAATAAAAGTCGTTAATAATTGAGAATTTAAGGGCGTGTTTCATCAAGCAATGTTATAGTTAATCCTTCGTTAAATAACATGGTGTTCCTCTCGTAATTCCTATCAATGAATGAGAAGGCATGGTAATTTAACATGCCGTTAACACTAACACGCGTTGGTGAAATCCTATCGGAACTAAAAATCCTATTTAAACAATACAAAAATATAAAACAATAATATATATAAAATAATAAAAATAATATCAGGAAATTCGTATAAACAATCGTTCTCATTAATTCTGATGCGAGCAATTGATTCGTCCCCCCTCTCCTCCCCTTGCCCCACCGGGTGGATAATTACGGGCCTTTCAATAGTCAGCTATTTCCGAGAGCTTTCCGTTACGCGTTTTTTTTCTTTTCGCGCTCATGGATTGGCCGGAAGGATCAATTTTTGCGAATTTGAAATTCCAAACGCCGCTCACGGCCGAATTCGTTTTAAAATGAAAATTGTACAAAAGGATTTACACTCGTAGATCGTTAACAGATGGACTGATATTTCACCTTAAAAGTTTTAAAATATTATAGAATGTAGATTGTAGGTACCTACAAGATAGTAATATAATAAAAAAAATGAATGAATTACTTAATTCACTTGTATCTACTTCTTAATTTATTAGTAACACAAATTATTCTTGAGATAAGTGTTGAGATTTTTTTAGCAAATTTATTTATATTCAATATGTTATGTTCTGCTTTATCTTATGTAAAATTTCTAACTTATTTTCAAAACAAGAATGTGATTTGTAATACCGATAAAAACATTTCAATGTTTTTATCGCTATTTTTATTTACATTTAAAAAAATGTATTTAAATACCATTTGTAACACTAGAACATTATCGACAAAAGTAGAAAAGAAATCCTGTAATGACTCGAACGCATCCAAGCAATAATTATAGGATTACATTCTTTGTCACAGTGAAGTCCCACATAGTTGCGACCCAAATACCTTTGACCCCAAAAGGGAGAAAATCCCAAATTATCTTCTCCACTGGAGGACTAAGGACAAGGGGCTTGATTGCAACTGTCACTCGCTATTTCTTTACGTACTCGAAACCCTTGCACTATATATATACACAAGTATTGTGGTGTACTGCATTTTGCTCTGTTTCATTTCACTAGGTTTTATTTAGTTTCACCTGTCCCTTTGTGTGGGCAAATCTTGCGAGATATTTGACCCATTTGTCGGTTTCCAATTGAGCCGAAATTTTGCACGCATATGTATATCGCGTGCAACATTATAATGAATTGATCTGAAGCTGATCCTCATAAGAGCTCTACAATAAAGCTATGCAATCCTATTTAATTAGGCCTCGTATGATTGGTATTGATAAGTACCTACTTTGTAGTACTATCTTTGGTTCTTCTTGACGGGTTAGGGTTGAACTGGTAGTAGCTTTTTGTGTTGATGTTCCGAGAATAACTTGTTAGTTTTATTTGAAATAAAAATTTTCATTCTCATTTTGTCTCTTAGAGTATTCCTGGTATGGATGCAGCGGCAGGGTATGTATGCCTTCATAATTTTAATAATAACAATATGGTTATACTAGGTTAAGGTTATGGTTATACTAAGGTAAGATATATAGGTTAGTAAGATGGTAAATATCGTGAAAAATATTGTTTCAATACCAACAATATGTTGTTTGTCTAATAGTTATTTGTGTTTTATTTGCTTTTTAGATTCAACTTAAAATCTTTGAGGTTATTACTGCTTCTTATAATTTAGTTAATACCTGCCAAATGATTGTATCTCATTAGTCCCGACTCACTATAAGTGTATTGTAATAGTTTAACGCCGTGAGTAATTGCTATAAAATATTAAGCATTTTGAGATACTTAATATTTTATAGTAATTACTCGTGGTAATAGCAATTGTATAACTTACTTATTAATAATTATGTTCACATTAATTAAGTTTTGTTTAATAATCTGGAGTTAACGGGGTTGATTACAATTAAGTAGTTTTTCATTGTAACTTGTGTAACTATTAATAATTGAGTTAAATAAATTAAAAAATATATACTATTGTGCAATATTTGTGGAAGCCGACTGTATACGGTGAATAATCTTATATCTGTTACATCATAATGGAAGCTTGTAGGTCTGTGGGTCAAAGCACGTGGAGTGGCAATTCCAGGCGATTTTAAGAAGCAATTCTTTTCATCTTACCTTCCCAGGTAAGAGCCAGGTAAGGCCTTCATAATCTATTTAAAATATAAATAAATGATTTACATTCGAATACAACTGTAAGTCTTAAGATGCACAAGTTTAGAATGATAAACGTTATGACCACCCTAGAACTTAGTAATACAGCCTACTAATACTTCAATTCTTAGTAGTCTTCATTATCTCAGAAGATGAAGTTTATTATCAATTTCAACTCCTTATCGATCGCATCTTTGCTCTTGCAATGCACAACACCAATCAAGTGATACACGATACGTCACAAAAATACAGCGATCGTTTTAAAATGTACACGTAGTAATAATTCAGGAAATGGACTTTTTATCCTTTAGCTATGTAGAGCGGTTTCGTGTGGACACGCCCTGTGGCGCGGTGGACCAATCGCGGGCCAGTCGTGCTAAGGGGCTCCGATTCGGTCCCGCCTCGGCAACTGTAAAAACTTAGTTTACACTTCACTACCGCCGCGAGAGGTCGTGTTTGCAGTGGCACATGTAATTTTGTGTTTTTTTTCTCGAAATGTTTTGACAGTTGCATGTTGGCGTGATCTGCCGTATGTTTTGTTTTATGTGTGAACTAACACTGTGAGTGCTTCGCAAGATGAAGGTAAGGTTTACTTTTACGTTAGGTCTATAAAGGTGAAAATTGCCTAAACGCAAGTACGTAGTACCTACGCAAGGGCAAATTGAAAAAATATATTTCAGTTGTTTATTTTCAGCTTTAATTTGTGTCTAAACTTGTAAATAAAACACAAGCAAGAAACATGTAGAGCTTTTAAAGCTCTGTGTAGTCGGGTAATATGGGCCTACATTGCAAAGCAAGTAACGTATGTATCGTGTTACCAATATAACATTAATAAATCGTAAAATTGCGGAACAGACAACGAGAATACTGAAAATGATAAGTAAATATGAAATCTGGTTATATACAAAAGAAATATTTTTCAAAACTAGTTTTAAAAAGTAATGTTACAAACAGTAGTGTACAAAAATGTACTTACAAACACCACCTGTTTATCTACCACCTAAAATAGATAAAAAAAATTATTTTGTAGGTATATACTTAATTTTTTAAACAATATAATTATAATACATACCTACATAAAAAATTTTAATCAATTGACGATGGTAGAATGAAAATACTATCATTATATATAGTGTATCTCGAATTTAATATGTCTACGTAAAAAAATATAACTATAATAACATTTTACTGCGATAGTTTTACTAAACACTGCAGAGAATTGAGATTTTACACAAGAAATGATTAAAAGTTATTGGAGTAGAAAACTGCGAATCTCTACGTACGTAGGCCTCGCGTAGGCCCAATTTTCAAAATCCATAGCGCTCTACGCGTAAACTCTACGGGTGATAAAACCAATTATTTTATACTTGTTTACTTGTGGCTTTTTCCGTGGCTTCATCAGCAATATACTATGTTATTCGGATTTCATGTAGCATTCTAGTGGTGAAAGAATTATTGAAATTCGTCACCTAGTTTTTGAGTCTATTCGTAAGTAAATATATAACAAATTGTAGTATAATATTATAAAAATATTAAATTCGTGTTTACGTCTCAATGTAACTGTAACACAAATTCATCGTATATGCTCAGAGCCAGATTGACGTAGTGAAAAGCGTCGTTTGGTAATAAATTGCCGGTTTATTCAAATATATAACAAAAAAAAGATACTACATAAAATAGGTACCTATTTGCAAAACATCTGGATTCTTGGCAATTGACAAAATTAATATACAATTTTGTAACATTCTAATAGGATCCGTGTTATTAGTAATAGTTTATTTTTGTATGGAACCTTTAAGAATCAGCGGGGTGTAGCTTTTAGGGCGTTTTCATCAGAATTAGGTCCCATTATAGTTATTTATACATAAATTACAGACAGCTGGTGAATATCATGCTAATATTAAGTTTGTTATTTTTCTCTAAATAAAGATTAATATACAATATGTAATGTTTTTTTTATGTTTTTTGTTTTAATATATTGAACAGTACTATATTTGGTAGAAATTGATAAAAAGAGCCAGAAACGAATATAAAGGCTGAATACTAAAATGCGTCTTAAATTGAAAGGTTCGAGTCAGTGACAGCTTGCGGTTAAAGTTCAATTTTAGAATAGTTAGTCAAAGTAAGTCGCGTTAATAACTATTATGTTATATGGTAGCTACTTGCGAGTATATTACTTAGGCTGACTCTACTCATATTGGCGCAGATTCTAAGCGCCATTTTATATCCTAAAGCACAATAATCGTTTTCTTCATTATTAAAGTTTAAAACGATATTATAAAATAATATAATAACGATGCATAATATTGTACGCCTGTCTACGTTTTTTATCAAATTTCCATAATACAATTTTTTACCTTAATACAATTATTAAGGTAAAAAATTGTATTTAGATTTTCAATAAAATTTTGACAATATTTAGTACTAATTATGATAGGGTTTTTGTACGTAATTGTAATCAATATATCATAACTATGAGCCATCATGACTCTTCAACTATGTGCCAAGTGTAAAATTTTGTTATTTTATACAAAATACCTAAAAATATGAATAAATTGGTATTGGGTTTAACTAATTATTATAAAATAAAGCAGATAATTGTATGAAAAACATAAAAATATTTAATAATATAGTTTCTTATACCTATATATATATATATATAGGTATAAGAAACTATATTACTAAGTAGGTTTTAAGGTATTGAATACGTTTAGATTTAATCTTTTCAATTTATTCATTACTTTACAGTCATTACAATAAACAATTAAGTATACATTAATATAACATATAAATGACCACGTTAATACCGTTTTTGTTACTTAAAACAATTTTTGTAGCCGCGGGTGGTGTCATTAGATTTTGTGTTTAAATAGCTTTACATACAATTCGTAAGCACTAACTGTTTTTTTTTAATTAAACTCACTATATTTAGTTTTTGGGAACTACAGCTCAAAGTGATTGTTGTTTGAAATGTAAATAAAAACATTTATTGTACTCTGTGTTCTTTCACATTGCACGAATAACGCAACAGCTAAACAACATTGGTTTTTGTCATTACGATTATAATTTACTAGCTGTTCCCGCGACTTCGTGCGCGTGGTTTTTCAGTAACTTAAATAGTTTATGCAGCGCACGCTACGAAATTCCCCAAATGTGAATAATTTTCCCCGTTTTTGCAACATTTCTCACTGACGCTTCGCTCCTTTTGGGCGCATATAAAAAGAATTTTTCAAATCGGACCAGTAGTTCCTGAGATTAGCGCGTTTAAACAAACAAAAAAACAAACAAAGTCTTCCGCTTTATAATATTAGTATAGATAGAAGTAAAATTGCTGTGAAGAAGTAAATATGTTTTATGGCTTGACTAGCACAACCTGTGTATATACTCTGTAAATATAAGTAGGTACATTAAATTTTTCCAATACATTTCAAGTATTACACTTTGTTATTGATAATATGATTGTATTTTTTTTTTATTTAAATGGATAGGTAGTTTGATGCTATTTGACAATCAATAATTTATCTAATTATTATTTATTTGTAAATAATTTTCCCTTAAATATAAATATTTTACCTTTCCACAATTAAAACTAAAAAGACAGAAATAGATGAGATAAGTGAAAATATTTAAATAATCAGTTTGACTCATGTTTTTATCAGTTACGGGATAATGTTATTACATGTGTCGTGTAATTTATGCATAATTTAAATAAAACAAAGTAATGCAAACTACATCATTCCTAACTCAAGAATAGGTTAACAGATTTAGGATTTTGATGATTTATTATATTCGTCCCCGCCCAAAGAGCGGTATGATATTTTAATAGCATAATAATAAAGTCTAAGAGGATACGTTGGCTAAGAAATAATTTAGTGTCAGAGCGGGTGAGTCAAAAACCCAATTAAACGATGAAGCCGCAGGCAAAAGCTAGTGCACTCAAACAAAACCAATATTAACACACCAGTTTTGAGGCTTCTATTTAATAATGATTTACGATTCCATTAGCCTAAAACAATTTAAAATGTAATAAAGCTCTTTCGCAGCATCGAGATGTATGGCCGGTTTAATTTCGCCATATTTCATTTTAACTCAATGATTAACCCGTTGGCCCGTGATTTTGTCTATAGGTTACTTAATTTAGAATTCAAATATTTTTCGTCTAGTACTTAAGTGATAAGAAGCTACACGATGACCATATTTATTATAAACTACTCATTTTTTGCGACAGGCGACAATATACAATATTATGTTCTATATTAGAGTATAGCACATACCTAACCAAATTTATATGTCCTTGCAGATATACACGACTGCATCTACCTTGACCGTTATATAATTATTAGAAGTCAATATATGAAATGGTAATTTATGAATTTTATATCAATACATAAATAAGCCTAAGGGAAAGCGGAGACGGGTGCTAAACATATAAATAAAATGGCAGCTATTTACAAAATGCACATGTTCAATTAATATGGTAATGTACCAAGATGGAGCTTAATTAATTGTGTTTAAATGATATATAATAATTAATAATTATAAAGGTCGCTTGAGGGATAAGCCATGCGTTTAATTAGTTACTTACTCCGTTAACTCAATCTTTATTTAGGTTTAATTACCCGCCTTTTTATGGTATCCTAATACGATTAAGTCTTATTTTTGTTTATGAAGTAACCAAAATGGAAGACATCAAAATATTATTATCAGTAGGTAATATAATATGCGTAATAGAAGTTCGAAATCATTGAAGTGTCTCTATAAATTATAACATGTTGCCTCGATTCGTCCGGGTTCTCATTTTAGTCACGATAGGACTTTAAAGTTAAAATTAAAACAAAAAGACAATCAGAATTTTAAAACAAAAATTCCTAAATAATTGATGTAATCGTGTAACACATACATACAAAAATAACATACTATTGAAGTTGATTACATAGAAAGAAAATAACTGGGGCAAGTGTGAATATATTTTTCTGGTTAACCGATGAGCTTTAAGCTCTGCTTAACACGCTTTTTCACAAATTGGTGGATAACAAGGCATATTTGTAGAAAACTTACTATTGTCAGAGGCGTGGCACGCGGTACTTATACATATACCAGCTTTGAATGGACTTTTGTGTTTTACGAAAGCGAGGCTTTCACATAAATTTCAAATACTTGTGCATAGACTAGGCCATAGTAGCTGTAAATAAATCTACAAGGTGTAAAATAAATAAGTGATAATACTTTAGGGTGTGCGTGTGCCTATGTAGAGTAAACTGTGAAAGTACCAGCGCTGAAAGACTTACTTTTGACTTTCATATTTGTATGAGAAATGCCCCAATATCATATTATATATGTCGCAGTCATCTAATTGAAACCGCCATTTCATTGAGTGACTAGCGTTTTTATCGAATGACGACATTATATTGAAAGACTAAAGGACAGCTCGTGATGTTGTTTATTGTAACGTCCAACGTCTTGACTAAACGTCATTTAGTCATTTAGCGTAGTCAGCTAAATTAGTAAAACAATGACGTACAGCATGATTAAAACTTACCTTCACTATGTCGTTCGTACTCATTCAGCTTCACCTCAAATTTTTCTTTAAGAGTAGCCGGCGGCGACGTAATAATAGATAAATCCATGCAGTCACACTATTTTATAACGAGTAACGAAAAAAATATCAACACAGTGCTATCAGTGCCAGCTGTTTGACGCCATATTTGTTTTTACTAGCGCCGCAGTGAGAAAAAGTTTCAATAACCTGACTGATTTTAATCCGCTATCTAATTGGACGTTGAGTGACGATTGTTCAATCAATGTTCGGCCTAGTCTTTCAATTTAATGTCGTCTTTCGATAAAAACGCTAGTCACTCAATGAAATGGCGATTTCAATTAGATGACTGCGACATATATATTACATTTTCCCATACAAAAATTTAAAGTTTAAAGTACATCTTTCAGCGCTGGTACTTTCACAGTAAACTCTAAATACGGGACTCATACACACCCTAAAGTATAATCACTCATTAATATTATAGCCTGTATAGCCCATCCAGTAGCTTCAGCTCTCGTGTCATGTTAAAACGATTATTTTTGTAAACATTTTACTAAATCACCGGACACCGATTTATAAGTCCAATCCGATTAAAAATCGGGTGCAACGTATAAATCGTGTACTGTCATCGACGATTCGACTTACCCGAATACAAGCGGCGTCTTTGGGCTAATGCGGTGTTTAGTGCGCCCGAGCCGACTCGACGCCCCGCTGAGAGCGCTCAATGCGGATATTAATGATACGTATGTATCATTGGTGCTTCATGCGAATGTCTTCTTCGTATAGGCATTAGCGGGTTAAAGGAGTTTGGTTATTAAAGGGTTAGGTTTATGGATGCAGTTATGATTGATATTTTGAAATTGTAACGGAAAATTCGCCAGTGCAATACAATAGTGTAAGAAATCTGATAAATAAGTAAATTTTTTTTCGTCGTTGTCGTTTCAGCTACGTACAATGCAAGACATAAACACCTTATCCAAAGTATTTTATGAGGGATAGTTGCCTATAATAGTCGACAGTCCCCACGCTGGGCGGGTTGGTGAGCGCAGTTTTAAGATGGCCGCGGAAACACTGCTACCTACGTATTTCCGGGTATATATTCCCGACCCCAAGTACAGTTGTCAGGATTTTTAATACGAGATTATCGTAAAACCTACTGGTACTCTAGACACAGGTACAATCAATTGATTTTTAGAAGGTCCCCTCGAAACCAGAGATCCCAACGTTAAACGCGGCTCAAAAAACTCTTTGTTATTCATATAATAGCTACTGTAAGACATTAAAAAAGTTGGAAAGAGTTGACAGGGGACGAACGTGACGAGGATTGGTCTGTTTATTTAATAAACAAGAAGGAGGGCCGTCGGCGACCGCATTGTGGTGGATGACAAGACTTTTCTACGTTTTTGGGGTTCCCCAAAACTTACTTCTCGATTTATGCGTTGTGACGTTTTGTGAAAATATAAAAAAGTAATTTTAAATGACTATAAATGGGTAATTAATTGATTGAAGACTTGTGACGTTTTGTTTAAATCGAATAAAGTATCTAACTTAAAAAGTCTTGTGACTATAAAAGAGAATTCTGAAAATAAGATGAATACTTGCCAGGTACCTACTTATTTATCGTACAAATATTACCAAAGTCTTCTATTTTATTTATTACGAGAACTTACCAAAAAAAGTTACGTATTTTTATATAAGAAGAGAAAAATGATAATAAGACTCTTTAAGATAATTATCTTAATCATAATATCAAATCTACAGTTACAGTGTTATGAGAAACTCCAAACTCACATTCGACGAAAAGAGGCAGTAAGCTTTTATGTACAAGTGGTTTGAACGATTACATTAGGTACCAAATGTGCAATTTCCTACTTTGGGTAATTAGTAATAAATCGTAAAAAAATATAAAGTTCTTGGATTAGAATAATATAGAATGTGCATTCAAATAATACTATTGGAAGTCTCCGTCATTGTTGATTTGGTTGCCAAAATAACTACTTTTGCAATTTTTCTTAATAAGTAAATTGTATCGCTTGTTTTGCACTTGGGATATTTTTAAACGTTATTAAGTCGACCGTTCGATCTTGACCGTTAAAATACATATTTTCCTATAAATTTAGTTTCGATCGATTCGCAAATCGCTAATATTAAATATCTATTCGGACGTAGACCTTACAATTTAATTATTTATAGCACACATCTCGGACACGCTATACTGCGCTAAACTGATGGTATTTTCTAGAAAATTGACCCCATCTGTTCCTTTGATCACACCGACGTAAATAATCATAACCAGACATAGAAAAAACCATTAATAATTTGCCTTAAACTTGTTTATTGTCCAAATAAAATACACATGTTATATGTCAATTAATATGCTAATAACATAATATCGGTATTGGAAGAATTCTTTAATTGGAACTTAATGTACTTACATTAATAGGACGGTCTATTCATTTTCTAATTTAAAACAAAACATGAAACGAATTCGTTTGGGACAGTTATTAATAAGAAAGGGCCGCTCTTGGAATTCTTCTGGATTTTCAAGATAAATAGTGTAATAATAATATGTAATAATTAGTTAGCAGCTTCAATTTTGGTACCGGAACACCCATTGTTATATTTAAATTACACTTCAATTTAACTTCCAATGAATACTCGTATATATGCATTGTCTTGTTATCATAAACTGATTTTATAGTTTTACCAAACAAAACACGTTTGATTTAAGGGTTTGGTCCAATCAAGACGCGTTTGACGTTTAAGATAATTGCGTTGGGCGAGACTGCACTGTAACTCTATTAATGTAAGATTTCATTACCAGAATCGACCTACTGGTTGTTATCTATTGTCTTAGTAATATTAACGTTGTCTCTAACTTAATTAGGTATCCCAATCCATGACCTAAATTCATTGAATTGCTTTAGTGATTGTCTGTTTACAGTTTGTAGACAAACACAGAGGTTACTCTGTGTTTGTCTACATGTTTACTTATATTCATAACTATAACCTATTGATAATATTAATTTCAAGCATTTCGTGATGAATAAATGTTCTAAAGAATGTTACGGAACCCGGTATATTATTTCGATGTTTATTAATAAGCCATCCTTCTGACACGTTGATATTTGGACGAGCATAATCAATTGTGGACGAGCTCGATAAAGACACAATAAAAAAAGAAAAATATCGTAAAGATCGAGGCATAAGCGTGAGTCTCACTTTCTGATCAATATAAAATATTCAGGATATTTCTACCTCCTTCACTTAGCCGTGCTTATGAGAACATGCATAATAGTTTAAAATTTGTAAGACTTTTTTGTTTTAGTTATATTTTATGTTTGTATACGATGAGTTGTTTAATTACATCAAGAAAACTGAACTTAGAAACTCAATAAAAGCTAATTTTAAAAATTTTATTCTCTCACTTAAGATTTTTGCCTATGTGAGAGAGGTGTATACAAATCATACAAAAGTTAATAAAACTTCAATTTTATTGCGTTGGACATAGATAGATGGCAGCACGAGAGTTAACACTTTAACAACGGGTGATTGATACGATTGGGTCACTCGGACCCATCTCGGACCGGTCCGGAATCCACAGCCATTAATATATCGTCAAACATATGTCCGATTTTTTAAATATTAATAGACCTGGAGCACCGATACAATGTAAACTTCACAAAAAACCGTTTTTGTTGAAGGTTATGAAGTGAAAACAACATATTTTACACGGCTGAATGAGTGATGTGAGTTTTGAAATTACAATATCATAAATTTCGAGCTATTGGTGATGGAAAGATTATAAAGTGATGTTTTACTATAGTGGTCACGCATTCGATTATGGTGATATTCCTTATTTTTTTTTTATTCTTTAATTTATTTGTAAAAAAACATTTACCTCAAATTGAGTTGATCGTTTAAAATATATGAAAGACTAAAAATAATAGTTTTTCGTTGTAACTCCAAAGATTAATATTTCGCATTCAAAAACCTTATAACGCCGCTGACAAGATATTTAAATCGTATTATTACCATACATTATCCATTACTTATATCGATTTTTCATTATTAACTATTAAAGTTGTATGCGGTGTTCGTGCTTACAAATGCCTTTCAATAGTGGCACAATATATGCCGTATATCAGAGGCGGCACTTCGACAGGAATATCGGTCGATGTATAAGGTTTAGAGCAAACGAGCCATCGACGAACCCAGCTATAGGTCGCGATCGCTGCAACATAATTTTCATATTATATTTGTTAAAACTGGATAGGGCAGGACACATAAATCGCATGCACTCCGAGCGCTGGGCAAAAATATGCACTGATTGGGTACCAGAGGATAGACGACGTCGCCGAGACCGGCCCAGAACAAGATGGCGCGACGAGCTGGACGCATACCACCCAGGCTGGCCAGCGGTGGCGCAGGAATGAAATACCTGGAGGACACTGGGGGAGGCCTTTGCCCAGCAGCGGGACAGTTTAGGCTAATAATAAAATAAATTTGCTGGACATTTTCCTTAATGTGAGGTGGATCCAAATCCATAACGAAAGCCTATTTGGATTGGCAGACTGCAAGGAGCTATGAAAATTTTTTTCTTCTCAAACACGTAGATTTCCTTACGATTATTCTCTTGCTCGTATAAAGCGTTAATATTTGTCAAGTATGGGTTAGTCTGTACTAACACATAATAAGCCCCAGTCCACACTTTAACCCTTTGTTTGACGCAAGTAAGTCTCATCAGTGTGCACCACAATCTGGGATGCAACATGCGCTCTCTTGAGTGCAATTTTCCGCATAGAGCGCCAGAAGCTGCGACTAAAAATTAGTAAAATTATGTAACCAATCGCCGAGCATCGGTATCCCGTTTGCACCGACACTTACATGGACTTCTCGCCATGTATAATCCTTCCGTAACACTCATTTCTATTGGATTTTACTCGTGCTACAGGTAATTTATCAATTTGCTTCTTAAACACCTTTTTGTGTGACGCCTTAAAAAGGACAAAAAATTGTTAAAACCTTCAACATTGGGTTGGGAACACCGAACGCTTGCTCTTGCATGCTGTATGTTTTTTCACTAATATATATTAATTTATTAACGTTTAGTAAAATCTATAACGGAAAATTTTGGGAAAACAAATATTTAAAGGTGTGACTTAAATCAGCTGATAGAGCAATTGAAATGGCATTAGCAGTGAAGAATTTGCATTACATTTTTTTTCTACTTTCAATTTTTTTCAGTTCTTCATCCATAAGCAGTAAATCATGGTTCCAAATATTTTGTAATTGTACTTGATTTTACTAGACATTAAAATATTTAAAGAAAATAACGTTTTTGAAATATTTAGAATGTTTTAACGTTTAGTGGATTTCTCTCCATATTTTTCATATGAACAACCATGAAATGTTATTTTAATGATAAAATTAACACACGTAATAATTTTTTGTGATTTGAAAGCTTTATTCAGATTATGACAAGGACTTATAATAATGATAATAAAAATCTACAAGTTTTGATTACTAGGTCCTTAGGACTTTTACAAATATCCAATCGCAAGTAATTGAACAATATGACACAGACAATCAAAACAATAGATAAATAAATAATAATAATCTAACCATGGGTGTGTCTAAATGGGTTCCGTAACTATTGACACGCAATAATTTTTTGTTTTACCTTAAAAGTTATTGTTTGTTTTAACATAATATAATTTCCTAAAAGAGTATTAAGCAAAAGCTAAGTATTAAAAGTTATAAGTTTCTATCTGCTATAGTTTAGATATGCCATATCAACTTGTAAACCTCTTTGAAGGCTGATAACACGAAAATGGTTCATTCATAAATAAACCATTTTACATATTTAAAAATACCTAGTATACCTACGATAGATTAGAATAACATAAATGATAAAATCATTAAGAAATTAAAATTGAATGTATGGGAAGTAATACCTAAATATAGATATATTTTGTGATTTCATTACACCAAAAAATAATTATTATAGAAATTTAGTTAATGATCATTGTAGAAATTAAGAGCTGGTAGTGAGACACACAGACGGACAGAGCCAAACTATAAACTATAAAATATCAATTTCCATCGCCGTGAGTTGGAATTTGGAACGGAAGAGACTTGCAACGAAATTGTACAATGTTGTTTAATGGACTTTATATCAATTGTGTAACATACACTAATTAAATACTAGCCAAAAAGAATGGACGATTCCATTCCGTCACATTCCGCGGCGCGGCGGTGTCATTCGAGTCTTAGGGCGTGTTTCACCAAGCAATGTTAAAGTTAACGCCATGTTAAATATCATGTTATCCCTCTTGTATTTCCTGTCAATGCATGAGATGGCATGGTATTTTAACATGGCGTTAACTTTAACATTGCTTGGTGAAACACGGCCTTAGGGTTCCTTTTATAGTTACAACGGAACGCTAAAAATGTAAAAGCATCAGCGGAACAGATTGTAAATGTTTACGGCATTTTCTTTGAGGTCAGCGGTTTACATCACAGAATGTAATAAATTAACTATAATCTTGTAACATTTTGATATGAAAGCTGAAAAAATCAATATAAAAATAATTGACTGGACTTTTATAACTCTAATAAAATAGGCTAATTCAAAGTACCTACACTTTTAATCTTAATTCTATTTAAATTAATACTAGCTGACCCGTGCCCACTTTGTTGAGCATACAAACCATTTAAACCTTCCCTGGACTTCCACGAATATTTCAAAACCAAAAATAGCCAAATCGGTTCAGCCGTTCTCGAGTTTTAGCGAGACTAACGAGCCTCGATTCATTTTTATATACCGACGGCTGTGGTCCATCGAAGGTTCCGGGGGGTCTCCGGAACGAGGTTCGCATCACGTCGCCAGCAACAAGTGAAAAAGTGTAGTTCATAAGCTTATAATATATGTATTTCTGTAAGGTATTTATAATATGCAGCCTGAAATGAATGTTATTTAATATATGCCTGTAACATTAAACTAAGTAATGAACTACAGTTTATTAACGAATAAGTAACCAAATAATGATAATATTACTACTCCCTACTTAAAAATATACAAAAAAAAAAAACAAAAAAGAGAGCTTTAATTAGAAAAAAATATTACGTTACAAAAAATATATCTCCCAGATTGTCAGTACTATGTAGAGTAAGGGCGAGGCCTCATTAGTGCGTTACGTTGCGTTGCGTTGCGTCGTGCCGCTGCCTCGATTTACATAATATATTTTTTATGACATGGGCTACGGGAAACGACGCAGCGTCAACGCTCTCATGAGGCCTTGCACTTATTACAAGGCTCAAACAGATACCTAGAAGACGGTGACTCGTTGAACCAGCGAAGTCGGCAAATAAACTATGCTCCTTGATATTTTTGTACTAGCTTTGCAAAATATTTTTGTCTGCAATATTTTAATATAAAATAAAACAAGAGGAAAAATTTCGTAAATAAAACAATGTGGTATAGCGTAGTTCCTAATACCCGCTAAAGACCGAGACGAATGGTTAATTCTCTAATAGATGAATGAAAATATCATACATGGAAATGATAGATGAATGTAGGTCGAGTCTGCCCACGCTCGTGTGAAAAGTAAACTTCAGTGCCAGTGTTCTGACATCTATATTATAAACTCGGTAATGTCTACGAAAGCCTTAAATAAACAAAAGTCAACCCTATCACCATGCCATAAAACTCAAATTAACAATAGCTAAGGCTTTGTATACACAGTTTGCGCGGGTGTCGCATGCATTGTTTAAGATTCGAAAAAAGGTGTATCAAGTTTATGGAACTATCACACATAATAGTAAACTAATAAGGGTGAATATGTTTTAAAATATGAAAACATTTCGTTTTAATTTGCTTTGTTAAAAACTAAATAAACGTTAACCAGCAGTTTCACAGCCTTGCATTCAGAATAAAAACTTTGTTGGTTGAAAACATCTTTTATTTGTTATACAATTGTTGTGGCAAGTCTTATTCTAATGTGTTTTATATTAAAATCTAGGATATTTAAAGAAAAGTTACCTACCCAACCTAAAGTTCATAAAAATCATGCAAAGAAATAATATGGTGATAACTAGGGATATTTCTGTGATAGTGATGATAAACGTTTCAATGATGTTATCGATAGTGTCACTACAGTATGCTGTACATGCGACTGCCGTTGAAACGCCACCTTTGTCCGACATACATTTTAATAAATTAATGAATATTTTTATCTTAAATGTCAGAGTACGTTAAACATGTTTTATGTAAAGACTGTTGAAACATAAATAACCAAACTTTACGGTTTAGATCTCGTTATTAGCATTTTACTGTTGCAAAAACTGAAAGCATAAACTATCACAGGCCTCAACAAAGCATTGCATAAATCCGTCATACTCTACATTGCAAGGGGCTTTAAAATATTAAACAATATCGTACGAGAATATTAAAAGTCAAACATAATCGGTGTTATCGCCCGTCCGGGCGTATTAAAAAGATCATCAATTTTATAACGCTTAGCCGACCACCGGGGCCGGGATTCCCTTATTCTGAGAAGAATCAAACAGCGGGACGTTCGGTTCATTCTCAGACAATGTGTAGGTATGTTTGTGTAGACAATGGGAGGTATTTATGTACAAATAGCCGATCACCAGGGCAGGTGGAGGCGGGCACGAGCGGCGCCCCGCTGAGATTGACACCGACATGACACACGACACTGCGGCGGCATCGATATCGATAATTGCCGATGAAAATAAAACATCACTCCTTTTTTAAAGGTCAGCGAAGCACCTGCAATAGGAATTACCGATAATATTAATATATGATTCTCCTGAGATGAATATACTGTTTTTGGTTTAAAAAAAAAGACGATAATGAAGATATGATAGGGTCTCTGAATTTATATGAATAAATGTCTTATTATTATTATTATTTACTCCAAATCTATCTTACTTCTTAGAACTCTTATCCTCCTTTACATTTGAACAAACCTTAGATTAAAATACATAAAATGAAAAAATTAAAATTAATGTATGCCCAATTCCTTTAAAATTTTAATAGTCGACATCATCGACATTCTATATCGATATTATGGACCAAGCACAACACTACAAATCTGAACGTAAAGATCATTTCACACCTGCCTTTGAGCTTTTGCGTTGAAGCAATTTTTTTGTACAATAAAGCCACTGATTAGTTATTTCAAATGGTTAGTATATCAGAAGTTTGTAAAATTTATTTTCAAAATGGTGACATGTTTGGACCTAAATGTTTAGTTAACAAATTAGCATACATGCATTTTTCCAAAAACATTTTTGTTGATATGAAAAAAAATTGTCAAAGTTGTTTAGATAAGGGACATATTTTGCGCTTTTCGCTACTGTAAAGCCCTAAATCTTCATAAAATTAAAAATCGCCAATCGTAAGTTATAGCGATGATAGTCTATAATTCATTATAACGTGACTTGCGGTATCTTTTGTCTTGCTCTTATGAGCCAACAAAAACCATTGTTTTGTTGTCTTGTATCGAAAAACAATTAATATACACAGCACATTGTCTCTATGACGTTGTTGAAGAATAGAATATATTCTATACTTATGTGGAGTTAGAATATTATAGATTGATAAAGAGTTTAAGATCATTTTTTTTGGTATTGTATTGATTTGATTTCATGAAAAGGTATAACTAATATATATGTTACTATGTAGCTCCCAGTCAGCAGCATCTATTAACATTTGCAACGTTGTTTATAGACGAGATAAAGGTAGAACATAAAAAAAAAACTTTTTTGGAATTCTGTTGAAATGATATCTATTATAATGAATGAATGATTTATAAGTGGGTTAAAATTTTAAACACACACACAACAGGAATTGAAATGATGTTATTTAATATTATTATTATTATTCTTACACACGCCTGTGTGTCACTTGCGACATTGTTTATGCTAAAAAAACAAAAGCTCTACTTCAACATAATATTATAACTTTTATACAGCCAAATCTAAATAGCCAAAGCACCTCAGAATTGACGGTGTAAAATAATTAAGGTCATTTACAACTTTTAATTAGTACGTAGTAATTATGATTCCTTGTAGACCGTTAAGTAAATCGTTTTACAACGAATTTAAGACCAATAAAACTAACAGTTCAACTTTAACTTTGAAATTATTAGATCTCATCATTAAATTTATACGTATGTGTCTACTATAAAGTTATATCGCAGGATAAGTATTTATCAATGATATCCTCATAATACATGCGTATTTATATTAATACACTTTGTATATTATACGTCACTTTTAAATGTGACCCAAACGTAAACTTACCATAAACGCCAAAATTTTCACATTTGACATGACTTATTGTGCACACTTATCAACACTTTCACCGGAATATTAAAGGATCATACTTCATTAGACCAATATATTTTATAAGAATTAAATAATAAGTATTACATTTCAACATCAAATGAAAAACTTTTACAGAAAAAATACGCCATCCTGACTGACACTGCTGACCGTAGAAGATAGTCTATAGTCTATGCATTCATAGTAGCAACAATAATCATTGTATTCGCATCACTAACTTATCAACACTTTCACCGGAATATTAAAGGATCATACTTCATTATGTCACACATTTTATAACAGTAAAACAATAATCCATATATTTAAAAATCAAATTCAAAATGTTCACTGTAAAAATACGCCATTTTGTCACTGCCGACTGTAGAATAAAGTCTATAAACTATAGATTCATATAGGAATAAATATTGGCCAATTGGCATCACTGACTAGTCTATAGTTGTGTCAAAGACGGGTTTGTTTACATTTGGGTTAAATTTATCTCGGACGTACTATAGTAGATTATAAAATATTACGTAACCTGCTTTTGTATGCTCTACATTACCTTCATACATTACGTCCCTATTCGTTCATTAAAGTAGATTATAATTCATATAATATACAGCGTGTAAAAAGAGCAGTCACTTTAACTTTGGGATAGGATTATAGGACCTTGACTGATTCTAGAAATAAATTTTTTTCATTATTAATTTTTTGAAAAAAAATTTTTTTTTGCAATTTATTATTTTAGTCGCAAGGCTGAACTGTTTGGAACAACTTTCTGGATTAAATTCTTAAATTTAATAATTTTTGCCCTAGTACGTAATGAACGTCTTACGCGTGCTATTGACCTCTCAGCGTAATCAGCTGATCGCTGTGTTGTGCACGTTATACATTGCCTATCGAAAATTTTTAAATTTTTAAAACAATGGATTAAAAGCAAATGACTAGTACCAATGGATTTATCTCTTGCCTGGTTATTACCTCACGAAGTTATAGTGACTGCTCTTTTTACACCCTGTATAATATTATTATCTATTAATAACATTTGCGATAGAAATGTTTTGGATTATTATTGATTGTTCTTGTACGCACGTGAAAGTTACGACTCTTCAACGTAAAAAGACAACCGATTTTAACGAAATATAGTATACGAGTTGGTAATAGTTAAGGATTTGAATTAACAGTAATGTTTTATTATTTAGCAAAAATAGAAGATTTCCGTGGTATATAGGAGCGTAGCCGCAGGCATAGCTAGTCACAAGAACCTGCATGTAATGCAAACAATATCGTCGGAACGAAACAAGTTTTAATTAGTTTAGAATTTGAAAGCTATGAATATTTAAAGCTCACGGGCCATTTAATTTACAACAGGCCTGGGCCGACGCAATTAAAGCGTTTATTAATATTGGGCAGCAACCGGCGCCTTCGAAAAAATGGAATTTCTACGTCAATAAGACTTTAGATGCGAGTTTAATAGTTGGCACAAGGCGAGCCGCGCCTATTACTGGTTGAGTTATAGGACAGTTGCCCGCCGAGTCTACTCCAAACACTGTTTCAAATAATAATTAAACGAGGCGCTATCCGTCTGATGGATTTTACTAAAACCGAGCGATTTGTATCTTTTATTTTTAACCCACGATGAAAACAGAGGGGTGTCTTTGGCATCATAGCTCCTAAACGTATAAAGCCATTGAATGAATATTAAATTTATTTACTCTTGGACTCATTTCGCAGACAATAAAAAAAATTGCAAAATCTATATTAAGAATAAGGATAAGTTTCAAAACATTTAAGTTCAAAGCAATTTAATAAAATTAGTGTAATATCTATGTAGGGTTAAGAACGTGACGTCACAATCGGTTGTTCGCTTCTCGCCGCACATTTTATTTCGGGCCGATTTTTCAATAGTTAGATTACTTTTATCTGTTGAATAAACATGTGGCTTTGACATTTGTTCCATATAAAATCTGCCAAAGTCATATATTTATTCCTTAGATAAAAGTTATCTGACGATTGAAAAATCGGCCCATAATAATTTAATATCTACATTATTTTTAGTTGTAGGTACCTACTTAAATAATTTTAGTTTTACATTATTTGTTTACCAGGGTTTATTATCTTCTTTGTGACCCGGGGGATATAATAACATCAATGAAAAAAAAATCAAAGTGTTTTTTGTGTAAAGTGTATGTTTTTGTAAGCTGGCGCAATTGCGAGTTCTTAGCTATAATTCATCATCACTAACAGTTCAGGTGTTTTATTAATAATTTAGTTTATAGTTGTAGCTTAAACGCTTTATTAGCTATTAAAAGCTTTCACACCTTAGTTTTGCTTTGGAATATAATGTTACTATGTTTAAATGTCTTATGGGCTTTAGCCAAAGTAACACCATGAAAACGATACAGAAGAACAAAAACAATGAAATTGTACAATTTTTCTTGTTTGATTCTATGTAGACACAAAGTTTTTTCGCCTTCAAAGTCGCGAGCAAAATATTACAAAAACTTGATAAAAATCAGACAAGCATTACTTCTGTACCCACAAACCCAGTTTCACATTTCTATCTTATTACTTGGTAATAAGGTTTATAATGTTTAAGCACCGGGTGTTTTCGACTGTACACACTTCATTAACCGTAACTGATGTAATCACAAAAAGTTTCCATTGTATACAAAATTCCGTTTCACGTAGAAGCTAACTTAATGGAAGAACGTTGTAAATATTAATATCAGACAAAGTGCTATTTTACAAAAAAAAAAATTATACTAGAAGTAATCCTTGCAAAAGAAAAAAATCTTAAATAGAGTGAACTAAGGTCTTAGTGACGTTATGTCAAATTGCAATAGTCCACACATAATATGTAAGATTGTTAAGCAAGACACGAATGGAATTGTCGATTTTCGATTTCGTCTAGATAAAAGTTATTCTGTGTATAAATAATTAGGCTAAATTTGTTGAAATAAATGAATAAATTAATTGATATATTTGTTTCTAGTAAACTCTCCTATTCTGACACGGTGGAAGCGAAGCCCTAGAAATATGCATTCTTTACATAATATGCTTCTAAATATAATTTTTACTTTTGATGAACCCTCCTATAATCAATGGCATTACTTATTTATATATCAGACAGTGGTAT
Organism: Celastrina argiolus; assembly: GCA_905187575.2. Classification (NCBI taxonomy): domain Eukaryota; kingdom Metazoa; phylum Arthropoda; class Insecta; order Lepidoptera; family Lycaenidae; genus Celastrina; species Celastrina argiolus. Next base: position 20,045,984 of record LR994583.1, read on the forward strand.
CTAACCTTAAAAAGACTTTGATATGATCTCAGGGGTGCCCGAGGGACATACTAAATCTGTCTTCGGACCGTAACGAAATCAATCAGAAGAATGAAGAGAATACCTAATGAGGAAAGAAGTGTCGATACCAAATAATAGAGTAATATGATTGGCACTGTATTATAAATTGACCATGTTTCGACCATTTCTGCTCAGCATAATTTTGGTTTTACCGTGTAATATAATTATCCATAATCGCTTTATTAGCATATTTTAATTTTGTAATTAGTAAAAGTATTAGCTGCTTAATTTTACGGAAAATAATTAATTTAAATACGCACTTTGAAATTAATAGAAACGCTATTTTATGAATACATACTCAGTCTTTTGTTACATAATGTACATTAAAACTTTCAACTTAAACGAGGGAAAAAATGGAAGTATGTTTATTAATTTTTGTTTGTTTTGCCAATCTTTTTACACGAGCATTCTATGTATCAGTTTCGCGCGGAGAGCTTACAACTCTCTCCGAATCCAGTACAATGACGCGCTGAGGACACTGTTAAGAAAATCTAGGTACTGTAGTGCATATATATCTACAATGTTTGCGATGGCGATAATTGATGATTTCTTTACCATCATTCGGAAACGAACTGCATCTACTATGCAAAGGTTTCGTAATAGTTCCAACAGTGTCCTCAGAACATTAGCTGGAAAGATAGATAGCCCCTTCCAAGTATACTGGCTAGGTGTACACCTTAATTGTAATAAGAAGTAGGTTTGAGAATATTTTTACTAACAAATTATTTACTAAATAATTCAAGTGGGAGTCGTAAAAGGCGACAACGGGGAATATATATCCGGAAATGGGCAGCAGCGTTTCCGCGGATGTTGTTATTGTTATGCGCCTACCAACCCGCATATATATGTCGCAGTCATCTGATTGAATCCGCCATTTTTATTTGAATGACTAGCGCGTTCATTGAATTCTATTTTTACCAACAAATTCAATGAATCCGAGACTAACTTAAACTTCAAAACGTACGTTATAATAGTACACATTCGGATGTGTACTATTATAACGTACATTAAAGTAAATTAATCAAAAATTATATCAACACATTGCTATCTGTACGAGCTGTTTGACGCTATTTTATAACCGCGCTAGTCATTCAATTAAATAGGCAGATTCAATCAGATGACTGCGAAGTGCGACATATTATATAACATATGAAATACTTTGGAGCCTTATGTCCATCAGTAGACGTCATAGTTGAAACGAAGACTACCTATACCGATGACGGGAATAATCTCTTTTCTTGTAGTCTAATAATAATTATATATTTGTAACAAATTTTATTAAAATCATCCCGATAATTGAAGACATAAATGGATGAAGGTGATATGTAGCAAAATTCAGATTTCGAGAAAATTGAATTCAAACTGTCACTTAAACATTTTGGAATACGTCGTAACGTATTAAGTAGGTACATTAAATCTAAAGATCCGAGAAATAATGCACTTAATAAGTACGTTACTACATAATATTCTAAAATGTTTAAGTGACACCTTCATCCATTCATATCTTCAATTATTTCTAATGCTTCGGCTACATTAGCGGGCTATGGCGAATATTCGTGTTAACGCGATGAATGTGGCCGGGTTCATCGTGTCATTATCGGGCGAAGACGATGTAGTATCGGGGTGCCGTCGGTAAACTGGCGCGAATCAAAGGGATTTGTCGCGACAATATTCGCGTAGGTGGCTACATCTACGTCAATTCAGATTTCAGTGACGTCCAGACTTTGAAGCGAGACGGACGTACATTTAATATTTTACAGTATGGAGTGGAGTAACGAAAAAGTGTTAGAATTCATTCAACTTTATGAAACTGAGAGTATAACATGGAATCCTAGTGACCCCCACCATAAAAAGAAACACTTGGTACATGATGCGTGGATTCGACACAAATATGCTCAGTTGGCCTACCACAGTAGAAGGAATGAAGAAGAAAAAAGATTCATTGATGGCATACTGCAGAGCCCATCTCAATAAAATGAAAAAATCGATTAAGTCAGGAGCTGGCCACATAACAAACTGAAAAACACAATCTATCACGATGCATCGCGTCATCTCGACACGAATCTTCGCCCGCCTTAATGTAGACAAGAACATCGCCTATACCCGAACACGATGTTTTTGTCGCGCCAACACGATACGAATATTCGCCCGCTAATGTAGCCGAAGCGTAAGCCTACTATGAAACAAATAAACTTTAATCTTTAGGGCGTGTTTCACCAAGCAATGTTAAAGTTAATCCTTTGTTAAATATCATGTTATCCCTCTCGTATTACCTGTCAATGAATGTGAAGGCATGGTATTTTAACATGGCGTTAACTTCAACATTGCTTGGTGAAACACCCTTATAATATTAGTGTAGACACAAAGATGTTGCCAGCATCTTTTGCAGGAACGGTTCATGTTGCCACCGTAAAAAGTAGCCCATGTTCTTTATCGTGGTAAAATTGAACCAAAAGTTCAGTATTTTCATATGATATTCACATATATTAATAATATATATAAAAACATATATTTTTATTGGTTCAATAGTTTCGGAGCCATTTCTATGTATAAAAATTTTCCTCTAAATAACATTATTATTAGTATTTGGAATAGAAGAGTTATTTTTAATATCTTTATGCAACTTCCGTAATATACATACAAACAGGCTAGCATGAAGGAAAATTAAATTAATGGTGTCACCACACAGGAAAATAATTATGTTTAGCTAAATCTATATATATAAAAGAAAGTCGTGTTTGTTACAACACTTATAACTCGAGAACGGCTGAACCAATTTTCATGGTTTTTGATTCGTTGGATTTGTCTCCTCCCCGAATAGCAGAATACATATTAAAAATATTGAAAACTTGATGTGTAATGAATAATTAATCATGTAAATAAATGCTCATATTTTGTTCATCAAATGTCAAACATTTGTTGTCAAATGATGTAACAACTATGCGTTCAGAAATCTATTAATGTCAGTTTGTAACTTTCAATTAGCAACGTTTTTCTAAATGCATATGACATTTTAAACGATATTTTCTTCTTTTTTTTGGCATTGGCAACGATATCTAGGTACTGAAAACGAAAATGCAGATATTATTGATAACTCAAGAACGGCTTTATCGATATGGCTGAAAATTGGTGAGGAAGTAGCTTAGAGCAAGTAGACGGACATAGGATACTATTTATTCCATTTGACAGCGTTTCCGTGAACGTTACGGGTTCTGCGTTAGGGTTTCGCGTTGTGGGTTCCGCGTTGCGGGTTCCGGATTCCGCGTTGCGGGTTTCGGGTTCCCATGATGCGCGTTCCGCGTTGCGGGTTCCGGGTTCCCGCGGGTTCCGGGTTCCCGCGTTGCGGGTTCCGCGTTCCGGGTTCCGGGTTCCGCGTTGCGGGTTTCGGGTTCCCATGTTGCGGGTTCCGCGTTGCGGGTTCCGGGTTCCCGCGTTGCGGGTTCCGGGTTCCGGGTTCCCGCGTTGCGGGTTCCGGGTTCCCGCGTTGCGGGTTCCGGGTTCCCGCGTTGCGGGTTCCGGGTTCCCGCGTTGCGGGTTCCGGGTTCCGCGTTGCGGGTTCCGGGCTCCCGCGTTGCGGGTTCCGGGTTCTCGCGTTGCGGGTTCCGGGTTCCCGCGTTGCGGGTTCCGGGTTCCCGCGTTGCGCGTTCCGGGTTCCCGCGTTGCGGGTTCCGGGTTCCCGCGTTGCGGGTTCCGGGTTCCCGCGTTGCGGGTTCCGGGTTCCCGCGTTGCGGGTTCCGGGTTCCGCGTTGCGGGTTCCGGGTTCCCGCGTTGCGGGTTCCGGGTTCCCACGTTGTTTTTTTTAAGTTGAATTTCATCATAAACTCTTTATGCTCAACGAAGTGGGCAAGGGTCAGCTAGTATTATATAAACCAACGGCAAACGTTTTTCTTTGTATTAGACTTCAACGACTGTCGTAATATATCTTGCGAAATAAAATATGGTCATTTGAAAAAAGGATATAACTATACTTTTTTGTTATTAATAGTGTCTAAAATTTTCCAGGTTGTCACATTATTATGATAGTAAATAATTTGTCCAATGTCTAGTTTAAACATTGTAGAAATATCAACTTATAAATTAAGTAGACTAGTAGTTTTCAAGTCTTTTTCCTTGTAAAATATTTTTTCTACTTATATGATATTTTGACGGAACGTAATGATCTAAGCGTTATAATCTAAATTCCTTGAATCTAAATAAGATATTATAAGATTGTCTTTATTTCCATGTTTCATGTTTCATTAATTACATCCTTAATATCATAGTATTATACGAAATAAATTGTATGTTTTGTTGTCTGAATACGTGTAAACAACTTTTCTTAAAAATATTTATTTTTAAAAAACATGGTTTAAAACTTGTAGCCCACCAAACTTGAACTTGAACTTGTCATGGCGGTTTGTTAGTGTGTTTAGCGCTCGTTTAGCAAAAATAATAATAATATAATATCTAATATCCACAATTATAACCACAATTACACAGACAACTATTTATATTACAAAATAATAATCTATTGACAAATCTTTTATTATTATTGAATTAGTTTTTTAAGCGTTACGGTAAAACACACATAATAAATAAATAAACAGCCTTTTGCTTCGTCATGATCGGGTAAAAATGTTCTTATTATTTGGACAAAACGTACGGGTTTGTAGTAATAGTGTGCAAGCGTAGATGTACGTGTAAGTAAAATAACTATAAACAAAATTAAAAAAAATAACCCCCAATTTCCAAGCACTAAGTGACTTGATGAGTTATAGCTAAGAACACTCTTGATCACGTAAGGTTTCAAACAAAAAAAACTAAAATCGGTTCATCAGTTTGGGCCCTTTTTTATCGCTGAGAAATGCTTTTAGGCATACCGTGGGGGATTGGGAATTCCCTTCAGGGATATGTAGGACTCGCTGCGTCCGAAAGATGGTAAATGGACGCAGCCTCACCCACTAAAACTCGGCGGTACTCAGACTCCACCGCCGTTGACGAAGCCACAGGGACAGCAAAACTTCCACGACATCAGTTTAAGACCTACGATGCCACAGACAGACTCACCCCCTCCTATTTCAATATAACACCCCTCTGTTTTCATCGGGGGTTAAAATACATGATATCTACAAATAAGTTACCGTCGCGAATTATAGCTGGGCAGTCATTTATTTGGTACTAGCTGTGCCCGCGACTTCGTACGCGTGGAAAAGTGATTTAGGGCAGTGTTATAATAAATCTGTTTTAAAAATATTTTTAGTTATAAAAACTGTCGTTAATGTATTTAAAAAACTACTTTATGTTGACAATTCCTACTACCAGCTTGACAAACGACCGTGTACAATTACTATAATGCGAACGGGACTACTTGATAGTACGCTCACATACACGACGAACATCTAGTACTAAGATTTGTATGGATTTTGCGCCGCAGCGACTGCAGACGATGATCCACGCCGACTCTGCTGGTGTGGCGACAATGATATTAAGACAGCGCGCCGCAAAATTTTGCGGTCTTTTCGGTGTGTAAGTCCGACTCGCACTTGCCCGGTTTTTTTATTTATTAATAACCAAACATGTAGGTACTGATTATAAATCACTTCACTGTTAAAGTACTAACTGATTTTATACAGAAAAGTAGCAAAATATAGAAAGTCCCAAAAGAAAGAAAACAAACCTAAGCTGTTGTACCTAACATAAAAACCATTCGGTCCATGATAAAAACTAAGAAATAAAAATATCAAGAAAAATATAAATCTAACTTATATTGACATAAGGGCAGGCCGCAAAAGGCTAGAATTTGAAAAGGTATCTCGATTGGAATCGAGTTGTATCAACAGTTTTCATGATATTTGACAAAAAAACCCATAATAATCACATTGTTAACACATATCCAGGGCAGGCCGCAAAAGGCTAGAATTTCAAAAGGTATCTCGATTGGAATCGAGTTGTATCAACAGTTTTCCCCTGTAACACAGTTTAGTAACTATCGAGATGTTTTTAACGTATATCTTATTAAATAGAAAAAACAAAACTGTTTTTACGATTCCGTACCTCAAAAGGAAAAAACGAAACACATATTATACGATCATTTCCATGTCCGTCTGTCTGTCAAGACCCTTTTACTCAGAAACGCGTGTTGTGATGAAAATTATATAAAATACTCAGGAACTACTGTTCCTTGAAGCAGTGAAAAAATCAGACTTCTTAGCCAATGCAATCAAAAGCAGTCGCTTATGTCGCTAAATTTCGTAATTTTCGACACTCGTAAGGGAATCAAAATCCCGTGAACTCAAAATCATAAAATTTGAAACCAAGCAACGTCTAAAACCATACGTTTTTAGTAACATTATATAGTTAGATAGTAAAAAAAAATTGATTTTTTTAAACTTAGTACCGTTTGTCATGAATGTGTTTAATTGAGACTTATAACAAATACTTAGGATACTTAGGTCTCTAATATATTCAAGCTGTAACCAAATCAAAATTCTATGTCAATCAAGTTTGTATGGAACTCTCGGTGTGCAAGTCCAACTCGCACTTGGCCGGTTTTTATTTATTTACTTATTACTAACCTACGCTAACAAATATGTATAATACAGTACCTACTTATCACAAAGGACTGTACAGTAAAAGTACTAACTATTTTTATACAAATAACTTTCGTAATAAACTCAAGAAAAAAAATCTTAGATTGTTCCTACCTAGCAAGCCTAAAACTAACAAATAAAAGTCACCCCCGCGGCCCCGGTGCGTTTGCTGCTAATACAATTTGAAGTGGCGCGGCGGCGAGCGGCTGACGGCTCCCGGGCCCGGCGCGCGCTTCCTACAAACGTCCAGCAAAAACGACATGATCTTTTAATATTGTCATAACTTTTTTATTTATGAACCGATTTACATAAAACAAACACTAAATGTTAAGTGAAGCTTGCCGCAATATATTAGTAAAAAGTACATCTTAATCGGATAAGCCGTTTCTGAGATTAGCGTGCACAAACCCACAGACAAACAGACAAACAGACAAACAGACAAACAGACAAAAATTTTAAAAATCATAGTTTTGGGTACTATTGCGTAAATAAAGGCCCCCTATCATATTTTTTTTCAAATATCTTCAATGTACAGACACGACTCCTCTACAGATTTATTATATGTATAGATGGACGACCGGCGCACACGCGATCCACATATTCATCAAAACATAATACCTACACTAAGCAGCTGCAATATATCGTTTAAAATATATTAATTGATGTCTAGAATGTTCTAGATAACTCTGCATAATAAGACGTAATTTCTTAATAGTGATTACAGGCTAGTGGCCTGTGGCCACCCACACACATTTAATGCAAAAGTCAATTAATAGACTTATCTAATATTGTACTGGTTTTTTCATCTATTTTCCATACTTACGTTGAGTTGGATTAAAGCAAGATGTTTTAAAAAAAAAATCATACAAATGTATATTGTTATTTTTATAACAATTTACGTATTTTACGATAATATATTTTCATTATCGTCATTAACCTGAAAACACTACTTATATTGTAAGTAAACATAAAACAAATCAATAAAACCTTACCTAGTAATAATATCAAACCTATCGTTTATTGCATTATACACTCATAAGTCAATGACTTATATTTAGCTATACGTTAACACGTTCGACTTGTGGCGTCGTAAAAAACGACAAATTAACATAAAATATGACCGCAATTGGTCATATACGCCGTAAATCATTCGCCAAACGCATCGCTATTAAACGAACTATTAAAACAAAGTCAATATAGTAAAAAAGTAAAATATATAGAGTTTAAGACCACTTTAAGGTCAATGTCACGGACTCAATTAAGTTTAAAGGTTTTTAAGATATATTTCGCTTTTGATATATGTAGTTACTTATAAAAATTTTGCATGTGTTAACGTAGAACACATGATGTTAAAGTTCCTATTTATGAGCTTTTGAGTATTCCAACTTATGAGGCAAAAAATAAGCAATAATTTATCTAAGTAGCTAAATTGATCGAGGTTTTGCTTATGGATATACCTCTTTAGATATATATCTATTCCACGCAAATCGATCATTATTCCACTTAATATTATTACTGTTACATGACAACGGATATTATTACTTAATATTTGTATGTACTATTGGAGGGATTCGAACATTCTGACTTGCTCGCGCGCGCAACTTAACCATTATACAAGGTGTAAAATAAATAAGTGATAATATTTTAGGGTGTGTAATTGTGTATGTGCCTCCTTTAAAGAGTATACTATAAAAGTACCATGGCTGAAAGACTTACTTTTGACATTCATGATTGTATGAGATATGCCCCAACATAATAAAATTTCCCATATAATAATTAAAAAAAAAATATCTCTTTAAGCGCTCACTATAGGTACAAGTTGTAAAACAAATAAGTAATAATACTTTAGGGCGTGTATGGGCCTCCTATGTAGAGTTTACTGTGAAAGTACCAGCGCTGAAAGACGTACTTTGACTTTCATGTTTCCAACATCACAAATTCTCCCATATAATATAATAATTAAAAAAAAGTACCTCTTTCAGCGCTGGTACTTTCACAGTACACTCTAATAAACGGGACCCGTACACACCCTAAAGTATTACCACTCATAAATATACCCTGTAGAGGTCATCAAGAAATATTTCTAGAACATTTATAAAACACATACATTCTAATACAACAAAAAGATCAATACGATATGCAATAAATAGAGTAGAAGCGAGCGGGGGGTATCGATATGGCCTTTAATTGTTCATAATTACGAACCAATCTCTGCTCTCCAGTTTATCGACTGTTTATTACTTAATACCGCGGCTCTGCTTGTACTGTGCCGACAGATTCGATTATGACACGCACACTTTGAATATTTGTGTCGTCTTTTGTTTAATAGTTATTGATTCGACGTTATCGGATAACTGTTCTTGGTATATCTTCGGTGTCCATGAATGATTTTTGATAGAACGCGTTTCTATAAATCGTTATGGAAATAACTCTCGTTATATAGAAATTTTATGAATTACGTTTTAGGAGAACGTGGGTAGGCACTGAATACTATATAAATAAATGCCTTTGTATAATATAATGGTCCTTAGCTTTTCAAAGACGGAGTTGGTAACTTTGCCATGTTAAATTACTAACACTACAGGCTGATTCATATTTCATACATTAAACCGAATATAGTGAAGAGAAAGACGCGTAGAGCATTTTTTGTGTTGGCACCTCATATAAATTACTTGCAATAACGCGACAAATCACGATAAAAGATCTAGACAAAAGTCACAAAACAGATGAGTTTCAATACTGGTCAGGTCTTATGTCAAAAACCAGTGCGTTCGTGTGTATAGACTAGAAGCCAGTGGGCATAGTAAGATTCATTCGTGGTAACTTTAGACCTTTGCATTTTTTAATATTAAGTAAATTATATGAGGTGCCGAAACAAAATATGCTCTACACGTCATGCTCTTCACATTATATTCTGCTTAACATAATAATCATGAATCATTCTATATAGTTATTTAAGACCATTGTGACTAACATCTGGGACAAAGTAAAATAAAAATAAAGAGAGAATTTATTGTGTTTGTCTATAACGATTATTAGTAACTACCCCCCATGCAATATTTTGGGAGATACTTGTGGTCCAGCAGTGGCTAGACATAATTTCAACTACGACAGCTGAAATCGTGATGATGATGTTTATTTTTTATTTGTTTTGTTTATTTTTTTGTTTATATCTTTAATATTACAGGAAATATGCTTGTCCGTCGGATTTCGGCCGAGATATGAACAGAGTCTAAACTGCTAAAACCGCAGATGGAAATAATTGAATTGAAATTGTAAAGCCGATACTTGAATGTTCTAGGATTGATAAGTTGTTCCATATCTAACGCCATGTTTGATGCTATTCAATTGAATATAACATGTAAGAATACCTACTTAATACAAGGGGAAAAATGTGTTTTGGTTGTAGTGTAGTCGTGAAAAAAGTGATGCGAATGAGCATGAACATGACTAACGCACAAACTTCGGAGATACCTGCATATTAGAATTTATTAGACGTAACCATGCAGTTTTGTAGATACCTTAAAGCCTTTTTATAATAAACGAATATCATCTTATAATGCACTGCAAATTAGTTTATAGTATAATTTTATTACTAGTAGAGTTTTGCCACATTTTATTTAATGTAGCTAGGAAGGTAGTACAAGAAAATATACTACAGTACATGAAAATATAACAATCAATATGTCTGCTTTGCTAGTGCAAGCTGGGCACCGTGTGACGTCACAACACGCACACTGACGGCCACGCCCATCCCCGCCCGCTGTCGTCGCCGGAGACCCCCTAAACAGCTAGCTACAAACCAAAATGCACTTTATGCCAGGTACACATAGAGTCAATATTGTAAAGGCAGAGTACATTTTTACTTACAGTATTTCGTGGCAGATCCTTATCGATGTTAGTTTCGTGATAGAATATGTACTTGTATTTCATATTACATTTCAAATAGCCCAGACCAGGTTATAATACGTCCTATAAAGTATAGTTTACGTGATTCAAACGATACGCAGTGAATGTTAGTAGCTTTATCGCAAATGTTATAGTTTGTATTAAATATGTATCGAAATAGCTACAGACGCAAAGGATCAATAGGACTTCATCCTCTATGTAGGAGAACCAGCCCTAGCTTGTATAAAAGATATAGGAATATTATGCATGAGGGTTTTCAAAAGGTAAGTGAGGCGGATACGAATATAATAATATAATATATTTAATTTTATACTATATTATATCATAATTTTTAATTTTTTTATAAATAATATTTGGCGCCTTCGTGGTTTGGAACTTTTCCCTCGACCGGTCGTGGGTTCGATTCCCGCATGGAACAAAAAAAAATTTTTAAAGTTTGGTTATAACAATGCAGGCTGATTACCTGATTGTCTAACAAGTAAGGTGATCCATGCGTCGGATGGGCATGTAAAAATTCGGACCTGCGGCTGATCCGAAGCCTGAAGGAAAAGAGAGCGCTTCTGTGTATTGCGCACACACTTGGGCACTATAACATAACTCCTGCGTATCTGGCCTAGTTTCGATGAAACCAGCCTCGGTGAGAGGCATTATTATAAATATTAAATTTGTATAGGGTAAGATGGGTATAGAGAGAAGGTGTTTCTACAACAAACCTGTTTTAAAAAAAGCAAATATAACCGTCCTAAAATTATACAAAAACTATCAAATTTATATTTTAGCTACCTGATGATATTTGCATAACCAACGTCACCTTAGTGAACTATTGTCACTTTTCAAGGATTTCTCTTGGTACGACCACATTTACATGTTTTAAGGGAAAAAGAAAGAAACATCATCTAGATCTTGTTAGTGATATAAGGAAAATATTTGTACTCTATATAAATTCATCAATACAGTTTAATTAAAACTCTGACCGACCAAATCACACAAGCGAAAATAAAAACCTGTTCCTTTCGTTGTATCGCCTCTTTCAATTCTGAGATCTTATAAGAATTTTAGATTTTAAAATCCTAAATCAATCGCAAATACAATTTTAAAAAGTTTATAGTGGGCGTCTAAAAATATTTAAGATGCGATTTAATACATAAGTACACATCTGTAATGTATTTATACTATAGAAGTAGCATACCAGGGCCCTGATTCATATTGCCATCGCTATATTTTATCGCTTAAGAAGTTCGAAAACAAAATGCATGGGATTTGACATAAGGTTCGCTAAGTGACACACGAATTCGCTTGTCATTTAGCGAAGCTTATGTCAAATCATATAAATTTTGTTTTCGAAGTTCGCAAGCGATGAATAACGATGGCATCTTGAATCAGGGCCATATCGTAGTTTGATAAATATTTCGATTGACATTATGGTATTTTTTTAAATCTTTTAAAAATAAATCCAGGTAGATTAAAAAAAATACTCAAACAAGATATCCTAGAAGTTGAAACGACGTGCCTACCGTACAGTCTAGGGGGCCAAAAAAACCACAGCTCGGCGAGGATGGTGTGAAACTCTTCCTATTATGCGATCGTCCCCCGCTGTTCCTTGACCCCTTTGTCCCTCATCGTACCTCGCTGACACACACATAATTTATTTCCGATCCGCCTTTGTTGCCCAGTTGGTTTTTTGATCGTCAATCATTTACGAGCCGCGAAAACAAACACTTGGAATACTTTTTGCATAATTTCATGTGGGTGAGCCGTGCTTCGGCACGAATGGCTCGACCTGATAACTACTCATTGAGAACTGGCGTGAAGTAACGTTAGCTGTATGTTGAGTTATAGGTGTTAAATGGATTCTTTGATATCCAGTAACAAAGAGGGGGGAGGGAATAATGACTGAAAACGCACTTTGAAACATTGGTGCTGCATATGTAAACCGGTATAAAATATCGCTTCCTTTGTATTAGGTTGCTGGAGGCCAAATGATAGATGATTTTAAAGACTGGGAATGCAATTACACATTTAGACAATGAGTCAGCTTTTATCAGATTGCTTGCCTCCTGGATCATTACATAAATAGCATAAAAAATATATACATTTACAAAATCTCAACATTTTTCCAAAAGAATAGCTTCCTCTTTGAATATAAAACGATCTGAAGGAGCTCCCAATTTCCGAGATTGTCTACTGTTATGGAAATACGAGGAGGTAACTGCGCCTCGTTTGTACGCCATTGTATACAAAAATGTTTCTCAAATATTTTATTTGCAAGGAAAATGTTGAGGAAAGATAAAGAAAACTGAAATAATATGAAACTGTTTGAAGCACCACTTTTTGACTCTTGTTGTTATTTTTCTTTAAAACTTTACCAGCTAAACATCATTTTAGATTAAAAAAGCTGTCTTCTAATCAGTTCATGAGTTTTTATACAAAACTAGTGGCCTTTTAATCAGTTTACTTTTACACACAATTTTAATTCGACTACGTATTCGTCGCCTATGATACTCTATTATTACAAAATTTCATTAAAACCGGTTGAGTAGTTTAGTAGTTTAGATATACACATACGTTCATAATATATAAAGTCCCAAAATAAAATTCTTGGCATCGCCGTAGTTAGATAAATTAGTCTCATAAAAACTAACCATATCATAAAATTCCGTTACAAAATATATTTTTACACTACTCAGTGCACACTGATCTAATTAAAACTTTCGCATGCAAACTCTTTGATCCACAAAATCCCAAAGCCTGATTCACAAAATTAAATAACCCAAATCGAAAGCGGGTAGGATAAAATATAGGTAACTCCAAACACATTGTCACGTATTGATATAACTTATAATATCAAAAGTAATATAGGGAAAGCTGTTGAAATTAAAGTTGAATTCCTTCATAAGTTATAACTGGTCGGGCGCGCACCCACAATCCTTAATCTCCGAAAGACATTTATCATGTTCAGACGATAAAAATGCCATTGAGATCGGGCACACTGGGCGCACACAATGAGATACAAGCTCTCCTTACCTGATGCGAGGCCGAAAGTCAATTATATTCAAATATAAATCGGATTTGCGAACGTAAGCTTGTGACAATGGGATAGGCGCCGTGGCAGTCATAGAGCAGGGACAAAGGTTTGCCACACAACTACGGGTGTCACGCCCGAGCCTACCATTTGACGGTTTCCCCGATTCGTCAAACCCATTGACCATTTCGGCGACAGCTGAAAATCACCGCGAATAATACATTTAACGGCTCACGTTTTATTTTTGACCAACTTCCAAAATGAGAATTTTATTATATTAACCACCATCACGGTAATATGAAATAACAGATCTTATACCTAGTTACTATTACATATAATATATAGACATGAGGTATCGTGTAAACGCAAGTACAACTTAATGGGGACCAAATACTTAATAGTTGTTTATTATTTGCAATATTATGTAATATTTGCATCAACTTACCAATCAATTGATGATATGAAAATCGTTTAAATCATTGCAGATATACATAAATAATAGAGTTTCGTTAACACATGTTTGTCGCTTATAAATAAACATACATATTAATGAATAAATTATAATATTAACATATTAATTGTTACGAATGCGTCGGTTATTGGTTTTATATAATTATTATTACGAAATCGTATTTTTGAACGACGAAAAGGGGACTATTTTGTTATTATCACATCAATCAAAGTTTCGAAATTCTAAGCCTTTGGTATTAAAATTGAATGACAGAATCATAAGTAGTAATAAATTATTATTAAAGATATAGGTATCATACATAATATAGTTGTATACAATAAGAAAAAATACTCTTGCTAAAATAAATTTTGTTCAAAATTACTGCAATTTATAATCTGCATCTATGTACATTCAATTACTCTAAATTGAAATCTCTACCTTCAATTACTTAAAATAATCTGTGTATCTTAGCATAAAGAACACAAAGTATCGATAATCCCCGGACGGAGTATATCAAATAGTATTTAACACACTATTAAGATCAATTTGAACACAACTCGAGTCACGCCCGCCAAATCGTCTGACAATGGAGCGACCCATTCACGGCACGACCGTTGCGGACTGTCAACCGACATTAGATATCAATAACACCACAAAAAGGGAATCCACCATAAATCATTTTCGGTTTCACATCTGGGACGTGTTAAACTATTTGTAAAAACGCACAGATTTCAAAGGTGATAGCTTGAGTAAAAAAAGTATTAATGGTGAACATCATTTGACTACGGTTTTATGATTCTGTTTGAGATTTTTATCGACATCTGCTAGTGTTGTTGTATTTGTAGTTTCAAGCCTACTCAATAATTATTAATGTATTAACTTAAAATATATTCTGCCTAGTATGAGGTCCCATATTAAATATTTAATAGTTTAGGTATCTTGTACCTACTATCTAAATTAGATCTAGAGATCATACTATTACTAAGATTAATATTCAAGTACTTTATTTTGTTAAACTGTATAAGAGGAGATTATCAACAATTTACATAACATAAATTAAACACGAAAGGTCACCAAAAATCTCGTATTAAGCTCAGTTTGACGTAAAAAGGCTTTCATTTGCATAATTTAGGACAACGTGTAAATGACGCGACACTCACGACGTCATTATGTGCGACCGCGTCAGAAAAACTGACACAAAAAGCGGATCATGTCAGCTGGTGACACAAAAACCGGCGCCATACTACCACTCAGTGGGACCCTTAAGAAATTTGTTACCAAGACAGTGACAAGTATTGTGCCGGGGGTACGGTGGCTACATTATAACATTTACTGCTGAATTTGTTTTGGGGTGATAGACCGTGGTTGTTCTTTTGTTTGTTATGATGTGTATTGTATGGGCCGGGTGTAAGTCAGTATTGAGTGGAAATTTATTAAGTCGAGGGCTTATTGTGTACCATAAACCGATTTAGTGGTTTTTAAGATTTTGTAACGCCAACGTTCGTGTGTATTTAGGGCGTGTTAAAATGTTTATTTCGGATACATTACATATCATTCAAAATTAATTGTATTGATAAAAATGTCGTTCACCCACGTACAAGTGGTAAATCGCATGTAGGTATGTGGATAATGTGATCTCTCCCCGTGCCGCGTCAAATTTAGCTTTATCATCAAATTGCCCAATTGTCAAGTAGCAATATCATAATAACCGAGCAATGTGGTCAATAATGAAGTTTAAATAATTAATTACTTCGCTCGGTAAAACAAGACATAACATTTATGGGATGCAGCATAACATTTTGATTTAATTTCCCAGTGTAACTATGTATTTGTAAAAACTGAATAAAATTTATTCCTCTAAAAATGAAATAAAAAACATTTCTAACTGAAACTTATCAACTTCTCCCAATTCCAATTATTATCATCTACATATGACGACCTTCGTACCGCAGTGGCTGTGCGCGTTGGTTCTCGAGCGAGAGGTTGCGGGTTCGAATCCTGCCGAAAGAACAAAAAGTTTTCAATGTAGCTGGGTTTATTAAATATGTGTATAATATAATTAAAATCTTAAATATGTGTATAGTAAAAAAGTATTAAATTTACTTCCGTTGTCTGGTCCATAATAACACATAGCACGGGGCAGATTGACGTAGTGTGAAATGTCCATAGATATTATAATTATTATTTCCGAAGAAAACTAAGCATGTATGTATATATTTTACTAAGTATTTGTATTAGAACTAAAATTTACAATAAATGAGCTCAACCTAAATCTTTATGAGCTTAGAAGTTACGTCATAAGGATTGAATTTTTATGTTGACAAATAACAAGTTCATGGTCACATAATTATATTTTCCTTGTTTACCTTCCGTAAGCAATTTCTATTCCTTAACCTATTCATAAAGTAAAACAAAATTTAGGCCCATTATAATATGAGACAGCTTCGTATTATTTATTTATCAAATTTTGTATAATTTTGCTATGACGGATACAAGCAGGTGCCAATTTGCAAGAGAAATCACAAAAAACCATAACATCTTGTTAATTAATGTAAAATCATCAATGCTGTAATATTAAAAATAAATTAATGTAAAATATTATTATAATGTCGAAAAATAACTATTCAATTTATTTTTCTTACGTGCTGTAGATCAAAAGGCTTTATTACACACAGTAGGTAGTGTGTTACTTTGTATGTACAAATTTTTTGTAACCCATATGGTATATACCTACCATATGGTAACTTAATATCTATATATATAAAAGAAAGTCGTGTTTGTTACAACACTTATAACTCGAGAACGGCTGAACCAATTTTCATGGTTTTTGATTCGTTGGATTTGTCTCCTCCCCGAATAGCAGAATACATATTAAAAATAGTGAAAACTTGATGTGTAATGAATTATTAATCATATAAATAAATGCTCATATTTTGTTCATCAAATGTCAAACATTTGTTGACAAATGATGTAACAACTATGCGTTCAGAAATCTATTCGTATTGAAATGTCAGTTTGTAACTTTCAATTAGCAACGTTTTTCTAAATGCATATGACATTTTAAACGATATTTTCTTCTTTTTTTTGGCATTGGCAACGATATCTAGGTACTGAAAACGAAAATGCAATTTTAAAAAATGTCTGTCTGTCAGCGTGTCTCTTTGCTCCGGCTAATCTCTGGAACGGCTGGACCGATTTTAACGAGACTTTCACTGGTAGATAGCTAAAGTTACAAGGATTAATTTAGGCTACTTTTCATCATCATCATCATCATCGTCATCTAACTAATGATCACCGAATCGGCTGGACCGACTGTGACGGGAGCATTCACCGGGCGTTAGCTTATGTTAGTAGGAGTAATCTATACATACATATATATGTATAAAAGTAAGTCGTGTTAGTAAAATTATTGATAACTCAAGAACGGCTTTATCGATATGGCTGAAAATTGGTGAGGAAGTAGCTTAGAGCAAGTAGACGGACATAGGATACTATTTATTCCATTCGACAGCGTTTCCGTGAACGTTGCGGGTTCTGCGTTAGGGTTTCGCGTTGTGGGTTCCGGGTTCCCGTGTTGCGGGTTCCGGGTTCCACGTTGCAGGTTCCGGGTTCCCATGCTGCGGGTTCCGCGTTCCGGGTTCCGGTTTCCCGCGTTGCGGGTTTCGGGTTCCCATGTTGCGGGTTCCGGGTTCCCGCGTTGCGGGTTCCGGGTTCCCGCGTTGCGGGTTCCGGGTTCCCGCGTTGCGGGTTTCGGGTTCCCGCGTTGCGGGTTCCGGGTTCCCGCGTTGCGGGTTCGGCGTTCCGGGTTCCGCGTTCCGGGTTCCGCGTTGCGGGTTTCGGGTTCCGCGTTGCGGGTTCCGGGTTCCCGCGTTGCGGGTTCCGGGTTCCCGCGTTGCGAGATCCGGGTTCCCGCGTTGCGGGTTCCGGGTTCCCGCGTTGCGGGTTCCGGGTTCCCGCGTTGCGGGTTCCGGGTTCCCGCGTTGCGGGTTCCGGGTTCCCGCGTTGCGGGTTCCGGGTTTCCGAGTTGCGGGTTCCGGGTTCCCGCGTTGCGGGTTCCGGGTTCCCGCGTTGCGGGTTCCGGGTTCCCGCGTTGCGGGTTCCGGGTTCCCGCGTTGCGGGTTCCGGGTTCCCGCGTTGCGGGTTCCGGGTTCCCGCGTTGCGGGTTCCGGGTTCCCGCGTTGCGGGTTCCGGGTTCCCGCGTTGCGGGTTCCGGGTTCCCGCGTTGCGGGTTCCGGGTTCCCGCCTTGCGGGTTCCGGGTTCCCGCGTTGCGGGTTCCGGGTTCCCATGCTGCGGGTTCCGGGTTCCCGCGTTGCGGGTTCCGGGTTCCCGCGTTTCAGGTTTCGGGTTCCCACGTTGTTTTTTTTTAGTTGAATTTATCATAAACTCTTTTTATGCTCAACGAAGTGGGCAAGG
Organism: Celastrina argiolus; assembly: GCA_905187575.2. Lineage (NCBI taxonomy): Eukaryota > Metazoa > Arthropoda > Insecta > Lepidoptera > Lycaenidae > Celastrina > Celastrina argiolus. Next base: position 20,064,409 of record LR994583.1, read on the forward strand.
GTCAGCTAGTTATAAGATAAATTTCACTGAAAGTCACAGCTCTTGCAATGTTACATGGAAATTGCAACTAAGTACATTTTAAGGCGAGGAATAACCGCTACTAGCGCCACTCTATTTAAAATAAATTTTACAACGACACAAAGATCTTATTAAAAAAAGTAATCGTTTTTTTTTCTTTATTTATTAAAAGGATTTTCGTACTTAGAAAGACGATGCCAATCCAAAAAGTAATCGGTTAAAACTCTAAGTAAACAGTTTTTTAGCGGTTTTTATGAGAGTAAATACACTATAGGATTTAGAGCTATATATATGTAATTAAATGCCAATAAATTAGTTTAAAAACTAATTTATGCATTTAATTACAGCTCTAAATCCTATGTATTTACTCTCATAAAAACCGCTAAAAGTGGCCGTTTTAGTTATTACTTATGAGAGTAAATACAGTATAGGATTTAGAGCTGTAATTAAATGTTAATAAATTAGTTTTATTTATTTACTTAGAGTTTTAACCGATTACTTTTTTAATAAGATCTTTGTGTCATTGTAAAATTTATTTTAAAAAGAGTGGCGCTAGTAGCGGTTATTCCTCGCCTTAAGTAGTTATCTTTGAAAAAATACAGTAACTTCTAAGGTAAGGTACAAAAATCATTTAAATAAAACCGAGTATTTTCGACTCGACGCTAAGATAAATACTTTACCTCTTGGGGCTCTTGCCAAATGTGATGACGGAGAGATGAAATCTGCTGGCGTAAAGTGAGTTGAACATAAAATGAAGGATTTTTTTCCTTATAGTTAATCCTGTTTTTATATGTTTGATAGCCTCTATCCATCTTGATCTCCGAGTTTCATCTTGGGGAAAGCGGTGGTTACCTATATTTTTACAAAATTGTACTGCGCATGGACTAGCCATGTTTAGTTTAGTTCTCAGGGCACAATTAATAAATAATAAACTATTGCAAGTGAAAGAAAGAAAGTTGAAAGGTAAACAAACAAAAAACAAAGCGGAAATTGATATTTTACACAGGACTTGACATATTACTTAGGTTTAATGCCATCTATCAGCAGTTTTCTGAAACTAGTAGAACTGTCAAAATAAAAACCGCTCATTAGAACACCTAGATAAATTACAATAGTAACTACCCCTAGAAATATCCAGTCGGTATATAAATTTTAATAAAACCAAACACTAGAAGTAACCAGTCAATATAACGATGTAATTTTTTTTTCAGAAACAAAAAACAATTTTTTGCTTATTCGTTATTCTTGCGACAAATGAAAAAAAATAGTAAAGAATAAAAAAAAATTTTTTCTTTAAAAAAAATACATTACCAAAATGAAGAAAGGTAGCATATTCGCATCTTAATGTTATAGTGACTGTGCTTTTTACATCCTGTATAAATGTAAATATAACCAAGTAGTAGAAGGTAACTAGACGACAATTATTGTAACTTTGTAAGCTGAAACACACAATTGAAGTCATGAATCGAAGGTGATATGACGCAAAATAAAATTACGTTTTTAAAATTGTGTTTTTTTAAACGGTCATTGAAACATTTTACGATATGTAGTGACGTGTTAAAGTACATTGATACTTTAGTTTAATGTACTTCATACATTACGACGTATTCTAAAATGTTTAAGTAACAGTTTGAACTCAATTTTCTCAAAATCATAATTTGATACATATTACCTTCATTCATTCATGTCTTCATTTCAAATACAGTGCTTCTATAACCTGCAACTTAGCACGAATTATGCTACGCAAATTATAACTTTGCAAACTGTAACTAAGAAATGACAATTTAAATACAGCAATTGTAACATTGGACATGTGCGTCGATTGCGCGGGGTGTTGCGATCGTAATCCAATATGTCACCCCTCCCCGGGATAATCAAACACTGGCCAAATTGATTTAACCAAATATTTGCGACGTGACTTAAATAAAACTTTACACGGAATAACATGCGTGGGGCGGTGTGTTTTGGTGTTCATTGATTAGAGGGGATGTGAACAGTTTCTTAAATAGTAATAAAGATTTGTAAGGGGTTATTTTATGGTTGTCACGAAGGATAAGTTAATTATGGTTGCGTGGAGACTGATTTTACACTACTGTGTTGGTAATGTAACTCGATTATAAACGTTTTTCTATGAATCTCACAGACGATTATAAATTAGTATAGATGACGATTTCCGATAGACATTAGGAATGTGTTTGTGCATGTACTCCTACATCATTTTGAATTTTAAGTTAACTCATTTTATTGCTCCTTTGCGAATTTGTGAATTGCTCATTTATTCCAAATTTGAAGCTTCTATGTCTACTAGAAGTGCCTAATACTTTTGACGATCGGTCAGTGAGTGAGTGAGTGAGTGACAAAATTAAGAAGTTAGACAAGTTATAATTCTTAAACTTCTGTTTCAAATTGAATGAAATTTGAAATATTCCGTGTTTATACAATGCTTGCTTAGTAACTAAAATGCAGTCTTCTAGTTTACCCACAACAAAGTTATAGGGGGTCGAAAATGGCCTGAACTGCTTCGAGAAAAGGATGGTACGGCCGTGCTCAACTTGGCGGGAGCACTGCCGTGGCCCCAGATAATATATGACAATTATTTACCGTAGAAATGACCTTTTTTATGATTGTGGTCCGAATACGCGGGGTTCAAATGCGTCATCTTCTCTACTCATAAGTAAAAACCCCGAGACACTTTCTTGAGATGTTCATCACTTTCACCTATAACTTTAAAGACGTCCTAAAGGATTTTTTACTGTATTGGTTGAGTCATACCATACTATATATCTATATGATTTATTTAATGGTCACACTGACCTTATAACATTACCTCACCAGAGCGACGTAAAATTGTTTCATCTATTAGAGTTTTTGTATTCCTTCTGAAGACTGCAAAATCTTTGAAAATTGTTACAGACATTGCAATACTTTCGCAACATCTTACTGTAGTTCGTCCACTCTTTCAGACGGAGCACCGCACATGTTGCGCATGCGGTGAGCCGATTGCTGACCGTTTCTTACTCGAAGTGGGCGGGGGCGCGTGGCACACAGCCTGCCTGCGATGCTGCGTCTGCGCAGTGCAACTGGACCGCCATCCATCCTGTTTCCTGCGCGATCGCCAGGTCTACTGCAAACAGGATTATGCCAAGTGAGTATGATATCTCTTCTGCGGTGATTGCGCAGGATAGATGGGTATATTTTGCTCCAGGGTTATGCGAAATGAATGTCTCCTTTTTTTAATGGGTAAATTGCCCACCATACATTCCACTGCAATTCTTGTGGCAGCCAATCTCAAAAACCGTTTAATATGAAGGGTGCCCGAGAGAAACGCGAGATCTGTCTTGGCACCCGACAACGAAGTTAATCAGAAGCATGCAAGCAAGGAGTTGGAAGTATACGTCTACAGCAAATAGAGTGATGGAAAGGTTTCTCTCTTTACTCGGCCATTAGGTGAATATACGGGGTATTGACTTTATACGACCTCAGTGATAGTCTGAAAGGGTCCTTACGTTTCATGTCATCAGCTGCAGTAAGGTAAAATGGGCTAAGACTAAATATTATTTTTTTATGCTTTCGCGAATTTGCTTGCTTTTTTATACGGCGACTATTTTAATCCGTTTAACACTAAAATGTTTATCGATTTTTGCGTGAAGGCCGATTGAGCACGCAGACTATTGAAGAAACAATTTAAGATTTGAGCATCGTTTTCGATAAGCATTAATTTCTTTACAATACACTGACTGCGTCCAATTAACCTTCCACGTAAAAGTATTCATAGTTCGTACCAATTTTCCAAGTCATCCATACCATGTCATGTACCATAGTGATGTGTATTAATCGATAGTAATGTGCAACACGAATTTAAGACTAACTACTTATATTCAAATGTTTATTTAAAAGTTTGTAAGCTGTATTTTTATATTTAAAAATTGTTGATATTGTAACTGAAGACAATGATTTATTTTAATTTAAAGACCTACGTAATGTATACAGTAAGTATTCTTAAATTCACATATGAAAATTGATTATATAAATTATATACCAATAAATACAATCCAAGTATCAAATAGGCATGTAAAAAGTTGTCACAGAGCCTCGCGAGTTCTATTGCCAGTCGTGCTGGTCAACTGAGTTACGAGATTAAGGTCATGTTTCACCAAGCAATGTTAAAGTTAACGCCATGTTAAAATACCATGCCATCTCATTCATTGACAGGAAATACGAGGGGGATGATATTTAACATGGCGTTAACTTTAACATTGCTTGGAGAAACACGCCCCAAGTCCCGATTTCACCAACGCTTGTCAGTTTTTTAACAGCGACTGTCACCGAAAACGGTGTGGGGAGCTATTAACGGCTTGTTAAAATACCACTTCTTCTCATTCATTGACAGGAAATATAAGAGGGAAAACATGATATTTAATGAAAGATTAACTTTAACGTGTTGGTGAAATTTGCATTAAAGGAAGAGAGAGTGCTAATGTGTATACTTTGCCACTTTAAAACAATTCCTGCGTTGTTGATTTTTAACTGCGACTGTCACCGAAATCGGTTTGGGGAGCTATTATTATTATTAATGTAAATACTTATTAAAATTAAATACCATACAAGTTCTAAGCCACATGCTCATCACAGAAACGATAATTATATAATGTTATTTTATCGTGTGATGTATAAATATCGGTATACCGTCGGCACATCCCTACACAATCGATACGCTTTGATGTAGTGTCGGTGGTCGGTGGGTTTGTTTTGTGGTATGCGGCCGGTGTGCAGACCTATGACCCTCGCTGTGTGGCCATGATGATGCTAACATTTCAGGCATTCCTTCTTAGTTCAATTGAATCATGAAAGTAATAGATGAGGTATATACTGATACACCGTAAGTGCCGAAAGAATCGCGCGAAAATCGTTAAATTGGGATGATAAAAATGATGATTGACATTTCAGGCGATCCATTTTAGTTTTCATTGAATTAAATAAAAAAATCATTGAATTGCTGATAGAATCCCCCCTAAATTTGCAAGTTGAATTAGGTATCATTAAAAAAATTATAAAACTAATAAACATTAGTTTTATATTATTCAATAGAACTGAGATAGAAGGCCAAAAATGTAAACACATTTTTGACCTTCTACCTCAGTTCTATTGAATCATGAAAATAGATATTAATAGATGATGATAGATATAGAACACAAATGGTAGTGCTGAATTAATTACGTGAAAATTAAAAAAAAAATAAGTTCATATTAGATCAAAATATAAATAAATTCCATTTCATAATAGTCGGGATCTAGATCAAAGATGTTATATTAATAAGTATATAAATGAAAATTGACGTACTTAGGCAAGAAGAATGATACAAGTTACAACTGATTAAATATAGTAATTACATCAAGAAATAATAAGTGTAATTAGATGGTTAGAACTGACAAGTACCTAGATGGTTAGATACAACAGAGTGTACATAATAATATAATTAATATAGGTAGCATAAAAAGTGTTAAAAATGTTGAAAGGAGAAGCGAGTAAATTTTGATAAAAACTTCCAGAATTAGTTTCTTATTAGCAACACTACCAAATGGTGCAGTTAGCGCTCAGCGTCTAAATATTTTTTTCTAAAAACACTCAATTAGTAGCTAAAATTCTTGATTTATTAAAGAATCGAATGATACAGTTGGAGTTTTATCAAAACATCGCTCGCAGTAGAATTCTGCTCAAAAATGAAATTATAACTTTAACGCACTTCAGCATTTTTGCTATTTACGATAGTTTAGTTTATATGTACTTAGTTCCATTTAGTTTAATTATAAAATGCATCTTGTATAATATTACGGAAACAGATTAAAGTACTCACAATTCCTTATTGATACTGCTACAACAGCAAAAGCACGTTCAATAATAATAAAAGTCCATAAATAATAACGAAGGATCACCGCTACAGAAATTATATTTATAAACGGCTTATAAAACTAAAGCCATAGAACCATAGAAACGAATCGAAACTAGAATGTTTTATAATGGCCCAGGGGTTATAACTGCCGATGAGTTATTGACGCGATGCTTATTCCGACTAATTGATTCATTAATCCGTACAATTAAAGTACATAATTAACTAAAACAGGGTTCCATCACCGCCCTCATAAACAAGGCCCATTTAAAAATAGAGTAACAGGTGCGTGAGAATTTAAAAAAAGTGCCCAATGTCCAGACATTTATTGAAAATCCCGACTCGAGTGTAGCAACAAAGCGATGACGGGAATGTTGCCAGTAAAAAACACCCGCCGCCCGATGACTTGCAACGCTGGCGTTTTCATTTGTCATTTATTTTGATTGTGATAAGTCGACGCGAGATATGATTCAATCGGGGTGACGCGACCACCTGGCAACCTGAAAATGCAAGAGGATATGTATCAACTACTGGTATTTAGACGTTACATACCTGACAAGTGATGGTATCAGTTGTTCCCGCAATTGCTTGTATCAATATGATAGGGGTGTTCATTAATTTTATCGGGTTCTTTTTGAGGTATGGTGTCTAAATATAAACAAATCAAAAGTAGTCGTTAATCCTGCGCAGGAGTTTTTTGCCACACGAGGCTCAAAATGAGTAGTCGACAAAGCTGAAAATAATAGTCTTAATAAGATTTGTAATATATTGACATATCTGAAAAACCGTAAATGGACGAGTTCGAATAGCACACCCGAGGGGTTTGTTGCAAGTCTAATTTTTTTACAAGGACAAGAGACCTGATAATTAGAGTATACGGTTTACTTTCAAATCTATTCCTTCCCAAGTACCCGAATTAAATGGTATTGATAGACAGACATATAGACGGACAACAATACACGGACGGACGGATAAAAGTAATGTACTATTTATTCCTATTGAGGTACGCAACCATAAATATGATAGACGATTAGACAGCATTTTGGTTACACTAGATTCTTAAATACAATGCAATTTGGTACCCAAAAGTAACATACGTACAAAGTAAAACTAGCACACCTGAAAAGTGAACACCGTTTATGGCACCTCACGTTTTTAGCCAAGTGGCTATCGCTAATTACGACGACGATGTTCGCTAACAAAAATGTTTGAGATTTGACATAAGCATCGCTAAGTGACATAAGTATCGCTAGTGACATAAGCATGGTTAAGGCCTCAGCCTCGAATTTATCGAGCAGCGGGGCGGGAGCGGCGGCGGCGCGGGGGCGGCAGAATGCCCGCAAAATTCGAGGCTGAGGCCTTAGCCATGCTTATGTCACTAGCGATGCTTATGTCACTTAGCGATGCTTGCGTCAAATTGCATACTCTAACCCGGCCCTGATTCAAGATGCCATCGCTGCGGCAGCTATTATCGCTTACGAAGTTCGAAAACAAATAATATGAGATTTGACATAAGCTACGCTAAATGATCGAGATTTGGTATGTCATTTACCGTACCTTATGTCAAATCCCATACATTTTGTTATCGAACTTTGTAAGCGATTATTAGCGATGGCATCTTGAGTAGGCCCCCAGGGCCCTGATTCAAGATGCCATCGCTATTATCGCTTACGAAGTTCGAAAACAAAATAATATGAGACTTGACATAAGCTACGCTAAATGATCGCGATTTGGTATGTCATTTACCGTACCTTATGTCAAATCCCATACATTTTGTTATCGAACTTTGTAAGCGATAATTAGCGATGGCATCTTGTGTAGGCCCCCAGGGCCCTGATTCAAGATGCCATCGCTATTATCGCTTACGAAGTTCGAAAACAAAATAATATGAGATTTGACATAAGCTTCGCTAAGTACCTAACACCCGAATTCGAAAGTCACTTATGTCAAATCCTAGATTCGAACACAAAGTGTTTTCGAACTTCATAAGTGATAATAGCAGCGGAATCTTGAATTAGGGCCCTGTCCTGCCACGGATGGCGTTCACGCTGTTATTAATTTTCCTTCATCACAAAAATCACAATAGTTTATCCGAATACGTGTGGAGGGCCAAAAAAATATGAGGATCGTGATTCACAGGTTCAATTACAATAGGTCACGGCGGTTCTCGGATACACCCTTGACATTAAGTGATGTTACCACATAATCATGTATTGAAACGGTCTGCACGTCCATTGTAACCACTTGGACCCATCAAACGTCCAGCGATACGACTCTAAACTATTTCACTTATACTATTTTGGAAACTTTCATCGTTGATTTGATCCTCTATTTATGGTAAACAAGTATAACTAAGTAATAAGTATCCAGCTTTCAATAAATGAATAAAAAGTATAATAATCTAATTCCATTAAAAACCTGAATATTTAGTCCTAATAAAACATTAAATTCGCTGTTTTATTGTTTTCTTGGAAAAAAGGTTTCCTTTATTTCAAAAATGTAATTATCATAGTTTTTTAATATTATCACGGACCACTGCGTCAGCATTAGCAAATATCATTAACATGTAGTAGTAATATTTAAATAAATACTTGCCAATATTAATAACCACAATGTTTATAGTAAACTTAACCCCATCTACGTAAATTAACCAGGCTTTCATAACGAACCTATTGACACCTGTCATTAAAGTCAGTTAAAGCTTAAACGCTACAAATGGAGCAAATATAAATACATAGACTGCCAAAATCAAAAAATTACCCTTCCGGCTTCCACGTAGTCGGGTAAAAATAATGACCGTTTGACGAGGCTGGTCACACTGCAGCATTCCAATTTGCAAGTGTTGCCATAAATGCAGATCGTGTGGCATAAATATTGCCTCGCCTCTGGCTGTTGTAATTATTATTGTTGATATATTATATGCATTGTTTATTTAGCGCGGTTTTTTATCAGTAGCCAATTGGGAGTTTTGTTTTAGCACAGCATATTTCAATTTAATTTATGATGTATGGAGCTGTGCGTTTGTAAAATTCTTTCGAGCTGTTCGATTGTCTTATTAACTTTTATTAATTAATATTAAATTACAATTTCAGAAGAATTTAATTGATTTCGTAGATCTTATAAAACTTAATTAGCACTCGGTACAAATTATTCGTAGCAATCGTTTTGTTTCGAAAATGTATTAAAAATAATAGAATTAACTGCCCGTGACGTATTCTGTGTGAGTTCCTGGAATAAATCCCCTGATTTTTAAACACTCTTTACAGGGTGTTTTGCTTCTATTGGTCTTACTGGATAAGTAAACTATCCATCACTGAAATAATCAAAATGGACCAGTAGTATCAATGTCATGATATTAGCGCGTTTAAACAAACGTAGTCATCAGCTTTATTATTCTCAAACAAAATTAAACTTTATTCTCTATTAATATAAGTAAAGATATTGACTATTTGTGAGATATTATTATGTAATATATCAGTAAAACATGAACCAGTAGCTCTATACAAACACGAACACACGCAGGTGCGCGCAATACAGTTAATTTTAACCACACTTCTTAACCAAAATAAATTAATGCACTTTTATTTGTTACACACAATTTAGAGTTTAATTCCAATATAACAATTTCTATAATAACTTTTGTTACGTAATTGACATATTATGAAAGTCAAATATTTCTTTGTTTTAAAATGTTCAGAACAAAAGATCTCAACGACATCAAGGGAAAGTATTATTAATTCTTCCATTTATGTCAATTTTACTATACTACGATGAACTAAAAATGGTAATGATTTTGACAGTCTTTACGTTTCGTTAGTTTACGTTCGGTATCCACGTTTGTTATACCTTAGCGCCTAAACTACTCCAATTATGATAAAACAGATTTGAATGGATTTGTAGTATTACTTAAATCGCCTACAAAGCCAAATGTATTGATGGTTAAAAATTATAATTTGTTGATATATTATAATGACGTAACTTAAAAAAAGTTAAAGTAATAATTAAAGACATGAGTGGATGAAAGTGATATACGCAAAATACTAAATTCGAAAAAATTGAGTTCAAACTATCACTTAAACATTTTAAAATACATATTTCGTAACGTATCGAGTAATGTACATTAATCTAAAGATCCGTCTTTATAATAAATGTACTTGATACGTTACAACATATCATGAAATCTTTAAATTACAGTTTAAAGTGAACTTTCTGGGTAGAAATTTTTTCCGACATTTACACCTTCATCATTTCATGTCTTCAATTATAAAATGAATACAAAGTCTTGCCCTATTCAAGTGACAAACAATTTGACAATAATCAAAGTGAGCAAACGCTCGTATGTGTTTAATCATATTACTATCAAGACTGTATCTGTATATGTTAATACAATAGTATATTCTGTTGGAATATTCTAGAACACATGCGATGTAGCGCCCACACCGCTCCGCAAATGCGCGCTCCATGTTATATGTAAATGCCGCGTGTTGCCGACGATTTTAATTAATCCTCGATTATAAATAAACTCTAAATCGATCGGGAATAAATGTATATCATAACACGATTGTTATCTAACGCAAATAACTAAATTATAATTATAATACACATGGTATAAAATAAATTAGTGAAAATACTTTAGAATGTATGTGCCTCCGTAGTGTTTACTGTGAAAGTCCCAGGGCTGAAAGACTATTTATTATGTTTATTTGAGAAATGCCCCAACATCATACATTTTCCTATACAATAATTAAATGTAGTTATGGGAAAATAAATTAAATTGTCACTCATTAATATTAAAGTCTGCATATCGTCATAGTTATTATCATCCATATTTTAACGTTTTTACGAAACTTGCGCTATTTCATACGTTATGATTTTTTATGAATATGAAATTTTCTATACTTATAGTTTAGTTTATATAGTGAAGAGCAACATGAAACAACATTTCTTAAAATAACACTAAAAATATGTAAAACTAATTAAATAACAAAAACGCATACTCCTCGTTGTAATATACTACTACCCAACTTTGGCTTAATCAAAAAATATAATGATTTTGAAGTATTTATAATAGGCGTTTAAGTAGTTTTTTTGTAGAAAGCTGACCCATGCCCACTTCGTTAAGCATATAAATGTTTATGATGACCGCTTAAACCTTCCCGGGACTTCCACGAATATTTCTAGACATAAAATAGATTTTTATATATAAGAAGAAGGTAGAGAGGATCCTATCTTTGGGTGGGTTTTAGGTATCACTTACTTTATAGCAGTGTGCTGTTTGTATGGCATGGATGCAACGCCACATTTACAAATTAAAGTTAACTTTTGCACGTCAAGTAGTACTAATAAAAATACTATATTATATGAAACCTTGTTATATTTAATATCATTGTATGAAACCAATTCAAAAAAGAAATAACAGATGCAAGAGGGAAAAGTAATTATAACATTACGTGGAATTAATCTCAATGCTCCATTTAACTTGTCCTAATGTGGTAAACAATTATTTAAACTCCTGCGTTCGTAATAACTCAATAACAGAAAACCTATTACAGCGAGTATATAAAGCTATCACTCATCGATACTTGCTGACGTTGATGTATTATACTAATTAGACACTGTACTTGTTGGCTTAAAGGTGTTGGTGCCTCTTCCCTTATTTATTAAAATATTTCACGGATATTCAAATTATCGGACAAGGAAATCAACATAGTAAGATTTATCTTAGTAAACTTACTTTAGTAAATAATAGTAAATCCATGTTGCTATCCTTCTCTGACGTCTTGGAAAAGGTTCTTGACAGGGAACGTTGTGTAAATATTTTTATTATTAAAAGGAACTATGTTCTATTTTAAGTTTACCTAATATATTTATCTCCAATTTATGTATCCCACGTTTTTATTAGACTTCAACTTTTTTATGAGACAGCTAAGCATACTAAATCAATATTCAAAAATAACGCTTCCATGCACCATCATAAACTCTATTACAATAATTATAGAAATATTTTCTTGAATATTCTCACTAATTAATTAGGTCTTTCACACCTTTTTGATACTTGCAAGTGCTGATTTATCATTCGACACATAAATATACATACTTTACATAGTCTATGTAAAGTTGTTTTGTTTCACTATTTCTCTCTTTATTTACTTATTGTATCTATATTTTATCCCACATCTCGGAAGCTTTGTTAAGGGTATTGTGTGGAGCTCATTCGGTGCGTCGCCGGCGGCACCTCACAGCTCAGATATTAAAACAAACGCATACGAGTGCGCCTTAAACAAATAACTTAAATCATGTCCGCGCCGTGTCGCGGGTATAGTCAGGTGAATAATTCTCCAAAATAAAAACAAACGGCTGCCAAACAGAATATTGTAACAAACGTAATTTTTTAAAGTCGGGCAAAATAGCGAAATAACGTAAATCGTTCACGATAGCGGAGAGACGTAGCTAAGATTTTATGAGCTTTATGAAGATAGCATATTATCAAGACTGTTTTATATGACCAGATGCCCGCGAACTAGTGCGCGCAAGCAATACCGCGGGAACCCTACATTTGCAGAGATGAAAAGTATCCTTCTTCTGCTTTGTATAATCTCATCAAAATCACTTCTATAGTTTCGGCCTATTTAATGCAAACCAATTAAGAAATTATACCTCTTTATAATAAAACAAAATAGGTTTGGTCGTCCTTTTCAAATCTAAATAACTTTTTAATAATAATTAACTATTTAATATAAAAGTTGATACAGAATTCGGCAAGAAATAGACCAAATCCTCCTTTCCAACTTTTCACTTTTTGCCCGTTAGAAGATCATCTAGGAAGTCATGAAAGGTCATCGTGCTTAACCATAATATGGTTAAACATGCTTTGTTGTAAAATCTACACCTATTTTGCGACCAATTCCTCCTAAATAACAAGAGCTCCTATCTACAAATCAGGTCTTTTAAAAATATAAAAATTTCTTCTTTGTCACCTAGTAATTTACTGTAATGAAATAAAGACAAATAATTATCTTAAAATTGTTAATATTAATATTTTAAACCAAACATATTTTTGATTTACTTTTCTATGAAAGATATATTAATTTTTGCTCCTCCTCTAAAATTTTGACATATTGAGTTAGAAGGTGTTGACGGTTAACCGTAAATCAGAAGATGTGCAACATGTCCCGGTGGAGCGTGTCTGATACACTGACAAAAGAAATAGGGTACTTAACTCTCTTAAACTATCCTCAATGAGTATAGGTATTTTTATTGTAATATTGGCTGAACTTAATTCAACAGCAGCAAAATTTATTATATAGTTTTATAATTAGTGAATAGTAATACGAGTAAGCCTATTTTGTATGATTGAAATTGAAATATTTATTTGCATATTGACATTTGACAAAATACAAAGTCTACCCTTACGGGTGTACATGCAGTGAGTTTAAAACTAAATAACAAAATGTTTTATACTATAACTATAACTAATAAGACTAAACACGACTATTAGGTCCTTACATATGAAATTGGCGTTTTGATCTTAAATATATCCTCTTTGGTTAGGAATTCCAAATTCAAATTTAAATAGCTATTTACTCATGCGTTTGTGTTTTGAAAACCGTAATTCATTTGTTTTTTTTCTCTTTTGCTTTTTTTCTACGTCACTCATTTCACAAAATGGAAAACTTAAAATATCGCATTATTTACGAGTACGAGTTCCACCGTGGCACCAGTGCTGCAGAAACGGCTCGAAGGATTAATGATGTGTATGGGGGTTGTGACGCAAAAGAAAACACGGTGCGTTTTTCGGTTTCAACGCTTTCGTTCTCAAAATTTCGACCTGCAGAACAAGCCCCGTGGACGGCCGGAGACCAAGGTCGATAATCATGAATTGAAGGCTATTGTGGAACAGGCTGCGGTGTTAGTGACAAAACCGTTTTAATCCACTTGAAGCAAATTGGGAAGGTAAAAAAGCTTGAAAGGTGGGTACCTCATGAATTGAGTGAAGCAAACCGACAAACGCGCGGCGACTGCTGCGTTACATTGCTCAACCGGCACAATAATGAAGGAATTTTTAATCGGATCATTACATGTGATGAAAAGTGGATCCTGTACGATAATCGTAAACGCTCATCGCAATGGCCGAACCCTGGTGTACCAGCAAATTCTTGCCCCAAGCGAAAATTGACTCAAAAAAAGTTACTTGTAAGCGTTTGGTGGACTAGTGCCGGTGTCGTACACTATAGCTTTCTTAAATCTGGTCAGACGATTACGGCTGATGTCTATTATCAGCAACTGCAAACCATGATGGAAAAGTTCGCCGTTAAACAACCTAGACTTGTCAATCGCTCTACGCCACTGCTGCTTCAAGACAACGCTAGACCACACACGGCCCAACAGACGGCTACCAAATTAGAGGAGCTTCAATTGGAATGTCTAAGACATCCACCGTACTCTCCGGACCTTGCTCCAACAGATTACCATTTTTTTTCGAAATATGAATAACTTCTTGCAAGGAAAAAAATTCAATTCCGATGAGACAGTCCTAACCGCTTTCAAAGATTTTATTGATTCCCGTCCGAATGGTTTTTTTAGTAAAGGGATCAATGAACTACCTATAAGATGGCAAAAGTGTATATATAGATAGCAATGGTACATACTTTGATTAATAAAATATATTTTAATATGAAAAAATCGCCTTTATGTTCCTCCCATACAAAACGCCAATTTCATATGTAAGGACCTAATACTATAGTAACAATTTTTTATGTTTTGGATTTTTCTTTAAATTTTTATAAATATATATTTTTTAATTTATCTGGTAAATGGTTAAATACCTATATATCTATACACATTTTAAATGTATTTTAGACACTAATGATAAGTTTACTCGTGGGATGGGATTGGCATAGCCACAATGTGTGCTAAAATCCCTAAATTTATTTAGAATTAAAAAAAAAGACGGTTAACCGTCGATATTGAATTATTTAGACGACTGTATCTACTCTTAGAGGTGTTCTTGGGAGAAGGGAGTACCGAAGCAATCAGCGGGTCAGGATTTACAACGGCGCCCGCGGCTGCACGGGGTTTTGTCAACCGCCTCAGGGTTGACCGAGTCACATATATCAATAGTTAAATGGAAATAGGTTATTGGTTTGCTGACTTATGGTAATAATTTCATATTAATATTCAGAGGACTAAGTCTAAACAAAGAGACAAAACGAGGGACTCTAGTAAAATATTATATTATAGTTAGCGACTATAGTTTATATTTATGTATCATTGTAGTAAAATAAAAAAAACACATGCCCTTTAAGAGCTTGTTACTTAAATTAGGTGTTTCTAAATCTGTTTCCTACAAAATAAAATCAAGTCCTAAAAAATTTTATAACAAAAATTTGATTACACCATGATCATTGTACTGCTCGTATGTAACACATTTTGTTCATTTAAATGATATTATAGAAATTGCATGTATTAATAATGCCTCCCACACCGATTTCGGTGACGGTGGCCTTGTTTCATTGAAACCAGGCCAGCTACACAGGAGTTATTTTATAGGGCCCAAGTGTGTCCGCAATACACATAAGCACTCTGTCTTCCTTCACTTTCGTAGCCCAGTAAGTAGGCTACTCGTCACGACTGGACCCCTCCAGTCGTGCCGAATAGCC
Source organism: Celastrina argiolus (assembly GCA_905187575.2). NCBI lineage: Eukaryota > Metazoa > Arthropoda > Insecta > Lepidoptera > Lycaenidae > Celastrina > Celastrina argiolus. The sequence continues at coordinate 20,079,973 of LR994583.1, forward strand.
TACTTCTCTAGAATCCCCCGATCAGGCGCCGGTCCGACTTTTTACATGCCCATCCGACCTTTGGATCACCTTTTCTTGTCAGGCAAACAGGCGACCAGCCTGCATTGTCCTAACCAACCAGTCGAGAGCTAGGCTCTAAACCACTAGACCACTGAGGCGTTCGGAAATTGGATGTAACCACCACGAAACCAAAAAATCGTTTGCAAAATTATACAAAAATATTAATTTTGAAAAAATAACAAAAAGTAAAGACCTTAAAAAAAACAAACAGTATCCTAACAATTTGCACTTGTTTTGCTATCAGGCATTAATTTTAATGGGCGACATCAAGATAATTTCATTTTGTCACTTTTTTTTATTATGGCACATACCTAACTTTCCACTGTGGTGGATTTTTTTTGTTTTTTGTATGGAGTTCATAAAAGTTGCGATCAATATTTATAAATTTTGCAAACGTGTCCTACCTATATACATACTAACGGCAGAGAGATGTTCATGTTTGATTAAGGGCGTGTTTCACCAAGCAATGTTAAAGTTAACGCCATGTTAAATATCATGTTATCCGTCTCGTTAATATGGCGTTAACTTTAACATTGCTTGGTGAAACACGGCCTAACTCTTATAAGTAACTCAGCAGTGTGGCTATTAAATTAATTCACCCCAAAAAAATGTAGATGGCATAGCTGTTTGTTGTACGTGATACGATCCTAACGTAGCGTAAAAATTCTTTTTTTGAAATTGTTTTAATAATTATTCTGATAAAAATAAAACAGATAAAGGAACAAAAAGTTTTCTGTGTTCCTGGGTTATGGATGTGTTTCTGTATTAATATAATAACAATCTTAAATATGTGTATATTATAAAAGTATTAAATATATTTCCGGATTATTAAATACTTTATTCGGATTTCTCTAAGTATTCTTCGGGTACTTATCACTGGGCCATATTTGTATGGTGTGACGCGTCCATAAATATAAAAAAAATAACTGTAATTTGGTAAGGGATGATAGAGATGTACTTATCTAAAACACTAAATGGTATCCCTCGATTTTGTCTTTAATCGTCCCTTGAAGTGATATTCATATAACATCAAATTATTGTGTCAAAATATTGAATTATGAAGAAATTATGAGAGTGAATTTATGCTCGCGCACACTGACACGAAAAACCGACACCAAAATGTTAGCTAATATAACTTCTTATGTGCGTACGTAAGTAAATACACACACACATACACACTGTTTTTTATGTTCCTGTTTCAAAAAATTAAATATTTACATCAAAAATTGCATTTAAAAACTAGCTAGTGTATACAGGACCACCCTTCTGCATGTTCATAGCTGCGTCACTTATCTCCTTTGTCCGACATCTTCATTACCGCTAGTGTTAAACCTTGTTAATCTGTCACTTAGTTAATTACTATGCGAGGATTTAATTGATTCAGGCGGCAAAATGTTAATAAGGCACGATAACGGGAGCTTGGAAATGGCCAAATGCAAATACAAGTGAAACATTGCTGGGGATAACGTTAATGTATAGGATCAATTAATACTTTGCCTGCACGCGATTCTGAATCTTACGCACAGAGATATATATGTAAACGATAGCTAGATTCACGTGATAGGATATTATTTTATACATAATGAAGCTATATTAGTGCATTGATTTGTAATGTTAGGTGATAATAAAGTTAGCATTCGTATCGCTAACTGTATTGGTTTTAGTGCCCTTGGATCCAACAGTAAAATCATTAACACTTATTCCTGGGAATACAAAGGAAATATCATAAAAAAAACTCTATTTTTGCATACACACGATAGTAATAACTCTGTTAGACTGTACAAGAAGGCTTTTCTGTTTACAGTGGTTCCCTCCACACAACCAAAAGTACATATTTTTATGTGGTTAAAAGTTTATAATACAGGGCATTTTTCAGGAATTATAATTATATTACCCGAAAAGTACCCCGTATTATAAATTTTATAGGATTTGAGTTACTTACGCAAGTTTCTCTCGCCTGGCTAGTATAAAACCGGTGGTAGGTCATCACTCATTATAAAGGATTTTAAGGACAAGATTATATTTTTTTTTATTAAAGGTTGCTAATTACCATTCCTATATGGATCTTATTCAACAATAAGCCCGTGTATTATCAACACACTTAATTAAATTGTGCAAATTTTTCTTCAAACGCCGCCGAATTCGGCTACTGTTCCTTTTATTTATATAACACCGGTAGCGAAACGCCATATCAGCTCTGATAAAGATAATTATTCATCTCAAATGACCCGGCAAAGTGGTTCGCAATGCAAAAGTAAAACAAAACCCCGAAGAGATATGATTGCGTGTTAATGGGCTCTTGCACGCGTTCACTTAATTAAATATTAAAAAATAAAAGCGCCAGTAATCGGCGCCGATAAGTGCGAAATACGAGTATACGCATTCATACTGAAAATATTTCGCTTTGGGTACTTAATAAATTACTTTTTTATGGATTTTATCGCGGTTTATTAATTTGTTACGTACGAAGTTATGGCGAAGATGCAACTTAAGGAGACGGGAAATTATATTTTGTACATTCTGATTTTTATCGATACTAAAGGTCAACTCACACTGTAACTAATCGCAGCGAGGTAGATATGTCGCAGTCATTTCGTTGAATCTGCTATTTTATTCAATGACTAGCGCATTCATTGAATTCTATTTTCACCAACAAATTCAATGAATCCAAGACTATCCATTTAATATTTTATTTTTGAACTTCAAAATTTGCGAATGTGTACTATTATAACGCACATTAAAGTAAATCAAAAAATATATCAACACATTGCTATCTGTACGACCTGTTTTACACCATTAAATGATCGCGCTAGTCATTCAATAAAATATGCAGATTCAACCAGATGACTGTGACAAGTATAGCGATTTAAAATAGACACTTACTGACTACAGAAGAAGATGAATTGTAACAACGGTACATCCCGGACCATCTCAAAATACGAACACTTAATCTCTTTCATCAGTCTTAAACGGCTCGGTTCAATAACATATCTATAATCTATATAAAGGTGTAAAATAAATGAGTGATAATACTTTAGGGTGTGCACTGTGCACGGTCCCGTATATAGATCGTACTGTGAAAATAACGTTGAAAGAGTTACTTTTTTAAATTATTGTATGGGCAAATATATAATGTTGGGTCATTTATCCTACGATAAATGCCCCAACATTAAATAAAATGTGGGCAAATCCCACACACAAAAGTAAGTCTTTTAGCGCAGGTACACATTCTAAAGTATTAACACTCATTTATTTTATACCTTGTATAACTGAAAGTTCATCGTAATTGTCACCGGTAAACGTTTTAAATTTATCTTTTATTTATAAGATAGATAGGTTATTGAAACCGATCGTTATAATAATATATCTACTAAATATTACCCCTTGGACTTGTCGGTTTTAGTGACTTCTTAGGCCCTTCGCCGACACCAAAAGATTTCTTACAAAAAGTGCCTATTATACTACCTGTATCAAACACCATCTGCAAACTACTATGTTTAGTAAAATTGTCCTTCACGTGTCTGTAAATGCTTTGCGCACTGCGAATAGCGTATACTTTATGTTAATATTAATTCAATTATTTACACATTCTTAATAGTATTCGAAAGAATTTCATTACATAAATCCTACATATTTAGCATATTCAGTTCAAAAAACGCTCATAAATTTCCCTCATAATATTGTTATAATAAAACATTAAAATACCGAGCGACACAATGGAGGGCATTTATTATAATCCTACCATTTATTATGCGTTTAAGGAAAATAAATTCGAAAACACCTAATTCGATTACATAATGAAATTTAATTAGACTATCATTCTTTTTTGTGTAATGTTTTATTGTTACTACTACTATTGTATTTAGCCATCTGCTAGGACATTTCTTATGTCTCTATTGTGGTCGTAAATATTTACATATTTTATGCTTTAAGCAAATTTACAAATAACTATTCTAAATATTGTATAATGTACACCTATTATTTCATTCTAAAATTATTTGGTATTTTTTATAATGTTAAGCTTAGCGCACACTAGACAAATACGCTGCAGCAGACAAGCCTGGTAGGTAAGCTAGAAAACATTCCACTTGTTCATAAAAATATTAACACGACGGATATTGCAGTATTTGTCTGTCAAGTGTATTTTCCAACGTATTAGATAAATATAATATGGATTCGTATTAATAAGTAAATCCTTGGCGCGTGAGCTCCCCTCAAAGTCCTATATCGCTGCATCCTGCCTAGTGCCAGTCTAAACCTCTATGTATATAGAGACAGTATTTGTTATTGGTCTACTTCTGTTTGTACACAGGAGTTTCGGCGCGAAGTGTTCCAAGTGCTGTCGAGGCATATCCTCGTCGGACTGGGTGAGGAAGGCCCGGGAACAAGTGTACCACCTGGCCTGCTTCGCTTGCGATGCCTGTGGCCGACAGCTGTCGACAGGAGAACAGTTTGCTCTACACGAGGACAGAGTGCTCTGCAAGCCGCACTACCTGGAAACGCTGGATGGAGGATCGATCTCTTCTGACGGTAATTATACTTTGCCTTGATGTTTGTAGAAGTAACTAAAGCCTTTACCTCAGTTTTCTATCTATGTGAAATGTTATTTGAAATTAATAATTTCTCAGTCAGATCCATCGTTATAAAGTGATTATTTGGTTTAATTAGAATCAAGCAAATTAGAAACGTCGAGTCATAAGAGTCATAAGGTTATTCCGTAGTATTTTATTCAATTGGAATAAATGTTGCGCGTTTATTGGTCAACCAATAGTATAGCAAGCTGCAAGCAAATTGGTAGTCGCGCAGAAAAGTTCGTCGATCCGAGTTCAATTACGCATTGTGACTCAATCCCCTGGTATTTATAATATCCTCTTATTCCAGATGGCTGTGACTCAGAAGGCTACCACAAGAGCAAAGCAAAACGAGTGCGGACGACTTTTACAGAGGAGCAGCTGCAAGTCCTGCAAGCCAACTTCCAGCTCGATTCCAACCCTGATGGACAAGACCTCGAGAGGATCGCCCAAGTCACAGGCCTCAGCAAGAGGGTCACTCAAGTCTGGTTCCAGAACAGCCGGGCTCGACAGAAGAAACACCAGCACACTGGCAAAGGGAAACAGGCACAAGGTATCCTGACGCAATATTTTTTGCCTCGCAATTTACATAAATTTGCAATGCGAATGAAATGCGAAGTTTTTTTGTGTGCACTTTTAGAGATAACACTTTTAGTCTCTTTGCGTTTAGGGTTATCCAGTTTTATAGGCAAACGATGGATATTTCTGCGATGTTTTGAAAGATAAAGTGTGTTTGCACTTTTTTTTTATTGATAAATGCTGATTTTTTAAAAGGAATGTAGCGATGTTTTGTCTGTGTGTAATTCTATAAAAGCTTCTGTTATTCACAGTGATGCCTCGCGACTCGGACCCGGTGGGGTTTGGCCGGCCTATCAACCTTCACCTCACTTATTCCTTCCAGAACAAGCCCCCGTTTGTGCCAATAGGTAAATATTGCTGATTTACAATATTATTTTAACTATAACCCTATTTATATATATAACACTCCGTTCCGATTCATGGGATTCATATGGGCGGGAATTATAATAATTTTTCTAATTTAAATGTCACTTATTATACGCGGCACATAGATATGTCGCAGTCATCTTATTGAAATCGCCATTTTATTGAGTGACTAGCGTTTTTATCGAATGACGACATTATATTGAAAGACTAAAGGACAACTCGTCAAGTTGTTTAATGTAAAGACCAACGTCTTGACTGAACGTCATTTAGTCATTTAGCGTAGTCGACGATATATCTACTTTTGGAATATCTAGTTAGGTAGGTGATTTTTTTTTCTAATTTGCGCTCATACTACAGATATTTTATCGATAAATGTAACTTTGCGATTTCTAAATAATAAATAATATAACATAAATACATCCATTTAGTGTAGTTTTTACGATGACGTACAGCATATTTAAAACTTACCTTCATTATGTCATTCGTACTCAGTCATTTTCACCTCAAATTTTTCTTTAAGAGTAGCCGGCGGCGACGTAATAATAGATAAATCCATGCTGTCACACTATTTTATAACGAGTATCGCACTTAAATGTAGATTTAATGAAAAAATTATCAACACAGTGCTATCAGTGACAGCTGTACGACGCCATATTTGTTGGTGGCTACTACATTACAATCCGCTAACTAATTGGACGTTGACTGACGATTGTTCAATCAATGTTCGGCCTAGTCTTTCAATTTAATATCGTCATTCGATATAAACGCTAGTCACTCAATGAAATAGCGATTTCAATTAGACGACTGCGACAGATATATTATTGTAACAATATCCGTCGACACCGGGGTAGCACCCATTCGAGTTTCTTAGGGCGATTCTTCTCAGCTGGTTGAACGGGTTTTTCAAAAACTTTTTGGAAAAAGTTTGACAAGTTTCATTTGGAAATAAGGTATTTTAAATTGAATTTTTGTATATTGACACATTTTTGACTATTACAGCGCGGAAACGCTGCGAGGCGGGCTCTTCGATGATGCTCGCCTCGCTTTTAGAATTATTTATTTTCTTATAAGTATTTTATATATTTCTGTGTATTTTATTATAAGTTAGGTATATGAATATTTTAAGTATTTAAGTTCTTTTTAACCGACGTCCAAAAGAGGAGGAGGTTCTCGAGTCGGCATGTCTTTTGTCTATTATTACTCTGAGTTTAATGATCCGATTTACGTGATTCTTATTTTATTTGAAGCAGAATAACTGCCATTTGGTCCCATTAAAATTTTACATAGTTTGGCCTTGTACTTTTTATTTTATGAACATATTTCACCATTTTTCAGAGGTGATATATATTTGTCGCTAATTTATTTTTTTGGATGATTTATGTATAGTAGTTTCAGTACGGCAAATTATTAATATGTATGTTTGTTAGTTCCATCGGTCCTGTAGCTACGATGCTACAGACAGACTGATAGACACCATATTTATAATTTCCACCTCCTGTCTGTGTTGAAAGTTTTCGCGTCTTTTCGCGCGAGTGAAAAATTCCTAATTTGCCGTACTGAAACTACTATAGGTACATAAGTCATCCAAAAAAATAAATTAACGACAAATATACCTCTGAAAAATTGGTAAAATTGGTGAATATAGATTATAGATATACTATTATTATAAAGCGGAAGAGTTTGTTTGTTTGTTTCAACGCGCTATTCTTAGGAGTTCCTAAGAATAGCACGTTGAAACAAACAAACAAACTCCTCCGCTCTATAATAATAGTATATCTACGGTCCGATTTGAAAAAAATCAGTTTTTGTTGGATAGTCCATTTATAGAGGAAGGCTTTAGGTACGCTTTACGCTGCGACCAATAGGAGCTAAGCGTCAGTGCAAAAACGGGGAAAATTATTCACATTTGGGGACTTTGTTTTTTGTTGCATATAAACGGTTTAAGTTACTCAAAAACCACGCGAACCAAGTCGCGGGCACTGCTAGTACATAGTATAGACTCTATTTCGTAACTTATTGTTTTATGCCACATTTTAACCTATGTATGTTTTACAATTTCAGATGGCACATCTTTTACTGATTCATCGATGGACGAACTATCAGAAGACTCATCCATCCACTGCATGCAGAGCGAAGTGTAGAGCAACCCTAAAGAAAAGCATTTCACATCCTGTAGATATATCATTAGATGTTTCATAGACTGTAGATTTTAAATTATTAGATTTGTATGCATTTAAATCTTGTATCATACTATCAATTTAATATTTCTTAAACATATTTAATGATCTCTAATTTACATACCGTTAATTAAGAGTTGTTGCCTACATTATTAATATAATAATGTTACATAGACAGTTCTATGAATATCATGACGTGCTACATCACAATATGTTGTACGCGCCAACTCTTTATTAACGACTTAACCGTGCTTCAGATATACCCCTAGTTTCCCGAATGCAATTCAAATGAATGATCAACTAACATGGCATTCAAATTAACAACCCATATTGAACGCTGATTGGTGGAATATTATCAGACGGAAAGGAACGGACAGATATTTTATAATTACATCACGCTCGCTCGCTGATTCCGTACCGAACTACCGACACCGAACCGTATGTCAACTAATCGGTGTCTTTGGTGAATTAACCTTATCTGTGGAATTTTAACAAATCTTGCAAGTGCGAGCGTGATGCAATTATAAAGATAATATATATGTTCCATTCTGTCTGATAATGTTCTACCAATCAGCGTTCAATATGGGTTGTTGATTTGAATGCTATGTTAGTTGATCATTCATTTGAATAGCGTTCGGGAAACCGGGGATAGCCTCTTAAATATTTATAGTACAACCAGATTCTTAATGTCGTCGTTTAACTTACATTCACTAAACATACATTCGTAAATTATTGTTTTATAAAAATTATGCATTCTGACCAATGGCCCAGTGGTTGAGCGCGTCGGTGCTCAAGCCCGAATGTCGCAGGTTTTCTGCGTTCCTTGGTTCCATAACCAAATGTATCTTAATACTTTATATCCAATCATATCCATATATGATTGGATATAAAGTATTAAGATACATTTAGTAATATTCAATACATATATGATGTCTGGTACCTGTAACACAAATTTTTCGAAAACTTAGCCAATTTCCGAATTCGCGTGGCGTGAAAGCATCTATACAAGGTGCAAAATAAATGAGTGATAATACTTTAGGGTGTATATGTGCCTCCCATGTAGACTATACTGTGAAATTACCAGCGCAATGACTTCCCCCAGCACCACCAATTTTCCCATACAATAACAAAATAGTACCTCTTTCAGCGCTGGTACTTTCTCCGTAAACTCAATATATGGGACCCGTAAACTCTATATATTATAGCATGTAGATAGAATCTGTTATTTTTATAAATTAACGATGAAATCCGAGGGACATTAAGAAGTCTTAAAAGGTGTACAATATTTTTCTCTACGCTTATAAATGATTTACCTTGAACATTCATTGACCGGTACTTTTATGGCACTTTCATATTATCTGTTGGTAAAAGTAGGAAAATATTCAAGGTCTAACGTTTCTTGCCAGCAAATCAAGGCAATCGGCTAACCTAACGTTTGAGGCTTACATTTTCTAGGCCTAGTTTACCACAGACTTTACCGCAGATTGTTCCATTATTTTGTGACCGTCTTTAAGGCCCGTATTAATAAAAAAATATCAAACCCTACCTTACTTGAGAACCTATTTGACAGATAAAGAAAACGTTTCGTTTCACTTTCAAAAATGAAGAACTTTACTTATTTTTCTTTTTAAAACGTAAACATAAAGATTATAAAAATATAGATCATACTTATTTCAATGTTTTTCTATAATCTTTAATATGAATATTACGGTATAAAACGAAAGGAAATTAAATTACTATGTAACATAATAGAGTTGTTCACTTTTGTTAGTGAAACAAAACGTTTTTTATCTGTCAAATAGATTCTCAAGTGAGGTTGGGTCCGAGACTTCTTTATTAATACCGGCCTTAGAATGACGAGTGCGTTGCACTATTAAAATCAGTATGTTCTATATTTCCTACAAAAAGTATGTCATAAAATATATACTTATATCGTGGGTACTTGAATATAACTGGATACTCAATAAACGGCTATGATGCTTCCAATTTAAAAATCACTCATTTGCCGCGAAATAAATGCTATTGATTTGGGCGTATTTGGACGTGATTAAAATTTAGTCTAGGGAACACAATTACAAAACTTTTTTGATTTTTCAGCTTTTTTATAAACTCAATCCAAATTTCAATAACCGTACGTTAGCCGTAGAATGTGTCTAAATAGAAATACAATGTAGAGACAAAGTGACAGATTTCCTGTATCAATCTGTCATTTTGTCTATTCTCCCGTATATAAAAAAAGCAAGCAAAAAAAAGTGGTCACGCTAAGTTTGGCAGTACAAAATCATATATTTCCATTATAGATCTGTCTTTTTGTCTATTGTTACGTAGAAAAATACATACTTATTCCAAGTTGTAATGTCGTCTATTCTTCTATGGAAAGAAATGATTTCGTAGGAAATAAACGATGATAATATAGGATACCGTACCAAAGAAAGTGACCATAGTGCCTGTAAATTACCGATCGAGGAATGTTTGCCATAGTTTGTCGCATTATATGGAAATCTATAACATTTAAACCATTTTTAATGATAATACTAGATGAAACTTTAACTATTTATTATATTCTATATCGACTCTCATATTTAGGAAAAATACGTAATTAATTTTAGTATTCTTGTCCCAGATTATAATTGGCTAGGCGCACTGAACTTTTGGATGAAGCCACTAATGCAAATATAAATTCAAAATTCAAAATTTCGTACGTTAAAAATAGAACGCATTGAATCCAAATGTCTATCGCAAATGATTACTTATATTGTAAAATTGTATTCGCTTTTGATTTCCTTTGGTGGCTTTATCCAGATGTTCCGTATGTTCTATATGCCTATTTTTTACAATCTGAGATTCCTTGTATATTGTTTATTTATAACTTGTCGACGAATAACTTTCAATGTAACTTTTGCCATTTAAAATGTCTATATTATGGTTCAGTCTATATTCTGAGGATGTGCAATCATAAAATATTTAATAGATATGTTTGGCGCAAAATACCGTAGATGTTCAAAAACAGATTTAGCGCTAAATATATTTCATTTTAATTTCAAAATCAAAATCGAATGCAAAATTACAATTTAAAACGACGATTCCCGAAATACATTAAGACGTAGTATTCCTATATATATTTTAAATGTTCTTAATGTCTTTCAAGATTCATCATTTTTCATTGAGATATTTCTTGTATTCTTTTAACTCTTGAGTTGGCTCTAGTGGCTTAAATCTGGGTGTTGTTATTCTGAGATTTTAGCCTAAGTTCATACATTTCATATTGTATAAAGTTGTATTTATTTATTTATTTCTAGAAACTGTGATACGTTCGTTTGTATGTATTACGCCCACTAAAATATCAAAAGCAAGTTATGGTGTGCCAAATTGTTTTAATATATTCATGGTAATAAAACGTAACGCACGTAAAACATATGATGTTATTGATATTTATAATTTATATCTCTTTTAAATTAAGTTTTTAGTGAATTTTCAATTATTACGTACGTTTTACGTTATTACGAGTCTTTGAATATCCAGAAAATTCATGTTATATAATTCAAACTCTATAGTATAATCATGAGTATAATATATAAACTCCGCTAATATTTATTTTTAAATATTATATTATTGTGACATTTTAAATCATAATTTTAAAGAACATTATATTTGAATCATAGTAGATATAATCTACTATGATTCAAATATCCCATGATAAAGAAAATATAGAATTTTACTGTTTCATATCTAATAAGAGTAAAATAGCTGAATCTATTTGGGTATATATCAAGGCCGAATAGTCACTGCTTCTGTATTATCATTAAGTTAAGTATTATCAGGGTATCTAATTCCTAACCAGGTAACCGTTGTTATAATTTATTCGTATAATAATAATTGTTATGGTATTAAACGGACATGTCATCGATAATTGTATTGTGACTGCATTTCGTAGTTATAACACAAATAAATTACGAGAACTCTCTAACTGTTTATGAATTAGATTACCTGATACACTGGGCATTTAAAGTATATCGAATAAATGTTTATTAAAATATACTTCATATTAAATTCACTATAACAATAAACAGTACAACTTCGGTCATAATGTCTTTTAGGGGTCTTCGTGTTCCATACATTGCAAATGATTAGTCACTTTCTTAGGAAAACAATAAAAACTAAGGAAAATTTAGTAGGTACACAGTATATTGGTATCAAAAAATGTAACGAAAACTCACTTCTTTATCTTCTTAGCACTACGATATATTTATTAATAATAATATATAAACATATGCAATATGTAGTTTAATTCCGCTAAGGTATGTAAATATTATAAGCTTAATATAATTTAAATTGTAAATTACTGCTATATTATGTATAGTTATAGTCTCTTTCGCATCTTGTCAGTTGATGGAATGTATATCAAGTACTAGGTACTTATTGTGTACAAAATAATTATATTATGTTGGTTAAAAGATCTTTTATTTCTCTACATTCATAATATTTTTTTATTAATACTTATAACTTATGATATACCAAAACAAGGATACAAAACTTAACTTAAGATTTACCATAACATTATTAACTTTTCACTATTATGTTAATTATTTTACCTACATGACTAAAACTGGTTTTGTAATATAATTTACATAAAAACATTATTGTAGATTTACGCGTAAACCATAGTAAAATTACTAAGAAAATTCATTTCTACTGTTAATTTATTACAATGACGATCTTAGAAATCGCTAAGTGACTACACACGTGACATCAGTACGATACATATTTTATGATTTATAAGTGTAAAAAACTATGAGTTAAATAACATTGTATCGATCTGGCTATATTAATAACAGGAAAATATGATAAGTATATTAAATTTATGGATAGAAATACTATGAATCCTTATTTTAAATTCCAATTATATAAAAAACAATAATCTGACTTCAATTTATAATAATTATTGACTTAGCATGAAACAAGGGACGCATGTAAGCACTATTAAAATTCGTCAGTTTATGTACTTACAGGTTTTCAGTTTTTGTAAAGTTACTAGAGACAATATTATATTATTACAAATCAATAGTAAAATATAAAAAATGTTATTCCTATAAGTTAAGACTATTATAGTTTCTCCATAGTCGTGAGAAGAAGGTCCATTTCCTGATGAACTTGTCGTAAAAGGTCCTTCATCTGCTTTGGAGAGTCCAGAAGGTCAATACTTTGGGTGTAAGGGTTGTATCGGACACCAAAGTCTCGTGGGATTGTTTGAGCGAATTTTCTGGAAAATTAAATAAATAAATAAGTTTTCCAAAATACCAAATTTTGATAACGCAATGGTTAAACTTGGATGGGCAATGGCTACACACATATCCTTATAGCTTCATTTAATCACGCATATTCAAGCTTGTATCTATAGCTGGAATGTTTCTATTGAAATTTATAATTTAATGATTTTTCGTTATTCTTGGGACAAAAAATAAGAAATGGTAAAAAGTAAAAAACATTAAGTTATTGACACAAAAATAATAAAAAAAACATTTCCAAAATGAAGAAAGGTAGTATAAATCTCAAAGTTATAGTGGCTGTTCTTTTTACACCCTGTATACATTTTGATATTGCCATAATTGCGTAAAAAACAATTAAAAATTCTTACATCATCTTCTCCTTTGCGTTTTCAAAGCTGTTGGCAACGAAGTATATAGGTTGGTACTCTGTGATAGGATATTTCTGCTGTCCCGTCACCTCTGGTTCGAATTCCATCAGTTGTGGCTTGTCAGTAAGGCAGTATTGGAGTTCACCGAATGATGAGAGAAGACCAGCGCCAAATGCCTTCAACTGGCCTTCTTGACGGCACAACCCGAACTCAACAGTAAACCAGAAACACTAGAATAGGAAAAGGAGAGTTGAGTTAGATATTTGCAAAAAGAATTACAACGTATCCTAAATGTGAGTAGTATATACAAGTTTTGTAACTAGTGAGTACCTAGTATCCCATCAAAAACATAACTTGTAAAAACTGCCAAGTCTCGCTATTTGTTTTTCTACCGTCAAAAGATGTGAGATACATGTTATGCCTAGTAGAAGTTAGTTGGTCGGTCTAATAACATCTTATAGTAATCATAATCAATATTATTAGTAATATATCTGGTTTTAAATAAGTAAGTAGATTAACTTGGCAATCGCATGAAAACAACGTAATATTTATCTCACAAGTGATACATATGAAATCAGATCGTTTAGTGCGATTGCCAAGATTTTTTTAACCCACAACAAAGATATAAGGAGTTGAAAATGGCCTGAACTGCTTCGAGAAAAGCACTGCCGTGCCCCCAGATACTTACTAGTTACAAAACTTGTAAATAATGCCAAGAACAGAATTACGTACGGTTGCCAATTTCTCGATATAATCATCAGGAGCTCCCAGCGAAGCGAGTCCAATTTCTTGTGAGAATTGCGCGAAGGCCGGATCGGCGAACAGCGGTGCGTGACCTAACAACTCATGGCAGACGTCGGGTTCAGGAGTGTACAGAGGTCTGGATTGGTGTCTGATGTATTGGGTGCTGTGAAACACCCTGAAAGCCAGACCGGCTAGGAAGTCTCGAGACGAGAGGAGTCCCGCTACTGGCCTTAGCGTAAAACCGGTACAATCTGTAAAGCATTGAATATTACTGATTGGATGTACGGATGGTTCTTGATGGAAATTCATGTTCACAATAGTAACACAACTTTTATTTACCCTTTTTATTACGTTTTAATAAGTTTTTACAAAATCACGACCGGTATCGATGATGATTTAATCGAAACCGGCCGTGTTTTTGTAAAAAATTATTAAAACATAATAAAAAGTGTAAATAAAAGTTGTGTTATTATTGAATGCTAGGAATAATATGGCAAAACGTCAGGCAATTCAACCAGTTAACATTGTATTACACAACTACAATTTTTGTGAAGAACTATAACTCGAATATGTAAAATATATAGTCTATGGTACTTTTGCTTTTATCACGAACCGATGGACGTCTCATTATTTGAAATCGGATTTTTGGTACTACAGTGGAACCAACAGTCGAGTATTTAAGTAATCAAAAATACGAACCTTTTAAGAAATTGGAGACATCTTCTAGCTGTGGTATATTATCCTCCCTGTACCCACAGTTTTCAATCAGAAGTGGAAATACATGGTTATGTTCTTTACACGCGTGGGTTGGGTACAACTCTATGAGCTTCTTGAACACTTTACCCCATGTTTCTACCTCTTCTTTGGTGTAGTCCACGTGGGGTAGTGGCTGGCCATGCTTATAGTTGTAAGCAATGTCAGCGAAATACTTCCTTCTTGCTCGATACTTTGGGTCTGTAAATCCTGGGTGTTCGGAGTCCAACTCAGCGCCATACGAAAGTATCTGGTTGGCGAACCTGTCCAAATCTCTAATACGTCTAGGGAACCAAGGCACCACAGCTGAAAGAATTTAAATATTCTATTTGAAGTTAATTTTTTTTCAGAAGAGCAACACTATTATGATTTTACAGTAAGAATTTACAAGTAGTAAACATTTTAACGCTATTGTGTACGGTGAATAAGTGAATTAAAAAAAATTGTTACATAGTATTATGTTATTATATAAATTAGTAGTCAAGTGATCGTCCATTATTGTATTCTGCTAGCCGTATTCACATTTGTGCGACAAGTGGTCGCTGGTTCGAATCCCGCCGAAGGAATAAAAAGTTTTCTGTGTTCCTGGGTCATGACATTAATATAATAAAAGTATTAAATATATTCCCGTTGTCTGGAACACAAGTTCTTCGGATATTTATCACGGGGCCAGTATAACGTGGTGTGAAGCGTCCATAGATATTATTATTTAATATTAAAGTTATTTAAAGGCACTAACACCCACTTACATCTGTTATCCTTGTAATTCCTCGAAATGATGTTCAGATACCCAGTACCAGTCTGAAGCTTATCGACTGCAGCCGCAAAATCACCGGATCCATGCTCACATTCCACCATGAACTCATACCCGGGACGTCTGGTGGAAGACCTGGACTCGATGTGGCTGAGATTCACTCCATACGAGGAGAAAATGCTCAAGAACTTGGCGAGAGAACCGGCTTCGTCGCGCGTGGCCGGGGAAAACAAAAGCCAAGTGGTTCTGTTTGAGTCTCTACCTTCAGCGATGTAGTTGCCATCCTTGAGTTTGGGCTGCAAAGTATTATACGGTGTTATCTCAAAGAAGTATAAAACAAAATAGAGGGTAAATACGTTTTAATTAATCAACTACCCCTCCCCTTTAACTTTTCTACGGGCGTGGTTAAAGGCAACAGGGCACTGATTCAAGATGGCATCGCTGTTCATCGCCTACGAAGTTCGAAAACAAAATATTATATGTGACTAGATGTGCCCGCGACTTCGTTCGCGTGGTTTTTGAGTGACTTAAACCGTTTATGCAGCGCACGCAACGAAAGTCCCAAATGTGAATAATTTTCCCCGTTTTTGCAACGTTTCTCACTGTCGCTTCACTCCTATTGGTCGCAGCATAATGTTATATAGCTTAAAGCCTTCCTCTATAAATGGACTATGCAACAAAAAAAATAATTTTTCAAATCTGACCGGTAGTTCCTGAGATTAGCGCGTTTAAACAAACAAACAAACTCTTCCGCTTTATAATATTAAGTAGATTTGACATAAGCTTCGCTAACGTATGTTTTCCTATTCCCATTTTGGAAATCTGAAAACTGAGCTCGCTAACCCGCCTGCCAAACGTGCCGAGTATAGGCAAATTCTCCCCATGGCCTACTTTAGAAAGGATAATGTCCAGTAGTGGACGTCATAGCTGAAATTATTTAAAGTAACTTTTATGGGTTCTGATCCGATTTCACTAAAAATATATTTTTTGTAAAGATATTTTAGCCTGGAAACTTACAAGTTCCTATCTCTTATACCTAGTTTAGAAATGGGAGGAAGAGTTACAACTACTTAAACATAATTTTGGCTGTTTTATAGTTATGAGGTTTCTAAGAAATATAACAAAATAAGCTGAATTGATAAAGCGTTCCATTTTGCAATATCATTTGACTAATAACTCTAAGATAACCCCAGTCGTATCAATGCACAAATTATTACGCACGTTTTTAAAACACCGATAACGTCTTAATTAGTTACTTGTAAGTAATTTGATAAATGTTGGAGTGTTTGCATCATTTTATAGAAGATATCATCGAACGCGCATGAGGAAATCCCAGAGGGTATCTATATCCATATCGTACGTTTCCCTGCAATAAAATGTAGCCTGTGTGTTATTTCTAAACTTGCATGTAGGTACCACAAAGTAGATATATAATAGAGACACTACCTAGTACTTAAAAATGGAATCACCCTAATACTGGCAATTCGACAGGCTATTTTTGTTTTCTTCGATTTCCAATAGATACAGGGTGAAGTCCAGGCACATTCCGGAAACCGACATCTAGCGCGACAAACGTTAATAGTAGTGACATCTATTGCATTTTTTTGTAATAAACATAGATTGTATGGGATGGTAGGCCGATGTACTAAATTCATCCGAATCTGTGAGTTATTGCGTGAAAGAGTTCCAAACTTTTGTGCATACAGCTTCGCTTTAGTTTTTGTTTTAATAATTTATGGATGGATAACTAGTTGACAGTGAACTATTTTAACGTACAATGAATCTACCAAGGCACTTGGCACCACGTCTGACACCGTCAACCATGGGTGACCAATGACCATGGGTGACTCTTCTGTATTGCGCACAACTTGGGCATTATATAATAACTCCTGCGAAACTGCGGAAATCGGCGGAGAGAACTAAAAATATATTATACAAAGTGTAAAGTAGTGAGTGATAAAAATTTACAGGCGTAATTGTCTAGTAAGTAGCAAACATACTGGAGAGATACTAATTTGAAATATTGCAAAAAATTGTTCAAACAGTATTGTTAATGTTTATTCAACTCGTGGACTTTTATCAACTAGTTCGTAGCTCTAGCCATTATGATTTACCGAACCAATCAGGACAATAGATAATGGACTGATTAGTTGGCTGCATATCACTGACTCAGGTCCGTATTAATAAAGAAGTCTCAAAACAAACCTCACTTAAGAACCCATTTGACAGATAAAACAACGTTTCATTTCACTTTTAAACGTGAACAACTTTATTAATGTTACATAGTACTTTAATTTCTTTTTTTAATATACCGTAATGTTCATATATACATTAAAATAAGTATTATCTATATTTTTATAATCTTTATTTTTACGTTTTTAAAAAAGAAAAAAATTAAAGTATGAAACATAAGTAAAGTTCTTCATTTTTAAAAGTGAAACGAAACATTTTTTTTAAATCTGTGAAATAGGTTCTCAAGTGACTCTTTCAGCGCAGCTGAAAAAAGATAATAATATTATATACGCAGTAGTACTCATTTATTTAACGCGTTGTATAATTAAAGCCTCGAAAGTGGTAGTGGGTACATTGTATAATGTACCCACTACCACTTTCGAGTGCGTATGCACGCAAGACTTATTATTATATATACTTAATTGACTTATTATAGCACGTTATTTGCTGAGTGCGAGATATGATGACCTCTGTAGCGCAGTGGTTGAATGCGTTGGTGCTCGAGCGAGAGGTCGCGGGTTCGAATCCCGCCGAAGGGACAATAATAATTACGTGTTCCTGTGTCACAGTTTGTGTATTAAATATTAAATTTGTGTATTAATATAATAAAAATCTTAAATATGTTTGTAGTATAAAAATGTTAAATATATTTCCGTTGTCTGGTACCTGTAACACAAGTTCTTCGGATACTTAGCATAGGGCTAGATTTACGTGGTGTAAAGCGTCCATAGATATTGTATTATTATTATTATTTGTCACTCATTTATATGACATTGAGTTTGTTACTATTTTGCCCCTATAGATAAATAACTTAATAACAGTAGTGGTAAAAACTAGTTTTTCTATCAAAAGTACTAGGTAGTACTTTTTTATGATGATTGAGTTGATATGGTTCCATAAATTAAAAAATTAAAGGAAACTTTTTTCATATTACTCTTAAAAATCGAAACAAATAAATCTTTAAATTGCAAACTCGTTTTGGAAATCATTTTTATAATATCTTTTAGATATCAAATAATTCGGATTTGGATGTTCTTTTAATTTTAAGGGCCCGTCTTATATTCAATATCATAATCTGAATGGTTCAAAACCACTTTTTTTATTTTGACCAGCACTACGTAAATTATACTATGTTACTCGGACTATTTATTGATCTATTAACAGATTTTTCAAATAAATCAATACAATACAAATACACATAAATACAATACGTAGTCGGGTATAGAGCTACTAGTTTTTCCTTCCGCAATTAAAAATATTATGTTTTAACACCTTTATATTGGTCACGCGTTCATTGTAAACTATTATAAACAAGACCCATCTTGACAGTCGGATAAATATTTTCCAATTTTTTTTTTAACAGATTTTTCAAATAAATCAATACAATACAAATACACATAAATACAATACGTAGTCGGGTATAAAGCTACTAATTTTTCCTTCCACAATTAAAAATATTATGTTTTAACACCTTTATTTTGGTCACGCGTTCATTGTAAACTATTATAAACAAGACCCATCTTGACTGTCGGATAAATATTTTCCAAATTTGAACTTTAATGTGCGCACCTGATATAGTCAATAAAATATTGCTGCCATCATTAAATGATAATATTTCCGCTTTGAAAGAATTGTACCAGTTAAAATAATAAAAACTGTATTCCAATAATGAATTATTCCAGTAAAGAATTGTAGTAGTAAAAAGTAATATTCGCATAGCTGGCGTGTCGCAAACATAATTACCTTATCAGGTGGGGAACTTGAAAGCTGTTCTTGGTCATTTACTTGTATATCCATTTTCTTAACCGACTGCTACAATGAGGTTACGTAGTACAGGACAACACTCGCGCGTAGCTTCGCCGACAGAAACGAAGTATTGCGTCGTGTCTCGTATATATGCTGGACGACGGATGACGTAGGTTGAGGGTAGAGGCCTATAAAGTGTGTCTCACCAGATTCACTTATCAGTGGACCGAGTGTGAAAAACATTCTACGTAATCAAATTTGCGGAAAATAATAATAGGCTCCCACATCGACGTCCACGGCTAGTTTCGTTGAAACTACAGCGACGTAGGAGTGATTTTATATTGCCCAAGTGTCTGCGCAATAAACAAGGACACAGTATTTTCCCTTTACTTTTTTGCCCCAGCGGGACGGTTACCCGACACTATTGGAAAGAGAAAAAGCGTGACACTCTTTTACATGCCTAGCCTTGTCAGTAAATCAGGCGTGATTTTAGGCCAGACCTAATCAAACTTATCAAATTCATTTTTAGATATTTCAACACAGGAACCAACCCCACGAGTGGCCTGGACCACGTTGGAGTTGAATATACTTGCTGGAAGTATTCCTACCTGGAATTTATAGGCTGACAGAACTGCCTAGGAGGCACTACAACCTACTAATCCCTTAGTAGAAACACGGCGGAAACCCAGAAGACTCAAAGCGTATTTATCTGGAGAAGCAGAAAATCCCGGGCCAAACCGTTCTGGGAAGCACCTGCCCCGGATTTTATTAGCTAAACGGTCAGCCTTTTTCGGAAATCCCGGACTTAAGTCACCATAATATGACGAGTTGATTGGAACACATCTGCTTCACCAGAAGGTTAATATAAGTTGCATTACATGAAAAAGTCTTAAGGAAGAACTTAATCTTATCATTGTCAATATTGTCGGAATAACCCGTAAAGAAAAATACTCGGTTCAGTAGGTTAGTTTTACCCATTCTTCTTTGGGAATATCCAATATGATATTATGTTGATTTATATTCCATCGCGTGAACACAGTGCCGTGTCTAAGGGACTTATTTTACGGTATGAACTCTTTTGATGGTAATCTGTGGCACAACGCAAGTGGTATTTCTTGCCGGTTGGCACTGACGCTGTTTGGCTTTACCACAGTTTCAATTAATAACAAAGGTGCCTTCCGGTTGCAAGGAAATAACGTTCTTAACGAAAGGTTCAATCACATTACATTACACTGAGTACACAAAATAAAACAATGAAGAAATAAGAAAAAGTTACATGTAAAACAAGACAGATTACAGCATGAACAAAATACATGAAAAATAAATTAAATTAAATAATAATAATTCGGTTCAGAAGGTAGGTAATGTAATGCCTTTATCGCCGAAAAGGAGACCATTATTTATCATACTTAAACTTTAAAAGAAACAGGATGATCAATCATGTTATTTCCTTGCAACTGAATATTTATATTACACGTCAAAAACATAAACATACCCAAGTATTACGTAATCCTAGACTAAGTATATTTCTGTCATAAAAGTCTACACCACTTTGCGTAAGCTTGTTATGTTTAATAAATAATTTATAGAGGAAATAGCTTATTAGAAATTATGCTCTACAATAATTCATAATTATTAGCTACCAGGCAACCACGTTAAAATTCAAGTAGTTACCAGCTAGGTTAACTTTCTTAAAAAATAAGCAGAAACATGTGTAATTCACTATACTAGACACAATCTATCCGGGCGACTTAGTACCGCCTTAGAGTGAAATTGAGCACAGACAACAGAGCAATCTTTTGAACCCTCAGAAATAGGCACCAAAATTCATTAAAATCGGTTCATCCAGAGAAATTTACTAACATACACGCTTAAAGATTTATATACATACAGGTTGTTTCATGGTTCGTATTTTATGCCGAATATAGTGTGAAGAGAATAAGGTGTAGAGCATTTTTTGTTTTGGCAACTCAATTATTTTTAATTGGCTCCCAGTCTGTACACACGAACGCACTGGTCGTTGACCTAAGAGCTGACCAGGATTGAAATTCATCTCTTTTGTGACTTTTATGGAGATTAGTCGCGTTATGGTAAGTAGTTTATATGAGGTGCCAAAACAAAAATGCTCTACGCGTCCTTCTCTTCACACGATATACGAGTATGAACCATGGATCCTGTATAAAGAAGGAGGTAGATTAGCGCTCACTATTTTGTAGAAGTTTTGTAGCCATTCTAGTGTACTATATAAATAAATGTCTGGAGAAAGACCTTCCCATCAATCTTTACCACGGGTGTCGTAAAAGGCGACAGAGAGATCGCATCCGGAAATTGGCCTCGTTACCGGACATTATTATTATCTGAAGAGCTCGTCAACCTTACTACCAAGCGAGGCGAGTATAGGCAACTACCCACATTAATGAAGAGGCTTATGTATGCAGTCGGATGGATTATAACGGATGTAAAAAAGAACAGTCACTATAACTTTGGGATATTATTATACTACCTTTTGTCATTCTAGAAATGTATTTTTTTAATTTTTTTTACAAAAAAAAATTTTTTTTTGCTTTTTCTTTACTACAAAAAAATAAGAGAAAAATACTTTTTGACAAAAAAATAACAAAGTTTTAGTGACTGTTCTTTTTAGACAATATAAATAAAATATTTCCTTTTATTTTGGCATTCTGAGATATAGGGTACATATAAATCGCACGCGCCGTTAATTGCTTGTTGTGTTTAAATGTTTCACTATTAAGTTGTTACAGATATATACAAAGTTACATAAGTACACTAATGCAATACAACAACTAGGTTGCGTTTGAGTTTTTGTCGATGATAATATATATTTATGTTATTTATTGATGTCTCGATATTTTATATTGTGATACATTACTCGTGAATTGTGATAGAAGGTCACATCGGATAACTTTTTATGATATTAAACTTATAAACAACTTTCATTATTTACTTCTTTGGTGAACTAGTAGGAACATATAGTTTTATTTAATCATTGATTCCTCTACACGTTACGTGCTTAATTGAATATTTTAACCGACTTCAAAAAAGTAGGTGATGATATATTATGTAGCAACGTAAAAATAATAACAGGCAATTTACAAATAATCTTAAAAATCACAGTTAAGAATGGATAAAATATATTTAAGTGCCTGTATAAAATTTTTTTGAGTAAACTTTACAATGGCGACTTCCGACACTCCTGACAATTTTTTAAATTTATTAAAAAAATACGTTAAAATAATTAACGACGTCTTATATCAGTGGTTGAACGCCTCGATTCTAAAGCTGGAGATCGTGGGTTCGATTCCCGCCAAAGGAACAAAAGATTACTGCGTTCCTAAGTCTTGGATGAGTTATAAATATAATATATGTAACATGAAATTATCTACACTAATATTATAAAGAGGAAAGATTTGTATTTTTGTATGTAACGGCTGGACGACGTCAAAAAGTACTGAACGGATTTTAATAATTCTTTTTTCATTAGAAATCTACATTATCACTGAGTATATCAGATCAATTGCTGTTAGTTAGTCTCGCTAAAACTCGAGATCAGTTGAACTGATTCGGCTATTTTTGGTCTTGAAATATTTGTGGAAGTCCCGGGAAGGTTTACACGGTTTCCATGCTCGACGAAGTGGGCACGGGTCAGCTAGTTAAATATATTTACGTCGTACCTGGTAAAGGTACGCACCACAACTCACAAATTGTACGGATACTTAGCACGGGACCCGATTGAGGTGGTGTAAAGCGTCCATATACCTATTATATTATAAAAAATATTATGATTGAGTTCGTGTCAAATTAAGATGAGAAACACAATTATCGCATTGACCTCAGATAAAGGTAACTGACCTCATACTCTATTTTATTTATGCTGACGTAATTATAATGACAATGACTTTTGACTTACTTTGTAATAATAATAATTAAACTTTTTAAATTACAATAATTGAATAATAATAGAGCCAAGACGCTAAAGCAAATACAGAATGAAAAGCGAAAACAGTCGACTATACTCAGAAGATATTAAGATTTGCCTTGCTCTATTCCTCTTCTATATAGGTATACTCGACGAAAACAGAGGGATGTTATAAGTTTGACGTATGTGTATGCCTGTAGCTCCCAAATGGATGAACTGACTTGGATCAGGGGCCTTACTCTCCAAAGTGATTCGATTTTAATTCAGTTTCGATCGTGCCGCGTACTTCTCATTAAATTGACGTTCGTTTATTTTGATTAGCAGTCGATTGAAATAGGAGTACACAAAGTTACGATCTAACGATTTTCTTTATCCTGGTTAGTTTCAAAGTGATCCACCAAATAAAATACCAAACGTCGTTGAGATCGAACTGATTCTCGATTGTGTCGAGAGTAAGCATGCTAGTTTTTTAATTTGTATTTTTGTTTGTAACGTGAATGACATATCGAGTGTGCTCTTAGCTATATGTCATCATCATCAGCATCGTTCACTGCTGGACAGTTGGGGGGTTACTTTAATTTTGTAAATAGTTAATATTCTGAACGTCTTTCGAAACTATGGTATATCCCGTTTAATTTTAATCCTAACGTAAACAAACCCGTCTATGACACAAACTAGTTAGTGATGCGAATACATTCAATGATTAATTATTTATAGTTACTTTCTACAGCCTAGTGTCAAAATGGCGGTATTTTTCTGTAAAAGATTTTCATTTCATGTTTAAATATATTAATAATTGTTTACTTGCAATATAATGTATCGAATAATGAAGTATGATCCTTTACTATTCCTTTATTTTATAGCTTGGCTTAACAAACGCCAGTGGGTAAAGCAGGAACAAGTAAGTATTCATATCATTATCGTAATAGAATCGAAAGCGCCAATACTCTAGACATTCGATAATGTTACGATTAATAGTAGTTCCTGCTTAGCCTACAGTTGCTAACCACAGTTTCCGCGTAATCAACAGATCTTAAAGTCAAACAAAAAGAGGGATATATTTTAATAAGTAATCGCCGCAGAATGCGTAAATCAGTTAAGTAGGGAATGGGGTCACTTGAGGAGTATAATAAATATAACAGAATAAAGCAATCAACTACATTGTGATAAAATATTTAATAGACTTGATAGCTCGTAGTTTATCTCACGTAATATCACAAATCCGCTTTATGCTTTGTATTAAGGTTACCAATATACACTACACATCAGTCAGCCCAAGAAATCCATCTGGGCGAATAACAGCTAAAAATTATTGCACAGCAGCAAAATTAAGCTGTTATTCACTTTAGTTCACTTATAATTTTTAAAATCTGAATTTAAACACTGCAATGTGCGATTAAATTCAGATAAAAAAGTGACGTAATTAGCTATTTCAAATCACCAAATCAACGTTTTAAAACTTTTGTCTTAGTTCGTTATTAAACAAATATAGCTATATTTGCATATATATCAGACAAATTTTAGCCATGTTTTGGTATGGGACACGTGTATTGATGATCGCAGCTTCAACCAGACTTTTAAATTTTATTGTATATGGAATGTCTAAATTGAGAATTCAGCAGAAACTGGTTTAAGTTATAGATAGTATTATTAAATTATTACCCCGATGTTAGCTGAACCAAGATAACCGACAGCTCAGCGCATTAGCAAATACCAAGTTTAAGTGGCAGTTAGCTAGATATACCTCGTAGAATGGCCGCTGGGGCATCCCCCTAGCTGGGCAGATTGACCAGGGCTATGATCCAAGATGACATCGCTATCTATCGCTTACGAAGTTCGAAAACAAAATGTATGGAATTAGACATAAGCTTCGCTAAATGACTCGTATAATATTATAGCGATGGCATCTTGAATCGGGGGCCTGAATCGTCCTAGCTTAAGAGGAAACACCACGAAATTTTTTCCATACAAAAATAGGGGTCTAGGGGATTTCTATTTCCTCCCTGGATAACACCTCTAGAGTAACAATTTTTTTCCTGAATATTAATGGATATTGTTTGTACGTCCCTATTTTTTCCTTTTTTTAATAAATTATTTATTTAAAGAGATATGCACGTTCAAAAACCTAAAAAAAATGACCAGACTCTCCGCTATGTTTAAATATCTAGGAAACAGATTTAACTACAATAAACAACAAAAGCAAAAAATAGTAACCTAGCTCAATTCTTTTTTTAGCTAATACAAAAAAAAATATTTAAATCGGTTAAGTTTTGGAGGAGGAAACAGGAATCACCTAAACGTCGATTTCTGGTACTTTTAATAGGTAATTTCAGTCCAAGTTGCAGTTGTCTCTATCGCGCTAGTGCTGGTTAGCTAAGGCACTGCGAGACAGCAATAGATTTTATAAATACCTATTTTGTATTTCTCTCAACCGTGGTGTTTCCTCTTAACGTCGACGACGACTCTGATGTGTGTCATGACTTCAGCATGTTGTTGCTGAACCCACCAGTCGCTTCCGTTATCCCGTCCCCGTTAAGCATCCCATAAAGTAAACATGTACTTTTATGCAGTTCTTGCAGTTGTGAACTAAAATGTTTAAAATAAACATCATTATTAAGAAACCAAAAACCCAACTGCAAAGTTATCTTCTCTTATATATAAAAATGAATTGCTGTTCGTTAGTCTCGCTAAAACTCGAGAACGGCTGAACCGATTCGGCTATTGTTAGTCTTGAAATATTCGTGGAAGTCCAGGGAAGGTTTAAACGGTTTGAATGCTCAACGAAGTGGGCACGGTCAGCTAGTAATATATATTTTGTTTGTTGTTGTTTAAATTATATGATTGAGAGACTCTCTGATGATGTTCAAATTATTTTGAAGACAATAATTAGCACCTTAGATTATTGAGTAACACTTCCATTACGCAATAATCGAAACGGTCATATTGATGACAAACATATTTATAGTCTATGGTAATTATGCATTCCTGATGATGCATATTACATTTTATGGAGCCAAGTCATTTATCCGTTGCTATATAATAACAAGAATCATGTTTATAAAATGATCTGCTCATTTTCGTATAATTTATGCTTGTGAAATGTTACCACTTGATAACAACAGACTAAGTAACAATATTTACTTACAAGATCAATACCCACTTATTTTACTTCATCTTCATTCTAACTTACTTCTTGCTTCCAGCGTTCTATGATTCTATACACCTCGTCCTTAAAATAGTTCATACAGCGTTTATATAATAGTTTTAGTATTATCGTAAATATCAGTAAAGGACGAGTGTATAGGGCCATAGAACGCTGGAAGCAAGAAGTAAGTTAGAATGAATATGAAGTAAAGTGAGTGGGTACCTACCTCCAAAGGGTTAAAAATTTCTACTGATTGGATTTTTAGGGTTACGTACCAAACGCGTTGTATGTGGGGTGGCAGACTAAGGCCCGTATAAATAAAACAATCTCAAACCCAACCTCACCCTGAGAACGTATTTGACAGAAAAAAAAACCTTTCGTTTCAAAATGAAGAATTTTACATAAGTTACATACTTTAGCTTTTTTCTTTCTTAAAACGTAAAAATAAAGATTATAAAATTATACATTATACTTATTTTATTGTTTCCTAAAATAGTATAAAAAGAAAAGAAATTAATAAAGTTGTTCACTTTTAAAAGTGAAACGAAACGTTGTTATATCTGTCAAATAGGTTTTCAAGGTGAGGTTGGGTTTGAGGTTGGGTTTGGGTTTGGCCTAAGAATAGCACCAACTCAGCCTCGAATTTTGCGGAGATCCCGCCGCTCCCGCGCCGCTGCCGCTCCCGCCCCGCTGCCCGCAAAATTTAAGGCCGAGGCTAACGTGTGTGGATACATACACACAGACACACGCATGTGTGTGTGTCTATCTATCTGCCTGTAGCATCGCAGCTAGCAGTAGTTTGGCTAAACTGATAAACCGATGTGGATCTAGTTTTGGAACGAAGTTCCTTATCGCGCGTTGTGAAAGGGGGCTAGACAGAAAAAATTCTTACGAAAAGTAGTCACGACACTTTTTGCTATAGTAAGCTACAATAGTAAGCTGTGCGGCGTCGCATGTTTCTCTGTCTGTCTCTCTCTCTCTTATAGAAAGCAAGCCAGATATTTTCATTTCTATTTCGAATTGAACAGCAGTGGGTCGACACTTCCATATAAAAAGCCAGACCCCCAAGCCAGTCACTAAAAATACGACTTTATTACTTTTGAAATAAAGTCTATAATTGAATAACCGCAAGGCTTCAAGTTTGTTATGCGAATCATTACCAACATACAGAATTTTTATTTTGAGTACTCAAGGTTGGTAGCAGTGGATCGACACTTCCATATAAAATGACAGACCCCCAAGCCAGTCACTAAAAATACGACTTTATTACTTTTAAAATAAAGTCTATAATTGAATAACCGCAAGGCTTCAAGTTTGTTAAGTGAATCATTACCAACATAGAGAATCTTTTTTTGAGTACTCAAAGTTGGTAGCTTTGGAAAAATGGCGATACGTCACTTTTTTGGTTGTTTGAAAATTGTAAAGAACAAACTTCTGAAAAATTTGATTTTTGCTTGAATATCAAGTGATTTGGCTATTCAATTTGTGCTTCTATGTTAAGTTTTGTTGCGTATCACGGATTTCGTGTGTTTAATTACATTTTCACCGACTCCTGGAAAAGTGAGATTGCAATATTATTTTCGTCTGAAAATATTTCAACTAACATGGAAAGTCGCATCTGCAAGAAGTGTGCGATTGGTGGAGTACGTAGACTCCCCAAATCGACAATATTTCTTGCAAAATTTCTTCTTGACCCTGATTGGTAAGGCTTACAATTTTTGTACCTTTGCATGTAATGTCACCCTAAGGGTTTTGGCACTCATTGTGTTGGTATGTATTTAAATCAGTAATAAAGTCTAAGTAATCCATCCAATTCTATATTATAATATAAAACTTGTTACTTGTACCTCTTATGCTATTTACTTCTTAAAGAGGAAATATTTTATTGCTTTCAACGAATAGGGCTCTTTAACTATTGGATCCATTCCAAAACTTCTTCCAGTATATCCATATTATCCAGCAGTAACATAGGCTACTGTTTTGATTCCTGTGAGAACTAAGTCTGATGACTGCTTTGAATGACTAACAAATTATTAATAAAAAATACCTTTCAGATGTCGATTATGGGTGAAAGCATCAGGCATTGAAGATTTAGTTTATGTGCCATGAAAAGTTGCATATGCTCAAGTTTATCTGTGGTGACCACTTTGCCCGTCAATGCTTTAATGCAAAAGGGAACCGGTTGTTAGCCAGTGCAGTGCCAACTGAAGGTCTCATGAGAACCCCTTTATCTGATGTCGCAGACAAAATTAAAAGAGCGCAACAACAAAATAAAGACCACTAAATTTGTATGTTGTGTATTTTTTATTATGTTACACGGGTAGATATATTTAAACATGGATTTTTGATTTTTTTTATTTGATTATCCATGTTTAAGTATTTTCTTTCTGTGTAACATTTTTTTTTACCTACAAAAAAACCTCCGAGGCCCCACCTACCCCTAGAATATTATCGATAGAAAGGCCCAACACTAGTATCGATATTCGATAATAATTCGTAACTAGTCCACGTCACTAGAACTGTCAAACTATGATATGTCTGAAGGTTGGCAGTATTGTTTGTCGGTGATCTAAGAAATCTCTAAGTTGGTACAAGATGCAGTCTAACTGTCGATGTGTGCGTGAGCTCAATTGTTTCTATGGGAGTGCGGTCTCTTAAAACGTAGTGATTATATTCTCTTTGTTGAACAGTGTGGTGTCGCGACGATTTGAGTCTATACAGGTTTTTTGTAAATAAAATAAATAATAAAACTTCGTTCCATCCGGGTGTCCCTTGACACCTTTCAAGTTTTTTTCTTAGTTTGAAAGCTGAAGTGGTGAAGAGTGCACTTAGGTATAATTCACCACTGTCAGTTCTATGCAATTAAAAATTTCTTACATAGTCGTAACTTAATCATTTTTTTACTTATTTAACTGTTAAGTTACCTCCTTGGGACTTAAGACAAGGATTAAACATGTCATAGCTTATCCAGTACGTAAATATTTTTATTATTACGTAAGGCGGAAAGGTCTTAAGGTTTTGCAACATACGACATCACCGGTTCATTAAAAAAAATAGATAAATTGAAGCTTTAAGATTATGCAATAAAACTATTAATAATTAATGTATTTATTGAAAAACAACATAACAACATTGTACCTAAAAATAAAAAAAATACCTGTATAATTGTGATATGAATGATCTTGCATTGGGTCTGAGTAGGAATAGTTACATATTAAGAGGAACCACAAGGGCCGTTTTTCCTTAAAGAAGAGTCTACGCGACCCCTGTTCCCGGCCACCTGATATGTATGATAATGCCAACAGAGTAACAATTTTTTCCCTAAATATCTATATTTACTATCAATACGTCCCTATATTTTCTTTTTTTCATAAATTAATTATTAAAAAAAGAAAAAGAAAATTAGTTTTGAACATAACGGATGATCAAAACCTAAAAAAAATATGGCCAGAATTTCGTCTGTGTTTAAACATACCGGAAACAAATTGGACTTCATTTTATGATAAAATCGAACCATAGGAACATAGCTCAAGCCTTTTTTTAGTTTATGATGCAAAAAGTACCCAAATCGCTTTAGTTTTGGTGGAGGAAACAGGGTCTCCTAATCGCCGACTTATCGTAATTTTAATAGGTAATTTCAGTTCAAGCTGCTGTTGTCTCTATCGGTTTGATCGGGCAGTTGCGGGACAGCAATATACTTTACAAATACCTATTTTGCATTTCTCTTGTTCAGGTATAAATCCGCCAAAGTATCTGCCCCTTTCAGTTTTTGTATGTGTTTGGCGCAAGTTCGTGGCGCTCAACACATCTCGCATTGTACTCCTCTACAATTATTATGCTAGGGAGCAGGCATCGTATCCCCCGTTCCGTTTCAATCCGATCTTAATATAAATAAAACTCACTAAGTATATTCTTTGTGCTATCGGAAACGATGAGATTAGAAAAATAGTGTCACGCTTAAACGCGTAAGCGCTGCTGCTCATACATAATATATTCCCTCTGTCACCTTTTATTTTACTTCACCCACGGGAAAGATAGTTGATCAGGTGCTATTCGTACTCCATCACCCCTTGAAACCAATTTTAATGTCATTTAATCACCGCGCTACTAAGGTTAATAACGACACATTAATGTATCGAATTTAAATTTGATCAAATTTCAATTTCGCCGGATTTGGTATTGATCTAATTTTAATTTTGTCGAATTTCAATTTGGTCTAATTTCATTTTGGTCGAATGTAAATTTGGTCTAATTTCAATTTTTTGCTAACATTAAGATCACATTGAATCTGAACAGAATATAATATTACAATATATGTTCAATCATTAATGTTCTGCTTCTTCTAAGTACTTGTCGTAGGCTTCCTGGTTCATTAGCTTCTGGACTTCACCTGGGCTAGTCAGCTTGACCTTGAACAACCAACCTTCCTCGTAACACGACTTGTTGATGATAGATGGCGTTGATTCAACTGCGTCGTTTTTCGCTGTTATCTGAAATTGTGAAATTATAATTAACTATCTGACCAGTGCCTACTGCGTTGACCATACATTACGAAATACATAAAAAAGTCCATATAAACCATGTATGGGATTATTGTGATTGGATGATTTTTAAAACGGAATACAACTATTCAGCTTAATCATCATCAGTACGTTCGAGTCTCCATGGAACTGTTTGCATGCTCATCCCTCTTGTCAGACAATCAGGTGATCTGCGATAATGACGCTTGAAAACCGTGTTTTTTAACACCTCAAAAGCCTTAGTAGGAACGCATTGAACACTTTTCAACTATATTGAAAACAAAATAATTTTAAAAAATAAGTCTAGAGTCCTATTTTCGCCTTTAAATATAAAACGCACTAGACAGCCGGTTAACGGTCGAACGCATTATTTATGAAAATTTAGGAATTGTCTTAGTTCTTCTCAACACACAGGGAGACAGGGAGTTATGGAAAAAGGTGGAGGAGGCTTACCCAAACAGGAGTACATATCTCACAACTACTAACAATAATTTTAAGTATACTTATTTCTTCAGTTTATGCTATACCTTACTAAAACACTGCAATATATGACGAAAGTGTATATGTCGCAGTCCTCTGGTTGAATCTGCTTATTTGATTGAATGACTAGCGCAGTCATGGCGTCAAAAAGCTCGTAGAGATTGCAATATGTTGATATATTTTTTGATTAATTTACTTTATATTAATGTGCGTTATAATAGTACACATTCGAAAATTTTGATTACAATCTTTCAAAGGTTGTCTAGAAGAAATTGCTATTATAGTAATAAGGCCGCCTTTGTGTACTGTCGTGTTTCTGTGTTGTTTGATTTCTTTTATGCTGTGTATGTGTAACTTTTGATTTCATTTCATTTGATGTTTAAAAATAAAATATCTGATATTAAATGGGTGTCCTAGTCTCGGATTCATGGAATCTGTTGGTAAAAATAGAATTAAGTGAACACGCTAGTCATTCAATCAAATAATTCAACCAGATGACTGCGATATATGGAATAAATGGCCTTTTTTACTATACTTACACTGCCCGACACTGGTGTGTACACCTCGCTAGCGGCTTTTACGCTCTCTAGCGCACCACACTCGTCTCCTGCTGTTACGGTTTTGCCCACTTCAGGTAGCTGTGCGAACACCACCTCACCTAATGAATCCTGAAATACAAAATAAGTGAAGCACTTCAGTTGATATTAAACAAAACGAATACATTCATATGACGAGAGTGGTTAATATTTTGGCAAAGCCTCAGCTTGAGGAGTACCATAATAAGGACTTATAGAGTATCACGCAGAAAAGTTGGTTGCATTATACTTACTTTAGGTATACGCAACCCACTTTTGTACGTTTTCTGTTTAAAGGCCATAAGGTATTAAATAGTATAATAACATACGGCTGATGTTTTCAAAACTTAGGTATAAACGTTTTTATTATAGTTTCCAGTTCATTCCATCTCCATAATATAATAATGGTCTTAAATCTTATCTTACATACGTGACTACGAGTAACAGCTGATAATTAAAAAATCATCGAAAACTAGAAAACTTTTATGTGGTAAATTTAATGAGATGATAATATACAGGGTGACCTGAAATTCGATACATTCCTTTGAAAGACAGAAAGTAGACCTCATGTACAGTAATATTTTTCATGACATCCCCTATCCGAAAGTTGATATTTACAAAGTTATTGAAATTTCAATTTTTTTTTCTTTTTTTTCGACTTTTTGACTTTGACATGACATATTTTTAAAAATGTTTGTCTTTTTAGTGATTCTTTTATGTATTTTAACCGTCAATGAGTCAAATAATATTTTTAAGGAATAAATATGGACAAACTAAGCGAGAATTTTTCAATATGAGACATGAAACTGAATTTTCTCTTAAGAAAAATGCACATATTTCTTAAAAACAGGTAATTTTCTTAAAAAAAATGTATGATACAATGCGTACAAATATTCTAAATAACTTCCTTATCTCATTAGCTTTCCAAAAAGGTGCAAATGTCTACATAAAAATATGACGTTGTAGTAAACATAGAAGTAAAATGAAATAATGTCTAAATCTATTTATTTGCGATAAGGTTAAAATAAAAGGAAAAACTTGAATTTAATTACGTTTATTGTGTTTAAAAAACATCAATGGTTAATTAAATTTAATAATAAATATTTTACTTTAGGTCTTGTTCAAAATGTGAGCCTCTGTTTCTGATACAGGCTCGTAGTCTTCTCCGTACCTCTGTTTTGATTATTCTGGTAGTAAGACTAGTTTTGATTTCTTCTGCTGCATTTCTTATGCGGCTTCTGAGCTCCTCTACATTAGTTATGGGTGAAGTATACACCAAAGCCTTCATATGACCCCAAAGATAAAAATCACACGGGGTCAAATCGGGACACCGTGCTGGCCAAGGAATTGGCCCGCCTCGACCTATCCAGCGATGTGGGTAAGTTTGGTCCAGCCACTGGCGTACGCCGAGGCGGAAGTGGGCCGGGCAACCATCATGCTGGAAAATCATATTACGACGAGTTTCTATTGGCACATCTTCCATTAAACCAGTAATCTCCTCTCTTAGGAAATGTTCATACATTTCACCATTTAAATTTTGAGGCAAAAAATGAGGTCCAACTAAATTATTATTAATTATACCCATCCAGACATTTAGACTGAATCTGGTTTGATGGGCTCTTTCTTTTTTCATCCTGGGGTTTTCTCCTTTTGGTGCCCAGTAATGTGTGTTGTGGAAATTGTTTATCCCGTCACGGTCAAATTTCGATTCATCCGTCCACAATATTCTTGAGAAGAAATTGCGATCCTCCATGTCTGCATTTATCATAAAACGGCAGAATTCCATTCTTCTAACCGGGTCTCCCTCTTCCAGCGCTTGGACAGGTGTGTAGTGAAATGAATGTAGACGCGCTGTGTGTACTGTAAACCACACCTTCCATTGACTCAATCCAAGTCTTCTAGCTGCTGCTCTTGTAGAAATAGAAGGATCATTTTGAAAAAGTGTTAAAATTTCTTCTTCTTCTTCTGGAGCATACAAACGAGGTCTGCCTGAATCGCCACGTCTTCTATCAACACGGCCGCTTTCCCGAATTCGTCGAAATGTTGTTGAAAACACTCTAACGTTTGGCACTCGTCGATTCGGAAAACGTTCAACGTATGTTCTTCGTGCAGCAGCAGCATTACCACTACAAAGTCCGTAACAAAACAAGATGTCAGCGTATTCATCGTACTCAAAAGCAGCCATCGCGAAACAAAAAAAATCACAAGTAGAAGTAAGGGTGTAGTTTAAAGCAACAATACGTCCGTACACGGCAATAGTTGACTTAAAACTAATATAAGCTATTTAATTTGCTCTCTAAGCCAGTCGGTAACTCATTGACAAAGGGCCGCGACGTAAGTACCTGAAACATTCCAAAGTTTGAACAAAGGAAACAATTGAAAAAAAAGGTCGCCTCAGGTAGAGTAATTCTTGAGATAACGTTACCCGATGATTGTTTTGTCTTTGTTTATTACATGTTCATATTTTTATCTAGACATTTGCACCTTTTTGGAAAGCTAATGAGATAAGGAAGTTATTTAGAATATTTGTACGTATTGTATCATACATTTTTTTAAAGAAAATGACCTGTTTTTAAGAAATATGTGCATTTTTCTTAAGAGAAAATTCAGTTTCATGTCTCATATTGAAAAATTCTCGCTTAGTTTGTCCCTATTTATTCCTTAAAAATATTATTTGACTCATTGACGGTGAAAATGCATAAAAAAATCACTAAAAAGACAAACATTTTTAAAAATACGTCATGTCAAAGTCAAAAAGTCGAAAAAAAAAGAAAAAAAATTGAAATTTCAATAACTTTGTAAATATCAACTTTCGGATAGGGGATGTCATGAAAAATATTACTGTACATGAGGTCTACTTTCTGTCTTTCAAAGGAATGTATCGAATTTCAGGTCACCCTGTATATTTTGTTTACGTTTCTCTGAATTATCACTATCAGCATACAAATTTATTTAATTAGTTCAAAAATTACAGCAAGATAAACACGCGGACAGACGAACTAATCACGTGCTTAGGTAATGATAGCTGATACCTACGATTGACCACTCTCAATATTATTATGGTGTTAAGAAAGTTTGTAAAAATTGCATCATCTATAACTTAATATAATGTAAGTATTAAAAAGAAAAAAAAACACATTAACACCTGAGGCATTATGGAATAATGGATCGTGTAATACTTAACGTCATGTGCCTCAATTATAGAATATGTTTTTGGGTCTTTTTAGGGCCCTAAAGTAGTCTATTGGATGTGAGTAAAGATACTGGAAGTTCTATAGAACTCTATTTTAATATGTACAACGCATTTCCTATCAAATACCTATTCATTTAAGTATTGGATGTAATTTGCATATACAAAATTACATCATCAAGATATTATTATCTTATTTTTATACTTTGTATGTATTTTTTTTGGACTACATAAGTGTGCATACTTGCACCTTTGGTTCCCAGCATCCTTGTGATTGTATTGGTAATGACTGTAAGTCAGTCTCGTCCTAAACTACGACTAGAATGGTGACTTGGGATATGTTCTTATTGAAACGTGCAATTATTATATTAATGGAATAGACAGTATAATAGATTATTCGGGACTCTTCGTTTCATTTATCTCTACAATACTAAGGCCGTGTTTCACCAAGCAATGTTAAAGTTAATGCCATGTTAAAACACCATGCCATCTCATTCATTGTCAGGAAAAACGAGAGGGATAACATGATATTTAACATGGCGTTAGCTTTAACATTGCTTGGTGAAACACGCCCTTAGTCCCGATTTCACCAACGCATGTTAGTGTTAACGGCTTGTTAAAATACCATGCCTTCTCATTCAGTGATAGGTATTACAAGAGGAACAACATGATATTTAACGAAGGATTAACTTTAACATTGCTTGGTGAAACACGCCCTTAACCCTACAAGGGCCATTTGACATTCAGTATCGTCACTCGGATATATAACACTTGTGTTGTATCAGAATACACCACAAGCGTTATATCGCGCTAACTGTCAGTGTAATGATTGTATTTCTACCGACCTCTGTGTTGTGTGACACACATATAAGAAGACAGAAATCAAATATAGTCTCTTAGGGGGAGCACCAACCTGGGCGTAGCTTGAGATTCCAACTGTCCCTACTCCGGAGTCCACAGACACCCATTCGTGCTTCTTTGTGTAGTATCGACCTGAAAATTAAGTTAGAATAATAAGGTCAAGAAATTGAATTGAATCCTGGCAAATAATAAGTACGATATATTAAACATCCGTTGATGTACTCAAGAAATAAATCATACACAATCGAATCTAAAATCTTGACGCCAGCTTAGAAAAATATTTTTTATGATATATTTTTATTCAAAAGTAATATGTGATAAGTATCTATATTTTAAGTTTCATTGTAATACACTAATGATATTTTTATTCATTTTAAAATCGTATTGAATTTACAGCTATAAAGCTATAAAGCTGTAAATTCAACACGATTTTAAAACCATGCCTTCTCATTCAGTGATAGGTATTACAAGAGGAACAACATGATATTTAACGAAGGATTAATTTGAACATTGCTTGGTGAAACACGCCCTTTTAAAATCGTGTTGAATTTACATCTTTATTCCTATCATAAAAAACATTAAAAAATTACAATCGCCGCAGCCAAAGAAGCAAAATATTATACATTCTTTCTTTCGTCTTTCGAGTCGACTTTCGCATTATCACAATGAAAACATTCGCAAAAGCTATTGTTGCAGTTACGGAGCGCGTAGCAACTGAAATTTTCTCTTTACAATAATTCTTAACTCACACTGGCGACGAATTGAAATATAGATCTAATATTGTACTAGTTAAATATTAAAAGCTGAACAGTTTGAACACGCTCCTCTCAAGTCCTGCTGATTTGAATTTTTACTATCTAGGGTGGGTATATACTTAGAAGAAAAGGAGCAAAACAGCAATGAATTAAGTTGAAGTGTGCAACTTACAATGTTTCAGAAACGAGGGTTTCATTTCACTATTAATTAGAACTAAGTACTTAGCCCTAGCTAATTAGTTAAATATTTACTTTTGGCATCGGAGCTGTATAAGGCTCTTCGGCAGCAGTGGCTCATGCTACTCCTGGTCATACTACTGGCCACGCGAATTACACCACACAGCACCATCTTGTTATGTTTCTGTAAAAAAAACAATAATCATTAAACATGTATCAGTATATAAATTACGATTAGGTATAGTCTGATTCTCCTTTCGACTAGGATCCGTACCGATGTAAATGATCTAGGTATATGAAATTTTACCTCGTCATTATCTAGGGGCACGGCAGTGGCCTCAACAAGTTGAGCACGGCAGTACCATCCTTTGTTTAAAACAAGTCATTTTCAAAAATAAATTTTAATTTATTTAAATTGAATAAGTATAGTGAACAAAAATACATTTTATTGTAAAAAAGCGTGGGGTGCTTATTAAGATATTAGTAAAAAATAATTCTTCTACTCATATCTGTGAGTAAAAATTTCATAACTTTTCATGCACCCCACCCACGGTTTTCTTACAATATTTTTTTCATCAAAACCATAACTGCTAAAACAGTTATGATTTTGATGGGATTTTCCTTTATACTTCGGTGACATACACGTAAGTTTGAAGAATCATAGAGCTTTACATTTAGATTGCATTGAATAGGAACACAGTATGTGAGAAACATACGAGATTTCTGCGTACCTTATTTTAAATAAAAAATATTCTCTACTATCCCTTGTGTAAATAGGCGGTGCTTCGTATTAACATTGCTACAATAAGTTCATTCAAGTAGTAGCTAACGCCTTGACACTATCATTTATCGGATAATTTTTGTACTAATGTATGATTAAATGTTATTGATCTATGAACAAAGTGAAGCCTTGACATCATTATCACGAAGATAATGAGCCCATCGTAATACGCACACCAGATTACTCAAAAGTCTAACGACGAAAATAATTTTATCACTAACAAACAGTTATTTCTTGTAAATAAAAGTTAGGTATATATGTCGCAGTCATCTGATTGAATCCGCTATTTAATTGAATGACTAGCGCTTTCATTGAATCCTGTTTTTACCAACAAATTTTAGAAACCGAGACTAGGACAGCCATTTAATATTTTAGTTTTAAACTTCGAAATTTCCGAATGAGTACTAATAAAACGAACATTAAAGTAAATTAATCAAAAAATATATCAACACATTGCTATCTGTACGAGCTGTTTGACGCCATTTTATAACCGCCTAGTGATTCAATTAAATAACCAGATTCAATAAGATGACTGCGACATATATACGACCTCTGTGATGGCGGGTCCTCATGCTGGTCACGGGTTCGAATCAAAGGAAAAAATCTATGTTTCTGGCTCATGGATGTCTGTTAAATATTTGTGAAGGATAATTAAATTATTTAATATATTGTATATAGTGGCTATAATAAGTGATAATACCTTAGGGTGTGTGTTGGCCCGTATATTGAGTTTACTGTCGTTTTTCCAAATTTATACTTACTTTTTACTATTTTATGCTTTATTGTGAATTATATACCTACATAATATACATATTGTTTGCGTCTTCCTACTAGTTACTGATGGAGAATTATATGCTTGGAGCACATTATGTTTGTAATACATAAAATTAAGAACAAAATATTGGTCTACGATGTAAGCGATCAAACTAAGGCTTTAATAGCCTCCGTAACCTGTGATAACAGCCTTGTCAAATTATTATAAAATGACTGAATTAATTTAGGTACTATAACGATAATATTCATGGACTCTTAAGAGTCTAACCATATATTAATATTTAAATATTCTATATTTTTTAAACTTATTTGTAAGCCTATCTCTATATTATCAAATGTAAAACTCAAGTGCCCTAATAGGATACTCTATGACAAAATGTTTACCCTAGAAATACTCCGTCTGATGTATACGCTATGCCATTAGGAAAAGAATATTATACTGAGAATTAAATTATAAAATATACCTATATACTCGGATATTAGATATTAGAATATTATACTCGGAATAAATATATATTGTATTTGTTTGATTTTTTCGATTTAACTGAGAAGACACCAGCACTAGGATCCCTGAGAATCATTAATATCAGAAAGCTTCGCAAATAAAGTTGGATGTTACTCGTCTACATAAATATTAAGAGATAATCAATGACTATAAACAAAATTAGTAGTAACCCAAATTTAGAAGCATTAAACTATAATATGTTATAGCAATATGTTTAATATAATAAATTATAGCTAAGAACACTCTCTGTCACGTCAGCTTTAAACTAAAATAAAAGATAAAAAAAACAGATGAACCGATGCGTTCGGGAGCGTCGTCACAGATATACGAGTACATAGCACAATTATGTTTTCATTGGGGGCTAAAATGTAGTCTTCGCTATAAAACATAACAGTTTTAATTTGTCTCCACCTCTCTGTATATTAGGTTATATTGTCTAATAGGTTTTTTTAGATAAAGATAGAATTTCTTACCGTTTCGGGGTGAAGCGTCCGGGTCGATCAGCTATCGCGGAGTGAGTACGTGAGTACTTATTGACAAGCACTCACATCACTACATCTCAAATTAATGTACAGACAGCAGCTAAATGTTTTGAGTGAATGTCCCGTTTTATTTTAAAACTAACATAAACATTAAACACAACCATAGAATAGTTGGTGATGCGAATACAGTACCATGATCATTATAGTTTGCGACTATGAATCCATAGACTATAATCTACAGTCGGCAGTGTCAAAAATTGGTTTGTTTAGGTTGAATTTCAAAGGGACGTAATACGTAATATTGTAATTACTAGTGGTCCTGTGATTGAAATGCATATCATTATATATCATATGGTAATGAAGTAGAAACAAAAATAAATATGTTGTGACTAATTAAACGTGTACCTGACATCTAAACTAAAAATATTGGTTAAATAATAATCTAAGGAATGCTATTGTTATTTTTGATAAAAGTACTTCTAAAGCATGTTTCGCACGTTTCACTACATATAAACTTTTAACTGTATGCCAAATTTTAACAAGGGCGTGTTTCACCAAGTAATGTTAAAGTTAACGTCATGTTAAATATCATGTTATCCCTCTCGTATTTCCTGTCAATGAATAAGATGGCATGGTATTTTAACATGGCGTTAACTTTAACATTGCTTCGTGAAACACGGCATTAAACCGGCTTCTGGTGCTAAACAATGATATTCAATAAAAAATTTATCAAATAAAAATTTGTTTATAAATTCATTAGTGCTAAAACAGTGATATCTACTTAAAGCAGACTGCATATCTCTACTAAAATTGTATACCAGGGCCCTGATTACGTAACTCCGGTCGCTTTCCCGTCTCTCGAGATCAACTGCCATTGTGACGTTACATCTTTTTAAAACACGATTTAAAAAGTTAAAACGTCAAAATTATGACATATTCATTTCTTAAATCGTCTTTTAAAAAGATTTAACGTCACAATCTCTCGAGATCAACTGTCGATCTCGAGAGACGGGAAAGCGACCGGAGTTAGGTAATCAGCGGCCAGGGCCCTTATTCTGACTGCAGGTGAAGCAGTTGTGTGAAGTGAAGCATTAGTAGAAGCTGGAACGATGGGAAGGGATGGAAAGAATAGTTCTAACAATAGACATACAAGGAGTATCGAGGGCATTCGAGGGGTCCAGAAGAGTTGAATCGATCGAGAAGATAGATGGAGAAAGAGGATTATACAAAACAATATGTAGTAGACAAAGGATATTAGAGATGCGACGAAGATTATCAGGGTATAGAAATATGTGATAGAACTTTCTCAGTCTAAACAAAAATGAATGCAAGATTCTGCAAGAGTTCCAATTTTGTTAACAGATCTTCGGTGATGTCAGGTAGCAGGAGTTGGCATAATCAAGAATAGGGAAAATGAGTGTCTGTATAAGAAAAAAAAATTGTATTCACGGGCAAGAAGTTTTGGAGCCTTCTTAAGATGTGCAACGAGTGA
The DNA here is from genome assembly GCA_905187575.2 of Celastrina argiolus. Lineage (NCBI taxonomy): Eukaryota > Metazoa > Arthropoda > Insecta > Lepidoptera > Lycaenidae > Celastrina > Celastrina argiolus. Next base: position 20,121,264 of record LR994583.1, read on the forward strand.
TAGTGGAGTGGACTATAGGAAAAGAACTACTTTTTGTGTCTAAAGTAGACACACCGTAAAATATATCTATAAAATATAATAATCATTACAGAACTCTAAAAACGTAATGTAGTTTTTTGTCTTCTATCACACTTGACAACGGTGTGATGCTGATAAAATCCAGTGAGGTTATTAGCAAAGTTATAAATCATATAGTATCGATAGTTACGAAAGCTAGTGATGCGCACACAAGTCTCAGATGAATGAATTAAAATAATATGTGCTTAGATTGTCAAACAATAAATATGACGAGGTGTTTTCGAACGTGTAGAATTTAAATTAAAAAAAGTTCTATCTGTTGTACTTACCCCTTACCTTCTGAAGAACCTCATCAAAATATAGGCTACAGCTTCCCGCTAAAAGAGATCAGCAATCACAAGCATTATTATACTAGACTATAGGTACAGACTACAGATCATAGGTGTAGACTTATAGACTATATATCTTTTTTTTTAATGCTTAATATCATGTTTTCTATCATACAGTAGGCTAGTGCGGTAGATACAGCCTTTTCTTTACATAAGAAAGAACCAAGCCCCTATAGGAGTAGTAATTAATGAATATAATCATCATCATCAGCCTGAAGACGTCCACTGCTGAACATAGGCCTCTCCCAAGGACTTCCACAACGACCGGTCGTGCGCTGTCTGCATCCAACGGCTGCCCGCGGCTCGGACCAGATCGTCGGTCCATCTTGTGGGGGGGCGCCCTACGCTGCGTCTTCCAATCCGTGGTCGCCACTCGAGAACTTTCCTTCCCCACCTGGTGTCTGTTGATATGTATGAATATAATATCGATAATATTTATAAATCGTCATTTGCCCTTCACTATACTAATTATATTTGTTTCTGCTCCTTATCTGTTATCACAACTGGAGTCCATGGGGGGCATGTTGCGTGTGAATGTATAAATATTATGAATAAGCCTTACGTCAATATTTGCTGATAAATATTTAACTAACCTTATGATTGCCATACACGCTACGGCCTACCGAAAGGTCTACCTGTGCAAGTAGTTCTCTCATGTTAAACACGACGCTAGCGTTTAGTTAGAGGATTGTCAAATTCCACTCCAATCCTAAGGTCTTACCCCCGGTTCCCGAACGCTATTCAAATAAATGATCAACTAACATGGCGTTTAAATCAACAAGCCATATTTAATGCGGATTAATTGAATATTATCAGACAGAAAGGAACGGACAAATATCTTATAATTACATCACGCTCGCTCGCTGATTCAAACCGTATGTCAACTAATCGGTGTCTTGGTGAATTAACCTTATCTGTTGAATTTCAACAAATCTTGCATGTGCGAGCGTGAAGTAATTATAAATATATGTCCGTTCCTTTCTATCTGATAATGTTCTACCAATCAGCGTTCAATATGGGTTGTTGATTTGAATGCCATGTTAGTTGATCATTCATTTTAATAGCGTTCGGTAAACTGGGGGTTAAGAAATTAGATTTTAGAGTAGGTTCTTTTTCCACGAGGAGGGCGGGAGACTCCTCAAGGATCTCTTGTGGGCCGGCCCAACAGGATATGTCTGACTCTACTGGGAAAGTGGCCCAGCAGCCTACGGACTTAACTCCTTCCTTTCACATCCTGCTGCTATCAAAACACATCTTTTAATAATTGAAGACAATGTAGCAAAATTTTGATTTCAAGAAAAATTTGTTCAAACTGTCACTTAAAAATTTTAGAATATGCTATCTTCTAAAATATAAAACGTAAAGTATTAAGTACATTTATCTAAAGATCCGTCTCTAGAATCAATAACGTAATACGTTACTACATATCCTAAAATGTTTAAGAGACAGTTTAAACTCAATATATTTTTTTTTGCGACATAAAAAACAAATTTTATCACCTTCAACGATTCATGTCTTCAATTATTTTTTTATGATCTGATCAGCCTGCGTTGTCCTAACCAAACTTGAAAACAAAATTTTTTGTTGTTCCAACGCGGGAACCTCCGGGTCGAGAGCGAAGCTCTGAACCCCTAAACCACGGAGGCGCTGTTCGGCTTACTTTACCGTGACTTCACTGTATTATAGTGTTTTATAGTATTGCAGGTCGAAATTCGGAAAACTTATATTTTCTAGGTATTTTTACTCTTCATTTATATTTGACGACCTCCGTAGCGCAGTTGGTTGAGCGCGTTGGCGCTCGAACGAAAGGTCGCGGGTTCGAATCCCGCCGAGGGAACAAAAAGTTTTCAATGTTCCTGGGTCATGGACATGTATTAAATTTGTGTATAATATAATAAAAATCTTAAATATGTGTATAGTATAAAAGTATTAAATATATTTCCGTTGTCTGGTACCTGTAACACAAGTTCTTCGGATACTTAGCACAGGGCCTTGACGTGGTGTGAAGCGTCCATAGATATTATTATTATTATATTATTATTATTATTCACTATAATAAGCGAGCTTAGATATATTCTGGATTAAACGAAGTCATCTAATTATTATTTGAAGGTAGATCCTGCAACCTTGAGAGGATGACAACAAAAACAGTATTTAAAATTAACAAACTATTTAATGAACTCTTTGCTGTTTTCTTTACAAAACTAATGTAAGTAGGTAGATATATAAAAATATACTAGGAATAGGTGAATCAATATTGCTACATAATAATATAATGTTTATCTAATAAGCTAAAATAAATCAGTTAAAAATCTTACTTAATCCTTATTAAGTAGATATAATGATATAAGAAAATTGCATGCGTATTAAAAAATAATTCATAATAACTACACAATTGTTTAAACTTATTGACATTATAATTTTTTTAAGACACATAGACGACATCTGGGAACATCGCATGAAGAAATTGTAAACATTTGCTTTTTTTGCTCTTATCAGTACAACGTTCCACATAAGACACCTTATTGAATTACATAATATTAATCATGTTATATTTTATTTGAGGTAACAAGGTGTTGCTTGCGACGAGCTGAAGATGGCGCTAATAGACGAGTAGGTCGCCGCGACGGCTCCCACTACTCCCAGAGCGACCACGGCCCAGCAGAGCAGCTTAGACCAGCCAGACGTCTCACTGGAAATTAATTAGGTGTTATAAGTAAACATCATTCAATGAACGTAAATTCACGAAGAAAAGATAATTTTGAAGTGAATACGTCACTACTTCTTATGTAAAAACTATGTAACTAAAGATATAAGTACTAAAATATAAAGTATCAGATATAACTAATATGTTAATAAATATTTTTCAAGTCAATTAACTTGTGTTATAGAATATAGGTGATAGAGCCTACAATTTTCAAATAGCAATAATGAGTTTACAATACTTTGCATGTAACTAAATGTAATAAAGTGCAATATTATCAGTGAATTTGGAAAGAATATGGAAAGTAGAACGCTATCTTAGTTTGTATTTTAATGATTGTAGTAGTAGGGCGGGATAAAGGTCACTGCTCTGCAAGTTCCGCCGACCAGGGCCAATATGGAAACCCGCCCTCAATATACCGACTAAATAATAATAATAAATAATAAAAACGACTTATTTTTTATTCAACAGTCACATTTACTTTACACTACATCACGAAGTATCAAAAATATCAAAAACTAAACTTAACATACATAAACATACATTATGTGGATGGGTAGTGTAACGCAAAACAGCTGTTGATTTGGAGTCCACTCAGGTAGTCGATCGCGGCATAGTACCTACCTAATACCGATACCGCGATCCCTGGTATTATGTGGATCCAGTTGTCTGGCGAACGACAGATGCACACCGGCAGAGTTGTACAATAATAAAAAAATTAAAATATGCAATATAAAAGTAAATACATAATTATTATAAAATAAAATAAATCTTACCTTTGCACCTGTCCCTCTGCGGGTGGCTGGCGGTCCAGCTTCAGGAAGCAGTAACAAGGCAGGATGAAGGTCAGAAGTGCGATGGAGGTTCCCCCGACCAGGGCAAGCACGGTGTAGAACCGCGGGATACTCTCCCCAATGAACATTATGCCGGCCATGATGGAGACGCGAACAAGGATCCGATGGCCGAGTGAGTCTGAGGAAAAGTTAATTGTAACAGAGGAGGCAAAGAATCAAATTGGCACTACCGGATGTTCAACCTACAACAGCTAAAGAGCGGTTGTTGTAGTGCAAGATTATAATCGGAAGTATTGTAACATACGAGTAGTAAACAGAAGTAATTAACAGAAATACTTAAATAATGAGAACAAATCTAAGTTAAAGCTATGGTGTGTCATACATGAACATGTCTAAAGGAATAAGCTTCTTCTTCCAAAGTGGCTCTTAAACTTTTAGTAACATTCAAAGACCGTAAATTCCTTGTAGGTCGCCATCATAGTGGTAATATTTTGTTAAAATATGCAACATTCCTAATATATGCTTCTATGTTAAAAACACAACATACCTCTAGGGATATTATACATCTCCTCCATCTCCTGGCACACGGGGTTGATGCTGATGATGAAGGCGGAGACAAGCTGCACGGCCATGAGAATATTAGCAGCCAACGTCAGTGGTGTCGCCGTAAGAGAAGTGATAAAGTTGGGTCCCGCGCTCTCACCATAGACGGCGTAGCCAGCGATTGAGATTGGCAGGTAAATAGCCATTATAGCTGGAAACAATAATAGAAAGTGCGATTTTAGGATTCAAGAAGGGACCGGACTAAAGTGATTCTTAAGGAAGGTTTGCATGTATAATAAATGCATAATATAGTAGAGAAACACTGATAAATTGAAAGGTTTCTAATGTGATGTCGTAAATAAGCACGTTTTTTTGCGCTTTTATTGCAAACGCTGGCTGAACCCTATGAGATAGACCAAAATAATGTACTACTGTATTGTTCACCTTTAAAAGTTCAACAAAAAAGTCCGCGATGGCATATGTCTATCTCTTAGGGATAACTCCCACCATAACCATTTTTATCCATTACTAAAAAATGGTTATTTACGAAGTGATTTTAAACAATACAGCATTAATCCTTATCCAATTAAGTACCTTAAATAAATTGTGCATTTATTATAGATCAATATGCTTTTTACAGCATGTAGGGTAAGTTCGCCTGTTCGCGTCCATCGCCCTATTCGCGTCCATTTTGCGGAGCGCCCTATAAAAATCCTCTAAAATAAGTCAACTAACACACTTATCAAACGAAAAGTCATTACCGATTATACCCAAATGTATAAGTGACACGCACGCATATATAAAAGTTATGTGCGTCAAACCAATTAATTAAAAAAAATATGTCAATCTCGGACGTTCAATTAGGAAGCGCGGATTTTTAGATAAAAAATAGTGTGCAGAGGCGCGTTTGATAGTAAGTTTTTTAATGTTTTATGTGAATTTTTAGATACATAACAGTTTCTACACGTTTATAGTGAAACAAGGAATAATATTACTTATGAATTTGCTTATGTTTTTTATATTTAACTAATAAAATAAGGTGGACGCGAATTACTACATCGAATTTTACAAAACTTCCACTTTGCGTCCGCATTGGACGCAAACTATACCGATATTGGATATAAATAAACCATATTGCGTCCACTATTTTTTAAACAATTGCTTGTAAAAATAATTTCAAAATAAACAATATGTTTACTATAATACCTAATTATACATTTTTTTACTAAGACGACGGGTTTTTAATTCTATGACGAGTGAAATGTACTGTTAAATGTGACGACATATTAAATTCAGATGTAGAAGACGATAATGAGAAAACATAGGTTCTGACCTATTAGATAGTGTCAACTAAAATGCACGCAATTTGTTTTGGCCAAAGTTATTAATTGAAATTCTAACGCCCGGTTTCTGAAAGGCTGATCAAATTGATCAATTGATCAAATCAGCTAATCTGAACGCTGATTGGTGAACATCACTTCGCAGTCACTGTTTTCAGCGTTCAGATTAGCTGATTTGATCAATTGATCAATTTGATCAGCCTTTCAGAAACCGGGTGTAAGGCTATAATATATATATTATAAACATATATGCTTAATACTATGTTTATGCTATGTTTATAATATGATATATTATAAACATACCTATATCATATTATAAACATAGCAAGGTATTAGATACCTTGCTATGTTTATAATATGATAATTTATGTATTCAATAATTCTTTTAGTTATATAATTAGACACATATTTTGCAATGATTATAATCATTACCTTGTAATTTTAGTGTAAAGTTTGTATACAGAACTGATTACTGTTCATCTTTAAAGTTGCAATCAATACCTACTTGCCTATAATTACTTAATTTTAAAGCTAAACCAATATTAAGAAGAATTATTTTTTTATAGTAAGTAATTTATTTAATTACTTATAATAATTTTGATTTTTTAATATTAAAATATTCTTATATATAGAAATTGTTAAAATACAATCGTTCTTTACAAATTCTTGAATATATCATCCTTTTTTAAAAATTAAAGGGGTGATATCCTTTTTTAAGCTGCTGGACGCAAACTGGTCCACGAGTGGACGCAAATTGGATTTTGTGGACGCAAACTGGGTAAAACGCCTAATTCCGAAATTTATCTATTTTAAAAGAAAACACAAGATGTTTCGAACAAAATTGAAAGTTTATCTTAAAATAGACTATTTATCGAATACATTACACTAATTTTTCATAGAAATTAGTGCTGGAGCTTTTTTATAATCGCCGTCAAACCTGCCAACTGCACTAAATGGACGCGAACTGGCGAAACAACCCTAATTTAAGCGAATATTACCGAAGATATTAGAAATTTAAAATGCAGGGTCGTAGTTGTTTGCGCCGCGGCGGTACCGACCCCCGGCCGGCCGGGGGTCGGGCGGCGTAATATATAAAAATGAATTGCTGTTCGTTAGTCTCGCTAAAATTCGAGAACAGCTGAACCGATTCGGCTATTTTTGGTCTTGAAATATTCGTGGAAGTCAAGGGAAGGTTTAAACGGTTTCTATGCTCAACGAAGTGAGCACGGGTCAACTAGTAAAATATAAAGTAAGCCGCAGTTATTTAACATGTAAAGAAATACAGACGGGAAGAACTTGGACCTTAGCTGTTACTCAACTCGCCTTAATAGCAATCTACTACAGGATTATGCATCTTATAATTTACTCAAATTATTAATTAAGCATCGTAAAAGTGTTTTTTAAGTTGGTATTTTATGAGGAATTTCTAAAACATATTTATATTTATTTTTATAGTTATATTTACTATTTATAAAGACACAAATATCTATCATTACAGGATAACCTAATGCAATAGATAACTGAACATAATATAAGACAACATTCTTACCTGCGAAGCTGTATTGCAAGCTCTTGTTGAACTTGGTCTTATCAGCCATATCATTCTGGATGGTGGGGAAGGTTGAGGCTCCATTGAAAGCGAACATCATGATGCCAACAGCCAGGAAGAAGTCCTTGAACCCGTGGATTCCCCAGCGGAACACGAAGGGACGGATGTCGTTCATCATTTGAATGAAGTAGAGAATGCAAGCGATGACCGTCGCGAAGAATGCGATTGTTCCTAAGAATCTGGAATAACCTTAAAGTTAAGTAACCAATTCTTAGAATCTTTCGAGCGTGTTTCACCAAGCAATGTTAAAGTTAATCCTTCGTTAAATATCGTGTTGTTCCTCTCGTACGAACGTAGGATTAACATTCCTTGGTGAAACACACCCTTAGACCCGATTTCACCAACACATGTGTTAGTATTAACGGCTTGTTAAAATACCATGGATGATACGAATTACGAGAGGAATAACATGATATTTAACGAAGGATTAACTTTAACATTGCTTGGTGAAACACGCCCTAAAGCGATTAATCTTTGACCAACACAAGCGACTGCTGTTGTTATTGCCACAGATACTTGTGCCAGTACTGTATGTAGCTAGGACAGAAAGTCTATAAAGGAAACCTTAGTTACCAACAATATTTCATTGTACAAATGTGTGCGTGTGGGCTAATTACAGCTTCAAGTAAACCTAATCGTCATTAACAGTTTTACATACCAGTTTTACATACCAAATTTCTCAGTTATGATTGGGAGGCGAGTGTAGTAATGTATTTTGTATTATTTACCTACTATTACCATAGCCTACCATCCCATACAATCTATGTATATAAGAAATCGAAGAAAATAAAAATAGCCTGTCGAATTGCCAGTATTAGGGTGATACCATTTTCTAGTACTAGGTAGTCTCTGTTATATAATATGTACTTTGGTGCTATAACAGTTTTTATTCTCCTCTCCAACTCCAACTGTGACCTCTGTGGCTGTGGTCAGTGCGTCGGCGCGTAAGCCCGAATTTGCGGTCACGAATTTGAATCTCGCCATAGGAAATCTGTGTTCCAGGGCCTTGGGTGTGTATTACCTATATGTTTAATATAATAAAAATCTGAAACTTGTAAATAGTATAAAATTATTAAATAATCTACTTCCGTAGGATGTGTGCCCAATCATGTGACAAGTCCGGCGGATACCTAGAACAAAACCAGATAGACGTGGCGTGGACGCGTCCCTAGCTAAATAACTAATAACTAATAACTAATTAGGACTAATTATAATTGAAGACATGAACGGATGAAGGTGATTTGTGGCAAAACTCTGATTTCGAGAAAATAGAGTTCAAACTGTCACAATATAGAATACGTCGTAACTCGTAACGTATTATGAACATAACAATGTATTAATACGTTACTGCATAATATCCTAAAATGTTTAAATGACAGTTTAAACCCAAGGCGCGTTGGGGAGCGCAGTTTTAAAATAATTTTAATGTCCAATACTGTTCCCCCTTTCGGCTTTCCAGATACCTATATTTTATTCCTTTCGTCGCCTTTTACGACACCCACTAAATTAGTTAATAGGGGGGTGCTATTCTTACTCCAGCACCCCACGGACTGATTATACAGGGTGTAAAAAGAACAGTCACTGTAACTTTGAGATACGAAACTACCTTTCCCTTTCCTCATTTTGGAAATATTTTTTTTTTTAATCAAAAATATCACAGGACATCTACAAAAGATGTTTAAGCTTAATCGAATTTTGATACTGGTATAAAGGAGCTTTTATTTTGAGTATATTTTTTGTGGGTGGATTTCTGTACGTTTTATCGGGTTTTAGTACGAAACTAGCCAAGTATTTTAGAGCAATTTTTACGAGGTTTCCAACGGTGCTACTAATTCAAATTTGGTCCAGAAGCATTATAGCGGTTTTTGGTTTCATATCCCTCATTTCTTCGTCGGCGTCGTCGTCGACAAGAATAACGAAAAAAATGTATTTGTAGAATAATCATATCAGAAATTTATAGTGATTGTTCTTTTTACACCCATTATTATTGATATGCTACTTACGAGAAGTCCTTCGGCGTACCGAGCAGCAACAGAGGAGTCATGGCCCCAGTGACGATGAGGTACCACAGACACAGCGTCATAGTTGGCACCAGCGCGAGAAACAGCTGTTGTATGATCTGAGCAGCCAACAGCAGGTATACCACGGCCACTCCGAATTGCGTGACGATGAGCGCCACTGAGACCGCCGCACTGAAAGTGAATTCATCAGCTTAGAACCAAAACGGGTGAATCACGCGAGTATATCTGTTCAAATTTGTAGACCAAGCAGGGACAAAGCTCCGTAAAGTATACGTACCTATATAATTATGCTACCGGAAATCTGTATAATTCGGTATTCTATACAATACGACAATACCCAGGTAATATAGACTATAGAATACCAAAATCCCAGGTAATGTTTATGGCTTAAATTATTTTTTTATAATTTGCCTAGGTATTCTATACAGTACCAAACGCGCCGCCGGTTATATATATTTTTAACAAATATAATACAGAGTTATTAGTAATTTGACATGTCTTGAGGTGATAGATATGGTAATATATTTTTTATTTTGCATTATTGACTTAGAAAAGCTAAACACGTTCATAACTCAAATACTGCTTACATATTTTGGTAAATACATAATTGGGGGTTAAAATTATCACAAATAACCATCTTTATCACCTATTCACCACCAAATGAGAATACGTCGAAGTACTCATAACCCTGACGCTTCACACCACGTCAATCAGACCCTGTGCTAAGTATCCGAAGAACTTGTGTTACAGGTACCAGACAACGGAAATATATTTAATAATTTTATACTATACACATATTTAAGATTTTTATTATATTAATACATAAAGGAGAAAGCCCACTCTCCATAGTGTCTCAGGCCCAATGTGGACATCAAAAAATCGCATTAAAAATGAGTGTTCTAAAATGTTAATAGTATTAGATATCTGAGAAAAAAACTTAAAATGCCGCCATTATTGTAGAAATATTTTTTTTTTACTTTTTGTCTTTTTGATTTTCAAGGCCTTTTCCGACTTTTCAATAATTTATAATAGTAAGATATAATAAGATAGCCCTTGTTGTAGTGCAAGAATTTCAGTTATTGCTACCCAGCAATTGTGGCAAACAAGATTATCGCCTGACAACTAAAACATATTAACATTAATGATAAATATTTTCAAACGTAAAAGATTTAACGATTAGATGAAAGAAATAATAGAAACATTTTACTATAATATTATGATTACCTGCTGCCGTGCAACCCACTGCTGTATGACACTTAATTCTTTGGGCTCTAAAATACGGTTCTCGGTAACATTATTACCACAACATATACAATGTTCTTCAGACATTTTGGTATGCACAATCAAATAGCGTAATCCTTTAATCCAGGGCTAAGAAATCGTAGAAGGAGAGAACAAAACTAGTAAAACAATGCTAAAGTCGTACGTGAAAAGCCGAAACAAGTTCAGACAAGAAAGCCACATTGCGGTGAAAAAAATCGAAAACAAAACAAAACGCATCTTTGAGCAACAAGCGAACGGTCGAGATCATTCGTATGAAAAATGACAATTCAGTCATCAGTGTTGCCGCTTGTCGCAAAAAAATGAAATCGATAAATCGATTACGTAAAAAATAATCGATATAATATGTATATAATATATATAATACTTTTTATTAATCTTTATTGTTTACAGTAACAAACGTTAACATTGGTTTTAAAATAAATGTTTTTTTTTCTTTACAGAATTACCAACAGTGACCCGTTATTTGTATTTTACATGAGTTTATTTTATTTGTTTATAAATCGATATTCGGATTGATTGATTAGAGTTTTATCATCGGGTAACATTTCACCTCAACGTTCTACTTAGGTTCCAAATAATCCAATAAAATTCCTTTTTTTATTGGAACATTACTGATTATAGTGGCGGTTATTTGAATGTTATCAAAAATCATGTCTCTTTATGGTACATTTCTGGAGAAATTAAGTCTTCTTAAGACGGCTGTCCGCTCTGGGCCTGAAATGGGCTTTCTCCTTTAAAACACATCCATGACCCAGGAACATTGAAAACTTTTTGTTTCGGCGGGATTCGAACCCGCAACCTCTCGGTTGAGCACCAACGCGCTGAACCACTGCACTAACGGAGGTTGTCAAATAGGTACAATTACTTAAAAAAATTGTTGATAAAAATATATAATTACTAACATGATTATTGCAATTTTAAATTAACTGAGGTGTTATACAATATACTTAAAGAAGCCCACAACGTGTGTTCGGCGCCCTGCAAACAGTTCAGACAGAGGTATCGCGTTGCGGGGCTAATAGTAATATAATAACTGGTGTTCGCCTTTCATTTACACCTACTTCTACCTATCTACTGTGCAGCAGCAGAGTTCGAGATATTGGACATTTGTTACATTTCTTGAACCTTGCTAAATTACTGTTGAAATAATAAACGCAGCCCCTTATATGATATCTTTGACAAAGTAAACGCTTTCTTTACCAAAGACAATGTACTAACGTACTTTACGTTCCCTTTAAATTTACCCTTAACGGAACAAACCAAAATCACCGAAATTTTTACATATTTTCTTATTCTGTACACTTTCACAGGATTATTAAAGCATCATACTTCATTATCCAATCGATTTTAATTTAACATCAAATGAAAAACTTTCACAGTAAAAATACGCCATTTTGACACTGCCGACTTAAATATATACTCTATAGTCTACGGATTCATAGTTCCAAACAATAATAATAATTAATAATCATTGTATTATACCACTAACTAGTGTATAATAGCTCCCCTCACCGATTTCGGTGTCGGTAGACGATTTCATTGAAACCAGGCCAGCTACGCAGGAGTTGTTATATAGTGCCCAAGTGTGTGCGCAATACACAGAAGCACTCTTTCATCATTTTACTCTCATAATCCAGTGGGACCTAAACCGACACGACTGGCGAGAGAACAGGCGCAGGACCGACTTTTTACATGCCCATCCGACGCATGGATCATCTTTCTTGTCAGACAATCAGGTGATCAGCCTGCATTCTCCTAACCAAACTTGAAACAACATTTTTTGTTGTTCCAACGCGGGAATCGAACCCACGACCTCCGGGTCGAGAGCGAAGCTCTGAACCACTAGACCACGGAGGCGATGTAACTACTTAACTAGTGTATGGTTGTGTCATAAGACAAGTTTGTTTACGTTTGGATTAAAATTGAACGGGACGTAATATACAATGGTGGAAAGTAGCAGCGATGATATTCGACTAGGCGCAAGGCTCGTACGATTTTCAACAATATTGTATTAAGCCAAGTTCTATTCTCAGTGCTCAGGTTAGGAACAGCGGAATAAGCAGATGGTTCATCTGATGGCTAGAAATTACCGCATCGGCTAAACATTCGCTGACATATAAAACAAAGTTCATGACCTTTCAAGGCTATGGTATTTGGTATAGTATCCCCTTTAGTACAGAGAAATTTCTTTTTAAAAGAGTTTAGGTGTAAAAGATATACCTCCACGTCTTGCCTAGTGCCTGTTCAGCGATGATAGCGTACGGATTCCTCTTTCTGGTCCTCATTTGTGGATCTCTCGCTTCAATGAGGGACCAACAGTCTCCAAGACGTTTGCCGCTGAAGGCTGCCAGTAGACATATCAGCACCAGTATTGGAACTCCGAGCCAGCCTGTAACAAGTGAGATAACATATTAAGAAACATATTGTTACTGAAACCGAGACTTTCAGAGACATAATCAGCTAACATACAGAGTGATTCATTGTTCTTTAAATAACAATTTTTATTTTAGGACCTCATATAAATTTCACCATAACGCAACAAATCACGATTAAAGAAAAGTCACAAAACAGATGAGTTTCAATCCAGACCATGTCTTAGGTCAACGACCAGTGTGTTCGTGTTTAAAGTGTACAGACTAGGAGCCCGCGAGCCCCAGCATAGTAAGATTCACTCCTTGTGGTAATTTTAGACCTTTGAATTTTTTTGCAAGTTTTTGAATTTATATGAGGTGCCAAAACAAAAAAATGCTCTACGCGTCATTCTCTTCACACTATATTCGGCTTAATATATAAATAAACCATGAATTATCTTGTATAGGTATAACATCTAACAACTATAAGAGTAGGCTTCGGTTTGACAAACTCCGGGCTGTGATATTCTCAATAACACCTCTACCGGTCGGAGGTCTCCCTATGGGTCCCCACAAAAACAAGGAGAGAAAGTACTGTAGGAATACCCACAGTAGGTACTTATGGCAATGACATTTTACTCGACGCGCAGAATTTTTCAGCAGGCATAGAGTGGGTACATATTAGGCACTTTCCAACACGCGCTTTGTCAACGCGCGTTTTGAAAACCAGGAGTTCTATACAGACAGTATACTCTAGTCTGTACATAATCAAGCGCGCGCCTTTTCTTTATGCAAAAACGCGCATCAGCAAAGCGCGGGTCAGAAAGCGCCTAATGTGTATCGGCTCACAATCGAGAATAGAATCAGATCGATCTCGCCGGTTTAATGCATTTTATTCGCTGGATTACTTTGAAACTAATCAGGATAAAGAAAATCCTTAGATCGTAACTTTTCGTACTCCCGCCATATCAATCGACTGAGAATCAAAATAAACAAACGTCAAGTTATTAGGGGGTACGTGGCACGATCGAATCTGAATCAAAATTGATGAAATAAATTTCGACGGACGGAAAGATTCCGTATAATAAAGTCCCCGTCTTATAACGCAGAAAACACATTGTGTTGGGTAGATCGTTTTAAAAAAAATTAAACGATACGTTTACCGTTGCATAATAATTTTAATATATTTTTTATCACTAGCCCAAGCAGGAACATTTGAAAGTTCCGTAAGCCTAAGCAGGAACATTTGAAAGTTCCGTAAGCCTAAACAGGGACATTTGAAAGTTCCGTAAGCCTAAGCAGGAACATTTGAAAGTTCCGTAAGCCTAAACAGGAACATTTGAAAGTTCCGTAAGCCTAAACAGGGACATTTGAAAGTTCCATAAACCCAAGCAGGAACATTGGAAAGTTCCCTAAAGTAAAGTAATCGATTGGCAATTGCATTGGCGCTGTGATGCTTGTCTTGTCACAATTATTATTCGTTAACGTTACTTTACGGAGCTTCCAATTAATGCTCCTGGGCCGTATTATAATCTTTTACAATGCCAGCCTGGTTCCAGGCAATTCAATAATACGGTCTTAAACTGCCTTGTTCTTTTTCATATTACAGCGACATGTTATACTGAATGGATCCACCCTAGTTTGGCTGTCTGAAAGTGACATTCGGAAGCAAGTCAAGTGTCACGTGTCCGCTAACTAGCTGACATCAATCATCATTCAGTTAATAAGTGATCGTAGTACGAAAATTCCAGGCAGCCATGTTGTATGGAGCTTGTAATAGGCCCCCTGCTGGGCATACACACTCGATATACACATACTCGATATACCTAGTTAATTGGTGATGGTGCACGCCAGATTAAAGATGGCTTGGAAAGATGAAGTATGAGACTTTGGTGAGACTATCTAGATTAATTCGCAGAGATAAGCATTAGTTCGCTTTAAGCTTAAACAATTTAATCATAATTTATAGAATGAGTAAAGGCAGTATAATCATATCCCAAAATTATTGTGACTGTTCTTTTTACACCCGTTATAATAAGAACCATAAAATTAACAAAACCTTCATACCTAGTTACAATACAAAACAAAACTCACGGAAAACTTAAAATTTTAATTCAAATAGAATGTTTGATTTAAATAAAATGAATATCCAGTCCGTATATTTTCATATAACAGGGTCCCACAGTTGTTATTGATAGTAGTGAAACAGGTTCTAGCCGTCTCTCTCGATCACGTGGCGACTGACAGGGATGCACATACTAATTATATGAAACACTAGCATATCTATGAGATCCATTTGGAAATGTTTAGAGTGTTGCGCAATATTTAGTGGGAGGCAAACAAAATTATCATAAAACATCACGAATAACATACAACTAGAGTTATTTATCGGAACAGACGAAATATTATGAAATTGAAAGTCATCTTATGTCCCGATTTACAAGCTTTCACAATGAAGACATGAAGAAAAATCATATCCTTGAACATCAGTTCATTAGTAGGTATCAACCTACATCTATTGTGTATATACTATAATATTAATGACTGATAATACTTTAGATACGTATGGGTATTGGGAAGGTACATATTATTATGTGTGACCCGTTTATAGGGTTTATGTGAAAGTACCGACGCTGAAAGAGCATTTTTAAATTATTGATTGTTAAAAATTGAAAAAAAATTAATTAAAAATAAAATTTTATGAAAATTTATGATAATATTGGGGCAGATTTCATACGAACAATAAAGTCAAAAGTAATCGTTTCAGCGCTGGTACTTAAACAGTACACTCTACATAGGAAGCATACACACCGTAAAGTATTATTACTAATTGATTTTAAAACTTGTATTGAACGAAAATAATATAAAACCCTCACGCGAATAATATAGCTTATGCTACCAGGGCTTTTGCTTAATCCCAGCGTTATTATCACTCACTAAGTTCGAAAACACATGGGATTTGACATAAGCTTCGCTAAGTGTCATACCAATTCTCTTGAAAATTAGAGAACCTTATGTTAAATCCCTTTCATTGTGTTTTCGAACTTCGTGAGTGACAATAGCGATGTCATCTTAAATCAGGGCCAAAGACTAATATTCCGAAGCATTTGACACCTCTTCCATCAAAATCGGATAAGTTGATTAAGCATATACGGTAAACATACATATATAGCCAAAATCCTTTATAGTTCGCTTAGCCGTAGAAGTAGTCATAGACAAGAACAGTCAACAATAAAAATAAAGTACTAAACAATAATAAAAATAAAGTACTAAACAATAATAAAGTTTAAAAAAATCGCACAAAATACTAAATTAGATGTCACAAGCAAAATTAGCAAGTGTAAATCGCACAAGCAGCCAAGCTTAAACTACAAATTATTTATAACATACAAGTTATCATAATTATAAAAAATAAGATGTTGATAATTTGTTAATATTATATCTCGTTAAACAATTATTATTATTAGTTAATCAATTCTAAAAAATGTGAGTCACTATTCACTATTACTTTCGACGCTATTATTTTAAATGATTAAATTCAAGCTTCTGTTTGAAATGATTTTGTAAATATTTTTTTTTTTTAAGAAAAGATCCTTCTTAAACTTTCTTATTCACGTTGGTGGACAAATCCGGACAATGATGCAAAATATATTAATTTGTCTATAAATATTTGAGGATATCATATTAAGATTGTAGATTATCGAATATTGTACATTCAAAATGGTCATTAGATATTCGTTGTCGCGTATTAAAATACTGACACCCAAAACCAGTATAAAAATTCTCGGACGAGTTTAAAAGTAAAAACAATTTATAACATGCAAAACAACATAACTATGGTGTGTTCCATTGACATGAATAACCATGGTATGGAAAATTATAAGTAAAGTAGAATTTTTTGGAGAGGGGTTCTAAATAATCATATTATTTTGTTGCCTGAAAGCGTTGAAACCTACGTTTAGACTATAGGATAATCCAAATTTTTTACTTTAGGGAGAGCGGCGAAAGTCTTCGATTATGATAAAGATTAATATTAGTATAATTACAATTCACGTATTCTTCTAACAAGTGTCAGCTTGTTTGCATGTTATGAATCTGTTGCTTGGTATAAACTAGGTACATATGCAGTGACAAAACTATCGAATAAGCTATCCGACAATTATTATTGAAACAACATGGCTTGTTAAGTTAACAAGCCATAGTTATTACAAATTCTGATTTATAAAATTGCTGTAGAAATACGTTATTATTGCGGGAATTGAGTTCTTAGAAACCAGCCAAGCCGGTTAAAATAGCAAATTGATAGTAGCTGGGGACTGGGGTGGACAACTGGACATTTTTCTTCTCACCACAAGCATTTGGATAAAGATGTAATTACATCAATCGAACATCAGCCTCGTTTTTAAATAAATATCACATTTTTGTAGAAAGTGACTCAAATAATGAAAATAAACAAATATACGCGCAGCAACATTTTAACAGACATACCTACTTCATTCATAAATCATATAACTTAAGAACTTTAGGACACGCAGGAAAATGTAACAGCTTCCGGAAAGTAACGTTTATCGAATGATAACATTTGGCCGAGCAGAAACATTTGAGAGCTTTGTAAAGTAACGTAAACGAATAAAAATTACATGAGAAGCATGACAGCGCCAATACAATTGATAATTTAGATTACTTTACGTAGCTTTCAAATGTTCCTGCTTGGCATACTGTATGAGGAGCATAAATACAATTGACATTAAATAACGTTACTTTCACAGAGCTTTTAAATGTTTCTGCTTGGTTTGTGGTGCTCTTGTCGGTGGAGTAATCTCCTTACATGGCGCTCCCGTGATATTGTTGTGTAAGTTAACCTTTCCTTTACTTGTATAGAATAGCTGCTCCCGGGCCTTCCTCTTCTTCCTTCTACTTTATTTCCACAGTGCTCTTTGAATTATATATACTACTATTATAAAGCGGAAGAGTTTTTTTGGGTTAAACGCGCAAATCTCTGCAGGCCAATCGCGCTATTGTACAACGTTTCATTTGAGGTTCAACTTAGTTTCGTTTGTGTTTCAGCTGCGTTTCGTTTCCAATCCAGTTGAACATTTTTGGTCCTTTACACAATTTAGATTCAAAAACTTAACTTATATACGATCACTTTGTTCCAAACGTTGGAGCTGCGTGCGAGGTAAACTAGCTCCGTACGAACTTTTTGTTTGACAGCGTTTGAGTTACAACTACGGTCCAGCTTCGTCTCACCTAGCTGTCAAAAGGATAGCGCGATACCGAATACGTCATAAAGTCGAGTAACGTTCACGTTTCGGTTGCGTTTCAGCTAAAGTTTTTTAGCGCGATTGCCCTGCAGGAACTACTGGTCCGATTTGAAACAATCTTTTTTTGTTGGATAGTCCATTTATAGAGGAAGGCTTTAGGCTATATTAATTAATTACGCTGCGACAAATAGTAGCGAAGCGTCAGTGAGAAATGTTGCAAAAGCGGGGAAAATTATTCACATTTGGGAACTTTCGTTGCGTGCGCTGCATAAACTGTTTAAGGCCCGTATAAATAAAACAATCTCAAACGCAACCTCACCTTGAGAACCTATTTGACAGATAAAAAAACGTTTTGTTTCACTTTTAAAAATGAAGAATTTTACTTAATCTTACATACTTGAAATTTTTTCTTTCTTAAAACGTAAAAATTAAGATTATAAAAATATACATTATACTTATTTTAATGTTTCCTGTAATCTATAATATGAATATAACGGTATAGAAAGAAAATAAATTAAAGTACTATGCAACATTAATAAAGTTGTTCACTCTTAAAAGTGAAACGAATCGTCGTTTTATCTGTCAAATAGATTCTCAAGTGAGGTTGGGTTTGAGATTGTTTTATTTATACGGGCCTAAGTCACTCAAAATCCAGCTAGTTAGAAATAATGTCGCATCATGTGTCCAACTATATTTCCTCTGCAGTTATCAATATTTTTTAATTCTTTCCTCTACCATATCTCCTGTATTGCGTCTTGAGAAGCCGTAAGGAAAATACACAAATAACAATACAATAATAATATTAAGTAGGTATGTCCTGTAGCTTCTATCCTGTTACATAATATAGGTGTAATGCGCAAGAGTTGTATTGTGTAAAGTATATTGACTTACCAGTTTTGACGAGTGCTCGCGGTAAAGCCAGTACTCCACCTCCAGCGATCTCCCCTACCACCAGTAAGGCAGTCTGCTTCACGGACAGACCACCATTACTCTTGTTCAGCTCTGGATCTTCGCCATTATCTCCCTAAAAAAGAAGGCCTCGATTCTAATTTATGAGTAATAATGGGCACGTTGAATACCTGTGGGAATTCTAAGATAACCTTTTTACACCGAGAAATCCTACAAGCTGCACGGTGCAACCCGTGGAGGACGGAGATTATTACCAGGGGCATGTGGGGCTCCATGTTAAGTGGACGCAGCCCTAAAACTCGGCGGTGCTTCGACAAAACCATCGCAGGTATAGCCACGAAAAATACAGAACAACCGTGACGATTGGAGGATATGTAAGTTAATCGCCACCGTGGTCTAGTGGTTCAGAGCATCGCTATCGACCCGGAGGGTTCAATTCCCGCGTTGGAACAACAAAAAAATGTTGTTTTCAAGTTTGATTAGGACAATGCAGGCCGATCACCTGATTGCCTAACAAGAAAGAAGATCCATGCGTCGGATGGGCATATTATAACGTTATGCCCGTAGTGGGACGGCCACTGGGCTACGAGAGTGAAGGAAGAGATAGTGCTTATGTGTATTGCGCACACACTTGGGCACTATAAAATAAGCTCTTCCTTAGCTAGCCCGGTTTCAATGAAACCGGCCACTGTCACCGAAATCGGTGTGGGAGGCATTATTATTATTTATGTAAGTTAACTTTTAGTCATGGTTCCCCCATACATGGTTTTCACTTGATTAGTATCAAGCAAATTTTTCGTGAGTACCTTCATTTTGATGAGTCGCCCAAGAATTTCTTGGACGGAACTCTTGTCTGTGGTAGCTAACAGAGATAGGTAGAATAAAGTTTGTGGAATTGGTGATTCCAAAATATCTTTTTTTTTTTATAAATGTCAAGATAATGATGTAAATTATTCGAAAAAATATTTGTCCTACAAAATCTATGATTTGATCAAAGAGTTTCCTCATGCCAACTTGTATCGATAAGGAGATCATCTTAAATTATTTATTAGTAACCAGCTGGTTTTGTTTTTATTACTTAGTAAAAACTTATGCTTACTTTGTTATGTAATTCAACAGACATAATTGTCCTACAAATTGCGTGGTACGTTATCCCGGTCCTACGCTCGAAAGTTGAGCATTTTTTTTATCATTGCTAACTCTGTTAGCTACCACAATCGAGAGTTCCGTCAAAAAAATTCTAGGGCGACTCATCAAAATGAAGCTACTCAAGAAAAATTAGCTTGATACTAATCAAGTGAAAACCATGTATGGGGGAACCCTGACTATTTACTTTATTTGATTTCCTACCTTTTTTGGTCTAAAATTTTAATCTTTAGAACTATAAATTAAAGAAATAACTAACAACTACTCCCAGTTAAAAAACATCTTGGTTTTTATTAAACGTTGCCCGTGACATGGTCATCATCGTCATCGTGCAATAAGAATTCCTGTGGGATCTGTACATTTTGCCGATATGAAAGTAGGCTACGTCCTTCCCCATGGTCTAATTTATATCTGTACCAAACTACATTAAAATCGGTGAAGTAGTCTCGTAGCTTAATCAATGCAAACAATCTTTCCTCCTTATAATATTGATGATATTGATACCTAGGTAACCTAATAACGCGGAAGGTTATGTTATAATAAGGTAATATTATGTTGTCTTTTGACATAGGTGTAAGCATGAATACATTGAATGTATCTGCGTGGTCTAGGTATAGTAAGAAAAATACAAAGAGAAATGAACAGTAAGCTATTGTTGAGAATCCAATTAGTACAAAACAGGATTACTGCAACAGCTGTGACCTGTCCTACTATCATCATCGATCCTTCATTATTTCGTGACGGTTCAACGTTGGTAATTGCAGTAAGTAGGTCATTTGAAAATGCATTGGAATAGACAACTACCGGTAAGACCCTGGCCCTAGATTCAAGATACCATCGCTGTTATCACATATGCAGTTCGAAAACTAAATGTTGTAAAAAAAGGATGGAATTTGACATAAGCTTCGTTATGTGACATACAAATTTGCTTGTCATTTATCGAACCTTATGTCAAAGTCACAAAAGGTCTCTTCTTGTCTTCTTGTCATTCTGCTAAGCAGTAATAGTACTCCATAAATACTCGTAATAACTAAACTACGGGGAATTATATACTATATTTATGGCGCAAAATGAACGAAGTTGCATGCAATATCTGGTCTCTAATAATTTAACGAAGCGAAATATTTTTCAATGTGTCAATTTTTTTATAAATTTCAGCACGATACATTCATTTGTTCGTACGTTATTTTCAAAATAAATATACAATAACAAAGTTATATTAATATTGTCACATCCTAAGTATTTATGTAGATAACTAATCTAATTACTATGCTACAGTTAACAGTATGTAACAGCGGAAAAAGGAAAGCTTTTCTAGGATTTGCAACAAACACAGCTGTAATTGTAATGTACCTAATAACGGCTTGAAAATAACAGTGTACCTATAGATAATACGAGTAAACGTGTCTTGTAAAAACCTTGGGCTACAAAGTACAAACTAACGATGCACTCAGCTATACATCTATCATACATACACCTGAGGTACGTAACTAAGTATCTAATAATAGCACTAACATTATACAGATGCAAGGTATAAAAGGACATTATTAAGATTTATAATCGCTTAGTTAGAATTCAAGACTCAGTTGAAATAACTTGTGATGATATTTAATATAGGTTCTCTTTAAAAGTAACAAAAGATGAAAGGCAAAAAAAACTACATATTGTACCTATCTGTTTCGCTTGATAAGTATTTTTAGGTAACACGCGAGCTGATGACTTTATGAGCGGGCAGGATCAGGGAAACATTATAGTATCTTAGGATTTGAGAAGAATACTGTTTTTTTTAAGTAAATGATCAATGTGATATAATTAAGACGCTAGGTTTTATTTAATTCACAAACGTATTATAAAATAAAGTCTGTCTGTGTGTCTGTTCGCGATAAAATCAAACACTACTGCACCGATCTATAAACTGTTTTCACTAATGTATTGGAGTTTTTTTCACGGAAGGTTTTAGTGTATTAATTGATAATAATTGGAGCCAGTAGGTGGCACTGTCAGTGCGTCAAGGGTCGGGATAGCTACTAGTAATAAAAATAAATATGTGGGATTTCCCTACGTATTTTATGCCTCATGCCACAGACACAGGAATACTTAGATGGGTTCGACGGGTAATAGTACTGAAGCGATTATTAAATCTAGTGGCACTCAAGTCACATGCTCTCCTTATCATTTCACCAAGAAGTGACAGTGACAGTCTATGAATAGGAGAGATTATAATATTATTTAACGTTTTAGTGCCAAGCAGCTATTTTATGAATGGTCCGATTTAGATGAGGTTTTTAATCCCCGACGCAAAAACGACGGGGTATAATGTCTGTCTGTGGCATCGTAGATCCCAAACGGATGACCCGATTTTAATGCGGTTTTTTTGTTTGAAAGGTATATCATCGAGAGTGCTCTTAGCTGCTATGTTTGGTGGAAATCGGTTCAGGTCTTCAAGGTCATCCGGTCGTTTGTTAATGTTACACGCTAAGGGCGTGTTTTACCAAACGATGTTAAAGTTAAGCCATGTTAAAATACCATGCCTTCTCATTCATTGACAGGAAATACGAGAGGGATAACATGATATTTAACGAAGGATTAACTTTAACATGGCTTGGTTGGGGGATTTTTTAAATTTTTAAATTAGTTTATTTCTATTATTATTTAACGAACATTTCTTACCACTTTAGCCACTAGGGGCGTAGTTTCCGAAGCCTGCGACTTGCCGCGCGACGTTGATGACTCTAAACCGTTTTTCTTACTCATTGTGTTCCTGCAGAATAAAAATTGTAAATAAAACTTTAACTACGTAACACATGTAACAAGAAAATTTAACTGTTAATGTCAGTTAAATGGAAAAATCAATCGTAGGCGTAGTATATGTCCAAATACTAAAGCGATAGGTGGATAAAATAGTGACCATGATGTATCCGTCATTGTACCAAGAAGTGACAGTGACAGCATTTAAATAAGAGGACTTTTATCTCCAATAAGCCTCAGTATTCGACTGTCAATAAATTGTTAGGTTGGTTTTCTAAGGGAATCATTAATTAATAGTAATTTAGAATAGGTTTAGTCTGAACTTATGTTATTGAATGTACTGTAGGTTCTTGATGGAAATACATTGTACACAGTAATTATACACAAATTACTTGCACTTTCTCCACTTTATTAGTTGTTAAACATTAGATATATTGAAATAAACTGGAAATCTACCTACACCTGATGATGACTTAGTCGAAACCGGTCGTGTATTTCAATATATGTTATGTTCAACAACTAATAAAGTGCAAGTAATTTGTGTATTATTACTGTGTTAGTCTGAACTGTTATTATATTTTAATATACCTACTAGCTGACCCATGCCCACATCGTTGAACATACAAACCGTTTAGTTATTCCCTGAACTTCCACGAATATTTCAAGACTGAAAATAGCCGAATCGGTTTAGTCGTTCTCGAGTTTTAGCGAGACTAACGAACGGCAATTCATTTTTATATATAAGACAAGAAGAAGAAGATATATTCGCAAAATCGAAATTATAACAACGGAAATGTGAACAAGCCCGAGCTTGAAGGTTTGGAGTTTTTGGAATTTATTTAGAAAATATTAAGTTACGTACCTATCCTCTAATATAATTCGAACACGAAGGCGTCTAGTAGGCGACGTTCACTGACTTGTTTATTTCGAATAAAAGCCGGTTTCCTCGAACGCATGTTACGAATAAGGTTAGATTAAAAATTGATAACAGAATAAAAAGCGTTTTTGTGGAGAATTGGAGACAGACGCCTCTGTTTGATATTTGTAATAAGTTCTTTTTAGATACGTGTAATGAATGAAGTATTTTAACTATCTAGTAATGGCATGGCTTTTTGTATTCGCATTTATGTATTTTTTTACGTTTTAGCAAATGGTCTAAGCATTTGTCTATTATAACTCCATAGCTTACTTCTTACATTTCGAAAACCCTCGTCTTCATAATGTTACTAGGTGACCCGTGCCCACTTAGAAACTGTTTGTGATAAACCGTTTAAACCTTCACGGGACTTCCACGAATATTTCAAGCCTAAAAATAGCAGAAACGGTTCAGCCTTTCTCATGTTTTAGCGAAACTAACGATCATTTTTATATATGTATAAGAAGAAGAATGAAGAAGATAAAAATAAGATTATACAGGCTTGGCTCTCTCTGAAGGAGATTAAAGCCATAATGTGTACGAGAATTAGTAGTACCTATTATTAGTAGCGCAGTAACGCATGTGTACCATTGGCCATTATTTTCAAATAGGTAAATGGCAAATGTGGCCAATACTCTGCCAAATAAACTGTCCACGTATTATAATGGTAATTGTTGCGAAATACACAAATTCAAATTAATGAGAATTTCCGGTACAAGAAATAATGCATAGGTGTATTTTGTTTATCAAGTTTGGGACCTTATTTCGTTTCTAAGTACCTAGTTAGTATGAGCTTAGTAAGTAGGTACGTTAAATAGTTTAGGCGTATAATTATTACCACAGTTATTACTGAGATAATTATCTAGGTATCCTAATTTTCTTTAGAATATATCTTAGATGGATTGAGTTACCACTTTAGCTAATTAAAGTATTACTTAAAAACTGTAAGTAGGTACTCATAATATCTACGTGTAGCCGGCAGAATGAGGTTAAAATGATACATTTTAATCTTATACAGACTGAAATCAAAAAAAATATTGTGAATAAATAGCTTTACAGCCTGAAACATTGTCATGACACGATTACACATTTTTCTACATTATTCAATTAACTTCATTAAAAGGTTATTTACCGGTTTAAATTACTCAATACAAAATAAAATCTCCGAGTAACCCTAATTGATTTGCATAGAAAGTAAGTGCAAAGTTACTGTTAGATAATAATAAAACTATAATAAAAAAGATAGGCTTTTTAGAAACATAAAATCTACCTTAGGTTCAGTAGAAAATCTAAGTAAATACGTACGATACGTAAAAGAACATGACAAAATTCTATTCTAATAGTGGGCTACTCAACTGGTTTGGACGGTTTAACGATCTATCGACCGATTTCCTGTATATAAATGAGCTGAATTGGTACGGCTTCACTCACCTAACAAGACGGCCTGCTCCCACTGTGTGCGGTGTAAAACTGATGGACTCCAAGTAACTTGTACGTCCACTTTAATTGACAAGAATGTTGATAATGCCATTAGGATTTTAAGAATTATTGAATGAGTAATTTAGTAAGCTATTTAAAAGCTTTTCACTGAATGGTAAATCATAGTAAGTACATGTTGCAAAATCTTGTCTCAATTAGTAGATAAGTAAGTAGTAAGTATGATAACAAAAAGTAGTAAAGATTGACAGAGAAAGCAGTGAAAAAACTATAAATTGAGTTATGGTATTCGATATCTACCTACTATAGGATATTATGAAACAGGAACTTCACAAATTTAATTAAGTTAGGACTGAAACCTAATTGTTAATTATAAGGGCTGGTAATCATTGGTTTTTTTATATACCTACTTATCACAGCTTATTTTTTATGTTTATACCAATTGTAAATAAATGACAAACAAGGTAACTATCCTTTTTCTTCTCTTCTCTTTTAAATAAAAATAATTACTGTTCGTTAGTCTCGCTAAAACTCGAGAACGGCTGAACCGAATCGGCTATTTTTAGTCTTGAAATATTCGTGGAAGCCCGGGGAAGGTTCAAACGGTTCATCAAAAATTGTTTCTATGCTCAACGAAGTAGGCACGGGTCAGCTAGTATTCAATAAAAATAATAAATCCAAAAGCTATTTGCATAAGGAGCTTTCAGTAGTGAGAAACACAAACTAGTAGGTATGCAACTCATAAATAGATAATATCTAGCAGCTATTAATAGCAGGTATTAATTATACGTACTTACTCTAATATATGTTTCTTACAGAGTTTGATTGAATAATTTTGTTAAAACGTTATTTGCTTGCAACTGGAACGCACCTTATATTAGGTCCTTACATATTATATATTTTTTATACATTTTATAGAGGCCGCGATTGTGGCATCGTGGGCACCTCTCCCCTCCGAAGACGTCGACGAATGTGCGGGGTGGCTGAAGGTGACAATGCATGGCGTCGCGTCGCGTCCATGCCTCGCGCCGTTCAGACCGCGTCGACAGACGTACTGGTGGCGTCCAGAGCTGTACCATCTACAGCGGGAGTGTACGGCGGCCAAGCGCCAATATAAAAGATACCGCAGACGGCGAACGCAAGACCGGCAGGAGGAGGAAACTCTAGTAAGACTTGTACCGTGCGGCCTGCCTCGTTCTGCGCGACGCTATACTACAGGCAAAGAAAGAGGCACGGGAAGAAACACGACAAGAAGAGCCGGCGTAAGCAACTAGCAAGTTGTTTTTCCTATATCATCAGTCATTCATTCCATAGAAAAATAGGAATGCCGAGGGCCATAATAAGCCACATGGTATCAAGTACAGTCAAGCAAGGATGAAAGTGTCCACCGTGGGTGACTGCGACTGTGCATACCGCTACCTACCTAAGAAATGCGTTTTGTCTATGCCTGTAGAGAAATACTGACTTTCTTTATGACTTTCTGGCTGTTTTAAACAAATCTGTAATAGTCATTCTACGCATGCTGATGTTAGTTAAAATGAGAGTATTGAAGATCAATGGACAATGGCAGCACTGAACTCGATACAACTGGGAGGAAATACGATACGATCGTCTCGTATCGGCTGTCGGCTCAAGGTAAATTTAAAAATATATTAAGTCCAAAAAAAGTAGAAAGAGTAGAAAAGTCCATGCACTGGACCTTTTTGTACGGAACAATTTACTATAGATCGCTAGAAACTTTTTCTATATAAAATCGATCGTCTATCAGCTGTTCCAATCATGCCAAATATATTATTTTCATCAAGTATAGATGTTTGTTTTTAGTACATACGTAAAAACGAAAAAACGGAACTCTTTTGTCACTTTGTTGTCCATCTGTATCACAGATTAAGTATTAGTTACATCTGTATGTCTTTGCCTATGTGTCAAAACCCCTTTTTTATCCCTTAGTAGCTGTGACAAAATCAGGCTTCTTATCCAAGGCGGTCAAAATATTAAGAAATATTAGAAAATTTTCGACATTTTCGACACTCGCACGGGAAAGATCAAATCCCACAGCAGACCACAGGGTACTTTTATATTTTTATATTATCAGTTATAGAAAAATTGCCGAATTTAAATTTGAATCCTCATGAACGGCATATATTTTAAATACTCATTTCCTTAATACCTTTACATACATACATACATACATACATTCACGCCTCTTTCCCGTAGGGGTAGGCAGAGACCACTTCCTTCCACTTGCTACGATCCTTACACACTTGTTTCGCTTCGTCCACTTTCATTATTCTCTTCATACATGCTCTTCGGTTTAGGGTACTCTTGACCTGGCCTTTTTTCAAGACGTCCCTAATTTGGTCTTGAAACGTCCGCCTAGGTCTACCCCTTCCCACACTTCCATTCACACTCGCCTTATACACTTTTTTCGTCAATCGTTCGTCATTCATTCTCTCGACATGACCAAACCATCTCAGCATACCTTTCTCAATTTTTGTCACTACATCTTCTTTCAGACCACAACGTTTCCTTATCTCGCTATTTCTTATCCTGTCATTCAGTTTAACTCCTACCATACTTCTCAACGCTCTCATCTCAACTGCATTTATTCTGCTTTCATGTTTCTTCTGCCATACCCAACTTTCACTTCCGTACATGAGTGTCGGAACCAACACCCCCTCATGCACAGCCAAACGAGCCTTGTTAGACACCTTCCGACTGTTCATAAAGGAGTGCAAAGCTCCATTCACCATGTTTCCTGCATTCACTCGTCTTTCAATATCACTCTCACATTTTCCATCTATTGTAAACTTTGAACCCAGATACACAAACTCATTCACCTGTTCAATTTGTTCATCTCCAATCACTATATTGCAGTCTGTCACTGCCTCATCTCTTTCAAACACCATCATTTTCGTCTTCTTTACATTTATCTTCATTCCCTTTCTAACAAAAGCTCCACTCATAACAGTTATCATCTCCTGCAACTCCTCTGCCGAAGACGCAAGTAATACTTGGTCATCAGCATAGAGAAAACATTTGACGAGTAACTCATTCAATCTCAACCCACTTTCATTCACTTTTAGATCTGTCACGCAATTGTTCATGAACAGATTAAACAGCCACGGTGACGCTACACATCCCTGTCTAACACCTTTTTCGATGTTGAACCATTCAGTGTATGCCCCGTTTATCCTTACACAAGCACTAGAATCCCTATACAGAGATTGTAATGCTCGTATGAGGATACTGCTCACACCGTTCACGGACAAAGCTGACCACAATTCATTCCTCACCACTCTATCATAGGCCTTTTCCAGATCTACGAAAGCGCAATAGACCTTCTTGTTTTTAGCCAAACACTTTTCGGCTATGCACCGCAAGGAAAAGACCTGATCCGTACATCCCATTCCCTTTCTAAATCCCGCTTGTGCATCCCATACTTTTTCGTCTGTTACATTCACAACCCTTTCAATCAACACTTTCGCATACACTTTACTAACGACGCTGAGAAGGCTTATACCGCGGTAATTTATGCAGTCTTGCCGTGACCCTTTTCCCTTATACAATGGCACAATTACGGCTTTGCACCAGTCTCCCGGTACTTGCCCATTTCTCCAGCACAAATTGAAAAGGCGGTACAGCTGGCTATCCACTATTCCCTGCCCGGCCCTCAGCATCTCAACGGTTATCCTGTCATACCCTGCAGCCTTACCTAAACTCATACTTTTCAACGCTTTCACTATTTCATCCATGCTTATCTCACTTTCATCAACACTTATAATAGTTTCCATGGAAGGTGCCGGATGTTGTACCTGCACTTCCTCTCTTTCAAACAAACTTTCAAAATACTCTTTCCATCTCTTTAACACACATTCTTCTCCTTTTATAATGTTCCCATCTTGACTCCTCACTGTACTTAGCTCCGAGGTAGATGTTTTTCCTCTGGCTGTTTTTATGGATTTCCAGAAAAACTTTATGTTTGACTGAAAATCTTCAGTGAGTCTCCTATCAAAATCATCCTTTCGCTCTTCTTTCTTTCTAGACACAACTTCTTTCGCTGCTGATTTCAATCTTTTATACTTCGTTCTTGCTTCCTTTATCTCGTCAACCGTTGCCTTTTGAACTTTTTGGTTAGCTTTTGTTGCTAACCAATCCAACCACGCTTTCTTCTTTTCTTGCACCGCCCTTTGTACATCTTTGTCCATCCACACATTATAGTTCTTTCTTCCTTTCCTTCTTTTAGCTACCCCGCACACCTCAATAGCAACATTCACGACCCCTTTTTTAAATGTCTCCCACAAATCTTCAATCACACCTATCTCTTCTATGCCTCTAAATCTTTCTTTCAGTTTCTCTACATACTCGTTGTTCTTTTCTTTTTCTTGTAGATTTTCCACTTTTACTCTATCTAACACACTCGTAGTCTGAGCCCCTCGGTGTCGCCACCGTTTAAAGAGGCCACGCATTCGGGCTATGACCAGGAAGTGGTCTGAGTCGAGCCCTACACCACGGTATGCCCGAGTGTCTAGCACTTTCTTCCTCAGTCTTTCATCCACAATAACAAAATCAATCATACTTCTAGACTTCCCCTCATCTCTTGTATATAAATGGATCTTTTTGTGGTCAAACATTGTGTTGGCCACGCACAGATTCCATTGCAAGCATACTTCAAGCAGGCTTCTCCCATTGTCATTCACTCTCTCGTCCCCAAACGTACCCAGAACTCCTTCATACCCATACCTTTAGGTAACTATTCATACCTTTAGGTAAGCCATAAAAAATGTTGTACTAAACTTACAAGTTTGTACGGCGCTAGTGCTTGGCTCGCACTTGGCCGGTTTTGTAATGAAAAAAAAACCATTTAAACCATAAAGGTAAAATTAAACTGTTGACCATAGATTAATAATTGGTCGCTTTGGCGCTGAGACCAATTAATAATCTAAGCTGTTGACTCAGAAAATCCAGTGTCTATAAATTTGTTATCTAACACTCCTTAAAGGTAAAAATTAGATTTTGTGTACCCGCGTACTACTGTTGTTTTCTGAGGTTTAATACTACCGTAATAATAATTATATTTACCTGCATCATAGGTATTTAAGAGGAAACACCACGAAATTTTTTCCATACAAAAATAGGGGTCTAGGGGATTTCTATTTCCTCCCTGGATAACACCTCTGGAGTAACAATTTTTTTCCGGAATATTTATGGATATTGTTTGTACGTCCCTATTTTTTCCTTTTTTTAGTAAATTAATTATTAAGAGAGATATGGACGTTTAAAAACCTTAAAAAAATGGCCAGACTCTCCGCTATGTTTAAATATCTAGGAAACAGATTTGACTACAATAAATAACAAAAGCAAAAAATAGGAACCTAGCTCAATTCTTTTTTTAGCTAATACAGAAAAAAATATTTAAATCGGTTAAGTTTTGGAGGAGGAATCACGAATCCCCTAAACGTCGATTTCTGGTACTTTTAACAGGTAATTTCAGTCCAAGTTGCAGTTGTCTCTATCGCGCTAGTGCTGGCTAGCTAAGGCACTGCGAGACAGCAATAGAATTTATAAATACCTATTTTGTATTTCTCTCAACCGTGGTGTTTCCTCTTAAGACGAATGGTCAAGCAAATGACCTTGCGCGTTTGGACTTGGAGCTAACGCCATCTATTTATGAATAGTAGGTAGTTCAATGTAGCGTGTATTAGGATGTCAAATTATATTTTCGCTAGATGGCGCATTTAGCATATTTCTCTGAGTTGAGCAGAGTAATAATAAACAGAGGCTACATTTTATATACTAAATAATACAGGGTGTAAAAAGAGCAGAGAACGATCATACCTGAGATCTTAATATGATGGCAAGTGATCATATAGAACAGCCTGCATGGATCTCGCAAGACAGCCACACAAAAGTGCGTTTCGGATCTTGAAAACGCAGATTCCTACTTCGTAATCCGTTGGAAATCCGTTATCTAATAGCTAGCCGCTTTGTTATATTAAAATAAGTATGTCTTTTAGGAACTCACTTTCGCTATTGCTTCAAAATTATATTATTAATTGAGATTTTATGCTATTGTGTCTGTAAAATTGACACTTTAATTTTAATTGAAAAATGCAACACTTTTTAATTTTAATTGAAAAATGCAAGTTTTTTTGTCGATTACTACAGGTGCAACTTGTAAATTACCACTTTGACTGTTGATCAAGTTATTAACAATCAATCCCCAAGTGGTTCACAAGTTGTATCAATAAGTGCAAAATATTATGGTGACTGAGTAAAAATAAAAAAAATCACGACAAGGGGGTTTAAATTAAAATCATTCCCGTTTGCAGCCTAATGGACTGTGTCGCCATCTCTGATGGATTCACATAACTAAAAAAAATGCTTAATTGTCCTAGGACCTAGATAAATGCTTGCTTTTATTATTTGTCTGTGCTTCAAGCTAATTGGCAAATTTTTTATCTATAGAATTTGTTGTCAACCAACTGTCAACTGACATTGACATTGACAGCAATATCAGTTGTCAGCCGAAATGTCAACTGTCGAGTTGTTAGGTACCAGTCACCAGACGCCAGTTGCCTAGCCAGTTGCCAAATGCCAATTGCTAGTTGAATCTTGGGTTGAATGTTCTCAATTTTGTTTGTGTCAATTCAATGAAACACTCAACAGTTATTAGCCGTGAACGCCCAAAGAAACAGTGAAGCCTAAACAAATATTTTAATTATGAGATATATGTTATACATATTGCCATAGTTTTTGTTTTTTTACGTTCTTTAGTAATCTTCTAACGCACAATGTCTGTTAGTGCGAGTGCTGAGAACCTCTCAACGGATGCACAGGTGTGTCTATTTACTTTTTATTTCAAGCATATTGTTTAATTGATATGCGTAAGCGTTGTTACGCATTACCGGGTTTATTCATTGGTAGCTTTACTCTGATAACTGGATAATTTTATAGGACGCCAGCAGTGCTTGTGACTCATTCATCAGAACCCTAATACGGATACCGCGATAAATTTATATGCGTAAATTAGCCGTGCCAAGCTAAAACAACCCATAAAAACCTCGAAATCCTGGTTACTATTAGGTTACATCAGTGATTGCAGTTAAAATATGAGATAAACTGCAGTCTTATTTAGGTCAAAAGTTATCGTTGTTTAGACAATAACATTTTATGAATTCGTTTATATATAAAAAATCAGGTCATCAGAAATGATAATCATACTTGTGGCCTAAATCTGTACATACTTAAATTATAAAATAGTAATTATAGACCTGAATTAATCAACACACATTCACATTTCATTAATGAACAGGCTAAGCAAGTAATATTATGCATTTCATAATCCAATAAGCAGATTGTGTGTACAAATGTAATAAATTAGGTTTGCCAGTAAATGCATACTTGGAAAAAAACAGTTGCCAATAAATGCATACCTACATTAAAAAAAAGTTTTAAAAGTAGTTACAACTTTTTTTAAATTGTGTTGCTGTCCCACTGATAGGCTAAGGCCGTGTTTCACCAAGCAATGTTAAAGTTAATGCCATGTTAAAATACCATACCATCTCATTCATTGACAGGAAATACGAGAGGGATAACATGATATTTAACATGGCGTTAACTTTAACATTGCTTGGTGAAACACACCCTGAGAGCTCTATACTCTGTTCTTATTCAATGTGATCTAAATGTAAACAAAACTTCCTATGGGTGGCCACTGATACTGAGCTTTGTTTAGCTTAAGCTTTGCGTCCAATTTAAATGTCCCATATTTTCTACACAATAAAGGTCATCTAGAGGAAATAATGATGTTTATTCCATATAATAACACATTATTTGACACAAATTTCATTACTTTGTTTACATTTATATGATCATACCTAAAATAGGTACTACGTAGGTATATATTTTTTATTTGGCTATAAAACTTTGTCTCTTCATGCACAATACTATTCCATTTATTATTAAATAAAAAAAAACATAAGATATTACAACAGCATGATGATGATTATTTGTGATGTTTTCAATCATGCAACCAACACTTGCTCATTATTGGTGTCAAGTGGAACCCACAAACGGAAGCAGTCAATTTTCAAACAGATGATTTTGAATGAGCGTGCAAATATAATCATGTGATTATGTTTATGAGTATTGTAGGTATATACCTAATTCATTTGTTAGATTTTTTTTTTATTTATTTCAATCTTTAATGTATTATACCTAAATGTAAATCGTACAGAATTATTTTTACCTACAGCTAAACCAAAAACAAGGTTAAAAATGTTGTTAGCCTACACCGCCCTTCTGTTGACCACCATCACTTTCTCATTCACCTGGTCTATAAAATTTCTTCAAGGCCTCCAACCTTTCCTTCAATTATTCATCACATTAAGTTTTTGTGTCATATCAAGTGTCCTTACATCTTTTCTCGACAGTTTTTAATATCTACTACTGATCCTACTTTAATACTACTGATCCGACCTCAAAAAAATTAGGCATTTGCATCTAATATTGGATATAAGATATTATATTCTCCAAGCTAAGTAACACATGTCTGGAACGGTTTCAAATGTTGCATGGTTGCCCAGCCAGGTATTCTCACAATATAGTTAGCTTAATCCAAAGGAATATCTGGTCAATACATCTAAGGCCAAGTATAATGTACCTACTTAAGATCTAAAAAAGTCTTACAACCTGTGAATTGAATCTGCACTCTTTTGAGTGCTAACCAACAGTCTGTCCACTAGGCCAAGGATGTTTCATGACCTCTTGGGATTATTAACATAAGCCCTGTTAGCATATTATAATTTATGTAGTTGGGTTAAAGTTAAAAAAAGGTGATTTCACATTCTGATTTGAACTATGATTTTCACAAAGGACTATAATTCCTCTCTAAATTTTAACAACATAATATAATTATCGGCATGTGGCATCTTGCCATTTAGAAGTAACATAATACAGACCAAAACTCAGATATTCCTATAAGTTTGACCTGTCTGTCCGTAACTGTCATCATAGCAACCAAAGAGATGAACAGATTTGGATCTAGTTTTTATTTTCAAGGTTAATGTGATTGAGAGTATTCTGCTATGAGAGCTGTATTTCATCATCATGAGTTAGACCACTTGAGAATTAAACATTTTATAAAAAAATAGGGGGTTAAATTTTTTTATCTGTGTAAGTATTATATAATATACTATCTGACCGGATCACACTTCGTTGCGCATAATATTAAAAACAGTGTTAATTGTGATGAAATTCAATCACAATTAATACTGACAGCTCCAATTAACAGCAGCAAAATACTATAGACATTTCATTATGTTACATTTACGGAGCTTTCAAATGTTCCTTCTTGGCTTACGGGCATTCATTTTCCTTGGTTTGTTGTAACTGTCAAAGATTTCGAAAGTTAAAAATTAAAAACAATTGAATAACACGGTATTGATTTTTTACTCAATCATCAACACAATCAACACATATCGCCATCTGTAAAAATCGTTTGGTGTTAACATAATTGTAAATTTGAAAATAATTTGCAATAAAATAATATTGCAACTATAAATTAAGATGTAAGCTATCCTATCTTTAAAGTTGGATCAAACTGCACATGGTATGCAAAATTTGAACCTGGAGTTAGACTGGAGAGGACTCCTGGAGTCCATCGCGGACAAACAACGTGACACATAATTAAGGAAGATATATTAGGATGAGATTATAAGCTTTACTTAAACAATTCTGCATTTTTTTTTCAAATATTAATTTTTGTTTAGAGCTGCGATGGAGGCACAATGTGCTTGGAGCTGGCGCTGGAGGGAGAAAGGCTGTGCAAAGCCGGAGACTGCCGAGCTGGTGTCGCATTCTTCCAAGCCGCCATACAAGCTGGCACCGATGACCTGAGAACCCTCAGCGCTATCTACAGTCAATTAGGCAACGCCTATTTCTATTTAGGAGATTATAGTAAGGCCATGCAGTATCACAAACATGATCTAACGTTAGCTAGGTAAGTAAATTCGTTTTTAACTTTTAAACTTGTTTCTTGGTAATTTTATATGGTAACGAGGTAAAGCACAGGCTAGCGACTATTGTTGTTGCACGATACCTGTAGGCCCTAATTATATGCATCCGTGCGATCAGACCGAGCGACCCGGCCGCTGCCTCGTGAAATTACTACTAGCAGTAACATTTGTACTTATTTCATCCGTTTCAAGGATGTTCAGAAAATCATTTTAATTACCTTAAATAAGAAATATTCTAGTTATTTGATAACTCTTTACTTATATATCGTATGTTTAATCTGTGTTATTTCATTAAAATATTATACTGCTTTAGGAATAGAATTTTGTAGAATCTCGTCTCAAAAGTCGTCGTCTTAAAGCACTTATGTTCTACAAAAGGAAATCCCTTGAAAAGTTTGAGACTCCTAGCACTTGAAGTTTTTGATGAATAAATAAGTGAGACCTTGATGACCTTTCGCTTTTATATAAATATAGCTTACTAGCTTTTGTTGCTTTTGTCCGCGGATTCTTCTTTACGAGTGTAGTATTATAAATTCGATTTCCGCGTTGGAACGACAAAAAATGTTTGTTTTCAAGTTTGGTTAGGACAATGCAGGCTGTCTTTGTGTATTGCGCACACACTTGGCCACTATAAAATATCTCCTGCGTAGCTGGACTGATTTCAATGAAATCGGCTACCGACACCGAAATCGGTGAGGGGAGCCATTATTTTTATAGGCTTAGGAAATGTTATAGTAATAGTACTTACCGTCAGTCTCTGAACATGTACTAATTTTGAGTCTCACACAAATCTATATTCTCTATTTTAGGAGCTAGAAGTTTAAAATAAATAATTGATTAATTGATTGAAAAAAAAAAGGCTGGTATGTTTCGTAGGTAACAAGAGCCTGTTAACCCATTTGTAGCTTCCTATCTTAAAATACAAAAAGTCATACATAAAAAGGTTAGAAAGAGAAAATGTAACCTAGATATCACTTTCTATCCCCATTCAAAAATCTTGTCAATTCGTCGCTCTGTTTTGTCGTGTAAGTTTGACGAACAAACAGTCACACACACTTTCCCATTTATAATATTTGTATTCTTACAAAGCCGTCCTCAGGAATGACTCTTCTTGTTTTAATAATTAGTTTGACAAAATTAATGAATACTAAAAGATAAAGATTCGTTATTCCAAGAAATAATAACATACCTTGGTATGTACCAGGTACTTCAAGTTAATGAATAGTGGGAATAGTATGTCTTAAATGGTGTTACTTGTGTTGTATGAATAGTATGATTGACATTGCACGAATTTACGTCAATGGATGGTATGAGTCACTCTATTGATGAATAACAATATTAATAAAACTCGGATGAGGATTGAATTAAATTATTAGTGTTATTGAGTCACATTGAGATCCTTAACCGTGACTGTTAGCTGTCATTTTTAGAGTTCCGTAGCCAAATGACAAAAAATGGAACCGAATGGAAAAAAAGGATTCGGCATGTCTGTCCGTCTCACTGACGCTTTGCTCCTATTGGTCAACGCGTACTGTTATATTATAGTCTAAAGCCTTCCTTTATAAATGGACTATCCAAAAAAAAAAAGATTTTTTCAAATCGTCAAAGATTAGCGCGTTTAAACAAACAAAGAAAGTCATCCGCTTAATATTAGTATAGATTAGTATAGATAAACCTAAAATATATTTGCTATTCTGTACGAAACCTTCTGTATGAGACCAATCTATTATTATTTAAATGGAAACGTTATATTCACATTTGAACACTCTATTTTAACGTCGGCTGCATAATTAATTGAGATATCGATTCTGGAATCAAGATTCAATTAACCTG
The DNA here is from genome assembly GCA_905187575.2 of Celastrina argiolus. NCBI lineage: Eukaryota > Metazoa > Arthropoda > Insecta > Lepidoptera > Lycaenidae > Celastrina > Celastrina argiolus. The sequence goes on from LR994583.1 coordinate 20,158,589, forward strand.
TCTACCAAATATAGGTAAAAGGTTTTGGATTTATTTGTGTCTCTTTGGAACTCTCTATTAATATAGAGAGTTCCATTAGTTATATAGTATTAGGTTAGATGGTTATTTTACCTTTATATCAATACTAATATATATAATATTATAAAGCGGAAGAGTTTGTTTGTTTAAACGCGCTAATCTCAGGAACTACTGGGCCAATTTGAAAAAATCTTTTTTTGTTGGTTAGTCCATTTATAGAGGAAGGCTTTAGGCTATATAACATTACGCTGCGACCAATAGGAGCGAAGGGGAGACTTTCATTACGTGCGCTACATAAATGGTTAAAGTCGCTCTAAAACCACGCGAACGAAGTCGCGGGAACAGCTAGTTAATTTATATTAGGTTATACGGTTACTCCTTTGTACGCGCAAAATGAAATCCCACTGGAACCGTACATTTTGCTATGGTAAAAAGTTGTGTTAATCCAGCATGTAAACTACTACCAACGAAATTTCATCCAAATCCATTTAGTATTTTTGGCGTGAAAGAGTAACAAACATACATACAAACTATAACATTTATAATATTTGTAGGTAATCTTGTTATAGTACATGTACAACGTGTAAAATAAATGAGTGATTATATTTAAGGGTACATTATATACCTATATCCTATTGAGTATAATTGACTATTAGAATAGCAACACTGAAAGAGTTACTTAATTTAAGGCATTTTTCTACTCCTTCCACATTCTTCTGATGAATTTCGGCGCAGGTCCCAAAAGTATGTCCCTTGGGTACCCCTAAGATCACATACTTAACTGAGATGGGAATAAAATGTAAATTATTTTGGTAGAATATCGACCACAGCACGATCCCAAGTACTTATTATCAAATATGTTTAAGCTGCTTCATACAAACACTTCTCTTTCCAGGACAATGAATGACAAGCTCGGCGAGGCGAAAGCGTCCGGGAACCTTGGCAACACTTTGAAGGTGATGGGAAAATTCACCGAGGCGATCCAGTGTTGCAAGCGTCACCTGGAGATTTCCCGCTCGTTGGGCGACCGTTTGAGCGAGGGCCGCGCTCTGTATAACCTGGGCAATGTGTACCACGCGCAGGGGAAGCAATTAGGTCGCGTGGGGCAAAACGACCCAGGCCACTTTCCGCAGGAAGTTAGGGACTGCCTCAAGCAAGCTGTTGTATATTATAAGTGAGTTATTCATATATCTACACTTCTACACTAATATTATAAAGAGGAAAGATTTGTATTTTTGTATGTAACGACTTAACTCAAAAAGTACTGGACCGATTTTAATAATTCTTTTTTTATTAGAAAGCTACATTACCACTGAGTAACATAGGCTATATAAAAATCAATTGCTGTTCGTTAGTCTCGCTAAAACTCGAGATTAGCTGAACTGATTCGGCTATTTTTGGTCTTGAAATATTCGTGGAAGTCCCGGGAAGGTTTACACGGTTTCCATGCTCAACGAAGTGGGCACGGGTCAGCTAGTTTCTAATATCATGGTACTAGACTAGATACTAGATTTACATTGTTGAACACAGTTTAGACTGACTGTAGTGTACACAGAATAAAATAGAAATGGATTTGTCTCAATTTACTTCCAGAACCAGATGCCGCCACAATCCTAGCAATGCACCTAGTATTGCAAGCAATGCTTGTTTTTTTGCATTCTTCTGTTTTTTTGCATTCTTCTGATATTTTGCAAACTTCGATTCAATACTTTATATTAAAATGTCTTAGACGCCTAACACTTTTAAAGAAACATTTGAAATGCAAGGTGAACTACAATCCTTCCTTGAACGATTGAAACAATTTGAAATACTGCAATAAACACTTTTTGACCACAAACACAACGACACTTACCACGGTCACTTGCGGACTGGGCCATAAAATCAAGGATTAGACTGTCTTATGGGCGTCTGGCACTTTCGCGTACTATTTTATCTTATATTTTATAATAATTAAGATACAGCTTTGAAACAATTATTTAACCAATTTCCAGGGACAATTTAGAGCTAATGCGAAGCCTCGGCGATCGTCAGGCGATGGGCAGAGCGTGCGGGAACCTTGGCAACACTTGCTATCTGCTGGGTGATTTTAACCAGGCGATACAATACCACACGGAGCGACTGCGAATCGCCCAAGAAGTGGGAGATCGAGCGGCCGAGAGGCGAGCGAACAGTAACCTGGGGAACTCACACATATTTCTGGGAGCGTTCGAAAACGCCGCTGAGCATTACAAGTACGTATTTTAGTGACACTATATCTGCTGTATATTAATGACTAACATCGATGAAGACACAGTAATTAGAATTATTTACGTTACTTACAAACGACCGGTTTCAATAACCTAGCTATCTACAACTAAAAGTTAAAAACCATGTGACATTGTATGGTTTTAAACTTTTAGTTGTAGATAAATGAGTTATTATAACCATCCGTAAGATGGCTTAAATACCCAAGTAGATCATCATCATTCATCGCTTGGATGTCGTGGGTTCGATTCCTCGTTGGAACAACTAAAAATGTTGTTTTCAAGTTGGGTTAGGACAGTGCAGACTTGTCACCTGATTGTCTGACAAGAGGTAATACATGTTAATATAACAGAGGTAATACAATATAATTATTAAGTTATTAGTTGTTCCATGTCCATATTATAAAATAAGAAATAATTAAGTGGGTTGCCTGGTTCTAATGAAACCGGCCGTCGTTTGTCAAAATCTTGTGCCGTTTTACATGTATCATCATGAAATATTTGTAATAACTGCTGCGAATTCAAATCTATATTTTCAGTTAGAATATGCATGCGAATGGTTTATATATCTATAACTTAATAATGTTGGAATGCCGAATATGTGTAGCGAATATCACTAATGTAATATAATAAAGCCTACAGTAATTCAGTTTTCTCGTTACGCTCATACGTAACAATTCAATAGAAAACGAGTCTGTCTATCACCAGGCTGTACCGCTGAACTGCGACAGATAGTTTAACAAATTATGTATTTTTGTTGCCGCTAAAACAACAAATACTAAAAACAAAATACAACAAATATTTGTATGGGATCCCACACAACAAACGTGATTATTTGCGTTTTGTACAGAACCCTTTCTGTGGGTGATTTTATACCCAATTTCCACTTTTATCAATAAAAGTGAAAATTGGGTATAAAATCCTGGATGGATCTCAAGATCCAGAGGTCAAGTTTTGGAAGCTACAGAAAACAATATGAGTCAGATGTAGAAATTAGTAAGAGCCAAAGCAAATTATTTATGATTAAAATATTATGTAAGTGCGCGGTGCAAATGTTATGTAGATAGTTACGGATTTGGGAGCGCTATGTTCGCGTGAACTCCGTATATTAACCGTACATACATGACCCAATACCCGTAGGAGGCGCTTTAAGTGGGTAACGTTTTATACATTACCCACTGTACGTCGTGCGCACTTTAAATTAAGCGATATAATCTATATTTCTTATATTATTATTTTTGCTCGTTTATTGTGATTGTCTATGAAGAATCTAAAAATCCCTAAAACCGTAGTTGTCTTACAACATATAACTACGAAACGATATGTACGAATAACTTATTACGTGTGTTTGTGTATGTATAGTTAAATAGGTTTATCTTTAAACCGTTTTAAGGAATTTAAACTTTGTTGTAATGAATATATATTATATACAGAGTAAATAGATTTAACAAATAAACAATTTTTATCCTAGAAAATGTATATTACGTAATCAAATTTATTGGCATTTTCTTTTTTTACTGTGCACCTTATTTTGCTGCGAAATTTATACATATTTATCGTTACTTTGTGTTTTTTTTGTGCTTTTTAGCTTAATATAGCTTTGGTTACTATTACTGAATAGATATTATGACATATGGTTTGTATATGATACTGATGTGCTAGTCATTAACATGCAAAGTGGGGTGTTTACGTACCGTATCATAAGCTAACATACTTTGTGTACAATCTACTTATCATATTACTTGAACTCTGGGTGTATATTAATGTTGAGTTTTTGCCACTCATATTTAATTTACATCGAAGGAAAGCGATTTTAATTATTTTATGCGTCTTGCGTAAGAGGAGACATATATGTCCTAATTTGCGAGAAATGTGTTTCCTACACAACCAGGAAATAGCTTTGAACGTTTTCCTTTCACGTCTTGCGCTCTGATTGCTAATAAACTATTATTAGATACTAGATTTTACTCGCGTATCTGAATATAATATCCACGTAACACAACTTTTTACGGATAAAACGCGTAGGGCAAAAGTGTCCACACGTTAGGAGAGGATATTTTCAATTCAATCCTTCGGATCTTGGTTACATGGATGTTACAATAGTTTTCTTCATACACAGTGGGCACAATCTCTGTCCCTACGGCGTGGATTGGTATTGGTAACAAAAATGGAAATGTATATTTCTTATTTATGTTATTCGTCTGTAAATTACACAAATTTTTGGTCATGCACTGATATTACTTACGTAACATATAATGTTCAGTTAAATGATGTTAAAATAAATGTTTTCTACGTTCATTGTGCTGGAGTAATCGTTAATTATCTTTACCGTGTTGGATGTCGTTAAAAGCGACAGAGAGAATATATTTACGGAAAACGTCGACAGTGTTTACGCAGACAATGTTATTATCTTAAAACTGCGCTAGCCCGCTTGCCCAAGCATGGCGAGTGCAACTATCACGCATGAAATATTTTTCGGAGGCTTATCCTGCTTTCAGGTATATCGTTCAGCAGTGCTGCCGCCCTTATTATAAGCAACGCAATTGACATTTTTGGCGAAAATGAGTTAATAGTATATTCGATATACCTACTAACACCGCAACGAGATCTACCAGGATCAATCACTCAATTTTTATTTTGTTAAATATGTGGATCCATTCCAAACTAATAAAGTTAGCCCTAACCATCGTTTAAATATAATTAATTAACTAAGTATGTACATATAATATCGTAGTCCACATTGAAAGGCACTAATCAAAAAAAAGTATTTGGAATATTCCTATTAGTTTCGTGAGACAACAAAATGTAGAAAAAAACTTTGATCGCGATTAACTCTTAAATAACCTTCCAGCAAGTGCGTTGTTTATGATAAGGATGGCAGAGTGGACGACAGCTGGGTGTCGTTGAAGGAAATGGGCAGCAGTGTTCCCGCAGATATAGTTATGATCATAGAAATAGGATATACATAGAAGGAGTGTAAAAAGTAGAGCTAAAAACAGCGATCTATCTACCAAATTTCAAATGCAAAGATTCATGAGAGTAAAAGAGACAGCAACTTCATGATTTTTCGCGTTGTCACCAGGTCAGAGGTCGATTTTGGTGGTCTGTCAAATTCTGGTGGTCTGTCAAACGTCAAACCAACTAAATAAAAACGTCTCAGTATTTTTATATCTCTTTAGAAATTAGTGACAACTTCAATTGGTAGCATTATATGCCATACTGCTGGTACCTATTATTCTGTCAACAATAAAACATGAAGAAAATATTTTCCTTTAGATTTTAATATTTTATTGTTAAAGATAATAAATCTCATCTGATTTATTAAATTTTTTGCAGTTTACAACATAACTGTTTCGGAAAAAGCCTTGATTAGTGAATGCGTGTAAAAGTTATACATAGATCTCGAAAAAAAAGCTGTGAAGGAACAAGATCTTTTCATGAGTATGTTTTTAATGTTATAGGCTTAGTAAATATATCCAAATAGGCTAGAACTAATTTATTTTATTAGATGTATGTGTATATAATTATAGTTTCTAATAGTATGCGGTATTTGCATTATAATAAAAATTATTTGTTTACATAACATAGAGGTTAAGTTTCTCCTAGTGCTGTACATTTCTTTATCGATAACCCTTCGAAATCATCACTTTATGTTTGAATAGTATATATTCAGTACTTTTAACTTTTATTATTTTTACCATACCAAGTTAAATATAATTAATTTGCTATTTGGTATTTACAGGTTTTTTACAAAATCATGCTTCAAAAATAAAATGGTTCGAGTTCATTGGAAAACCATAAGCTACATAGAAGCAGTCACGTTTGCTCTAAACATTTACCCCCAATTATTTTTTCCTGTGAGGCCGAGGTATGAATCCGGTCCTGCCGGTCCATTCGTATCGTCGAATTCATGGCTGGAGTGCTGTGCTCTAGTTCCTTTGCATACTCAATGTTGTGTTGATAGACTTAGACTACCTTTTTTGTATTATTGGTGCAGTTTTTTGTATGTTCGTAAGCGTTGTTTACCATTGTTAATTTAATATTAATAAGCGTAATAAATATATTTTTGAATACTTTTTTTTTTATTTATCCCAATCCAAATGCTTGAAATGTCAAATGTCTGTGTGTGTCTGTGTTGTTACACCATTAAATATTACTTGCACTGCACGATTTCCATACACCAGCAGTACAGTAAAATGGGATGATATGATTGACTTGGACGGTAATATACTTTATATAGGTAATAGTTTTTTTGAAATAGTATAATGGAAATAGAAAGGAATAAAAAGTTCTTTATTTGTGCATAAAATACATACCACAATCAATTGTATAGTAGATAAGTGCAATAAGAGGAATTGTACAAAAAGGCGGTCTTACTGCTTACAACAGTATCTTTCTGAATTTTGATTATGGTGTAAGTATATGATTTTACTTTTTATTCATACCCAAATACTCGCTGTCTCAACATTCTTAATTTTGTCAAATTGATTTTACACGTAACGTTGTTTTAATATCTTCTTCTTTATTTTCATTTTTATCGACATGTGATGTCGACTACGGACGTCCCTTGAATAAAGACATGAAATTAGCACAAGCTAGCAGTCATGCAACTTGTGACCAACTTCGTACAGAGGTGATCGCCCAAAGTGATGACAAGCCTAAAAAAATAAAGTAACGGATAGCTAGACTTCCCTTTCCTTCCCATTAGCATGTGTCGTATAGTGAGACAAGAACAGAAATATGCCTCTGCTCTTGCTTTTTACCCGGTATCTATGCTTTAGTTATTAATCTGAGGTTATGATCTTAAAACTACCCCCAGAAACATTTGAAAAGCTTATGTCTATTGGATGTAATAGATTAAACGACCATACTTCTATGTTCAAAATACATTGTTGCTATCCCTCCACAGACAGACTCTCGCCTTAGCCGAGGAGCTTGGGGACGCAGCGGTGGAAGCCCAAGCCTGCTACTCCCTCGGAAACACATACACCCTCCTCAGGGAGTACCGTATAGCCGAGGAATACCATGCGCGCCATCTCACAGCTGCTAGGAAGTTACAAGACAGAGTAGGGGAAGGCAGAGCGTGCTGGTCGCTTGGCAACGCGCACGCGGCACTGGGAAACCACGAGAAAGCGTTGTACTATGCGAAGGAGCATTATAATATATCGAAAGAGGTAAGTTTTGATGTTAACACGACTGAGCTAGGGCCCATTTTTAACATCGCACAACATATAACGGGTGTAAAAAGAACAGTCACTATATCTTGGGGATATAATTATATTACCTTGTCTCATTCTAAAAATGTTTTTTTTTTCATTATCTTTTTACAGAAATTAAAAAATCTTTTTTTTGCTTTTTTTTTATTCTTGCGACAAAAATAAGAAATGGTAAAAAGATAAAAAAAAAAAAATTTTTAGGTTTTGACAAAAAAATAATAAAAAAGAAAACATTTCCAAAATTCGTATAAATTATAATCGTTTATCGTTTAGTATTCCTTAAAATGTTTAAGAGCGCGCAATCAAATTTCATCAAGTCGAAATCGCCGCGAGAGCCGATATCGACTCACACAGACGCAAAACAACACGCATGTGTGGGTTAACGCTAGGTCGACCGCAGGTAGCGCGCGCGAGTAACATTGATAGTTTGATCCTAATGAATTTTAATATTACCTACCATTTCAATACTTCTATAAAATTAAATGGTATTTAAGTTATAAAATACAAATTATACATACTCGACATGCTAGTAATCGCCCGCGGCTCAGTCCGCGTTACTGTCGAACCGTCGGGAACAACTTTCGCGATGATTGTGTGAAAAGAGTTTCATGGTGGTTGGTTCAGTAGATGAGACGTAAAGAAAGTAACAAACAAACACACGAACAAACAAACAAACTTTCACATTTATAATTTAGGATAAGTAAGTAATGAAAATGAAAAATTCAACAACCTAATTTTTATAAAAATATACCAAGTTATTTATTTTTCATCTTTGATGTCCAGAAATGTTTGTCCCTAAATATTTTACTGACCCACTTCCGACTACCCACTAAAATGTACTAAAATACTAATTTTTAGTGGGTAGTCGGGATGGACATGCTTTTTTCAGTGACAAAAATGTTGTCACTGAAAATTTGTTTCCTGTCACAACTATTAGGTAGCCAGGCACAAACAGGTAAGCTATACTAGCATTTTGCAACCGTCTGATTATTGAATGAAAATGAAATAAAATTAAAGATTATTTGGATAAAATGTACATTATGGTCGCTTGAGTTGGCGGCTGCAATTTTTATGGCGAATAGAGATATATGTAAGGAGTCACTAACCAAAATTTAAACTTGCGGAAACTCGTAGTTTTTTAGTTATGGAAAAAATAAAATTCGTATTTTTGTATGAATATTCGACTACTTTTGACGTAATTCTGCCCGATTATCTAGTTAAGAAAAATAGGCGATTGAACTAGAATAAAAATGGCTAGGTTAGGTTATGTGAGACATTTAAGATTACACACGAGCCGAGCGAAGCGTGCCGCGGCAGCGGCCGGCGAGTGCGAGAAGCGAATTCTGCCCGATTCACTCTAGTTACAGTAAATAGGTGATTGAACTAGAATAAAAATGGCTAGGTTAGGTTAGGTGAGACATTTAAGATTGCGCACGAGCCGAGCAAAGCGTGCCGCGGTAGCGGCCGGCGAGTGCCAGAAGCGAATTCTGCCCGATTCACTCTAGTTACAGTAAATAGGTGATTGAACTAGAATAAAAATTGCTAGGTTAGGTTAGGTGAGACATTTAAGATTGCGCACGAGCCAAGCGAAGCGTGCCGTGGTAGCGGCCGGCGAGTGCCAGAAGCGAATTCTGCCCGATTCACTCTAGTTACAGTAAATAGGTGATTGAACTAGAATAAAAATTGCTAGGTTAGGTTAGGTGAGACATTTAAGATTGCGCACGAGCCGAGCGAAGCGTGCCGCGGTAGCGGCCGGCGAGTGCCAGAAGCGAATTCTGCCCGATTCACTCTAGTTACAGTAAATAGGTGATTGAACTAGAACTGGTATATTATTTGACTAGTAGTTATGGCATGACTTTAAAGGCCTTTGGCGCTATATAAAAAAAAACTGTCAAAATTACGTCAAAAGTAGTCGAATATTCATACAAATCTACGAATTTTATTTTTTCAAAAACTAAAAACCTAGGAGTTTCCGCAACTTTTAATTTTGGTTAGTGACTCCTTACATATAGCTCTATTCGCCATAAAATTTGCAGCCGCCAACACGACCGACCGTAATGTACATTTTTTCCTAATCCTATACATTTAAATGACATTACAACGTTAATTATGCAGTTAGTCTAGATAATTCTACAGAAATATTTTTTTTAGGTTTTTCCCTTATTTATACACTAAACACTACTTGTATTCCAAATTTGAAGCTTCTATGTCTGCTAGAAGTGCCTAATACTTTTGATGATCGGTCAGTGAGTGATTGAGTCAGTGACAAAACTAAGGAGTTTGACAAGTTATAATTATGTAACTTCTGTTTCAAATTGAATTACATTTGAAATATACTGTGTTTGTACAATGCTTACCTAGTAACTAAAAATGCAGGCTTCTTTTAATCCACGACAAAGTTATAGGTAGTTGAAAATGGCCTAAACTGCTACGAGAAATTGATGGTACGGCCGTGCTCAAGTTGACAGAAGCACTGCCGTGCCCCCAGATACTCGGTTATATTGATGACAGTTACATTAAAGCAGACATACACACAGGGGCTGATGATGATTAGTATAATTTTTAAATATATGAACCACACCAACTTTCAACTAAAAAAAACCGCATCAAAATTTGTCAATCATTTAGGAACTGCGATATAACAAACAGACATACAGGGGCTGATGATGATTAGTATTATTTTTAAATATATAAACCACATCAGCTTTCAACTAAAGAAATTGACATAAAATTTTTTTGATTAATTTAGGGGCTGTGATATTACAGACAGACATACAGGGGCTGATGATGATTAGTATAATTTTTAAATATGTATATACACCACATCAGCTTTCAACTAAAGAAATTGACTTCAAAATCTTTTGATTAATTTAGGGGCTGTGATATTACAGACAGACACACAGGGGCTGATGATCATTAGTATAATTTTAAAATATACAAACCACATCAGCTCTCAACAAAAGAAATTGACATCAAAATCTTTTGATTAATTTAGGGGCTGTGATATTACAGACAGACACACAGGAGCTGATGATGATTAGTATTATTTTTAAATATATAAACCACAACAGCTTTCAATTAAAGAAATTGACATCAAAATCTTTTGATTAATTTAGGGGCTGTGATATTACAGACAGACATACAGGGGCTAATGATGATTAGTATAATTTTTAAATATACAAACCACAAATATTATGAACTTTGTAATCGACATTATATTATAATCTCTGTAAATTTCCCCCATTTCTCATAAAAATATTAATGCTCGTCAAAGCGTCAATTCTGTTTAGTCGCACTATAAGTCCATGAGCAGCCCAGGTCGGTGAACCTTTATACGTTGACAGTCCAGGGCAGAGCGACACAACCTCCCCTCACGAATTCTCAGCGGGTACTAAATAGATCGCGATTTACACGACGCGTGCGCTTGGTTGAAAACAAGTAATTTTTAAAAAATTGAATAATGGGATAAACATCGTTTTTTAATTAAATAAAAAATAGTGTCAACTTACCAATAGTATGATTATCAATTATAAAAATAATATCATCGAAGAAATTTAGTTTTTCCAGTAGAAATACAGCACTGAAAAACGTAAATTATGTCATTTTTAAAAGATTTTTTATGCAGTTAACAATACATATATTTTTAATTTTTTATCAATATTTCATTTAAAGACTTTATAATCTCTTTTATAAAAATAGAAATTAAACTATATTAACACGATTTAATTGTTATTTTCTTTATCAAAGTGAGCTAAAATCGGCATTTTTGCGATTCGGCGTTCCGAAATCTTTAAATTTACTCAAATGTACTACTTAAAACTTTAATTTTATAAAAGTATGTCCAAAATAAAGAGTTTATCTTTATATATTTCTAATTGTTTTATTTAATTTAGTTATTTTATGCGTGTGAGGGGCAGTCAAAAACACCGAAAAACTGAAACTTCGTCGTAAATTGAATGCACGCTCTTAATATATTGTATCTATTGTATCCTTACATATGAAATTGGCGTTTTGTCGTACTGGCCACTTTGATCTTAAATATTATATCCTCTTGGCAAATCAAATTTAAACAGCTATTTACTCATGCATTTGCGTTTTGAAAACCGTAATTCATTTGTTTTTTTCTCTTTTGATTTTTTTTCTGCGTCACTCTTTTCACAAAATGGAAAACTTAAAATATCGCATTATTTACGAGTTCCACCGTGGCACCAGTGCTGCAGAAACGGCTCGAAGGATTAATGATGTGTATGGGGGTGGTGTCGCAAAAGAAAACACGGTGCGTTTTTGGTTTCAACGCTTTCGTTCTCGAAATTTCGACCTGCAGAACAAGCCCCGTGGAGGGCCGGAGACCAAGGTCGATAATGATGAATTGAAGGCTATTGTGGAAGTTGATCCATCGCAAACCACATCAGAGTTAGCTACAGGCTGAGGTGTTAGTGACAAAACCGTTTTAATCCACTTGAAGCAAATTGGGAAGGTGAAAAACTGGAAAGGTGTACTCATGAATTGAGTGAAGCAAACCGACAAACGCGCGTCGACTGCTGCGTTACATTGCTCAACCGGCACAATAATGAAGGAATTTTAAATCGGATCATTACATGTGATGAAAAGTGGATCATGTACGATAATTGTAAACGCTCATCGCAATGGCTGAACCCTGGTGAACCAGCAAAGCCCCAAGCGAAAATTGACTCAAAAAAAGTTACTTGTAAGCGTTTGGTGGACTAGTGCCGGTGTCGTACACTATAGCTTTCTTAAATCTGGTCAGACGATTACGGCTGACGTCTATTGTCAGCAACTGCAAACCATGATGGAAAAGCTCGCCGTTAAACAATTGAGACTTGTCAAACGCTCTACGCCACTGCTGCTTCAAGACAACGCTAGACCACACACGGCCCAATAGACGGCTACCAAATTAGAGGAGCTTCAATTGGAATGTCTAAGACATCCACCGTACTCTCCGGACCTTGCTCCAATAGATTACCATTTTTTTTTTTCGAAATTTGGATAACTTCTTGCAAGGAAAAAAATTCTATTCCGATGAGGCAGTCCAAACCGCTTTCAAAGATTTCATTGATTCCCGTCTGAATGGTTTTTTTAGTAAAGGGATCAATGAACTACCTATAAGATGGCAAAAGTACATTGATTAATAAAATATATTTTAATATGAAAAAATCGCATTTATGTTCCTCCCATACAAAACGCCAATTTCATATGTAAGGACCTAATATATCAATATCCTGCGCAATAATACTAAACGTTTTATACTATGGGTTTCACAAAGTAACGCTTGATTCAATCTAATTGTGAATTCGTCTTCAAATTGGTATTTAGGAACGCAATTAAAAAAGCGTATAACAAAATCTGAGGTTCAGTGTTGCCACATATTTATCATCCCCATACGAATTTCAATCGCATCACTGGATGGCTAACAATCATCATCATCAGAAAACGTATCCACGACACATGATTATTACGCTACAATATTTACGTACAGCAACGTATCCATGGTACATGATTCAGTCCAAGAAAGCAGCGTGGATGTACATCCACGCTGCTTTCTTGGACTGAATCGTACAGTACAAAAACCTTCATTTAAAATATTTTCATTTCACATTAGGTGAATATTTTATCACTATTTCATTTGATAGATACGCGCGACAACAACGCCTTAGTAAACTCAAAAATCACGTTATAAAGAATAAAAAAACATATGAATGTGGTAGTTACAAGTCACAGTGCTGGTCCCTGGTAACTTGTATAGATAACCTAAAATCGCAGGTAGGCATGGGTTGAGAGGAAACACAACACCACGAGATAAAGAAATAATATAATAATATGTAATATCTATGGACGCTTCACACCACGTCAATCTGGCCCCGTGCTAAGTATCCGAAGAACTTGTGTTACATCGGAAATGTATTTAATACTTGTATACTATACACATACTTAAGATTTTTATCATATTATACACAAATTTAATTTATATAATAATTAATGTGCGAAATAGTGCAGTAAAATTTTTTTCTTTCCAGTATTATGCCTTGATCACACGTACCGAGTACAGTGGCGAGACAGCAAATTGGAAATCGGCCGAGAGAGTAGGGTAGGCGAGTAGGTGTACACGCATTTTGATTTTCCTGGCGACAGTGGCGAGTCAGTTCACTTTCGAGATATTCGTTAGCGCGTCAACATGAATAATAATAAAATGCAAAAAAATTATAAACATTATTAAGCTCCTCATGCCACTGTTAATAGAGGAAATAGCGGAGACAGTGCGCGAATGCGGCAATATATATGGACAAGACCGAAGATTTCGAGAAGACCTGCGCTTGGTGCTACTAACACCCTTTTCAATGAATTGAAGATTCAAGATCCCAATGAATCCCATCTCGCATTTTTTATTCTTATGGTGTTATGCGGATCGAAAGTCCCATAAACACGGATACTGTTTGTATATTTGTATGAACTTTATCGTTGTATAATTATCCCACTTAGCCATTTTATCAAAATAATGACTTTATAAAGTACAAAGGCACGTTGAACAAACAAAATATTATATTATGCTCGTTGCTAGGGCGACGCTACTGGCGAGTGATCGTGTTCATACAAGCGAGTCGGCGCGGGGTAGGCTGAGAGGCGTGCGGGGGTGGGCACTCGGCCTAGTAAACAAACCAAGTTCCGAGTGGCTCGCTCGCCGTTTCGCTGGGCCGAGTACTAGGCCCAGTACTCGTCACATAGTACACACGAACCGAGTACTCGGTCGAGGACACTCTCTCGCCACTCTACTCGGTACGTGTGATCAGGGTATTAGTGATTGAAGCTCAGACAGTCAATAGCGCGCTTCAGCTTTGATGCGTTGCCATCTATCGGACGATTGTGTAAATGCCAACCTATTAGGGAGATGTGGAGTTGCGCTGAATGCAGCGCCATCTTTTAGCATTGTACTTAACTATGTTTCTGTTGCTTGTAAGTGGACCCATCATGTATATCGTTTTAGCGGGAACTTTTAAAATTCTGTGAAAGTTAACTTTATAAGTTACAGTTAACCACTTCTGGACTACGAGACCTATGTTTTCTTTTAGCCCATGTAATCACTATATTTCATACGACATCGACATCAGAAAGATTGGAGTAAAATAAAAAAAATAAAATAAAAATAATTGGAAACAGCTGGAAGAGACATATGTGTCACAGGACACGCTGATCACTAAATCGGGGAATCCGATATGTTTACTTGTTTTAAATGTAAAATTATTATTATGTAAAATGTTTAGTGCCAGCAATAAAGGTTAATATAAAAATCGCTATATTTATTGTCCACAGCTCGGGGACGTGCTTGGCATGGCAACAGCACAGATGAACATAGGTGATCTCTGCAAGGTGCTAGGGCTGCCCGTTGAGTCGGCACCATCGCCACCGCAAGACACGGAACAGACGCCCCAGACGCCCTTCATAGCGCTGCGAGTGAGACGACAGAGCATGGAACAGCTGTCGCTTATACAGGTGTGGATGTGATTACGAGGGCAATCCATGGGGTAGAGGAGAAATATTAGCACCTCCCCATGAACCATCTGTAATGACGAGTGTCGGGGTGACATAAATGATTCACCAGTTGAGCGCATACTGTATAGGTATATGTATGTCGCAGTCATCTAATTGAATCCGCTATTTAATTTAATGACTAGCGCGTTCATTGAATTCTACTTTTACCAACAAATTCAATGATTCCGAGACTAGGACAACTATTTAATATTTTATTTTTGAACTTCAAAATTTCCGAATGTGTACGTTGCTGTCTGTACTAGGGTATCGAGAACCGGTAAAGTTTTAGGAACCGGGATTTTCGGTACCGGCACTAGTCAGAACCGGGAATTCCCGGGATTTCCCGGGATTTTTGGTATTTTCGTGATTTTTTTCTTACTTGACTAAAAACAAATACAATGGCTTCGAAAACTACTTTTTATAAATAAATCACACATTTTGGCATGTCAAGTTAAAGTATGATACATTAATTTGCTATACAATGATTAAAATATCGTATATTTATATATTTTGAATTTAACGTCTCTAATATTAGGGCTTTTACCCACGGCTTCGGGCGCGTAAAATAGTATTCGTAACAAAAAGTTCTTTATCAAATAACTCTATGGCTACAGTATGATTAAGATAATGTTATACCAATAATCATATTATGACTATCCTCTATTCAGTTTCTGGCCAGATCATACGCACTACAATATTTTTTTCCGTGGCGTATATTATGTATAACGATTTGCCAGCCTATAATGCACAATTAGCAGATTCCCTCCCACTTTTGCAAAGTTATTACTTTTGAATAGGTAAATAAAACATTGCATATTATATCTACGATCTATCATGAGCCAAAAAACTATTTTACCGGTGTAAATCTACTAAAACTTATAATATTGTAAAATACTGTGTAGCACAAAAAACGTTTTATAAGTTTTATAAGTATGAGTAATTATATTTTACACACTACCACATAATGTATGTCTATTTATGTTAAGTTTTAGTTTATGATACTGTTAATACTTTGTGATGTAGTGTAATGTGAATGTACCTGTTGAATAAATGTAATCACTTACTTACTTACTTACTTACTATTTATTATAAACTTATCGCCGTACCAAAATTAAACCAAATCGGTAAAACGGTTCATGACTCTTAAAGTCTTAAAGTAACAGACACAGTTAGTTTCACGTTTGAAATAATATTAAGTATGGATAAAACATTTTAAAATTATTTTTCTGCTTAGCCAATCGCACGAAATGCGGTATAATGTTTGGACAGAAATTAAAATTTTAAAGGCAAATATTGTTTAGTAAGTTTTTACCCTTTGAATGTAATATCGATGTGAGTTTTACTGGCTAAAAAGATGGATCTTCCAAAAATGTTAACAGCTTTATCCAACAGATAAATTGATTCATCAAAAATTCATAGCTTAAAGATATCTTATAAAATTGGTTTTTTGCGATTTTTTATTTATAAGTAGTAGCAAAAAGATTTTTTATAATTATAATTATGATCCCTTGGGACCTTTTTGTTTCCCAACAAAAAAAAATCCTGTTATTAATTTCATGGTCCAATCTACCTTTGTGCCGAGTTTCATTTAAATACGTCGTAGTTTCACCGAAATACCATTAAATAAGTAGCTACTGTTTTTTGAAAATCCAACGGGCACCCTTTCGTTTTTGGGATAATAATATCCTACATTACCCTTTAGGTTCGAAGCTATCGGCCTGCTAAATTTCATTTTATTCCATTCAGTACGGACTCATACGGACCGACAGACAGACAGTACTTTTTTTCATAATTATTATTTTTAGGTTCTATGGCCTATATAGACCTTGATAAATCAAATATTAATAAATCCTTAAAAGACCTCAATAAATCTTGATTTTGACTTAAATATATATTTAATGAGCAGACATTTCCCCTAGATTTATTTTAATATGTTGAGATAGTAAAATCAGTTAAGAATATTTTGAATAACATCGTAACTTAAGTTAAAATTTGAAAGCGTTTTTCACCGTCGGAAAGTTACACCATCAACGGTGAACACAGGCTTTATTATATTTTAAAAAAAAGGGATCCTTACTAAAACTCCAATAATAATTTTAACATTGGTTAAAATATAATGATACTCATAATATGTTTATTACTATAACATTATCTAAACCACATTGCAGCTGTAGTGTTATTTGGTAGGTAAAGAACTTTTTGCTACGAATACAATAATTCCACACGCCCGAAGCCGCGAGCCAAAGCTAGTAATGTAATATTACTCACGTTTATAAAAATTGTTTATATCTATGTAAAACTTTAATGGAAGTGACTGTATAACGATATTTTAATCATTGTATAGCAATAAATATATTATCCTTTAACATGACATGCCACAATGTGTAATTAAAATACAAAAGTACTTTTCTAAGCCCGTTGCGTTTATTTTTTGTTAAGGTAAAAAAAATCCCGAAAATACCGAAAATCCCGGTTCTTTTGCGGTGAGAACCGGTTCTATAACAGTAGTCAAAGAACCGGGAAATCCCGGGATTTTCGGTACCGGGAAATCCCGGTTCTGAACCCTACTCTGTACGTGCTGTTTGAAGCTATTATTTAACAGCGCTAGTCATTAAATATAAATAAGCAGATTCAATTTTTTTTTATTTATTGATTGACGACATTTAATTGATTGACTAGGCTGAACGTTGATTGCACAAGCGCCACTAAACGTCCCAACTAGTTAGCGGACTGTAACAAAACCCTTCAAAAAGAGCGGACGTAAAATCAGTCAAGTTATTGAAGGTGAATTTTGAGGACCTTTTAAGTTGCGAACTTTTTAATTTGACCATATCAAACCTACCCTTACCAAACATTACAAAGTATGCAATATCCTATTTAAAGACTATTCTAAAGGACGCTCAGTCAAGACGTTGAACGTTACATTGAACAACATGGCGAGTTGTCCTTTAGTCATTCAATTAAATGTCGTCATGTAATAAACGCGCTAGTCCTTCAATTAAACTTCAGATTTAATCAGATCACTGCGACATATATACGACATTAGGGTTGCTACACATCTTTCACGCGGGTGTCGTAAGAAAGCGACATCATGTATAAGGAATGACCAACAGCGTTTCCGCAAACTGAAGACTGCAAACTGCGCTCGCCAACCGACTTGCCAAGTGTGGCGAGGCAAATACTCCATTGTACAGTAGTAATCTTCATAGAGGTACGATAGTTTAACGTGTCAATGTCATAACAAGACATTGATGACGCTAAAGCCGATCACAACTTTCGCTCGCTCGTGCAGCACCGCTCGCTTTGATCTTAACGTCATAATGAGCGTAACGTACAATTAGCGTAAGGGGACAATTATTAGTCATCCTTTTTCGTGCATGCACCCGGCGTTCATCCATTTATTAGACGTTGTCTTGTTAAAAAACAGGAAATTCTTGAAAAGGCGTATCGTGGTGATACATATTGTGGACACACGATAGGCCTTTTTTAGAGAAATACTAACCTCATAAAATACAGAGCACATTTTACCAACGCTCAAATAGCGCTCTGTCCAGGGTTAACTACAGCCTTCTTAATATTACTTTGGATTTCGTATAAACGAATATTATTAGCTACTAGGTATATTATAAACTAAAGTACGAAACCCGAAAGTGATGTTAAAGTAGTAATGATAATAATAATTATATCTCTAGACGCTTCACACCACGTAAATCTGGCCCTGTGCTAAGTATCCGAAGAACTTGTGTTACAGGTAACAGACAACGGAAATATATATTTAGTACTTTTGTACTTTACATATATTTAAGATTGTTATTATATTAATACACAAATTATAATAACAACATAATATCATTATTCTAACAACTAACTCCAACAATTATTATTATTAACTCTTGTTAATTATTATTACGTTTCTAAACTCTATAAACAGATAACTCCCGACGCCAAGAAAAAAGAAGACAAAACCGACATGGTTCGCGGCGAGTCGGAAGAGAGTGACAATCCTACGGAGCTATTCGAGATGTTGGCGCGCTGTCAGTCAGATCGCATGGACGAGCAGAGGGCAACCCTGGACAAGGAGAACCGACCACGGCCGAAGGTGCAACGATCGGCTAGCAACGGGAAGGAGAATAATGGGTGAGTTCAGAGATGTTTTTTTTAAAAAGCGAATGGCCCACCACTGCAACTCTCGTGTAGCCAGAATCTTCTGTGCTAACCTCAAAAACCCTTTGATATGATCTCAGGGGTACCCGAGAGACATGCTAGATCTGCAGGCTTACTCCCGACACAATCGAGAATCGAATCAGTTCGATCTCAACGGTTTTTGGTATTTTATTGGGTGGATTGCTTCAAAACTAACCAGGATAAAGAAAATCGTTAGATCGTAACTTTTTGTACTACCAGACATATCAATCGACTGAGAATCAAAATAAACAAACGTCAATTTACTGGCAAGTACGCGGCACGATCGAATCTGAATCAAAATCAGTTTGGAGAGTAAGATCTTGGGACTTTAATGAAATTGCACAGAAGGATGAATAGTTCTGTTTCAGTTTTGAGTCCAGAAATGACATTAAAATGACCTGTCGCTGTCATTATTTTTGGCGCAGGCGCTGGGAAATATTTTTCTCTCAGAATAATAACTAAAGCATATATCCTATTTCTATGCTTTTTCTTTTTATTTTGGCAACAAACAGTATATAAATACAGTAATAAATAATATGAAATCTTATCATATGAATAATAACAGTAGCTTCCAACATCGATTTAGGTGACGGTGGCCCTTGGGTCAAGGTGGTACGTATATAGAGACTAAGTACTCCTCAAAACAAATAAAACTACCCTAAGCTCGATAGGGTTGTGTTGTTTTATTGCAGAGTTCCTATGGCCTTCCAACTCCAATATTAGATCAGTTCTGTTATCGTGATATTATATTAACGTACTTATTAGTTATATTATATATGCGAAATTTCAAGTCAATCGGATTCTGGGAAGTGGCATTTTAACGTACAACATTCATCAAATTTCAACGTCACATAATTTTTTAAATCTCCCATTAATGACAATGTTTTGATAAAGGGTTCCAAAATCGCAATGATACATAATATTACTAAGGGCTCCCACACAAAACCGCGAATTCGCATCGCATCGCATATACATATTTGGTATCGGATCGATGTTACATAAATGAGTGTAAAAATAACAGATGCGACATCGTATCGCATCGCATCGTGGATTTGTGTGGGAGCCCTTAAACATCTTTATAAAAACTAATATATACATTGCTAAAGTAAATCTACGTAAAGTTGAAATTACATTTTAAGTCAAAACTTAAATAGTTTTTGGTTGCGACCCGCGACACCAAAGTATTAAATTATATTTCCTTTGTCTGATGTCTGTAACACTAGTTATTTTGTTACTTAGCACGGCACGAGATTGACGTGGTGTGAACCGTTTATGTTAATGTTTAATGTTATTTGTACGGTGCACCGTGCAAGGCATATCACAGCGTATTAAACTAGTCTTAGGCTGCGTTTCCACTGACGCGGAGCGGGGTGGAGAGGAGCTTAGCGGTGCCCAAATTTACCAATCACTATGCTCGTGCTGTTACCGTGGAAACGGAGCGGAGATTTCGAGCATAGTGATTGGTCAATTCGACCCGCTCCGCGTCAGTGGAAACGTAGCCTTAGTGCGTGTTTTACCAAGCAATGTTTAAGTTAACGCCATGTTAAATATCATGACGTTATCCCTATCGTATTTCCTGTCAATGAATGAGATGGCATGGTATTTTAACATGGCGTTAACTTTAACATTGCTTGGTGAAACACGGCCTAAAACATCGTCGCGAACTGGAATATCAGTAGAGCACCGGGCCCCTGATTCAATATGCCATCGATATTATCAGTTACGAAGTTCGAAACCAAAATGTAGGAAACATATGCGCAACTTGAAAACATACTGCGCGACTAATTTAGTGCGTGTATCTTCTAAACAATTCGAGGAACCATTCTCATATTTTTTACATAATATTTTCATACCACAGGGCATGTTTAAAGGTATGAATAAAAAAAAATTTATTCGCCCAATTGAAAAAAAAATAAGTTTAGTATTAACTTCCAGTATACTCTACGATTTTTTTTTAATTTCAATTTATTTTACAGCAAAATCAATTAAAATACTCAAACAAACACAACAAATGATTACGCACCAGAAAACCAGGCCCCTAGTCCCCGGCGGCCCCGCTATTCCTGGCTACGGTAGCGGCCACGGTAACGGCGGGGTGGGGGGTGCTAAGAATCCCCGGAAGAGATCCGGCTACCACCCCCCTTCTAAACGACAACTGGCCCTGGTAACACACAACGTGCGCACTTTGAGGTTGAACGAGAAGCTCGTAGAGCTGGAAGAGGAGATGAACAAGTTGCACTGGGACATTATTGGTTTATCGGAGATCCGAAGAGAGGGCGAGGATACGATAACCTTACAGTCCGGCCACTTGTTCTACTACCGGGAGGGAGAACAGAAGTCCCAAGGTGGTGTTGGGTTTATCGTCCACAAATCTCTCATCAACAACATTGTGTCCATCGAGAGTGTGTCAAATAGGGTTGCATACCTTGTACTGAGAATCTCAAAACGATATTCGTTGAAGATTGTACAGGTATACGCCCCATCGTCAACATATCCAGACGATGAAGTAGAAGCTACGTATGAGGACGTCAGTAGGGCCATACGTAGCCCTAAAACACACTTCACAGTTGTTATGGGAGATTTCAATGCGAGGCTGGGCTGCAGAAGCGATGATGAGCTGAAAGTGGGGCCATTTGGATTTGGGCAGAGGAATCCCAGAGGACAGATGCTGGCGGACTTTATGGAGAAAGAAGGACTCTTCATGATGAATTCTTTCTTCCAAAAGCCGCCGCAGAGGAAATGGACCTGGTTGAGTCCCGACGGTGTAACTAGAAACGAGATTGACTTCATTATGAGCACCAAGCGGCAGATATTCAACGATGTCTCTGTGATCAACATGGTTAAGACCGGAAGTGATCACCGAATCGTCAGAGGCATGTTGAATATCAACGTCAAACTTGAGAGATCGCGTCTGATGAAGTCTACGCTCCGACCGTCGAATGCCCATATCCAAAACCCCGAGAGCTTTCAACTTGAACTGTCAAATCGCTTACAATGGCTAGACAGCTGCGCATCAGTGGACGATATAAATAGCAGGCTGGTAGAAACTGTCCATACGGTGGGGTCCAAATTTTTCAAGACCTACCGTACAAATAGACCTCAGAAACTATCCGACCAAACCCGGAACCTCATGGCTAGTCGACGTTCAATGACGCTCCAAACTTCGAGTGACGCTGAGTCATATAGGCAGCTCAATAGACAGATCACGAAGTCCTTGCGACACGATATCCGTTCTTTTAATACCCAGCGTATTAAAGAGACAATAGAGCGGAACCAAGGCTCCAAAGTGTTTGCAAGAGACGTATCTATTGGGCAAAGCCAGTTGACAAAGCTGAAGACCGAAGATGGACGCGTAACGTCAAATAAGTCCGAGGTACTACGGGAGATAGAGAGGTTCTATGGACACCTGTATACCTCGGTCTCAGCTGAACCTGCTAGTTTAGCTGCAGACCCAAGAGCCAGGCTAACACGACACTATACCGAAGACATCCCGGACATCAGCCTGTACGAGATAAGAATAGCTCTCAAACAGCTTAAGAATAACAAACGCTGGGCGAGGATGGAATCACTACAGAGCTTCTGAAAGCGGGCGGCACGCCGGTACTAAAAGTCCTTCAGAAACTCTTCAATTCCTCCTTACTCGAGGGGAAAACGCCAGAGGCATGGAACAGGGGTGTTGTGGTCCTGTTCTTTAAAAAAGGTGACAAAACCTTACTGAAGAACTATAGGCCCATAACACTGCTGAGCCATGTCTACAAGCTGTTTTCGAGAGTTATTACGATGCGTCTCGAACGCAGGCTGGATGACTTTCAGCCTACCGAACAAGCCGGTTTCCGAAAAGGCTATAGTACCATAGACCACATACATACGCTGCGGCAGATTATACAGAAGACCGAAGAGTATAATCGGCCATTATGCTTGGCGTTTGTGGACTATGAGAAAGCCTTTGATTCCGTCGAAATATGGGCGGTCCTTAGATCTCTCCAGCGTTGCCGTATTGACTATCGGTATATCGAAGTGTTGAAGTGTTTGTATAATAACGCCACCATGTCAGTCCGAGTACAGGAGCACTGCACGAAGGATAACCCTTTAAAGAGAGGAGTAAGACAGGGGGATGTCATATCCCCGAAACTGTTTACCGCTGTTCTGGAGGATTCCTTCAAGCTCCTGAAATGGCAAGGACTTTTCATCAACATCAATGGCGAATACATCACTCACCTTCGATTTGCCGACGACATAGTAGTCATGGCAGAATCGCTGGAAGATTTGGGGTGCATGCTCGGTGGCCTCAATAGAGTTTCTCAACAAGTGGGTCTTAAAATGAACATGGACAAAACAAAGATCATGCACAATGTCCATGTTGCACCCACCGCACTAACTGTTGGGAGCTCTACTCTTGAAGTTGTTGACGAATATATATACCTAGAGCAGGCTGTCCGATTAGGTAGGTCCAACTTTAAGAGAGAGGTCAGTAGACGGATCCAGCTCGGCTGGGCAGCGTTCGGTAAATTACGCAACGTCTTCTCGTCCAAAATACCTCAGTGCCTTAAGACAAAGGTATACAAACAATGTGTGTTACCAGTGATGACTTACGGTTCTGAGACGTGGTGCTTCACGAAGGATCTTTTCAAAAGGCTCAATGTCGCTCAGCGAGCTATGGAGAGGGCAATGCTCGGTATTTCTCTACGTGATCGAATCAGAAATGAGGAGATCCGTAGAAGAACTAAGGTTGCTGACATTGCCCGTAGGATCAGTCAGCTGAAGTGGCAATGGGCCGGCCACATAGCTCGAAGATTGGACGGTCGATGGGGCAAAAAGATCCTAGAGTGGAGGCCACGTACTGGCTAGCGCAGTGTGGGACGGCCACCTACCAGATGGACCGACGACCTGGTGAAAACTGCCGGGTCACGTTGGATGCAGGTGGCAATGGACCGGTCGCACTGGAAATGTATTGGAGAGGCCTATGTCCAGCAGTGGACGATAAAAGGCTGAAACGACGAAACAAACACTATTTACTTGTCGTTTATTCCATCTGAATACTTTCATTAACAGCTTTCGAAAAATCTGCTTTTCAAATTTTGATGATTCTTTTAGAGCGCATAAATACGTAACTAGGCATAAAATAAGAAAATAAAGACGTACATTTATTCAGGTCCCATGGAAGTGAAATTGATCCAATTATGGACAATATTCAAGATCTGACTTTATTTACTGGCCCGTTTGACGTAACGTGCCCCAGAAGCTTCGCTGCGTGACACGTGAATTTGTATGTTATGCAGCTATGATTATGCCAAACTTATACATTTCGTTTTCGAACTTCGTAAGTGATAATAGCCATGGCATCTGTCAAGATGATGAAAGTTATACAGGGCCCTTAGTCATAAGGGCCCTGTATAACTTCTGGTGTTCCGAGTGGTGGTCCTTCGTCGTTTCAGCTGTCACGTCCAATGCTAAATATAAGCCTGCCCCAAAGTATTTGGAGGGCAGTTGCCTATACTCGCGAGTTGGCGAGAGCAGTGCTTTAAAATAATAACAATGTCCGCTGAACTCAGTTGCCCATTTCCGGATATAACGGGTGTAAAAGGAACATTCACTTTAACTTTGGGTTATGATTATTCTAAATTTTTTCTCATTATAAAAAAGTTTTTTTTCCTTTTTTTATTCTTGCGGCAAAAAAAAATGTTAAAAAGTAAACATTTTTTTTAGTTTTGGGCCAAAATAATACATTTCCAAAATAAGGAAAGGTTCGTCGTTTCTCAAAGTAATAGTGACTGTTCTTTTTACACCCCTTATATTATATTAAATTATAATTCTAATCAAATTAGAATATTCTCATTCAATTGTAATAAATAAAAAATTATTCCATCTGTTGACACGTTAATTGACACCGTGCTGTAAATTGTAGTAAAATGTAATGTAATGAAAGCAGTAAATTACCCTATTGTGATTGATACTAAGGGCATACATGCGACACTAAGGGCCCTCGCCCACGGCGATGATATCGCTCGTTTGCATATATGATGCGCCCACCAGCTGTGTAGTGCCACGTATCCGCGATTTAGTCGCGATTCTAACGCGTTTGCTTCTGTTACGATCCATTGGCCCTCCCTCCATTATTTCCTCTATGTTGGCCAACACGGTCGCGCGTATTTTTATTAGTTTATTAGTTGACATCGCTTTTGTATAGTACGTCCGAGATAAATTTAACCTAAACGTAAACAAACCAAAAACACCAACATTTTTACATATTTACTTATTATATACACACTTTCACCGAAATATTAAAGGATTGTACTTCATTATCCAATACATTTTATAATAATGAAACAATAATCGCTTATGTTTAAACATCAAATGAAAAACTTTTACTGTATAAATACGCCTTTTTCGACACTACCGATTGCAGAATATAAGCCTATAGTCTATAGATTCATAGCAAACAATGCTCATTGTATTAATATTGGCCAATTGGCATCACTGACGAGTCTATGGTTTTGTCATAGACGGGTTTGTTTACGTTTGCGTTAAATTCACCTCAGGCGTATTACAGCGCGTTGCAAATGCAACGAACGCGCGTTAGTAGCGATATTGGTGAGCGTTTACGAAACGCGCGACTGCGTCGCTACAAAAAGTTGCCATAGGTGAGGGCCTTAAGCTTTCAACCGTCACGTTCACAGACCATATTATAATTAAAGTGACAAGCTATCAATGCCACGCTTATAAGTCGCGGTAGAATATTTCCCTACACGGGTTTCCCGGATATTATTGAAACGGGATTTCCCGGATAAAAATAATACTCTTTATGACACGTGAATTTTATTTGAAAATAGTTTTTACGAATACTAACGAGGGGAAGTTTTTATTCGCCGTATGAAGTTGTTGAAGGGTAGTAATAAGGACTCTATCTGTTCTCAGAGTCATAATAATTACAGGGAATACTAGCTTACAACGCTTTAGCAATTACTACTAAAGTCTAGCATTGGGGAAAAAGTTTCTTCGCATTTTATAAAAAAAATTGCTGACCCGTGCTCACTTCGTTGAGCATGGAAACCGTTTAAACCTTCCCGGGACTTCCACGAATATTTCAAGACCAAAAATAGCCGAATCAGTTCAGCTGATCTTGAGTTTTAGCGAGACTCACGAACAGCAGTTGATTTTTATATAGCCTATGTTACTCAGTGATAATGTAGCTTTCTAATGAAAAAAGAATTAATAAAATCGATCCAGTACTTTTTGAGTTTATTCGTTACATACAAAATACAAATTACAAATATTTCCTCTTTATAATATTAGTGTAGATTTCAAAAGGTTTTTTGTAAAGTTTATTTACAATTTACTAAATTAAATACGTGCCATTTTGTTCGATAACTTTTTGCCATCTTGTTGGTAGGGACATCATCCCATTGCTATAAAAATGTAGACGCTTCTGATGAAAAAACTACGACAAGTGGTTTTGGCAGTCCTCTTGTATAAGGAATTCTGCAGCGACCGAAACAGGTGGTAATCTGAAGGTGCAAGGTCAGGACTATACGGCGGATGCATTAACAGCCAGCCAAAGCTCAAACCTCAAACTCCCGTAATTTTTGCTGAGTGTCTAAAGATGTGTGAGGTATAGGTAATAAAGAATCACAAATGAGTACACGGTTCATTAGGTAGTATTCAGTGAGCTCATGAGGCACCCAAATATTGAGCTTTTTTGTGTACCCATCTCTTTTCAAATGCGCCAAAACCGTTTTGTGATCAATACCCAGTTCTTTAGCTACATCGTAACTAATATGCCGATCTTGCTGTACTTTTACAAAAATGGCATCAGTTTTGTCCGTAACACGACGACCAGAGCGACGTACATCATTGATATCCAAATTTCCGGATGGAAAACGCTTAAACCAAATTTGCGCTACTCTCACAGATACTGCATTATGTCCATAAACATCACAAATTTTTTTCGCGGCTTGTGTTGCATTTTTACCTTTTATGTTATAAAATTTAAACAATAAAAAAACACATGAAAATCTCACATTTACTTAATTTGAAATTGGCATTGTCTTCTTTAAAATTTAAACTTTAATGATACCAAAATCAGCAATTGGTATAGATATTTTATGACAAGTTCATACATACTATAATGCGAAAAGACTTTCCCCAACCTATTATACCACTACCCGCAAACTTCGTTCCATTGGATCTCACAGCGTTGAAATTCCCGTGCACGTGGAGGAGTGGTACCTCTTTGGCTTTACAGTATTCGTACTGAGCGCGGCACTTTTTTGTTTTTACCCCACGTGGAGGGATCTGAGGATCCCCGGCCGTGGATCTCCGCCCGGGGCCCTCCATGTTCGGGGGCTTACGTCGGACGTGAGATTTCATAGTTGTTGACCCACAGAGGTCGACATTTAGAGTTGTCCCAACTAATGCAAAGATAATGTATTTAAAATAATTTATTTTCAAATGAAACTTAACAAGTTTTTTTCGGAAATTCAACAATAAAGGCTAGCACCGGTACACCCCTAACCCGAGAAGAAACGGCGTAAGAAACTCGTCACTCTATGTACATAGAAGTATCCTTATACGTGGCCATCTTATACACAAGGTGTGCAATCTATAATATAAAAATTGATCGCAAAATGTGTTGGTAAGCGCATAACTCAAGAACGACTGAACCGATTCGGCTATTTTTGGTCTTAATATGTTCGTGGAAGGTTCCAACGGTTTATATGCTCAACGAAGTGGGCACGGGTCAGCTAGTCGTCAATAAAATCATTGACCTTGTAAAAGTTCTTTAACTACATTCTTAAATTTATTGATTGCAAGACTGAACGTTATTTAGGATCGAGTAGAATCCTAAATAACGTTCAGTCTTATTGTATGGGCGTATTCGTAAACTATTTACTTATTTTACTCTCTCTAATCACAGCTTGTGCTTATTTCTAGTGTTCCTACCGTGATTGTCTTTTTTTATTTTAAAATCACTTGAATTCTTTTTAGCATACAGTGCATTATCTAAAATGTATTGAAAAGCGACCGTAACAATACCAATTTGTTTGAACTCTTCTTTTTAAGAGGAAACACTACGGTTGAAAGAAATACAAAATAGGTATTTATAAAATCTATTGCTGTCTCGCAGTGCCTTAGCTAGCCAGCACTAGCGCGATAGAGACAACTGCAACTTGGACTGAAATTACCCATTAAAAGTACCAGAAATCGACGTTTAGGGGATTTCTGTTTCCTCCTCCAAAACTTAACCGATTTAAATATTTTTTTCTTTATTAGCTAAAAAAAGAATTGAGCTAGGTTCCTATTTTTTGCTTTTGTTGTTTATTGTAGTCAAATCTGCTTCCTAGATATTTAAACATAGCGGAGAGTCTGGCCATTTTTTTCAGGTTTTTAAACGTTATTAAAAAAAGGAAAAAATAGGGACGTAGAAACAATATCCATAAATATTCAGGAAAAAATTTGTTACTCTAGAGGTGTTATCCAGGGAGGAAATAGAAATCCCCTAGACCCCTATTTTTGTATAGAAAAAATTTCGTGGTGTTTCCTCTTAAGCACTTAATTTAGTGGTATAATAATATCCTAATGATGTAGTGTAGTGTCTGGTGTTCCTACTGTGATTGTCGCTTTTTATTTTAAAATCACTTAATTTTTTTTAGCATACAGTGCATTGTTTAAAGTGTATTAAATAGCGACCGTAAGAATACTAATTTGTTTAAGCTTTTCTTTTAAAATACTTAATTCAGTGGTATAATAATATCCTAATGATGTAGTGTAGTGTCTGGTGTTCCTACTGTGATTGTCGCTTTTTATTTTAAAATCACTTAATTTTTTTTAGCATACAGTGCATTGTTTAAAGTGTATTAAATAGCGACCGTAAGAATACTAATTTGTTTAAGCTTTTCTTTTAAAATACTTAATTCAGTGGTATAATAATATCCTAATGATGTAGTGTAGTGTCTGGTGTTCCTACTGTGATTGTCGCTTTTTATTTTAAAATCACTTAATTTTTTTTAGCATACAGTGCATTGTTTAAAGTGTATTAAAAAGCGACCGTAAGAATACTAATTTGTTTAAGCTTTTCTTTTAAAATACTTAATTCAGTGGTATAATAATATCCTAATGATGTAGTGTAGTGTCTGGTGTTCCTACTGTGATTGTCGCTTTTTATTTTAAAATCACTTAATTTTTTTTAGCATACAGTGCATTGTTTAAAGTGTATTAAAAAGCGACCGTAAGAATACTAATTTGTTTAAGCTTTTCTTTTAAAATACTTAATTCAGTGGTATAATAATATCCTAATGATGTAGTGAAAGATGGAGCTTGTAACGTGCGTAAGAACGTGTAAAAAGTGTGGACATGTCTAATAATAGTTCCGTAACTTTGCAACCGTGAACGCGCAATAGGTTTTTTAATTATTTTAAAAGTTATTGTCTGATTTCATTTAAAACACAATAGGATAGCGATCGTCGGCGCGTCTTTGTTTATCGAGCGCATCTACGGTTGTTACCTATCTTTGTACTTTATTTTGTGCCTTTATAATGGAAAATAGAGATGAATAGCAATAATATTGACGCTTCGATTCCGCCATTTTGAGTTAAGCCTTCACGTCCAATTAGCAATACGTCTAATTTGCGAGTATCAAATAGCCTTTATAGCAAAACGTCTTGCTATTGAAACATGTATGTAGCAGATCTAATCATAAGACGTCTGGTCACATGGTACACATATATGTATGTTACCTAATATACATGGTTATTGGTAATTCCACATATTCCAGTTAGAATGTGATAGGGAGCTATTTTACATATATAGGTATTTTTAACCCCCGACGCAAAAACGACGGGGTATTATAAGTTTGACGTGTCTAATAATTGTGTATGTGTCTGTCTGTGGCATTGTAGCTCCCAAACGGATGATCCTATTTTAATGCGGTTTTTTTATTTGAAAGGTATATCAGTCGAGAGTGTTTTTAGCTGTTTGGTGGAAATTGGTTCAGGTCTCAAGGTCGTCAGGTCGTTTGTTAGGTGTGATAGGAATGTTACACGCTCGTTCGGGGTTTTTTTTATTTAAATTTAGTTTATACATATAACTCTATGTGTATTATGCAAAAGTGAACCGTTTTTGAGTTATTTTGGATTTTAGCGTTTTTCACAATAATTCACAATTATTTCTCAATCACCTCCCAACGGTAATATGTCAAATTACCAATAACTAATACACAGGTACAATATTCTTGAGATTTAAGAAGACGAGTAGGTTTTACCTATAGTTTTACTAGGCGCAGGACTGTATCTAGGAACAGTAGCCGACAGGGTCGGTGTATCACCTTTGAACCTTATTTCCAAGTAATAGGGTACACCAGATCTGTCGTGGACCGTTACCTAATACCTACCAGCCTCTCCTCCATCTCAAGTCGAAAGTGTTTTGGATCGGCTCGACATCCTGGCTTGAATTTTCAAGATTGACGATGATGAATTATAGTAAAGAACATTCGCGATCACGTCAACTTTAAACGAAAAAAAATCGAATTCGGTTCATCCGATTGGAAGCTACGATGCTACAGACAGACTCAAACTTGTATTTTAAAACATCCCTCCGTTTTTCTCGAGAGAAAAGACATCCAAAGATAGCTCGAAAACTATGTAAATAAATAAATAAGCTGTTTCTCATTATATACTTAGTTACATTTCATTTACATAATATCTATTTACTTTCATAATATCATAATATCATTATTACATGTTTATTTAAATTTATATTAATACAATTATGTTATTTATTACATTTTAATTATATTATAATTGGATTTTCCATATTTGTTTTTTTATTTACACATATTATTAATATAAAATCTGGGTTATCCACGGTTCCTGTATGAACCCGAATATAGTGTAAAGATGAGGATGCGTAGAGATTTTTTTTATTTTGACACCATAACGCGACAAATCGCGATTAAAGATCTCCATAAAAATCACAAAACAGATGAGTTACAATCCTGGTAAGGTCTTAAGTTCAACAACCATTAGTTCGTGTTTATAGACTAGGATCCTTCGAGCCCCAGCATAGTAGGATTCACTTCTTGTGGTCATTTTAGACCTTTGTAGGTATATGCTCTACACGTCAATCTCTTCACACTATATTCGGCTTGCTATATTACCCACGAATCATTCTGTATACTAGATACCGTTATCATCGGGGATAAACAAATTCTATATATTCTATATATTCCAATCTACAGTCGGTTACCAAAGTTCTTTGAATACTTAGCTGTCAGATTAACGTACTATGAAGCGTCCATTGATATAATAATACTTGTTATTGTTTTAAAAAATCTAGGGCAAAATATGGAGATATAAAATATCAACAGTTGTTATTGATAATAGTTCATTTGAAAAAAATACAATGCTACTGTACCGGTGGAAACTTGGAAAAGTTTACATTGTGTAAGGTTTATTTAAATGCTGCGTTGTACAATGTCAACAGTAAACAGCTGGTATTGTGCAGAGTTTATGTAATTTAATAAATAAATAAAATCTTCATGAAACTACGTAACAACTTTTTCCTATCACCTTCACAATGCTTGCTTGGTTTATGAAAAACATAACATATTTATTTTACAAGAAAATATTATACAAGTTAAATCGCTAAAACATTTTATTATTTATTTCGTTGTAGATTTATGACATACACAATACATGCTCAAGTTCCATATCAGTTTTATTTATATTTTCATAGGAATTTTGATTACTACCTTTTGTAAACACAAAACGCACCGGTATCTTAATAAAATGCAATCTATTTCCCCTTTTGATAATATTCGGAGCTACACAGTGTTATTTTTCGGCTATAGACATTTCGTTTTTCACCGAGCATTATTAAACGAAGCTCCGTAACTCACACACGCACGATGTTAGTTTTTTTTTACTTTTGTGAATGCAATATCGACAAACCTTGCAAATAGTTATGGATGGTCTATTCTGTAAACTGTAAATTCCGAAAAACGATTGCGTGTGTCTGGCAACAGGATATTCAAAATCAATCGGCCTTGGGCGTTTGCTTTTGATCTATAGAAGCGGTGGTATTGATAGAAATTCGGTTGTGAAATTGGTGAAAAATTTTAATAGTTTCATTTTTCACGTTTTCAGCAATTCAGAAACGATATGAAGAAACGTTTTTAATAATTGAAGACTTATGTCTTGTTAATATGGATGTAATCATTTATATGGAAGTAGGTGATATGCAGCAAAATTAACTAATTTCGATAAAATTTTGTTCAGACTGTCACTTAAACATTTCAGAATACGTCGTAAAGTATTAAGTACATTAATCTAAAGATCTGTCTCTAGAATCAACGTACTTAATACGTTACTACATATTATCCTAAAATGTTTAAGTGACAGTTTAAACTCAATTCTCTGGGTACTACATTTTTGCGACATATCACCTTCATCCATTCAGGTCTTCAATTTTAAAGACTTTTAGAAGAAATTTAGAAGATATCTTAAACAAATATTGAAATACTTTATTTTTTTAGTTACTTACACTATACATAGTTTTATTGTGAAAGTCACTGGGCGCTTTAAAAAACAAAATAAAATTTGTAAAAAGTGGGATAAAGTGAACAGAAATATTTTATGTTCACGAATTAAAACAATTCACTTGGGTACTTCACTTATTGATTTATTGATACACTCAATCAATTATAATAATACACAACCAATCTGTATTCGGGCATAAGTTACCCTTACAACACAAAGTACACCATTCAACCTCGTTCCGAAACGCAGCCGAATTTTTACACTGCTTCCTACCACCCACTACGAGGAAGTAGGGGTTTTTTAGGGATGACAGCCACGTGATCCGGTGATATATATATATATATATATATATCCGGTGATGTTATCACCGGAAGTAATATTAACTTATTATGGTTACACGTTTTTGAGTTAAACTCTTTTTAAGTGTCAAAGAGTGAGCGATTACATTAGTTTTCAAACAAGATCAAAATCGTTTTTTCCCTTTGGCAGCTAAAATGCCATCGACAGACATACACACAGACGCAAACTTATAACATTGGTCTGTTTTCGTCGGATGTTAAAAAATATTTGCCCTTCACATATCGTGCTGCTTTATATCTTCCTAAAATCGACCATATGTACTTCGGCGTAATATCTACACTGTGGGGGTACGAGTGGAAGCCCTAAAGGGAGATCTCCGACCGAGCGAGATGGTATGCTCGGTCAGGCCGAAGCCCAATGTACTAGTTTTCAGATGTCGTATATATAGCGCCGGACTTAGAAAACTTCGATAGCGCGATGCAAGATTGTGGCGCTAGTAGTACCGCTACAACACTAATAATATAAAGAGGAAAGATTTGTATTTTTGTATGTAACGAATAAACTCAAAAACCTGGACCGATTTTAATAATTCGTTTTTCATTAGAAAGCTACATTATCAGCGCTGAATATAGTCTATATTATATTTTTAAAAAATTAGAAAAACAAAAAAAAAATAATTGTAATAGTCACCAGGGTTTGAACCTGAACTCGATCTTTTCCGTCGTTACCAATCTATAGGATACGGTTGTCATGGTAACAACATTGTTTGCAAATGGAAAATAAAAATTGTGAAATGCTATAAAACCGCATTTATATAAGTTAATTCGCGTTGCGGGTTTAGGGTTGTGTGTTCCACGTCTAGGGTTCAGGATTGTGTAAAACTATTTATATGCTTAACGAAGTGAGCACAGGTCAGCTAGTATGTAAATTATGTAATATAGGCAGTAGATACTAATGTGATTGCTATTTCATTGATTCAGTACACGATACAGCGTTCTATTTACTTGATATTTCAGCCAGTTTGTGCATGAAATAATTAAGAACTTGCACCTATGGTTTCACTGAAGGTGAATGTTAAGTTATTGAATAACGAGCATGTAGGTTAGCGATGCGTTTAGTATTGACGTTGGAGGTTTTATTGAAGGTTAATAATAATTTATTGAACTTGTATGCGGTGCATTTTATCCAATACTAAAACCAATATTGCGATTCAATGTCACAGACATTCAATATTACATGTAATAACAGTATGCAAAACTAATATTTTCGCGTTTTCACAAAATTCAATATGTCCTGACAACTCACGCGTGGACAACCTCACGTTGCAATAACGCACTTTAAAAGCCAAGAGCACGCTACGCAGTATCGGCCGCGCTGTTATGAACTGAAATTTAGTATCTCCAAGTGAAAATTTTGTAGCATTTGTTGTGTCTATATTTTTAGTAATAAAATTGAAAACTGATAACATGACATAAAACAAAGTCTAAGTGGTCAACATTTCAAATCAATGCTACTAGGTAGTTCGTGTAGGGTATAACATGAAAGGGCTTAATGTGAACATTCCAAAACTTATTTCATTTATTATTATTACTTCTTTACTTTGTCGTAACATATTAGGATGTATTTAAAAATATATACATATTTGAAACTAAAAATAATGACATCTCCATACAAACTATCATTGCCCATTATCAGGCTTGACTAAAATGACGATGCAGTTTTAGTTTTTACTTTTCAGCGAAATTGAGCTCTTCTGCATTTTTCGCTATCATCCTACCATGCCCGTAGCGTCGTAGTAGCTCCGTAGAAGCTCTACGGCGTAGAAGCTCTACGGCATAGAAGCTTTACGGCGTAGGTTGCTACGACGATCTTAGTATAATTTCATTTAAATAAAACTATTTTAATTAATTTAATTTAATTAAAATTACTATTATTTTCAAAGTTATATAATGCTTTTAAAAACTACAGTTTTATGTATTTTGTATTGCTTTTAAATATAGGCAGATATCTGTCTATATATGCACACACATAATATGCTGTGTGCATGTCTGATTTTATGTAATTGTTGTCTGTATGTTTGTTTAAAAAAAATATTTTGTGGAAAATAAAGTATATTTGTATTTGTCAATAAAACTATGTATAAGTCACTTCTATGTTTACGAGTACATATATTTTAAACAGTTTATATGTAACTAGGCCACGATCCGTTAAAAAATATACCTAAATCCAGTTTGTCCGTTGGAAAAAAAGAACTCGATTTAAGGAAATTTAATCATATAGCTCTAGCTTTCTAGACTTGAAGGCGCGATGGAATTGTAGTTTACAAATGCCTCTAAACTGATTTTCATCATCGACTTTTAAAGTCTAGTCGCGTCTACTTTGTTTTGAAATCTAATCGACTTTTAGGCCCGTAATAATAAACCAGTCTCAAACTCGGTCTCAATTGCTATCGCAACATCTACTTGAGAAGTGAGAACCTATTTAACGTTTCGTTTCATTTTAAAACACTAACAACTTACCTATACCAACTTTATTGTTATTCTTTTTGAAACGTAAAAATAAAGATTACAAAAATATATAACACAATTTTTTTCTATACTATATATCATGAATGTTACGTTTCAAAAAGAAAAATAATCAAAGTATGTAACATAAGTAAAGTCGTTCATTTTTATATGTTTCACTTTTATCTGTCAAATAGGTTCTCAAGTAGAGTTTCGATCGCAATTATTGAGACCGAGCTTGGGTCTTGTTTATTAATAAGGGGCTTAGAAGCCTAAAAACTTAGTTGTGCAGAACTATGCAACCGAATAAAGAAGCACTAAAATATCACACAAAAATTCGAATTAAGCGTCTGAACTGACGTGATTTTACAAGTTTTTATTTAGTTTCACCTGTCCTGATGTTTGTTAATTAAATCTTGCTATTTAAATTTAAGCTGGTTACGAATTGAGCTGAAATTTTACATACATAGTATGAAAATCGAATGACAGTGAAATATTTTCTTGATATGGAGGTGAGCCCTAATTCAAGGTGCTATTATCTCTAACGAAGTTCGAAAACAAAACCTTATGTCAAATCCCATATGTTTTTGTTTTCGAACTTTGTAAGTGATAATATCGATGGCATCTTCAATAAGGACCTAGTTCTATGCTGTTGTGTAAAGCGAACATATTTATTACTTTCTCTATCTATGTCATACGTATTACATATAGACTGAAAATTACAGAAATATTTCTCACTGGCAGGACATACAATAGGTACATTCCATGTCCTGCATATTGCGTTCCATTTCAGTAGGCGCGATTTGCAGGATTTAAAAGTTTGTCATATTCCTAAATGTTGCGTAAATTTATTTGTCATTTGCGATTTTTGCGATCTAAGGCTCAAACTCACATTGGCACAGAATCGAAGCGTTTTTCGTGTTTTTTGGACGAGTGTGAATTGGGCCTAACAATTTTTGCAAGTTTTTTTCTTTATCGCTTGATGTAATGTGAGAAATTGAATCATGATTCTGAAGTCCTACCTGACATGCATCAGATTTTGAACGGACCCTAAAGTCTGAGCCTACAGATAGCAGTAAACCACAAATCAAATATGATGATGTGTAGATAATGTACAGAGTTCCGTCCGAGTTTCTTACGCCGTTTGTCTAGGATTCTCGGCGGGCTAGGGTTGAACCGGTGGTATCCTTTTAGATGACTTTCCGAAAATAGCTTGTTTAGTTTCATTTAAAAATAAAATAATTTGATTTGATAGAGAGATGGCGCAAGCAAATGTTGCTATTTCAAGTCAGCTCTGACCCATTTCGTCTTAACGTCACGACTGACGGAGGACTGTCGGTGTGATTTTATTAACTTTTTATATGTACTAATTTATTTAATTTTTTTAACGATAGACGTCATGGTTAATCTATACATATAATAAATCTGTAGAGGAGTCGTGTCTGTACATTGAAGATATTTGAAAAAAAATATGATAGGGGACCTTTATTTACGCAATAGTACCCAAAATTATGATTTTTGAAATTTTTGTCTGTTTGTCTGTTTGTCTGTGGGTTTGTGCACGCTAATCTCAGAAACGGCTTATCCGATTAAGATGTACTTTTCACTAATATATTGCGGCAAGCTTCACTTAACATTTAGTGTTTGTTTTATGTAAATCGGTTCATAAATAAAAAAGTTATGACAATATTAAAAGATCATGTCGTTTTTGCTGGACGTTTGTAGGAAGCCGCGCGCCGGGCCCGGGAGCCGTGCGCCGCCGCGCGCGCGCGCCGCTTCAAATTGTATTAGCAGCAAACGCACCGGGGCCGCGGGGGTGAATTGTTAGTTTTAGGCTTGCTAGGTAGGAACAATCTAAGATTTTTTTTCTTGAGTTTATTACGAAAGTTATTTGTATAAAAATAGTTAGTACTTTAACTGTACAGTCCTTTGTGATAAGTAGGTACTGTATACATATTTGTTAGCGTAGGTTAGTAATAAGTAAATAAATAAAAACCGGCCAAGTGCGAGTTGGACTTGCACACCGAGAGTTCCATACAAACCTGATTGACATAGAATTTTGATTTGATTACAGCTTGAATATATTAGAGACCTAAGTATTTGTTATAAGTTTCAATTAAACACATTCATGACAAACGGTACTAAGTTTAAAAAAATCAAAATATTTTTATTATCTATATAATGTTAGATACTAAAAACGTATGGTTTTAGACGTTGCTTGGTTTCAAATTTTATGAGTTCACGGGAAGTACCCTTTAGGTTTTGATTCCCTTACGAGTGTCGAAAATGACGAAATTTTGCGACATAAGCGACTGCTTTTGATTGCATTGGCTAAGAAGTCTGATTTTTTCACTGCTTCAAGAAACAGTAGTTCTTGAGTATTTTATATAATTTTCATCACAACACGCGTTTCTGAGTAAAAGGGTCTTGACAGACAGACAGACATGGAAATGATCTTATAATATGTGTTTCGTTTTTTCCTTTTGAGGTACGGAATCTTAAAAACAGTTTTAAGATTTTCATAAATACATATATTGCTCTTTTTTTTTGTTTTTTCTATTTAATAAGATAGACGTTAAAAACATCTCGATAGTTACTAAACTGTGTTACAGGGGAAAACTGTTTTTTTTTAATTTAAAAAGAGATTAAGAGAATACTACCTCAGACAAGTCTAAGACTATAATATTGTATTGTTATTATATTATCTTTATACATTTAAATTGTACTTTCTTATATATTTTTGTGAATTTATTTATTTACTATCTAGCTATATGTATTATTTATAATTATGTTATTTTTATTTATGTTTAATAAGTATATAGATAATATATTTAGTAGTTTGTTTTTTTTTTATTGAATAAGTAGGTGCACACTAATTTTCTTTCGCTCTTTTTAAGTTCTGCAATTTCCTGTTTTCTTAGGTCTTCTGGAAGACATTCCATTTTTGGAATAAGATGTACCTTTGTACAAAATGTATTTTAGCAATGTTTCTTTGTAAACTTATTGTGTGTACATAAATTGTAAAATAAAATAAATAAATACCTTTTGAAATTCTAGCCTTTTGCGGCCTGCCCTGGATATGTGTTAACAGTGTGATTATTATGGGTTTTTTGTCAAATATAATATTGATAGAGTATTCGCTTATACAAATCTATCTATACGCCAAATGCCGTACTTTTAATACAATTATAGCAAAGTTGAGTAGGTACCTACATTTATACAATACGTTATCCGAGAGTTATACTCAGCGTGCATCATTAGCAATGTATAATATTATTTTGCATTCTATATTATAGTTCTCATTCCGTCCGTTTAAATTCATACTACAGCCTACTATTACTGTACATTTTTATAGTTTTCTTTATCCAAATGATGTATTCGATAACTGCATAATATATAGAATTTTGATTAACATAAGTATTGTGTTTACAGTT
Organism: Celastrina argiolus; assembly: GCA_905187575.2. Classification (NCBI taxonomy): domain Eukaryota; kingdom Metazoa; phylum Arthropoda; class Insecta; order Lepidoptera; family Lycaenidae; genus Celastrina; species Celastrina argiolus. The sequence goes on from LR994583.1 coordinate 20,197,566, forward strand.
AAACTAAAAAAGTTACCTATGTCAATATAAGTTAGATTTATATTTGTCTTGATATTTTTATCATAGTTTTTATCATGGACCGAATGGTTTTTATGTTAGGTACAACTTAGGTTTGTTTTCTTTCTTTTGGGACTTTCTATATTTTGCTACTTTTCTGTATAAAATCAGTTAGTACTTTAACAGTGAAGTGATTTATAATCAGTACCTACATGTTTGGTTATTAATAAATAAAAAAACCGGGCAAGTGCGAGTCGGACTTACGCACCGAAAAGACCGCAAAATTTTGCGGCGCGCTGTCTTAATATCATTGTCGCCACACCAGCAGCGTCGGCGTGGAAACGATCATCGTCTGCAGTCGCTGCGGCGCAAAATCCATACAAATCTTAGTACTAGATGTTCGTCGTGTATGTGAGCGTACTATCAAGTAGTCCCGTTCGCATTATAGTAATTGTACACGGTCGTTTGTCAAGCTGGTAGTAGGAATTGTCAACATAAAGTAGTTTTTTAAATACCTCAACGACAGTTTTTATAACTAAAAATATTTTTAAAACAGATTTATTATAACACTGCCCTAAATCACTTTTCCACGCGTACGAAGTCGCGGGCACAGCTAGTATTCAATATTTTTTTAATTACAAGATACGTACAGTATTTTACAATAAGAAAGAGTGAAATATCGGCAATATTTTTTAATTGCTTACAATTTGTAAACGTGACTTTATGTCAACCTATCTATTTCTTCTAGATCTATCTATATTCCATTCATATTAAAATTCGACACCAAGCGACATCCCTATTATTTACGTAAATGTTAAGAATGTTTTCCAATCAAGTATTCTGTGCAATGTAAAATGGTTTCGGATTTTGACTTTGGCTCCCGACTGCATTGTCCTAACCAAACTTGAAAATAATGTTTTCAAGTTTGATTAGGACAATGCAGGCTGCATATCACCTGATTAAAGAAGAAAGGTGATCCTGGTAATTTGAAGCTTCATTTCGAAATATCAGCTTTGATCACATTTTATAATAAAGATTGCACAATTCCCGTAAAGCTCTATTTAAACCTGCACGTATTAATAAAAATATTAAAGATGCCGACCTTACCTAATTCATAAATAACTATCTGTGTCATCCCTGAAATAGTGAAATAAGTCTCGATTTGAATAATTCTTTATTGATTTTCTGCTCCTATTGGACTTATCGTGGCTATAACGGGTGTAAGAACAATCATTATAACTTTGGGGATGGGATTATACTACCTCTTCTCATTCTTATTTTTACATAAATAAAAAATAAAGAAATGGTAAAAAGTAAAACATAAGTTTGTGGCAAAAAATATATTTAAAAAAAAAATACATTTCCAAAGTGAGGAAAGGTAGTATAATCTAATTAGTGACAGTGATGACCGGTAGATGAACACAGAAGGTGGAGGCTGATACCTCCTCATTCCACAAGGTGTCACGAACTGTGACACACTGAAATCTAATTCAATCACCTCTCTGTATTTGTACTGCGGTCTGAACAGAACAGTCACTAGTTGCAACTAATAATATTAGTGTAACCTAAACCGGACAATAGCGAGGCGGACGAATAATAATAGCTCCCCTCACCGATTTCGGTGTCGGTAGCCGATTTCATTGAAACCAGGCCAGCTACGCAAGAGTTATTTTATAATGCCCAAGTGTGTGCGCAATACACGAAGACACTCTCTTTTCCTTTTACTCTTATAACCCAGTGGGACAGTAAACCGACAAGAAAGATGATCCATCCGACGCATGGATCATCTTTCTTGTCAGACAATCAGGTGATCAGCCTGCATGTCCTAACCAAACTTGAAAACCACATTTTTTGTTGTTCCAACGCGGGAATCGAACCCACGACCTCCGGGTCGAGAGCGAAGCTCTGAACCACTAGACCACAGAGGCGTTTGAAGCAGGAATATCACAATTTTAGACCACCATTTTAATGAATGACTATGGAACCCCAAAATGTGTATGTCAGTCCGTCAATTTGAAGGAAAATTTCTAAAAATGGGCTTTTCAGTTTAGATGATTGATAACTTTTAAGATTTTTACCCAATTACGACAAAGCCAAAATGGAAATTTTCTTTTATCCAAAATTAACAAAAATAAAATGATTTATATAATATACAATATCTTTTTTTTTGTCGCAAGGTTAGATAACGAAAAAGCAAACATTTGTAAAAAAATGAAACAAAAAAAATCATTCTAGAATGAGAAAAGGTAGTATAATCATATCCCAAAGTCATAGTTACTGTTATTTTTACACCCGTTATATATGTATCATATAATAATAATATGTATTTACCATGTATGTTTCACACCGTAGCGCTTAAGTGGTGTCAATAGATTCTTAATACTAGCCAGTGTACTAAAATTTGTTTTCTGAAAGTTTTAACACAGCGGACGTCTGTGCCATGTTTTTAGGATTTTAAAACGTCCATATCTCTTTTAGGAATTTAAAACGTCCGTATCTCTTTTAATAATTAATTTATGAAAAAAGGAAAAAAATGAGACGCAATAGTATACATAGATAATACAGGAAAAAAACATTCAGGAAGAAACAGAAGTCGCGGAGGCCTCTGTTCTGTATACAAAACCAGCTGTTGTGTTTCCTCTTAAGCTTTTTAGGAAAATTGTGGTTATGATTGTTAATGATGTTTGATCTGAAACGAATCTGCGGTTTCGGTAAAGCATGTCTACTGATGCAACTGATTTGGTAACCTTGGAACAGCAGCTAAAAGGAGAATGCCTTTGATGATTTTACACAGCTCACACAGACATGACCAAAACGTTAATTTGATGGATGTAATTAACGCGACAGCACGCTAGTCGGTGAGGAGTTATAGACACCAGCGATACTCAAATTTATATTTTTTTATAAATAAAATAAAAAAAAACTACTTCAACAACTAAAAATATAAAATGATATTTTTTTATCATGTAGTTACAATTAATTTCGGTGTCGGCAAAGGATAGTTTCTACCAACTTTTTTAAATAGATCAGCAACTTTAGAATTTACTATTCTACTACTCTACTTTAGGTTTATATACTAATATTGTACATTAATAAAATATTTTCAAAAGGAACAAAAATGTTTGTGTACCGTGTTTAGTACAACTACTACAGGTAGAACAAGATTAGTTAAACACATATTGTTACGGAGAACTGATAATGAAATAATCCCCTTGACCCAAATACAAAATCAAATTATTGCAAATTAATATATAGGGTAGTGTCCATGTATTGTATCCTATGTTTGTGATGCACCTGTGTGCGTGAATGCAGGTCAAAATATATAAGCGGGGTTGTGAGGTACACCCCCAACATTCATCCTGCGAGCCAGCCCTGTCAGTCGTGTTCGGAATCGCGCGTCGAACGGAGTGCATTTGAGTATCACTATGTCCGAAAAGTGCAACGGCCAGTCCACGGGCGCAATAAAAAAAACAACCGCGCCCAAAACTAAGAAACAAAAGGCTAAGAAGGAGAAGAAGGAAATGTATGTACTTACTTAACTGTTGCACTGAAATTTGTTTTATTTAATAATTTTTTTCAAATATAAAATTTATATTTACGTTTTTAAATTATTTTTTCTTTTGCTTTTCTTTATTATATGAACTTTTTAAATGTCCTTTTTGTTTTGGGTGTTTCAAATCATTTGTTTTTTGTTTATTTAGATGTGAAAAATGTATGAATAAAATACTTTAAAAAATATTTTTTATTTTGCTTCTTTTTATAAATGTCCCTTTTTTAAGTGTTTAAGTATCCTTTGTTTTTTTAAGGGTGTGAACATAAATAAAACCTTAAAAAAATATTATTTCCTTTTCTTTTTTAAATGAATATCCTTTTGCATTTGGGTGTGTAATTTATTTTTGGAAACAGATTTTTCTTAAAAGTTATTGACTATTTAACGAATTAAGAAGTATTTTTATAATTTATTAAGTGAAATATTAAATAGAAAATAACTTAGTGAATTTTATATTTAACAAACATTAACACGTTTTATTTTATCTTAAAAAAATAATAGTATTTTAACGTCATATGACGTATACGATATAGAATAACTCTGCTATTTGTAATTTCGTAATATTTTCTCCATATTATATTTTATTTATATTATGTGTAATATTTAATTGTAAATAATTACCGTAACTAATTAAATTTTGTAACTGCTACTAAGTAAGTGTTATTTTCTTATTCCTGTGGGCAGCGTGATTAGTATTGTAATTAATTAGTTTTTGTAAACATGTCCTAAGGCTCCGCGAATATTTTGCTCGATATTGCGAAAGATCTTCAATAATTTTTCTTAATTTAGCCCGAAATAAAATAGATATGTGATTATAGCCGGGGCGAATTTTTAAAAAGCCAAATACATAACTATACAGACTATAATATTAATGAGTGAAAATACTGGGTGTGTACGGGTCGCGTATATAGAGTTTACTGTGAAAGTACCAGCGCTGAAAGAGCTACTTTTTTTAAATTTGTATGGGAAAGTTGGGCATTTCACATACAAACATGAAAGTCAAAAGTAAATCTTTCAGCGCTGGTACTTTTATAGTATACTCTACATACTCGTAGTAGGCACATACACACCCTAAATTATTGTCACTCATTTATTTTACACCTTGTATAGATATCGAAAAATGGTGTAAGGTGTTGAACAAAAATGTGCAACTAAATGTGCCGGTTCGATTCTTGTTTAAAAATCTAATGATGTATTTTTAGTTTTTGGTAAGTCAAGCTCGCTTCGGCATTCTTAACTATCTCCTATAGTTTAGGATTTCGCCTTCCTTTCTCAAATTCAACCTGTATATTGCTCTACTTTTGCATTTCATTCTTTTTATATAAAATAATATTATTTAAATAGAAAATATGTTAAATGTTCAAATAATGGTTTCAAAATATTTTAAATTTCGCGCGAAATTTGATTTGGGCTACGGATGACCACTAGACAGCTGCAGTGAAAATCTAAAATATCTGAAGGCCAATTAATTTAACTATTTTCGATAAAATGTCAGTTCGGTCAATCGTATACCTACTCGTCATAGTATAGCGCGCGCGGTTGCGGGGCAGCCTGGAATTGCTAACGAGATAAATCTGTTTTGTAAACCAAAAATTATTACAAGAATTTACACCCCTGATGAATTTTACACTGCATTTTTTATTTTGCACATATATCCTAATCAACTCAATGTTGCAACTTGTGTTGGGTGGGCTAAAGCGAATAGTATTACTACATTATATTTTCGGTCTTCAGGCTTTTATGAGCTTTATGTATGTATGTCTGTATGTATATGTATTATGTATGTAACGGAATCTTTGAGCATTATTGCAGTACGTGTAGAGTTGAGTATGAGTACTATGTATCAAGTACCAATGACAATGCAGCGTGTTTTTTAGTAATCAAAACTATTACTTATTAACATTTTAAAATATGTATTACATATCAATTTAAAACCAGCAATTTTTTAAAACGTGTGCGATTAATATTATTTACTGCTGTGCAAACTTAATATTAGTAATCTTTATTACTAACTACTTCGCTGAGCAATAAGTTTTACTTGTAATTAAATTTTATTACAACCTGCAAAAAAAACGCGCATCGCAACCCGTTACGCGCAACCCGCGACCCGCAACACACAGCCAGCAACCAGCAACCCACAACACACAACCCGCAACACGCAACCCGCTACACGCAACCTGCAACACGCAACTCGCAACCTAAAGTTATTATTCTTCTTGTATTACATATTCCTTGTTTTATTTTTACATCTTTCTATAATGGTCGTTTCTGGGTGTGACAGAATTTTGTTCGTATTTATTAAGCTGGGGTCGTATGTAGGTATGTATGTAACGAAAATCTTTGAGCATAATTTTCACTAATTTCCAGAAGTCTCATTAATTTGAAATTTTGCATACGTTTCAGTGACAAACGACAACGCCGTTAAGTAGTGGTTTTTTTAACTATTATTTATTTTTATTTATTTATTTGGAACATATATTAACCTAAATATTTTAGGAAATTTAAATTATATTTATACTTAAACATTTTGTATTTGAATTTTATTTTCGTTCCCGTGATTAAAAAGTAATATTTTTTTTTTGTCCCAATCTCCCTATTTCATTGATTCAGCCGTATAAATAGTGTTATGGACCTAGGGCCTTTATAGTAGGTACTACAACTAACAGGACTTTCTTCTAAATAAGATTGTGATTGTGAAAATTGCTCTAATCAAATTTTCCGTTATAATTTATAGTTCTAGGACCTTTACGTGTTAGTAAATATAGACGCCTAAGTTCATAAACGCTGATATTAATCACAATGTTTGTAAATAAAAAAAACTTAAACCAGACAGTAAATTACAGCCTATGTTACCGGGCTATTATTAAGAATCTATTGACACTTCCTTCATTAAAATCGGATCTAGGCGTAGCTAGGACCGATGTCGTAATTTTTTTTGGTGGTTCGTTATTGTCAGGAAGAGGTTTTTATGAAAGAAAATGTGAAAAAAAGTACGCAACAAATTAGAAAAAAGCAGGAAAACATTGCTTACACATCTGTACATGTTATCGTCGTTTGGGTATTTAGAAAACTAATTTATATTTGTGGGTATTAGGTTTGTGGTAGGTATCATATAGAAACGATGTTCGGAAAACGTTTTTTGTAAAATTTATTCTGAATAAAAAAAATACTTTGATTATAGGCAAAAAAGTAAGCCCATGAAGTAATAATAGTTTACTGTCAAATAATGGCTAAGACATCCCATATTAAGACATAGATTTACCCCCAATAGATGTAACTATATCTCAAATAGTCAGACTTAAATAAAGACATGAATGGATGAAGGTGATATGTTCCAAAATTCTGATTTCGAGAAAATTGAGTTCAGACTATCACTTTTACATTTTAGAATCGTATCTCGTAATCGTATCGTCGTAAAGTATTAAGTAAGTACATTATCTACAGACCCGTCTCTAGAGTCAATGTACTTAAAACGTTATTAGAAATCCTAAAATGTTTAAGTGACAGTTTAAGCTCAAATTTCTGGGTAATATTTTTTGCGACATAATATCACCTTCATCCATTCATGTCTTCAAATGTACTTCATCAAAAAGTGATCAGCAAGCAAACAAATGGCGCAACCGCTGAGGACTTTCGGTAATAGGTACTTCGGACAAAGCATCATCCCAGTGTTGATCCCGATTCAGTAAGTGACGTGGCCGGCAAGCCTCTTGGTATGCAGGCTATATTATATTACCATCCTTTCGGAGCTCGGCAAAAGAAGTTGGCCCCGAACAATATGTAAAAGTAAGCAAAGGTATTCGAAGTCATTTGGATAATATTATTCGGATGCACCGTATTAACCCTGACAATTTTAAATTATGTGTTAATTTAGTACAGGATTTAACTACGTTGTCCGTCTGTCTGTATGTCAAAACCCTTTATCTCAGAAGCACGTATAGGGACTTAAGCTAAAAATCATATCAAATACTCAAGATCTACTGTCTCTTAAAGATGTGAAAAAATCAGACATCTTAGCCACCGCAACCAAAAGTTACGTCGTTGTCCCAAATTTTCGTCATTTTCGATACTCGCAAGGGAATACATACATACATACATACATACATACATACATACATACATACATACATACATACATACATACATACATACATACATACATACATACATACATACATACATACAGACATACATATACAAATAGTATTCTATCGATAAATATATTTTTTTTTATTACCGTTTTGTCCCTCTCGTAATTCTTATCAATGAATGAGAAGGCATGGTATTTTAACAAGCCATTAACACTAACATGCGTTGATGAAATCGGGATTAAGGACGTGTTTCACCAAGCAATATTAAAGTCAATCCTTCGTTAAATATCATGTTTTTCGTCTCGTAATTCCTATCAATTATTGAGAAGGCATGGTATTTTAACAAGCTGTTAACACGATCATGTGTTGGTGAAATTAGCACTTAGTCCCTAATTCACCAACGCTTGTCAGTGTTAACGCCATGTTAAAATACCATGCCTTCTCATTCATCGACAGGAAATACGAGAAGGATAACATGATATTTAGTGATGGATTAACTTTAATATATTATGTTGGTGTAATTGGCACTTATTCATCTCAAAACTATTGGGGTTAAAAAAATCAGCGCAATCACTTTATATTTCACTATATTATATACAAACTATAGGGAATGAATTCAAAAAACTATAAAATAGTACAATAAAAATACTTGTATTTATTTTCTCGGATTTTAAATATCATTGAAATCTATGCAGATTTTTTATATTTTCTACATAAACTTTCAACTCTAAATGTACACCCACGCAATCCGAATTCTAATAAACCTGAACTACGCATTTCATTTCCAGAAAACAAACATTGGGGCAGTTGAAAGTAAATAAAAGCTGTAATATAAAATTATTAAAAACTACATATGTGACGCCACATAAAAATACTTCTCAAAATTTGAAATCGTGTGACAAGGACGGGGAGAGGGGGTTAAAATCCTAAAATTCGTGTGACGTACTCAATGGATGAAAAATATTAGCACTCGCGTATTGCCCGTTTGGACCGTATTATCATTATTATTTCAGTGCTGGTTTGGCCTGCTCGTCCATGGTATACTTTTGTGGAAAATTATAACATGCTGCTTTCAATAGTGCATACGTCCTACAAACGTAACTGCAACTAAGGGGCGATGCAATTAAGCTGGCTTAGTATACGTTAAACTCGCTTTACGCGTTTAAACGCACTTAAAACTCGGAATTGCATTTCACCAACAAAAATTAAACGCGGTTCTGGCTTATTGTTCTGAACTTGGGATTTGGTCGTAAGAATACGTCAGTTTTCAAACAAATAAAGTATATCATAATCAGTTCATCTATTTGGGAGATACGTCAATACACATACAGGCTATTAAATTTAAATATTAATGAGTGATAATACTTTAGGGTGTATATGGGTTCCGTATATAGAGTTCACTGTGGAAGTGCCAGCGCTGAAACAGTTACTTTTTAAAATTATTGTATTGGCAAATTTATGTATGATGTTGGGGAATATTTCATAGAAACATGAAAGTCAAAGGGTGGTCTTTCAGCACTGGTACTTTCACAGTAAACTCCACATGCACACCATAAATTATTATTATTTATTATCACTCATGTATTTTATACCTTGACCATAGACGACACCCACACAAACATACACGTCTAACGTATAACCCCCTGTTTTCGTAGAACCTCCTCATCTTTTCCGTCGGTGTCAAAGGGAATATATATATCCGGAAATGGGCAGTAGCGTTTCCGTGGACATTCTGATCTGAAAATTGCGCTCTCCAACCCACCTGCCAAGCGTGGCGAGAATAGGCAACTAACAACAACCCCCAACCTTCCTCCTTCCTTGACCTTCCTTGGTGGTGTTCCTTCACCAGACCTACAATAGAGCAGAGTCTACACAAACCAAGCACTTTGACATTGGCCATTCACCAAGGGTGCCATTATTAAAAAGAAGAAGAAGAAGAACCCCCAAGGAATTACTTTGGAAGAGTATTGTGTCCAGTAGTGGAAGCCATAGCTGAAATAATGATGATTAACAAAAATTTAAGTTTCGTAATTATTCCGCAGTTTCAGATTAGATTATAATTATTTTTTCCATATTGTTGCAGACAAGAGGCCACCAACGAGATGCTGACTCTGATATCTACGCTGCAGTCGGAGCGTATGGACTCGCAGCGCGCCGAGCTGCGTCCAGTTATGAAGATCAAGAAGAAGCCTTTCCCGGGTCTACTTCATCATGGATCCATCAAGGAGCCGAAGTCCGATGACTTCTTGGACATGATTGAGAAAATTCAAGTAAGAATACTTATATTTTTAGCAGGGATGTTAGGGAGGTCCGTAACCGTAACCGAAACTATCGGATATCCGATAAAAATACTATCCGTAACCGTAACCGAAACTATCGGATATCCGATAAAAATACTATCCGTAACCGTAACCGAAACTATCGGATATCCGATAAAAATACTATCCGTAACCGTAACCGAAACTATCGGATATCCGATAAAAATACTATCCGTAACCGTACATATCGGAATCCGAAATGAAAATTTGCTACTGTTAAAAGTAAACCAAATTAAATATCCGTAACCGAAATTATCCGAAACAAACGGATAATCCGAAAGGCTTTATTGTTACGTTCAACTGGATATGAGGCCGAGGGTTAAGGAAGAGATTGCGCTTCTGTATTGCGGCCATACTTGAGCACTACAAAGTTGACTCCTGGGTCTGGTTTCAAATTAGGTCGCAGACACGTCAGGGACTAATTATTATGACCAGCCTTCGATAAAATTAATTATTTGAAATATTTTTTTTTTTATATTTTTTGCTTATTCGTATAATTGTTGTCCCCACAGAACAGATAAAGATGTTAGAATGGAAATAGTTTCGAATTAGTATTAGAACACGCGTCGCCGCTTGTCTCCCACTCTTAATTCCACTACAAGGAAGTAACCCAATACGTACGAGCGTTACGCACACAAATAAACCTCACGCACTTAGATTGCTAATTTGTAATTGGTTGTCACACTAACGTAAACAATGCATCAGATGTACACTTACACACGCGCACTTTTCTCATATACGTTAGGGCGACCGAAGGTCGATAATTAATATCGATAAAATAATTTTCACATTTTTTGCAATAGTTCGGTTAAATTTTTAGGGGTTGTCACACCGAACATTACATAACAGAACATTACATTAGTCGTACGGTACCCTGTCGGTACCGTACGACTAATGTAATGTTCTTAATATTCTATTTATTTATTTACTAGGCAAAAAAAACATACATTAATCACAGATATAACAATATAATTATAATAATGTCCGTATGAAATTTTCTTTTATTTCTTTTAGAAAGGTAAATTAAATAAACAGTAATTGATGGTAATTATCAATAAAGAGAGTTGCTTAAATTATAATATCATTTTCTTAGATCGACATTGTTTACATCTTGGTACAACACTATCGATACGCACGAAGTACCTAGAATTGAAGCTATAATTCGGCGTGCGCATTGTTCGCTGTGAATGCAATACATTGCGCACTCGCAAACACATTATACAAAATGGTATCCACGTATTGCAAGCAATGGATAATTTGGCGCCTAAATACGAATGTATCGTTTTCGATCTCGAAGTACATAATGTTATGGAAATAATTACTAATATCACATAAAATTAAAAGTTTTTGGACTTACTGGTGGAAAGAAATTCCTTACTTGGCTTCTTTTCCGACACGACACAGCGCAACACGGCATTTTTAACGACTTTTTATGGAGCTCCGTACGCTGTCACAGTAAGAGTGTGACTGTTGACCGATAAAACGTGTTTCGGCTGACATATGATCATTTGATCATATGTACGGCGCGTCTGCCCCGCCCACAATGCCATTCTAACCTCTTTTACTCTTCTGTGGTTGTCCCATTAGCAGCTGTATTTTTTATACTCAGTACTAGCTGACCCGTGCCCACTTCGTTGAGTATAGAAACTGTTTAAAACCTTCCCTGGACTTCCACGAATATTTCAAGACTAAAAATAGCAATCGATTCAGCCGTTCTCGAGGTTTAGCAAGACTAACGAACAGCAATTCATTTTAATATACAAGAAGACTAGCTGACCCGTGCCCACTTCGTTGAACATATAAACGGTTTAAACCTTCCCTGGACTTCCACGAATATTTCAAGACTAAAAATAGCCGAATCGGTTCAGCCGTTCTCGAGGTCTAGCGAGACTAACGAACAGCAATTAATTTTTATATTATATAAGATTATATTATACTAAAATTTTTTTCAGGGGACACGCTTGGAGGACCAACGTACCGAATTGCCAGCTAAGAAGCCGAAGGAGAAGAAGAAGACTCTTCCAGACGACGACTTCTTCGCCGAAATCATGAGGGCTCAAGCTGGGCGTATGGAGGACCAACGAGCCTCTGTCAGTATATTTCGGCCTCTTAGTAAACCGGCGTGAAGTAACGCTTGACATTTTATGCAGAGCTAGTTTGGAGATATGCATGCCCGAGTCGTGTAGAATTCTAGTATGGACAGATAATGTCAGGCGAATCAATCATCAAATGGTTTTTGAGTTTTATATTTTTTATAACAATTTACCGAAATAATATTCATAAAAATGTTCTTTTTCAGATTCCTCTGAAGGAGAAGAAGGAACAAAACAAGCCTTCAAACTCCAAGAAGTAAACATCTACATGGCGTCTACATTTTAAACCTTCACTACAATAATTATGATTAGCAATTAAAGCTTATTTTTAATTTTACGCGCATGCAGTATATGCAATATTATTATAAGTGAAAGTATAACTATATTTTAAGGCCTCATACTCTTAACGTTTTCTTAAGAGAAATTTAAGTCATATGCTGTCCTTGTCATTCGGGTAAGCAGAAAACAGGACAGCACATGACTGAACCTCTTAACTTTAAGTGTTGAGTATTTTGACTTTAACTTGCACCTTCTTTTACTTTGTGTCATATTTTACTGAATACCGAACTGATGAAGTAGGAACCCACCTGAAATATTTAGTTATTGAATTTAAAAAGAAATATGTAAAGATATTTTAAATCCGAATTTACATTCCAGAACGCATTTGGTAACTTGAAAATTTTGTATAGAAATATTGTGTTTTTTATTTATTGAGTTTCTGATTTAGGAAGTAAAACGCAAACGTTGCATATTTCGGCTTAAAATTCGTTGCCAAAACATTGTAACACCTGTTTCATTTGTCTACTGATTTATAGTAGTTTAATTTTCTTAATTTAGTTTTAAGAAATCGTTTGTACCTTAAAGATTTTGTCAACATGAACCTTTTAGGATAAAAGTGACAGGGGGCGCCATAGGTATCTCTAAAGTAAATGACCGAGTGAAAGCACGTTTATTATTTACTCGTCTATTTATTTAAAATATACTCGATGTGTAGATCTCAAAATATAAAAATGGCAAACCGATGTTTTAATGAATTCGGCATATAACTTTTACTATTCCTTTTTGTAAGTCAGTTTACATTACAATATGTGTGTAATTGAAACATGACATACAATAACTAATAGTTAATGGTTTTTAACAACGGCCTAGAAAACGGATGGAAAAGTTTATAATTTAAATTTATTCTATTTATTCAATAACAATGTGTATTACATAGTTTAACATTTTTTATTTCTAAAGTTCACTAGAAAGTTGATAGACTGGTTCGTCTCACAGAAAGATCTTCTAAGAAGCTCAAGATAGAAAAGGGAGAAGAGGGCCTGAGCTCACGTTCCTCGATTCGATTCTCGGCACGAGTTTGGATAAGCACTGTAATAAATATTGGAATAACCCAAATTAAATGAAATAATTCAAAAGAGTGCTGCAGTAATTTGCTGCTATACTCTCGGGCTCTAACTTTATTTATTTTTCAAAAATGTCGCTGTAATATAAATAAGCAATTCACAGATATCGCAGATAGCTTGTTACGACACCGCTGTGACGTCACCGCTAAATGTCAGCACCCAGTTGACAGTTGTCAAATATGTAGGTGGCAACACTTGTGAGACGAGTAATGGTGGCGTGAGGGTTTGATGAAAAGAAGTTGCGAATTTAAAATGTAATTAAATTCAAATCCTCATAATTAATTAGTTACTCTAAAAATTTACACAGCCAAATTATATTTTTGTGAATCATTATCGTTTTGGCTTTAATATTAGCATTTAAATTGATTCAAAAAAATTGTAATGATCTTCGTCTAACACTAATAAATATTTAAAACGAGAAGGTAAACGTAAAAAAAGTGGGTATAGATTCCAACTTGTGAAATTAATTTAAATTTTATCAGTGGTAGGCAAGCAATGAAAAAATATTTTTTTAAAATATAAATAAATGTCATTAATATCAATTGGTATAAATTATTCGAAATAAATAATCACAAAATGCCTAAAATAGGTTGTGTCTTAATATAAGCGTAACGGAAAGTAGGTATTATATTTTGGTGATAATTGTATTGTAATATAATCCAAAATTAAATTCATAATAAAATTATTATTGTTCAAAAGTGATGGTTCTGGCAAATTTATATTTTCTGTAAAAGAATTTGTTAAAAATATCATAATTTTTTTGAAAGCCGTCTAAATATCATTCCAGATATTATGAAAATATTATATTTTTGTAAAGTAAGTAGCAATAGTAAAAGAATTAAATGAGTCATAAAATTTAAACATTAAAGATGCCGTTTTGAGAAATTATTTATTTTCACATTAATTGTCTACAGTCCTTGGCAACTTTTTTTTTAATGGCAATTTTATTCACACTCTGGTTTAATAACCGTCCATGTCTGAATACTGTTTTATGAGGTTACACTCAAAAAATTTTTGTTAAACCAAAACTCAGTCATGCTTGCTTCTCAGTGCTAAGGAGCCCGTGGGCAATAGAACAATCTAATTATTACTATTGCCACCTGCCAACTTGCTAGTGTCAAAATAAGTATTAACTTTTTTCATGGTACTATAATATAAATGTTTAGTGATCATAATATTTTATAGGAAAAATTTTTACCATAATCCACAATATCAATAATATTTTAAATAATTTTAGTATATTATTATAGTGAATCTCGTAATAGATGGCTTAAATCGATTCGGCCTTTTAAGTATAAGTTAAATTGAGTAAGTATTTTAAATAAATCGTGTGTTCACGAAATTTTTATATAATTAATTGTTTTATGTATTTGTGAAATGAATTTTTAATTTTTTTAACATTGTATGCATATTTTTTATTTAATTGGCCTATAATTGGTATATAAAATATGGATATTTTTATATAATTTGTAACACCAAATAACTTATTATTATTATGACTATCTCATAATGTATCTTTAAATAAGTAGCTAGGGAAACACTCGGATAGGAAGTTATGTACGATTAGGCCAATCAAAATGCCAAATTTAACATTAAAATATTGAACTACGCTAACTATCTGTTTCATTTCCTTTGTTCATAATGTTACCTAAATATTTAAATGACTGGTTGGCTTGAAAATACTTCTGTCAATGAAATTAGTAAGGAATTGTTCATTTGAAAAGTCCTAGACTGAGTCTGGTGATGACTATGCCGCGCTCTTTGGCTTAACAAATATTATAAGTAACGAGTCCGAGCTCATTGTATCGTAGGAAAATATATAGGTAATGAATTTTTAATAAGAAAATAAGCATTTTCTTAAAATACCCTATCAAGTTTGCCGTTTATTAGTTTCTTTGGTTTAGGCTGCAATAATTTAGGATGTTTTTTTTACACTAAATCGTTCGATTCCCGGTAATGACCAAGGAATAGTTTCCTAAGTCATTGATTCCCGGCTAGAGACATATTTTTCAAAGTTACAGTTTGATTTCTAATGAAAATATAGCCTAAGGGCTGGTTTCTGGAACTTAACTACCCATATTGAACACTGATCGGTGGAACATTCATCAGAGAGAAAGCATGGAACAGATGTTTTATAACTACATCACGCTTGCTAGTTAAAATTCCACAGATAAGGTAAATTCATCAAATACAGAATATTAGTTGATATACGTTTTGCATTTCCATTGAGTAGGGCAGCTGCGTGAACTTTTAGAACTTTTGAAACGGTAATAGGTATAATAATTATGCTCCTACACCGATTCGGTATCGGTGGCTGATTAAATTGAAACCCAAGATGCATGAAAGGCCAGCTACGCTGGGATGGTGCCCATGTGTGTGCGCAATATTCAAGGAGACTCTTTTAACCTAGAGGGATGGTTACCCGAATTGACTATGATATATGTCTATGACGACGAGAGAACAAGCGCAGGACCAACTTCTTCTACTTGTCCATACGACTTAGATCATTTTAAAACGATAAGTACCTAGTCTTTTTATAGTAATATTATTACGAAGATGAAAGAAAATGCTCGCCGCGGCGTTGCTGCCGGCCGCTAGCATTTCGGTGTGATTCGCCTCTAAAGAACGATATTAAATAACTTGTCTTCTTTTATTGCTATTTAAGACTATATAAATAATATTGAGGTATTATAACAATAAACAGTATAATATGTCTATACTATTTATTGTTATAATACCTCAGATACTATTTTTCTTAACATAGGTACATTCGACATATTTTCATATCATAACAAATTAAAATAATTACTCTAATCTATGCATAACACCCCGCCAGCTGCATGGTACACAACTTAAAATAATAAAAAAAAAATGCTGTCAAAATATGTCTGTCAATTGTCAAAATTCTAATGTCAGTTATCAAAATATTCTTATTGCTCTGAAATCTGGATTCAAGGTTAAATTATTATTAAATTGCTATCATAAATTATTATTAATAATAAAAGACACGAATACCTGTATTATACAAGTTTCAATTAAATACGTGAAAAGAAGATTGATATAGTGGCTGAATTGTTTATGTGATAAAGTAAAGTGCGAAACTGTACACAAGTATTTTGGTTTATAAATTACACAAGACTTGTTTTTATTGTTGTTTTAACTAATGTGAGACTATTGTGTGGTGAGACGTTAATAATTCTCACTGAACCATGTCGTATTAAGACTTAGCTACAAAACAACATTGAAGAAGTCAGATAGTCATATTTAAATACGTACATTGTACGTTCTTGAAGTTTCCATGGTTATTTACGCGGGATGGATGATCTTCGACAGCAAAAAAGCGACAGGGATAATCAGTAAGTACTTAAAGTTTTTCCTGGCTGAGAATTTGGTTATCCATGCTCTATGACATGTGAACTTGTGTTGTTTTTCTAAAGGCATAGCAAATAATGTTAAGTGTTTAGGTACACATTTAAAATACTTTATACATAATATTCTAATGTACTTGCATAACTATAGTTGTACATCACAATTTAAAACATGAATATGTTCTAAAGTTGTTGATTGTTTACTTTTCTCCACCAAGTCACACTCATTCAGCTAGTGGCTACTACTTATTTTTGTGTATTTCTGTGAAATTCGTTACTTAACCAATGAAGGAGAAACACAAAGGTTGGTTCTGTCATTTGAATCTTAGAATTTGATTACAGTTTGATACAGTCTCAATGTCATCTAACAACAAAATGTACAACCTTAATACACTCATCAATCACTGTACAAATATAAAAAATTACTGGGTCAGTTCATAATAACAAAATTCATTTATAATTCATTTCAATACAAGAATGGGGTTTCAATTGTGTAGCAACAATGTGTTGTCTGCATGTTGTTGAATACCAAATTGCACCTTAATTGGTACTTACCAGTCTGCACTAGTTACTGGATGCGAATGGCCACTGACTGCTCACAATTTAAAAAAAACACAACCAACCCAGAAATAATTGGAGGAGGACAATGGCAAATATGTATTGAATAGAGAAGAAGGAGGAATATTAACAAATTATGATATCAAACTAGATTAATCTCAGCTCAAATGAGAACAATAGGCAAAAATATATTTGGTAAAATAAATTACTATTAATATCATTATTAACAGCCATTGCTGTGCCATTGCTGGTCAAGAGCCTCAACTTTTTTTCCTTTCTTTGATTCTGGTCACTCTTTATGAAACTGTAAAATTAGTATTGTGGCGGTACTACTAGCGCCACAATCCTGCATCGCGCCATCGAAGTTTTCTAAGTCCGGCGCTATATATTCGACATCTGAAAACTAGTACAGTGGGCTTTGGCCTGACCGAGCATACCATCTCGCTCGGTCGGAGATCTCCCTTTGGGCCTTCCACTTGTACTCCCACATTGGTGACCCTCGACAGAACACGCCTCCTTCATCATCATCACTCCCCGCCCCTTCGCACCACGCGGTCGAACCCTCATCGGCTTCAACGGGCACTCTTACTACACAACCGGTCAGCAAGCAGAGCACATCTCTCCTGGTTCAGCACGTAGCATCGGCCCGCACGGCAGCACTCCGACTCACTGGAGCCCGTGCAGCAGCAGCACAGTTCCCACTCACTGGGACTCACTGGCACAAGCACAAGACGACTCAAGTTTCGACTTCCGGTCTTCGGAGGGGAGTGATGTGGCGGTACTACTAGCGCCACAATCCTGCACCGGCGCTATATAATATACGACATCTGAAAACAAGTACAGTGGGCTTCGGCCTGACCGAGCATACCATCTCGCTCGGTCAGAGATCTCCCTTTGGTATTCCACTTGTACTCCCACAGTATATTATTTAAATATAGGTAACAAATTACTAAATTATCAATCATAATTATTATAATTATATGAGGATTATGTGTCGCCACCAATTACCTATTATATTTGATGTTCCATAAAATATTCCCCATTGTAAATTTCATCTTTCAAGGCAGATAGTACAAAATAATAGATATATATGTAAATATTTGAGTTGTTTGAGGTAAAGTTAGTATTTTATTTGTATAATAAAGTAAAATACCAGCAGTAAATATAATATATCAAATAAAAAACTTTCAATTATGTGTATCATGTGGCTCTTATTAGAAAATATTACATCATCATGCAAATTATGTTATATTACAATCTTTTTATTATATCTTATGTCATGTATATATTACCTATACAAAATGTACCAAAAATGGCGAAGAAATAGAGGCTTAACCAAATTCCCCTATGTCTTATATTTTCATTGTTTTAACACAAACCACTATTTTTAAAAACCATTTCCAACCATCAGTGCTCAACAACTTAATCAAATGTTGTAATGTACCCTAGGTTAGGTAGGTGTAGACTTAGGTGTAGGAATAGCTGTAGGTGCATACATAGAAGGTGTAGGTGGGTGTATGTAGAAACTGTGTAGCCTGTATATTTATTTATTTATAGGTAATATCCCAATTAATCATTGACACAGACAATATCTGTCTGGTCAGTAAAGTTATATTTTGTAACTATCCTATGTATGATGTTTTTACCCTTCCATGCAAAAAGTACTGAATAGATTTTGGTGAAATAACCATATTTGTATGGTAATAGTTTACATGATGTATTAACACATAGGCTACTTTTTACGGCAGCAAAATTCATTTTGCACATACAGAGTAGCGGGAAACATCAAGTTAGTAATATTGTACTACAATACTGTATACTATTCTTATATTATCAACTAGCTGTGCCCGCGACTTCGTACGCGTGGAAAAGTGATTTAGGACACTTTTATATTTTTAAATATATTTTTAGTTTATTGGCGCAACCGCTGACAACTTTCGCCAATAGGTACTTCCCAGTGTATCCCAGTGTTGATCCCGATCCAGCAAGTCACGTACCCGGCAAGCCTCTTGGTATGCAGGGTATAATAATATAGTACCATCCTTTCGGAGCTCGGCAAAAGAAGTAGGCCTTCGAACAATATGTAGAAGTCAGCAAAGGTATTCGAAGTTAGGATAATATTATTCGAATGCACCGTATAGACCCAGCCAATTTTTCACGTTAATTTAGTAAATTATTTAACTTCGATGTCCGTCTGTCTATCTGTCTGGTTGTCAAAACTTTAACACGTGTAGGTATCAAGCCAACAATCCTATTAAATACTCAGGATCTTCTGTCCCTTCTGGCTGTCCTGTCTGGCTTTGAAAAAAACAGACTCCTTAGCCACATCTACCCAAAGATTCAGCCGTTTGTCTCTCTAATTTTCGACACTCCAAAGGGAACCAAAACCTAAATTTGATACGAAGCAACGTCTTAATAGTGCCGACATAGGATAAATTGCGAAACCATAAAATTATTTTCAATTTTTTTGAACTTACTACCGTTTTTGTCATTAATATTTTGAGATATTAAATTGAAACATATATTGCAATTATTAAGGTATTTAAAACGAAACTCTCGGTTAGACATGGGCGCAGCGGCACGCCCCGTCGAGGATCCAGCAGGCTTACTCTCGACACAACCGAGAATCGAATCAGTTCGATCTCAACGGATTTGGTGTTTTATTTGGTAGATTACTTTGGAACTAATTAGGATAAAGAAAACCTTTGGAACGTAACTTATTGTACTCCCGACGAAATCAATCGACATAGAACAAAAATAAACAAACGTCAATTTATTCGGGAGTATACGGCACGATCGAATCTGAATCAAAATCGAATCAGTTTGGGGAGTTATGCCCCAGCTCGGCGCGCCGATCGTTTTTAGTAGCGTTTTTTTATTAACCTACCCTAAGTATAACAATAATATAAATAAATTAAATTTAGTTTTAAAGAAAATATAAAATAAAAAAAGATTAAATTTGAATGTTTGCAGCGCGGTTCCTGCCGCGCTTCATACAAACGTCCAGCATTTTTTTTAATTGTCATAAGTTTTTTATTTATGAACCGATTGAGATGAAATAAATGTTAAGTCAAGATTACTACAAATATGATTGAACCACATCTAAATCGGATAAGCCGTTTCTGACATTAGCGTGCACAAATGCACCGACAAACAGACAAAATTAAAAAAAATATTGTTTTGGGTACTATTGCATAAATAAAAGTCTCCTATAATAACACAGGCACAGTTAGCACATTTTAATAGTATGTTTTACTCAGCAGTCTACACTACACCAGCCCGGCTCGGACGTAAGACGTCACGCAGCAGCCTGCATTACGCGGCGCCCGGTCGAATCACGGCGAAACGATTTTAATTTTGCTATATTTCCTAAACTACTCATTATATTTGCATGGTATAAAGGGCAAATATTATAGTCTTCATGGAATGCTTACCAACGTATTAAAAATGATAAGGATTAATACCGTGATGGTATAAATAGCTTTCCAAAAACCGCTTAATTGCCCGTTTTTTAGTTTATCGCGAAAGGCTTTCTTTTAATTATACAGTTAATTAAGTTGATTTTATACAATAAATGATAATTCATTTCAATTAGTTCAAAAATACAATTTTTATATTATTATGACACTGTGAAAACACTGTTTTCCCAGAAAAAAAATCCTGATAGTTAGGTACTTATTTGATGTTCTAATCTACTTTAGTGCCACAATCTATTGCTTCGCGTCACTGTGTAAGCGATCCCCCCGCGCCCCCCGCACGAACCGTTCGACCGCAGGCCGCGACTTGCTTCAAATTTATCGTCACTGCTCGTCTCCTACGTATCGTAATTCGTAGCGTTATGTTATATAGCCTATAACCTGCCCAGGAATATGGGCTACAATCGTACCAAGTTTGGTTAAAATCCCTTCAGTAGTTTTTGTTCCCATCGTGCACATACAGACAGACAGACAGACAAAAATTTTACTAATTGCATTTTTGGCATCAGTATCGATCGCCAATCATCCTCCAATATGTATTTTGAAAAAATATTCAATTGACCTCTCTACAGTTTTATTATAAGTATAGATATAGATATCTGTCAGATATCATGTTATCAAATGCACTACTGCATTGATATACAAGATAAGAAACAATAATAATGCCTTTATCTGATTTTAATAATGTGAAAGTTAATTATGTGTGTACGAGTATTGTTAACCTACCTATATAATATTTATAAATAGAGAAATTATTTAGAAATATTTTTTGGATATGAATGTAGGTGAATTTTTGCATTTTATTAAAAACATTATTCGAAACAACTTTACTCACTCGCTACGACCAATAAGCATTCAGAATAGCTTGTTAACTCAATGTTCGACGATTTGATCAGTCTTTCAGAAACTGTGGAATAATATTTATAATTTCCTTTTAAATACATAATTATATTGAGGTGGCTAAGACTGTTTACCTATCGTATACATACACACGTTTGCGAGATATTCAATTTATCTTTAATTTTTTTTTATTTTTATTTAACACTTTACACGCTACAGTACACAAGAAATAACAATAGTACAAATTACAGAGAAAGACGACGAAAAGGTTTGTTATTGATTGGTTTAATGTGCTTTTTTTAATAGGATGCTCCTTCTAAAAGGGCTGTCTCAAACATCTATGTACAATTAATATGAAAATTCATTAAAAACGCATGATTCCTAGTAATATTACTAGGAAATGAAATATTTAATTGAATCATTGAATTGAGTAAGGAACTCCTCTAAGGATTTTCCTCGTAATTTTGATTTTGACCACAATAAAATTCATGAAAAGCAACTTTATTGTCCTAGAACATGCAAACTTTTCTTATAAAAAACTTTTCGGAACACAAAGTGGTTAAGTTTTAGTTTGTTCGGATTCAAGTGTATAACAATTGTACCTATTGTACTTGACGACCTCTGTAGCACAGTGGTGAGTGGTCCAGTACAATGACGGCGATGCTGCCATCTTTCTTCGCCAAGACTTTCCCGGAAATTAGGGAGCTCGACTAGACCTCTGGATCCTTCTGCAGACGGCAGCCCCCGGTGGTACCGTCTACGGATCCACTCTCGGCGCTCTGTTTTGGCTGCAAACAACCAGCATGTTGGCTTACCGTGCTCTTTCTTCGAGAATAATCGGTAATCCATAATATAGAATCAGTATGGACTGATTCTATATTATGGATTACCGATTATTCTCATCATCAGTCCATAAATACATATATTATGGATTACCGATTATTCTCATCATCAGTCCATAAATACCTACCCTAGGATTTATGGAAATCCTAGGGTAGGTATTTATGGACTGATCCTATAATATGGTCAATCGTAGAAGTATTCGTAGCGCAGTGGTTGAGCGCGTTGGTGCGGCGCGGGAGGTCGCAGGTTCGAATCCTGCCGAAGAAACAATAAGTTTTCTGTGTTGCTAGGTTATGGTTGTGTATTAAATTTGTGTATTAATACAATAAAAATATTAAATATATTTCCGTTCTCTGTAACACAAGTTCTTCGGATACATAGCACGCGGTTAGATTGACGTGGTGTGAATCGTCCATAGATATTTATTTATTTTAGGGGGCGAATATTAGCAGACCAAATGGCAACAACCCGTTTGTTAACACGGTACGAATATTTTGTATTGAGATTTGAAGTGTACATTTGTGTCTAGCGCTTACACTTCAGTATTATAGTGGAACATAATATTTAATATTCCAATCGCCAGTAAAATGCACCGAACTGAGCTCGTTATCGACGATTATGCTCGTTAGGTCCTAGTCTATAATCTCTAAAATAGAGATAGCTTACTCATTTCATGCTAAAAACAGAAAATTATGACGTATTGTGAAAGATTCTGAACGACATATGACAAAGTTGAATAGTAAAATCCATCATGAAGCACGAAAGCTCCGACTCGACTGGATACACCGCGACCTCAGAGAAAATAGGCGTGAAAACGCCTAGTTAGGCAGTTTTCACATAACATAGCGGTACCGTCACCGTTATGGCGGAGCTGCATTAATCTCACTAGGATTTATATGGAACCTTACACATGGCAACGCTGCTGCCGCGGCATAGGCTGCCGCCGTGTTAGGCCGTGGCCTCGAATTTTGCGGGCAGCGGAGCGGGAGCGGTAGCGGCAGCGGCGCGGGAGTCCGGGTAACAAGTACCGCACCCGCGCCGCCGCCGCTGCCGCCCCGCTGCCGCAAAATTCGAGGCTAAGGCCCGAGGGTGAATTATCAAAATGGGGCTTATGAGTTTTAAACTATTTTTGTTAAGAATTCGGGTTATATTCCTGGTATATTAAATACTAATACATATTTTTTTATGCAGGTTAAATATTCCTGTTCAAAATATTATGTAATGACCCACTTGCGCCTGTCTGGGTTAAGTTAAAACCCTGAGTTAGCATGTTATTTTTCCTTATAGGCGATACTGTAAGATTATATAATAAATCAATTTATGATGATAAATATGCATTTATAATATTAGATTATTATACAAAAACCCAAGACCAGTTTTTGTGAGTTTAATTATCACAACGCTTTGAAAATTATTGTGTCTTAAAAACTGGTATACTAGTACATAAATAAGTAAATTTATATGTATATTTTGAACGTGCTTCAGCTTCAGAGTCTGTTTTTGCGATTTTTAATTACAAAAGAGTAGACAATCGACAATGGGTTTAACTGAGAGTAGAAAAAGCTATCTTATTTGAAAACAAAACATAGTATTCCCATATCCTGTACTTAAAGCGAAACGTTGAAAATATTTCAATGGAAATAATAAATAAATATTGTTTCGATGTTTAATTAATTCTCTTTCAAATACTACCAGTATTTGCCCACTGTCTACTGAATAAAAGGTAATGTAAACATATTAAATGAATATCAGGAACAGTATATTGCAAACTAAAATCAATACAGGTTACAAAAACTAACTTTTAATAACGGGAATTGCGAAATATGAAATAAAACCGATGACTTTTATTTCATAAATTCATAGACGTTCCAATATTGTGTTTATTAACAAACATTGGCATCCGATATTAGAAAAAGTTTTCAGTCAAAGCCTACCTGTATTTTTTGTATTACAAGTCTTTTATCACCGCGCAAAGCCAGCCGCCAGGGGCTTTACTTTTCAAACTGATTCGAATTTGATTCAGAATCGATCGTGCCGCATACTCCCGAATAAATTGACGTTTGTTTATTTTGATTCTTAGTCGATAGATACGGTCGGGAGTACGAAAAGATACGATCTAACGATTTCCTTTATCCTAGTTAGTTTCAAAGCAATCCACCAAATAAAACACCAAAAGCTGTTAAGATCGAACTGACTCGATTCTCGATTGTGTCAGGAGTAAGCCTGCTGAATCCAGGTCGGGTCGCTAATATAGGATAAAGCAAATACCACCGAGTCCAATAACAGCAGGCAGGAAACATCGCGTTCAATAGATAGCGTATTTCATTAAATACAATTTTAGCCCAAAAAGCTACGTTAACGTACCGATATAAACCGTAACATACCACAAAATGTTGTAACGTAGTTATAGTGTTCTTATAAGAACACTATAACTACATGTATACATTATCCTCAATTTTAACTTTTTCAACTGATAAGATAGAAGCAAAAGCTGGATAAAAATATGAAAACTGGCTTGATCCTTCTTATTTTAAATAATGACAACCTTGGTGAAAATTTAGTTTCTCCTAATAGTATACAATCTTCAGGCTTTCAGTGTTAAATCATGTTTCGCACTCTTCCTACTGATAGCTGTTAAACTGAACTGTGTAAAACTGAAAGCCTGAAGATTGTATAATATTAGGAGAAAAAAAAATAATTGAGAACTCACTATACCGCAGGCGTATTATGTAATATCTTGCAAAAGAAAAACAATCACAACAATTGCGAAATCTTGAACTTTATGTTATACTGTATTTATACTTGAAGGTTAAAAGGTGATTGTTGCCATAAGCGCCACAAACCAAATTAAACAGGAGACCAGTTTTAAAATGAAAAGTTTTAAAATGGAGAAAAATTCATTTGAACTTTATCGAAGGTTAAAAGGTGATTGTTGCCATAAGCGCCATAAACCAAATTAAACAGGAGACCAGTGTAAAGTTTTAAAATGGAGAAAAATTAATTTGGCAAAGTTTCATTAATAGTTCCTATGATTGCCACTAACTTGTTTTTGGCGCTAGTAATCGATCGCTGTTGTGTTTTGAATGCACACCGCATTCAAAACACAACAGCGATCGATTAGCACTAGTTTTTGACAATAGTTATTGATTGCGCTTCAATCGCGCGATTTGTGCTAATCGCTATTTTTAAGTAGGTACCTAATCACGCGCCCGTCTCGGTAGTCCTTGTATTATTGTAGTGAGATATAGTAGTCACAAGCTACAATACGCTTTTGTAATTAGTTCCCACTAATTATTAGTTAATTGGATATAAATATATTTACGATAAACAAACTTTTTTTTTTCATAAACACGTTTTAATAACGTTTATTATCTGACTCTGATAGACAATAATATACAAAGTACTCTTCAATACACTTCAAATGAACTCAGACATGGGGTTTGTGTCGTTTTATTGTGTGTCCCGCAACACCGAAACGGTCACAATTGCATTGCTTGCCTCATACATGTTTGAATGTAAATAGGTTTGAGCTCGACTCTGTTTTCAGATAGTGCCGCTGGGGTGGCAGTCAAGTCATGACGCGGTTCAAACACACCAGGTATTTATATTGCCCTTATTCTACCAGTAGTATAACCTTATTTATAAACATGAATCGCTGATCGTTAATCTCGCTTAACCTCGAGAACGGCTGAACCGATTCGGCTATTTTTGGTCTCGAAATGTTCGTGGAAGTCCAGGGAAGGCTTAAACGGTTTGTATGCTCAACGAAGTGGGCACGGGTCAGCTATTCTTATATATAAAAAATAATTGCTGTTCGTTAGTCTCGCTAAAATTCTAAAATGGCTGAACTGATTCGGCTATTTTTGGTTTTGAAATATTCGAAGAAGTCCAGGGAAGGTATAAACGGTTTGTATGCTCAACGAAGTGGGCACATGTCAGATAATCTTCTTCTTATAATATATAAAAGTGAATTGATGTTCGTTAGTCTCGCTAAAACTCGAGAACAAAACAGCCGAAAGAAATTTTATTCGTATCCAGATTTTATTTAATCTTTCAAGGCGATGCCCTGAGTCCTTCATGGTTCTGTCTATCACTTAACCCGCTGTCGTCATTGTTAAACTCTACAGAAATAGCATATACAATTAACCAGCAAACGCGGATATTGAACCCACGACCTCCGACCGCCCAGCTCTGCAAAACGGAGTTAGCCAAAATGAAAAAAAAAAAAACTAAATAAAACTTAACAAGTTATTATCGGAACGTCAACACAAAATGCTAAATATTTCAGCACACTCTCAGGGTGAAACATATGAGAATAAATAAAAGTTTGAAAAAATTCCCGTTCAAACGTACCTTGATAACTAGTCCTGATGTATTCCTACAATATATTACGAAATGCATAAAAAGTATAATGTACAAAGTATTTACGTACTTACTGCAAAACTTTGTTTATTGCACTTTAGTTGGTAATTGTACGCAGTTTCTCATTCAGTCTCACGTATCTACACTGTATTACATGCCAACAAGTGAATCCCCGGTTGACATGGTATGCGATGCATTCATCCGTATTTCATACCTTATGAGACTTACGTTCATAATGTTATCTGATAATACATTATTTTCACCTTTCTAAAATTTGGGGGTGTTAACTACTAGTTAAAGACTAGGTTATACCAGTTTATCCTAGAGCGTGCGTATCTATATCAGGATCAACTAGTTTGTCCTAGTCTAAACTGGTCTATCCTATCGGGCTAAGGACAAATTAGTTTGGACTAGGCTATACTGGTTAATCCTATCGCGTATAGGATGAACTAGTTGAGCCTAGGCAAAACTAGTTTGTCCTTAAATCGGGTTTGGCCGGTAACATATATATTCATTTAATGTGAACGAGCGTGTTTGTTTGTTCGCTGATGCTACTAGTTTGGGGCGGCGAGGGGAGTGTGAATGACAGGCGCAACAGGTATCCCATTGTGGAATAAGTGGATAAGGCCGTGTTCATAGTATAAGGACGATTTCATTAGGACTCATTTTATCTTTAAGCCCTTTTTGTTTTTATATTTTATTAATGTACCAAATGTTGTTCTGTTGGTGAGTCAATAAATAAATAATAAATAATAAAAAAATACCCCTGACGCAAAAACGACGTAACGTCCAAATGTAAACAAAATAATGATATTCAATGAAATTTGTATAGCATTATTTGCATAGATTATAATTATAATAATTATTAATACAATATTTTTTAACCCCCGACGCACAAACGACGGAGTGTTATAAGTTTGACGTGTCTAATGATTGTGTATGTGTCTGTCTGTGGCATTGTAGCTCCGATTGATGATCCGATTTTAATGCGGTTTTTTTTTGTTTGAAGGGTATATCATTCGAGAGTGTTCTTAGCTATGTTTGGTGTAAATCGGTTCAGGTCTTCAAGGTCATCAGGTCGTTTGTTAGGTGTGACAGGAATGTTACACGCTAAAACCAATATTTTTTTATTTAGTTTATGTCCCTGTTCTTTCATGTCCACTTATTGACTGTCTGTCCGCAGGCTGTGTCTGAAAAACCGCTAGATTTGAAATTTTCATACATGATTCGTCTCTATTGCCGCTATAACAACAAATAAGGTGCATTGGAGCTATCTCGTAAAGTTTTTTGATGAGTGAGATGCGAGAGTGTGTCATTGTTTAAACTTTAATGGACGAATTTGTATATTGTTACATATAACTGCTAACATTTTAGTTATAATGAACATATTTCCAAGTGAATTGTATATTTCTTAATTCAAAAATATTTATGTATTCAGGAATTACTACCCCTTTTAAATATAATCCCTTTTTTTCTTTTCATGGGTAATTTCGAAAACTCAAGGGGTATTTTCGAATAACAGTCAAAACACGACCTAATGTTAAATACATTTAAGGCACAGATTTATTTTTCGTTCTATTTTCCCTCATACGAAAATATTGTTCATACAAGCCATAGAACACACCAAACTAATTTTTTTACTGAAAATTTTTCGAAATTACCCCAACCGGGATTCGGATGTCCTCAACGATTGGAGCAAAAAAATATATAAATAGTAACAATACAAAAGTCAACAATAGATATTAATGTATTTGTTTAGTACCTAGCAAAACTATAAGTAGCGAACTAAAAATTATGGTAGTAGTTAGGGCTGTGCATTCAAACATAGGCTAAATTTTATTAGTGTTCTGCGTGATACTGTTTTTACGAAGGCAACATTTTTATAATAACAGCAGTAAAAATTCATTCAGCATTCTACACTATTTAAAAAACGTTTTAAAACTCGTACAAATCATTACATTTGTACGAGTCGAGTATTAATAATAAAATATGTTGGCATAGGCAGGTAAATAATTCAAATGTTGTGTACCCCTGCACTAAACTATACAAAAAATTGGAAAATTCGTCAATTAACCCCACTGGGTTTATTTCGAATGTTTATTAAAATTCATAGTTAGAGCAACATAAACTATTCATAAGAGCGTTAAAAACGTCAAAGATATTATAAGGGAAACAAAATGTTACGTAACTTATTTTATTTCTGTGTAAAACAATATGGGGTAATTTCAATAATGTCAAAAAAATGGGTTGAATGCTCTTGGCGCGGAAAAATTAACTTAGCGCTCACACACTCCCAGCTAACGACTCGAACGAACTGAAGCGGGGAAGGTGAATAATATCACCTCTCGATTAATGTTGCCAGAGCACGAAATTACTTTCTGTTTGGCATTTATTTGCTTTTTTCGGAATATCCCCATTTTTTTTCTTTCGAAGTTACCCCAATGCAGCTTACTAAAAACAATAAAATAAATGTTTGAGAGCTTTATTTTTTGTTTATTTTCTTGTTTTGTATGTAACCCGTCAGGCGCGAGTGTCTGGCTCGCATTTGGACGATTTTTACGCTAGAAATCTGTTAGTCATAGGGATGCGAAAACATAATCGATATTTTTTGTTGATGTTGATTCTAATATGTAAACCTTTTGTATTAACTTTGTATCATTCTTACTGAATAGCACAATGAACAATCTTTTTCATAATATTCTTTATCATATTACTAAGTTCTCTTTGATATGATTAATTGTTTACCTGGCTTATGCCTACACAGCAATAGACTTGTATTCCGATCCTGGCAATTCATTTGTACAAACTGCAATTACAGTTTTGTTGTTTTGTAATATTCGATTACTAGGTAGTTATAATATTATGTAATGTTTAAGTGTTGATAACCTTACTAAACCTATCTTTAGTTATCAGACCTTTGTTGTCAGGTGTAAAGTTGACAGCTAAAAAGTGTCAATATTTTCTAGCATTTACCACTTATAGAAAGATTTACTCTATTTTGAACCCGGACGTGTGCTACGTGTGTGTGACGTAGGTATTATATCTATACCTTAAGGCATGAAAAATAATGCAATCTTTACAAGTCGGGTACGCGTGAGAAATTGGCTACTAAAAAAACCAGGACATCTTGTCCTAGTTTGTTCGATCTGCAAATGTAATTGTACCTAAATGATGTACTGCATGGATTTAGTTACTTACTTCGAACTGTGTGATGGGTTATTATTAGTACCAACTCGAAAATCTAGTTGATATTAATCTTTGCTTTTAGGTAATAAGTACGTTATCCACACCTGGCTCCTATAAATATATTTTTTTATAGATTTATTTTAATATAGTGCCCTACTCACCACGAGGGGTGAAATAGATGATAATTGATATTACCACGCTGTCATACACAAATACATTACGTATACGTATGTCATGTATAATAATTGTAAGCACCGTTAAAATCTAATAATATAATTCTAATAATGTAATATATTATATTATATTCTAGAGATGTTGTAAACTATCGAAGTGAAACCGTAAAATTGTTAACTGACACTCGACGGAACGCGCGCTGATTGGTTTGTATATTCCTAGCGCTGCCATATTTGTTTGTTTATTCGTTTGCTGTTAGACGGACCAATCGGGGACCGCTTTCAGACAGTTAACAAATTAATGCCCGACAGATTGTAACACAAAGGTTTCACTTCGATAGTTAATAAACTGCCGAAAAAGAATGCGTTAATTGTAAGTAGTATGTTCCGCTCTACAATTTCTCGACAGTTTACAATATCGCTAGAGAGATTATAAACTAACCGTGCTTACAATTTTACAGTGACATCTTAATATATATATTTCTTGTGTGCGTGTGTATGTGACTGAACTCCTCCTAAACGACTGGACCAATTTTGATGAAATTTTTTGTGTGTGTTCGTGGAGATTCGAGAATGGTTTAGATTTACAATTGGAGCCGATAGGTGGCGCTGCAGTCATTATGTCAAGCAATTAATTAATAAGGCAATACGAAGTTTGCCGGGACAGCTAGTATTATATAAATTCAGCGGCGAGTCTTATAATCCTAAGGAGAATAAGGCTTTGTATACCGCCAGCGACAATTTTTGTAATAATTCCCTGAGTCTTACCTCACTTAAAATACTGAAGTAATTTTCACACTGGCATCACTAAGTATTAAGAGAAAAAAGGTTATAAAGTAAAAGGTACTTGGCAAATTGTTTTAAGCGATGTTAAAACAGTATGTCGATTTATAAAACGATTATCCTCTGGTAAATGTAATGAAGATTATTATAAACTTAAACCGTGTGTAAATATTTTATTAGTAAGGGGGTTAGTCTATACCGGTAATATTTTTAAAAAGTCCGTGGCGTGATGGGCAACCAAGTATATGTAATAATAATATGTAATCCATGGATCTTTTTTTTGATTTGATTTGATTGAAAAAAATAATAAAAAGGTCGGAAAAATAAGAAGAAGTAGGTGTACGCACGTGATTGAGTAAATAAAGAAACCTATACCGCCCCATTATATTGCAAATTCTGGATGGCGGGTACAGTAAGGTATGTCACATGGGCTACTAAGTACCATCTGCTACCTACTAGCGAAATGCCAAGTGAGCAAATTCTCGAAACGTGGAAGACCAAGATAGCATCAGCATCATGGTAATTATAATAATTCGTACCTAATATTAAACAGTTTATAAATAAACTTTTTGTTTCATTCGTCACAAATGAAATATCCTTTTTGCAGTCGTTTCAATGGTTTCAAAACTTACGTAAATTACTTGGTCATCTTGTTGTGTAAATAACGTAGGTACAGTTATATAAAGTGTGCCTACCTACGTATTGCAAATTTGTACTTCGGTATAACTTTTTTACTAATTATAATAAGTACTTGCACTAAGTACACTGTACACTTGTGTTTTGTACAACAATCCTGAAATATGTAGTAGACGAATGATGAATGTCGCAGTGTTGGAAGCTAGTTCTTCAGAGGGCAGCCCTAACTTGTATTATAGTAGGAATTTGGATGAAGGTCTTCCATGGTAAGGGGCAAGTGAACCCGGTAGGATTGGAGTTATAAGAACCCCACGCCATTGGTAGATAGGATTATTCTATAGCCAGGATATTATTAATGCTTTGTATAACGCCAATGACTTTATACTACTATTTGTATAGAAAGGGGTAATTCGATTTTGAAACAAAACTAGCAAAAACTAAAACTATATTAACTTTCGCACTCGCTTCTCTAATAAAACAAAAGGATATAGCGCTAAAAAGGGTGTTACACTTCACCAAGTAAAATAGAGTATAATATAGATATTAAAACGAAAATCAATTTATAAAATTGTTAATCCTCTGGTAAATATTATTATGTATTTTTTTTTTGTGATTTTTCAAATGATGATTACAAAGAAAATGATAGAAAAATGATTACAAAGTACTAAAATTTTCAGCAAATAAAAAGAATTTTTTACTTTTTAGTCTGGCTGAACTTGGTCTAGGATAACACAATTCAGTTACATTTAAAACACAAAGTAATGAGTCAAAACATATTATAGTCCCTTTTAACCGATATTCGCGCAGAAGTTTCCGTAATGAATAATAATATTATGTTTATTATTATTGTGTACACTGCGATTTGTTTGCATATTAATTAAAATATTTTTATAGTTAAATAACATGGAAAGAACAGCGTCGTATTAACATATAGCAGTTTGATTGATTTGTATTAATCCTTGTAAACGCGCCTTTATGTAAATACGATTCGTCCTTTGTATAATAAAGATATTGCCGAGCAATACTCTACATAGATGGCTATAAGTACCTACCTGCGTGTGTCTTGTACGCACTTATAAAAAATTAAATATGAATTAGAAACCTAAGGCCAACGATTTTTGTTTCTTTTCTTGTGATTGAATAAAACTTGTTTTTTAACATGCCAATATATTTTATTTTTATTTATTTGTTTATTTATTCAGTGTGTTTGGTCACGGACTAGCGATATTTTAAGCACGCGTTTGTATGTACTTGTTATGCAAAAAACACTAACTACTAAAGGTCTAGTCCCCTTCGCCTCTATGTGGCAGGCAATTTATTGTTTTCGGAAAATGACTCTACCCGGTCATCAAAAAACATATTTCCTTTGTGAGGTTTCGTCCTATTGTCATAAATATAGCCTTAAATGAAAGGTTGTCTAATTAGACAGCCTGCCATAACAAAATACAAAAGAGGGATTTTTTTTCCAAAATGTTTAAGTATGTCAAAAAGTTTCTAAAAAAAAGAGGAAACACTTGCAAATTTTACAACTATTGAATTTTTCTACAGAAACAGGCCCCATAACTGTTCTTTATTATTTACTGTATTTAAAGAATTTAGGTTAAGCTTAATACCTACAACGTTTAATGTATGTCTGTATGTCAAATTCCTCTAAAGTTATTATTAGTTGAACATACCCCTGTGCGTAAGCAGTAAAAACGATTGTACGCAACATTTAAAGGAAATCATGAAAAAAAAAACAGCTCTTTCTGCATTGTCTGTATCACGAAGATCCTGTACACGTCGAAAATGATAAAGGTGTAATCCCTCCCTTTTTAAAATTCTCCAAACAGTCCAATTGCTCGTCCAATCGTAATATGAAAATGCCAGGCAGCCATGTTGTACGGCGTAAACTGGCTGGAATTAAGAGCTTGTAATAGGGCCCCTGGTCTTAAATGACACGCTATCAGGCCGCATGGCGCTTAACAAAGATCTTTTGCGGTCGCGCACAACCAATGTTCAAAGAACAATAGCTCTTAAAATTTTTGACATACGGATGTATTTTAAATGTTGTATTGAAGCTTAACTCAAATTCTTTGGATACAATAAACAATAAAGACCGGCAGGCTGATTATGTATCTCGCAACAGCAATTCGACAGGCGTCAATTGTACAATTGTTTACAATATCGCTCTTAAGTGTATACGTTTGATACGGCGATATTGTAAACAATTGTACAATTTACGCCTGTCGAATTGCTGTTGCGAGATACATAATCAGCCTACGGTTATGGGGGCTGTTATTGTAAAAAAATACAATAATTGTAAAATTTGCACGTGTTTTCTCTATTTTTTTAGAAACTTTATGACTTTTTCAAACTTTTTTATTAAATAAATCTCATTTTTGTATTTTTTTATGGTAGGGTGTCTAATTACCTTTCATTCAAGGCTAAATTACAATAGGACGAATCCTCGCAAAGAAATAATGTTTTTTGCTAAACGGGTAGAGTCAATCTTACAAAAACAATGAAGTGCCGACAACATAGAGGCGAAGGATACTAGACCTTAGTAGTTAGTGTTATTTTTTAAACCAAGTACATACATATGATTGCATAAAATATCGCTAGTCCGTGACCAAACACACTGTTTATTTAGATTTTTTTACATAATCTGGCATTTACTACCTCTAACCCTTCACAGAGTTGTGCAGGCAATATGAGCTCTTATTTTCTAATAGCCGAATAAAGAAGGAACATAATAATAATAGTACATACATACTTAAAAATACCTACGTTACCTTACATAAACCATAATACTTACGTCTTGAATCTTGATCTAGTGCGCACGGCCACAGCTGCACTCGCTCAGTCTGTAGGTACCTCGTACGTGTTTATGCTCAGGCGTCATGCCGCCTGAATACGTAAAAATAGCAAAAATCGCGCTATAGACGCCCTATCGATTGCTGAATTATTGCTCGCTGTTGTATTTAACATCTACGGATAGTAATAATATCTATGAACGCTTCACACAACGTCAATCTGGCCCCGTGCTAAGTATCCGAAAAACTTTTGTGTAACAAAAGTTTTTCGGATACTTAGCACCACACCAGACAACGGAAATATATTTAATACTTATATACTATATACATATTTAAGACTTTTATTACATTACACACAAATTTAGTACACATACATGACCCAGGAACAATGAGAACTTTTTGTTCCCTCGGCGGGATTCGAACCCGCGACCTCTCGCTCGAGCTACGGCGGTCGTCGTACGTCGTTTGACTGCACGATTGCTTCATTTTAGCTAAGACATTAGCGCCAGAAACAATTTAGTGGCAATCATAGGAACTATTAATTAAATGTTACGTCAAACAAACTTTGACGTTAAATTCATTTTATTATTCCTATTATTATATATTCCTGTTAAATTTGGTTTTTGGCGCTTATTACCTTTTAACCACCGTCAATAAAGTTCAAGATCCAAAATTTTACACTTTTTTGCGATTGTCTTGCTTTTGCAAAACATACGTAATAAGCCTGCGGCATTTCTAAATGTATTCATATTTCCTACAGAAAATTACAGAAACCTTTGTCTGTGGACTGTAAAGTGTAATCTATAAGCAGTGACCCATTTTTGAATCGAATTTATATACAAGTAGTTTCCTTACTTGCACAACACAACAAGAAAATACTTAGAATATCTCAGAGATTTGACAGTAGCATTTTTTGGAGAAGAACATGCAAGAATAGACAAGGAATACTAAAAATTTAAATGCCGAAAAAAGCTTTAGTAATCTTTCTATAACAGTATTACATAAAATTAGGTACTAAATACTATTTCATGCTAAAGATTACGACATTATACGAAAATATATTTGCTAGGAATTCTAATATAACGGGTGTAGTGTATGTGGTTTGCCTCAAAATAAATAATAATATACTTAAATATATTTATAATACAACATAATATACTAAACACATACAAGCACACATAGAAACACACATAACACTGTCTTGAACGCACCACGTCAGAGGCACGAGAGTCGTAGACGAGAGTGGACGTGAAATAGTTGTCATTACTAACGCCCGGTTTCTGAAAGGCTGATCAAATTGATCAATTGATCAACTCGTCTAATCTGAACGCTGATTGGTGAACATCACTTCGCTGTCACTGTTTTCACCAATGAGCGTTCAGATTAGCTGATTTGATCAGCCTTTCAGAAACCGGGCGTAAGTGCGTGATCAAGCGTGTGATTCACACGAATACAGAGTATTAAAACGGATGTAAAAGGTCACTATAACTTTAGGATATGATTTAAATACTACTTTTTACTAAATTTTTTTTTGCTTTTTCGTTATTCTTGCGACAAAAAAAAAGAAATTATAAAAAGTACAAAACTATATTTTTGGCTATTACAAAAAAAAATTAAAATATATATATGTATTTCCAATATGAGGAATGGTATAATCATATCCCATAGTTATAGTGACTGTTCTTTTTACACCCGTTATAGCTATAGATATAAAACTTGACTGTACTTTACGTTAAAAAAAAAATGTTTTGTTTTGGATTGTTCTAGGTTTCGGGACAAAATTGATGCACGTACTTCAGATAAATAAATAATTTATTTATTCATAGTGGTCAAAACGTACGAAACAAATTTGTTTAGCATGTTCTGGTTTCGTGTTCAAATAATATAAATAAATTACAGATTTTGGCTTTATATAACGCGATCTTGGGGTGAATAAACAGAAATGCTCGTTGAACTTACTGTAGCTTAGGTAACACGTACCCTCACTAATCCTAGCAGGTACTTTATAATGTTGTTGAATATACTTGCTATAGTTATTTAGTGGACATTGATGTTATGTATAAGTACACATTGATCATTAATAATACACAAACTACTTGCACTTTTTTCCACTTTATTAGTTGTTTTTCATTAATTATTGGTTATACACGACCGGTTTGGACTAAGTGATGATGTCTTTACATTTAAATAAATATAAAGTTACAAGATGGTTTGACTATTCCGCGCAAAAACTACTAGATTATAGTTTAGGCTCTTTTTAATGACTACTTTTGATACCGAAAAAAGTACTTGGGGGAAGAGCCGCGTACAAAGGCTTGCAAAATATAATACTTATTATAAACGCGAAAGTCTGTATGGATGTATGGATATTTGTAATACTTATTCATGCAATCAGATTTTCATGAAATTTAGTATGGATAGTTCAGTAGACAAAACTACTTCTTACATAACCTTATATTATGTAATCCTGGAATAGTGATACGATTTTTGTATTCTGGAATTTACTGTATCTATGGTAGATACATAATTCACATGTAATAATGGTTAAATAAAAAAAACTAAGATGTTTACATGTAAATAATTCACGCATTACATAATTATTTCTTTGTTGGCTATATAATGTTATTATTAGCAGATATAAGGAAACAAACAATGTTAAATGAATAACGCCGTGTTAAATCACTTGACAGACTGTTAGAGCTATCATATTGTGTCCCACCACGTGCTAATGTCTTGTCAATTAAATTAACAAAGTTGTTAAATTTAATTCCTGTTTTAGTAAGGTCCCGATTTCACCAACGCTTGTTAGTGTTAGCGGCTTGTTAATATTACATGCCTTCTCGTATCATCAAACAAGAAACATTTTAATTAACAAACTATTCTGAACGATCATTGGTGAACGTAGCGACGAGCGAGTGAGCGAAGTTGTTGCGATTGATGTTCACCAATGAGCGTTCAAAATGGTTTGTTGACTAAAATGTTAACTGATCGACGATTTGATCAGTCTGTCAGAAACCGGGGGTCAGTATAATAAAATCACAGATTTCCAGAATAGTAAATATGAAGTCAATGAATCATCTATTTTGGGGAAGCCACTGGCAATAACCAATAACCATTAAAGACCTTTGTATTGCCGCAAAATCGGATGTCAAAATACTTTCTAAAAATATTACAGCTTACAATCCCATGTCTACGAAGAAAAGCTTAAGCCATACATGTTTGTGATAAAACGTTTTCCCTTTGTTAGAA
The DNA here is from genome assembly GCA_905187575.2 of Celastrina argiolus. Classification (NCBI taxonomy): domain Eukaryota; kingdom Metazoa; phylum Arthropoda; class Insecta; order Lepidoptera; family Lycaenidae; genus Celastrina; species Celastrina argiolus. The sequence continues at coordinate 20,235,287 of LR994583.1, forward strand.
CGTAAAACAGAAATATGCATGCCAGAAAATACCCTTGCATCCAATAACACTACTAATTGAATTGAAAGTTGAAACCCGTCTGTTAGTATTCTCCACATCCTGCAGTTACTACTGTTGGCCCTTAAGCCTGGAATAAAATAAGAAATAATTTAAGAATCCATACTATATTATATTAAGTAATATACTAAATGCGAAAGTAACTCTGTCTGTCTGTTACGCTTTCCCGCTTAAACCTCTCAACCGATTGTGATGAAATTTGGCACAGACAATCTTTAGACCCTGAGATACGACATAGGCTACCTTTTATTGCAAAAAAGGGATGAAGAGGTTGAAATAGTACACATTTTGTATTTAAATAAGAAACAAAAAATAGTTTGTTCTAGCATTTTGAAATTTTTACCAGTATGGAGGTGAAATAGGGGTTGAAAGAGATTAAATCATGAAACTTGGTGCGTAGGTCTCTTAGGATGTGCAGAGTTTTTCTACAAACGAAATTCCCGAAATTCGAACGGATTCGGAACGGGAACAACGAAGCCAAACTTTTTGTATACAAAATCTCAACCACTGAACCTAGGAACATGATGTTTAGAATGAATAAAAGAATTTTTTATTAGTTAGGTCCTGTAAATTAATTTTGTATTATTATGTACTTAATATTTCGGGATCTTTTAGTTCATAGTTCCATCTAATTCCACAAGTCAATCCAGTAACCAACCTCCCCTTGCCCAACAAAAAAGTATAGAGCATGGACTTTTGCCTATCATAATAATATGATGATATGCGAAGACGATTTTAACGTAATACAACGATGCAAACAGCTCGCTATCCAGTTTTATGTTGATATGTACGTGAAGGTTGAAAGCGAAAGATTGCGATGCATATATTTTAATCAAACAAAAGTAAGAGCCGAAAATTATATTCATCTCTATGATGCTGTATTGGATAATGCCAACGTGAACCCTAATATTATAAGTGAAATGGTGATTCTGACCTCTTCGGTTGTGTACAGTTCCCGATCACGTGTATAGGTACTCAAGACGCATTTGCCTACGTGCGTACGTATGGTCGACCTAGTTGACGAATTGATGCCATTTCAAAGCGCCAACGATAGGCACGACGTTATTGCCAGAGTGTTTAGGTTAAAAGTTAAAAAGCTTATGACTGTAATAACTAAGGAAGGGTTTTGGAGAAGTGCAATGCTTTATGTATTCCATTGAGTGGCAGACGCGAGGGCTCTCACATGCCCACATTTTGCTTTGGTTAAAAGATAAATGAGCGGTTTTTATTTTGACAGTTCTACTAGTTTAAGAAAAATGCTGATAGATGGCATTAAACCTAAGTAATATGTCAAGTCCTGTGTAAAATGTCAATTTCCGCTTTGTATTTTTGTTTGTTTACCTTTCAACTTTCTTTCTTTCACTTGCAATAGTTTATTATTTATTAATTGTGCCCTGAGAACTAAACTAAACATGTCTAGTCCATGCGTAGTACAATTTTGTAAAAATATAGGTAACCACCGCTTTCCCCAAGATGAAACTCGGATATCAAGATGGATAGAGGCTATCAAACATATAAAAACAGGATTAACTATAAGAAAACATTCCTTCATATGTTCAACTCACTTTACGCCAGCAGATTTCATCTCTCCGTCATCACATTTGGCAAGAGCCCCAAGAGGTAAAATATTTATCTTTGCTGCACGCTAAGATAAATAAGAAATAATAATAAAGTTTATTGACATTAGACTTAAATTAGTTACATTTTTTTAAATTTCTTAACCTAAATATAAGTATATCTTTATGTTTGTTACCTATAAACTTACTACAGCAGGTACCTTAGGAGTTCATACCTAAAAACCCAAACTTTTAAGTTTGCAAAAATACTTAAAAGAAAAGCTGTTCCTTCTATATTCCCATGGAATGAAGCTTGTCAGCAAGCTAACCAGCTCCAGCAGCAGTCGCAGTCAGAGCCAATGTTTAATCCAACTGCAGTTCAGGCTACATATTCTCAATGTAGCCTGAACTGCAGTCTCAGCAGGCTGAAATTTGGCATGTATATTTCTTAGAATGTAAGTATAGGGGAGTACTAAACAAGAACTTCCCGAAATCCCTACGGAAACGGGAGAAAAGTGTGAATAATCTTTTGTTTGAAAAATCAAAGATATTGAAGCCAGCGAGCTATATTGTATATGGAATTTGAAAGGATTATTTTTGTGTATGAAACAGCATACCTACAGCGACTTAACCACTTTATGAATAATTTCACTACCTGAAAATGGATAATAGCTATAATCTGCCAACCCTATTAACCACACAACAAAGATCACAGATTTTTTTGACATATTAGGTACATTATGCAAGCGCCATCTTACGGTAGTCTCTGTACCTAAAAGTGACACTTCGAAAACCCCTCATTGCGACCCGACCAAATCGATAAAATTATAAGTGCTGAAATACCAGATCCTAACAATGACAAGGCACTTTACGATATTGTTATGAAAAACACGATCCACGGTCCATGCGGGGCTGAAAACCCGCTGTGCCTGTGCGTAAAAGACCGTAAATGCAGAAAAAAATATCTCGCAACCTACAAAAAGAAACTCCATAATGAGAACGGCTACCCGATGTAATCGTAGAAGAGCACCAGAAGACGGAGGCCGGACGGCATCTGTTAAACTCCGAAATAGTTGTCAAGTTTCTGTCGACAATAGTTTTTTTTAAATATTTTTGTACACAACGTGACGCTGGCCCCTGTATGTAAATTACACCCCCTGTAGTACATCGTAATTTAATAATTGTTTTAAATGGTAAATAAATGAAAAAAAAAAGTGTCTCTTGGACATAAGAGACCAATAAATTTTCCCTTACTTACTGCCACTCAATGTAATACATAGGTACCTTATACCTACTGTAAATAGATATTTTTTAATTTTTAAATAATATTCAAATTAAAAGTACGCAGACGAAGTCGCGGGTACCAGCTAGTTATTATATAATATATGAACTTAAAACAAGAACATATATATATATTATATTATATAAATAAGCGGAACAAACTGTTTTTTGATAGCCAAATTATCGTTAGAGATCAGTTGGGAGCAACCTATAAATTTGCGACCTCTACTAAATTGGGCATTAATTTTTCATTTTTTACATTTAAACGTTAATTGTTGATTAACGGGACAACGGAGTGTGGACGCATCAGGTTTCTTATTGTGTGATATTATCAGTTCATTTGAGTCAAGTGTGGCATTATTAGTTCACTAACTGTGCCCGCGACTTCGTTCGCGTGGTTTTTGAAAGACTTTGATCGTGTTTCACCAAGCAATGTTAAAGTTAATCATTCGTTAAATATCATGTTGTTCCTCTCAACGTTCGTATTTCCTTTCTACGAATGAGAAGGCATGGTATTTAATATGCCGTTAACACTAACATTGCTTGGTGAAACACGCCCGTTTATACAGCACACGCAACGAAAGTAGGTACTCAAATGTGAATAATTTTCCCCGTTTTTGCAACATTTCCTACTGAAGCTTCGCTCCTATTGGTCGCAGCGTAATTCAAAATGTTATATAGCCTAAAACCTTCCTCTATAAATGGACTATCCAACAAAAAAATATTTTTGAAATCGCACCAATAGTTCCTGAGATTAGCGCGTTTAAACAAACAAACAAACTCTTCCGCTTTATAATATTAGTATAGTTTTGAGTTTTATGGCATTATTAGTTAATTTGAGTCTTGTGGCATTATTAGTTAATTTGAGCTTTGTGGCATTTTTAGTACATTTGAGATTTGTGGCATTATTGTCTGTGGCACAGAGTCGAGGTCGCGTTTTTTCGTGTTTATCCCCATAGCATATTCAACTCTATTTTAAAATGATTACGGTACAAAATATGATTATGCACATGTAGGGACTGCCTCGTCGATGCGTTTTCTTGTAATTAATTATACGTAGAACAACGTAGAACGCGTCACGAGGCGCGATGCTTTGAGTCTACGCCAATCTGCGTTGGCCTAAAAGAACGTATAGAAAGTTTAATTCTCCGGGATTTTAAAAGCACTGAAAGAAAATGTTCTGTGGGAATCGTACATATTAATCATGATAGTTATGTAGAATCAGTCCAGTTTGTTTTCTGAAAATATATGAGAGACATAGGTTCCCTCTGCGTGTTCTACCGACTTTACAACGGTGAGTGCTCCGCGGAATTGTTCGATCTGATGCCCACGTCACCCTTCCATCATCGCACCACCCGCCGAAGATTGAAGTTTCACCCACATCGATTGGATCAGTGGCGATCCACCACGGTTCGATTCTCCCGATCGTTCTTGCCGCGCACCTGCAAACTGTGGAATGAGCTTCCTTCTGAGGTATTCTCGGAACGCTATGACATGGGGTTCTTCAAGAAAGGTGTTAAAAAAGTTCTCCTTCAGGGCCGACGATGCATTGGTGATTCCTCTGGTGTTGCCCATGTTCATAGGCGACGGTGACCGCTTACCATCAGGTGGCCCGTCTGCCTTTTCGTCTCGCTCTATAAAATAACCTATATAAAAAAAAATAAAAAAAAAAAAAATATACTCAAACAGGAATAGTTCTCGAACAATGCAACGTTCCACTTTGCAGCTTTTCGATTACATTAGTATAGTTTACATAAAATAAAGTCATATTATTCGTATATCGCCTTTAACTAAAGATGTGTACAGGGTGTAAAATAAATTAGTGATAATACTCTAGGGTGCGTACTGTGTATGTGCCTCCTATGTAGAGTATACTGTGATAGTACCAGCGCGGAAACACTTATATTTGTATTTCACGTTTGTAAGAGATATGCCCCAACATCATAAATTTTCCCATACAAAAAAAAACCTCTTTCAGCGCTGGTACTTTCACAGTAAACTTTATATACGGGACCCATACACACCCTAAAGTATTATCACTCATTAATATTATAGCCCGTATATTCGATATGGGTAAGCAACTCATAATTAGATTAGGTACAATGACATAATAATCTAATCTATATTCCCGTGGTGCTTTCCCTTAATTTGTTGGCCGTTTGAGTCATTACAATTTTGTACTGTCTCCCACTTTGCTTGGGGAGGGAAACTGGAATACTTCCTACTCCTCCTTTTTTCTCCTGATTAATTTTGTTGTGGGTCCCAAGACAGATTTAGCTTGTCCCTCGGGCACCCCTGAGATCATATCAAAGGGTTTGTCGTGGTAGGTTACTGCTGTCGATCCTGGCTCACAGGAGTTGCAGTGGTGGGAATGTGAGGTGGAACATTTATGGTGATTCGTGGACTTTCGTTCAACTCTTTTTATGCCTATTGGCGATTTAAATTAAAATCTTAAGATATAAAAAAATAAAATCTATAAATCCAATACGATGCATATAGTTTTTTTCTTTCAAAAGCTTACCTCAAAGTGAATGTTCGACCAAATTTCATATTATAAATTTTAACTTTTTTCGGGTTCTTTAGATTTTATTCTCAATCACCAATAGGCATAAAAATATTGAATGTATTTTTCTACTATATTAACTTACGTCTGTCACGATAGTTCTAAAAAGTGAACTTCGTAACTCTACATACGACCACACTTTATAATTGTCGTGTTAAGTGGATCTATCCGACATTGTCTTATGTTTTACTTAACAGGTAAGTTAACTGAAAGACGCCATCCACTCACTTCGGAAAAAGATTCGATAAATTGTTGTATATTTTCTCAATAATTATGTTGCATACGAGTTATTATGTGATAATAATAGGAACTAGGTCAAAATGCGGGTGTAAAAAATCAATCTATTTTTCTAACACTTTCTTGCTTGCGTTCTTTCTATTCTACTACCTATTCTTGAGGGTGTAGAATCTAGTCTAGACTCTGAAGAATAGTCTAGAAGTTTACATCTAATCATATTGTGATATATTTTTAGAGATTGCATGTTTTGCTTTGTATTATGAATCGTACGTTAACCACAGCAATTAAGATATTTTATACCTGCAGTTATGCACTATGTATATGTCGCAGTCATCTGATTGAATCTGCTTATTTAATAGTCATTCAACTAGCGCGGTTACTTGATGGCGTCAAACAGCTCGTACAGATACCAATGTGTTGATATATTTTTTGATTAATTTACTTTAATGTGCGTTAGAATAGTACACAATCGGAAAATTTTAAAGTTTAAAAATAAAATATTAAATGGTTGTCCTAGTCTCGGATTCATTGAATTTGTTGGTAAAAATAGAATTCAATGAATGCTAGTCATTCAATTATATAGCGGATTCAATCAGATGACTGCGACATATACACTGCGGACATAGTATTAGAACCTCTTCCGTTGCATAATATTGCATTATTTACCACTACAACGCGGCAAACGCTTGTATATCGGCACATTGTATTTTTATTACATTACGCGATTTGCGAAGGCTTGTTAACGACGTTGTTTTACCTAGCAGGTAATGTTGTGTGTGTAGTTTAATTGTTTCTTGCTGTGGTGTGAGTGGCAAGTTCATGGGCGACCCTAGAGCTAGTATTAGTCGTATGCGTCCGCCGCTTGCGTTGGTCGCAGGAGTGGGGCGGTCGCTTTAGTGCAGTAAATGTTAAGTGTGGAGAAACGAACTTGTACATTTGCAAAGATATGTATCGCCGTAGATTTTTGTGTTTATTTCGTTCCTACCTTTTGTGATTCGTTTCCTTGAACAGCGGGATGGTTAGGTTCATCGTAAACCTTAAACGTTGTATTGAAACATTTTGCCTCACTTATTTTACTTTGTTTCACACATACTCGGTTCGTGAGTTTTGCGTCAATCCAATTATTTATTATTTCAATCAAAAATAATTTTAACATTTTATGATCAAGATAATATTATAACCAGAATACCAATTTAATCTAATTTGGGTACTTTTCTCATAGCTAGACTGCTGTATCAAATTTATTATACTACCTAGGTAATGATACGTAATTGTTCGAGAAGTATAGAAACTTGATAATTGGTTTGTTTTGGAATACGTTCTGTTTCTCTATTTTTATGAAATAATCTCGCTATTTTAATATAATAGCCGGAGTAGACGAATCTTGAAGTAAATACTATAATCTAGCATTAAATATATTGAATTACGACTTAAACTTTGTGAACAACAACGTACTACTTGTATTAAAAAAATAGAGATCAGCGATGTAACGCCTACTTGTAAATTGTAATGTAAAATGTGCGAAAACACTTGAGTATTCTGTGCCAACTGCCAGCATCTATGTTTACAAATAAGTGTGTATTTGTACCTACGTCATCTCGATAACACATCTAAGTTGGTATAGCGCTCAATATGTATCCGTTTTAAAACCAGGGCGCAACAATAAGGACAATTGAAGACATGAATGGATGAAGGTGATATGAAGCAAAATTATTATTTTGAGAAAATTGAGTTCAAACTGTCACTTAAACATTTTAGAATACGTCGTAAAGTATTAAGTACATTAATCTAAAGATCCGTCTCTAGAATCAATGTACTTAATACGTTACTACATATCCTAAAATGTTTTAATGACTGTTTAAACTGAATTTTCTGAGTAACGTTGTTTTGCCACATATCACCTTCATCGTTTCATGTATTTTAGATTCTGAATGAAACACATTTTCTGTTCAAATATACTGAATCTGCGACGCCTGAATAAATCCTAACATCGTAGAAATAATTCCCGTGTATATAGACAAAGAAGAAATTAATTTGGTAGTGTAATATCCGTTTTCAATACGTCATTGGATTCGCAAAACACGTATCTATTTTAGAGGCTGTGTCTGACCGTGACGTTATTAGAAATACAATAGTTGGACCCTGAAAATGATATGCAGAGAGGCGCCCTTCGACTGTCAAAACCGCGCGTCCCCCCGCTGTTCTTAATCGTATTCAATGAAGGCTAGTTGTGTTTTTTCGGTGATTCGGTTGTGAATTGTGATGTGTGCCCGGCACGCCGAGGTGTAAAGGCCAGTGGGTACCGAGAGGGCGAGGGCTAGGGCGGCTGCTCAGTTGGGCGGGAAAGCTGCGACGCGGTGGACGCCATGGCGCGCGAAAACATCCGAGTCCACGAATATTACCTGCCGATGCACGATCTGCAGCACACACCGCATTTCTACCATCCTTTTGGACAGTAAGTCATTTTTAATTACGCGATTTTTGCTGAGCGTTTCTTTTTTATTTAATTTATTATTGTTTAAATATTTATTTTTATTCGACTTGTAACTATAATTTGTAATTTTAAAACTTATTGGCCAAACTGGTTTTTGATCTATTTTTAATTGTTTTGCTCTTAATTATTATGATTATTTAGTTTCACCTGAGATTAATTTTTGTCTTATGATGTCCTAGTATCTCAATTCATTTTCTTGCAACCTGTTGAGCGCTTTACTTTGTTTGGCGAGCCACTTGTAGAATGAGCGTTCACGTAAATCAAATTTATTATTACAATTTGCTAAAATACGTGCCATTTTGTATCTTTGAGATTTGAATTACTTTTAATTCTTGATTCAACCTTAATTCGTTTCATTGTTCATAGATATTTTTTTTCAGATTTTTATTTATTTATTATGTGAAATAGTAGTATACATGCATACAAACTTTTGCGTTAATAATATTAGTATATTGATATTTTAAATTTAATAAATAAAAAAATTAACGAATTAAATATATTTAATATTTTTTAAATGTTATTTTTGTACCTTTAGCTTTTGCAATGGTTGTTAATTAGTTATAACTGAATGTTTATAATAAATGCCATGTATAAATAATAGGTGAATGGAATAAGTACACAATATAATATTCTATTTCAGAAGGGAAAATGCAAAAAGGGCCTTACACTCCAATTATTTTGTGATTAGATTTTGATTCAGATTCGATCGTGCCGCATATCCCGTAATAAATAGACGTTTGTTTTGATTCTCAGTTTATTGATATGGTCGGGAGTAGATTAGTTTCAAAGTAATCCACCAAAGTTTAAACTCCTGGAAGTTTTTGCGGCAAGATAACTCATTTATAAGAAAAAAATTTAGGGACTTATTTTGAACAATAAAAGAATAATAATAAAATAATAATAAAATACGAAATTTTTTATTTATTTTTAAATACAAGCTATAATAATAATGAGTGATAAATACTTTAAGGTGTGTATATGGGTCACGTATATAGAGTTTACTGTGAAAGTATCAGCGCTGAAAGAGGTACTTTTTATGATGTTGGGGCATTTCTCATACAAACATAAATGTCAAAAGTAATTCTTTCAGCACTGGTACTTTTACAGTATACTCTATATACGAGGCACATACATACCCTAAAGTATTATCACTCATTTATTTTACACCTTGTGTATTTCGTCGGAGACTATAAAATGCATTTGTTTTATACCAAACCAAACGCTCTAACCTAGTTATTACACGTTTTTTTTTCTTTTTTTATCTTACAAATATAAAAAAGTATGCTATTAAGTTATTATAAGTAATTATGCAAAAAATGCGTCCAAAATTTCTACGCCATTTATTTTGTATAATATTTTTTAACTCCCGACGCAAAAACGACGGGGTGTTATTTACGGGGTGTTTATGTTAATTTGACGTGTCTGTGTGTGTCTGTGGCATCGAAGCTCCCAAACGGATCGGATCATTCGTTCGGGAGCCGTTTTAATGCGTTTTTTTTGTTTGAAAGGTAGGTATATCAGTCAAGAGTTTTCTTAGTTACTTTGGTAGAAATTGGTTCAGGTGCTTAAGGTCATCAGGTCGTTTGTTAGGTGTGATATATCTTACACGCTAAGAAGTCGGGGATTTTTCTTTATAATGTTAAATCCATATTACAAGATACTTAGGATTAGTGGCCAAATAAAAATGACTATAAAATTTCGTTGCAACGTTCGTTGGTAGTGAGACTCCTATAATTTTGAAATTGACTATGAAGACTTTTATATGATAAAATAATAGACGAACAGCCAACTTCATTGTTTGTCTTTTACCTAGACCTCCGACCTCGATTCCATTTATTATATTCAGATAATATTTCTATACTCCTATAATATACTTTATATTAGAATATTTTATTTATATCTTTGAAAAATATATAAATACTAGCTTTGCCCGCGACTTAGTTCGCGTGGTTTTTGAGTGACTTAAATCGTTTATGCAGCGCATGCAACGAAAGTCCCCAAATGTGAATAATTTTCCCCGTTTTTGCAAAATTTCTCACTGACGCTTCGCTCCTATTGGTCGCAGCATAATGTTATAATAGCTTAAAACCTTCCTCTATAAATGGACTATCAAAAAAAAAGGTTTCAAATCTAGATTCTTATAAAATGTAGTGTGTATTGATAATTTAAAATATAAATAGAATTTATTACAAAAATGATAAATGTTAAATTTTAACATCTGTCAGTCGTTCCACTAGCAGTAAAGTTCGCTACAAACGATAAGATCGAAATTTTCATAATTTTCAATATTGCGCTAAAGAAACAACAATTTGCGATAAGAATGATCTGAGCGTTTTGAAACCTGTACTTATTCCTATTCTTTCTCCGGCACACAACGGACCATGTCTGATACCGCTGTCAAGGAAATTTGATATTTTGTTTGACATAGAAACTATGTATTACTGCTGCATTACGTCCTCTATATGGCGGCAACGCTTAGGAAAACTTAAGGTCTCCAATAAACTAGAGCTCTCGAACCAATATAATGAGCGCTATTTCACACCGGTTTATGTATAGTTTAGTTAATATAAGGTTGTGGTATTTCTCCAGACGAGCCGGTCTTTTGAAACTATCACGATTGTTAATTTTTTTTTTGATTTAAAAATAACTTCTCGAATGTTATCCTACCAACGAGGACTTACATGTATCTCGAAGATTGGTTAATCTTGGAACTGCACTCAGCACACCCGCATATAACGTGTGTCAATCTTCACCTTTTGAAGTCAAAGCATCACGGTATCACAGATTATAGTCTTGTCAAATTAGTATTCACTAATTGAAAATGTAAGCTTTCTGTATGTGAGGGAACGTTTGACAGCGCATTAAAAGTATCTATATCGAATGGTATTTGTATGAAAAGCACGTCAGCGCTAATACCATTGAAGACATGAATGGATGAAGGTAATATGGAACAAAATTCTGATTTCGAGAAAATTGAATTCAAACTGTCACTTAAATGTTTTAGAATAGACGCGTATTAAGTACATTAATCTAAAGATCCGTCTCTAGAATCAATGTACATGTACTTAATACTAGTAGTAACCTACATATCCTAAAATGTTTAAGTGACAGTTTAACCCCAGTTTTCTGGGTAATTTTTTTGCGACATACTCGTATCACCTTTAATTGACATTTAATAAAGTTAGCCTTAGGTAGGTGCCCCTGCATTAATCTACCTCTTGATACCTCCCTACACGGTGTCGTGTGAAAACTACCTTACGTAGCTGTCAAATGTTTCTGCTTTGCCTACGGTATTCTCTAATGAAAGCGCCTCCGTGATCTTGTGATTCAGAGCTTCACTCTCGACCCGGAGGTCGTGGATTCGATTCCCGCGTTGGAATAACAAAAAATATTGTTTTCAAGTTTGGTTAGGACAATGCAGGCTGATCACCTGATTGTCTGACAAGAAAGATGATCCATGCGTCGTATGGGCATGTAAAAGATCGGTCCTGCGCCTGTTCTCTCGCCAGTCGTGTCGGTTTACCGTCCCACTGGGTTATGAGAGTAAAAGAAAGAGTCAGTGTCTTTGTGTATTGCGCACGGACTTGGGCACTATTAAATAACTCCTGCGTAGCTGGCCTGGTTTCAATGAAATCGGCTACCGACACCGAAATCGGTAAGGGGAGCTTTTATTATAGTGAAAATATAAATACTTGTGAAATAATATGTCAATCATTATAATTTTGAAAATGTTTAATTCTGTGAGCGCGCGTCAAGTCGTCAACCTGGCCCACTTAGCCTAGGTTTCACGTACTCTGTAATTATTCCATTATCCGGTGTCACAATGTATGGGGTTTAACTTTTAGGTATATATAGGTTATTGAAGGCCGTTAGCCATTTATCGCGAAATTTGGTAGTAATATAAAATAATTATAGGTGCATTTTTAGGGGTGGTAAGTGGCAACGATTTAACGCACCCTGGGAATAAGGTGGCCACCTTCGAGACTACTTCTATATACTACTACTGTAAATTGTAATTTATGTTAAGTTACACATAAAAATAAGAGCTTATTTCAAAAAAGAATTTTTCTCATATTTTTGCTAAAAGGTGACCCGTGCGAGTTTCTTACGCCGGTTCTTCTTGCCGGGTAAATCCCCGAGCCAGTGGTAGGACAATTCTAAAAGTGTTAGTTTCTTACGTATTTGAAAATAAAAGATTTTTGATTTTCAACGTCTATAATCTATATCGCTTTTGGAAGCTCTCGAAAGAACTCGAAAATGGTTCCCTGCATTAGAATATTATGTCGCAAACATTTTTTTTAAATAGACCTATAATTCTACTGTAATGTACCATAAAAGAAAAGAGGGATAAATTTATAACGCCAAACATAAGTTGCATCTCTCTTGCGGTCAAATGAATTTGAATGCATGCAAAATTGCACCAACTGGGTATTGTACAGTCACGTGCAATAACGTGGACACATCTTCAAAGGAGAATGCCCATTAATGTATGGAACTCCGTTTCAAATTGTATATTAATGTATCGTGACGTCACATACCTACCTCATTTTGTAGGTTTTTAACGCTTGTTTAAGTACTGAAAACAATAAAAGTCTAATTCGCCGGAATTATCGGTAAAACAGTAACGAAGGTAAAAAGGGAGGTTATACTCTTTAGTTGGCATTTTTAGTTTTTACAACCATCTAACCTACGTTGGGGATATCTAGACACGTAGAACATTCTGCATTTATTACGTTATGATAATATAATTATGTCCACATTAACGCACGAATGAACACAACACATAGTAGAAAAACAACATTATAAACAAATTCAAAGCTTACGCAAGTGACGTAATTGTCAAATCGTCTTAGAAGTGTGGTCATTCAGGTGATATTTAGATATCGAATTTAGTTTTTAAATTGTTTTATTACATTAAATTATTAACATATTTGTTTATTATTATTCGTTCTTTAATTGTTTATTATTCTAGATTCGATTCCCACATTGAAACATGTGAAATGTTGTTCTGAATTGTAAATAAATAATTATGCTCAAAAACATCGATTTTTCAGCGTAATCGCTTTTTTTACTGGCAACTAAGGAAAACATGTCGTATAGCATAAAGTAACGGAAAAAATGTTTAGTGACTTATTAATTCAATCTTTTTAATCCGGCGAAGTTACGGCTTAAATCTTTGAAGTTTTTTATTTTACTACAAGTAATAATTTTTAAAACGACTTTTATTCTAGAACAAAACGAAACCATAAATGGGCAATCTCCTTTGCAAAAATATGTCTACGTTCATATTTCAAAAATATGATCACCATATTGTATTCAAATCGATGTAACCATCAAAGTGTTTCAAAATTATGAATACATTATTTTCATAATGAAGTATTTACCTTTGTCGTTTTATTAATAACACCTGTAATGCTATAACTTTACAGGTGCATTATAGAATTACAGGTGTTATTAATAATAACACCTGTAATGCTAAACCTGTTTAATAGTTACATAGTGATAGCATTTTGCGCGAGATTTTATTTTTAATACTCTTTTATTAGCTTGGGTTGTAACTTGTATGTATGTATGTAACGGAATCTTTAAACATAATTTTGACCAATTACAGAGGTTGGATTAATTGTAAATTATGCTTACGTATCAAGGACCAATGACAATGCAACTAAGTGTTTTTTTTTAGTTTTTAACCCCCGACGTGTTATACCTACGTTTGACGTGTGTGTGTAAATGTTCATGTGTTTGTCTGTGGCATCGTAGCTCCCAAACGGATGATCCGATTTCAATGCGGTTTCTTTTTGTTTAAATGGTAAGTCGAGAGTGTTCTTAGCTATGTTTGGTGGAAATAGGTTCAGGTCTTTAAGGTCATTTGTTAGGTGTGATAGGAATGTTACACGCTAAGTCGGGGTTCTTTTGTATTTTTAATTTAGTTTATATTATTTAAAACTTTTATTTATTTTCTTTGTGTTACGTAAAGTCTATTAAACTTGGCTTGTACATAGGTGTATTTGCTTGGTATTAAGATAAGCGTTTTGGACTTCTTTTTTCTATTTTGCCAGCCGTTTTATTGGTACCAGCGCTGAAAGACTTTCATGTTTCTATGAGAAATGCCTCAACATCATAAAGGAGAATGCCCACTCTCCATAGTGTCTCAGGCCCAATGTGGACATCAAAAAATCGCATTAAAAATGAGTGTTCTACAATGTTAATAGTATTAGATAACTGGGAAAAAAACTTAAAATGCCGCCATTATTGTAGAAATATTTTTTTTTTACTTTTTGTCTATTTTATTTTCAAGGCCTTTTCCGACTTTAAGAATTTATAATAGTAAGATATAATAAGATAGCCCTTGTTGTAGTGCAAGAATTTCAGTTATTGCTACCCAGCAATTGTGGCAAACAAGATTATCGCCTGACACCTAAAACATATTAACATTAATGATAAATATTTTCAAACGTAAAAGATTTAACGATTAAACCATAATGAAAGAAATAATATAAACATTTTATTATAATATTATGATTACCTGCTGCCGTGCAACCCACTGCTGTATGACACTTAATTCTTTGGGCTCTAAAATACGGTTCTCGGTAACATTATTACCACAACATAATATACAATGTTCTTCAGACATTTTGGTATGCACAATCAAATAGCGTAATCCTTTAATCCAGGGCTAAGATCGTAGAAGGAGAGAACAAAACTAGTAAAACAATGCCAAAGTCGTACGTGAAAAGCCGAAACAAGTTCAGGCGAGAAAGCCAGATAGCGGTGAAAAAAATCGAAAACAAAACAAAACGCATCTTTTAGCAACAAGCGAACGGTCGAGATCATTCGTTTGAAAAATGACATTTCAGTCATCAGTGTTGCCGCTTGTCGCAAAAAAATGAAATCAATAAATCGATTACGTAAAAAATAATCGATATAATATGACTTTTTATTAATCTTTATCGTTTATAGTAACAAACGTAAACATTGGTTTTAAGATAAATGTTTTTTTTTTTCATTAATTCTTTACCGAATTACCAACAGTGACCCGTTATTTGTATTTTACATGAGTTTATTTTATTTGTTTATAAATCGATATTCGGATTGATTGATTAGAGTTTTATCATCGGGTAACATTTCACCTCAACGTTCTAACTAGGTTCCAAATAATCCAATAAAATTCCTTTTTTTATTGGAACATTACTGATTATAGTGGCGGTTATTTGAATGTTATCAAAAATCATGTCTCTTTATGGTACATTTCTGGAGAAATTAAGTCTTCTTAAGACGGCTGTCCGCTCTGGGCCTGAAATGGGCTTTCTCCTTTGTCCATACAATAAGTTAAAAAAAGTTCCTCTTTCAATGCTGGTACTTTCGCAGTAAATTATATATTACGGAACCGATACACACCCTAAAGTATTACTCTATAATGTTATAGCCTGTATAATGTTTATAAAATGACAACATTTAATTGGACGACTCAAGGACAACTCGTCAAGTTGTTTAATGTAACGTTCAACGTCTTGAACCTTCAATAATGAGTTAAATGTCGTCATTCAATAAACGCGCTAGACATTTAATAAAATAGCTGATTCAATCAGGTGACTGCCAAAATCATTACGCTTCCTTTTGGCTTCACCACAGTCGGGTAAACATTATTCTGTATACCTAAGCCTTTAGGCTGTCAAGCGGATTGCGATGTTTTGAAACATTTTATTTGTGTTTTCAGCGCTGTAGACCAACGATGATCTTTTATTTTTGTATCCAAGTTTGCTTCATGTAATTGACATTAAACAATGCACTTCTGTCGGTTTTATAAACAACTAGCTGACCCTTGCCCACTTCGTTGAGCATAAAAAGAGTTTATGATAAAATTCAACTAAAAAAAAACAACGTGGGAACCCGAAACCCGAAACGTGGGAACCCGGAACCCGCAACGCGGGAACCCGGAACCCGCAACGCGGGAACCCGGAACCCGCAACGCGGGAACCCGGAACCCGCAACGCGGGAACCCGGAACCCGCAACGCGGGAACCCGGAACCCGCAACGCGGGAACCCGGAACCCGCAACGCGGGAACCCGGAACCCGCAACGCGGGAACCCGGAACCCGCAACGCGGGAACCCGGAACCCGCAACGCGGGAACCCGGAACCCGCAACGCGGGAACCCGGAACCCGCAACGCGGAACCCGCAACAGGGAACCCGAAACCCGCAACGCGGAACCCGGAACGCCGAGCCCGCAACGCGGGAACCCGGAACCCGCAATGCGGGAACCCGGAACCCGCAACGCGGGAACCCGGAACCCGCAACCCGCAACGCGGAACCCGCAACAGGGAACCCGAAACCCGCAACGAGGAACCCGGAACGCCGAACCCGCAACGCGGGAACCCGGAACCCGCAACGCGGGAACCCGGAAACCGCAACGCGGAACCCGCAACGCGGGAACCCGGAACCCGCAACGCGGGAACCCGGAACCCGCATCGCGGGAACCCGGAACCCGCAACGCGGAACCCGCAACATGGGAACCCGAAATCCGCAACGCGGAACCCGGAACGCAGAACCCGGAACGCGCAACACGGGAACCCGGAACCCGCAACGTGGAACCAGCAGCATGGGAACCCGAAACCCGCAACGCGGAATCCGGAACCCGCAACGCGGAACCCACAACGCGAAACCCTAACGCAGAACCCGCAACGTTCACGGAAACGCTGTCAAATGGAATAATTATATCCTATGTCCGTCTACTTGCTCTAAGCTACTTACTCATCAATTTTCAGCCATATCGATAAAGCCGTTCTTGAGTTATCAATAATTTAACTAACACGACTTACTTTTATACATATAGATGTATAGATATAGATTACTCCTACTAACATAAGCTAACGCCCGGTGAATGCTCCCGTCACAGTCGGTCCAGCCGATTCGGTGATCATTAGTTAGATGACGATGATGATGATGATGAAAAGTAGCCTAAATAAATTCTTGTAACTTTAGCTATCTACCAGTGAAAGTCTCGTTAAAATCGGTCCAGCCGTTCCAGAGATTAGCCGGAGCAAAGGGACACGCTGACAGACAGACATTTTTTTAAATTGCATTTTCGTTTTCAGTACCTAGATATCGTTGCCAATGCCAAAAAGAAGAAGAAAATATCGTTTAAAATGTCATATGCATTTAGAAAAACGTTGCTAATTGAAAGTTACAAACTGACACTTCAATACGCATACATTAATAGATTTCTGAACGCATAGTTGTTACATCATTTGACAACAAATGTTTGACATTTGATGGACAAAATATGAGCATTTATTTATATGATTAATTATTCATTACACATCAAGTTTTCACTATTTTTAATATGTATTCTGCTATTCGGGGAGGAGACATATCCAACGAATCAAAAACCATGAAAATTGGTTCAGCCGTTCTCGAGTTATAAGTGTTGTAACAAACACGACTTTCTTTTATATATATAGATTATAAATGTCGCTTTTAATTTAAATATGATTTTGAATAATTTATATACAATGACGATTCTGCGATATTTAGTCCCGATTTCATCAACGCATGATAGTGTTATCCCTCTCGTATTTCCTGTCAATGAATGAGAAGGCATGGTATTTGAACATGGCGTTAACTTTAACATTGCTCGGTGAAACACGGCCTTAGCTTACTTGGGCACTTTAAACGTAGAAACACCTAAATGACGATGATAAATATTAGTAAGTTCTGACACCACTCTATCACTCTGGAGGACGAAACTTGTAGTTTTATGGGGCGCAACCCAAATAATCCTTTTAATCGCCTCCGTGGGCTAGTGGTTCATAGTTTCGCTCTCGACCCGGAGGTCGTGGGTTCGATTCCCGCGGTGGAACAACAAAAAATGTTGTTTTCATGTTTGGTTAGGACAATGAAGGCTGATCACCTGATTGTCTGACAAGAAACATAATCTATGCGTCTGATGGGCATGTAAAAAGTCGGTCCTGCGCCTGTTCTCTCGCCAGTCGTGTCAGTTTGGGCCCGGCTCCCATTATCGGCATCGGCAAGGAAAAGGATCCTCGGCATCCTACATGCAAGCGCACACTATCAGCAATTATGCTTAGGCATGCTGCAACGTTGCCTGTAGCTTGCCGAAGCGTCTCAATATCATATTATATCATCATCAAGAACAGTCTCAGAGTACGCCGGTTCAGTACGCCGGCGGCGTACCGAAGGATGCCGAAGCATCCTAAAGCATTCTCAAGGCTGCCGATACAGCAGCCTTAAGCATACCGAAGCGGTATTTTTTTTATTACGACCACATATCACGGAAATTTCTACTTTATTGCCATTAGTATATTGCTATTTGTCACCTAAAATCCTCAGTCGTGCCGATGCCGGTTGTAGTGTGCACTAAATTATACGAAAGGCGGGCTCCTTGTATCGTCAACAATCTCCAGTACGTCTCACTCCTAGTACGTCTGTCTTAATACTGATTGAGTGGGGCAGCCCCCCACCAATTATAGTACTTATATTGTCCACGATATAGAGATCACCATTTAGCCAAACACTACATCCCTTCCTTATTCAGAAGTATATTTTAATAACTCTAAGCTACAGTTGTAAGATAGAAAAGTACAAGTATCAAACCTAGTCAAAATGCATATTCAGATTTAACCATAAGAATAACTTAATTTCCTCCCGATGTATGATAGCCATACTCAGCCTTTTCCTTTCCCTTTCTTTTTAAATGATTTGGTGAAAGAGCATCTATGTATATAATAATTACATCAATGATCAAACACTTTTGAAATCTTAGTTTAAAAAATTTAAGCCCAAAAGTAACTTTGATAGTATAATATAATATTAGCTTATTTACTAGCTTTTAAATTCCATCATATGAAATATTATATTAAACATTTAAGGCCCATACTTCTTGTTAGGAACAAAGTCTGTTACTATCCAGTAATGTACATTATACATTGTATATCCTTAGCCTTTTTTTATAAATTTAATTATACTTAGCCTTTCCCTTTCCTTTTCTTTTTAATTGATTTGGTGAAAGAACATCTATGTATATAATATTTACATCAATGATCAACTCATTAAAATCTTAGTTTAAAAAATTTAGACCATAAGTAACTTTGATAATGTAATATAATATTAACTTATTTATTAGCTTTTAAATTCCAACATAAGGAATATTATATTAGTAACAAAGTCTGTTACTATCCAGTAATGTATGACAATAAAGACTAAGATACAGAATATACAAATACATTGTAACGATTTAGTTACAATTCTATTATGTAAAACTTCACAGAGATCAGTGACATGTCAGGACGATTCCATGATACTAACTGTTTGCTAATGTCATACAGATGACACTAGGCTGTTCCTACATCGCGGCATCGAAACGCCGAGTCCTAGTAAAGAGGCTCACGTATGTAACATAATATGCTGTGCTGAAAAATAGTACGCAAGCAAATTGCCATAGATATAACTAATGTTTCTGACCTTTATTTATTACATTAATTATCTAATAAGATATTGATTCCATAAAATTCAACCATTTTAATTCCAGCCACCGAACGAACAGGTTTACTAGTATCTATAACAGTAAAACGCCATCTAGAACAATTTCCAATACTTGTTTCAATATCAGATATCAGATTGTCTCTCTTTGCTGGTGTTTTAATTGTATAATAATATTTTATGATGAATTCCCCATCCTACCTTTAATGACTTTCTGTTACGTCTCGGTACCATATTATGGTTTTCATTTGAGACTGAAGGCTCATACTGTCATTTGACACCTTGGTTACTACTCGGTAACATATGGTTCTCATTTGAGGATGATGGCCCATACTGCCATTTGACACCTTGGTTACCACTCGGTAAAGTATGATTTTCATTTGAGAATGAAGGCACATACTGCCTTTCAACACCTTAGTTACCACTTGGTAAAGTATGATTTTCATTTGAGAATGAAGGCACATACTGCCTTTCAACACCTTAGTTACCACTAGGTAAAGTATGATTTTCATTTGAGAATGAAGGCACATACTGCCTTTCAACACCTTAGTTACCACTTGGTAAAGTATGATTTTCATTTGAGAATGAAGGCACATACTGCCTTTCAACACCTTAGTTACCACTTGGTAAAGTATGATTTTCATTTGAGAATGAAGGCACATACTGCCTTTCAACACCTTAGTTACCACTTGGTAAAGTATGATTTTCATTTGAGAATGAAGGCACATACTGCCTTTCAACACCTTAGTTACCACTTGGTAAAGTATGATTTTCATTTGAGAATGAAGGCACATACTGCCTATCAACACCTTAGTTACCACTTGGTAAAGTATGATTTTCATTTGAGAATGAAGGCACATACTGCCTTTCAACACCTTAGTTACCAAATGGTAAAGTATGATTTTCATTTAAGAATGAAGGCACATACTGCCTTTCAACACCTTAGTTACCAACAGGTAAAGTATGATTTTCATTTGAGACTGAAGGCTCATACTGCCTTTGTACACCTTGGTTACCAACAGGTAAAGTATGATTTTCATTTGAGACTGAAGGCTCATACTGCCTTTGTACACCTTGGTTACCAACAGGTAAAGTATGATTTTCATTTGAGACTGAAGGCTCATACTGCCTTTGTACACCTTGGTTACCAACAGGTAAAGTATGATTTTCATTTGAGACTGAAGGCTCATACTGCCTTTGTACACCTTGGTTACCAACAGGTAAAGTATGATTTTCATTTGAGACTGAAGGCTCATACTGCCTTTGTACACCTTGGTTACCAACAGGTAAAGTATGATTTTCATTTGAGACTGAAGGCACATACTGCTTTTGATCATCCGTGCTCCTATTCAATGCACGGTTCGCAGTTTAATCCGGGTTCGTACTGCCAGTATTTTATAGTAGAAGGGATGAGACGGTGAGAGATTCTAGAAGATATGAATGAAGCTCGAGGTCCTTGGTAGATGTTAGCCATTAAGGCTTGCTTAGCTCGCAGGTCGTAATCATTATCTGTACTCAAAAGTTGTGATTAGATTTGTACCTACGTTATTCATGTTCTTCACAGAACAACATTTTATTACTTTATTATTTCTAATAAATAATAAAGTAATAAAATGTAATAAAATATGACACGTCATTTCAATTACCATAGCGTAAAATATAAAGTTCTTATCAGTGCTACTGAGTATTTTGAATAATAATTAAAATATAACAACAATATAAATATCAATTTTAAGAACTATGATGGCAAATTTCCCTCTCCCAGGTTGTAGCCATACCAATGAGATACTTCCAGATTCTAACGTATATTACGGACGCCTTGTTTTGCTTTCCACCCGATTCCGGTAACAGTCATTCAAACCAGTGGCCAGCTATGCCGGAGCCATCTTTAAAAAGGTCAAGTACATTACACAATAGTAATCCATCATCCCTCAACATCGCATCCAGTGGAACGGACACCTGACACGGCTGGAGGGAGATAAGGCGCTGAACCAACCTGAACCAACCCTCCTCACACCTGTCAGATGCATGGATCATCTTCTTTTTCAGACTGTCAGGTTATCAGCCCGTATTGCTCTAAACAATTTAAAACAACTTTTTTTTTCTTTTTTTACGCGGACGTCCATTGTTCTCACCCACCACCTCTAAGTTCCAGACGAATTGGCCGACCATTTTATGAGAATTCAAAAAAAATATTTAAAACCATCATTGGTCACCGCTTTCCAAGCACTACATTATAAAATATTTCTAAAGTAGTTCTCACTCGTAGAATACTATATAGATTATAGTAGTAGATTATATAGCACGAGGAAAGGCCTAAACTTTTAATCCTAATAAAAGCTTAATTTTCAAACTCATTCAACCACATCAATATATAATATTCGAGTAGAATTGAATATAATATGTATGCAATACACAAGCAATAGGCAGTTTAAAAAATCCACTTACCATAATTCCACTGTCTTATAATATGTACAATGTACATACCTACATTCTATAGCTCTATCCTTTTGTCAAGTAATTATTGTTTAATTAGGTTTTTTCATACTCGGTAATTTGTAGATACTGACTTATTTGACATAGTATTTCAACACCATATTATAATGTTAATATTATGTCTTTAGAGCATAACATTATTATAGATAGAAGGTTAATTAGAATATAACTAATATATTGAAATATGTGTAATAATGAGTATCTGGTGGTATTTAATAGCACACAACAAAGTTTATTTTTAGACTCTTGTATGTTTCGACTTTTGAAGATACAACCCAGTACTGAGATATATAAAACAGTACTCTCACAGACGCCAAATAAGTCTTGTAAGTCCTCAAAACCCAGTTAAAAATGCACAAGAGACTTTAGTTATGATTCAATCAAAGTAACAGAAAAGTCTTAGTTAAATAGAATAAGTTCATTTACATCTTAACTTGTGCATTTACCATGTTTTTTGTTAATTATACACCGGTAGCAATGACTCTGATATCAATGTAAACCTTATCCTTCATTAATATTATTTAATAATAAAATATATGAAA
This sequence comes from Celastrina argiolus, assembly GCA_905187575.2. NCBI lineage: Eukaryota > Metazoa > Arthropoda > Insecta > Lepidoptera > Lycaenidae > Celastrina > Celastrina argiolus. The sequence goes on from LR994583.1 coordinate 20,258,011, forward strand.
ATTAAGATTGTACCTACATCTTGGCTTAGCTTTGCATTGCTGTAATTGTCAAAGATTTAATTCCTGCATTGTATGTAACAACTTCATATTCATATTATAATTAAATAATTCATTCTGAAGCAGACGCTTTTTAGAATACTGCGTAGCATTGCAATATTGGAGCTAGATAAATTTTCCTTGCATTGTTCTATAATAATATCCAATATACTAACTCGCTTCAGACAGTTTGTACCACCCAAAGCTACATAGTATTTGAAACTTCTTTTTTTTTCTAAATTTGAATATGGGTTGTACTTATTCGCAGAAATGAATAACACATTTTTATAGTTTTCGGTCACGGTTAATTACTGATTTAGAACCCATATCTAATGCGATTAAAGTAACATATAAATCTATTTCATCTTGCAGTCACTTGTAAGATACAAAGACAGTATTTATGAGAAGGGTTTTTAAAGGTTTCTGTTTATTCACTACAACCTGCTATATACCTATGTATTAACAAATTCAATAAACCAAGTAAGCCAGCCAGCCAGTCTTGTAAGGGGCTTACAATATCCTTGAGTTATTCATATATTACTTGAAATTTCAAGTGACTTCATATAATGAAACCTTAATTATTTTTTAAATTAAAGGAATCCCAATTATGCATGGTGTATAATAATAATTAATATGTTGGTCTTAGATTATGTTTTGTATTAAGAGATATAATATACACAACAAAACCAAGGACAGACTACATGTTTTTGCTTAAAAAGTAATAGCTGTTGCGCCTTTTACAGTATAACTATTACAGTTGCAAGTGCACCGCACAATACAACAATTGATGTGGACTTTATAGACACTGCCTATCTACGCTGTATTAATTTAAGTTTAAATTATTAATTTAAGTTTATATTTCCATTTTACTATATACGTATACTATAACTAACTGTCGGTTCTCTAATCTCTAATATTTAAAGATCAAGTTTAAATTTTCCATATAATAATATGAACTGAGCTAGTATTAGAGTATTGTCAAGATCCACTATACGCACATATTTTAGTGCAATGTAATTACACTTTTTGTGAACACCCTTTTATTTGTTGGTCTGTTTATAACTAATATTGTAATGGAAAGTAACTAATTTATCCATCTTCCAACTATCGTTGCGTTATAGAAACGGCAACTTTATGTAGTTCTGAACAATATGATACTGTCGAACTGATGTGATGATGGAGTCGAAAGATAGGCTCTTGCCTATCATTGCCTTTCATGAGGAATATTGTATCAAAATCGTGCTTGCACTTGTGAGAACAGTGTAATATTGAAAATCCCGATGAACCCTTAGACGGGCATTATGCAGCTTCCGCCATCTTCATCTTTTTTTATACAAACGTGTTTTAACTATTAATTTTTCGACATTTAGAGGAGCTAGAACTTTAGATGTTATTTATTTTACACGTCAACCTTTAATTTCAATAACGAATCGCCATCTTAGACAACCATATAACTTTGTTATTTTATTACTCACTGTTGAATTCATCATATTCGTAGAATATTACTTATTTGAACGGATGATTTTAACCCCTTATCCTGATACACTTTTTGTGCCCAGTTTAATAGACTCGTATTAGGGTGTAATGAACATTCTTACTAAACAATTAAGCATTTTCTTATCTTTTAAACTCCTATGAAATGCAATACAATTACGCCAGTTAACTAGTTTATAATCATGATACTTTAGTGTACTTTAGGTGTCAATGAGCTCATCCTTCCTTTTCAATTTAGTTTTCCAATACGCACGTGATTTACAAAATTAATTATTTTTTTCACTGACCTTATTACTGACTTACTAGTATTATAGGTTTATCCTCGTCGCCATTTGTAGTGTGCACTAAATTATACGAAAGGCGGGCTCCTTGTATCGTCAACAATCTCCAGTACGTCTCACTCCTAGTACGTCTGTCTTAATACTGATTGAGTGGGGCAGCCCCCCACCAATTATAGTACTTATATTGTCCACGATATAGAGATCACCATTTAGCCAAACACTACACCGGTAATGGGCGCCGGGCCTTACCGTCCCACTGGGCTAGGAGAGTAAAAGAAAGAGAGATTATCTTTGTGTATTGCGCACATACTTGGGCAGTATAATTATAAGTCCGGCGTAGCTGGCCTGGTTTCAATGAAAGCGGCTACCGACACCGAAATCGGTGAGGGGTACTTTTACTATTAATCCAGGAGACAAAACATAATCCTGAAAATCCAGAAAATGGTGAAATAAAACCCTATACCTACCGGACACAAGAATAGTGGGACGTGTCGCGTTTCTTTTTCGATTCTTTAATTATGTCCTGTGTCCTGTCGTTGGACGGTGCAATTCGATACTTATCGAGTCGACATTACGTCACGAGTATTTTGTGATGTCACAAAATACGCGTGGATTTTAGTTGACAAATCATACTGTTTATTAGATCTTTAGTTATATCTTCTCGTATATATAAAAATGAATCGTTGTTCGCTAGTCTCGCTAAAACTCGAGATCGCCTGAAACGATTCGGCTATTTTTAGTCTTGAAATATTCGTGGAAGACCAGAGAAGGTTTAAATGGTGAGAAAATATTGTTTGTATGCTCAAGGAAGTGGGCACGGGTCAGCTAGTCTTCTCTCTTCTTCTTATGTATAAAAATTAATTGCTTTTCGTTAGTCTGGCTAAAACTCGAGAACGGCTGAAACGATTCGTATCTTTTTTTAGTCTTGAAATATCCTTGGAAGTCCCGGGAAGGTTTCAATGGTTCATCACAAACTATTTCTATGCTCAACGAAGTGGACACGAATCAACTAGTCTTCTTCTTATATATAAAAATGAATTGCTGTTCGTTAGTCTCGCTAAAACTTGAGAACGGCTGGACCAATTCGTATCTTTTTTTAGTCTTGAAATATTCGTGGAAGTCCAGGGAAGGTTTAAACGGTTTGTATGCTCAACGATGTGGGCATGGGTCAGCTAGTGTTTTTATATTTACTGCTGTTTTTCCTTATTTAAAATGGGTTGCCATAGGTGGCAAAATTACGTGGAACAGATCTATATAGATCTGTTCCACGTAATACCAAGCATTGCCTCACGCTAGTTTCTTTACGATAATTTCGTTCTTTTCGTGATTTGTCAAAACAATGTTCTTCACAAAATAGAAAATCCATGCTGTTGAAGGTACTCGGGATCTTACATGCAATGCACTGTATAAATAATAATAATCAATAGTATAATATGTAGGTCGGTACAATGTAGCAAAGTACTAGGACATCGCACGTCGTTGGTACTTAATTTCGATTTTCAGACATACCACCCCCGCTTTCTGAAAGGCAAATCAACTAATCAGTGTTCAAATATCCTGTCAAGTTTATATTTTATACCGAGTTTGGCAACTGACAAATGATTTGAACACTGATATGTATATTGATCGTTCATTTGAAACCTATGGTATGACTTGTAGTACCTAAGCGATAAGACAAACTCATGCCAGACAGCAGGAAACACTCCTGTTTTTCCATACAGATAATGGCCGCTAGAGTATTACATTTTTTTCCTGAATATGTACGTACCTATTTTTAGGTATATTATTGGTCCGACCCTATTTTTTCTTTTTTTTTTAATAACTTAATAATTTAAGGAGATATCGTCTATATCTCAAATTCTAAAATGTAAAAAAATATCCATACTTTTCCCTATGATTAAACATCCAGGAAACAAATTCGACTGCATTATACAATAAAATCAAGATATAGGAACCTATGTCAAGCCTTTATTTTAGTTTATAAGGAAAAAAATATCCAAATCGGTTAAGTTTTGGAGGAGGAAATAGGTATCCCCTAAACGTCGATTTCTTGTGCTTTTAATAGGTATTTAATTTCAGTTAGTTCTGCAGTAGTCTCTATCACGCTAGTGCTGGCTAGCTAGGGCACTGGGATACATCACTAGATTTTATAAATACCTATTTGTATTTATTATTTCACTCAACCGTGGAGTTTCCTGTTAATTTTCTTACAAATACTCTTTATTTTTATTTTATGAAATATCCCAGGGATAGTAGGTACGTATATCAAGACCCTTATGAGTTTTTTTAATTTTTAACTGACTTCAAAAAAGATGGAGGTTTTTAATTCGGACAGCTTTTTTATGTATGTAGATTGTAGGTACAGTCGGCTGCACTAACATGGATACATCTACAAATTTGCAAAAATATGTCTACGGTAGTTTTTCAAAAATATCGTCACCTTATTGCATTCAAAGCGATGTAACCAGCAAAGTGTTTCAAAATTATGAATACATTATTTTCATAATGAAGTAAACAGCAGTATTTCAGTGAATAGTATACACACTTAAATTCATAATTATGAACACGCGACAAATTTCAGTAGCATGTAAACATTGTTTATTTTATTATAATGTAAACGTTAATTTTGTGTTTCAGAAAAGGCTGGTCAAAATTTCATTACATTGCAATAAATACAATAATGAATTCTATAAATAATAGAGGTGATATGTTGACGGGTATTATTATTGACGGTTATTTAAAAATCACACATACATTAGAATATCGATTATATTCTTTAGTGTAATAGGTATAACTCCGATACACGCGAACGTATATATTTCGAGACTACTTTCATCGGTTTTATTGTCTACCCTCAAACTATAATATGATCAAAACTAAACGATGTTAATATCGTTCTATATTAGTAATATTGTAAATATAAATAATATAAACTAACACGGGCAACATGAGAAACATCCCATATTTTAAAATAATAAAAATTGTAGTTTTAAAGGACTCCATTTGGATTGCCTAAGCTTAAAAACAAAAAACAAACCAAAAAAAAAATAATTACTGAATAATTAATATTGCGAAGTACGAACGAGTCTGTAAATTAACTCTCTTGTACAAACTCGTGTCTAAATATATTTTCTGGTTTCGTTATCATCATATTATGTATAGTTTGAGGGTAGAAGTAAAAACCTGATAAAAACAGTCTCTGAAATATAATATTATGTTCGCGTAAAATTTCTGATCGATTGCAATAAATTGGATAATTCTTGTCTTTTCGTGTTTTTTTTTTGGTCAGAAAAAAAAATATTTTTTTAACTAGCCCCTGAATAGTCAAACAGTGAATGAACTGATGACGAATTATTGCGATCTCGTCAGATTTGAATAAAAATAAAAAAAAGTTTATCAAAATCGGTCCATTCATTTAGTAGTTACGGTGCCACAGGCAAACAGACGAACATACATAAATAAACGTCAAACTTATATTATAGTGTAAGTTTAGTTTGCAGACACGCAAGCTAACATTTTGTATGATAAACAAAATTAATATAATATTAAAATATCATAGATATAGTTTGAGGGTAGAAGTAAAAACCTGACAAAAATAGTTTCTGAAATATATGTTTTGGTAAAATTTCTGATTGACTGTACTAAATTTCATAATTCTTTTCTTTTTGTGTTTTTTCTAGTCATAAAAGTAAAACTATTTTTAAGTAACACTCGAATTGTTCAGCAGTAAGCAAATTTTTTTGTTGAATCATAGCTTTAGTCTTTTAACATGACCACGTCAGCTTTCAAACAAAAAAAACTACATCAAAATCGGTTCATCTGTTTGGGAGCTACGATGACAGACATACAGACAGACTCGAAAAATCCCTCTGTTTTTGTCGGAGGTGCAGAAAGGGATTTTTTACGAATTCAGTAGTCCAAATTTCATGTTTCTACCATTTGTAGTTACGGCTGTGCGAAAAGAAAAAGAAAAAATGAATGTATACATCTTATTGGAACATACCCCGAGTACATTTTTGTGGCATTTAAAACACATTTGCAGAAAAGTGAAAAATGCTAAAATTTTATAAGTGTATCCATATTATTGATACAATTAATGTTTACATTGTAATGAAGTAAACAATGTTTACATATTATTGAAACATACCACGAGTACATTTTTGTGGCATTTAAAACACATTTGCAGAAAAGTGAAAAATGCTAAAATGTTATAAGTGTATCCATATTATTGATACAATTAATGTTTACATTGTAATGAAGTAAACAATGTTTACATATTATTGAAATTTGTCGCGTATTCATAATTATGAATTTAAGTGTGCATACTATTCACTGAAATACTGATGTTTACTTCATTATGAAAATAATGTATTCATAATTTTGAAACACTTTGCTGGTTACATCGCTTTGAATGCAATAAGGTGACGATATTTTTGAAAAACTAACGTAGACATATTTTTGCAAATTTGTAGATGTATCCATGTTAGTGCAGCCGACTGTACATCGATTACTCTGGGATGTGTAATCCGATTAATCATTTTAGTTTCCTGTCTGTATAATAATATTATTATTAATATCGAAATCGAAGTAATAATCCAAATTATATAATATTTGAGGTGATTATCAAAAAAGTTATTTATAATCATCGAGTTACAGAAATATAAATTATGACGTTAAGAGCGTGCATTCAATTTACGACGAAGTTTCAGTTTTTTGGTGTTTTTGACTGCCCCTCACACGCATTATAAAATAACTAAATTAAATAAAACAAGTAACAATCTATAAAGATAAACTCTTTATTTTTGGAATACTTCTATAAAATTAAAGTATTAAGTAGTACATTTGAGTAAATTTAAAGATATCGGAACGCCGAATCTCAAAAATGCCGATTTTAGCTCACTTTGATAAAGAAAATAACAATTAAATCGTGTTAATATAGTTTAATTTCTATTTTTATAAAAGAGATTATAAAGCCCTTAAATGAAAAGTTGATAAAAAAATAAAAATATATGTATTGTTAACTGCATAAAAAATCTTTTAAAAATGTCATAATTTACGTTTTTCATTGCTGTATTTCTACTGGAAAAACTAAATTTCTTGCATGATATTATTTTTATAATTAATAATCATACTGTTGGTAACTTGACACTATCTTTTATTTAATTAAAATCCGATGTTTATCCCATTATTCAATTTTTTAAAAATTACTTGTTTTCAACCAAGCGCACGCGTCATGTAAATCGCGATCTATTTAGTACCCGCTGAGAATTCGTGAGGGGAGGCCGTGTCGCTCTGCGCTGGGCCGTCAAAGTATAAAGGTTCACCGACCTGGTCCGCTCATGAGACATGTAGAGCGACTAAGCAGAATTGACGCTTTGACGAGCATTAATATTTTTATGAGAAATGGGGAAAATTTACAGAGATTGTCGATTACAAAGTTCATAATATATAGAAAAAAAAAACATTAAGATGTTACCACAAAAAAGGTGTGTAATGTGTTCAGAGTTAATTTATAAAATATAAAATTATATAATAATCATCATCAGCCCCTGTGTGTCTGTCTCTCATATCGTAGCTCCTAAATGCATCACAGATTTTGATGCGGTTTTCTTTATCAGAAAGCTGGTGTGGTTTATATATTTAAAAATTATACTAATCATCATCAGCCCCTGTGTGTCTGTCTGTAATATCACAGCCCCTAAATTAATCAAAAGATTTTGATGTTAATTTCTTTTGTTGAAAGCTTATGTGGTTTATATATTTAAAAGTAATACTAATCATCATCAGCCCCTGTGTGTCTGTCTGTAATATCACAGAACCTAAATTAATCAAAAGATTTTGATGTCAATTTCTTTTGTTGAAAGCTGATGTGGTTTATATATTTAAAAATTATACTAATCATCATCAGCCCCTGTGTGTCTGTCTCTCATTTCGCAGCTCCTGAATGAATCGACAGATTTTGATGCGGTTTTCTTTTGTTGAAAGCTGATGTGGTTTATATATTTAAAAATTATACTAATCATCATCAGCCCCTGTGTGTCTGTCTGTAATATCACAGAACCTAAATTAATCAAAAGATTTTGATGTCAATTTCTTTTGTTGAAAGCTGATGTGGTTTATATATTTAAAAATTATACTAATCATCATCAGCCCCTGTGTGTCTGTCTGTAATATCACAGAACCTAAATTAATCAAAAGATTTTGATGTCAATTTCTTGTGTTGAAAGCTGATGTGGTTTATATATTTAAAAATTATACTAATCATCATCAGCCCCTGTGTGTCTGTTTGTTATATCGCAGTTCCTAAATGATCGACAAATTTTGATGCGGTTTTCTTAAGTTAAAAGGTGGTGTGGTTTATATATTTAAAAATTATACTAATCATCATCTACCCCTGTGTGTATGTCTACTTTAATGTAACTGTCATCAATATAACCGAGTATCTGGGGGCACGGCAGTGCTTCTGTCAACTTGAGCACGGCCGTACCATCAATTTCTCGAAGCAGTTTAGGCTACTTTCAACTCCCTATAACTTTGTTGTGGATTAAAAGAAGCCTACATTTTTAGTTACTAGGAAAGCATTGTATAAACACAGTATAATATTGCAAATGTTATTCAATTTGAAACAGAAGTTAAATAATTATAACTTGTCAAACTTCTTAGTTTTGTCACTGACTCAATCGCTCACTGACCGATCATCAAAAGTATTAGGCACTTCTAGCAGACATAGAAGCTTCAAATTTGGAATACAAGTAGTGCTTAGTGTATAAATAAAGGAAAAACCTAAAAAAAGTATTTCTGTAGAATTATCTAGACTAACTAACTGCATAATTAACTTTGTAATGTCATATAAATGTATAGGATTACAAAGCTATATTTGCCCTTTTCACAAAAACACGCGTTTAGTAAATCTTCTACAAAAAAAACTGAGATCCCATCAAAAAAAACAAATCTTAACAGTAAAAACTTGTGAGATACATGTTATGCCAAGTAGGGGTTAGTCGGTCGGTCTAACAACATCAATATTATTTTGGAAAGGATTGGCACTTTTTACAAGTTTTTTTTTTTATATGGGTTATCCTTTTCATTTCCAATAACAAAATATAGCATGCGCACTGTCTTTCTTGAAATGGTCAGACTTCAAACAGCTGCTATGCTCTGTCCTGTTCTATTGCATGGGATGGTTGGTTGGGACCTCTCAGTCGCACACAAGTTGCACCAATTATTTTTCAAATTTCGCAGGTAATCCTAAACCATCGTGTTTTTAATAAAATAATCTTTAATTTTATTTAATTTTCATTTAATAATCAGACGGTTGCAAAATGCTAGTATAGCTTACCTGTTTGTGCCTGGCTACCTTATAGTTGTGACAGGAAACAATTTTTCAGTGACAACATTTTTGTCACTGAAAAAAGCATGTCCATCCCGACTACCCACTAAAAATTAGTATTTTAGTACATTTTAGTGGGTAGTCGGAAGTGGGTCAGTATTGTCAGTAAAATATTTAGGGACAAACATTTCTGGACATCAAAGATGAAAAATAAATAACTTGGGTATATTTTTATAAAAATTAGGTTGTTGAATTTTTCATTTTCATTACTTATCCTAAATTATAAATGTGAAAGTTGGTTTGTTTGTTCGTGTGTTTGTTTGTTACTTCTTCGTCTCATCTACTGAACCAACCACCATGAAACTCTTTTCACACAATCATCGCGCGAAAGTTGTTCCCGACGGTTTTTTTACTAGCATGTCGAGTATGTATAAATGGTTTTTTACAACTACAATTTAATTTTATAGAAGTATTGAAATGGTAGGTAATATTAAAATTCATTAGGATCAAAGTACCAATATTACTCGCACGCGCTACCTACGCTCGACCTAGCGTTAACCCACACATGCGTGTTGTTTTGCGTCTGTGTGAGTCGATATCGGCTCTCGCGGTGATTTCGAGTTGATGAAATTTGATTGCGCGCTCTTAACAGAGTAAGAAAGTTGCGAGATTCAAAGCCTTAGTAATATAAAGGGTTGTCACGTTGCCTTTTGGTCATGTAAGGGTTAAGGGTGAAATTATTATAATGACAATAAATTACTGTAATAAGCTTCTTTATGGTAGTACAAGACGTTGCTTTAAATTTTATAATTCTACTTTTTTGATATTTTAAGAATACCGAAGAACTAAAAAAAAATACCTTGGAATTAAGTCGATTCTGCTGTTGGTTGGTCTTCCTCTTGGTCCAAACTCTAAATCAAATGTTTTTTTTAGTTGGTTCAAACTGTAAATTAAATGATATGAAGACTTTTAGTTAATTAGGAATCCAGACTTTCATACGAAATTTCTGACAAGTTTTATCAAATACATGTATATATTCTTATATATAAAAATGAATTGCTGTTCGTTAGTCTCGCTAAAACTCGAGAGCGGCTGAACCGATTCGGCTATTTTTAGTCTTGAAATATTTGTGCAAGTCCAGGGAAGGTTTATCTTCTTCTATCTATATTCTTATGTATAAAAATGAATTGCTGTTCGTTAGTCTCGCTAAAACTCGAGAACGGCTGAACCGATTCGGCTATTTTTAGTCTTGAAATATTCGTGCAAGTCCAGGGGAGGATTATCTTCTTCTATCTATATTCTTATATATAAAAATGAATTGCTGTTCGTTAGTCTCGCTAAAACAGGAGAACGGCTAAACCGATGCGGCTATTTTTAGTCTTAAAATATTCATGCCAGTCCGGGGAAGGATTATCTTCTTCTATCTTATGTGTAAAAATTTATTGCTGTTCGTTAGTCTCGCTAAAACTCGAGAACGGCTGAACCGATTCGGCTATTTTTAGTCTTGAAATGTTCGTGGAAGTCCAGGAATGTAAACACTATAAGTATTGAACTTAACAACAATTGCCTCATACAAATGTACACGGAAAAATGCATAGTTAATAAGTTACCTCAGATTACAATGCATGAATGCAGTAACATAGCACCTACACTGTAATTTTATAATAACATCTATTGATTTCCCGTCAAATAAAATTGTATCGGTAAACAGCGGTATACTGAATAGTTAAAATAAGTGGCGTTCAGGTCCCATGCTAATTGCTATCCTTGTCATTCACCCAAGCAACATGGATGGTAACATGGTTTTAGTGGGTAAACCGACCGTAGTGAGCCGGGAGTCCCACATACCCCTAGGGGGGGATCCCTGGGGGATGCGGAACCCTTGCGACATTAAAAAAAATGGTACTGTATTGGTACTGTATCAGAATACTGAATAGTTAAAATATGTGGCGCTCAATTATCGTGCTATCCTTGTCATTCTGCCAAGCAGTGGTAGTGACATCTCGTGCATAGAATGAGGAATCTTAACTTAACTTTACTAGTTCAGGTATTACGGCGTTAGTTGGAAACATTCGAATTTCGAACTGTCGCGTAATAACAAAGTTTAGATAATGTTGAGTATCTACTGCTTCTTTAATGTCCCTTTAGCAACTATTGTTTACTATTGATTGATTTTATTTTCCAAAATATTTAAAACTATGGCGTATGGGGTTTCATATAGTTCGTAGAGCATCCCATTGAGTAGGTGTAGTATAGAATATAGAGTATACAAAGCCACGGTACAGTCAGTTACAAGATATGTTAAATCTGACCTCACCCTTATGTCCACGGCATAAGGATTGCTCTCAGACACTTCGAGGTAAGTTAACTGTGAACGGTCGATTACAAGGCTCTGAGTTGCCGCCAGCGATACCAGTAACACAAACAAAGATCAAACCGCTCGATTACAAGTCTTGTTTAGCTATCAATAACCCCTTCAATAGTTTGACTAATATGTGGCTATGTGCAAATGTGAGTCAAAAATCTTAGTTTGTGTTATATTAAACTGATATACTAAAATGAACAATAATATTATAACCTGGCTTTGTGAAATATGTTTCGTGGCAGAAGTTCTTTACCAAATAAATGTTATGTTATAGGAATTACGGCTGGCCGATTACGTAAAAATAGCAATTGCCAAAAATAGTTTTTGGTTTCAAGGCTTTATTTCTCACAGGTTTACACAAAAAAAGCATTACAATCTTATATATAAAAATGAATAGCTGTTCGTTAGACTCGCTAAAACTCGAGAATGGCTGAACCGATTCGGCTATTTTTGGTCTTGAAATATTCGTGGAAGTCCAGGAAAGGTTTAAACGGTTTGTATGCTCAACGAAGTGGGCACGGGTCAGCTAGTTATTAATAAAAAAAAGGTACCTACATACTAACATTTAACACCATCATTGACTTATACTTAATTATTATTTAAGATATTAAACAAGTATATACATACAATTATTTATTTAAAATTATATACATAAAATTTTATATTTTATTCCTTAAATACATTATGTACATACTACTTACTTACAGACATTTTAACATTTAAGCTTATTCTATACAATATTATATATTATGTAGATATTTATTTAGTATTGACTTTATAATACACTCTACATTGTAACAATTGAGTACTTGACTTTTTTTTATTTATTACATAAATGGATAGTGATCTGAAGGCAAATACCCTATTGAGTGTTACTTAAGATATAAAACTTAAGTTTCTTTTTAAATAATGGCAGTGATTTTTTTCTTTTATATCTTTTGGTAGACTATTATACATTTTAGCACCTTCAAACATAATATTCTTTATCCCATAATTAGTGTGTGGTGTATATAAGTTTATATTATTTGCATTTCTTAGTTGCCGGGTATGAATTTGTGATTTTTTGGTAAAAATATTGTTTGAGTGTATATATTTACATAAAATTTTTCTAATTAGTAATCCAACCAAAAACATTTTCATGTAAAAATGTTGTCAAGACGAGCCTACACAGCTTACCCTGTGAAAATGTTATCAGATATCGTATAAAGCCAGGGTAGTGCCCTTGCGCTTCGCTTGGCTGGTCTTGACGGGGGCACTCCCGTGCCCCCAGAACAAGTATGAAATTCATATATTTGTAACGTAGTCATAAGTTTGGTGTTTTTGTAAATAGTTTCAGTCGGTGTCAAGAAGTCATAGGAAAAAAGTGATTTTATAATTTTATTTTGTTTTATTTGTAGTTTTTTCATATTAGCTTTGGTGGTAGATCCCCATACGTTAACTAAATAGGTCAGGTGTGATTTAACAAGGGAGTTGTATACAATATATTTAATATTTCCTGGAAAACAATACCCACTTCCCTTCAAGACTCCCATTAATGAAGATAGTTAATTACATATTTTATCTATATGTGGTTTCCAGGTTAGATGTTTGTGAAATAGTTTTTGCTGTGACATTAACGCCAAAAGCGGTTTAGAGGGAATCATAGGAACTATTCATTAAATGTTACTTCAAAAATCATGGACGCCCAATTAATTTTTCTTCGTTTCAAAACTATAAACTGCTATTTTTGGCGCAATTCATTTTTCTTCATTTTAAAACTTTTAACTTTTAACCCTCGATAAAGTTTAAGAGTAATATTTTTTGCTATTGCTTTGCTTTTGTAAGATATACGTAATTCAATTCATTCCATTCCATCCATCCCGTCGCGTTACGTGTTGATGGAAAACTGCATGATGGGGGAATGGGGTAAGTTTTATTATGTTATAACAATTTTTTATTTTTTAAAAGCACTTTGAATATCATATTTAATAATATCTAATCAATCTATCCAACGGCCAAAATGCGTTTTAAGCTAGAAAGCTTTAAAAATAACCATACTTTCTTTACGTTTTAAACCTCTTACAACTCTTTTTTTAAATTAAAAATAGCCTATATCTTTTCTCAGGCTCTAGACTATCTGTGTGTCAAATTTCATTTAAATCGGTTCAGTAATTTTAGTGGGAAAGGAAGGTGATATGTAGTAAATTCTGATTTTGGGAAATTTTTGTTCAAACTGTCACTTAAACATTTTAGAATACGTCGTAACGGTTTGAGTACATTAATCTAAAGATCCATCTCTAGAATCAATGTACTTAATACGTTACTACATATCCTAAAATGTTTAAGTGACAGCTTAAATTCAATTTCCTGGGTAATTTTATTTTGCGACATATTACCTTCATCCATTTATGTCTTCAATTAAAAACAAGCTTTTTTTGAAATACTCTAAAACAAGAGTCGAAATTCGATGGATTTATCGTGTTTAATTTCGGACTTTCTATGGAGCTTCATGGTACCATATTATTGCCTTATCACCGAAGTTACGTAAACATTTGAACCTAATCTAAGGACAGGATGTGGTTCTACTATTTTGGTTGGATCAATGATGAAATCAATGGATAAAGTAAAGGTACATTCTTAATGTATTTCAGGAGGCGTATCGTTTTTCATAGTATTGGATTTTGATTATGACGTACATATTCTCTTTAGGCGGTATATCAGTTTGGTACGCTCTATCTGCCGATTGTTTTATTATAATCTACCATCTAACTTTTATTTTAAAAGCTTTTATTCAACTCGCCCTGTTAGTACAAACTAACAATAGCATGGGACAAATCTTGCGATTTAAATTAGAACCAAGCTATGTAGCTTACCCGGTAAAAGGGTATCCGATTTCATGTAGTAGAGCCATCATGTAACGCCCTTAGTTTACCAGCTCTAACTTCACACAATCTACATTTCAGTCAAAACGTGATACTTGACTTACACTCCCGTGTACTCAGATTAATCGTCATATTATCATAGTGACATTGTATTCGCTTTTGATTTTGTATTTAATTTAGCGGCATCACATAGTTTGTTCGTTGCGTTCCTAATGTGAGGATTAGATATAATATTATTTTAATAGTACAGTAAAAGGCTCACGCTAACTGTATTCTTTCTTAACGTTTGTATCTACATATTTAACATATTATTTGCTGAGTAATTAATTTATATGGTCGTTTTCTAAGAAGTACAACAACAATTAACAATTTGGTATTTAATAAAATGATGTAGTTGAGAACGTTTTGTCTGGACAAACTCGAGAAGAGTAATAAGTTTCAAGCTGTGTAATAATTTTAATAAATTAAAAATATAACTTAAATCTCTACAACTATAACGAATAAACCTTTATTAAATTCATACAAAAATACATCATTTACTTTTTGGATTTTCTTCGGGGACCTGAAACAGGTATCAATAATGTTGAATGTTGAATGAAATAACATCAATCCATATTATACAATGTAGAATATAAATGGCGGCCTTTTTTCTGTTTAGTAAATTCTTTTTTTTTTGTATTTATTTAACGAGCTTTAGTAATTTCTTCCAGGCAACCACGGGTAGAGTAATGGAAGATTTACGATGTATGTGCAAAATTCGCAACATAATACTTGTATAATGTTCATACTTTATTGGGTATTTATCTGAATGGTAATAGTCTATAACTAACTTCGGTAGTTCGGTCATAGCTCTATTAGTAATTAAAGAGATGAGTACAATGTTTCCTGATCAGTTGAACGCCATGTTACTGTTAAACGTGAAAATATGGCGGCCATTACTTTGTATTTTTTGTTATTTATCGGCGGTACGTAGTATTTTACTTATAATGAAAAAGTACACGAAGAACTAATACACAGAGATAGTATATTGTTATCTTAATGGATAACAATATCCTAATGGATAACAATATACTATCTCTGTGTATTACTATCTGTTAAGATTTAGGAACACAGAATCCGGAAGATCTCCGGCCGAACCCACGGCGCCGAAAATGTAACTGCGTTTATACAATAGAGCTGAGAATCGAATAATAATATTATGACACATAACATAAGTCGCAGGTAATCAAAACCGTGAGCAATTTTTAAGTCGTAATACAATCGACGAACGCAGTTCTATCACAACTACTTCGACAGTTCGATCACACACATATGCGGTTTTGATCCAGTGCGATGCGTGGTCCGAACGTAGAGTCTAAATATTCCAGTAATATAAGTTTTTTCGCCTACTACAAAAATACTAGGTAAATTAATGCTATACTCGTACAAAGGAAATGACCAATTATCGTCGATATTTTTATTTTCACTTGTTCCTCGAGATCGTTAGCGTTATTTTATCTTTGTTAATTAAAAGTTGGGAGTTCTGATTGGCTAATCAATGGATACGTCAAACTTTTTACATAGTGATTTTTTGTTTTTAATATTTGTTTCAAACAAGTTGTGAAGATGGGTTTAGTGATGTAGTATAATATCTCTGGCTCCCTCGTTGCCTAGTAGTTTAGGGCTTGGCTTTGACAATGGAGGTTGTGGGTTCAATCCCGGCGTTAGAACAACAAGTATGTTGCTTTTAAAAAGAAATTACGTGTGTAACTTATCTCTGAATGGATTTTCTTAATTTTTAACACTCGTTAAAAAGAAGCGTGTTATAAGTCAGTCTGGCATGTCTGTGTGTGTATGTCGGTGACTTCGTTACTCCCACACCTATAAACAGTTTTATTGTAACTTTTATGTTTATGAAGTTCGCTGTGAAAAAAAAAACTACTTATTATATTTTGTAAACAAAATATAATAAGTACTTAGTTTTATTCTTTTTTTTTCTATTTCGGAATTATATTTTGTAAACATGTGTTTTATAATTGCTTGTTTCTCTGTAGGTATACGCATGTACCTAATATTTGTATGCGTTAAAAATTATTAAATACTAGCTGACCCGTGCCCAATTCATTGAGAATATAAATAGTTTGTAATGAAATTCAATAAAAAAAAAACCCGGAACCCGCAAACCCGCAACGTGGAACCCGGAACCCGCAACGCGGAAACCGTAAAACCGGACTCTGCAACGCGAATTTTTTTTTGCTTATTTATTTTAACATTTATTTCATAAAAACCTAATCCTGACCATAACAAATACAACAATAAAAGAATTGCCCAAATTGATCCAGGAGTTGTTGAGTTATGCGCTTACCAAACACATTTTGCGATCCATTTTTATATTATACTAGCTGTCCCGGCAAACTTCGAATTGCCTTATTAATTAATTGCTTGACATACTGACTGCAGCGCCACCTATCGGTTCCAATTGTAAATCTAAACCATTCTCGAATCTCCACGAACACACACAAAAAATTTCATCAAAATTGGTCCAGTCGTTTAGGAGGAGTTCAGTCACATACACACGCACACAAGAAATATATATATATTAAGATATAGTATTTCTCCAATTAAATGTTTCTTTTTTTTAACATGAGATGACAAAACCGTTGACAATGTTAAAGCGCACCAAAAAGTCTCTAAATCTATGGACAAAACAATGGAACGTTCGGATACACTTATTATTATTATAATAAAAATATTTTTGAGAGTTGGTAACACTGTAAGTATGTATGTACACATGTCATTAATTATTTTTATATTTTGAAATTTAAATACACGATGTTTATGAGCAATGTTGATATTATGTTGTCGATTCAAAAGTCTTGTTTTAATGGGTTCTTCAATTCGAGTGGAACTGAGAGTACAAATACCGTCAAATGTTTGACAGAAAGTAAGTGGTCAACTTTTATATGGGAAAATGGAATTGTCGTCTTACTCTATCTTACTCGCAATTATTCCTTATTTGCTCACCGTTTAGACCTACCCTGGACTACGACAAACATTTTAAAACCAAAATCAGCTCAATCGGCCCAGCCGTTCTCGAGTTTTAATCAGACTAACGAACAACAATTCATTTTTATTTATAAAGAAGAAGATTAAAAAGTGCTTTACACATTTGAATGTGGTTTACAAAACGTTTTTGATTGTTCCACTTACAATCGAAATTTCATAAATAAAATCTTATTGTATGTTTGTCTGTCTGTATCGTAGCTCCAAAGAGGATAAACAGATTTTGATCTAGTAGTTTTTGTTTGAAAGCTGACACGATCGAGATCAGTGTTTTGAGGATTCAGCATCCTCACTTCTCTCACTGCTTCACAATTCTAATTGTAGGTTTTTTTTTGTAACCGAAGGCTGGCCTTGTCAGGCCTAGACGTCACTGCGACTCTTCCCCAGTCCTATGTTACTCATGAAGCGAACGATTAGAATTTGGGAATTGTAGGATACTACTCATAACTACTTACTAGCACGCTTGCATTCGTTTTCAGCCAGCCTGTAGTAGGTACTAGCATACTGCTGTAGTACTTGCATTGGCGTCAAATGTACTGTCGGTAATTGAATATGTATCGTGCCATCTACTATCATTGTGCAATGGTACATCTTTCTCATCGCAATTCGCTCAGGTGGCTGAATATGGCCATTTGCAAGTCAACTATAGTATTCAGTAACCTTCGCGCTTGGTTCACTTATAGCATAAGTACCTAACTAGCTCTTGTTTAGAATATCTGATACATTTGGATATATGAATCCTATTGTTAACGAAAGGTATATAATATCTATAAAAGGAGTCGCCCTTTTTCAAAACATGAATTTTGATGTGTCAAAGTGGAAAATTGTTCTTGGCTATGAGCTAGACGAGGTGCCTTATTATGAACTTCAACTGTTCATGTGGTGCTGTAGCTGAATCGTAACGTTTCAACTTTTTAACCTATATATAAACGATGAATGATTGCCAGACGTATGATTCCATATAAATTTTGAGGAGTTCTCTCGATTCCTCACGGATCCCATCATCAAGTCACCATTTTGGTGACAATGGGACCAAATTTGAATTATACCATACACAACACAAAAACAATTTTTAAAATCGGTTCGAAGATATCCGCGAACAAACATAAAAAAAAAAACATATATACGGATCAATTGAGAAACCTCCTCCTTTTTTGAAAGTCGGTTAAAAATACAGTATTTTTATTGCTTCGCGTCGCTGTGTAGGCAGATTAGCGATCGCCCCGCGCGTCCCGCACACCCCGCAGTCCACCGCGTCGAAATCGTCCGACTTACTTCAAATTTATCGTCACTACTCGGCTCCCATGTGTCTCAGCGTTATGTTTTATAGCCTATAACCTGCTCAGGAGTATGAACTACAATCGTACTAAGTTTGGTTAAAATCCCTTAAGTAGTTTTTGTTCCATGCGTGCACATACAGACAGACAGACAGACAAAAAATTTATTGATTGCATTTTTGGCATCAGTGTCGATCACCAATCATCCTCCAATAAGAATTTTGAAAAAATATTCAATGTACAGAATTGACCTCTCTAGAGTTTTATTATAAGTATAGATATAGATTTTACATTAACCTGATGATGACCATGTTGCAATCGGTGTTTGACTAAAAATTAATGTAAAATAACTAATAAAGTGGAAAAAAGGTTTGTGTTTTATTACTATATACAGACTGTGTTTATTAATGAGTGATAATCATTTTTGGTGTGTATGAGCCCGTATATAGAGTTTACTGTGAAAGTACCAGCGCTGAAACAGTTACTTTTTATAGGCAAAGGAGAATGCCGAAAACTGGGCTATTTTGCTTCACTCTTGCGTCTTAACCTATATAACTTAAGTTTAGTCTTAAATGTTCAGTACAATAACATTTTCAGGATGCTGATGGGATTACCTAGATTTTGTAGTGCATCAGAGATGTTCGCTCAGGCTCATACTGATGATTACTATGGATGCATCAGGAAGAGGGCAGCATCTCTGTATGCTCGAATATATGGAAGTTCCAACAGTATCCTGAGAATGTTTTGTTGCAAATGGGACTCGCCTTTGTTGAAGCACTTCATGCAGGTGCTAGTGCATCCACCTTAGAATTAAGAGTACTAACCCTAGATATAGACAAAACAAAATGTAAAACTAACAAAATGGAACTGGTTTTCTGAATAAAAATCTTTATTATTATTATTATTATTATTTAATTATTATTCAAAGTGTTCCAACAAAGTCTATTCAAATTCTTGATTACTTCCATGTTGAGTCGTGTAATCCTCCTCCGTTGATTAATTTACTATAAGTGTATGTCGTTAGATATTGCAAATTACTTTTGATACTATATTTTACACTTTTCAATGCATTTACAACACACATTTTACAATTTTCAGGTTAAGCTATTACCTCAAAATTAGGAACATTTTAAATTCAGATTTCTCAAAACTCTCATCGAATTTCTAAGTGATTTTTTTAAAAATTTATCCTGAGTACATTTTCAATGTGTTACAGTTAATTTGGTTAAGACGCAACAATAGCCCAAATCTCATAGAAAAATCGGCATTGTCCTTTATGATGTTGGGGCATTTCTCATAGAAACATGGAAGTCAAAGCAACTCTTTCAGCGCTGGCACTTTCACAGTTAACTCTACATACCTGGCACATATTCAGTATTCACCCTAAAGAATTATCGTTTATTTTATACCGAAATTCAATTACATCGTGCATCAAGTACAAAATAAAATAAATATTTAGAGCGGCTGCCATCCAACATTTTAATGCTCTTTTTTGCTAGATATTATCAATAACAGCAAAAGGCAAATATTCAAAAAATATATTTAAAAAAAATATATATAGGTATAATTTAGTTGGATATTCACAAAATACTTTAAATAAATATTGAAGAAATAATTTAGGGAAGGCTCATACAACAAACGTGACTCTTTTGGTAATTTGGTAGATTCAATGACACGGAACCCTTTGTGCGTATGTCCGACTCGTACTTACCCGGTTTTGTAAATTACTGTAAAACGAAATGTTTTACTTAGATAATATCATTGTCGCCTGCGGGCTGCAACATCGTTTGAGCACATGTAATCGATATATATATGTATCGCACACAAACCGTATATTTTTGTATTTTAGTAACATATTATGTTCCTCTATTATTCAGTGATTTGTCGCAAAAACTATATGTTGGTAAACATACATATAGTTTAGCATTTATTATATTAGTAAGGATTAATGAGGCTTGCGGTGATCAAGGTATGATGCAATCTTTTGTTTCTTAAAATAAATTCGTAAAGTACCTATACATTAGCATTAATAATTAATTTGCGTAGAAATTCAATTTAAATAGTTGTAGTTTCGTCAGCAAACTACGCAATTTATAAGTAGATGTTAAAGATTAAGTTAAAAGAATTTACTTTTTAGGGTTCTGTACTCAAAGGGTACAAGGACCCTAAAGGGTATAGAAAATTACTCTTTATTACTTACTAAGTTACTCCCGACACCGATTTCTATTTCGACCCGAGTTCTATAATATAACTCTTTTATTATTTTCAGTCGGTTTACATTCTTTTATTTTTTATTAACTATTTTTTCCCCTTTTTTAAAACTTGTCTATTTCATCATATTGTTATGATGGTATATTATATGGATACCTACCATCTGGTGAAGACAGGGGTGGTGATGACTTCTGTAATTGCTATAGTGGCATATGCTTGCAGTATAGCCTTACATTGATAGTTGATTCAAAATTATGTAATACCTTACATTGATAGTTGATTCAAAATTATGTTTTTAGTCGGATATGCTTATGTTACTCGAAACAAAAACAAGATTACTATGAGTGTCCATTGTTACAATCTATTAGTTCCTTACATATTATGAAATTGGCGTTTTGTCATACTGGCCACTTTGATCTTAAATATATTATCCTCTTTGGTTAGGAATTCCGAATTCAAATTTAAACAGCTATTTTCTCATGCATTTGTTTTTTGAAAACTGTAATTCATTTGTTTTTTTTTCTGCGTCACTCATTTCACAAAATGGAAAACTTAAAATATCGCATTATTTACGAGTAAGAGTTCCACCGTGGCACCAGAGCTGCAGAAACGGCTCGAAGGATTAATGATGTGTATGGGGGTGGTGTCGCAAAAGAAAACACGGTGCGTTTTTGGTTTCAACGCATTCGTTCTCGAAATTTCGACCTGCAGAACAAGCCCCGTGGACTGCCGGAGACCATCAGAGTTAGCTACAGGCTGCGGTGTTAGTGACAAAACCATTTTAATCCACTTGAAGCAAATTGGGAAGGTGAAAAAGCTTGAAAGGGTACCTCATGAAGTCATGAATTGAGTGAAGCAAACCGACAAACGCGCGTCGACTGCTGCGTTACATTGCTCAACCGGCACAATAATGAAGGAATTTTAAATCGCATCATTACATGTGATGAAAAGTGGATCCTGTACGATAATCGTAAACGCTCGTCGCAATGGCTGAACCCTGGTGAACCAGCAAAGTCTTGCCCCAAGGGAAAATTGACTCAAAAAAAATAATACTTGTAAGTGTTTGGTGGACTAGTGCCACTAGTGGACTAGTCAATCGCCCTACGCCACTGCTGCATCAAGACAACGCTAGACCACACACGGTCCAACAGACGGCTACCAAATTAGAGGAGCTTCAATTGGAATGTCTAAGACATCCACCGTACTCTCTGGACCTTGCTCCAACATATAACCATTTTTTTTTCGAAATTTGGATAACTTCTTGAAAGAAAAAAAAATCAATTCCGATGAGGCAGTCCAAACCGCTTTCAAAGATTTCATTGATTCCCGTCCGAATGGTTTTTTTAGTAAAGGGATTAATGAACTACCTATAAGATGGCAAAAGTGTATAGATAGCAATGGTACATACTTTGATTAATAAAATGTATTTTAATATGAAAAAATCGCCTTTATGTTCCTCCCATACAAAACGCCAATTTCATACGTAAGGACCTTTGGCCAAGTTTCATTTAAATACGTTGAGTAGTTTGGCTGAAATACCGTCAAATAGGTAGCTACAATTTTTTGAAGATCGCACGGGAACCTTTTCGTTTTTCGGGATAATAATTTGCAATAATGCTCTTCAGGTCATACGCTACCTGCCTGCGAAATTTCATTTAAATACGTTGAGTAGTTTGGCTAAAATACCGTAAAATAGGTAGCTATAATTTTTTGAAGATCTCACGGGAAACCATTCGTTTTTCGGGATAATAATTTCCAATAATGCTATTCAGGTCGTAAGCTACCTGCCTGCCAAATTTCATTTCATTCTATACAGTGGTTTTAGCGTGATGCGATAACAAACATACCCATACGGACAGACAGACGACAGACATACAGACAGACAGACATTTTTTTCAAAAACGTTATTTTTATGTTCTGTGGCTCTTATAGACCCCCTTTTTTGATTTTCACTTAAATATTCTTAATGTACAGACATGACCCCTCTACAGATTTATTATATGTATAGATTAGTTAAGAGAGTAAGGCCCCAGGCCATATATGGGAGTTTACTGAGAAAGTACCAGCGCTGAAAGAGTTTCTTTTTTCAAAATTATTGTATGGAAAAATTTTCTATGTATTCCAAAAATCTATTTATTCGGGAGTAGGTACGTGGCACTATATAATCTGAATCAAAATCGAATCAGTTTGGAAAGAGTTACTTTTTTCAAAATTATTGTATGGAAAAATTTTCTATGTATTCCAAAAATCTATTTATTCGGGAGTAGGTACGTGGCACTATATAATCTGAATCAAAATCGAATCAGTTTGGAAAGAGTTACTTTTTTCAAAATTATTGTATGGAAAAATTTTCAATGTATTCCAAAAATCTATTTATTCGGGAGTAGGTACGTGGCACTATATAATCTGAATCAAAATCGAATCAGTTTGGAAAGAGTTACTTTTTTCAAAATTATTGTATGGAAAAATTTTCAATGTATTCCAAAAATCTATTTATTCGGGAGTAGGTACGTGGCACTATATAATCTGAATCGAAATCGAATCAGTTTGGAAAGAGTTACTTTTTTCAAAATTATTGTATGGAAAAATTTTCAATGTATTCCAAAAATCTATTTATTCGGGAGTAGGTACGTGGCACTATATAATCTGAATCAAAATCGAATCAGTTTGGAAAGAGTTACTTTTTTCAAAATTATTGTATGGAAAAATTTTCAATGTATTCCAAAAATCTATTTATTCGGGAGTAGGTACGTGGCACTATATAATCTGAATCGAAATCGAATCAGTTTGGAAAGAGTTACTTTTTTCAAAATTATTGTATGGAAAAATTTTCAATGTATTCCAAAAATCTATTTATTCGGGAGTAGGTACGTGGCACTATATAATCTGAATCAAAATCGAATCAGTTTGGAGAGTATGGCCCCAGAATAGCTCACGCGCGAGATTTGTTCGTCGTAAATCGTAATATTTTAAAAATAAAAAAAAAATATTATTAGTGTATTGAAATTTTACATCGTGCCTAATTCATGAGCGATAACTTTAGATAAACTTTCCGACCATAACAGATATCGTATTGAATATCTTAGACTTAGTCTATATGGACACATAATATTACACTAGGTACTATGCTTAAGTAAAAATCACTCTTAGGGCCGATTTTTCAATCGTCAGATAACTTATCTGTTGAATAAACATGTGACTTTGACATTTGCTCCATACACAATTTTTTCATTAGTTATCTGACGATCGAAAAATCGGCTCTAATAGTAATACGCCACAATATATTATTAACAATACCTATAATGTTATAATTATAATTTTAACCAGTTCAATTACTTGAGAATTAATATACCTACAAGTGTAAAAATAACAGTATTACTAGTACATTATACATCAGATTATACATCTTATTACCTTTTCTCATTTTGAAAAAAAAAAACATTTCTAGAATGAGAAAAGGTATATAATATGTCGCAGTCATCTAATTGAAATCGCCTTTTCATTGAGTGACTAGCGTTTTTATCGAATGACGACATTAAATTTAAAGACTAGGCCGAACATTGGTTGAACAATCGTCACTCAACGTCCAATTAGTTAGCGGATTAAAATCAGTCAGGTCAGTCAGCTAGTAGTCACCAAAACAAATATGGCGTCAAACCGCTCGCACTGATAGCATTGTGTTCATATTTTTTTCATTAAATCTACATTAAAGTACGATGCTCGTTATAAAATAGTGTGACAGCATGGATTTATCTATTATTATGTCGCTGCCGGCTACTCGGAAAGAAAAGTTTGAGGTGAAACTGACTGAGTACGAACGACATAATGAAGGTAAGTTTTAAACATGCTGTACGTCATTGTTTTACTAATTTAGGTGTTAAAACATACAAAACTACACTAAATGTATGTATTTATATTATATTATTTATCTGTGAATTATTTATAGTAAAATTTGCAAAGTCTCTTGCAGTAGTATGAGCGCAAATTAGAAAATTTTTGACCTAACCTAACTAGGTGTTCCATAAGTAGGTAATTCAACGACTACGCTAAATGACTAAATGACGTTCAGTCAAGACTTTGGATGTTACAATAAACAACTTGACGAGTTGTGCTTTAGTCTTTCAATTTAATGTCGTCATTCGATAAAAACACTAGTCTCTCAATGAAATGACGATTTCAATTAGATGACTGCGACATATACATAATCATATTTTTTTTCAAAATGAGGAAATAGAACAGTCACTATAATTTTGGGATATTAATCCTAAAGTTATAGTGGCTGTTATTATATAGTATTATGTAATGTATTCTGTGTTCGTTGTACTAGAAAAAAATATAGATTTCATTATTTTCTTAAATGAGACAACCCTAATGTCATTGGAACGGATAAGAATTACGCTATAGAAAGAGTAAATAATATATAACCGTTTGTAATCAAACGCTGCGTGGTCTGAATTGATCCTTATAGTATCGCATCAAGAGTCGGAGTGTGTCTTCTGTACTAACTATTATTTACTATTCCGACAAGCACTTACCCTGGAAAACGGCGAGTAATGCGCGTACAAACACTGCGGTTTTGTAACTACATACCTACTAGCTTCAAGATTCGCGAATCCCCCTTCTCAAATTTAAATCATGCAAGAATTTCTCAAATAAACAAGGTAAAACATTTCAAGGGTGTCTCTCTCCGCCTAAATTAATTAGTTTTATTGTATTAGTGATTGATATCGACCGGGAAGCCGTACAGCGGCGGCTTAAAAAATGGCGGTTTCCCGCGCTCTTGACGTAACTGACGTAATCGCCTGGTAAATTACACGATTTAACTGGTCCTGATGCTGGTTCCGAGGATATTTTTCGTTAGATCTGGTTGTTGTCCATAACATCTTCAGGAGATATTTTCTTCTACGGTTCCTCTCGGCGGGTTAGTGTTGAACCGGCGGTGGTTTGTTTATTTGTTGACTTTCCAAAAAAAGCTTGTTAAGTTTCATTCGGAAACAAAACATTTTTTTATTTTATTATTTTATTTATTTGCTTTTATTAAACTACTTTGAACAGAGCGCTGCGCTGCGCTTACGCGGCGTTAGCATATCTAGCGTAGACTCTAGTGTCATCGTCTGAAAACGCTGTCGCTGCGGCTCTGACGCCGCGCGTTGCTGCGATTCTGACTGCACGCGTCGCTGCGAGTTGCAACCCTAACACGCGCGTCGCTGTGCTCATTATTCGATATGATGTTCCCTAAAGCCATGCGACTTATTCAACATAATTTTCTGATAAGTTTAATGATACTCGCTTCGGAAGTCTACCTTAAAAGAAACAGAAAAAAGGGCTAGGTACTCTTTTTTTTGCTATACCTATATATAGGTATAGCAAAAAAAAACTACATAAAGCGAATATTTGCATAACATGACGTTCGTAGATACGAATATAGGGTAGGTTCGACTAGATCTATTTTGTACCTCCTTTTCGAATATTGGTACATATTATCTAACACTACACATCTTGTCTTGAAGATGCGAAAGAAGTTGCGCAAGGGGCGTGTTCTAGCCCCGCCCAGCTCGCCACGCCCACCCCAAAAACCAGCGAGGGTGCCTTCGTTTTAAAATGCAAACTTTAGTGAAGTGATAATGTATAAGAAATGAATAAGAAGTATACGCAGAACAATGCACAGTCGATGAGTTGGATTAGCAATTCTTGAATTGATATTGAGGTTGGAGGAAGGAAGCAAAATTATTGCATTATTTAGATAGGCCATGGTCTCCGTTTTATCATGGTAAAATGTAGAGTTCCCGTGGCAGTATTGAACGCACGCTAGTGTAAGTTATAATCGGAGGTAGTGTACGTTATGCTACTTTTATTAATGTAGGTAAGTATTTTGTAATGCATAAGCATAAGGATAACCTCAGTTTCTGAGAGGCTGGTCAAATCGTCGATCAGCTAACATTTGAGTAACAAGCGATTCTGAACGCTCATTGGTGAACGTAGCGAGTGAGCGAAGTTGTCGGGACGATTTGATTAGCCTTTCAGAAACCGGGGGTTAGAATCTTACACAATATATTATCTTCGTACACACCCTCCTACATAATATAATAACAGCTGTTCCAAATTGCATAGGCAGTCCGTACGCTCAAATCTCGTAAAACTGTACTCAACGTATAAGATACATGGTAAACAAATGGTGTTTTAAAGTGAAATACAAACAAACTTTGATTTGCAATTTTTTATCATCTCCAAAAGGTTACTTTTACGTAGGTAAGGTAAGGTAAACGACCTCCGTAGCGCAGTGGTTCAGCGCGATGTTGCTCGACCGAGAGGTTGCGGGCTCGAATCCCGCCAAGAGAACAAAAAGTTTTCAATATTCCTGGGTCATGGATGTGTATTAAATTAGTGTATTAATATAATATAATAAATATATTAATATAATAAAAATCTTAAATATGCGTATAGTATAAAAGTATTAAATATATATTTCCGTTGTCTGGTACCTGTAATACAATTTCATTGGATACTTAGCACAGGGCCAGATTGACGTGGTGTGACGCGTCTGTCTGGGGGCACGGTCGTGCTCCCGTCAAGACGAGCCAAGCGAAGCGCAAGGGCACTACCTACCTTTTCTCGAAAGGTTTTTTTGAGCTCTCATAACTTTTCTTTGGGTGATGCTAAATAGTTGAAATTTTCAACATATAATGAATTAGTAAAGACATGAAACATACAAAGTTTGAATGTCGTAGCTATTATACTTTAGATTTTATCAACGTCTAAAAACCCCAGATTTCGTCACTGACTCATTTATAGATCATCAAAATTCATAAGGTACTTCCTGAAGTCCTAGAAAGCCGATATTATTTATGTAAGCTTTTATTGCTACAAAACCAACGAAAAAATTATTAAAATATAAATGCCGCCATTTTGAATCCAATATGGTGGACGGTACAAAATGGATGTTCATTAATTATACGGATCTGATTTTTAATATATAAAAGGAATATAATATATACAAGTACGTAAAAAACCTACGACCTACTTTTTGTAGGACCGATAATTATAATCGGTCAGATATTTGCTCCATATTATTTATATCCAACTTTACTTATTTTGAGTGCGTTGCACTACTGCAATCAGTATGTTCTATTTTATTCCGATTATTAATCGGTGACCGACTTTTTGTAGATGAAAAATATATCTATGAAAAGAAGATTAGTTTTTTATCCACTTATTTAAAATTAAGCATTAACGCGAATTATCAGGCAGCATAATATTGTAAATTGCTGTCAGTGTTCAATTGAAACAAAATATTATGTCGAACACTTGAAATCGGTAGCTCTGGATGAGCAAGGGATGTTAGGGAGCCGTAACCGTCATCGAAACTATCGGATATCTAAAAAAATATCCGAATCCGAAATGAAAGTTTATTAACACATTTAACAGTCGGTAACGTTATAATGATAACAATAAACGAAAATATTACACGATCAATGTATAAATAATTTTAGTGTTTAATCATATGACTATTAATATTTATAATAATATGATTTTTAACACGTCACGTCATAACGTTTAACGATGGCCATAATCAAAAGAAATCCTCAAAGCTATTTTTCAAAAATAAAAATAGGTACATTTTTTTCCTTCAAAATTTTTGGCCATAATCAAAAGAAATCCTCAAAGCTATTTTTCAAAAATAAAAATAGGTACATTTTTTATTTCATATTTCATTAACTTGCACTCAGGTGTATGGACTTAGCATGTGTAGTAGCAATGTTAGCATGTCCTATGGAAGTGCAATTGATCCAATTATGAACAATATCCAAGATCTGACTTTTTTTTCTGGTCCGCTTGACGTGAAATGCCCCGTTTATAAGAGCCGTACAAGAATTAGTACATCTAGTAACCAACAGATGGCGGTGACCGTCGTCTACATCACGATATAAATGCAAATGCATGGCGGGGGCATTGCATAGCCTTGGCTGAATTAACTTTATGTTTATTTTATTATGCTTTATTTTTTTTCTTTCGTCTTAATATGTGCCAGTTATTGTTTTGTTAACCTTTGGCTGTGTTATGTCCCCTTATGTGTCTAATAAAGATATTTTTATTTTATATAGTTATTTTAATAAGTTTCTACTACAAAGTACGAGTAGATATATAACAGAGACACGACCTAGTACTAGAAAATGGTATTAATACTGGCAATGCGACTGGCAAAGGGTAAAGTCCATAGAAATTCCGGAAACCGCCATTAGCGCCACTATTGGAAAATACTAATCACTAATTTTGTTTCGGATCGTCTTCTTAATTAAGGAGTTGAATTTAGCTTACTGTGATGTTAACTATGTTATGCATAAAAAATATGGTTTATAATCTACATTTTATAATTTACAAACGTAAATAGTAGTGACATCTATTGCAATTTTTCTGTATTAAAGAGAGATTGTACGGGATGGTAGGCCATCGTTTCAACATGCATTGTTAAAGGTACCGCTTACCTAGAGAAACAATTTTCAAATTTTCGAATGTTTATTAGTGTTGAATTTATACTAGTGGAATACTCGACCGTTTTGCTACCGTTACGAAGATTTCATAGGGATTCATTAATCGTGTATGAAATAAAACGGGCAAGCATCACGATTTGACTGCAACGTAGCGTAAGTGAAGTTAAGCCTGGTGAAGTAAGGGCGCATAAATCAAGAATTTTGGTTCTACATGAGATCTGACCACTTTTTGATAGATTTTGATTAAGGTGTAGTGTAGAGTTTGGCTTTATACGATATCTGATAACTTTTTAACAGGGTAAGCTATTTAGGCTCGTCTTGGCAACATTTTTACATGAAAATGTTTTTGGTGGGATAGATATTAGATATTAGATTAGATATTAGGTAAGCTCTTTTCTATACAACTTGTATTCTCCAGCCTTAGTTGTACTTTAACAGGTTGTTGTAAGTAGCAGGTAATTGCACTTGTAATAAGTATTACATAATCGATTACTCATACATACATCGTGATTGAAATTCAAATGACACATACAGGTGCACTCGCGAACGTATGATATTTTTACATTTGGTTGAGAGAACCTAAAATAAATAAACAAATTTTTTTTTTATTAACCCCTGACATTTCATACCCGAGTAGGTTATATAGGTATATTTGAAGACATTCGGTTATTTTTTTCCCTCTTTCGCACTCTTTAGATTTTCATCAGATATGTCTTATAACACTTAAACAATAAGGCAAAAAAAACTAAATTGTAATCACTTCATCCGTTGGGGAGTTATGATGTGACAGACAGACACACATTTACTTTAAACTTATAACAAACACCCTCTATTTGCGTTGCGGGATAAAAATCTGATCCAGGAATATTCCTTTTTTTTTCATTTTCTCGGCGAAAAAGACGAAATATGACTATAGTGCCTAAATTTTAATGTAAGAGTCAAAAGCAGAATGCTTCTTAGTAATAGTTTTTCATTTGTAGCATATTTGTTATTAACTATGTGTAGCAAGTACGCAGTTAGTAATAATTAACAAGAAATTATTAATTACGCTGTTATAGAAGATGCTATTACAGTGATGTTACGTAAGGCGCTGTAAGAGGAACTTGTAATATAATAGCTTAATAATAATTAATAACATGATCCTCCATTTTTGTCGCAAGAAAACATGGACGTTTTAGTTTTACGCTCACAGACGATAACAAACGCTCGCTAACTAGCTTTTGTCTGCGGCCTCGCCTGCAATATATTTTTACACTAAAATACAATTTAAAATGCTTCCACAAAATTACTTTTACTTTAATAACATTTGACTTTCATACATACTGCTAACCCCCATTTCAACCCCACCATCTATAGACAATACATTTGAAATTTTAAGTAACTTACTTCAAAAACATAGAACTTTCATATAAAAATATTTAGTTAATCGTTAGTTAAACTTTCTATACATAAAAGTGAAATACCATATATGTAACTTGAAATTTGGCAGATGTAGGGTAGTCTAGTATACCCTATATCTGCAAAATAGTATTTCACTTTTATGTATAGAAGGTTTAACTAACGATAAACAAAATATTTTAGTAACAAATTAAAAATGTAACACTGTATTCATATTTTTTGTTTTGTAGAACAGTATTATCAATGTGGTTTTGTTATCCAAACTATAATTTATAAACCTTACCCACTTCGTTGACCACAAACAGTTTGTGATGAACCGTTTAAACCTTCCCGGGACTTACAGCCGAATCGGTTCAGCCGTTCTCGAGTATTAGCGAGACTAAAGAAAATCAATTAATTTTTATATATAAGAGTTTTAAGTTTGGTATATATAAAAATAACGTACGCAACACGATCGAATCTGAATCAAAATCAATTATACGAACTATGAACCCAAAATAAACCAATAATTATGTGAACACGGAAACCTTTACAAAACTAATCCCTCAAACGATACTGGTCTTGTTTCAATTATTATTGGTACGAAATATTATAGATAGTTGCAGTAAATATGTTATGTAATAATGTAAGGATTTATGTAGTTGTGGTCCTGCCACACAGAACTGATTTCGAGTAAGGTAAATAATATAATAATGATTAAAAAATTAATTTAAAAAAAGTGTTTTTTGCACCGATGGTGCTTTTGTTGTTCGTGACGTGCCGCTGAAAGAATAGCACCTACCCTTTCAAACATCTTTCCCGTGGGTTTCGTAATATGCGATCTGTCGCCTTTACTCGTATATCCGGAAATAGGCTGCTGCTCATTTCCGGACGCTGCTGCGTTTCCACGAAAATTGTTATTCTCTGTACTGTGCTCGCCAACTACCTACAATATAGCTCCCCCCCCATGAAATACTTTGGGGGAGGCTTATATTCAGTAGTCAACGTCATAGCTGAAATGATGATGATGACGCTTGGTCAATTTGCAATGTTAAAGTTTAAATACTCTATCGTATATTGTAGGTTAACATAATTATTGCTATTTTTGCCGGTAGTTGAACAACGTGAACAATATGACCTCCAGCCTCCTGTGTTGACAGCTGCTAACATTTTATGGAGGCTTTTTTTTTCAATCTGAGGCAATAGCCTGTGCTGCTGTGTGTGCTGCTGTTTTTTTACGCACTCGAAAACATTAATTACAAATTCTCCATACATTTCTCTACATAAACTTTGACTGTGCCAAATGTTATATTTCTCCATCCGTCGATTGTTACATATAGGCATCACAAATTGGTCGACAGCCAATTAGCGTTCCCAATGACGATAATATGGGGACGATAGCTATCTCTACATAGTTATAAGAGGTTTATGAGCCCAGGCAGTCCCCAGTATCGACAGATCTCGCTTTGCAACTACAATCTTTACAGGAAGGGGTCTAAGTTTATAACTGCTTGGCTACCTAAGGAGTTTGATTTGATCGTTGAACGTCCGCGTCCATTCAATTCAAGTTTGTTAACTCTAACTCAAAGTGCAGCACGCTAATCTACCTATCAGCCACCCTAGCACCGTACGCCGCATTGGCACGAAAGACTTAATGAAACAAGTAATAGCTACTAGCTGCATAAATCCAGGAAACAGGATTAAACCTCTAAAGTTTCTAAATCTCGGTAAAACCTCTCTATGGTCCATCCGTAAGGCTTAAGCTTGGCTCCTAAATCAGTGTATGATTCCTGCGTTAGAACCACTAAAATGTTTTAAGTTTGGTTAGGACAATGCAGGCTGATCACGTAATGCTGACAAGAAAGATCCATGCGACGTTTGAGCATGTAGATTGATATGGTCCATCCATTTATAAGGTCTAAGCTTGGCTCCTAAATCAGGGTTTGATTCCCGCGTTAGAACCACTAAGATTTCGTTTTATGGCACATTTGCTGACAAGATCCATGCGACTTTTGAGCATATAAAATGTCGATACTGTTCTCTTGCCAGTGTATCGGTTATGGTTATGGAAGTTAAGGTAATTGTATATTGCCGACATACTTAGGCACCATAAAAATGACTCAATCGGCACTGAAATCGGCGTGAGTGCTATTATTATTAGTCTTAGTACTTAATCACTGATTCGTTTTCATTTCACTTTTCACGAAAAATCTGTATATTTTATTGCAGAAGGTAAATAAAATCTCATAACATAATGGTAGTCCGTTCAAGCTGGAATATTTGACAGCTACGTAAAAGTGAGTCATTTGTATTGCCGCTGTCATGCTTTTTCATACAATTACCGTTCAAAAATACGTACTTTCACGGAGCTGTCATATGTTCCTGCTTGGTCTACGCTCTACAGTAATGTCGATAACAATTCTCGGTCGTAATAGGTCAACTGATGTTTAATATAACAGCTTCGCACTTGCTATTTCAATACACTTGTTGAGCTGATTGCTTCGTTTGTAGTACCTACATTAGCATCATCAGCTTTATTTTGTTTTACACTTCTACAATGGCGGACTTTTTGTGGGTTTTCCTACGACATGTTTGAGAAACAGTATTGACTACAACTTATAAAAACTAAAGATGTTCGAGATTTTAGACAGACACTGATTCCGGTGATGGTGGCTGGTTTTCTTCTGGCTTCGCAGGAGTTATTTATATAGTGCCCAAGTGTGCGCCATGCACAGAAGCACTCTCTCGTCCTTCACTCTCGTAGCCCAGTAGGACGTTTATACGACTGGCACAGTACCGACTTTTTACATTCTCATTCGACGCACATGGATCATCTTGTCAGACATTCAGATGTTAGCCTGCATTATCCTAACCAAACTTGAACACAACTATTGTTGTTGTTTCAACGAGGGAATCGAACCAACGCGAAAAAGGAGTATCAGTAATACCGCATCAGAAATTAGTATATATTTTTAGGGTTTATAGGTACCTAATAGGTTTTTATTTGTATGTACGTTAAGTATGACAAAGTTCATATAGTTCGATTATCCGAACGTATTCCTTTTCCGAACCCTATTGCGCCTCAATTACTCGTCGATTAGGTATTATGCAACGTAAATATTGCAACTTATAAGATGTTTCTACTACATAATTGCAGGTAGAACGAGTGTTCATTAATAAATTATATACTCTGAGTGGAGAACAGTAATATTGCTATTAAGTGCACACTTGAGCAATGTCAAGGTCGTTCGGTTGACGAAGAAACGTACTTTTATTTATGATGAGAATGAAAGAAATCTATACTAATACTAGGTGTGCCCGCGATTCGTTCGCCTGGTTTTTAAGTGACTTAAACCGTTTATGCAGCGCACCCAACGAAAATCTCCAAATGTGAATAATTTTTCCCGTTTTTGTAACATTTCTCACTGACGCTTCGCCATATTGGTCGCAGCGTAATGTTATATAGCCTAAAGCCTTCCTCTACAAATGGACTATCTAACAAAAAATAATTTTTCACATTTGCGGACTTTCGTTGCGTGCGCTGCATAAACGGTTTAAATTACTCAAAAAAGAATTATTCCTTTTTAATAATCATAATAACAAAAACCGACGTAAACAATCAAAAGATAATCGTGATAGTGTTTCCGACAACTACCCGAATGAAGTAGCAGGCACAGCTAGTTGCTTAATAAATGATAAAGCCCAAAGTACCGTACAAGGGATTTTGGAAAACTCTGTTATATATAAATAATAATTTAGCTTATTAGCCTACGGATATGCGAACGAGTACTTTCAGCCATAATAATAACCTCAACGAAAATATGCTACTAATTTTATTCGTAAATGTTCTATTTAGATACCAATGGCGTATGTTATTTCTGTTTCTGTTTTCCTCAAATAACCTGATATTGAATTTAGGTATTAATAATGATGAGAAAGGCATTCGGTAACTGTGATGAGCTCAGATTTAAATAATAAATAAGAATCATATTGTATATTTTGAGTTAAAAATTACTAGTCTATTAGCTCAAAATATAAGGCCTATTCCTGGACAATAGGTTTATTACCACGCGAAACCACGTGCGTGCTTTCACCTAAAAAGTTAGGGTCTGTCCACATCACCACGGCACGACACCGCCGCCGTGGGACGGTGCGGTGCCGTGGCGCGGCGCGTTGCCGTACCGTAAAAATGTACGTCACGACGCCGCAAAGTTACACGTCACCGTGCCTTGTAAATTTTCGGTACATTCTTCACTAAAAACAGATAAATAAATAAAATAAATAAATAAATAAACATTTATTCGACATATTTAGACATCACACTACATACACTTTAGGGAAACAATAGCAAATAAAATAAAAAATGAAAACAAAAATACAAAAAAAAAAAATAAGAAGATTAAAATACTTAAATTATAAACAGATTCACAATAAGCTAAAAAAAACATTAAAGACAATAAAAATAATAAAAATTAAAAAGAATAAGTGTACGTGCGGGTCGGAAGGTACGCAGTGTAATGCCTATATCGCCAAAAAGGATACCACTCAGGCGTATCACCGCGGCGTGAACACCACAGTGCCTGGTATTATGTGGTTCCATAAGTGTTGTCATCTGAAGTACAGATTTACGCTCAGCAACATCGAACAGAAAGTTATATAAATATGTACACAAACAAGTAAGTAATAGGAACAGGAACAGGAAGGGAAATAGTTAAATAATATTAGGTATAGTATAAAATATAGTGTCAAGTGTGTGCTATGGAAGACACGGCGATCACTCCACCCGCGCCGCCCGCGCACCCCGCAGCCGGCGGCCGGCGCACATTACCCATGGGGCCATAGTGACGATAGTGACTACAGATAAGTCGTAGGGGGCCGACGCGCGCATGGGTAAATGCCGTTGGTCTGTCCATAGCAACTGTAGTAAGATCGTATATTATAATCTATACTTATAATAAAACTGTAGAGAGGTCAATTCTGTACATTGAATATTTTTTCAAAATACATATTGGAGGATGATTGGCGATCGATACTGATGCCGAAAATGCAATTAGCAAAATTTTTGTCTGTCTGTCTGTCTGTCTGTCTGTCTGTCTGTCTGTATGTGCACGATAGGAACAAAAACTACTGAAGGGATTTTAACCAAACTTGGTACGATTGTAGCCCATATTCCTGGGCAGGTTATAGGCTATATAACATAACGCTACGATACATAGGAGCCGAGCAGTGACGATAAATTTGAAGCAAGTCGGATGAATTCCGCGGCCTGCGGTCGAACGGTTCGTGCGGGGGGCGCGGGGGATCGCTTACACAGTGACGCGAAGCAATAGAACGTGGCACTAAAGTAGATTAGAACATCAAATAAGTACCTAACTATCAGGATTTTTTTTTCTGGGAAAACAGTGTTTTCACAGTGTCATAATAATATAAAAATCGTATTTTTGAACTTGCTTCACAGTTCACAAATTGAAATAAATTATCATTTATTGTATAAAATCAACTTAATTAACTGTATCTATACCTATAACATAGACCAATTACATAAGACTTGCAAAGCCCATACATAAGAGCGTTCCTCAATTGTTAGTTATAGCACTGGCCGCTTGATGGCATTTATAAGTGTATCAATTCCTCAAAATAAGTCAAGGTCAATTGTTTATTTCAAATTGAAAGTGCCATATATTAGGTTATCGTGAAACGACTTCAACAATTCTAATACTATTACATGATAGATGGGGTTTTTATACTTTTATGAAGATTTGTGACACTACCTGTGTAATTATTATTATTATAACGTACCGTCACAGATTACTAAATAGTTACGTACCGTAGTAACCTTGATGGGGCACTCGAGTTTTCTATACTTATAATAATAGGTAACTATATTATCTATCTATATACTTTTAATATTATAAAGCGGAAGAGTTTGTTTGTTTGTTTAAACGCGCTAATCTCAAGAACCACTGGTCCGATTTGTAAAATTCTTTTTTTGTTGGTTAGTCCATTTATAGAGGAAGGCTTTAGGCTATAAAATATTACGCTGCGACCAATATAAGGAGCGAAGCGTCAGTGAGAAATGTTTCAAAAACGGGGAAAATTACTCAAATTTGAGGACTTTCGTTGCGTGCGCTGCAAAAATGGTTTATGTTTAATGTTACTCAAAAAACATATATGAATAAATTATTCCTTTTTAATAATAAAAAAAAGTCGGTGACATTATATTTCCATCTCTTAAGATTTACTTAATAACTAACAGGATCAAAAAACGGGCAATAAAGCGGTTATTAGAAAAAATATTTATACCATCACAGTATTAATTCTTATCATTTTAAATACGTTAGTTAGATTAAGCATTTCATGAAGACTATATTTGCCCTTCAAAGCATGCAAATGTAATGAATACTTTAGGAGATATAGCAAAATTAAAATCGTTTCGCCGTGATTCGACCGGTCGCCGGGCATCGTGTGAGTTGCGAGTTGCGACGTGTCTCGCGTCCGAGCCGGCATGGTAGGTACTTAGGTAGTAGGGACCCCACGCATAATATTATATTTTTTTAAACTATTATTTTTTATTAAATAATTTATTACAAATAATTAGTACTGAAATTACAATTACGCACACAAAACATTACGCATGAATTAGGTACGTGATAATTTTCAACCAATTAATGACATTAAAATCACGTGAAACCCGAGTTATCGAATACACAGCTTGGTTAAAAATGCTATTAAAATGTACCTAAGTCATCTTAATCTAAATAACAGGCAGTAGGTACCGGTAGTTTGAATTAGACCACGCACAGTCGCAAAATGTGCCCCCAGTAATAATTGTGGTAAATGTATACCTATCTGTACGGCGTATGTCGCTACTATTTTTACCTGTAAAATGGTCACAAATAATGTGGTAACTATTTTGAGATGCTAATTATTAGAAAAATGCAATAATAATCC
The DNA here is from genome assembly GCA_905187575.2 of Celastrina argiolus. NCBI lineage: Eukaryota > Metazoa > Arthropoda > Insecta > Lepidoptera > Lycaenidae > Celastrina > Celastrina argiolus. The sequence goes on from LR994583.1 coordinate 20,295,725, forward strand.
TTATAAAATTAAATACGTTAGCCACTTTTAAGCATTTCATACACGTAATAATTGCTGTTTACACCATAATATACATAGTTTACAATTAATATCTTAAGAAAAATTGTATTGAAATGAAAATGTGCGCACCCAACTTTATTCAATTAACAATAAAGTAGGTATATCAATTCGGGTTTCGCACCAAAATGCATATTAAGTTTCTTTGCCCAAAGAATATAGGCGTATTTTGATAACTCGGTTATCAAGGAGTTTTATTGTCTAGCTCATAGATTGAAAACTACCTATCATTTATTGTTTTGTTCAGATATCCACAACGTTTATGTGTATAATTTAGTAATTAGTAGGGATTAACGGTGCATCCAAATAATATTGCCGGGCACGTGACTTACTGGATAGGGATCATTGAGATGATGCTTCCGAAGCAAGTATTAGCGAAAGTCCTTAGCGATTGCGCCATTTGTTTGCAGTCATGTGAGAGTTCTGTGCACTTTTGATGCTGAACAGTTATGTCTAACTATCTATGATATAGTACACCTAAATTGGGGTCAATTCTATGTCCTGAGTCATTATTTGACGGTAAACTTCATCGGCCTACTTATTTTGCCTATGCACTTCTAATACCGTGTATAAATAAGCATTTTACTATAAATTAGTTTTTTAAATACCTACCCAAACATAAAATATATTTAAAAAATACTGCCCTAAATGACTTTTCCACGCGTACGAAGTCGCGGGCACAGCTAGTGAAGAATAATACCACTGTGTAATGTGTATAATTACATAAGTTTATATAATATAATATTTATAATTACGAGGAAGGAAAGGGAGGTTGGTTTAATAATAATATTATATTATATTATTACGAACATACTTTAAATAATATACGTAAAATACTGGGATTCATATAATTATTATATTTTTAGGTGTGTGTTACAAGATATAGTTAGATGTATATACTTAGATGTTGTTTAAAAATATTACGTCGACAAAAACAGAGTATCCAGGCATTATTAGTACTACATCGAAATGTAACCCCTGGCCACTGCGGGTATCTAAATTGCTCTAAGGAATGTACCTGTGACAATATAATATTGTCCTTTACTGTGAAGGCACATGTTGTGGATGAAAGCGACTACAACATGGTACCTACATACCCCCAAAAAATTACAAGACTCGGCTTATGACCTGAAAGGTAAGTGATGTGCTTAATTATTTATAATTTTAAAATAAAATTGATACAGTTAAATACATATTATAATAGGTAAGTATGTTTATTATACCCATAGTATTGTATCAATGTAATTGACGATCTCTGTGGCGCAGTGGTGAGCGCATCGGCGCTCAAGCCGGAGGTCGCGGGCTCGAATCCCGCCGAGGGAACAAAAAGATTCCCCCGTTCCTGGGTCATGGATGTGCACTAAATATGTGTATTAATATAATAAGAAACTTAAAGATATTATGTGTACCTAGTCTAAAAGTAACAAATATATTTTCCTTGTCTGGTACCCATGGGGCCAGACTGACGTGGTGTGAAGCGTTGATATATATTATTATTATTATATTATTATTATATATTATTATAATATTATTATTATATTATTATTAAGTAGGTATATTATTATTATTTTCATATTATTGTAAGTTGTTCCTGCATTAGAACATATTTAAGTTTGAGCTTAAAATTATTTATTGTTTTCAGGGACCGCAAATGTGGCGGGAGAAGGTTGTTCCAGACTTTGCTTGCCAAATATCTAAAGCTTCCTCTGAACATAGAAGTGCGATGAAGCGGAGTAATTAGTAAATAGGTCGACCCTCTAGTAGTCATTGTCAGGTGTTTATCGCTAGCCCACTGTAATTTATCATAAAGGTAGGATGGTGTTTTAAATTTTACAACTCCAAATAAGAGAGTGGCAAAATGTAATTGTCTGCGACCATCCATTTTGAGCCACCGTAAGTTATTATTAATGTAAGGCGTTACGTGGGTTCGCGGCGGGATGTCACAGCAGTACCTACTGCACGCATTCTGAACCTTTTGTATAAGGTTTTTAGACCGTGCTAGCAAACAGGGACCTATGACCACGTCTGCGTAATTTAAATTTGAGAGCACCAGAGACTCGCAGAGAGTCCGACGCAACGGTTCTGCAATTAAGTTTCTTATTTTATACAAGATTTTTAGCCTATAAAAGCATCGACTGACTGTTCTTACGACGTGTTTCTCAAATCTAAGTCCTTCGTCCAATAACACTCCCAAGTTCCGCGCCTCTGTTACCCTTGTTATTTTATCATTTTGAACATGTATTAGCGGCTCAGATACCATAATTTTTTGGATTTGGTATTTGGAACCCAGTATCATGTACTGAGATTTGCTAGGGTTAAGTACTAAAGCGTTTGTATCAGACCACTCACATACTCGCGCTAGATCATCATTGATCTTTTTCACCGCTTCACCGACATCACATGGCTTAGCACTGATATATAATTGTATGTCATCAGCGTATATGTGGTATTTACAGTACTTAATATGTTGGACAATGTCTGCACAGTAAATCGAAAAAAGGCTAGGGCCAACCACTGAACCCTGAGGTATTCCTCTATCAACCCTAGAGGGATTAGAGCGTGATAATTTGCCGTTGTCATCTTTTATTTCAACCACCTGAAACCGGTTGCTTAAGTAGCTAGAGAACCAGGCGATGGCCCCGTCGTCGAAACCATAGAATTTCAATTTAGCCAAGAGCAGAGGTATGCTTATTGTGTCAAATGCACGTGAGAAGTCCAGCAAAACCAAAATAGTAACGTTACCTCCATCCTGTGCTGAAATAATATTATCCACTACATCAATAAGTGCGGTTGTCGTACTATGTCCACTGCGAAAACCAGATTGAACAATTGGTAGAATGTTTTGTTCTCCCAAAAATCTGCTTATTTGGGAATGCACAACCTTCTCGAGAATTTTAGACATACATGGCAGTAGGCTAATTGGTCTGAGATCCTTTAATTCGCGTACATCTTCTTTTTTAGGTAGCGGCTTAACGACTGCCAAGTGCCACATCTCAGGAAAGGTACTAGTTGTAAGGGAAGTGTTGATTATTAGGGTGATGACATTTAAACAAACTGGAAAATTGCTAACGATAGATAACATGTCTAAGTTTATGCCGTCGACACCTGCTGCGTTAGACTTACAAGATTTTATAAGTTTTAAAACTTCCCTGTCACTGACCATAGAGAAGCTGAACTTACTTGAGTCAAATAAATGGTTATTGAAATGATCCAACGTCAACAGGGGCACAGAATGAGTGCCCGGAATGTCCAAAAAGAAATTATTGATGAGGTTCGGATCAGAGATATGACTAGGCAATACTAAGTCGGACTTAGATTTATGTATATCAATGTTTTCTTTTATATGTTTCCACATAAGATGTGGAGAATTAATGTTAGCATTGATATATGTGTCAAAATAGGCTACCTTTTCCCTAATAAGTGCGTTAAACACTTCCCTCTTTAAGTCTTTATAGTAACAAATATGCGATTCATTTTTACTGTTGCGTGCACGTTTATGTGCTTCGTCCCGACACTTCATCATCTGTTTAATGTTATGTGTAATCCACGGGTGCTGACGGTACCTGATGTAAAGAGTTTTGACAGGAGCTAACAAGTCAAATGCCCACAAGATACTGTTGTTAAATGTACGTACCATCTCATTAACGTTAGATAATTGTTGGAAGTAGTGCCAATCAAAAAATAAATAGCAGTCTCGTTGTAGATATGGACCGCACAAGACGTATTCTGCTTCTGTTGTTATTAAGAAGAAGGAGAGAGAAGTTGGAGAAAAATAATGTAAAAAGACTGTACTGGGTGCACCCATATCTTTCAATCTATACTAATATTATAAAGCGCAAGAGTTTTGTTGTTTGTTTAAACGCGCTAATCTCAGGATCTACTGGTTTGATTTGAAAAATTATTTTTTTGTTGGATAGTCCATTTATAGAGGAAGGCTTTAGGCTATATAACATAACGCTGCCAATAGGAGCGAAGCGTCAGTGAGAAATGTTGCATGGATGCAATGCAATGGATAAATTATTTATTGACATTTGAGGACTTTCGTTGCGTGCGCTGCATAAACGGTTTAAGTTACTCAAAAAATATGTATGAATGATTGAATCCTTTTTAAAAAACCAAAAAAAAAGTCTTTGATAGTATATGTATTTGTATATCTCTTAAGATTTACTTAATAACTAACAGGATCAAAATATGGGCAATAAAGCGGTTTTTGGAAAATTATTGATACAATCACAGGAATAATCCTTATCATTTTAAATACGTTAGTTGGATTAAGCATTTCATGAAGACTATGTTTGCCCTTTAAATCATGCAAATATAATGAATACTTTAAGAGATATAGCAAAATTAAAATCGTTTCGCCGTGATTCGACCGGGCGCCCGCGCCGCGGCGTGTTGCTGTGTGAGTTGTGACGTGTCTCGCGTCCGAGCCGAGATGGTCGATCAGCGACGAATGCAGGTAGGGAGTTAGGGACCCCACGCATATTTTATTACAAGAAACTACTATTTTTCATTAAATAATTTATTTTTCATTTATTAAAATCACGTCAAAACCCAAGTTATCTAATAAACAGCTTGGTTAAAAAATGCTATTAAAATGTACCTAAGACATTTAAAGGAGAATTCCCATTAATGTATGGAACTCCGTTTCAAATTGTATCTTAATGTATCGTGACGTCACATACCTACCTCATTTTGTAGGTTTTCCAACCATCTAACCTGCGTTGGGGATATCTAGACACGTAGAACATTCTGCATTTATTACATTATGATAATATATGTCCACATGAACGCTCGAACGAACACAACCCACAGTAGAAAAACAACATAAACAAATTCAAAGCTAAGGCAAGTCACAACTTGTAAACAAACGTCAGTGAATGACATTAAACAGTAATAAAATTGTCAAATCGTCTTAGAAGTGTTGCCATTCAGGTGATATTTAGATATCGATTATTCGCTACCAACAATCGGCTTAGTTTTTAAATTGTATAATTTAATTATTAACATAATATTTATTTATTATTATTCGTTCTTTAATTGTTTATTATTCTAGATTTGATTCCCACATTGAAACATGGAAATGTTGTACCGAATTGTAAATAAATTATTGCATGCTCAAAAAACATAGATTTTTCAGCGTAATCGTTTTTTTTACTGGCAACTAAGGAAAACATCGTATAGCATCAAGCAACGGAAAAAATGTTTAGTGACTTATTTATTCAATCTTTTTAATCCGGCGAAGTTACGGCTTAAATCTTTGAAGTTTTTTATTTTAATACAAGTAATAATTTTTAACACGACTTTTATTCTAGAACAAAACGAAACCATAAATAGGCAATTTCCTTTAAATCTAAATAACAGGCAGTACCGGTAGTTTGAATTTAACCACGCACAGCCAAAGCCTACTCTAAAAATGGTTACAAATAATGTGGTATTTTGAGATACTAATTATTATTAGACAGATACAATAATAATCCGTTCAAATTCAATACGTTCGTCACTTTGAAGCATTTCATACACGTAATAATTGCTGTTTACACCATACAGTTTATATTAATATCTTAGGAAATATGTTAAAATGAAAAATGTACGCACCCAATTTTATTTAAACGGATTCGTCTTCGATTATCATTAAAGTGCATTCGAATATTCCAAAGGGTTTCGCACCAAAATGCAAAACATATAATAATATAACCTATTGTATTAATATATCTTAATATTATATTTATATAATAGGTATATTAATATAATATTAAGATTTTTTGTCCAAAGTATATATTCGATAACTCGGTTTTTGAAGGGTTTTATTGTCTAGCTCATTGGTTGAAAATTACCTATCATTTATTATTATGTTCAAACTATGTTCATATAAGCATAATGTTTTTGTGCGTAATTGTAATTTAGTAATTAGTAGGGATTATACGATGAATCCAAATAATATTGCCGGGCACGTGACTTACTGGATCGGGATCAACACTGAGATGATGCTTTGTCCGAAGCAAGTATTAGCGAACGTTCTCAGCGATTGCGCCATTTGTTCGCAGTCATGCTGGAGTTCTGTGCACTTTTTGATGCTGAACAGTTATGTCTGACTATTCATACTATATGATATAGTTCATCACATCTATTGGGGGTAATTATACGTCTCAATATGGCATGTCCGATTCATTATTTGACGTAAACTATTATTATTACTTATTCGGCCAACTTATATTGCCTATGCACGTGTAATATCGTGTATAAAGAAGCATTTAATATAAATAAGTTATTTAAATACTCAAACGACAGTGTTCATAAACTTAAAATATATTAAAAATACTAAAAATAGTGCTCGTGACTTCGTCCGCGTGGCGTGTAAATCACTTCGCGGGCACAGCTAGTTATGAATAAAGATGGGAATCACTCCGATGTCCGATGCACCCTTCCCCGGCGCCGCGCCGCACCGTTTCACGCTGACGACGACGTCGTGCATTAGTGATGTGGACAGGCCCTTACTGTTTGTGCATATTTCCATCAAAATTAATTTATGGATGTCACTTATTCAGGGTAATATTACATTATTGCAGCTAACTCGTGACAGCCATGTAAAGCAAGCATAATATTTACTCCAACTAAGTACAATTGTTATTAAAATGCACGTTCGCAACACGTGAGTTACCCGATACCTTTACATATTATACATACTTCTCTCCCAAAACACTGACGCCACACATTTCCTTCCGATAGACAAAAAGAACACGACACACAAAAGCAAAGGAGACATAAGTGTTTTTATTTTTATTAGCGTCTACTTTTATTTGTTTTGCCGACGTTTTTACGTCGTGGCGTTTTGCTGAATCACAGAATGTAGTAAACTGTGTAATTGTAATATCAATTTAATTCAATGTTACAATTGGCAGAGTTTATGTTGTACACGCGAGCTGTGTTGTTCGTTAATTTGCTAGAGAATTGTTTAATAGTCAATGGATCAGCGACAGTTTAAATAAAAAAGTGATAGTGAAATGAACAATAATCCAACATAAATTAATATCGACCATAAAATAATAATTAAGCACACATTGAAGTAAAGTTAAAGTTGTGGGGCCTTATAGTAAACCGCAAGTGGAATGCTATGGTAATAAAGTATCTGATGTTAGACATAATAAAAGTATGGTTGACGTACACAGAGCTGTATAAAATGTATATTTGTTCCAGCTCGGTGCCAGCGTACGAGCTGACAGAGGAGGCCGCGGGCGCAGTCACGGTGGCGAGCGCCCAGGCCAACACCGCCTCGGCGCAGCACCAGCACCATGACAACAGAAAGAGGAGGACGTCCAGCAAGTGGTGAGTGCATATGTGATCCCACTTTTCTGTGACGCCTTACAATACCTAATTCGCAAAATACCCGAGACCCGCTGATATCGAATTTCCCTACTACCGCTACCGAACACCTGATACGCAAAATACCTATGGCACATGGGGACACGAAAACTTGCGGCTCGTTCTTGATGTTTTAGCTCCTTGAAAGGAAAATCACTAATATATATAATCACTTTTCATACAACCATTAAATACATTGTTATTAAATCCTTAAATTGCCCTTAAAGTATCTTTAAATGTGATCGCAATACCCATATAATTATGGTGTTGAGTGAGAAAATAGGCACAATGACCTTTTGAGATTCCTTTGGATCCTTATAATACAAGTACCTATTCGTATATCGATAATTATTTCTAAATGAAACACTAAAATAACATTACACTAAACTTCTACTAATTAATGAGCCGTTTCAATATTACTTTCTTTGCAAATAACTTGCTTCCTTGAATACGAGTATTGTTACGAACTTTATAACAAACAAACTAATGACTGACCTGGCATCCATACAAATTCCATCAACTTATGCTACTGTTAGATGAAAGTGTTCTCTGTGAACGCACCTTCTGTGGATATTTAATAGTTGCCTGGTTACGTTAGCCCCTGTTAAAGGGAACACCTGGGTCACTTAGGCTTTTGTAGTACGGTATAGCCTCTTTATGTATACGGCAGAATTCAAGTTTATTGTGACATTTTTATGTGATTTTTGGTTTTAGAGTTAGGTAGTAAAGTTATATGTAAGTAATACTGGGTAATACTTTCGCTCTATCTGTATGTCTGATAACTTTAGTAATTGTAAATATAAGTTAGCTGACCCATGCCCATCGTGAAACCCGCAACACAGAACCCGCAATCCGGATCCCGCAATCCGGATCCCGCAATCCGGATCCCGCAACGCGAAATCCGCAAACCAGGAACCCGCTACCCACTATAATATTTGACACCATAAAATAATTTTATCATTTGTTGTGCTGGAGTATTTGTGTTTTCAAGTTAAAAAAATTAAATTAATTTTCGCACTCAAATTTTAGAATGGGCAAACGGCTCGTTTTCAACCGCAACAGCGGGCGCCAAGATGCTACTTATCCCGCATGAGTAATAAAATATACTATTATGTACCTACCAAAGTACTGGCTTACAAACTAATATTAAATGAAAACAAATTATGAAAGAACGCTGAACTTGGCACCGACTTCAAAATTATAGAATAAATTTATTTACTTAAGTGAAAATAAGTATTACTTTGTGCGAAGTAAATTTATTTTTTGCTTTTTAGTTTACCTTTTGAAGTCGGTTTTTTTTTGTTTAAAATTATTGAAAAAATGCATATTATAATATAATATAGCCTTGGTTAGATTTTTGAAAAATAAAATGCCCGTAAGATTTTCCTTTATATAGAGGACATAATATTTGTTTCTTTGTTTGCATTGAGAAGGCCCCGAAACTCCTGGGGTAAGAACATGTGCTGCTGTAATACCAAAAAATTACAATGTACCCGTAGGATACTACATATTTTGCACGGGTGAAGCTACGGGCAAAAGCTAGTAATACGTACTTAATTTAATTTCTTATGAAAATATTAATAACAACTATTAGACAAAAATAATATCTAAGCAATCATCAAGTTAATTGGAAACTGAAGCCAAGTTTAAGATTGTTTATTACTGGTGCACGTCTCAAAGGGTTTGAACTACAAATTAACAGTTCATGTTTAATCAAAGCTAGCACCCAAAATCGTCAGAGGCACCTGTTAGGTATGTTTACAAGAAATTAAAAGATTTCATTTGTCGAATTGCTAGATTTGTGTATTTTTAAAAAACACTATTGTAATTGGTACAACTTTGAACTGTAATATGTCTAAAGTTTCCTTGATAGCTTTGCCGACATAAAATAGCGGTGACTTATCATTTTATATTATGTAGAAAACAACAGTAGCCCAAGCAGGAACACTGGATACTTCCCTAAAATAAATAATCGATTGTCTATTCTATTGGCGCTGTCATGCTTCTTATACAATTGTTATTCCTGAATCCTGATAATTGTTATCGTTTGTAACATAGAAAAAGAAGTTTACCTAAAAGTTCACCGTTGCATTACGGACACTATATCTTCCAGTAGGAATAACAGTAATTAGATTCGGTATAATATTATGATAATAGAACTGGTTAGACATTCCGGTAGCTTAAATGATATTTAATTACGAAAATATAATTATAAGTATTAATATAAATTTACAGTAAATCCAGCAGCGTCTACGATGACGACACTACAGAGGATTCCTCTTCGAGCCGTACCCTATCTGATAAGAAGTGAGTATTGATTTACTTTGTAAAAACAAAAAAATGTTTATTTACCCTTTTAAATCAAACATGGTAATATTATGTCTGTACCTTCAGAATATAATTTAATAAGTGAAAACATCGAAGGCTTCGTCAACGTTTCATCCAATGACAACTTATGGATGTTTCAGACAAAACCACAGCGAGATTGAAAAGAGGCGGCGCGATAAAATGAACACATACATATCTGAACTGAGCGCCATGATACCCATGTGTGGGGCAATGTCCCGTAGGCTGGACAAATTGACAGTACTGCGCATGGCTGTACAACATCTTAGGTCGGTCCGAGGAGCACTTTCAGCTGGGCCATTGACAGCTAGACCTATACCAGCCTTCATATCTGAAACAGAACTCAACTCGCTCGTTCTACATGCGGCTAAAGATTGCTTTTTGATGGTAGTTGGCTGTGATCGAGGAAGACTGTTATACGTGTCGGCCTCTGTTACCCGAATGCTGTATTATGAACAGGTAATTTAATTTACAAACTCTATACTTTCACGTAAACCGTACCCAAATATATGGTACCTATCATGGATTTGGATCTACTATTAATGATAATCAAATTTTATTTCAGTCTGAACTTGTTGGTCAAAGTTTATTTGATATCCTTCATCCTAAAGACGTCGCAAAAGTGAAAGAGCAACTGTCTTCTTCTGATCTAAGCCCACGAGAGAGACTTATAGACGCCAAAAGTGAGTTTCAACCGTTCGAATTATATTTTGTCATCCTTCAAATTCCGTAGATATATTTCCAAGTTTCTCAACTTTTTTAGTTTTTTGTCTATAAGAGATATATTACTTTTAGCAATGTTGCCTGTTAAACCAGATATTGTGGCGGGGGCATCTAGACTCTGTCCTGGCGCGCGTCGCTCATTCTTCTGTCGAATTAAATGCAGAGCGAACTCCTTTGCGTCGGCCTCTAATACCACAACTTCGCAATCGAGTGTTAAGGAGGAATCTGAACCTACAGCAAAACTACGAAAGAAACAAGCACCCGAGAAAAAGTATTGCGTAGTCCAATGTACTGGTAAGGAATAATCGGTCGGGTATCTCTCCGAAAATACGAGGATTCGTATTTTGAAAACCCAGCGTTATATCGTTTAGGGTATAAATATAAAGAATACTTACTTTATTAAATTAAATAGCGTGGTTAAAAATATAAATTTATCTCCTATCAGGATACTTGAAATCCTGGGCTCCTATAGAGATTTCGGAAGCAGGTGGAATAGACACGGGGACGGATGATGGGGAAAATTGCAACCTCTCCTGTCTTGTTGCTATCGGTCGCGCACTAAACGATTTGATACCAAGTCAGATCAGCTCAGAAACTCAAACGAGAAACGTAAACAATTTCGTACCACAACATAATGATACGAAGTTATACAATATGGATCAAAAGTAAGTTGTAATTATTTGATTCTAGATTTATATCCAAAGTTTGTATTAGTATTTCAAATGTAAGACGGACTGCATAAAAACGTATTCGGATAACTAAAGTTATATATGTAGTCAGAATTTTAATGATGAATATTTTAACAACCATAACTAACTTTCTTTGTCGACAGTCTGATGCATGATAGTCCAGAAATGCAGGACTTCGACCTTACCTTTTTAGGGTATAATAAAAAATAATTATAGTAGAACAGAAATGCATGAGATTCGTTTTGAAATTATATCCCTCCGAAAATACATAAGTATCATTTTATTATTAACTTGGCTATTACTATATGTATAACTAAGTAAAGTTGGAATTTGTTTTGTAACCCTTTAAGCTATTTCGAAAATACTTCAGGGGGCCTACTCAAGATGCCATCGCTAATTATCGCTTACAAAGTTCGATAACAAAATGTATGGGATTTGACATAAGGTACGCTAAATGATCGCGATTTGGTATGTCATTTAGCGTACCTTATGTCAAATCCCATACATTTTGTTATCGAACTTTGTAAGCGATAATTAGCGATGGCATCTTGAGTAGGCCCCCAGGGCGGCGATTCTCAGGCCTCGAACTTAGTTCCGAATATTAGTATATCCCGCTTGCACGCGCGCTAAATCTCATTTGCATGAGCGGGACAGACCGATAGTAAAAACTCAGTTCGAGGCCTGAGAATTAGGGCCCTGGTCACATGCTTTCGATGTTTTATTTTTTTAAAGGTGTATAAATTTTTATCGTCTGGATGTTGTTATATGTAATATTTATATTATTTAAATGCAACAAATGACCAAATTCATGTTTTACAGCAAACCGAGGGCAAAAGACATGGATTGTCTTGTACCTAATGCAATAAGAGAAGTCCAGTCTCAAGAAGATTGCCAATACGATGTATATAAGCAAAGTGTGTATTTTTTTATTTTCTACCTGCAATATTTAACCTTTAAATACACGCGTTGTTTAGGATAGGTAACGTAACGTCACGCGTGGTGTCTAGAAGTATCCCCAATATAAATTTACGGATATATTCAGAATTATTTAATATTTTTTAAAAGCCGTTTTAGATTATAAAAAGACATTATATTATTTATAAAAAGTATTTATTAATCATAAAACATTCAGTCTTTATGCAGTAAGAAACAATTTTATTAAATTAACAATCTCGTACATAGAATTTTTAAGGCACATGTTTAATGTACGATTATATAACAAAATCGTTAACTTCCGACCAACTTATCATTTTTTTCTAATAAAGTAAGAGTCAAAAACAAATAATTATAGGAAAAAATTACAATAAACACCATAGAAAAAAATGACAATTCATGAAACATGCTACCCGAAACAAAAGATAAAAACTGTTATTTGAGTAGGCATGGCGAACGAAAAATAAGTAATTGTTACTGAATAAGGCTTGCAAATAGTTTTCTAACAAGACTTATTGATAATAGTTTTTTTTTCTTGGGCCTGGCACAATAATAGCATCTCCGCTTCATTTGGAGGAATGTCTCCAAACCTTCTTTTTCAGAGCCACTAAAATCGTGTTACATAATGTGTGAAGTTTTTTTCGGTTAATTGGCGATTCATTTTTCCATTTATAACTTACCAATTCTGAAAAATCAACAAATAAAAACATAGCCAAGGTGAAAAAGTAACTACGTTAAATCACGGGTGGGGTCTGGAGGTATCCATGTATACCCATGTAAGCATGAATGTAATTTAACTTAGCTCGCCGAAAGGCCTTGTGTTAAAGTAAGGTGAAGCCAAAAAAAAGCAGGATCGTAACTTGACTATTTAAAAATATACCGATAAAATACACCGCGTGGGGTCTGCTCAGACCCCGCCCGTGACGTTAAAGGTTAATCCTTAAATTATGCTTGATCCATCTATTAATTTATTTACATGATGCATAATATTGTTTAAGTTAACCTAATGTAATAATGTTGCAATTCTTAGTTTTAGCCCTAGCGTTTGATTGAATGCACCATATTATATTATGTGCGCATGCACATAATATAATATGGTGCATTCAATCAAAACTAACCACTTTATTAAAAAATAATAAAAACATTTGTTTAGCGCCTTATATACGGACAAGGTACTTATTTTAAATATTATATTAGAATATAATAAGTTATATTTGTTGTACCTCAAGGATGTGTATTCGGACCTTTACTTATATTTATATTAACTGTTAATAATGTATAGTAAAGTAGAAATAACTAAAAGTAAACGAAGAAAAGATAAAGTATTATAGATATAAAAACGAAGATAAGCTAAGTTAAATACCGATTGGACCGGATAGGTAGTTTTAAATACCGGAAGGATTCCTTCCTTGGACCACTACTGTACAATCAGACCAGCAAAGAGATTAAAAATCTATTCACACTCAATAAGAGACATGCCAAGCTAGCAGTTTACAGCTGGCTAAGCAGACTTGATTACAACGAAACAGAAAAATTATTAGAAGTACTTAAATAAATTACACAAAACCTATGCTAAAACGCACACACACACACACACACACTCACAAAAACAGATTTAACTAACTAACTTTAAAGTCTATAATATTGTTATTTTCATAATACAGGTACCTGTATTATGAATATAGGCATTATAGGCTACATTATAGGCATCGACAGAGGTCGATGCCTATAATGTAGCCTATAATTAGTAAGGTCACTGAAGAGCAGCCAACCCCTACAGCACAAGAGATTCTTAGTGTAGGGGTTACGCACATAAATCTGTCTAAACTTGTACTATATTAATGTGTTTTTGGCTTAATATGTATTTAAAATAAGAACTAATAAACATTTATTCTATTCTATTATTCTTATTCTAGTAGTTATTACTATAGTGAAATAATTTTTATTTATGCATCTTATTAATGGAAATGTTAAAAACTTAACTTAAATTATATAAAAAAACTTATTTTAAATATAACTTAGTGTCTGGGAATTTTACGGGTCGTATTTTACAAACGTTTACCCGTGTGTGTTATGTTTAACAGATTATATGAAACCTTGGGTGCCGTCGAACTTGTCTGAAGGTAGAAGTTCTGATGCTGGATCAGGTAACTCTGAATGTAATCTGCCGTGCATGACGGTAGGCCGAAATCTAAATGACCTTTCACCAAACAGCAATTCGGGGCCGCTGATAAGACCTCTGCAATATATATCTAGACATGCGACCGATGGAAAATTTTTATTCGTGGACCAAAGGTAAGATTCATTTTCTTTACTATCACATCAGTGACTTACGCTTCTTTCAAATGTCAGACCTTTCAAGAGTAATTTTATTAATTTCGTGTAATCTAACATTCTAACATTAATTTCAAGTAGAGATAGATCCTCATAGTCCGATAAAAATATTTATTCATTTATTTCTGGAATATTTTAGTTTAATTTCGTTATTGTTTATGTTAGCTATTTAATGTTTTGTAAAATAAATAACATATTTTGACACATGATTTAATATTTGTGTATAGAAGTTTAAGTATATTATAATATTAATATTATATAATAATAATTAAGTATAAATAATTTAAAATCAGCCGACATTGTGAGGTCAATCAATTTACAATGTGAGGTTAAAAGATAAAAATGTATATAATATTATAGCCATTTCTAAAATAATATAATATCATTATTATTATTATTCGTTACTTAAGATTTATATTTACATTTTTATATTTTAATTACAGAAATTTGCATGAATTAACATATTATAACTTTTGGCATACATGTACGTCGTTCTACTGGGAAACGGATTCATGGTGCCTAATATCTTGTGATTTTATTTTACAGAGTGACGTTGGCTCTAGGTTTCCTACCGCAAGAGTTGTTAGGATCGAGCCTGTATGAGTATGTTAGCGGCCCGGAGCTAGCTGCGGTGGCTCGGACACATAAGGCCTCGCTGCTCCGTCGGGACCCGCTTCGCACGCCACCATACAACTTCAGACGCAAAGATGGCGCGTACGTGCGCATACAGACGCACTTCAAGCCGTTCAGGTTGGTTCTTCTTCCCCTTCTTCAACAAATAGATTATTAAGGAATTTGCCACCTTCTTATTCGATTGGTTATTTTTTAAATAATATAATATTGCAAATCCTACTGAAAACGGATGCCAATTACAGCGCCAATCTATGTGGCTTCCCTTTCTCTCACAGCAGCAGTTGTAGGTAGGTTCCAGCTCTCTCACTCTAACATACAGCGTCGTATTCACTGTCTCAACACACTTGTCGGGCGTTCTAAAACGCCCATGTCTTTTTTATTTATTACAAGGCTAATAAATCTCTATTACTTTCAATTTTGTAACCGCTTTTTGTGACTGTTTTTTCAGAAATCCGTGGACAAAGGACGTGGAATGTTTGGTGGCCAACAACATCGTGGTGACGGATATGCAGAAACAACTTCCAGACGATAACTGCCTTCGCTTCGACGTTTTTGAACAAAGTTTGTACATTGTACATATTATTGACTCACCACTCTAATAAAACCAACAGCATTCGATTTATTATTAATAAGCCGTCCCGGTGAAGTGAGTACTGCCTTAGAATTAAATGCTCACTGACAGTAGCGCCACCTTCTGGATCGAATTACATTAAAACTTTCCTTGAGAACAATCCTATCCATTTAAAACAGCATGAAGATTGGTGCAGTAGTCTTTAAGATTATCGCGAACAAACAAATAAACTTTGTTTTAAATAATGGGTAAGGTAACTGCCAAGTTAAGAGTATTATTTTTGCGACTACCCTCTTACTAATAAAAATATTTATTAACACACTGTATAAGCTATGTTTTTCCCTGTCTGATACGTTAGACATGTCACCTTCCACACAAGGACAAAACGTTTTACTTATTAATTGTGTAAATATTTTTGTTATCAAAAGGGTTTGAATATAATAATTGAAATAAAATAACGTAAGTAATTTGTACCAGTAGTACCAGATAGTTTTAACAATTTAAACTTTAAATTTAAAGTACTTAATAGTTTCAGTTATGTTAGGTTGCTTTAATTTATATCACAATTGTAAAAGTACTTTTACAATTGTGATTGTATTAATTTATGAAGGCGATGAGAGTGTCTACATATTCGTTTTGACATAACGAATATGTGGAAGTGGTAAGTGTTTTGTTGTTCATGGATTGGTGTGTTCCTAGTTAAAAAGTATTACATTTTATTTCGGTCCGGTAACAGGTTTTGTAGCTTCTTTCAAATATCACCTATAACATATTATAACATCGTAAATAAATAATGAAAGATGTGTATAAAAGTCTATTCTGTTCTGTTCTGTTCTGGCTATGTCTTCTTATTTACATTTTGCTTATACTATATTAGCATGAACAAGCATTCTATAGAGTTAATCTCTAATATTTCTCAGGCTACTTGTACTTTTCTTGTTCTCTGGTGATTTGGTATTGGTATTTAGAATAAAAAATTATATTAGCATGAACAAGCTTCTTATATAGTAAATCTCGGTTTTGTTCAGATTACTAATATTTCCGTTCTTCTTTGGTGATTTGGTATGTAGAATAAAAACGTTTACACTTCTTTTACGGCAAAAAGTCTAATAACGATTGCAAAACACTACGTTCAGATTTTTATATGTCAGTCAGTCATCAAGTAGTTACAACGTTCTATTGGTTTATGTACATCCTACTCATTTTACTATTATTTCCATTTGGCTTCTACGTCGGCACTAAGCAACACATACGATAACAATACTGTCATATATTATGTTGGGAACACTAAGCAACAGACAACAGCAATGCCGTTGTGTATGAGCGAGGCAGTTGTTTCACAGTGCCATAAAATATAATATATGGAAATTGAGGCAGAGGCATGGGGCCTAGATCTATGTCGACACTAAGGCCCCTACTTAATAAAGAAGTGTCAAACCCAGCCTCACTTGAGAACCTATTTGACAGATGGAAGAACTTTATTTATGTTACATACCTTCATTTTTTAAATAAAAAAATAAAGATTACCTATAAAAATTTAGATTATACTTATTTCAAAGTTTTTCTGTAATATTATGGAATATTACGGTATAAAAACAAAAGAAATTTAAGTACTATGAAACATTAATAAAGTTTATCAGTCTCAAGTGAGTTTGGGTTTGAGACTTCTTTATTAATACGGGCCTAAGCATCACATACACCAGTTTATTACACAAGTCAACAAAAAAAAAATATTTTTTGGGTTTGTAATTAAATTAATATTTTTCGATTGTCTACAACTATAAGTAACCACAGGATCCATTTATAACAAATAAAGTTTGCTTTTGTACATTTTACAATGAAAAATAAATATTTAAAAATTTTGACTGAACGTTTGACGAACAACGATTTGAACGCGCAAGAGGCGGGGTGGAGGAGGGATTACGGCGTGCAGCGGGGAGCGGCGGGAAGTCTGGACAGTATGCGTAATAATGCGTATGAGCATTGCTGAGAAACGGCTCGATTTGTGTCGCGGGGTCCAAAATGGCTTCCAAAAAGTGTAAAAATGAAGTTAACTCTTTTTGTTACATTTGTGGCGAATTCATACTTTAAATTATTATGAAGAGTATGTCTAGCTAGTGATAGGGGATTTTAAGATGGTGGGTTTTCTGGTGGGAATGCAAGGTGGATACACGAAATATCCATGATATCTTTGCTTATGGAATAGTAGAGCCGACACACTTCACTATAAGCAGAAGTCATGGCCTAAACGGTACGAATTTCAGATAGGAAAACATAATGCCAAGAATGAACCCATTGTAAAGGCTGACGATAGTTTGATGGCCCCGTTGCATATAAAATTAGGCCTTATGAAACAATTTGTGAAGGCTCTTCATCAAGACTCTCCAGCCTTTGAATACTTAAAGAGTTTTTTCCCTAAATTGTCAGAGGCTTTAGTTGAAGCTGGTATTTTCTGCGGTCCACAAATTAAGAAAATAATGACCAGTGAAGAATTCTCAGAGTTACTGAACGCCCACGAAAAACAAGCGTGGGTCAGCCTTAAAGCAGTGATCAATGGCTTTCTTGGCAACAAAAAAGCTACAAATTATAAAGAGCTCATTTCTAACATGCTTGATGATTTTAAACTCATGGGTTGCAGAATGTCCCTTAAAGTGCATATCATGCTACATTCTCACTTAGACCAGGTTAAAGATAACTTGGGGGCATATTCAGAAGAGCAAGGAGAACGCTTTCATCAAGATGTGATGAACTTTGAACAGCGTTACCAAGGACAATACAAGAGAACATGATGGGTGACTACATTTGGAGTTTGATACGAGAAAGTTCTTACTTACACAAAAGAAAAACAAAAAAAATCATTTTTAAAGCTTTTTTTCTGTTCATTTTACATATTTACCTTTATTATTCATTCAAAATAAAAGTGATTAACATATAAATTAAAGTTATTTTACTTGCTTTTGTATTTTACTGAATGAAAAAAATTTAGATTTTCTAAAAATTTGAAATTTCGTTCTGGCTGCTACAAAAGAAAACTTTATTATATAAAAGTATTTTTCCTTGTTTACTTAGACATTATAAATCAATATCAGCACCACAGAACTCAGACTAAAAAATCGTGTTGATTTGTGTTATTGGCGTGTGTATGAGCGGACGCCATGTTTGTTTGCAGACGGCGCGGTGTGCGGTGACTCACATACTGCGGTTTCAGAGGCCGACCTCGAAATGCAGCGGCTGATCGACTCGCAGGTTGAGTCGCATAAGATCGGCTCGACTATTGCCGAGGAGGCGTTGCGGCGAATGTCGCGCGACCCGAGTCCCGAGTTGCCCGTGGATTTGTTGCAAGACGCGGTGTTCAATCAACAGGTAATTCACCTTTATTATTACTAGCTTATACATGCGTGTAGGTGTAACAGTGTCTAGTTTGTGGTGTTTAATCGGCTGTTACGTTAGATTAGATCGTACCTGATAACAGCTTCCGCGCTGATTCTTTTTATACTTATATGGGTGTTTCTATAATCCATCACCATCAGCAGCACTGCTTGATAATTCGGAGGTTTGACGTCTTTGTTTCAGCTATGACGTTGCATTGCTAGACGTAAGCCTCCCCCAAAGTATTTCTTGGGGTGGACGAGCGCAATTTTAACATATAATAACAATGTCAAAAATAACGTGACAAATCGCGATTAAAGATCTCCGTAAAAGTCACAAAACAGATTACTTTCTTGTGTTAAGTCAACGGCCAGTGCGTTCGTGTGTATAGAGTAGGAGCCCGCGAGCCCCATCATAGTAAGATTCACTCCTTGTGGTCATTTTAGACCTTTGTAATTCTTTATCGCGGTATGGTAAGTAATTTATATGAGGTGCCAAAACAAAAAATGCTCTACGCGTTATTCTCTTCACACTATATTCGCCTTGGTATATGGAACGTGAGACACACTGTATATTGTGTTCCATCTGTCGCCTTCTACGTCACAGGCCATACAGATGGTTGATGGGTAAGTGCTATTCTTACCCCCAGTTTCCCGAACGCTATTCAAATTAATGATCAACTAAAATGGCATGCAAATCAACGTTGAACGTTGAATATTGAACGCTGATTGGTGGAACATTGTCAGACAGAAAGGAACGGACAGATATTTTATAATTACATCACGCTCGCTCGCTGATTCAAATCGTATTTCAAATAATCGGTGTCGTTGGTGAATTAACCTTATTTGTGGAATTTTATCTTGCAAGTGCGAGCATGATGTAATTATAAAATATGTGTATGTTCCTTTCTGTCTGATAATGTTCAACCAATCAGCGTTCAATATGGGTTGTTGATTTAAATGCCATAACATTTGAATTGCGTTCGGGAAACCGGGGGTTAGTCTAGAACTCCACGGGTGATTCGGAGGCTACTTAATTATAATTTATGATTTCCAGGCCACTCTCGACAACATTCTCGGCGTGGACTCGGCGTACCAGGTCCGCAACAACGTGCCGCTGTCCGCCGCCGGAGCTGCCAGCTCCCCGTCACCTGAGCTATGCGCTTCGTCGCAGCCGCCGTCGCCCACTCTCGACGGTAACGGCGAAGCGGCCATGGCTGTTATCATGAGTTTGTTAGAGGCGGACGCGGGCTTGGGCGGGCCGATCAACTTCGCGAGTTTGCCCTGGCCTTTGCCGTAGGGATGTCGCATAACCAAAGGCCAAATGACTTATATGTGACTGAAGACGGGCATGGATATATTTTTTGTTTCGACTTGCGAATGCGACGTCCCTATGTCTATTTGCTATAAGACAATACATTTGAAAGTCTGTTGTTTGATAGTTTACCTCGAAGGTACGTTTTAATTTTACACCTTTGGCAAATAGCAAAACTTGTATTGTATGACATTATCAAATGTACCATCCTGTAGCAAAGCGCCAATCTTGTGTCGTGTTGTAAAAGTTTTGTTGGCGATTGTCGAGATAAAATACTAGGCGTAAATAACGAAGCTTATCTATTTTGTTTGTGGTTTTTGCATTTTATGCACAATGTATTTAACAAACGAATATAATTATGACATTAGACCGGTCCGGTAAGTTTGCACTAGTTATTTTTTTGTTTTTGTTAAGTCACTTTAGAGGTAAATTAAGAGTTTTAAGTATATAATTTTTGGAAATTCGTTCTGTGGTAATTTAGGTAATTATAGATAGTCTTTAAATCTATAGTTGGAACTCAGTGAAGTTTCCGAAATATGATTTTTAAGTATTTAATTATAACTTAAAGTTGTATAAATTAACAGCAAACTTATTCTTGACAGAGACGGACAATAAATACTTATTTAATTAAATAAGTAGATTTAGATTTTCGCGAATTAAAAGTTTTATAACATGGCCATCATGAAAATTATACTTTAAGTAAAAAAAAATACTTATATAAAATAATAGTATAGGTTATATTTATGAAGGGTGATAAATTCTAAATAACGCAACTGTTGATTTTGTTTTTAACGCTTATTTAAGTTATTCTAATATTCTTGCGTCATTTTGTTAATTTTGAGCGTTTTAAAATATTTTTGTATTTTTTTGTTAGACATCACAATATAATTATGTTAATAGTTTGTATATTTATACATGTCTATACTGAATAGTTGATTATATTACATAAGGTGCATTGGGGTAACTTCGGAAGAAAAAAAAATGGGGATATTCCGAAAATAGCAAATAAATGCCAAACAGAAAGTAATTTCGTGCTCTGGCAACATTTATCGGGAGGCGATTTTATTCACCTTCCCTGCTTCAGTTCGTTCGAGTCGTTAGCTGGGAGTGTGTGTTAAACCATTTTTTTGATATTATTGAAATTGCCCCATATTGTTTTATATACCTATATATCACAGAAATAAAATAAGTTACGTAACATTTTGTTTCCTTTATAATATCTTTGACGTTTTTTTTGACGTTGATCGTTTAACGCTCTTATGAATAGGTTATGTTGCTCTAACTAAGACTTTTAATAAACATTCGAAATAAACCCAGTGGAGTAAATTTGCTGACCCCAAAATTTTTTGAAATTTTTTGAGTCAGTCTAGTGGGTACACAACATTTATTTTATTTACATGTCTATACCAATAAACACAAACGACTGAAAATATAGAGTCGAAACTCGACTCGTACAAATGTGCTGATTTGTACGAGTTTTAAAACGTTTTTTAAATAGTGTAGAATGCTGAAAGAATTTTTACTGCTGTTAATATAAAAAGTTACCTGCGACTCCGCTCGCGTAAAAACAGTATTACGCAGAACACTACTAAAATTTAGCATATGTTTAAATGCACAGCCCTAACTACTGCCATAACTTTTTTTTTTTTTGCGTTAAAGCGTAATAAGCTGTCGGACTTTCGCATTTATATTTTATATATTGGTATGATTTTTTTAAGTTAAATATGCCCTGAACCTATAGGTACACGGAAGACATTCCAAAGTTATTTGCAGAAAGATTTGGAGAACGCCATAATTAGATACACAAGATTTATTTTACATTCTTCTTGTTTAATTTTCAGTCCAAAATTGTGTTCCCAGCGGAAAACTCATTTTACAAGTCTGAATAAAAATATTTTTATTTTGAACCAAAAATGTGTTCCTATTTTAGTTCGTTACTTATAGTTTTGCTAGGTACAAAACAAATACATTAATATCTATTGTTGACTTTTGTATTGTTACTAGTTATATATTTTTTTGCTCCAATTGTTGAGGACATCCGAGTCCCGGTTGGGGTAATTTCGAAAAATTTTCAGTAAAAAAATTAGTTTGGTGTGTTCTATGGCTTGCCCAATATTTTTGTATGGGGGAAAATAGAACGAAAAATAAATCTGTGCCTTAAATGTATTATTTGGCCGCGTCCCCCTACCTCAAGCCTCGCCCCTCATAGTGCGATAGGGACAACTGCAGCTAGAACTGAAATTACCTATTAAAAGTACCAGAAATCGACGTTTAGGGGATTCCTGTTTCCTCCTCTAAAACTTAACCGATTTAGATAATTTTTTCTTTATTAGCTAAAAAAAGAAATTAACTAGGTTCCTATTTTTTGATTTTGTTGCATAATGTAGTCAAATCTGTTTCCTGGATGTTTAAACACGGCGGAGAGTCTGGCGGTTTTTTTAGGTTTTTGAACGTCCATATCTCTTTAAGTAATTAGTTTATTAAAAAAAGGAAAAAATAGGGACGTACAAATATTATTCATAGATATTCATGGAAAAAATAGTTACTAATTATCCAGGGAGGAAATAGAAATTCCCTAGACCCCTATTTTTGTATGGAAAAAAATTCGTGGTGTTTTCTCTTAAATGTATTTAAAATGCCCCTTAGTTTTCGAAATTACCCATGAAAAGTAATAAAGGGAATATATTTAAAAGGGGTAGTAATTCCTGAATCCGTAAATATTTTTGGATTAAGAAATATACAATTCACTTGGAAATATGTTCATTATAACTAAAATGTTAGCAGTTATATGAGTCATATAGAATCAAAAACAGCAATCTGACTTTTGACTTAGTATCGGTACCCATAATAAAATTATAAGTCAAAAGTCAGATTGCTGTTTTTGATTCTTTACGACTCATAATATGTAACAATATTCAAATTCGTCCATTAAAGTTTAAACAATGACACACTATCTCACTCTTCAAAAAACTTTACGAGATAGCCCCAATGCACCTTACGCGTATTTATTTTGTAAACTAGGGCTTCAAATATGGAGTTTATTTAAAGAAGTGTTATGAATATTTAATCTTGGTTGCCATTTAGCTTATTAGATTACTTTCTACCGTCTGAGAATTAAAGAGTAAGCATTTGCCAACTTACATTCAATAAATTACCATGGCATATACTTACTCGGAATTTATACTATTATAAATAATCGAACTATTAAATAGGAACGGAGAAATGTTAAATATAAGACACAGGCTACCTTATTTTATTAAAATTTTAATTGTAACCGGCACAAATGCAAACCCGTCGAAATTAATCTCGAACCGAAGGCGAAATTACGACTTGAATTACATATTCGAAAATACATTTTTTTAATACTTTATTTAAGTAAAAATTATACTATGCTATAGTTATTGATACTTTTAATAAAATGTTATGGTGAGTACGATACCCGCTTTCCTTGGTCTCATATTAATTTCTGTGGGTTTTTTACTTTGTAATTAGACAAAAAAATATACGAATAAATGACATCCACGAAGAATCACAATTTGTAATGGTATTTGGAATTTGAAATGTCATGTATTATATTATATAGAAGGCAGTTCGTATTTCAAAGCATGAATTTAAAACTTTTCTTTAGAGTCGTCGATATTTTTTTTCGTGTCGCTGTACCTGATAAACTTAATACTTAGTAATATTATCGATTTTCTACTCGATTGAACGGTTTACTTTTTTTTATTGTCGACTTAAAATTTTGAACACACACGCCATTAGCCATCACTAGTTGACAAGAATTACAAAGTAAACCTGTCTTGGCGAACAGTGTTGATTAAATATAGTTTACCCGACTACGGTGAAGGAATAATGATTTAAATAATCTTATAGTATGTATAAGTCTCATAAGTTAGATAATTTTTCTCGATAAATAGTTTCCTAAACGGATTGTCACATTTCATAAATCCGATATCGTTTGCGTACTGATTATTAGCGATGACGTCACGCTAAATTAAAAATGGCTGCCCACGACGGATAGAGGGCGCCACAGGCGGTAGCCGTAGACGGGTTTTAGTTTTTAATTAGTCCTAATTAAAAACTAATAGATGTTATTCACACTTGATATTATCCCTCTAGATATACAACAACTGCAAGACATCCAACAGTGGATGTGGAACCCAATCTACAACTACGATGAAAGTGAGGGATCCTTCCACGGTGCATATTCCGGTTCGCAGTCGAAATTCTAAGAGGTTGCAACTAAACTAAGTCATGGAGACTAGAGAAAAGGAAATTTTGTTCTACTTATGTGAGAAAACTGAAAAAGTGTCCGATGAAAGTAATCAAATAACAGTTCGAAAACTGACCACAGTAACGCTAAGTCTAAAGGGTGTGTGATATGAAGTAAACAATAAGAAATGGAGTGAAGTGAGATCAGTGTTTAAAAATAAGATTACTAAATCATAAAATGTAATGTGAAACATTCTGAAAATTCTAACTACTCACGTAGTCCCAAATCTTACACGTATGACCTAAGAAATAACCCGAAAAATAATGTGATACGCTAATTCATCGTATTCACGTTACGCTCTTGCTTCAGTGGCGGCTTTTATTTGATGCCTTATGCGATGACGGACACTTTTTCCTGGTGGAGATCGTGCTCCTTGCCTCTAGTCTCCATGATCCCACTATTACTGGTCATTAAATTTTAATGTCGCATTCTGTCGCCATGTTACTGTTATACTCATGCTGTTTGTTACTGTTGTACTGTTGTACTCATGTGCGCCCATTTTGTTCTGGGGTGCCGCCATTTTGTCATTATATTTGGCAAAATCCAGTATGGCGCCGAATGTATACTGGCCTATACACTACAGCGTTTTGGAAGTCGATAACAATGGCGGTTGCCGATGACGTTAACTAATAGCCAGTAATAGTGGTATAGTTTAGGAACACAGCCTAAGTAGGTGTTGGCCTTAACACGAGTTGACATTTTGCTTATTGTTTTTTGTCACTGCAAGTGATATCTGACTTCTGGTTTTTTTCTCTTTCGTTTGATTGGTTTTGTTAGTTTAAGGTTAATTTTGAGTGTCTTTAACACTTAAGTGTTTTATTACTTGGATTTTATTAATACGTTATTTTTAGTTTGTTATAAATTTTATAGAAGTATGTCTATATGAAGTCGTTCTAAATCAATTCGACCATTTCATTAACAGTTAAATGTTCTTTTACCGATTTTCACGTCGTATAATAAATAATCATTAACATTTTTTATTATTATATATTTTATTTTTATGTTTGTTAATTGGTATATTAATTAGTGTTATACGAAAACTGAAATGCTTAGAATATTAGAACCTATTATTAAAAATAATTTTAATATATATTTTATCTCTGGTGCTTTTTCGTATGAAGGAATATTAGTCGTTTCTTAGCATGATAAAAAACAAGGTTTTTATTTTACTTTTTATTTTACCTATTTCTTTTTGAATCTGGAATTCAACTTGATATAATCGAAGTTCCTACTACACGACTTTATGTCTGGTCAGATTTTCGCCTAATGTATGGGCTATTCCGGTAATATACCTACACGCACTTTTATAGTAACAGATTATGAACTTTGTATCTGCGGTAGGAATTTCAAAAAAAAACTGAAAAAACCTACTGATTTACCTACAAGTAAATTTTGTCCTCGAAAACATCAAGCCGAGGCCGGTGTCGCGTTACCAACTACATATTTTATTTAGTTTTAAAATACCTAATATTATATTTTTTTAAAATGTTATGCTCTAGTTGCATTTTTTTAGTATTTTCCGATATTTAAAATGTTTATTTTTAAATAAGTAACTATATTTTTGTACCTACTATTATTATTATTATTTGTTGTATTTTAAATATTGTGTTGATTCCTTTTTAACCGACTTCCAAAAAAGGAGGAGGTTTCTCAATTCGACCGTATATATGTTTTTTATTTTATTTTATGAATTCTTACGTTTATTATTTATTATAGTTTTTAAAATGCTTGGGTTATGTAGATAAGTATATAAAAGTAAGACAAACTCCTTGACAATATTAGTACCTACTAATTCTACGTAACAGAAGTCTTAAGACTAATTATCCACACTACAAAATTCTAGTTCCCTTTAAAAATATTTTTATTTTGCACTCTTATTTTGAAGTCACAAAAATGTTTTTTTTACCATAATATATAATAAGTCTCTTCGATTTTGGTTGCCTTGTTTTGGTAGATATATGTTTGTAGTTACGTCTTACAATTTTCATTAAATTTTATTTGAGCTCGAAATATGCTCCTGATGTGTTTAACCTAGATGCACGAATCAACTTATTCTGAATTTACTTCCAAACTTTTTTAAACCATTTGAAATAATCTTAGATATATCAATATGTAATTCCAAGTGTAACTTAAGATGTCTAGCATAACCTAAGTGTTTAAAATATACAAGTACGTAGGTGTACTCAACATAGTCTAGGGGTAGGTATTGCATGTTTTATTAAATATCTTAACATGAATAATGTTTATTCTCGAGGACTGCTTTGTGTCCCAACATTGCGAAGCGGTTATTGCAGAGCATCTAATCGACCAATGACTATGTTGATGTGTGTATGTGTTATTATATATTTATTGCGTGTTAAGGACTCCCACACAAAACCACAGTGCGATGCTACACGATGCCGCACTACTTTTTAATATCGATCCGATCGCAGATATTATAATGCGATGCAAATTCCCGGTTTTGTGTACGAGCCCTAAAAATGCTATCTTATGTGTATTGTTCGTTTCAATATAATATTTGTGTTATTAATAACTTATAGGAAATAAATGGATTAACGGCAACTATAATGAAAAAAAAACAAATATGCCTCTTACGTCATAGCATAGCCATAATTTTACATATTTAATAGGAAATTTTACTTATCTTTGTGTATTGTCTTTCAAATAACTGCAGTACCCGACCAGACATGGCTTATCTTTGTTTAAAGAGATATTCGGCTCATGTTGCTTTTGTAGAGCGTTATCCTATCGCGAACTGGGCCGAAGTTAGCCTAATACTAGAAGTAAGTAAGGGCTCGCTTCATGACACGTTTTTTGAACTACGGGTTACTTCGCGAAGCATAACATCTACTTCGCTAGTAGTCGGGAGGTAGCTTCACAAATTTCACACTAGTGTTTGACTATGTAATGCTCTATAACCTGAATATCTCATTTCAAAGGTCCACGTGATTTTTTGAGGCCGGGCACTGTAATTTCTGCATGTAATAGATGTAAAGTGAACTTGCAGCTTTAACTGTGTTACCACTGTAATATACGGAATATCGTGAATACGATTGATAAATATTTTATATCCAAATATTATTTATGGTCCATATCCATTTTAAAAATGTTGACTGAGTTTAACATTATTAAAAAACTCGTTCAGTTTATTCAAAGTAATTTTACCTCCGTTTCCTGATTATTGTGTGGTTGATCAATGATCAGGATCCTGTAATAAGTAAAATCTAAAAGATCAGTAGGTACATTTAGCATTTAAATATCGCGACAAATAATTATATCACCCTCTCGCCCCAAACAGCATATTTTTCGGACAATAATAAAAGTTGTGAGTTGTGACCAAATCAAAGAATAATTTAATTTTTTTTTTTAAATAATATAATTATAATAATATATCTATGGACGCTTCACACCACGTAAATCTGGCCCTGTGCTAAGTATCCGAAGAACTTGTGTTACAGGTACCAGACCTCGGAAATATATTTAATAATTTTATACTATACACATATTTAACATTTTTATTATTATACACAAATTTAATACACATCCGTGACCCAAGAACATTGAAAACTTTTTGTTCCCTCAGCGGGATTCGAACCCGCGACCTCTCGTTCGAGTACCAACGCGCTCAACCACTGCGCTACGGAGGTCGTCAATTAATCAGTTATTAATCAGTTTGTAGAAATTTGTCTGAGATTTTAACATCGACCCTAGCGGAAATTTCTGGTACTAAATTTTCTTAACATATGTAGGCAAGCGAAACGAGATAGCAACAGCTAAGAGGAAACACAGGGGTCTAACAGAGGTCCAAATTTTTTTTTCTCTCAGAATAACAGAAAAGTACAATCGTCATCACGTCTTGTTGTCGCTAAACGTACATTGTTATACTATAGTGATTGGTGTTATTACACATCGGATAAATTGCCTATTCATTTTGCATAATCCACAATAAATGATGTATATTTTATACTTTGTTTTAATATGGAATCACCTTTGTAAGATACATGTACTGATACATGTTTCTTTATTATACATATAAAATTTAACTAATTATATATTATGTTAGTGGCTGTTTTTCTAATTACTGGCATACGATGTCACTGGCCGACCTGGAGATAATTCAGAGCATTTTGAAAAGGACTCTATTGTATTAGCCCAGAGTTCTATTTTCAATGGTATGATTTCTCCGATCTTCCGAATTTCTAAGTGGAAAAACAGCTTCCGAAGCCTACGTTGTTTGCTATTATTTACAGCATTTAGTCTCTAGAAATTTCTAATTTCTATATGGTGAATTGTGCCATAGATTATAAGTAAATAGAAATAAATGTTAGATGTCATATATAACAGTATTTTCTATCGTAATGTCTAATAAACGCAGCTTTTTCATAATCCAGAGGACATACAACATGTTATATTAAGGTAATGGTTTTGATGTCATATTAAAAGTAGTATTAGTTTACGTTGCGACTTTCATTTTCACCTGTTCCAGTATATTATATTGCGCTATTGCGATTTTTTATACTTCTTATTTATCGCTTGTACCTCGTAATAGATACAACTTTTGTCGCCAATGCCGCGTTTCAATAACCTATTTAAAAGCACATAGCTTATTGAAACGCACCATAAATTATTTAAGGATAGATTCAGAATACACATTTACACACAAAATACAGAGACCGCGCAATTATCTTTTTTATTTTATTTTTAAAATCCATTTTGAATTACAATAAATATTGTAAACTCTTTAAATATAACAAGCTGTTACTTTTAAATATTTTATGACGTAACAAAAATAAAAAAATATTGTTATATGCATAGCCTAGTGCAGGAACCAATTTTAAAAACCATAATAATATGTACTTCTGTTACATATAATATTATCTTTTTGTGTTGTTTTTATTATTAATATTGTTAACAGAAGCTGTATGATACAATGCAATTCTTCTTATTCTTAACAAAAAAAAATATAATACAAGAATATGTTGTTTTTCCACTCATCCACCAACGGCAAGGCGATGACTCCCACAAATCACAAGCCGTCCCGGCATGTCGAAAACAGCCGATATAAAAATATAATATCAAAAAAAATATTTAAAATCGGTTCATAAACGACGAAGTTATCCCGCGAACAAACATATTAAAATAACATCTGGTCGAATTGAGAAACCGCCTCCTTTTTGGAAGTCGGTTAAAAAGGTTACTAAAGTGTATGATCGTTGTTAAAAAAACATGTCCCTTACTTGGCTTTACACAAGCTATAAGATACTTTATAAATGGTATATGATAGGTAATGTAATTTATAATGACAATTAGAGATGTAACGGATATCCGGTAACTATTCGGTATCCGGCCTATCCGGCCTTGTTTTCACTATCCGGCCGGATACCGGATAGTAGTACAGTATCCGGCCGGATACCGGATAGTAAAATTTTAAAAATCTTATTATTTTATATAGGCAAATCATACTCCAATAGGTTGTGGACACCGTTTATTTTTATAACCGCACATCAAAAATGTTTGTTTTATAAAAAATTGGCAAATTGTGATGAATAAATACCAAATTTTACGCGATAACACTCGAACGCCCCCGAGTCGACCCGATCTCCGGTTACGTGCGACCCGAATGCGCCTGAATATTTCCGATCTCGTTCACCGCGCCAACATTAAAATCAAACTTATTATTACAACGGGTGTAAAAAGAGCAGTCACTATAACTTTGGGATATGATTAAAGTACCTTTTCTCATTCAAAAAAATTTTTGCCTTATTGTTATTTTTGCGACAAAAAAATAAGAAGTAAAAAAATTTTTTTGTAGATTTTGACAAAAAAAAATATTTTCCAAAATGAGGAAAGGTAGTATATACAATCGTGTCTCAAAGTTATAGTTGCTCTTTTTACACACTGTAAATTATCAAAAGGCCGGATATCCGGCGCTCCGGCCTAGTAGCTTGCCGAGTATCCGGTATCCGGCCAAACTACTATCCGTTTCATCTCTAATGACAATAATGCAATGCGAAATTGTTTGTAACTCACTCACTCACAAAAATTGCATTTAATTAATTAATTTGCGCTGCGAATATTAAAAAAGAAATATAGTATCTACCTAATTTACATAGCCAGCTAGCTGTAAGTGCGATTTCTTGTTGGTAATAATAAAACAAAATATAACAACGAACTACTTTAATTTAAAAAATGTAATAGTTTCTAACAAACTCCTTTGTGTAGCCTGCGCCTTTATAAATGCGTCTTATTTCCAAAACATTATTATTGGGTAAGTGCAGTAAAACAAAATGCAGTTGTAAGAATTTTGTAAAAATAAAGGATATGGTAAAAAATCCATACCAAAGATATGGATTTTGTCAATATCGTAAAAATTGTGAAAATCCAAAGGTATGGATTTTTTAATCCATATAATCCATACCAAAGGTATGGATTTTTTACCCGGAGCCCAGAGTCGACAGCAACGTTTGCCAATTGGGTTCACATTAAAGGTTATAATTATATATAATGTCACTAGTGGGGCAAACTCGAAATATACGTCGGATGCAGAAATGAGGAGGAATAAAATGTAATATATTGACGATTTTATAATTAAATCAATGTTGATATCGATTCGTCATTGACATCATAATTAAGTCGATACTGACCAATATTTTACATTTTATTCCTATTAACAATTATTGTTACTCTGAGTAATTTTTAGACCATCACTATCACCGTTAAATAAAACATTTTAGTACCTATTATTACCTACCGACAAAATTTTAGCTAACTGAAAACACAATAAAAACTCGTCATCAAAACATCATTACTATAATGCATAATTTAAATATTTGCTAAGCGAATAAGTTGGAATAAACAATATAAAATTTGAATTTGACAGCTGTCTGTTCTCTACAAAAGAAGGCTGATTGGTTGAATGCGGTTTTATTCATAAACTAGCTAGATTGTATGTTCCTGTGGACTAGGTTACTCCATGACGTCGCCGTATTTATTGGTGGAGGCCGAGGGCGAAATGGGAGTGGGGCGGCGAACCGAGGGCAGCTGACCTGGGTCTACCCTGCAAAGTAAAAGACAAAATACGATTAAGGGCTGATTTTGCAACCGTCAGATAACTTTTGTCTTTCAAATAAACAAGTGACTTTGACATTTGTTTCATACAAAATCTGTCAAAGACATTTATTCCTCAGGTAAAAGTTATCTGACGTTTGTAAAATCGGCCCTTAGACACTTAAACATGTACCTAGTTTAAAATTTGAACTATGGTTTTGGTGCTTTTCGAGATTTGGAGAATGTTTTTTTTTAAGGACCAATAGAAACATTTTATTTACCTAGCCCCACTCAGCAAAGCGATTATATTGGTTCTTGAAACACGCATTCAAATGCAATTCCCTGCAGTGGTAACAGCTGTTTCTACTTCAGGGGAAGCCATAGCCTTTACATTGGGTAATGATTTAGCTATGGGGTTACTCCACCCCACTGTATTACAATGAACATGAGATGATTTCCTAGACTTAACCTAGAATATTGTCACTGTTAACTAATATTGTTTATTTTATACTAACTTGTAGGGATCTTTCCTCGCTTCTGAGTAGTCGCCGCGGTTCTTTTTCCGCAACTCGTCATATGACAACGACGGTTGCGCTGGCATATCGTCTTGGAGTGGCGGCATTAAGCCTGAAAATTTAACAGTTAAACGTTTCAATGACACATTCTTGTAGAATAATATTATCATCATCTTTTATGTTATTTATTTATTTATTTATTTACTATGAATAACCAACAAAAGTTACAATAATTCATCATATAAATACAATTATTAAGAAAGAGCTAATTGTACTTTTAATTACAGGTCATTTCATCATGCAAAAAGAAAATATAAATTAAATTAAAATTAGGTAAATTAAAATTAACAATTAAAAAGAATTACATAAAATTAAAATCAAATCATAAATAATAATAACAAATGATAGCGATGTCAATATTCGTAATACTTATTTTTTACACATACTAAGGCCAAACACATAATAAAATAAAATACAGTATAAAATTCAAAATAATAAATAAAAAATTACAAGACAATTAAGATATAGTGTTAGATTATGTTAAGCACCAATTAGTTTTTTAGTTTTTAAGAAGTAAATTGCAATTTTTTCGTTATACATTTCAATCATCCATTTGTCATTCATTAAAAATTTCATTTTCTGTCGCCAATTGTAAAAGCATGTTGTATTTCACCTGTCATTAGAACTCATTTTACCTATAAGTTATTGTTAAATATTTTTTTTTTATTGTACCGGATGATGTTCTGTTGGTGAATCAATAAATATAATAAAATAAAATATTTACACTTTTATTTATTGATATGTTAATACACAATAGTGTTAGTCTTTGTCTAATGATAGTGTTGATTTTATATATTTTATTACTAAATGCATAACAAAACCATCACATTGTTTATATACCTACTATAATAGAAGACAAAATTACAGATTGAGAAAGAAAATCAATTTGTGTTCACAATCTGTCAGTATGGCTATTATTGTGTAAACAAATCTCTTTTATATTATAGTTATGCTATGCATGGTGAATGATTAAACTATTGCTGCTATACTCTGACTTTTAATCGCAGCCTTCACATAAATACATACATTTCTATATTCCAGTTCAACAGATAAAATATAAAAGTAAACAAACATTTAGGGGTCTTGTGACTTTTCATAGACTTGAATAACAAATCTGTCTAATAAACATTATGTATCTGTTACATAACTTTATGTGATTAAAAATCAGAGTATAGATCTAATAAAAAGGAATGCTGGTTTATAATACCTTTTGGTTTATTAACCACATAAGCTTCATTTCTCCTAGTCTCGGCCTACATAAAGAGGCTGTATTTAGTGCTATAACTATACTATATAATATACCTAATAGAAGATGAACATTTGGGGGGTTCCATAATATTGACTGTTTCGAAAAAAATTATAACAACAAGGAACTGCTAGTTTTTGGTTTTTTAAAGGAATAGACTGGAAAATTATCACCATTAGATAATCTGTGTGTTGGTAAGTATCCATTAGTGGATATGTATCCATTAATAGAGCTGTCACAAGTGTCAACACAACATAAGCAATCCTGCCAGTTCCATGTTAGTACATTTTTGTGCCAAGCATGGCCACTAGAATTGTTCAAAGCAAAAAGTTTATTGAATACACACCAATGTCACCAGATCTGTATGCATCATCATTGAATTGAGGACGGTCTGTGTCTAAGTCCAAAGCATTTCCGGGGCCAGCATCAGAGTAGATGTCATCCGACGTAATGCCCAAAGTTGACTTGTGAGGGAACTTTGCCGATGTGGATGGTCTACAAAAACATAATTTATACTAGGAGACACACAAATCAGTGAATGTTAATAATATTTCAAGTATTTACTAACCCCCCTCTGCCCTCACGTCTGTCTCTCAGCAGTTGTCCTAAGTAGCTGTTGGGTAACGCCATCAGCTTCTCAGCACAGACTTGCTGATATGATATTTTTCCAATAAAATATCCAACTATTACAGCCAAAGATACCTTAGGATATGCTCCAAATCTAGCATTTGGTTTCAGATGACCTGCAAAATATTATAATATTTTATTAACCCAACCAAGAGTATGCCAGTACTTAAGCAAAAAATACTCTGTATGAGCGTTTAATTCTTTTACTTAACACAAAAAATGTTCCTAAGATTGAGCCATTTCAAGGCAAGGCAGAAAATATATGATAATGGTACTAAAAGATATAGGTAGTTAGTAAACTTGGTAAGGCAAAAAGAAATTCAAAAAATATACACATTGAATGAATGAAAATATTGTGTATAATGTCAAACAAAAACAATAATTATGATTTTAAAGTATTTTTCTTGGTTTACTGCCAACACTGTTATTTCGTAACAATCTGTTATTAAAGATTAAGTATTTTAGGTTATTTTGAGAGGATGCAATAAATTAGATGTTTGTGTACACCCAGCATAGAATCAATATCATTTTAAATGTTATGTGAGTCTAACGTGGTGCTAATTTTATACCTGACCTTTTTGGACACCGAGATAGGTGGCAAGACCGAGAACAGTGGCCAAGGGTGCGGAGCGCTTAACGAAGCTATCCGAGTTACATTCCTTGAGGACTCGCATCTCCTCTGCGGAGAACTTATATTGCCCCTGTAGGACCGTACAATTAGATACTGCTCACATACCTACATCCAAACAAATTCATCACGTAAAACAATACTTGCCGGCGGCATAGGACCAGCGGGTTGAACTCCAGCAACGCCACCATCTTCGTACGCAAACCTTGGGTTTTCCATTTTTAATGAAATAATATAGAGAGAACTCGCAGTTTAATATTAAAGGTTTAAGTGCAAAAAAATGTTTACACTTTTCGATAGGTGCACCGTATTTTTTTATTTCTTTGATGACAGTTCTGAGTTCACACAGTTCACACTTCACAGTTGACAACAAGTTGACATTTGACAATTATCTTTTTTAAATAGAAAAAATAATAATGTACACAGAATGTCGACTATACCTAAAACGCTCGCCTGTAATATTGGTAGTTTTCCAATTATAGCACTAGAGCGCATTATGCGGCATAATGCTTAATATTGAATGTTTCAACTACAGCAACGCTTCGCACAGTCGAGCACTCTCAAAAGTAGTGTTTTCGCTTGATGCGTGCAATGGATACCAACTCAGTGACAGAAAATTAACAAGTGTTTTTTCTTTAAGTTGACATTGATCGGAATGTTTTATTTATATTATCTTTAGTAATATTATTTATTGGTGACAAAATTTTTAGAGCTTTCATTTCGTTTTAGGTTTTTGTAAATAATCAAAGTTAATTAAACCTGTGTTAAAAAAATTAATATAAATATGGATGAAGGTACAAGCATTAATTTTTTTTTATATTCCACATTTAAAATGTGAATACAATTTCATTAAAAAGTATATAATTCTTTTAGAACTCATTAAAAAAAAATACTTAAAACAAATGTTAATTAAATAATCAAAATCAAAATTACTTAAAATAATCGTAAACAGTTCTCATACAAATAATTATTAATACCACTTTATTGCATGCCTCTTATGCGAAGCGTTGTTTACACATTAATGAGGTTATTGCTAACTCTATGATTTTTTTTTTCAATACTGTAATTAGCGCACTCTACTGGTGCATTTAAAAACTAATTCACGTTCCAATTAAGCTTCAGTATAATTCAGCATTGTGCGCCACTGAGTCGCACAATGCTTTGTAATTGGAAAACTACCATTATTACCTTTTAAAATGTTAATAAATAATTTTAGATTTAATGAAATGTATGTTTTATGTTATTTTAGACTTTATCGGTTAGGACTGCAGTATCTACAGACTGATAATTATTTTAATGTCATACCTAGAACAATAATTATTCCAAATAAGGACAAATATTAGGGTCCAGCGACTAGTGTTGCATACTAGCATTACTGGCCGTCGTGATTAAATAATAATAGTAGGCGGATTTAACACCACGGGACACGGGACTGTGAGTAGCTAATAATGTAGGCATGGTAAACTGGGTAAACATGAATTTTATGTGCGTAAATTGTGCTGATTTGTAAGTACTTGGGTGCTCTGCTACAGTAAGATCTCAAAAGACATTTTAGGTCCTTTTTTATTTACAACAACTGTAAGAATAATAAAATTGTTACTGTTGTTTGACAAGTTATAATTATTATAACTTGTCAAACTTCTTAGATAAATCACTGACTCACTCACTCACTTACTTACTTGCTGACCGATCATCAAAAGTATTAGGCAGCATTTCTATCAGACATATAAGCTTCAAATTCGGAATGCAATGGACTATTCAACATTAGCGCGTTTAAACAAACAAACTCTTCCGCTTTATAATATTAGTATAGATAGTATATATTAAAATCAAGCTCAGAGTACTAACACTATAATATCACTTAGGTTAAAAGCAGAAAGCGGACGGCCGTCAATTACGCATTAATGAGCATGGTCACCTGATGGGAAGTGAGTCTATTAGTGTTCACAACAACATCGCGGAAGCCGTGGGTGTGGAGAGATTGCTATTTATAACCGCGTTTTATCCTCGCCTAATAAAACTGAAAACTGATTTGAAATTTATTACCTACTTACCCCTCGTTCCAGTTGCTAAGTGTAGCTAAACGAAAATGACGTTTTTTCGTTCACATTCCGTTTTTTATGTATAATAATAATATAATAAATAATATATATCCGAAGAACTTGTGTTACAGATACCAGACAGCGGAAATAAATATTCAATACTTACTTTTTTACTATACATATATTTAAGATTTTTATTATATTAATACACAAATTTAATACACATCCATGACCCGGGAACATTGAAAACTTTTTGTTCCCTTGGCAGGATTCGAACCTGCGACCTCTCGGTCGAGCACCAACGCGCTAAACCACTGCGCTACGGAGGTCGACAAATGTATGAACCTAGGGCTGGAATGTACTCCTAGTAAATACCAAGAATAACCTAGTCCGTACCTACTTACTACCTTATCCAATAGGAATAATTATGCAATAAAAATAGTGCTTCTATTACTTTTAGGGTGTTCCCTAATGCCTCATTTACATTCAGCTTTAGTGAGCAGGGAAGTGGGCAGGAAAGTGGGCAGAACGAGTATGTAAACTTATACTTCTCATGCCACTGCTAATGACACTCGCGCTGCCCAGCGCTCCCCAAAAGAGCGGTTTTTGGTGCGGACTTCAAAGGACCGGCAACGCGAGCCATTGCCGGAACTTGAAGACGAATTGAGAGGAAGGGCAGTATGTAAACACATATATCCCTCGATCCTGCCGCAGCAGTATTAAGGGAATTATTGCCGGCAGCGCGAGGAGCAGCGATAGAGGCTGAATGTAAATGGGGCTTATAACATGAGAGAAGTCATCGTTGTTGTTGTTTTGTTGCTGGACAATAAGCCATAAGCTTCTAGTTTAAAGGAAAGAGAGGGATCTTCGAAATACAATGCTTGTTCACCGGGTGTTTCGGTTTGAATCACGTATTCAAAAATCACTTGTTTTTTATGAAATAGTAGTAAGTACAGATAGACACCGAGGTATGGAGGGGGTTAAAAATCGTAAAAAGTGGTCCCTTAGTGGTTTGCAGTGTGTCCAAATTCCCTTAGACGCAAGTTGACTGGCAGCTGACTTAACTGATTGACACGTGGAAAAACCGACAAACGCAGATAACCTCGTAACTGTACATCGAGTTAGTTATGTTTATACCTGAATCTCGGGGAAAGAGAAGAGAGCGTATTGCATTTGCAGCTCTTCTGGTGTTGTGGATTCAAGGAGAGTTAAAGTTGTTTTTGAAATTAGTCATATAAAGTCACCTACCATTTCTCACTGCGATATATGTGGTCGTCGCGAACAGAGTACTGAGCGGCAGACATCTACCATAGAAACTCTCCCTGTCACACTCCTCCAGGGTCCTGATCTCCTCTTGAGTGAACTTGTAGTAGCCCTGAAAAGATACGGAGCCCGAATATTAACTACCATATACTTTTGACAGATATTGGCCATTGTAAAAAGAGTTTAAACAACTATAACCCGACTATAAAGGGGTCTTAAAGATCGCAAGTATTTTATAAATTAAAGTCTAACCGCATTCTGAACGACAAATTAACGATCAAACCGGTGTTCCAATCTCTAATCACTTGATTGATCGTTGAAACCAGAAAATAATTCGGATAGAAAATGCATATTATGTACAAAAATGGTCAAGGTAGAGCCGTGGCACCAGTCGCACCTGCTATAATCTCTTCTACCGTATTTCGATGTGACCTAACGTGACGCTTAGACATTATTAGCTTTACCCTTACCCTCGGTTTCTTAAAAAAAATCAACGATCAATCAAGTAATCAGAGATTAGAACAGCGGTTTGATCGTTAATTTGTTGTTCAGAATGCGGTTAGACTTTAATTTATAAAATACTTGCGGCCGAAAGGAGACATAATATATCTGGGTATAGATAGGTGCTCCCCCCTTAGCACGCCTGTATCCTTTTCCTGAAATAATTCAGGCCGTATTCATCCCCTTAACACTTCGTAGTGGATAAAACTATAAGTCTGCATATTCCTGCTATCAAATTCCAATACTTTCGACACTGATTATTATCTATAACTGAACATGTTTATGTAGACGTGGGATTGTTCAAAATCTTAAAATCAAAAATCTTAAGTTACTGTAGTAACTGAAGATTTTTAGACTTAGCGATTATAAGACCCAAGAAAAATAATTCTAATCCCTTGATATATTCCTAATGACTTGCCATAATCGGTGGTTTCTCCTGTACGTATCTGACCGGCGGACGGAACATCTTGGATATTAAGGAAAGGAATCTGTGGTCTTCCTGAGCTTTTGTGTTGTTTGCCATGTTGTTACTTATGAACTATATCATGATTTATAAAACTTTATTACTTTAATTTTGTAAAAATTTTTAGGGAAACAAATAGACCTATTTGTTTACATTCTGAGTAGTGTTCATCGTCAACGAAACATTTTGAAAGTGTGATAACTGTCACCGGTGTCTTATTTTTTAAAAGATTTTATGGCCTGGTAACGAAAAACAGGATTATAAAAAAACATGACTTGTTTTTTTTAAGATTTATATTTCACTATACAGAGTATACCATAGTGCTATATCATTCTGTAATTTACTTTAAGTAAAAGTATAATACTTATTTACACAAAAAACTCCTTAAAAATAACATATTAAATTAAAACTATTTTATTTATATATTATTATTATCTAAACTAGTTTATAGTTAAACAAGTAATAAAAAAGGCTATATGTAAAAAACTATATCTAAATCGGCGGCCGCTGGTAATGTACCCAAAAGACTGGCAGTATTACCTCGCTGTATCGCTAAACTGTTACGTTGGCCGAGGTAAGCGCCAGCCCTTGGGTCGTTTGTCTTTTCCGTGAGTCTTTTAGAAAGGTCTTTCAAAAGGCGTTTAGCACTGGGACCCCATGGACCCAAAGTTTCGACACCAAAAATTTTTTTTTTAAGAACTATAACTTAAGGAGGTTACATAGGTATATATGGTTACGATACACCGATAGGTATAGGTTTTGGCACGGCACGTTAGGTTCCGTTTTTTAATCTTAGACTTAAATAATGGGTTTATACGGTACATAATATTATTAACATAATGATGTCCTTTAAAAAACATTAATTATGTCAAATCGACAAGATCTGTCTTTAAAAATGTCAAATTTCCCGTCAAAACTCACCGCTATTAAAATCATAGAAAAAATTATTTTGTTAGTCTTTGTAATCATTTATTGAATCGCAACACCTTTTATTGTTATGTATTTTATGAAAATTATTCGCCAATGAAGAAAATATGGATGTTACTCTCGTATTCATTCTTCTACTTGCATCGATCAAAACCACAGTATCATACAGAGATTATCCAGCATCTCGGATGCCTGATTATGGTTTAGATTATGATATGAAAGAATCAAGAGGAGTACACTCAGATGATTCTACACGTCATGAACATGCTGATGATGAAGATTATAAATACGATTATGAAAGTACGTTATTTTTCAATTTAATACATCTTTTACCAAAAATTACTCCATCTGCAGTTTAATGACTAAATTATTTTTAGGTGCTACTTCAAAATCACCAAAAGAATTCTACGTTGAAGATACAACCCAAGATAATCCTAAAAGACGTTTACCCAAAGTCATGAGAATCGATATGGACAAGACACGAAACAGAAGACGAAAGACATTCAGGCATGAAACTACTGAGCTCGAGAGCGAAGAGGATAGAGAAAATAAATACAGTCTTGGCCGTGATATTGATCATGATGTTGATAAAGATGATTATCCACTAGAGGATGACGATTATAAAGAAAGTCACGAAAAGGAAACGAGCCGTTATAATATTATGAGAGAATCAGTTAATAGGAAGGCTAGAAGAAAACCGAGGGATAGACCCATAACAGTTATTTCACCTGAGGTTGAACATGAAGGTAACTTCGAAAAAAACGTCAAACTAAATATGAGAAAAAATAAATTACAGAGAAATTCCGACAAAGAAGACATCGCAAAAAAAATAGTAATTGAAGCATTTGATGACATGAAAAGGGTAAATAATTTCAAGGAAAATCACCCTCTAATAATCAGACAACCAGGTAACTAATCATTTAAACTTTACCTAAATATATTTTATAATATTTTAAACTAGCATTA
Organism: Celastrina argiolus; assembly: GCA_905187575.2. Classification (NCBI taxonomy): domain Eukaryota; kingdom Metazoa; phylum Arthropoda; class Insecta; order Lepidoptera; family Lycaenidae; genus Celastrina; species Celastrina argiolus. The sequence continues at coordinate 20,336,614 of LR994583.1, forward strand.
GCCAGTTGCCCTACCCCCGGAAATAACAGTACGGGAACACTATACATTTTTCAGGATAAAATATAGCCTGCATTTGATTTAAACTCTATCCCATTAAAATAGCAAATTTCATCAAAATCCGTTTTGTATTATTCCTGTATTATTTGCGTGAAAAATTACACAATATAGGTATTAAATATTACATAAAGGTCCATCCATCACTAATTTTCATTTATAATTATAGTACCTGGTAGGATTTGGAGCTAGGTTTAGGCAACTAGAATTATATGTGTTCTCAAACTAAGATTTTATTCACTCTAGTGATGTCATAACAACAATAAAATATTATTTATTTACGCAAATCCTAATTTTAACAATGTTATTGACAATAGTATAGACTCTAGTATAATGTTAGGTTTCTTTGTATTCAGTAAACAGAACCGAGTTTGCAAGTCCCAGTCATTTGCAAGTCGCATACCGACGAGCCAAAATTGATGACACAACCCCCGTATCATTAAAAGTCTCGGACATTACCCTAAATTTACCCCATAACACGACTCTAAAAATGGAAGTGGCAAACAAAAGCGAGCTTTCTCTAGCAGAACGATCACGACTGTCTATCCTCAAAAAGGTTCTAAAGAAAGAGAATTCGAACGTAACAAAGACGACCAAACCACCGATTTTGATGCAAGTTACGAACAACATGCAAACAGTAGTGCTAGTGGAGTCAAATAATTTAGAGAACGAGATAAAGAAAGTTAGGAGAGTCATGGACGATAATCCAGAAGTTATAGAACGGGCCAAAAACCTGATGCGTCATAAGCTCGTAGCTAATGCCAAAGACATTGAAGATCTAACAGCAAATTGGGATGAGATGGTCTGTGATTATATCGACCTCAATCTTTTGAACTCAGCATCATCCAGAATTTGCGTCAATTTGTACTGTCTGAAATTTATTATGTTTGTGATAATATTTAAAATTTATTCATATTTTTGTTGTTTTTTTATTTACCTGTAGATTTAAAAATCCTCTTAATGTCTAAACATTTCTTAAAAATATTTACGTCTTCTTGGCAATGAAACAATGAAATCATAACAACGCATAGGTTGCTCTAATCGTCAGAAAAATACTGAACTCATCTTAAGATACAGTACATACACACTTAAATAAGTATTAATCTACTTTATTTGATGAGAGATGAGACAGATTTTAGGAACGATCTAGAAAATTCCTCGAAATATCTTCAAAAAAATATCCTCCGGCTATTGCATTTCAATATTTTTCAGTACTTTCCTTTTCTTAATTTTAAGACATATGCCCGCGAATGTCTGATTTTATATAAAAACATCTTAACTATCTATAGCAAATATTATCATCGATAGTTAAGATTTTAAGAGTGTGTGTAAAGTAGATTAGATTGGATGGAGTCGAATTGATTGTTTGTTTGCATGGAGTAGGCCCGAACTACTCGATTGATTTTGATGAAATTTGATACAGATAAAGAATAAGCCACTGGGAATAACACAGGTTACTTTTTAATGCGGCAATGCGGTATTTTCTATTGCGCGTACGAATTTGCGCGTACCATAATGTCTAGTGCTAGGTTTACTTGTACCTATACTATTAGCAAGGACCAATTATACATTGTATTGGTCTAATGGTATTAGTAATAGTTAGGCCACGATTAAAATATTGTCGAGAAACGTCATTATTTGGTACATCGCCTGTCATTTCCGTAGAAAAACGAAGATAGCCGAGCACCATTCAATTTTATTGTGCATGTATCGCAGTACTATCTGAAAGTATTTTTACTCGAGTACAGCGCAACAAAAAGGAAGAGTAATGATTTCGGCAGTATATGTAGGTTAGTTTGTTCTACTGCACCGCAGCGCGAATGACTGATCCGATTTATTCGAGACATGTATATATTTATAATAGCCTGATTAACATAGACCCGAGTATTATATCTTTATAGAAAAATATAGCGCTGCGTCATCATCCACGCAAAATTGGATTTAGCAGGGACCGTACATTTTGCCGCAATAAAAAGCAGCCGTTATTCCCCGTCGTCTAATTTATGTTTGTGCAAAATTCCATCAAATCGGTCAAGTAGTTTTTGACTCTATTCAACTTGACTTCGTGCGAAAATCCGCCATTTTGAAAGACTTTTCCAATAAACAAACTCTTCTAGTTTAAAATAATTATAATATGATATACATGTGGTTATTATATTTTAGACGATACAACAAAACCAGAATTGATCGCGGCTCGTGAGCTCAGCGAACTGTTAGGTCATCGTCAGAGAAAGGAGATTGCCGATAAGTACCTCCCGCGGCTGCCATCCACCTTCTCACCACAAGCTGTAGACCCTCTAATGGAGAATGAATGGAGTAAATTCATCAAAACTAACAAGGCATCACAACTTGATTTGCCTCTACACGCTGTTTTATTATTAAATTATTTCATTTGTTTAAATTAAATGTCTTGTTTTTTACCACTTCTATTTACAAACTTTTATTTTTCCCTGTACCCATGTGTGTTAACTTGCAAGTGATATTTCCCTTGGTTTAAAAATAAGGATTGTTAACTTGTTAAGTGTTTTTTTTAATACACATATAATAATATGTCCTATAGAACATGCTACATCTCTACTAACAAAGGTTTATAATGCTCATTACTTGTTAAGCTACCCAGCAGTATTCATAAGAAAAATGTCAAGGTTAAGAAACATGGAACCAACAATACTAATTCTTCCTTAGATGATCCTGTCACTTGATATCTATAGATATTTGCCCAGTATAAATAGGTCACGCAAACTAGAGTGAGATAATTAAGTTGTTAAAAAGGTAAAACAAACTCAGCCCCAGTGGGCAGTGAGGCAGTATATAAAAACCAAGGTTCAAAATTACAGTTACAAGGATGTCCATTCAAAATTGCCCAAAATTACAGTTTAAAGACTTTGTAATTTCTTCCGACTTAGGCACTTTTATGTTGAGCATTTGTTTATTCACTCATTATATTGATTTATTATAGGATTTTCATATTTAACTATCAATTAACACACAAATTAAATGGCACTAACGACTCGCAATAATTTAATAACTATTTTAATAATGAATCTGGAAACGGTCCAATTCGAAAAGCATTCATCTTCGAAAATTTTACTCCGATATTTATGACAGTAATTTAATTTTGAACTCATTTTGTTATTACATTTGCATTGTGGTATAACAATTATTACTATAAAGATAACTGTTTAAGAAATATCAGCTGATTAATTGAACTAGAGCTCGCCGTGAGGTCGAAATTCGACAAGTAATTTTAAAATGAAAAGCGACAATCACAGTAGGAACACTAGAAATAAGCACAAGCTAGATATACCGGTGATCAGAATGAGTAAAGTTAGTAAAACAAAATGTATACGCCTTTACAATATAATCCCAAATAACGTTCAGAGGCTCCCTATCAATAAATTTAAAAATGTAGTTAAAGAACGTCTGTGTGCTAAAGCTTATTATAAGGTCAATGATTTTATTGACGATTGCACACCTTGGGAATAAGATGGCCACATGCAAGGTTACCTCAATGTACTTTATGTACTCTGACTTTTGTTATAATATATAGATTAATATTTACATTGTAAACATATTATGTATACACTTTTTAAAAAAGAACGATTTTCCATCTTTTTGCTAAAAGATGGCCCCGTCCGAGTTTCTTACGCCGGTTCTTCTCGGCGGGCTAGGGTTGAACCGGTAGACTTAGCCTTTTTGTTGACTTTCCGAAAAAAGCTTGTTAAGAGGAAACACCACGAATTTTTTTCCATACAAAAATAGAGGTCTAGGGGGCTTCTATTTCCTCCCTGGATAATACCTCTAAAGTAACTATTGTTTTCCTGAATATTTATGGATATTGTTTGTACGTCCCTATTTTTTCCTTTTTTTAATAAATTAATTATTTAAAGAGATATGGACGTTTAAAAACCTAAAAAAATGGCCAGACTGTCCGCTATGTTTAAATATCTAGGAAACAGATTTGGCTACAATAAACAACAAAATCAAAAAATAGGAACCTAGCTCAATTCTTTTTTTAGCTAATACAGAAAAAAATATTTAAATCGGTTAAGTCTTGAAGGAGGAAACAGGAATCCCCTAAACGTCGATTTCTGGTAATTTTAATAGGTAATTTCAGTCCAAGTTGCAGTTGTCTCTATCGCGCTAGTGCTGGCTAGCTAAGGCACTGCGAGACAGAAATAGATTTTATAAATACCTATTTTGTATTTCTCTCAACCGTGGTGTTTCCTCTTAAGTTTTATAAAATATTTTGAATTTGAATTTAAATCAAGGTAATGTTTGTTCCAGTAGAAAAACGCTGATGCGCTGATAACAAAGAAAACTGCGTAGATTTATTATAGATTAGGTTAGTGGACCAATAAATAAGTGCACAACAACTTTACACTTTATTATTATTTATAAAAAGAACGTGATTATTTCCCAAGTTCCTGCCAAGATAATAATTATATTATTATTTATTATACCTAATACTAGCATCATCTACTGGTAGAGTCACACAATTTTTAAATGACCATAAAGCAAAACATTTAAGTTACTATGCTTATTACTTAAGATGGCGCAAGTAGCGCTATATTGAACGTTAGACAATTACTTATGATAGATAAGTATGGACACAAAGTAGATAATATAAGTATTAATTATATAATTATAATATTATTTATACTAATATTATAAAGCGGAAAAGTTTGTTTGTTTAAACGCGCTTTTCTCAGGAACTACTGGTCCGATTTTAAAAAATATTTATTTGTTGAATAATCCATTTATAGACGAAGGCTTTAGGCTATATAACATTATGCTGCGACCAATAGGAGCGAAGCGTCAGTGAGAAATGTTGCAAAAACGGGGAAAATTATTAATATTTGGGGACTTTCGTTTCGTGCGCTGCATTAACGGTTTAAGGGCTGATTTTTCAATCGTCAGGTAACTCTTATCTGTCGAATAAACAAGTGATTTTAACATTTATTCCATACAAAATCTACCAAAGTCACATATTTATTCCTCAGATAAAAGTTATCTCAAGATTGAAAAATCGGCCCTAAGTCACTCAAAAACCGCGGGAACGAAGTCGTGGGCACAGCTGCTAGTATATAATAAACATGTGTGTATGTGACTAAGGCCGTGTTTCACCAAGCAATGTTAAAGTTAACGCCATGTTTAATATCATGTTATCCCTCTCGTATTTCCTGTCAATGAATGAGAAGGCATGGTATTTTAACATGGCGTTAACTTTAACATTGCTTGGTGAAATACGGCCTAAACTTTTAAAAGGTCCTCATAAAGTTCTTGTGTCTATTCCAGAGGATTCAGGAATAGTTTAGATTCACAATATGTCCCGATAGTTGGCGCTAGGTACTGTTTAAGGCGGTGCGGTGTTTGCGGGACATCTAGTCTTCAAATCTGAAAAATGTGTTCGCCAACCCGTCTGCCAAGCGTGGATGAATGCCGAGGTTGGAATGAAATACTTTTGGGGAGGCTTAATGTCCAGTTCTGGGCGTCAAAGCTAAAATTCGCGTGAAAAAGTCACAAACATCCGTCCATCCTCACAAAGTCACAAACATCCGTCCATCCTCACAAACTTTCACATTTAGTCCCGATTTCACCAATGCTTGTTAGTGTTAAAGGTTTTGGTAAAATATCATGCCTTCTCATTCATTAACAGGAAATATGAGAGGGATAACATTATATTGAAGGATTAAGAAAATCTATACCAAGTATACTTAATAATAATTTGTCTGACAGACAAAGAAAGAAATATGTAAATAAATGTACTTTTAATATAATATTTTACAATTTTTACATTTTACATTCATCGCTGACTATGCCGAGCGTCCACGCAATAATTGGTGACCGAATTTTTGTAGGTACCAAATCTAACATACTAATTGCAATTAAGTGTTTTAAATGTATTTATTTTATTGAATATATAAATTAAAAAAAAGGTCACTCACTTATACAAAAAGTCGGTTAGTATTATTATGAAGGACAAAACCGATTATCGGTCCTACAAAAAGTAGGACGTGGTCGGACTATAGTAAAAAAAGTACGATCATTAGATCACTAGAGAGGTGCCTGGAGTTGTACCTATGTTTCGATTTTTCGAACTCCATCTAAGGCTGAAATTAATGTTTATTATTTTGTGAGTATAAGCTTCATCTACACTACTTGCGAAATTCCTCGGCGAATTATTCGTGATAATTTGGCAACAGTCCGAAGTGTGACACTACACTACTCGCGGAGTTCCTCGGCGAAGTACTCGAAATACTTTGGAAACAGTTTGAAGTGCGACACTTCACACTACACTACTCGTGCAACTTCGGGTCCTTTGACTCGGTACCAAAAACCGACAACAAATGGAAGTCACCCGAGGCGAATTAAAGTTTGACGAGGTAAGCCGAAGTGCCTCTCTACACTATCCTATTCGTCTAACTTCGTTTAACTTCGCGAGTAGTGGGGAGCCGGGGTAAGGTTGCCATCCGTCAGGGTTTCCCCGGATTTGCCCTACTTTTGAGGGCGTCCGGGTAGCGTCCGGACCGGACGGCTGATATCCGAATTTAGATTTTATTGTAATTTCCATTTTTGGATTTGGTGAGGCATACATTTGTTGGTTTTGGGCTCCAGAGTCCGGGTTTTAATGAGTTATGTCCTAGTTTTTAAATTTTGAAGATGGCCCTATATGAGTAGGAACGAGTTAATAAAAGTGATAAAGAATATTGTGTCGATGGCTCCAGATTAGAGTTTAACATAGTACCTAGGTAAATCTTAAAATCGTCAATAAGTTATAGTTATAATCGTAACAAAAAAGAGTATAGAAACTAAATAGATTTAAATTTTATAATGACATGGATTTTGAATGTATTACTGTATAAAGCTGAACCTCATTTAAAACAAAATCCATGTCATAATAAAATCTAAAATTATTAACTTTTTTAACTCAACTGAAAAGTTGTAGGTTGTGAAAGTAAAGCGACGAAGTATTGTTTATTCTATTCTTCTCATTTATCAATTTTATATCTGATTAAAATTGATAAATGAGAAGGTATAACTTAGGCACAAAGTATTGTATTGCTAAAAGTATGAAACGTGTTAAAAAGTAAGTCTAACAAACATAATTATTAATATTTCAAAGTAAAGTTCTTAGTAAATCATTACTTATCATTAAATTAAAATAACTATTCATGTTCCCATAATATTTTCGTTTGTATTTTCATATAAAATAATCCCACGAATAATTTGAATATAATTATGCTTATTAGCGTTCGCGTTTTGCGTTTACTCAAATCATTGTTTTGTATTCAGTTTGTTTCTTACCAAGTCCATGACCTAACACCCTATAAAGCAGCTATGTCGGTAATATTTTATTTTCTGACAGTTATCAATTATCGTTATCCTAAGTAGTTTTGAATACTATTTTAAAAATATAATTTTTGAATAGAGCGCCATCTAGTGATTAAAAAATAGTTCCCGGTTTGAAACAAAGATGGCGCCAGCGGTTGAGCGGTGCAGTGTGAGGATTGATTGAGGAGTGCGCGGTGGGTGGGAGGAGCGGGGGGGCGGGAGGTCGGCTGGCGCTGCAGGCGGCCGCCGTCGGCTCAGTACTTGATGTTATTTATTCGCCGCGCGAGCCGCGGGCCGGAGGTCGCTCGTGGAGTGTTGCGGGGCCGGCTTCCCCCGTCCCGTGTTGTTATCGTACCTGCCGGTGTTCTAAGTGATTATTATGAGCGACAGGGACAGGTCGTCACCCTCCCTCACGGACACCCCGCTGAAGACGTACATAGGCCGGCACGACGACGACTACCCATTGATAAACGGAAACGGTGAGTGCCGAAGGAGCGAAGTTCAGGTGTCGGATTGTCTGTGGACGATCACGCGCTCGCCGCCGCGTGCTCGCGGGCCAGTGGGTCACAGCACCCTGCTATAGTAATTCACACCCGCACTGTTTGCCGCATTGTCTCGCTTTCGATCGCCCCCCTCGGAACTGTACGTGGAGCCGCGCTGTTCCCACCGGATTATCCTCGTGCTGTGGTGGTGAGTCGGCGCCGCGGACGGTGCGGTCCCAATTCAATCGATACCCTGTGACCTTAGTCTTTAACTTGGCGTTACTTTTTCGGATACTTTTTTGCCCGACTACACATTTGACACAGTTCGCGAGCGGGGAACAAAGCCGATGATTAGAGCCCCAATGTCACTTGAAGAGCAGCAACTGTGTGTGTAAATGCGGTAGTGAGGCGTCTGCGATGGATTAGTTATAGTTCTGTCTGAAACTATTCGTGCGAGCGAGGAGAGTTTATTTATTGTACTAAATCGGAATTCGCGGAGGGAACTCGTAAATAATCTTCGGTACAGTTTAAAGTTTCAGCCACCGATAACTAAATTTAACCTGGCTTCCGCTTGTCTTGAGTATTTCAATGTGCTTCTGGCATTCCAAGGAAAACAACATTTTTAACTATAGACCGACTATAATTAGCAGGAGAGGAGTTGATAACATTGTATTTTAGGTCAGTAGTTATCGTGTCGTATCGCATAATCATTCTTTACTTTGAATGTAGGTTCACGACGAACGAGTAATGAAAACGAAACTCGTAATAGTTGTCAATAATACGTAATAGAGGAAGGTCATCAGTCAATACGCTTTTAAAATATTTTTTGTCGCGACGCGACGCGTCACACAATCAAGATAGCGATTACTGTCGGTATTGGAAATACTCTTTATACCGCAGCACAGACAATAACATGCTACTCTTGCTTTTCACATGAGGAAGGAAAACCGCGGATATACATACTTTACCTATCTTGTATAGGTATTATGTTTTAATGCGGACTTGTAACGTAAAAATGTAACGACTTTGAAAATTGAAAGTGGTTTTATCTAAACATAATATTATTTGAATTAGAAGAGGAAGATATGAATTTTATTTGCATAATGTTTGGAATGTCAATTCAAATGAGGATATATTCTTATCTACATATTTTGTCTCTTGTCTGGATTATTTTATAGATCTCCAGATGTAGAGTAGCGAACGTAGGTAATGTATACTTTATCGGTAATTATAAAAAAGTTAAACAATAATCAAATGTCATATTAATGTCAAGTATGTTGCCTTGATTAGTGTAAAATCGTCAAGGATCCAATTATGTGTCACGGAAGTTAAATTCGATATCTTTTTAAATTTATAAACAGTAGTTAACATAACTAGTTCAGGGGGAATTGTATGGCTAAATAATTAAGGAAAAATAAATAATAAAAATAACTACAAAATATTTTATTATTATAGAACTAGGTTGTGTTTTTTAAACAGCTAATATTTCGAAAATATACTGGCATAAGACATTTTTGTTCGAGAATTATCGTGCGATTTCCCATAGTAAAAAAAAATGTGGCGTTTGTGAATTACATTATAATTTTATGTAAATACTAGCTGTGCCCGCGACTCCGTACGCGTGGAAAAGTAATTTAGGGCAGTGTTATATTAAATCTGTTTTAAAAATATTTTTAGTTATAAAAACTGTCGTCGAGGTATTTAAAAAACTACTTTATGTTGACAATTCCTACTACCAGCTTGACAAACGACCGTGTACAATTACTATAATGCGAACGGGACTGCTTGATAGTACGCTCACATACACGACGAACATCTAGTAGCGCCGCAGCGACTGCAGACGATGATCGTTTCCACACCGACGCTGCTGGTGTGGCGACAATGATATTAAGGCAGCGCGCCGCAAAATTTTGCGGTCTTTTAGCCTTTAGGTGCGTAAGTCCGACTCGCACTTGCCCGGTTTTTTATTTATTAATAACCAAACATGTAGGTACTGATTATAAATCACTTCACTGTTAAAGTACTGATTTTATACAGAAAAGTAGCAAAATATAGAAAGTCCCAAAAGAAAGAAAACAAACCTAAGTTGTACCTAACATAAAAACCATTCGGTCCATAATAAAAACTAAGAAATAAAAATATCAAGAAAAACATAAATCTAACTTATATTGACATAACTTTTTTAGATTAACTGTAAACACAATACTTTTCGCTAATCAAAATTCTATGTATTATGCAGTTATCGAATACATAATTTGGACAAAGAAGACTATAAAAATGTACAGTAATAGTAGGCTGTAGTATGAATTTTAACGGACGGAATGAGAACTATAATATACAATGCAAAATAATATTATACATTGCTAATGATGCACGCTGAGTATAACTCTCGGATAACGTATTGTATAAATGTAGGTACCTACTCAACTTTGCTATAATTGTATTAAAAGTACGGCATTTGGCGTATAGATGTCGCTATTATGGTCTGCTCTGTATCGCGCTATCGCTTGTAAGATAGATTTGTATATGAGAATACTCTATCAATATTATGATATTTGGCAAAAAAACCCATAATAATCTGTTAACACATATCCAGGACAGGCCGCAAAAGGCTAGAATTTCAAAAGGTATCTCGATTGGAATCGAGTTGTATCAACAGTTTTCCCCTGTAACACAGTTTAGTAACTATCAAGATGTTTTTTAACGTATGTATATATTATAAAATAGAAAAAACAAAATAAATATATTTATGAAAATCTTAAAACTGTTTTTAAGATTCCTTACCTCAAAAGGAAAAAACGAAACACATATTATAAGATCATTTCTATGTCCGTCTGTCTGTCAAGACCCTTTTACTCAGAAACGCGTGTAGGTATCAAGATGAAAATTATATAAAATACTCAGGATACCTACTGTTCCTTGAAGCAGTGAAAAAATCAGACTTCTTAGCCAATGCAACCTAAGCTAAATTTCGTCATTTTCGACACTCGTAAGGGAATCAAAACCTAAAGGTTACTTCCCGTGAACTCAAAATCATAAAATTTGAAACCAAGCAACGTCTAAAACCATACGTTTTTAGTAACATTATATAGATAGTAAAAATATTTTGATTTTTTAAAACTTAGTACCGTTTGTCACGAATGTGTATAATTGAAACTTATAAGAAATACTTAGGTCTCTAATATATTCAAGCTGTAACCAAATCAAAATTCTATGTCAATCAGGTTTGTATGGAGCTATCGGTGCGCAAGTCCAACTCGCACTTGGCCGGTTTTTATTTATTTACTTATTACTAACCTACGCTAACAAATATGTATACAGTACCTACTTATCACAAAGGACTTTACAGTAAAAGTACTAACTGATTTTATACAAATAACTTTCGTAATAAACTCAAGAAAAAAAATCTTAGATTGTCCCTACCTAGCAAGCCTAAAACTAACAAATAAAAGTCACCCCCGCGGCCCCGGTGCGTTTGCTGCGAATACAATTTGAAGCGGCGCGGCGCGGGCCGGGCGGCGCGCGGCTCCCAGACCCGGCGCGCGCTTCCTACAAACGTCAAGCAAAAACGACATGATCTTTTAAAATTGTCATAACTTTTTTATTTATGAACCGATTTACATAAAACAAACACTAAATGTTAAGTGAAGCTTGCCGCAATATATTAGTGAAAAGTACATCTTAATCGGATAAGCCGTTTCTGAGATTAGCGTGCACAAACCCACAGACAAACAGACAAACAGACAAACAGACAAACAGACAAACAGACAAAAATTTTAAAAATCATAGTTTTGGGTACTATTGCGTAAATAAAGGTCCCCTATCATATTTTTTTTCAAATATCTTCAATGTACAGACACGACTCCTCTACAGATTTATTATATGTATAGATAAAGACACGTGGTATTAAGGAAACTTAAAATTAAACAAAACCACTATAATTTTTATACAAATAAGTAACATTAAGTACATTTTTAAAATTAGTTAGGTACTTGACTGATTTTTATTTTATAAATGGATAGTGTTTTAAAAAATGGTGTTAAACAAAATAACATTTTTAATGAACATTACATATACTAACAATCAAGAGTAACAGAAATACATCAGAAATTCGGCAGTTATTATAAACTTTTAATTATTAATTATAGTCTATTATTTCTTTAGTAATCTTTTCTAGAAGGGAAAATTAAATACGCCTAGGTACTAAATAACTAAAATCATGGTCAACGGTTACCTTCATTCCATTGCCCTATTCATAATATTTTTAATTATTTATTGTTCTTTGCCCGTTTCTTATGGCTATTCGAACCTTATAATCGCATACGTCGACTAACGCATTCATATTACAAAGTATGTATTTAAATGCGAGTATGTTACTCAACTTAAATTAAGGACTACTTAACCTGTACTTGATTTAGGAGGCTTCTAGCTTTAACTAATGTCTATAAATTCAACCGACAATCTGACTTTTGGTCCCGGAAAATTACCGGTTTAAGATTATTGCACAAATGTAGTCACTGACAAGATAGTAGGATAATAAAAATAAGATATGTAATGAATATTACGGTTACGTCAGCCTCTAAAGTTTAAGGTAGAGGTTCTAGGTAGTTAGTGTTTTAGATTAAACGTCCATTTTAGAAGTTGATTGTTTATGTCGATAGTTGAAGCGTTGCAAACTTTTCTAATTATACAAATTACGGATTACTGTATTTACTTTACTGGGAGTTTGATATTCTACTAAGCCTTTTTTTGAGTGCTATAGTAGGTAACTACAAAGTATCCTTAATCCTTATAGTTTCACTCTTGCTTCCCGTTGATGAGTTTGGTATTATACCAATCACTTTTTCGTTCGATTGGTATGGACCCCAAATAAAAATATTATACTCGTTAGAATTATTTAAAATTATTTTATTAATTGTGACTAAGATCGCTATAAGTACTTCTATTATTGTTTGTCTTATAGGACTACACATCTAATTTTATAAAGGTCCTGAAATAGAAATTGAATAAAAAAACACTTTCAGTTGTAGATAGATATGATATTGAAGTAATTGTAGATCTCAATTATTAATATCGTAGAATATGCTTTACTCAACTGGTAGAGCCTCAGTAGCCATTAGAAAAACCTCTCCAACAATCACTAGGCTAGTTTAAGTAACTAATAATAAGTGGTTGCAATATAACATGATGGCAATAGCGAGCCAGTGTGTGCTGATAACACCGTATCTCTGTTAACTGTGTAATATCAATATCATTGTTATATTATAAACTCGACATGGGCGATTATTGCTCTACGGGGAGGCACGTAAGGGTCAGCATACAACGAACTGGGATGATACCGAGATATGCATAAAATGCAGCACAATTTGAATTAGTTGCAAAGCGATTTTTTGTGTAGTATTAATTATATTTTCGTGATAACTGCGCAGCACCTGAAGAATTAGCAAACCATTGTAACATAATACATGTATTTAATCTAAAGATTACTTTGCGAAATTTAATATATTATATCTATCAATATCCAGCTAAAAAATATAAAGATAACTTGTAGTAAACAAGTTAGTGAGTGTACGCATGTATTTCAATATAATAATAATACTCGTAATATAATGAAGCCTTCTTTATTCCCTAATAAATTACAATAAATTATTATTTGTGTTGAAAATATTTTATACTATTGAATGTATTACTTAATAATTATTATTACACAATACTTAATTGTTAGTTATTTCTAAGTTTTATTTATTTTTATTAAGGACCTCTCTACTGAGTGAAGACCTCCTCCATTTTTCTCCAGTTGTCTCTGTGTATTTCAATATGTCTTTATATAATTATGATTTTCACAGTACTGTTCCTGATATTTAGTGAGAAGGGATTATATGATAATAATATGATGATGGAGATAACATAGGACATTAAAACATTAAAATAAAAAAGGTATAAACACTGAAGTCTGTCCACCTAGTCGCCAACAATACCCAAAGGGTGAAATCGGGGCTCTATTACTAAGACTATCATGTCCGACCGTCTGTCCGTCTGTGTCTCTGTCAGAGAGTCCCTGGAGGGTTTCAGCTAGGGTCCAGAGTGTATCTCGTGTTAGCTAGTCTGTTGAGATTTTTGTGAACTACACTGAAGTGCCAGCCACCTCTAGTCCCAATTTCACCAACGCATGTTAGTGTTAACGGCTTGTTAAATTACCATGCCTTCTCATTCATTGATAGGAATTACGAGAGGAACAACATGATATTTAACGAAGGATTAACTTTAACATTGCTTGGTGAATCACGCCCTAATAATTATAAAAATATAGATTATACTTATTTTAATGTTTTCCTATAAACTATATTTTGAATGTTACGGTTTAAAAGGTACTATGTAATATGAATAAAGTTGTTCACATTTAAAAGTGAAACGAAATGTTTTATCTGACAAATATACACAACTATACTGACATAGGTTTTCAAGTAGAAGTTGCGATTGAGATTATTTCATCAATACGGGCCTAAGATTTGTATGGTTTCAAAACCTCACCCCTAGTGACAAAAATGGCTAACTAATTCGGCGTCATTCAAATTGTATTTGACTTTTATTCGTCACAAAAACTCGCTCTCAGGACGCCTAATTTTTACGTGCCTTTGCTGATCATTTCCTGATATAATTGGCAGCAACAAACTGTCAAAATCTAAACTGAACAAGACAGGGTCGTCCTCCGAAGTTCACCGAGATTTTGACAGTGATTATAACAAAAATGACAAAGACTTTAGGGCGATTTTACGTTTACCCGATAATCGGATACAAACTTATCACCATCATCTCAGCGATAGCAAAATCGGAAGTATATTAAACAGAAGAATTAAATTAAAATTGAACTTAAATTTTTAATACTACTTACCTATCATGTCTAAACTCTCTCTGAGACTAGCACTAGTCAGCACTTAAGCAGAAGCACCCTACTGGTTCTATGAACGTCTTAATTTTATCCAATCTTATATGATAAAGATACGCATTAAGCATCAGGGGCATTACTCTACAAACTGTTTCGATTTTTTTCAGATTCGATCGTGTCGCGTATTTCCCAATAAATTGACGTTTGTTTATTTTGATTCTCAGTTGATTGATATGGTCGGGGGTGTACAAAGTTACGATATAAGTTTCAAAGTTCCACCAAATAAAATACAAAAAGCCGTTGAGATCGAACTGATTCGATTCTAGATTGTGTCGGGTTTTAAGATCCTATAAAAATTGAGACAATATTATCATTCTTTATCAGAATGACAATATTGCAGATGAAAATCAACGTTTCGGCTACTCGCCAGCAGCTGTGGTCATGCCCACGACCACTTATAAGAGGTAAAGTATTTGCTATTTAGGTTTAACCATGTTATAACTTATATCTATACCATAAACTTGTTCTTATTTCGTACCCTTTCGAAAGTATCTTTTGTTTAGTACTGACAGTTGCTATTTGGAACCTGATATGTCTGGTGTTAAGTGTGGCCTGAAAATACTGGCCAAGACAACAAAGAGGTAATGGACAGTGTGTTTATACACGAAGGTCTCATTGAAATGTAATGGTGTCTGCACACGTCATACTTTTTGTAGGAGCAGACAATCGGGCAGATTACATATTATTCTGACCGTTTTGCATTACGTGACCGTTACACTGTTGCAATTATAATAATACACTACGGCAATCTGGCCAATTGCTAAGTATCCGAAGTGCGTTTAAATGTTGAGTTGCAGTCAGTATGTTCTATTTTTCACCAACATAAAGTCGGTCACCGATTAATATATTTGTGGACACCCTAATCCAAACTATTGTTTGTGTAAAGTTGTTTACATTCAAAATGATTTAGGTATAATAAGGGAAATGCCATTACTTCATATTCTTAATTGTAATATTATTTTCTATATATTATTATTTCCAAGTAGTTATATTTTATTTAATATCTTACTTTATTATTGCACAGAATATTAATATATATCAGATACTTAGCTGACCTGCATATTTTACTCTGTCGCTCGATTTAAAGTAGCGAGAAAACTACCGATAAATCTATACGACACTTATCAGAGGATTGTGAAACAGACATTTCCCCTTACTTCGAGAGTAAGCTATGATAACTCCTGGTAAACCTGTAAGTAATCGAGAATTGCCAGTGACACTCGAATAAGGCTTGTCCAACTTAGATAAGGAACCTAATCCTCTGAAGACCGAGTGGTCAGAAATACCTCATCTTCATAATATTCTGGTGATTAATAAAATGGATAGGAATATCAAAGGTGGACAGTTATACTTAACTAGCTGTGCTCGAGACTCCTTCCGCGTAAAATAGTGAAAAGAACCAGAGAATTGAATATACTGTTGGTTCTTGATGGAAATTCATGTTCACAATAATAATACACAACTTTTTAAATATTACACTTTTCCACTTTATTACGTTTAATAAGTTTATACAAAATAGCACGACCGGTTTCGATTCTCATCATCATGAGAAACTACTCGTGTATGTTATTAACCCCCGACGAAAAAGGGGTAATAAGTTTACCGTTTGTATGCATGTGTTTGTGTCGTACTCTCGAAAGTATAAAACGCTTTTAATCTAGTTTTTTTAAAGCTGACGTGATATTAGCTATAATTGATCATCGTCAGTTATTTTTATTAAATGGAGGTTAATATATTTTTTGTAACTACTCGTATTTATAGTTACTACCTATATTGACACGGACGCTTTTCGCCTTTCTGCGCTTGGTCTGAAATATCTGAATTGCTCAGTAGTTATTGTCTAAATTGCAATTTTGCCCGTATTATTACAAATTAATTAGGCATCAATCAGCATTCAGCTATGTTAAAGATTATGCAAGCGACTTTTATAACTAACAATTTGCAAATGGTTACGCAGCAGGCAGTGCGTATCATTCACAATACCTTGAGAATCAGATGAGTTTCAATGTGTTTGATTACTGAGTAATAAAATGCATTTAAAATCTTTATATGGTTTTTGATTTTCCTTTTATCCACAGTCAACTATGACATAAGCTTACTAAATCCATAGAAGTATTATATATGCTTTAGTTATTAATCTGAGACAACCGTGCTACTTAAGTCTTTCGGGAATAGTCGTTTTTCATGTCTGTATTTGTCCCTTGACAGTTGGGTTATTGAATGAATATTAAATTTATTTACTTTTGGATTCATTACACATAAAATCAAAAAGATGAATCTAAAATAAGAGTTAAGAATTAAATAAAGGAGTAATTAAATAAAGTTATCTATCTCATCCTCGCAAAACGATATTTGTACGCAGGTTGGAGTAATGTCTATGTAGGGACAGAGTCACAATCAGGTGTACCTACCCTTCTCGTTCGCGCATTAGGTATATTTAAATTTATTCATATTAATTATTTTTCATGGTAGGTACTTAAATAATTTTTGTTTACATTATTTAACATAACATCAATAAAAAAAAAAGCATTCAAAAGACTGATTGATGATCTCGTAAAAGGCCCTTAGCAGCGTTGTCAAATTATCCTTACATTTAAGAAAGCTCAAAATTTGGATTGTCTTCTTTATTTCTTCGTAACGTAATGCCGTAGTATCATAATCATCACTCACCATGCTGTCGACCAATTGAGAAGCATTGTACACCTTTTCATTGTGGTATCTATAAATTATAATTCATCATGAGCTGTACTGTACATCGTTGTTTTGGAATGTACAGCCTTTACATTCCAAAACAACGACTATAATTTAAAAAAGCATCTCTTAGCACAATGATATTTTGTTACCAGGCCCAGTTAGTGATGATGATGGATCTAAGAATGACGGATTACAAATCGTACTACGTAGCTCATGATTTGCTAACTATCACACCTTATCAGTCTGATAAACGAAAGCAAACAATGCCTCACCTACATAACTAAATCATTCGGAAATTAACTACCAATTAATTACATTTAACCTTTATGCTTTATCTGTCGCATGAAATTGCATTGCGTAATATTATTATCGTATATTATACACGGTAGTGACCTTGGGTTATGTTATCGGTGAAAATTTAAAGTTTATTCGCAAACTCGATGGACCCGCGACTTCATTCGCGTGAAAACTCAGATTACGAAACATTTTTCTTTGCTGTCTTGCTCCTTTTGGTTTTAGTGTAATGATATACAAACTATAACTATAACATGACTTTATAACACTGAAATTATTGTAATATTCTAGTTATAAGGTATAACGATGGTGGCCTGTGGTACACGGTAAAGTTTGTGTAAACCTATGTTGTAACATAAAAAAAAAGTGTCAATTTGTTTTTCTATAATAAATAAATAAATAAAAATAAAAATAAATATTTTTTAAAATCGGATCAGTAGTCTAAAGTAATCTAATCTAACAACTCTTTCCTGCTTTATAATATTAGTATATGTAAATTTAATTAGTCGCTATACCAAAATGTATCATAAACTACAGTTTATAGTTTAGTAAATTTAAAAAGCTGATCCGAGTATAAAAGAAAGTTAAAGATTAGACACGTATACAATTTAAAAATAAACGTACCGCAAGACAAAGGAGTAACATAAAAGACAGCACATTGTATGTTTTATTATGAAACCTAGAGGTAACACTAAGAATACAGTGTTCTTTCAACAAAATAAAGTTTATTAGAAGAAAAGTTTCGGCGCAAACGGCCCACCAATTCCTGCGACCGATAGTTATTATTGTATGCATTTCGAGTATATTTCTTAACGTCATTCGGGAAAAGTTTTGCATTGTGAAAAATTGGACTCGCTTTAGACTTATGCGAAACGATTGTCTGACAACAGAGATGATCGATGCGTCAAATGGGCATGTCAAAAAACTGCCCTGCGCCTGATCTCACACCAATGTGCCGTCAATCTGCCCTACTAGTTTACGAGAGTTGTGAAAAAGAGAAAGCCTCCTTTTTATTTCGCACACACAATGGCACTATGAAATAATTTATGGGTCGGGTTTCAACGTAACCGCCCATCGTTGCCGAAATGTTGGAACTATTATTATTGCTCACAGTCAAACCAATAGCCGCGCAGATCGCTGTCATATTATTGTATGGAACTATGGAGGCATAGATAGATAGGTAATTGAAACGGGCAGTTAGCAACAGCAGGTGTAACTCAATTACCGCGGGCGCCGTCTGGTCTGCGCGCTCAATTGACAAACAAGATTACCCACACTGTACTTAAGCAATTCACAATTGTCAACGAGTTAGGTGATGTTGTGAATAATAAAATTATATAAGTTACCATAATGAAACTATTAAAAAAAATTGTAACCCCCGATAAATATTTTGATTTTATCAAAAATTTATATAGACCCTTTATTTTTACAAAAAAGCAGGAAAATGGAATGGAAAGGTACAAATAAAAAAACTCCTTTTCTCTTCTCATCCTTAGATCGCCCGTAAAATATTTTTCTTTTCATTTTTTATATATTTTCTTCCTTGGGCTTCATATTATCATTTTATTATTGTTTTTACCATTTTGAAAAGCGTGCAAAAGCCTAACTGGATTCGAAACGTTATATAATTAAGCTGTTGCTTAAAGTTGTTTAAACGTTCGAAATAATCAGAGACCGATTTTCACACGCCATACAATATGTCGGTTATAAATAAATTGGAGGAAAAATCTGTCCGATTTTCAGTCCTACATAAAGTATGACGTGGGCATTCTTAAAAGATAATGATTTGCCAAGCCAATGTACAAAATATTTAGCCTTGAATATTTCTTGAAACAAAAAATACTTGGCTTTTTCTATTGTGACTTGTGACTCATTTTGTTTTCATTTAATCATGATCCGATGCAAATACTGCAATAACATTATAGGTGTAGTGTGCACTAAATTATAGAAAAGAGCGGGCTCCGTCTACCGTCAACAGCCTCCAGTACGTCTCACTCCTAGCACGTCCGTCTTAATACTGACTGAGTGGGGGAACCCCCCCACCACGTATAGAGTTATAGTACTTATATTGTCCACGATAAAGAGACCACCATTTAGATAAACACTACATCCCTTCCTTATTCAGAATCATATTTTAATAACTCTAAGCTACAGTTATAAGATAGAAAAGTACAAGAATCAAATCTAGTCGAAATGCATAGGTATTCAGATTTAACCATAACCATAAGAATAACTTAATTTCCTCCCGATGTATATTAGCCATACTCAGCCTTTCCCTTTCCCTTTCTTTTTAAATGATTTGGTGAAAGAACTTCTATGTAATAATATTTACATCAATGATCAAACGCTTTTAAAATCTTATTTTAAAAAATGTAAGCCCAAAAGTAACTTAAAAATTCTAACATAAGTAATATTATATTAAATATTTAAGGCCCATATTTCTTGTTAGTAACAAAGTGTGTCACTATCCAGTAATGTATGACGAACAAAGACATATACAGAATATACATATACATTGTAAACGATTTAGTTACAATTCTATAATGTAAAACATCACAGAGATCTAAGGACGATTTCATGATTCTTACTGTTTGCTAGTAGTCATACAAATTACACATATCTAATAAGATATTGATTTCATAAAATTTAACCATTTTAATTCCTGCCACGAACAGGTTTACTAGTATCTATAACAGTACAACGCCATCTATAACAATTTCCTATGATTGTTTTAATATAATATTGTCTCTCTTTGCTGGTATATTCATCCAGCAAAGAGATACTCTTCATCCTACCTTTAAACGATTCTGTTACGTCTCGGTACCATATTATGGTTTTCATTTGGGGTGAAAGCTCATACAGCCCTTAAACATCTCAGTTACCATCCAGTAAACATATGATTTTAATTTTATACTGAAGGCTCAAACTGCCTTTAAACAACTTAGTTACCTCTCGGTAACGTATAATTTTCATTTCATACTAAAGGCTTATAATGCCTTTAAACAACATAGTTACCACTCAGTAACATATGATTTACATTTGATACTGAAGGCTCATACTGCCTTTAAAAGACTTAGTTACTACTCAGTAACGTATGATTTTCATTTGAGACTAAAGGCTCATACTGCCTTTAAACAACTTAGTTACTACTCAGTAACGTATGATTTTCATTTGAGACTGAAGGCTCATACTGCCTTTGGACACCTTGATTACCACTAGGTAACGTATGATTTTCATTTTAAACTGAAGGCTCATACTGCCTTTGGAACCTTTGGTTACCACTCGGTAACGTATGGTTCTCATTTGAGGATCATGGCCCATACTGCCATTTGACACCTTGGTTACCACTCGGTAACGTATGGTTCTCATTTGAGGATGATGGCCCATACTGCCATTTGACACCTTGGTTACCACTCGGTAACGTATGGTTCTCATTTGAGGATGATGGCCCATACTGCCATTTGACACCTTGGT
The DNA here is from genome assembly GCA_905187575.2 of Celastrina argiolus. NCBI lineage: Eukaryota > Metazoa > Arthropoda > Insecta > Lepidoptera > Lycaenidae > Celastrina > Celastrina argiolus. The sequence goes on from LR994583.1 coordinate 20,357,893, forward strand.
TACCACTCGGTAACGTATGATTTTCATTTTAAACTGAAGGCTCATACTGCCTTTGGAACCTTTGGTTACCACTCGGTAACGTATGGTTCTCATTTGAGGATGATGGCCCATACTGCCATTTGACACCTTGGTTACCACTCGGTAACGTATGATTTTCATTTTAAACTGAAGGCTCATACTGCCTTTGGAACCTTTGGTTACCACTCGGTAACGTATGGTTCTCATTTGAGGATGATGGCCCATACTGCCATTTGACACCTTGGTTACCACTCGGTAACGTATGGTTCTCATTTGAGGATGATGGCCCATACTGCCATTTGACACCTTGGTATACTTTGTACGATGAGACATTGGTATATCCATTTTGTACATCCATTTATTGTCCATTTAGCCTCGTTCAGTTCGCAGGTCGTAATCATCATCTAAAACTTGAAGTTGAGATTAGAATTGTACCTAACTACTTTATTTAATTTGAAAAACATGATTCAATTTCTAATAATAAATTGTTTAATAAGATGCTAGTTCAATGACCATAACGTAAACTATTTAAAGCTCATATCAGTCTGAGTACCAGTGACTGGCTTCATTCAAACCAGGCCAGCTATGCAGGAGTCATCTTTAAAATGCTCAAGTACAATACACAGAAGTACTCCATAATCTCTCACCATCGCACCCTATAGAATGGATACCCGCCAGTCCCGCCAGTTATATAAGGCGCAGAACCAACCCTTCTCAACGCCTGTACGATCATCTTCTTTTTCAGAAAATCAGGTTATCAGTCCGCGTTGCTCTAAACAACTTAAAACAACTTTCTTTTTATTTATTTTTACACAGGTGTTTGTTGTTCTTACCCACTACCTCTAAGTGGACATGATTGGTTTCAGACAAATTGGCCGACCATGTAATGAGAATTCTAAAAAATATGTACAACCGTTATTGGTTACCGCTACCCAGGCACTACATTATAAAAGATTTCTAAAGTAGTTTGTCACTTATAGAATACTATATAATTTATATTATATAGCCATGAAAAGGCCTAAACTTTTAATCTCAATAAAAGCTTAATTTCCAAACTCATTTAACCATATCAATATAAAATATTCCAGTAGAATACTCAGCATGATTCTAGGATCCCCTTGCATATAATATGTATGCTATACATAAGCAATAGGCACTTTAAATAAAAGACCTACATACCATAATCCCAGTGTCTTACATAGGTATGAAAGACATTCAATAGCTATCCTTTTATCAATTAATTATTCTTTGATAAGGTTTTTTGATACTGGTAATTTGTAGATACTGACATACTTGACATAATATTTCAACCACTTAATATAATGTTAATATTATGATTTTAGAGCAACATCATTAAAGATAGAAGTTTAATTACAATATAATATATTGAAATATGTATAATATTGAGTATCTCACTATATAAGTAAGTATAACACTGTATCTAGCTCTTAGTACACAACAAAGTTCATTATTAAACTCTTGTTACAATCCAGTCCTAAGATATATAAAACAGTATTCTCACAGAAGCCAAATAAGTCTTGCAAGTCCAAACCCCAAATTAACCCAGTTATGGTCAACATCAGTATACACAAGCTACTTTGTAGTTATGATTCATTCAAAGTAACAGGAAAGTCTTAGTTAAATACGAGAATCGGGGATTTGACGTATTTTATAAAAGAAAACTTTACGCGTACTAACGACAAAGTTTCTGCTCAACCGAAATCCAATCCAAAGATAGGATTAGTTGCTTCGTTCAGTCATGCTCTGCTTGCGCATGATTGTCCATACTCACGTATATGTAATGTAATAATATGTATAGGTATATTATACAGCAATATAATAGCTCCCCTCATCGATTTCGGCGTCGGCAGCCGATTTCATTGAAACCAGGCCAGCCACGCAGGAGCCTCTCTATAGTGCCCAAGTCTGTGCGCAATACACAGAAGCACTCTCTCTTTCTTTTACTCTCAAAACCCAGTGGGACGGCAAACCGACACGACTGGCGAGAGAATAGGCGAAGGACCGACCCTCCATATCCGACGCATGAATCATCTTTCATATCAGACGATCAGGTGATCAGCCTGCATTGCCCTAACCAACTTGAAAAAACATTTTTTGTCGAGAGTCGAGAGCGAAGCTCAGAACCACTAGACCACGGAGGCGGTTTTATACTCGTATACAGCAATATGTATATTATAATACAGCATTATGTATATTATACAGCAGTATGTATATTATACAGCAGTATGTATATTATACAGCAGTATGTATATTATACAGTTACGAAGATCACTTCTGCCGAGTTCTGCCGTATATTATTGTATCTCATGTTTTGAAGCGTCCTTGTGTGATAGCAAAGTGGTTTGATTTCCAAAGTAATTTTCAACCTAATGTAAATAATAAACAATTATATAAACTTGGTTCTGGACAGCAATGTATGATGACAAAATGGTTTATTATTCATTATCCATACGTTGTAGATCGATTGAAACACTTAGATGAATTTATTATTTCCGAACCTGTTTCTGAGACAGCGTGACTCCGCCGATTGGGATTATGTATTTAATGGCAATTTACAGCTAATATTTAATCATGTTAATCACGTTTTAACTTGTACACTTACCATGTTTTTGTTAATTACACGTCGTAGCAATGACTGTGATATTCATGTAACCCTTAACCTTCCTTATTATTATTTAATAATTTATCATATGAAATTTAAGATTGTACCTACATCTAGACTTAGCCAGTATTGCTTTGTATTGCTGAGGCCGACAAAGATTTAATTCCTGCATTGTAAACAACTTCATATTACTATCACAATTAATAATTTATTCTGAAGTAGACGCTTCTTAAAATACTGCGTAGCATTTCATATTGGAGCTAGTTAAGTTTTCCTTGCATAGTTCTTTAATAATACACTAAACTCGCTTTAAATATTAACTATTTGTACCACCCAAGGCAGTACACAACATTTGAAACTTTTTTATCGAAACTTAAATATGCATTGTACATATTCGCAGAATAATTAACACATTTTTAAGTTTTACCGTCACAGTCAAATTTTACTGAATTAGAATTCATGTCTTATGCAATTAAACTGAATATATAAATCATACCTTTTTTTTTCTTGCAATCACTTGTACGATACTAGCACCGTATATATGAGAAGAGTTTTATAGGTTACTGCATAATCACTCAAACTGCTATATGTATCACAAATTCAATAAACAAATAAGTTAGCCAGCCAGCCAGTCTTGTAAGGGGCTTACAAAATCCTTGAGTATCATATTACTCATATTTTACTTTATACCCTATTTTTATAAAAAAATAATCTCTTTCACTAACCCCTTTTTGATGTGGTTATCACAATCTCAAGTGTTATCTTGAATCTTCATACAATTAAACCATAATTATTTTTTAAATAAAAGGTATCCCAAAGGTTTAACTATAACAATCTTGCAAAACAAGTAGGTACAGACCGTTACAGGTTTTTGCTTGAAAATTAATAGTAATTGTTGCCCCTATTACAGTATAACCATTACAGTTGCAAGTGCATCGCACAAACAAAACAATTAATGTGAACTTTATAGACACTGTTTACGCTATATTAGTTTGAGTTAAAACGACCGCGCCATATTATTTTAATCTGTTTTTAACTCTCCAATTATGTTATTCATTAATATAATTTGTCCATTTTCTTATATACTGTACGTATCTGTCAGTTCTCTCTTCTAAAATGCCTGATCGATTCGATATTAGCATAACACAATAAAATATTTACAAAAAGATCAAGTTTAACATTTTCATATAATAGGTATGAACCCAGCTGGTATTTGAGTATTGTTAATATCCACCATACACAGCATATTTTAAGTCCTATGTTTACATTTAAAGGAGCTAGAACCTTGGATATTATATATTTTATATGTAAGCACGTCACCCTTTAATTTAAATAACGAATTCGCCATCTTAGATAACCAAATAATTTTGTTATTTTATTACTCATTGTTGGATTCATCATATATTTGAATTGATGATTTTAAGCCCATAACATGATACACTTTTTGTGTCCAGTTCAATAGCCTCTTATTAGGTTGTAATGAACATTTTTACAAAACAATTAAAGCATTTTCTTATCTTTAAAACTCCTATGAAATCCAATACAAATACGCCAGTTAAACTAGTTTAATGATACTTTAGTGTACTTTAGGTGTCAATGAGCATATTTTTCCTTTTCAATTTAGTTTTCCAATACGAACGCAATTTACAAAATGATTATTATTATTATTTTTTACTGACCTTATTACTGACTTACTAGTATTATAGGTTTATCCTCGTCGCCATTTGTAGTGTGCACTAAATTATAGAAAAGAGCGGGCTCCGTCTACCGTCAACAGCCTCCAGTACGTCTCACTCCTAGCACGTCCGTCTTAATACTGACTGAGTGGGGGAACCCCCCCACCACGTATAGAGTTATAGTACTTATATTGTCCACGATAAAGAGACCACCATTTAGATAAACACTACAATAGGTAAATGTTGAATTCTAATGTGACCAACGTCAGCTTTACTTCCAAAGGTTGTATAGCTTAATAGCTTTAATTATTGTACAAGACTTAATATCGGAGGCGTGCAAAGTACAGGCTGGCTGCCCTATAATATAATATTCATGTTTTAAATACTATATATATAACTAGTAGAAAACAGTAATTTTGCGTCTGCATTACGTGCAATATAATATATTTATATAAAGCAAAACATATTATTATCGCTTTCTAGTTCGTACGTATTTTAAAAGTTAATATTTAATAAAGGCTAGTCTCCACTCTCCACACCACGCATGTGAATACTAAATTATAAAACTAAATAACTTATTGATACGAAGTATGTCAACACTCCGAGCTATCAATAGTCATGATTTGCTCCTAATATTTAGGAGAGTGCCCTAGTATTCGTTAGTGGTTGATGGCAGAGGGCTTCAAACATGTACTGTAGATACTGAAGAGGCTACTGAGTATTGTCGGTAGAACCACAATTGGCTGCAAGTTGAATACGGCGAAACTAGTTTTATTAATTGATACAGTTCTCTTTTTGCGAAAATAAACTTTGAACGAGCAAACTAGTGGTTTATTAGTAAGTTTCAAACGCTACCAAATGATGCTTCCGTCCAGTAGCTTATATAGAAGGTTATAGAAGTCTAGACTTCAGAGGTTGTAGATTCGATATTCGCGTTTAAAAACAAAACAACATGTTTTCAAGTCTGGTTCTGCATTATCTAGATTTTATAGCAAAAGCCTTTTAAAACAATCAATATTATTATAGGTGAGAGTTCCTATTAGGTTTCGATGTTTTCGTTTATAGCCTGTGATTATATCTGAAATTTGCTGTAGGCTTAGACAAAAAGGCAGTAAAATAAAGTTTACTAATTTATCTGTTTATACTTTAATAATATAACAATGAAACGGACGAACCGATTTTGATCTAGTTTTTTTTATTTAAAATCTGACGTGATCAGTTCAGATTAGATATTCATCATCATCAATTCACTTACTACTTGACTATTCGGGGGTTACTTAAAAAATTAAATTCTGTTTATAAATGTAATACTAGAACAAAACATTTTGTAGAAAGCCCTTGACATTGAAATATAAAAACTGTGCATATTTTTTGCATTGCTTGAACATTTTTGCTTCGCTTACTCAAAATATGCTTACATGTATTTATTAAGTATAGTTTATTCAATTGTATAGTGATACTGCAGCGCCCGCTAATATTATAACAGTTGTAGGTTTTGCCCGCGGCTCCACGTAAATACCCAGAGGAACAACTTATTGGAGATGCAGCCTATGTGTTATTCCAAGGCTTCGGATTTCTGCGTAACAAGTTTTGCAAATTTGATGCCACCGTTTGCGTGTGAAGAAGTAACAAATATACATAAATACTTGTGTAATATTTATCTATACTAATATTATAAAGCGGAAGAGTTTGTTTGTTTGTTTTTTTGTTTGCTTAAACGCGCTAATCTCAGGAACTACTGATGCGATTTGAAAGATTATTTTTTTGTTGAATAGTCCGTTTATAGAGGAAGGCTTTGGGCTATATAACATTACGCTGCGACCAATAGGAGCGAAGCGTCAGTGAAAAATGTTGCAAAAACGAGGAAAATTAATTACATTTGGGGACTTTCGTTGCGTGCGCTGCATAAACGGCTTAAGTCACTCAAAAACCACGCGAACGAAGTCGCGGGAACAGCTAGTATTTAATAAAAACAATTAAAGCTGCTGCTTTTTTAAGCTTATTGTGCCTCCTTTATATATATACGTCCACTAAACATAACGTAATTTTTATCTCACTGTGACGACTTCCGTAGCGAAGTGGTCAACCACTTGCTGTGGACGTGGATGGGTGTGTATTAATATAGTAAAAATCTTAAATATGTTTAAAGTATACAAGTATTAAATATATTTCCGTTGTCTAGTACCTGTAACACAAGTGTTTCGGATATTTAGCACGGGGCTAGATTGACGTGGTGTGGAAGCGTCCGTATCCGATTGAATAGATCGTAAAAAAAAACTTCAATAAATCGTATTAATAGAGCTCCAGAGTAATATTTTTAGCCAATCGTTTTTATCTTTTGCCCAGAATCAAATAATGAAAATGTCATATTCAAACGTTCGAAGATAAACAAATGCTACAAACTACACAGGATAATTTTTAGAGAAACGAATTGATAGAGCTTTTAATGAAAGTTGCTTTAGCGGTTCCCTACACTTAGACACGACGCGGCGAGACTTTTAAGATTGAACTTTATTTACTTAACCAAAATTGATCTTTATTCACTAAACAAAAAATTTAAACGTTTTATTGCAAGTGCGTAGTATAAGGCAACTTTGTTAAAAGCTCAAAATAGGTTCAAACCGAGATGTTCATTTTATTTTACAAAATTACAATATATACAATATATTATACAATTTTTTACCTGACTTTGGCGAAGCCAAAAGGAAGGGTAATGATTTTGGCAGTCTATGTATGTATGTATGTATGTATGTATGTATGTATGTATGTATGTATGTATGTATGTATGTATGTATGTATGTATGTATGTATGTTCCCTCGTAGCAGCTAAACTACTGGTCCGATTTTGATGAATGAGGGGTCAATCGATTTGTATTAATGCCGCCAGTAACATAGGCTATATAATTGTTTGAAAAATTTTGGAATGTCTAAAATTATACCTCAAAAACTATCTCCTAAAAAAATTTAATTAAGATATTTGTCTCGTGTTTGGTATCAAAAGATAGGTCTTGGCAAGCACATTACGAATATGTATTTATATTTTTTATTTATGATTATATTTTATTGTTAAATTCAAAATAAAGGTTTAAAATGCCTTTCGTACAAGTAGTATCTAGGAGTTGATACTTTCTATGTAATGGAAAATTAAATAAATTTGATGTGGAAACAGAAAAATATTAAATAAAAAAAGATTAAAAAACTATAACCCGACTTCGTATAATTGGGTCTAAAAAGTCTGAAACAAGAAAATAATTCAATTTGAAATCCAGAAATGCATAGGTACAAAAGTGGTCAAGGTAGAGCCGGGTTATAGTTTTTTAATCTTTTTTTTATAATAATATTACTATGCGGTTTATTGAAAAATTATAATATGTAATCTATATATTATATTTTAAATATAATATATCAATGATTGATAACTGTATCAATAATTACTGAATTATGCACATTTATTTTCCTAATTTTACTATTATTGAGTTTTATTTGTTATTTCTAATATAAATTAAAAAAAAGGAGTTGCGCAGCAAATTACTTGCTTGTAATTATTATGTTTCTTCATGTGTAGTTAAGGAGTAAAGTTCAATTTTGAATAGCTATCAACGATTAAAAACTGAACGTGTCGAATCGTATAAACAGACCCTTATTACCCATATAAGATAAGATAGTTTAGAGAATGTTTTCAAAGAAAGTCTGCTTCCGAAGTTAATAAGTTTTAATGCAAACTTTTAACTAAAAGTTGGGAAAACAAACGATTTTTAAACATTAAACATCAAAGATTGATATGAACGAGAAAGTTATTGAAAAATTTCCGCCTAGGCTTTTACCGTGCAATATATTCCATACAAATAAATATTTATTTCGTTTTTAGTGAATTTCAATCGCAGCCCACGGAAGCTTTATTTACCGCGGACAAACGTACGGCAAATCAAAATGTCAAATTGCTTTTGCGTTTTACAAAGCACACAGCGATTCTGCGAATACTCGTGTTGAACATAAATATTAAAATACATGATGCCTTCTTGATAATAAAACTAGCCTTTGAGGTGCTAACACGCGACATATCTAACAAAACGTATCTTTCGCATTATGAATCCCAATTAAAACATAGCTTCATCATCATCACGTCTACATATAACGTCCACTACTGGGGCCTTACTCTCCAAACTGATTATTTTGATTACTATATGTTTATTTTGATTATCAGTCGATTGATATGGTCGGGAGTACAAAATGTTACGATGTAACGATTTTCTTTATCCTGGTTAGTTTCAAAGTAGGTAATCCACCAAATAAAATACCAAAAGCCGTTGAGATCGAACTGATTAGATTTTCGATTGTGTCGGGAGTAAGCCTGCTGGACATTTAATAGTTACACAAAATAGATGAATAGAAACTGACATAACTAAATTTTAGACATAAATTTTATTTTTTACAAAATTACCTATATTTTTACTGTTAATGATGAATAGTATCTAAGAACATTCTCGAACACGTCAGCCTTAAAAAAACTAGTTTTTTCTAGATTTTTCATCTGGATCAAAACACGGGAGCTACCACGGACAGACACACAAACATACAGTACATCATAACCCTCTGTTTTCGTCGGGGGGTGAAAAATAATATAATTCGGAAAATCCAATAAATCTTTCGAACATTATAAATACTCCTGAACCGAAATAAAAAGCCCGTCACGCCGACTACTGACCTAGTTCAGAAGTATGCGTTCTGAAGAGGTTGTATAGTAGCCCTGTACGAAACACTTTAGCCACATTTATAACTCTTTTGTTATTAATAATAATGCCTCCGAACCGAACCAATTTCGGTGACGGTGACCGGTTTCTTAGAAACCAGGCCAGCTACGCAGGAGCTTATTTTATAGTGCCCAAGTGTGTGCGCAATACACAACACCACTATCTCTTCCTTCACTTTCGTAGCCCAGTGGGACTGGTGAGAGAGCAGGCGCAGGACCGACTTTTTTACATGCCCATCCGACGCAAGGATCATCTTTGTTGTCAGACAATCAGGTGATCAGCATGCATTGTCCTAACCAAGCAAAAGCAGGTCACTACAGACCATTAACCTTATTGTAAATACCCAGGTGTACAATTATGTATTAGGTACAGGTTTCGTTACTAACGCTACTACTTAGTAATAGCGTCTACTTATACAAGATGTAAAATATGAGTGATAATACTTTAGGCTGTGAATGTGCCCCCTATGTAGAGTATACCGTGAAAGTAACAGCGCTGAAAGAGTTACTTTTGATTTTCATGTTTCTATGAGAAATGCCCCATCATCATAAATTTTATCATTTGGTATTTTTACATTAAACTCTATATAAAGCACCTATACAAAGTAACGATTATCACTCATTAATATTACAAGCTGTATAGTTAGCGATATAACATTAAATTGCCATTTGAAACGCACAATTTGCCGTTCCAGCATAAATTCGCTGTGCTGTGTCACTTTCCAGCTCCAGCGCATGTCATCGTTATATTGTATTGACTCGTAACGTAAAAAATGTGTATTATAAGTATATGAAATTTTAACTCAATTGGACTAGGGGAAGTGGGCTAAAGATTTAGTAGTAGTTGCTTATACTTGTTACGATTGGCAGTATGATTGGCGAGCGCCATTTTGGGAGTTAACAATATTCGCGTTAATTTACGGGGAAACATGGTTTATGGGCTTTTTCTACTCCGGCATCCCATGGATAATTGTTTCTATTCTCCTTACATCATGTATATAATATATATACATGATGTGAACAAGAACACCTCATGTTCTTGTCGCACGTACAAAGTAAATGCACGGTAGAAAAAGACTAGGGTGTGGTTAGTAAACAAGTCGTGTTTACTTTGTCCCTTTTACAACACATGTAAACAACATTACATTGGACTGAATAGTTCAATACTGATACTTGATAGTATCTGAGGTGAAATAGTCGTAATTATTTATCTCGTTTGGATTTTCAGGCTGTCTCACTCGCGCACGATACACTACATGCGAATAGAAGTGCGTTCCACTTGCAAGGAAATAATGTCTTTCTATTTTCAGGTTCATATATACTTAGGCCGAAAGGAACAGGGAAGTGTCTGAAAATTTAAAAAAAAGTGAATTAAAAAAAATAGTATTTCTTGTGACTGGAATTGAATTAAATCTTCAATATAATTAGCGCGGTGACTGAACCGAGATTATATCAAAAATGTATAATATTATACCGGGTGTAAAAATAACAGTCACTGTAACTTTGGGATACGATTATACTACCTTTTCTCATTCTAGAAATGTTATTATTAATATTTTATTGTATAAAAAAAATATTTTCCAAAATGAAGATAGGTAGTGTAATCGTATCGGGTTATGATGTGTAAACCTGATTTAAACTTTAATTGCCAAGCAGTCTTTTCGCTTGTCTCTTGTTTCTCGCCGTCGCTCAGAGCCTCTACTCTCCAGTAGCTTCCTGGAAATATGTCTACCGGCGCTAACTCGCATGCAAACGATGATGATAATCAAACCCCAGCGATATAGAAACATAGGCTTATTGTAAAGAGATTACGTCGCCTGTTCGCTTGCTAATTCAGTCGTGCGACACTATTCCTTATTGTTGCTAGCTACTAACTGGCTTTCCGAGGTCTCACCATATTGAATTACGCTGAAAGTGTTATTTTATGCTAATACATCCTTTTGTTGTTATGTGTAAATCTAGTCCTATGTAAACAATTAAAAAGTTGCCTAAGTACGGTCTAATCGTGTATTGCCCTAAAGTAAAGGGTTTTCGGACTGACATTCTAGATTTGGGTTAAAAGCAGGGCTTGTCTGGTTCCTTGGATATAATTAACTAGCTGTACCCGCAACTTCATTCGCGTGGTTTTTGAGTGACTCAAACGCAACTCAAACTCATGAAGCGCACGCAACGATAGTCCCAAATGTTAATAATTTTCCCCGTTTTTGCAACATTTCTCACTAACGATTCGCTCCTATTGGTCACAGCGTAATGTTATATAGCCTAAAGCCTTCCTCTATAAATGGACTATCCAATAAAATAAAATAAAAAATTCTGACTAGTAGTTCCTAAGATTAGCGCGTTTAAACAAACAACTCTTCCGCTTTATATTATTGGTATAGATGGTGCCCACTGCCCACGGCCTACTTTTTGTAGGACCGATAATCGGTCATACTTTTGTAGGACCGATAATCGGCCATACTTTTGTAGGACCGATAATCGGCCATACTTTTCCTTCATATAATTTTTGACCGACTTTTCTTTGTTATTTAGTATGCTCTATTTTTTCATCTACAAAAGTCGATTATCTACAGCATAATATTCATTTCCATATTTACAGAATTAAGGTACAAATTAGTATTATAGTATTTATATATATATATAATATGTAAATATAGAAATGAATAGAAATGGTAGCTTCGTCGTATCTACACTTGTAACCATCTTTTCATATTAATGCAAAATGTGTACTTTATTAATGGAAAATAGAGTTGAATATTATATTGTAACAAACAAGGTTCTCAGGTTTGAGCGGATTTTATGTACAAATACAAATATTGTCCTGGGGCCATACTCTCCAAACTGATTCAAATTCGATCGTGCCGCGTACTCCCGAAAAAAATGACATTGGTTTATTTTGATTCTCAGTCGATTGATTCGGTCGGGAGTACAAAAAGTTACGATCTAACGATTTTCTTTATCCTGGTTAGTTTTAAAACTTTTAAAGTAACCAAATAAAACACCAAAATCCTTTGAGATCTAACTGATTCGATTCTTGACTGTGGAAATAAGGCTTCTGGAGGGGGACTAACAAAACTAAACATATAATTTCTAAGGGGTCAGCAACCAAAAGAAATATATCATGTTGATGATGATTATTATTAAAGCTGAGGAATTAAAGTATACCAGATACGCTGGTATTCTTAATTTAAAAAGCATCTTTATTTAAAAATAATAAGCTCCACTCACTAGTGTTCTTCGAATGCATTTCTTTGAAAGTGTATGTGGAATATGAAAATACAAACAGTTTCCAGCAAAGTCTGGGATTAATAATTCAAAGTTACACGATGCATTCTGAGCTACAGTCTTCGTGATATTTCAAAATGGCGGTATATAACTGATATTTACATTTTAATTCGAAATATCCACCGGCTGCCTCATACGGATAAAAACACAAAATTACAACATGAATTAAACATTGAACCCATAAAACGTACTAAGATTTTCTTAAAACGGTATTAACATAGTTAGTAGGCTCACAAATCGGCCATTATCTTGTTTGGTCCTCTTAATTTTAGTATGGTAATGTAACTCATAAAATGGAACAAGGATACAAATGTCCGTGAATGAAAGCGACAGTTAGGGTCAGCTCACACTGAAACGAGACGCGACGCTGCATTTTTAAGACTGCTAGTCATAATTGAACTTTATTTACTACACGAGAAGAAACAGCTTGTAAGAGCAGCGCGGCCCCGAGCAATTTGAAATTTGAACTCGTGCAATGAAACGCGCATCTTTTTGTGTATTATCCTTCTACAATGTGTAAAATAAATGAATGAACACTTTAGGATATGTATGTGCCTACTATGTAGAGTTTACTGTGAAAGTACCAGCGCTGAAAGACGTACTATTGACTTCCATGTTTCTATGAGAAATGCACCAAACTCACAGTAAACTCTATATGCGGGACCCACACACACCCTAAAGTATTATCATTAATTAATATTGCGGCCTGTATACACGTTAAATTTAAACGCAGCGCTTCGTCACGGTTAGGTGTGAAGTGAGTACTGACCCTAATTTGGCAAATCGTTACAACCAAATTGTCGAGCAAAACCGTTGACTAAACGTGTTAATTTGGGATGTATTTACTTGTCATTATTTATTATTCTTGTTATCGTGTTCGTCAGTAGGTCATTGTTGTTCAAATAATGTTTTAGCCGATCTTCGAAGATGATGTTCTTTTAGGTTTTTTAATAAACTAATACTATAATAGGAATAGTTTGTTTGTTTGTTTAAACGCGCTAATCTCAGGAACTTCTGGTCCGATATGAAAAATTATTTTTTTGTTGGATAGTACATATAAAGATGAAGGCTTATTACGCTGCGACCAATATGAGCGAAGCGTCAGTGAGAAATGTTGCAAAAACGGGGAAAATTATTCACATTTGAGGACTTTCGTTGCGTGCGCTCAAAAACCACGCGAACGAAGTCGCGGGCACAGCTAGTTTCTTAATAAAATTAAAACCCCCTTTTGACTAATGCTATTGATGCTGAGGCCCAAATCTGAGGTGTTTTGTTATATTTTTACTAATTTAATGTATTTCTCTACATTATTTAAAAATATGTTTTCTCGGAACATCTTCTTCTAAATAAACTTTAATTGAGGCAAATTTCATATTCCTCCGTAGGTGTAACTATTGTTGTGTTCTTAAAGTTTTTGCTTCTCGCGTTAATATTATAGTGTAGTATTGCATGTGCTTATCTCTGTAATATTATTGTTATTATTTTTTATTTATCTACCTATTAAAATTTTACTCTTGTATGTACTCATTTTATTATAGAAGTAAGTTGTAATGTTGTTGTGTAGATACATAATACTTACTAAATCCTTTCTTATTTTGTTGCAGGTACCTAATATTTTTTATTTCAATAGCTGTTGTAAGGTAATATTGGACTGTTTTAACCGACTTCTAAATAAGGTGGATGTTCACAATTCCGTCGGCCTTTTAACAAGTTTTTATAACCTTGGGCTGTATGTATGTAATTGTAAGTATCTACCAGAATTTTTGAGCATAATTTTCACCAATTTCCAGAAGTCTGAATATTAATTATACTTTAGTAAAATAAAATTACCTTTACGTAAGAGACGTATACTTACACTAATTAAAACATATTGTCATGAAAGTGGATCTTTTAACACGGATTTTCAAGTTAACTATAATCTACATTAATTAAACATAAATAATAAATAAATAATAGTTTATTAAAGAAAGAAAAAAACACGCTTAATTGCATTTTAATTGGTCCTGGATATGTGTACAAAATTTCAAATTACTTAATCAGACTTCCGTCTGATTAATTTGAAATTTTGTAGTGTAGTAGAAATTTTGTAGTGTTTTTTGCGGAAAAAATTATACTTAAAGATTTCGTGACATATAGGTAGATAGCTACACACAAGTCAAACTTACAAAAGCATGTTGCGTGGGGCATCGGTAGGACACGCTACACCACCGTGTTACAATTAATTATCGGTAGCCCCTAAGAAAACTAACTTTTTAGTTCAACTTAGCATTTAAATGGAGTAATTCTCTTAAACTAATCCTACTTCCCAATGTTATAAATGTAAAAAGTTTGTAAGAATTATAGTTGCTTGAACAAAATTTTATGACATTAGGGATGCTAAAACGTTTAACTCAATAGGCACAAAGTATAGGTTACTTTTTGACCCAAAAAAGTTGCGTTCCCGTGGGATACTGCATTAACGCAGCATTGGGAAAAAGCTTATAGTATTATTACATGAGATATAAAACTGCGTGCCCCGACCTAAAAAGCTTTTCCTGCAGTTCGACTTCAAACTTTCTTTAGGTTATAAAGCACTTTGTTGTTAATTAAAATTACCTTCAGATGCTAAAAGTTAATTAAAACAGAAATAAGCGAGATATTTTAACGTTTTAAATGCTTGCCTTTATTTAAGGCAGTTTTCTAATATGCAAGACTAAGAAAACCAAGGATAGGTTTTCTAAAACTATATTTATATAAAAATAATATTATATATTATACACGTTTTAATGGAAGGTTTGTTAACGAATTTGATAAAGTTATAAGTTCACTGGAATGCGTGAAAAGTTTTTTCAATATTGTAGTAAAAAGTGTGCTTAAAATGATATGTTTTTGTAACATGTAGTGTAGATAGTAGATATAAGTAGTAAGTATATAAAACATCAATTATATTATAATGGGTTGGCCAAGTAAAACCGGTCGATCCATTTGGGCGGGAAAAGATAACAGTCAGCATTTTGTAGACACTCCTACAAATTTCCTGTCGCAAAATGAAGTCGACGAAATGAAAAGTGATTTCTATTTCTTGGCATAAATACATAGAAATTGGAATAAATAAAATTGCCTACACTTGCAATCAGCACCAACAATAGTTCAATGATACTAAAGTACCAATCACCTGGAACTAGATTTTTTTTCTAAAATTCAACTAAAATAATTCCATTTCATAAAATTGAAAGCACATCAAGTGCAAGACGAACATCAAAAACAGGGGAAATTCAATGGCAGTTTTCTTACCTCGCAGACATGAACTTTTACAATTATTTCAACATGAGAAAAAATGGGTTGCAGTTCGGGAGTGCCGACGTATGTGAAAAGCTAAACAGCAGAAGCAGTCATATTTTCACAGCTCGGTAGAAAGAGAGGGGGATATTTTTTTTTTTTTTTATTTATTTAAAGTCGCTTTTTAACAACGAAGGTCATTAGCGACTACCATAGTAACATTTATATATATTTATATACATTTATGTTTTTTACAAAGTTAATTGTCTGTAAGTATCCTTCAACAGTTAAACAGTTTTTAATATTATTTGGTAATTTACATTGTGATTTTTCTGTAGTATAAGCTTGGCATTCTATTTCCTCTTCAACGCGGTCTACTCTCTCTCTGTCTTACGAATTTTCGATTAGGTCACGTGACTTCTGAAGCGAGTCCATTTTTACCCATCCCAAAAAGTGCACAACGTCTCTAAAGTTTTCATTTCAATTATTATACTTGTCGTTCTAGACTTAGTAATGAAATTTAATTTTGTAAATAATTATTATGTCTGTAAAATGAACTATTATTGTAGTTGTCCAATCCGAATAAAAATGTTCTAACTGAATAGTGAATAAATGCACTCAACAGCCAACCAGTAGTCAAGTTTTCAATATTCCCAGTACGAGTATACTTAGGTTATTCGCAAAGATCCTAAAAATTGTTAAGAATATTGCGAAATTTTGTCGTCTCAAATAATCCATTTCGATGCGAAGTTCCTAGGATTTCCGCAAATTGCAATTATCCTAAGATATATTATGGCAGTGATTTTATTTGTGAATCCATTCTATACATTTTTAATAGCTTCAATTTTTTATAAAGAAATGTAGAGATGGTTGGGGAGAAGTAGAAAAGTAAAAGAACATCAGTTTTCAATTACATTTAATATTCATCGATTTCAAAAGCACTCTCCAATTGTAAAACGTAATAAAAACACAAACTACGTGCCGTTTACGGTCGAAGAGGATTGGTCTGCAAATAAGCTGGAAACAAAACACTGAATATTATTTATGGAATTATTAGCATGGAAATGTTTTGTTCGTGTAAAAATACGTGTTAGTGTCCTATGTAATTATGATTATAATTTATTGACAAAATGTCTTTTAAGCTTTTTTTACTCGACTGCGGAAAAGCCCAAAGGTAATAATTTTGGATCTGGGCGGGATGTCTGGCAGACAAGGCAAACTCTGTACGGTAGAGCCTAAACTTCTGACCCCATTTTTATGAAAGAGGTATCTAGATTCGTAATGATCGATAATAAATCAGGCTAAGCTAGTGGAATCTACTAATCGACGACCTCCGAAGCGCAGTGGTTGAGTGCGTTGGTGATCGAGCGAGAGGTCGCAGGTTCGAATCCCGCCCAGGGAACAAAAAGTTTATATAAAGTTTATATAGTAATAATCTTTGTCTGGTATCTGTAACAAACGTTCTTCGGATACTTCCGTGCTAAGTAGGCCAGATTGACGTCGATTGAAGCGTCTATGGATATTATTGTTATATTATAATATTATCATTTTTAGGAAAGAGGTGTCTAGATTCGTAATCGTTGATAATAAATCAGGCTAAGCTGGTGGAATCCTACCTTTACATTGTGACAAGTTACGAACATTACTCAGTTAGACGAGTCGAGCGAAGGCCGAGCATATGTTATCATTCTTAACAAATGGGGCTGTATCGAGTGTCGACTAGGCCAAAACAAACTAATATCTCCAATTTACTTGGATTGGTGAGCGTTGGAGCCTAGACGATAGAGCTCAATTTGCTTTGAGTGAAAGTTGGAACTAGTGGTCATATAATTGCACCCTTAGGGCTCGTGCAATCTCGACAGTCGACACTTATCAATACTGCAGATAAAGGACACTGGGAACTTTATTCATGGAATTCATGGAATAAAAAATGTATAATCCAATAATATTGTGGTTTATCAATTTTATTGCGGTAATGGCCCCGTGATCTAGTGGTTTAGAGCTCGGCTCTTGTCTCAGGGGCCGCGTGTTCGATTTCCGCGTTATATCGACCAAAAGTGGTTTCAAGTTTGGTCTGGACTGTGGAAGCTGATTGTCGGATGGGCTCGTAAATTTTTCAATCGTCAGATAATTTTTACCTGAACAAGTGACTGACAGATTTTGTATGAAACAAATATCAAAGTAGTTAATGGAATCAGGCGTTACTTTGCGGAAATCCATAGCATACAATTTAAATATATTATATCTAGCAATATCCCGCGAAACAATTATAACCACAACCTGCAAGCAGATGAGTGAGTGTACGCATAGGCATGCGTTTGATGCACCTCCCTCCTCCCACACTGCTTATGCGTACACTCGCAAGCAAAAAACATGAAAACACCACCACCACACAAGCAATAATGTTAACACGATCGTGCAAAGTCCCACCACCATGCAGGTTGCAAAACTCGACGCGCGTTTCGCTCCGACCCCGGAGCATCCTCAGGATGTTGACTCTGCGAACAATGTTCGTTAAGTCTCAAACGCATGCCTATGCGTACACCCACTCATCTGCTTGTAGGTTGTGGTTATAATTGTTTCGCGGGATATTGCTAGATATAATATATTTAAATTGTAAAATATCAAAGTGTTAATTCGTCATAGTTATCTGACGATGGAAAAATCACCCCTATAAAATAACTTTAACTTTAAATAATTACATAATATTGTGAAATACACTAGATTGTAGGTACTCTATAAAAATTCCATTATATTATAATAATACAATGGAACATAATATTACGAGTGACGTGTTGATTATTTAATTGTTAGAACAAGTTACGTCTAATCCGACATTTTGCGGTTAAGGGTACCCACGAACGATTATCGATGACAATCGGTCACCGATTATATTTGTAGGTGAAACAGTACATACTGATCGTAATATTAGTGCACTGCACTCGTCTGACAAAGAGAAGGTCATATATAATATGGAAGAAAGATCTTCCAGATCCTACATAAAGTATGACGAGGGCACGCTAAAATACATACAAAATAATAGCGGCCCTACTTTTGAATAAAATTTCAATTTGACACATTTCAATTTGACAGTTCGTCACGACACAATCGCCAAATTGGTTCTAAATTAAGTGTCGATTTTATGGAACTATTCCAATCGTGTGTCATCAGTATTCGAGAGTAGCACATGACAGCGTTGGAATCGGATACGTCTTGGATCGGTATTGAAGTTATTAGTTTCGGACGTCACAAAATCAGAACTGAATTCTCTGAAATCGTCGACTTTATATAAACAATACGTATATAGAGCTCACCACCACATTTGGGTGCAGCCACTAAAACAAATATATTATTTTGAAATTGTATTCGTATTGACACGACGTATCTTTACAGTATTTTAAATGTTTTTAATATACTTCGAGTATCGTTGTTTTTCATAGTAAAATTGCTTTTCCTCTTGATTCTGTATAGGCTTCGACTAGATTATTTGTGATCAGTGCTGTACATATATTTTATAATCGGAATTTTATTTTTAAATTATTAAAGATACCTAGGTTGTAGGTACTTAGATACATTCGGAACCTAAAGTACAATGAGTATTGGAAGTAAATGAACCATAAGCCTTTAAGCCTTTATCAAGTATTAGTACCTACATAATGTACCTATATCAAATAAATTAAAAAGTACAATTGTAACTATAACAACATTTTTAGATATGTTTCGGACAAGTGTATTAGAACTTATTACACAACAAATTAAGTTCCTTTTCGTTTGTGGTATATTAAAACCTATCCACTGCTAATCTGCCGAATCACTTTAAGTCTTACACCGTACCAAATTAAGTTCCCTTTCGTTTGTGAAATATTAAAAGCTACCCAAGGCTAATCTGAGCGATCGCTAGATTGGGCACGGTGTCCGCTCGGGCGAGCGGGTTATTAGCTAGCTCGTTTAAGCGTAAAAGTCATATCAGGTCATTTGACTTTTAAACTCCGTGAGAACAAGCCCTATTTTGCAGCTCAAAGTCTATCGACCGAATTCTGAAAGGCTAAATTGAGCCTACCCTAAATCTATGATACGCAGAAATAACGTCAAAGAGAAAATGTAAATCTTAGGGTGTCATTCCACGGCCTCCTTTGGCCTTCTTTTTGTAGGCATAAATTAAAAAAAAGAAATAAGTATGTTCTATTTTTCAATTAAAAATAAAAAGTTTACAAAAAGTATGCCGAACAAGTGACAGATAGTAAAGTGGCAGATACTAACGAAGGGCAATAAACAAGGGAGATATTTGCTTTCTTTAATAGATAATACTGAACTACTTAAAATAAGGAGCAAACAGGGCGTCAAAGTTGCTGCTTGGCAGAATAACATGCGACATAAGCGCCTCTTTATGATCATCAGTATTCGACCACAAAGCATACAATGTAAATTTCAGTTTCAATCCAAGCTATTGGAGCCAGAGAGCACAGAACTCTGTAGACGAAGGAATACAAAATATTATCTATGTGATATCTTTTTATGGCTACTAAAACCGTACAACTCTGGTACGATATGATTGAGAAATGCACTTTGTAGATTGCCAAAGTTGTTGCCTTAAGGTTTGACAAGTTATGTAACTTTTCAATCGATCGCTGTTTTTAAACAACCATGAGCCCGTTTATGACAGCAGAATAATCTATGCAAGGTGTAAAATAAATGAGTGATAATATTTTAGGGTGTGTATACCTACGTAGAGTATACTACGAAAATACCAGCGTTGAATAAATTACTTTTGACTTTCATTTGGCCATACAATAAAAAAAAATAACTCTTTCAGCGCTGGTACTTTCACAGTAAACTCTATAAACGGGACCCATTATTGCATGGGCCAATTTATGATGTTGGTACATTTCTCATAGAAACATGAAAGTCAAAAGTAAGTGTTTCAGCGCTGGTATTATCACAGTAAACTCACATAGGAAGCACATACAGGCCATAAAGTATTATCACTCATTTATTTTACACCTTGTATATAGACTTCTTCTTCGTCGGGTAAAAACCAGTAAGACAGCTACATCGGTATAGACAATCAGTTCGCGGTGTGTACGTTATTTATAGTTGGCATGTGACAGACGTGATTCTGGGCCAGTACAAGCTGCAATTAACTAAATGTCGTGTGCACTTTTGTATGAACCCTTTAATTGGCGGCCATCTTGATTTATCCATTAAACATGGTAGGTTCGGTGACTTACAATAAGTATGTTGGTGTTGACCTGGTTGTGAAAGCAAAGTAAATACTAATACTAAAACAGTTCTAGAAAATTGAAGCATGAACGGATGAAGGTGATACGTAGCAAAATTCTAATTTCGAGAAAATTGAGTTCAAACTGTCAATTAAACATTTTAAAATACGTAAAGTATTAAGTACATTAATATCTAAAGATCCGTCTCTAGAATCAATGTAGGTAAAACGTTACTAGATATCCTAAAATGTTTAAGTGACAGTGTAAACTCAATTTTCTTGGTAATTTTGTTTGGGACAAATAACCTTTATCCATTCATGTCTTCAATTATAGGTAGGCCTGTAATTATGTAATACGTGTTAGGAACAATAACGCTATCCAAAAATTAAAAAAAACCCATTACTTTTCTTGTAGAAAAGTGTGAAAATACTCATATTTGTCTAGTAACAACAGTATCCAATTCACTTTATCCATACTGCTCTTCGAGTTACAGGCGATCAGTGTAAGTGCCACTTACTGTCAACTCGAAACTGTCAATTGGATCTGTCTTTGTCTACATGGGGTAGGGTAACGATATCGAAAAGGTAAATACAGGGGTGTAAGCAAAAGTACATTATAGGAAACGATAGGGAAAGTACGAGTAGAAAGTAATTATTAAGACAATAATATTAATTTATTTTTACCTTTGGTCTATCTGTCCACCCTTGATGACAATTAATTCCTATTTTAAATAGAGGAAATATGTAACGTATAGATTGCGTTACTCATATAAATTATTTTTGGCATTAAGTAACTATCATTTTGTATGTTCCAATACGTCCCAGTACAAAGAAGCGAATGTAGATATGCCACAAACCTGTCATAATTGACACTTTGACAGCCCGACATTATTAATAATTTTCCTCTCCCCGAACAAGATCGTTATCTGGAATTTTGTCATCAATATAATACTGAATTGTGTTTTATGCTTGCGAATATTAAGTTAAATGTATACCTTATTTCGTAGATACGAGTTTATTAAAATGTATCTATTTATTATTACATTAATTCGTTTTACGAGTATTTAATCGTTTGAAAAAAGTGTGCTACTTTTACAAACATGCAAACGTCAAATCCAACCTTCAATTTGTTTGTTGAAGTGGAAGTGGCAGAAGAATGACAGCTACTTTCCTGTATTTTTCTGCCAATTCTGATAGTTTCTGTGTTCTATGCAGTACGCCGCAGTGCAGGTAATCTCTTTCGATACTTTGGTTTATCGGTTTTTTTAAGTTTTGTGATCTTAAGCGTGATTAAAAAGGCCTCTATATATTTGTTGTTACATTCCTTTACTTCTCTAGATATTTTGACAGTCTATAAATAACCTATTCACTACTATAAGCGCTCCGAATGAAAGACTTAGAATACATGTTTTTAAACTTTGGATGGTCGTACACTTTGGATGAAGTCGGTGGAAGCCAAAAATTGTTTGTGAAATTCCGTTGACGCAATAAAGCAATTTCAGTTTCACAGCCGGGATCGACCAAGATGGTAGTTCAAATGAATCGAAATTGTTCGTTCTTTTTTCAAATTTCACGCAACAGTTGCTGTGACGGTTTGTTTTTTTAATTCTTTTGTTTCTTGACACTTTTATTGCAAAGCGTGATTTGTTTGCGCGTTGTTATTATATTGTTTTTTTAAATTTTCGCTCTTTGCTTTTGCCTCCAAAAAGGAACTTGATTGAATTGAACTTAGGAAGTGTGAGTTAATTTTCTTTACTCTTAAGGTTATCTGTATGTATTAAGGCCATATTTCACCAAGCAATGTTAAAGTTAACGCCATGGTAAAATACCATGCCATCTCATTCATTGACAGGAAAAACATTATATTTAACATAATGTTAAAGTTAACGCCAACTTTAACATTGCTTGGTGAAACACGCCCTAGGGCGTTTACTTATCTATAATATTTTTTGGTTTATTATTTTTAAGAGCCACGGAGTAAGTAAATATTACATTAGAACTTGAATATCATTTATACCTTATTTTGTAACAGTAGAAACGTTTATCGTAATCTATTTAAGGTTATGCGGGTGCTAAGTGGTAATGCCTAATTACTCAAGTTATAATAATTTCGCTAGAATTCTCACTATGTTATAATTTTACTTACGCTAAACTAACGAGTAAATTTATACCGGTGCAGTGCATAGAAAAAATACTGTAAATACAAAAAGTTAAATAAAGACACTTATCAATTATTATCCTTACATGTTATTAAACAAAGTCCTCCTCCGCGTCTGTCAATCTGTTCGCTACAAACTCAAAGACTACAGTCTACAGCACAGGGCTGATTCAAGATGACATCGCTATTTATCGCCTACAAGCGATATCGTATGTCATTTAGCGAACCTTATGTCAAATACCATACATTTTGTTTTCGAACTTCGTAATTGATTAATATCTATGAGTGAACTATGACATCTTGAATCAGTCCCCTGATCTTCTTTCTGATTTTCTGATGCTGTTTTCACCAATGGATAGAGTGATTCTTGAAGAAGGTTTTATTGTATAGGACCATGTTGGTGACGCTGCTATGCGTCAACGATGTTCACCGGGACAGCTGGTTATTAATAAATATTAATAATATCAATATTGTATAGCAACGGGTGATTGAGAAGTTATACATCCAAATTCCTTTAGAATAGGGTTGTCAACATACATAATTTGGATGAATATACAATAACTTGTAATATAATAAAATGTTAGAGGTAAAATATTTTTAAGCTTGCAAACAGAAAAAACAAAACCTAGACTTTACCAGTTATTTCTACAACTTAGCTTTTAAGACCTGACTATTATAACGTTTGCTTTTAATGCATTTCCTTTGATATGAAAATACGCATTGAATCACAAACGAATTTTGTGCGGCTAACACAGATGTCACAATATGAAAATCTGCAAATTACAGGGCATTCTTTATTCAAAATTTATATTACTCTAAAAACTGGCCACGTGCGAAGGGTTCCGTATAAAACTCAAAAACTCCCGTTTGTTTAATGGCTTTAATATATTTAATTATTTAGCTCATTATTTCTGACTAACTTTTTGTATGCCTTATTTTTTTTTCAGTATGTTTTATTTTTCACCTACAAAAAATCGATCTCCAATTATAATTATCACTCGTGGGCACTCTTATAGTTTTCCATTTTAGTTTCATTTTCATACCACATTAAATCGTAATGGAGTATGAAACCTCACCCCTATATTTAAAGTGCACTTCTATTGTGAATTTCGGTATCTTCTAACTAAAATCACTAGCATGTTCCAAAGAGAAGTTATCAATTGGCAGCTACCATATACATTTGCAATTAGTGTTCACAAATAAATATATTCTAGCATTACGAAAGACCAATAATAATTTATACTTGACAACTAACATATACTAAACTTTTACTTTTTTAACAGTTTGGTTCCATTTTAGTTAAGGCTACAAAGGAAATAAAATACTTACGCCCGAATACATAAACGGTAGTTAAATTAAGTATTGCTTAAATCACAAGCTATCCTTGTCTTTCCGACATAGGTATTTGCACAGAGTTGAAGCACCATAATTTTTACCTACATTATAATACTCAACTCTATTTTACTATAAATAAAGTCCAAATTTGTATTACGAAAGTATGGTTACAACCGTAGACGCGTGTGATAAACGAAGACGTGTGGGTACTCTCTTTTTTGTATTCATTATACAAATTTGTACCCTAATAATGTAAAGATAGAGATGAAAATTGTGCAAATGGTGACGAACACGCTTTAACTCAGCGCCAATGATAGTTGAACATAAAAGTTTCTAAAGGTAAAATAAAATCCAATAATTGTTCAGTTACCATAATATCTGCATTTCAATTATTGGAACAATGTGTTCTCAATTTTGAAATCATTGGAACACTCTAAAACCTTTCAGATTAGATAGAACAATCCGAAACCGTTATTACAACCCAAATACTAAATCTATGCTGTTTAAAACAGTTTTAACTTAAAAAAGAAGGGAGGAAAATCACGTATATTTTATGATCCATTTTAATTAATCTCAGATAATATTAGAACTCAAAATAATTTGATTCTTTTGAATGGTTCGAAATGCACCGGCTTAAAGAAAACTATCGTTGCACCGCCTTGCCTTTAGGTATGCCATCCTGCATGCACGTGGAACCACCAC
The DNA here is from genome assembly GCA_905187575.2 of Celastrina argiolus. NCBI lineage: Eukaryota > Metazoa > Arthropoda > Insecta > Lepidoptera > Lycaenidae > Celastrina > Celastrina argiolus. The sequence goes on from LR994583.1 coordinate 20,382,916, forward strand.
GTTAGCCTGATGCAGGATGGCACAATGCATAAGGCATAAAATATACACAATAATACTTTTCATATTGAGGAGGGTTCAAGCTCAAGTAGGACGAAAGTGATCAGTTGTGTTACTCTTTAATACGACTACCACAGAAGAACTTGACTTTACCGAAATTCAAGTCAATTGACAGGTTGATGGATTAGTTATGTAAGCATCAAATTAGAACTTATAACAATGTTATAAATCCAAGCTTGGTGTACCGAAGGTTCTTACAATTTTATACAATATTATCACACAATATCACATACAGGTAAAAATTTGTGAGTGTATGTGTGTTACCGGCAATGTGTACAATGAAGGTAAACTGTACAAGAGTTCAATATCCAAAGATACACAACTGTTAATTAAGCAACATGCAAAAATACTTGGTTATGGCCGTGTTTCACCGAGCAATGTTAAGTTAACGCCATGTTAAAATACCATGCCATCTCAATCATTGACGGGAAATACGAGAGGGATAACATGATATTTAATATGGCGTCAACTTTAACATTGCTTGGTGAAACACGGCCTTAGTCCCGATTTCACCAACGCATGTAAGTGTTAATGGTGTTTGCTTGGTGAAACAATATTCAGGATAATGAAATATTTAAACCATTTTAAAATAAATATAAGTAGCTCTGTACTATAATGATATTCTATTTCAACACTCTATTAATTAGGAGTCTGACTACGTACCTCAAGGAAAAGTGTTCGCGATTTTCTTTTGTCTGAAAACGCCCGACGAAAAATGTTTTAGCATTTTTCTTCCATTTTGTTGCTTAGCTGTTAGAAAATAACATGCATTGGTGAAATATATTTTTAAGCTCCGACGCAAATAGAAGTGTAAAGAAGTAGACTTGTCTGTGTCTTCATATATCGGTAGCATCGTAACTCCTAGAAACGAATTTACTAAAATGAAAAATCATTGATTTCCAAATAGGTTAGAAACTAATACTTTAAGAATAATTGTCCTACATGATGACCTACCACCGTTCGGGACCAACCCGTTTTTTTATTATTTAAAAAAAATAAAAAGTATTTTATTTACAGTTTACAAAATACATTTTAACTCAACCATACGTATTTTTACAAAGATTTTGTTTAGGATGCCAATTTTTTGTATTTCAATATGATAACCATCTTGCTATCATTTAAATTATGCTTATTTGTATTACCGACCTATCAGATATAATATGGGTTGGTCACTTGTGAAAATATACATTTGCAATTTAATATAACCTTTGTGTGTTCAAACCTAAGGTTGGAATTCCTTAGCAAACCTTTTACATGACCACTGTCCCTTTGGTTCTTATCAGCGAGTTTACCTACATGCCTAAAGGTCATTGAAATTGGTTTAAGTATCGGAATTAGATTTCGAATACATTGTAACGATAGGTCAGGCTTGTACTTGTAGTGTTTAACTAGTTTTTTCCTGACATAATGTACTAGTAGTGTCTAACTAGATTTTACTTGCGATATGACAAAAGCTGCGCGTCAACCTTAAAAAGTAAGTATTCCCTACTATAATAATAAGTATTTTGATTTAGATTATTAGGAGGTTTTTACAACATTGATGAGTTCTACAAAATTGCATTTCTTATAAGTACTATGATAAGATTTGCAATCGACTTCGTTATAATGTTATTTTTTTCCAGAGTGGCATTTCATTCTATACATTTGGCTTCTATTGCTGCTCATCCAATTGTAATATTTGCCAATGTTCAAGTCTCCTTATCTCATTGCAGGGGTGTATATAGCCAGTTTGTAATTCCCAGCTTCTCCTTGTATATGACACAATATCTACACAGCATGAATAAATTAAATAAAAGTAAATACGCAGTATTAAGAATCAAATTTGAAATTAAAAAATACTTGAATACGTAAATTATAGCTTTTGTTACCCGGGGTTATTATTATGAATTTATTAACACCTCTTCAAAATCGAGTCAGTAGTTATGGCGCTAAGGTAGAACGTACATAGACTTCCAAAATCTTTAACCTTTCATTAGCATAGCTGTAGTCGGGTTGAAATGAAAGTAAGATATTAGAGTGAATATAAACTATGGCCTTACAAGACACAACAGCCTCGTATGAAGCCTGCTAGTGACCTCCAAAGTAATTCTAGCGACATTTTAGTGTGCATGCGTGGAATAAAGCTGTTATTTTATATGACAATCAGAATACGCCTAATGGTGAATACCATTTTCCCTATGGGAGTTGTAAAAGGCGACAGGGAATATGTATTTGGAAATAGTCAGCTGCATTCGCGGACATTGTTTTAATACCTCCTTCAACACAACTCCAACAATCCGATGACCTGAAAGTGCTGTTTGACTATTTTTATAATTATAAATATAACGCTTTTTATAACGCTTTTATTATTAGCTTGGGTTGTATCTATGTAACGGAATCTTTGAACTTAATTTTCACCAGTTTCCAGAAGTCTGATTAATTTGAAACTTTGCATACGTATCAAGGACCGAAGACAATGAAAAAAAAAAAAAAAAAAAAGATTGTAACTTTAATTAACTAGACTTGTCGAAAAGTCCCGATTACTTCTGTATCACATACGATTTCTGTATAGCTTCGGGTTTACAGTCGATAAGGAAGGAATTAATTATATTTAAAACATATCACGGTATTCGGATTGAAGAACTCGATTGTTCTAAGGAAAAACTCCATGCAACAGTGAAGCTTTGAATGAAATGATGAGATTGCGAAACGATTTGTGAGAAATTTCGATACCACATGTCAACAAATAACTAATTGATAAATCGAACTAAAAAATGAAAAATAAATAATAGTTTAAAAAAACTAAAAAAACACGCTTTTATTGCTAACCGCTAAAAAATTTTAATTTCGAAGAGTTTATATTACATTAGTAGAAGATCGAACAATCAATTAGAATTTATCACCTCAAAATAAAATTATAATAAAGTTTATGTTGTTAACAAAAGAATTAAATTCAGAGTAAAAAGCGTGGGGTGCATTTTACTACTTTTCATAACTGTCCTCTCATAGACTGTTGCCAATAGAATGATTGTTACTTTATCAAGCACCCCACGCTTTTTACTCTGAATTTAATTCTTTTGTTAACAACTTAAACTTTATTATAATTTTATTTTGAGGGGTGATAAATTCTAATTGATTGTTCGATCTTCTACCAATGTAATATAAACTCTTCGAAATTAAAATTATTTTCTATTTTTTAATTCGGTTAGCAATAAAAGCGTGTTTTTTTAGTTTTTTTAAACTATTATTTTATTTAATTAATTAATAGTTGTGTTCTGATTGTTCTCAGTCTGACCTGATAAAAATTGGCAATTATAAAATTGTATCTGATAGTCTGTAAGGCTCGTTTGAAAATTTAGTTGTTTCTGTTATTCTTGTAATTTCCATCCATACTAATGTTATAAATGCGAAAGTAACTCTGTCTGTCTGTCTGTTACGCTTTTCCGCTAAAACCTTACAACCGATTTTGATGAAATTTGGCACAGACAATCTTTAGACCCGGAGAAACGACATAGGCTACCTTTTATTGCGAAAAAAAGGGATGAAGAGGTTGAAATAGAGGTTGAAAGTTTGTATGGGGTTTCTTAATTTTAAAAGATAAAACCATGAAACTTTATATTTAAGCACTTGATAAGAAATAATTAAACATATGTTCTAGCGTTTTTGAAATTTCGACCTGTGAGGGGATGAAATAGGGGTTGAAAGTTTGTATGAAATTCGTCATTTTTGAAGATAAAAACATTACATTTTGTATTTAGGCACTAAATAAGAAACAAAAAATGGTTTGTTCTAGCACTTTGAAATTTTTACCCGTGTGGGGGTGAAATAGGGGTTGAAAGTTTGTATGGGTGTTCGTCAATTTTTTTGTGAAGTTCAAGTTTCAAGTTCGGTGTGAAGCGTCTATAGATATTATATAGATTATTATATAGATATTATATTATATAGGATATGCAAAGTTTTTCTACAAACGAAATTCGAACGGAACGGATTCTGAACGGGAACTACGAAGCCAAACTTTTAGTATACAAAATCTTAACTACTGAACCTAGGAACATGATGTTTAGAATGAATAAAATAATTCTTTATTAGTTATGTCCTGTAAATTAATTTTATACATATGTATCTACTTAATATTTCGGGATCTTTTAGTTCATAGTTCCATCTAATTCCACAAGTCAATCCAGTGACCAACCTCCCCTTGCCCAACAAAAAAGTATCGAGCATGGACTTTTATACCTATCATAATATGATGATATGCGAAGACGATTTGAACGTAATACAACGATGCAAACAGCTCGCTATGCAGTTTTATGTTAATATGTACGTGAAGGTTGAAAGCGAAAGATTGCGATGCATATCTTTTAATCAAGCAAAATTAAGAGCCGAAAATTATATTCATCTCAAAGATGCTGTATTTAATGATCCCAACGTGAACCCTAATAATATAGGTAAAATGTGATTCTGCCCTCTTCGTTTGTGAACAGTCCCCGATACTTATACGAGTATTATAAATTCACGACGCATTTGCCTATGTGCGTACGTATGGTCGACCTGATTTATTCGTAACCATCACCTGCAATCCATCTTGGTCTGAAATAGTTGACGAATTGATGCCAGTTCAAAGCGCCAACGATAGGCACGACGTCATTGCCAGACTGTTTAGGTTAAAAGTTAAAAAGCTTATGACTGTAATAACTAAAGGAAGGGTTTTTTGGACCCCACATTTTACTTTGGTTAAAAGATAAATTGCGACCGGACCAAATCGATAGAATTATAAGCGCTGAAATACCAGATCCTAACAACGACAAGGCACTTTACTATATTGTTATGAAAAACACGATCCGTGGTCCATGCGGGGCTGAAAACCCTCCGTCCCCGAGCATGAAAGACCGTAAATGCACAAAAAAAAAATCCTCGCAACCTACTAAAATAAACTCTCCATAATGAGAACGGCTACCCGATGTTATCGTAGAAGAGCACCAGAAGACGGAGTTCCTCCGAAATGGTTGTCAGGTTTCTGTAGACAATAGTTTTTTTAAATATTTATGTATGTGTCTCTTGGACATAACGGACCAATAAATTTTCCCTAGGTACTTTCTGCCACTCAATGGAATACATAGGTAGTATATATCTACTGTAAAGAGATATTTTTTATTTTTTTAAGTATACCAACTCTCTTTTTTTTTAAGTATAACCAAATATACCCAAATCTATACCGTTTTTTTAAAACTTAAACTAAATGCTGCGTTCGGCAACTCGCCTGCTAAGCGTGGCCAGTATAGGCAACTATCCCATGAAAGCTTTGGGAGACCTATGTGGCCTCCGTGGTCTAGTGGTTCTGACATTCGCTTTCAACCCGGAGGTCATGGGTTTGATTCACGCGTTGGAACAACAAAAAATGTTGTTTACAAGTTTGGTTAGGACAATGCATGCTGAACACCTGATTGTCTGACAAGAAAGATGATCCATGCGTCGGGTGGGCATGTAAAAAGTCGGTCCTGTGCCTGATCTCTCGCTAGTCGTGTCGGTTTACCGTCTACTATGTTATGAGAGTGAAATAATGAGTGTCTTTTTGTATTGGTCACACACTTGGCCACTATAAAATAACTCCTGCGTAGCTGATCTGGTTTATTTATTTATTTAAATCGGTGAGTAGAACTATTATAATATGTCCAGCAGTGGACGTCATAACTGAAACGGCAAAGTGAGTGCCCATGGCACCATGTTACAGGTGTGTAAAACCAATTCAGACGAGAAAAACAAACTTTATTTCACGCCAGCCTTCTTGGAGACCGTAGAATGTTACCCATGATTAAATATACCCACTGTATATGTCATCTACAAAGTACTAAGCCCCAAATTGAATAAAACTTGACAAAAAAAATATGAGTTTTCTTGTAGTCGGTAGAATTTACACCCCAATAGAAATATGCAGCGAACAGCTGAACTAATTTTGATGAGTGTTTCCTTCGGACAATTGATGATCCCTCTCTTTAATAACAAGGGGAAGGAAGATAGAGCTACGTCAGTATATGCGTCTTACTTCTTAAACATCTTTTATAAGTGTTATTGAATGTAGACTTGGTAGACAATAGACATTCATGTTATACAGTAACTAGCTGAGCCCGCGACTTCGTTCGCGTGGTTCGATAAACCGATGCAAAGTGTTATAAAAGATGATTAAGAACTAAGACGAAAAACTAAGACTCGATAATGATCGAGTATCGGGGTTGTATTTTGATTGCTTACGGTTTTTGTTATTATGATTATTTAAAAAGGAATAATTCTTTCATAAATATTAAATATTAAAAACCGTTTATGCAGCGCACGAAAGTCCTTAAATGTGAATAATTTCCCCGTGTTTGCAACATTTCTGTAGACCGACCAGGTTCCTGAGATTAGCTCGTTTAAACCAACAAACAAACTCTTCCGCTTTATAATATTAGTGTAGATAATACACAAACTCCATGCAGTTTTTACAGTATTTTCATATGTAATTTCAGTTGAAGCTGCAGTTGTCTCTATCGGTTTGATCGGGCAGACTTAACAACTACCTATTTTACATTTCTCTAGTCCATGGTTTCTCCTCTTAAGGTCCGCGTGCATTATATTGGACCAGTCGGGTCGCAGCAAAAATTAGGTCAAATCACTCGGTTTTAATTTCACATGGAATTACTATCGCATCCATCACTATCAGCGAAACGTATATTCATATAATGTTACCCTTACCTAAAAAATTAAGTTTTTTAATACATACAATATACTGGAATTACCTATATTTATACTTAACTATTACATATAGTGACTGGGTTTTACCTGTGCCTAAACTACTGATCCAATTTTAATGTGACAGGTGTCAAAAGATTCTTAATAATAGCCCGCGTAACAGGCTACAATATTAACGAAGGCAGATTGTAAAAATCATAAAAATGCCATTTTAAACACGTTCAATGTGGTTGGTTGCAACAATTGATATCTACGTATTCGTAACATTAATAAAGGAAAGAGAATGGAGAATTTTACTAGTTATTACAAAATTGTTCAAACTGTTGACCCGATAGGGATTGTACATATTGTTTCGTTGAAAAATACCAAGTAGATATTAATGAATTTACAAACATTTGAAATTCAGACTATGGAAAATGAATAATGAATATATTTTGGAAACCATACGACGTATCGCAATTTATTCAGTAATATTGTTTTTTTTTAAAAGAGTTTACGGAGAACTGAAAATGAAAATTAATGAACATTCTCCATTGTATGAAAATTGTGATGGCGTTCATACAAATGACATTCGATAACATTTCAAACACGCCGTTGTCTTTTGCTCCGTGTTGTTAATCTATACTAATATTATAGCGGAAGAGTTTGTTTGTTTGTTTAAACGCGCTAAGGAACTACTGATCCGATTCCAAAAATTATTTTTGATGGATAGTTCATTTATAGAGAAAGGCTTTCGGCTATATAACATTACGCTGCGACCAATAGGAGCGAAGCGTCAGTGAGAAATGTTGCAAAAACGGAGAAAATTATTCACATGGGGACTTTCATTGCGTGCGCTGCATAAACGGTTTAAGTTACTCAAATAATATGCATGACAGAATTATTCCTTTTTAATAATCATAATAACAAAAACCAACGTGAGCAATCAAAAGATAATCGCGATAGTGTTTCCGACACCACGCGAACGAAGTCGCGGGCACAGCTGGTGTAAGTATAAAGTCGCTGATCCACTTTTAGAATACTGCGGGAGTCTTCAAATTAATGTAATTTTAATGATACGCGGTGTCATGTGCGTGCCGCGTAGATCAGTGTCAATATCGTATAACAACTTTTATCTCGATGACGAATCGCAATCCTAGCATTGGTTTTTTGACGAGTTGCAAAGAAAAAACTCATTTAAACTACAAGGTCTTCAAGTACCGAGAACGTACTAATGGAAAATTTACTATTGCGTTTTTATTTCCCATTGAATAATCCATGGTATTTCTTGAATTAATTAAATTTTACTTATATAAAATTATGGATTTTAGGCGTATGATATACTGCTGTAAATACGTGTACATGCTAAACAATGATGGAAAAAAACACAAAATACAAAATAATATTTCATTACCCACTTTACTCTCTGATAAGGTCACTCAACTTGCACAGCTCACTGTACATTGACAGTAATTATAGGATTTGTAATCCAATAGCGAATAGAGAAACAATATACAAAAGTCATATAAACTTAGGTTTTACTGTTCATTTCTGTTATATTTTATATATCTAATATTTATACACATACCAGATGTGCCCGAGATTTCGTTCGCGTGGTTTTTGAGTAACTTAAACCGTTTATGCAGCGCAAGCAACAAAAGTCTCCCCGTTTTTGCAGCATTTCTCACTGACGCTTCGCTCCTATTAGTCGCAGCGTAATATTATATAGCATAAAGCCTTCCTCTGTAAATGGACTATCCAACAAAAAAATAATTTTTCAAATCGGACTAGTAGTTTTTAAGATTAGCGCGATTAAAACAAACAAACAAACAAACTCTTCCGATTTAAGTGAAGTTATCGATTGACAATTGAAGATAACACTCAATTTGGGTAAATTTTTTGCGACATATCACCTTCATCGATTCATGTCTTCAATTGTATTATGCATGACAGCGCCAATACATCGACATTCGGTGACGTTACTTTTGCGGATGTGCCTTGAGCTTATGATGTTCGCTGTGATCGATCTATGCACTTTTATCGTATATATCATAAGGGACAGCTAAGAGGATGGCTCTGCTTTGTAAAGTCTAAACGAAATTGTTTATTGTCTTTCATTCGCTTGTAGCCTTTGTTAGAACAAAGCCACCGCCTCCACGTTATTCTTTAGTCCACCCCCGTTCGCCCCATTTTATACACTCAAGTTTCTAATGAATAGGGCAGTTTACGGGGACAGTTTATTTGGGGAAATAAATCAACATTTCCCACTCTAGGATGTAGAGTAAAGATTAATTTAATAAGTAGTTATACCAAAAGAACAAGAAACCCCACTAGTGGGCCGGAGAAAGAATAGCACCTCCCCATATTTCCTGTGGGTGTCGTAAAAAGAGACAGAGGAAATATATTTCTGGATATGGGCAGCGGTTACGTGGCCATACTAACCCGGCTGCTAGCCGTGTCGAGGATAGGTTATATATACTTTGGGGGAGGCCTATGTCCAGTAGTGGATGTTATAGCTAAATGGTGATGATGAATAACTTTTCGTTCTGTGGTTTCGCTCATATAACTTGCGTTCGAACTTTATCAGATTTCTATTGGCACTTAGAAAAAGTGTTGTAAAATTGTATCAAACGTAACCTTCAAATGAACTTCAACTGTGCCATATTTGAACCTCATATTTGAACCGTTTGTGGTGGAAACCCTATGCTCATGGGGTGCACATAAGCTTTTAAAGTAATGTCCAAAAAGCTTATGGAAGCAACCGAGGATCCCAGACCCTATACACACCCTAAAGTATTATAACTCATTTATTTTATACCTGTATAGACTATGTTATTTGAGCAATTATTTCGAATCTATTGACGCCACTTTCATGAAAATTGGAACAAATATACATAATTACCCTCGGTTTTGGAAAGGCTGATCAAATCGTCGTTCAGCTAACATTTTGGACCCTCATTGGTGAACGTAAGCGAGTGAGCGAAGTTGTTGCGAGTGTTGTTCACCAATGAGCTTTTGGAATGGCTTGTTAACTCAAATGTTGATCAACGATTTGAACAGCCGTTCAAAAACCGGGATTTAGAGTGCCTAACTCACCTTTCTATTGGTTTGGCCATAGTCTGGTAATATAGCATATTGTGAAAAACTCTTGTAATGCCTTCCTATAATTCTTACACTTACATAAATATTATTTAGCAAAACCAATTACTCAATTTATTAATTCCTTAATTCACATTTAATTAACTCAAGAACAGTTTACTTAAACCAATAAGATTTAGAATTTCAAGAACTAAGTACATCTTGGTATTCCTCGATTACAAGCCCGTCCTATTTCACACTTGAAGTATTTAAGTTATTTCAGTGATCAAAATGGTTAACCCGGATTTTGAGTACATCGTTCAATGTTAAATCAGATTATTTCGAGATCTAATTTTAACTGAGTTGTTAAAATGAAGTAAATTTGTGCACCGACTTATTTAATGTTATCCAGGAAAAAGCAGACTAAAATCATTCTGTTTTTTACGATACAACGTACGAGTATTAAGAAAGGTAAAATGCTTAGAAATCTACAATAATAATTATTATAAAGCGAAAGAGTTTGTTTGTTTGATTAAACGCTCTCATCTCAGGAACTACTGGTCCTGGTGGTTTTTTTGTTGGATAGTCCGTTTATACTTTATAGAGAAAGGCTTGTGGCTATATAACATTACGCTGCGACTAATAGGAGCGAAGCTTTAGTGAGAAATGTTGCAAAAACGGGGAAAATTATTCACGTTCACAAATCGGTTTAAGCCACTCAAAAACCACGCGAACGAATTCGCGGGCACAGCTAGTTTGTAATATAACATAATATCATCTTAGAAAAATAATATGCCAATAGCCGTTAACATAGGTACTGCATTATAATCCGATCAGTATGAAGCTGATGAAATTCATATAAAAGGTGTAAAATAAATTACTTAATAATATTTTAGCGTGTGTAATGTGTATGTGTCTCTTAAGTAGAGTGTACTGTGAGAGTACTAGCGCTGAAAGACTTAATTTTGCCTTTCATATTTTTATGAGTAATGCCCCAACATCATACATTTTTCCATACAATAATTCTGATAAAAGTACCTCTTTCGGCGCTGGTACTTTCTCAGTAAACTCCTATATATGGAACATGGGTTCCATGTATGTATATATGGATACACCCTAAAGTATCACATTCAATATTATAGCCTGGAGCCTTACTCTCCTAATTCGATTTTTATTCAAAATACGTTTGTTTATTATGATTCTCAGTCGATTGATATGGAGAAGTACCTACAAAAAGTTGTGAGCTAACGATTTTCTTTATCCCGGTCAGTTTAGATCGAACTGATTTTCGATTGTGTTGGGAGCAAGCCTGCTGTATAATTATACCTGTATAGGTTGTGTTGGTGTGGAGTAATCTTCACATACGTAAATGTTATGTTAGTTCCAAGTTCTAACTGATATCTGTACCGTCATCCGGATTGGACGACAGGCAGAATATATATAACAATATGTTTGAAGTTTGAACCATTGAACAGTACTGTGTATCTAAAATCATCACAGACCACTAACCCTCGACAGACAACAACGATATCTGCACAGTTCGGACATAAACAGTACCTACTACAACATTATACGTATCTACAATACAGTACCTACTACAATACTACACGTAACTACAATACAGTACCTACTACAATACTACATGTATCTACAATACAGTACCTACTACAACATTATACGTATCTACAATACAGTACCTACTACAATACTACACGTAACTACAATACAGTACCTACTACAATACTACATGTATCTACAATACAGTACCTACTACAACATTATACGTATCTACAATACAGTACCTACTACAATACTACACGTAACTACAATACAGTACCTACTACAATACTACATGTATGTACAATACAGTACCTACTACAATACTACATATATGTACAATAATACAGTATCGACTACAACATTACACGTATCTACAATACAGTACCTACTACAATACTACACGTATGTACAATAAAGTATGTACCTACTACATCTTCATACTGACGACCTCTTTAGCGCAATGCGTTCGTGCTCAAGCTGGAGGCCTCGAACCCCGCCAAGGGAATTCCCTCGACCACTGCGCTATAGAGGTCGTCAGATGAAGATGTAGTAGGTACTTTCTTTTCATGACCCAGGAACATTGTAAACTTTGGTTTGCACCAATCGTGTCTTATCACATAATGTAAACTTTAGTTTACAATGTTCCTGGGTCATGGATGTGAATTGGATTTGTGAATAATTAAAAAAAAAATATATTAAAATAGTATTAAATATATTTCCGTTGTCTGGTACCTATAAAACATATTCTTCGTATACCATAGCCCAAGGCCAGATTGACGTTGTATGAAGCGTTCATAGATTATATAATATTATACTTGACCGCCCGAATTGACGCACGTAACTGACATAAGGAATAAATTTTTAATAGAAATAACATAGATTAATAATTGGTCGCTCTGAGACCAATTAATAATCTAAGAGAAATAAGATATCTAATCGAACCTAACATAGCTCCAGAATAATAGACACTAGTGTTATATGTAACTAAATTGATCTAGTTTTTTGTGCTAGTGATAATAGATTGACGCACTTCCATTGAGCAGAACTAGACTATACCAGTAGTACAATTGGGTAAAACCTACATTATAACCTAGTTTCTTTGTTACTAGCGCTGGTAAATCTGAATAGGTATCCCTTAGGTTCATAATAAACATAGGGAATTTAAAGTATGTTCACGTAAGTAGCGAAGGTGTAATGTTTATGAAATAGTAGTACCACATTATAATATATTATATTAGAATGCTGAAAAACATGTTTTGTAAGTGTAAAATAAAATTGAAGACATGAAGGTGATATGTAGCAAAATTCTGATTTCGAGAAAAAAAGGTTCAAACTGTCATTTAAAAATTTTAAAATACATCGTTACGTATTAAGTATATTAATCTAAAGATCCGTCTCTCGAATCAATGTACTTAATACATATCCTAAAATGTTTAGGTGACAGTTTAAGCCCAATTTTCTGAGTATTTTTTGCGACATATCACCTTCATCCAGTTATGTCTTATCACACAATATGTGATTATGTGTATTATGTCTTATCATATAATATGTGCGTATTAATTGAATATTATTCAATTAATATTTGAAATAATTTTCAATATTTCGTATTCTGCAAACGGCAATCGAAGGGTGTTACGTCACAATCTACGAAGAACCGCATACGAGTAGTCAAACCTGCACACATTGTTTATTTAAGACACTTTTTCGTCATCAAAGAAAATTTAAACAAAAAACAAAAGTTATATTTTTTATTTAACGTTAATGAAAAGAACATTTAAATATATTTACAATGTGCATCTATAGAATGAAATCAAACAAGTCAACATTCATAAACCCCCAATTGTCGTAAACTACATTCGGAATTCAAAATCACTTTCACTTTGAAGTTAACTTCGACACGTGCTCACCGTAATTCGACAGAGCTCTGTGTGTAACCGAACTATTTCTGGTCAGACATAGCTATATCCGTAATCGGAAACGCGTTGTTACACAGACTATAAAGTCTGTCTCGATTTTAGTAATTGGACTGCACTGCAAATACTAGGTTTTCACTTTTTGGACTTGATCAAATAGCTGTGAGCTAAATTAGGGATGTACATTACAAAGCAAATATATCCTTCATTGAGTTACTAATTTGTGTCAAAGGAGTATTTAGCTTTCGTTTTGTTTGGTACATTTGTATGCTATCAAATAAAACTGTTTAATCCAACTGATTTGGTAGTTTGTTGATTTTTACTTGACTAAGTAAATATCAACAAACTACCAATCTACGTAATGAGTTGGTAGTAATAACAAAACATAAAGACTACGTTTAAAAAAAACGAATTCAACAACTAGAAAGTATAAAATATATATTTTTTAATGAAGTTACAATTAATGTTCTTTTTGAAGTCGGTGTTAGCAAAGGTGAGTTTGTAACAACATTAATTACAGCTCAGCAACTTAAGGATATTGGTATTTAGCTGACACCGACACCAAAAAATAAACAATAATTGTAACTACATAATAAAAAACCTTATTTTATAATTTTTACTTGTTGAAGTTTTTTAGGTTTTTTTTTTATTTTTATAAATTAGTGTATCTAAGCTTAACTACAGTGGGATAAATAAGTTCATCCGTTTGGTAGCTACGATGCTATAGGCAGACTGACAGGTATACCAATACCACCCAGATTATAATAAATTTTTAATACTACCTCCTTTTTGTGTTCTGTATACCAGTATGCAAGGACCTCCTCCAACCTTTTCCACTCTGTCCTAGTTTCTAGTGCCACTATGTTCCATGGGAAACCTATCACTTTTTTGATGTCATCATCCCACCTTTTCTGTGGTCTACCTCTCTTCGACAACAACAAATCTTTTCAACTAACTATCAGAACTGGGAATGCGTCGATTGCATTTTTTTAAAAGACAATCTTCTCTTATATATAAAAATGAATCGCTGTTAGTTAAAATAACCGAATCGGTTTACCCGTTTCGAGCTTAGCTAGACTAACTAACAGTAGTCTTGAAATATTCGAAGAAGTTCACGGAAGGTTTAAACGGTTTGTATGCTCAACGAAGTGAGCACGGGTCATATAGTTCTATATATTTTGTGTTTGTGACTAATAATGAAACAAATGTACAAACGTTCGTTTTAAAGATTATATTCCCGTTTTATTTGATATTTATGCGTGTTTTACAGCAAGTTCTGTAAAGTATCCGTAAAGTAATTAAGACTTGGGCGATACGGCCGGTTACTTTTATTGCTGCGGCGATATCCGTGAAAACAGACTTGTGCGCTGAAAAGTTAATTATTTTATTGTATCGTCATTTCAGCTTTGATATCCACTATTGAAAATGAAAATAAAAATTGAAAATGAAAAATCTTTTATTTCCAAATATGTTAGTTACTAACACTTTTACAATTGTCCTACATGATGACCTACCACCGGTTCGGGGACTAACCCGGCGAGAAGAAACTCGCTATTGGACATAAGCCTCCCCTAAAGTATTTCATGAGAGGTAGAATTGCTTGGCAAGCGGGTTAGCGAGCGCAGTTTACGGGTAATAACAAAGTCCGCGTCTGCGCATTTCCGAATATAAATTCCTTCTGTCCCCCTGGTTTTTAGTATTTATTGTCCTTGCGGCAATAGAAATACATCTGTTAAAATGTCAACTGTCTAGCCATCACCGTTCTTGAGAGCTGCTGACAGAAGGACTGACTCTGAATCTCAGTAATAGGATCCCGTTTCTACCCATAAAGTACCCTAAAATGGTCCGCGAAATTAACTTAACGTGTCATAATTTTGACGACCTCAGTAGCGCAGTGGTTGAGCGCGTTGGTGCTCGAACGAGAGGTCGCGGGTTCGAATCCCGCCGCGGAAACAAAAAGTTTTCAATGTTCCTGGGTCATGGATGTGTATAATACAATAAAAATCTTAAATATGTGTATAGTATAAAAGTATTAAATGTATTTCCGTTGTCTGGTACCTGTAACACAAGTTCTTCGGATACTTAGCACAGGGCCCAGATTTACGTGGTGTGAAGCGTCCATAAATATTATATTATATTATATTATAATGTTTCTTTATTCCACTCCGAATAAGTGACATTTTAATTGCTGAGGTTTGTTTACATAATAATTAATTGAATCGGGTTATAGATAAGTTGGTTGAGGTAACAGGCACTTTACACTTGTAATGAATACTTGGCACTGTCAATCCCTACCCACATACTTGCTCTGGTATTGGCTTGGGCCTGAAAATATAAATCGTAACCAAAGCGTGTCTTGCAACTATGTAGGGTAAAACCAGGATAGTCGCTGATTTTATTTACTCTAGCCTGATATCAACTGCATACGGCTTAATGAATAAGTTAATTTATTGAAACAATAGCTGCCTAAGATCATTGGCGTTATACAAAGCCTTACAACCGTTATTACTCTGAATATAAATTGTCTAAGCTGATAAAAGTAAGTAAGTAGGTTCCTATGTTTTGATTTATTTTAGCAAAAAAAATATTTATTTCGTTACTTTTATCACCTGGACAATGAAATCGACTTACTAGCTGGTTATATCAATAAATTTTACTTTATTTATTATTAATAGATAATAGATATGGAGTGATTATGAGTTTACATTAATAGATAATATGGAGTGAGTTTAAAAAGTGGGGCAACCGGGTTTCCCCTATTTTAACCTCTGTATGTTAGCTGTTAATGTATCGTAGCAAGTGGAAGGAAGTGGTCTCTGCCTACCCCTACGGGAAAGAGGCGTGATTGTATGTATGTATGTATGTTAACTGTACGATGCTTCAGTGGCAGCTCACACCTAAAGGATAATTTTCACATGGCTAACCTTGTTAGAATAACCTATGTATTTTCAATACCAGCATCAGCTATGAGCTTACTATCAACGCTCTTTTAAATTATTGCAAGCAAGGGCTTTATTTTTTTTTTACAACCATCTGGCAAAATGAAATTACTATCAAAATAATACTTTTTTAAAATATTTAATTGTATTATTATTTATACAGTGTGTAAAAAGAACTATAACTTTGAGATACGATTGTACTACCTGTCCTCAATTTGGAAATGTATTTTTTTGCCAAAATTACCATTTCTTATTTTTTTGTCGCAAGAATAACGATAAAGGACAAAAAAAAATATTTTTGTAAAAAATATTAAAAAAAAAATACATTTCTAGAATGAGAAAAGATAGTATAATCATATCCTATAGTTATAGTGACTGCTCTTTTTATACCCGTTGTATATACAAATTACTCGATAATACAAATCAGCTGGTTGTCGTTTTATCGCTGAGTTCCTCCTATGGTCTCCAACATATTCAGATCAGCATTATGATATATCAGATTCAGATATATGTCGTAATATTTTATTTTCACGCAACGTATAAATGCGTGCAAAATTTCAACTCAATCGGACTAGCGAATGTAGGTCAAATACACAAAATTAACGTGAAAGATTTCATTACACACACAGGGACAGATGAAATTATATAAAAGCATGTAAAATAAAGCTTCAAAACAAACAGATTTCCATTCAATTTCAAATGTTGGATGCCACTAACAATCATAATTAATTTTGTTCGGCTACCCGTGTATCTCTTTCAATTAAGTAACCCGATCCTTTAGCCAAGTTGTCATTAATAATTACGAAGATCACGCTCGAAATCATAATCCCATGCTACTGAACCGATTTTAAGAGGAAACACCACGGTTAAGAGAAATCTATACTAATATTATAAAGAGTTTGTTTGTTTGTTTGTTTAAACGCGCTAATCTCAGGAACTACTGGTCCGATTTGAAAAATTATTGTATTGTTGGATAGTCCATTTACAGAGGAAGCTTTTAGGCTATATAACATTACGCTACAACCAATAGGAGCGAAGCGTCAGTGAGAAATGATGCAAAAATGTGGAGACTTTCGTTGCGTGCGCTGCATAAACGGTCGCACAAAAACCATTACAAAATAAGTGTTTAGAAAATATATTGCTGTCTCGCAGTGCCTTAGCTAGCCAGCACTAGCGCGATATATTAAAAGCACAAGAAATCGACGTTTGCGGACCGACGTTTCCTCTTTTAAAACTTAAGCGATTTAAATATTTGTTATAAACTTAAACAAGCTTGAGCTAGGTTCCTATGTTTTGATTTTGTTGTATAATGCAGTCAAATTTGTTTCCAGGAAACAAATGCTTAAACACAGCGAAACGTCTGGTTATTCTTTTAGATTTTTGAACGCCTTAAATCTCCTTAAATGATTAATTTATTAAAAAAGGGAAAAATAGGGACGTACAAATAATATACTCGTACATATATAATTAGGAAAAAAATCTACTCTAGCAGCACTATCCAGGGAGGATGCAGGGGTCGCGTAGACCCCTATTTTTGTAAGGAAAAAACAGGCGTCGTGTTTCCTCTTTATGAAAAATATATCAATAGGATCATATAAATACGAGTAGCTCGGGTAACGTAATTACATTTTTAATAAAAAAAAATTATCCCGATTAGATATATCTATTAGGTATTACGAATACATAGATACTCCTTTTATTAATATCGAATCAGCGCTATAGTGAAACAAACATACCTAAAGCGAAATTATCTTTTATTTCGCTGCACCATAGCATAACTAAGTAGCAGAATGCCTTAAAACTTTCATCGCTCCCTTCAATGTAAACCACAGAAGGGATGAAAAGTGTAAAACTGTCATACTGTGCAGCTACCCTGTGGTGTTCATTAGCGAGCTGTAGAGCGAAGGTCACAGAAATGTCAAGTGTAATAAGAAAAGTTTTCTATCGCCGTGAATGAACGCGAGTTGTATCTCCGACGTGTTTTCATCATATCGTAATGTCTAAAGAGTTAAATACTGACTTAACATTTTATCTCATTCTAATTGTAGATTTGCCTATTGAGCCATGTTACCTAAATAGTTTTTGTTCTTTTCAATGTGTTTTAAGCTATAAGCTATTGTATGGCTTTCGTCGCTTTGACCGCGGCGACCGAATCACAAAATTCCGTAACGAAAATAAAACCTAACACTTCCGCCCGCCGCCTAAAAGCTCGGCCGAGCATTCTCTTTACGTTATAAATAATATACATATTATAATATTTACTTATATAACAACATACTACAGGCCAAATTACCCGTTACTACCCTTTTTAACCAGACGTATTACAGATAAAATTTCCCAGGACATTTACACGTGTAGTATCCTACAATAATTATTTTAAATTCAAAATTCAAAAATTCAAAAATTTTTATTTCCATATAGGTTATTAAATAACACTTATAGAATTGTCCTACATGATGCCTACCACCGGTTCGGAAACTAGCCCGGCGAGAAGAACCGGCGTAAGAAACTCGCGCGGGGCCATCTTTTAGCAAAAAGATTGGAAAATTGTTCTTTTTCTCTTTAAATATAATATAATATACATAACAATGTTATAACTTAAAAGTAAAATTATAAAAACAAAGAGTACAAAGTTGTAACCTAGCATAGAGGCACCTTATTCCCAGGGTGTGCAATCATTAATGAAATCATTAACCTTATAATAACCTTTAGCACACAAACGTTCTTTAACTAATTTTTTAAATTTATTTATAGAAAGATTTTGAACGTTTTCTGGGATTCTATTGTATAGGCGTATACATTGACCTTTAAAAGACTTACCTACTTTGCTAAATTTTATATTATAATTGTTTACAAAGTCTATCACGGATCTTGGCAAACTGAAATTAACTTAAAATAAAATTAAAAATTACGGTCGCCTGTCACCTTCGTTCCCTTGTCCTATTGATTATATTCTTTTACCCGTCTTTTATCTATTCAATGTCAAACTTACAAGGGGGCCACGGAAGACCAGGCGCCATGGCTCGCCGTGGTCGAAGCCTGAGTGGTTTCCCTTTAAATGCATGGCGGGGGCATTGCATAGCCTTGATTGAATTTACTTTCTGTTTAGTTTATTATTCTTTATTTATTTATTTTTTTCTTTCGTCTTAATACTCGTATGTGTGAGTTATTGTTTTGTTAACCTTTGGCTGTGTTATGTCCCTTTATGTGTTTAATAAAGATATTTTTATTATTTATTTATCAATGTACATAATAAACATAATTTGTCTCTCAAATAAAGTCTTAAAAAAAGTAACGCAGGTTTTTTTTTTTTTTCGAAAGGAGAATAAGCGCCCTTTCGAAAAAAATGTACCTACGGCTATAGAGCCGAAAGGCCGTTTTTATTGCGTCGACATAGCCCCGTACTAACTAATTATCTTGTATACTTTTGTGTCTCTATTCAATAATTAAAAAAAATAAAGTTCCTAATTCTTCTATACTGGAACCAATACTAATACTATATTATAATTGGTCCAGATTTCAAAAGGAGATAAATGTTACTAATTGTCTTTTACAACTTGTAAGTAATTGTAAATTAATGATGATTAGTGACAAACACCACGGTTGTCAGTTGCCATAGATTTTTAAAAAGTCCATAATGGCACAATGAACAATGGAAATAATCAATATAAAACGAAACTCAAAGACTGATTCCCGATTTCACCAACGCATGTTAGTGTTAACGGTTTGTTAAATTACCATGCCTTCTCATTCATTGATAGGAATTACGAGAGGAACAGCATGAAATTTACGAAGGATTAATTACATTGCTTAGTGAAACACGCCCATAAACATAAAACTGGTATATTATATTCAGTTAATTTTTTATTTATTTATTGACTTAATTAGCAATTTCAAATCACCAAATCAACATTGGAATGAAACTTTTGTCTCAGTTTCTTATTAAACTAATGTAGCTCTATTGGCCTATATACCACGTGGACAGAATTTTGCCTTATTTTTGTATGGGATACGTTATCTAGTGTATTCGATTAACAATCGAAGAATTATGTAGTAAAGTATGATATTGAAAGAATTAAGGCCCACTGGTGCCAAATAACTCCGAGTTAAAGTGTTAGGTTAGTGTCAATCAACAATAAGACAGTTAAACCCATAATACGGACTGGATCAATTAGTTCAGAATAAGTTTATAACCTCTCTAATTATATAGCTGTATTGCATGTAAACGTATTGGTAAATTTTACACAAAAAGTTTTCCCTAGCCTCCATACTGATAAAATATTTACACTATCCATGCAGTTGCTGTCTCGTCAACGTATCAAACAAAGACAGCATAATTAAAATATTATTAATAAGTGGGGCTTGTGTTAAGTGAGCCTATTACTCACATTGTTTAAATTCTAGATGAAAGAGGTTTGCTAACTTTATGTGAGTTGACTAATTAACTTCGTCACGTTTTATAACTTGAACACGAATAAGTTCTGTTTCCTCAAACTTAACGTTGTTGTAAGAATCGTGTAATTTGTTACAAAACTCAGTCACAGCTTCTGTGTATCTAACGTGAAATTTAAATTCTCTGATCGGGGTCAAAATAGAGTCGCAGTATTTAGTACATGAAAAATACACTACTCGTACTTGAGAAAAATCACATTTGTATACTCCATTAGGTTCCAATGAAATACAAATATAAACAAAACGCACAATAGAAAACCCTTCTACAAATATAAATGCTATTTATTTTAACATATCATAGAGAACATTGGCACATTATTAATTTGGTAATTTCTCATTAATCCTTTTGTTTTGCGCTAACATTTGTATGCCAAGCAGGAACAATTGACGCATTCGTGTCGTGATCGAATGACAATCCTCTTTCGATAACGTTACGAATACGCAGTTGATAATTTTTCCTGCGACTGAAAAGATCGTGTCTTCATGCAATTTAGAGAAACACAAGCTAGATATAATACTGTCAGACTCGGAATATGTTATTAGAACCACTAAATTATATATTACTCCATAAGATATCTATATTATGTTGACGTATGCTTAGTTTGTTCACAAATACATCATAATATTGCTGTTAGCTGTCCCGGCGACCGAACCAACTTCGAATTAAGTTAAGCAGCGCAACAAACCGGGTCCAATAATTTTTTTTATATCTCGAATCTTTTGAAAGGTTCTAACTAACTTATAGTCTCGTATCTATTATATTGTACATGCAACATTTGTTTGCAAGTTCAAAGTTTATTTTCGGAATATTGCCAGATGAGTGTAATATTAATTAAACTGTCTAGGGAACCTGTTACAAGCTCTTAATTCCAGCCAGTTTACGCCATACAACATGGCTGCCTGGAATTTTCGTATTACAATCACATATTAACTGCATGATGACAGCTAGTCAGCGGACACGTGACACTTGACTTGCTTCCGGATGTCACTTTCAGACAACCAAACTATCGATCGATTCAGAATAACATGTCGTTGAAATATGAAAAAGAACAAGGCAGTTTAAGACCGTATTATTGAATTGCCTGGAACCAGGCTGGTATTGTAAAAGATCATAATACGGCTCCTGTATTTGTGTTATTCGTAGGGCGCCGGAGAGAGAAAAGTACCCCATGAACACCACCTTATCCGTGGGTGTCGTAAAAGGCGACAGAGGAAATAAATATCCGGAAATGGTCAGCAGCGTTACCGTGGACATTGTTGTTACTGAAAACTGCCCTCACCAACGCGCCTGCCAAGCGTTGCGAGTACACGCTACTAACCCCCCTTTAAACACTTTGGGGGAGGCTCATGTCTATTAGTGGATGTCATAACTCATGATGATGATGATGATAATTAAACTGTATAATATTATAAGGTCCTTAGTCCGTTGTGTTAACAAAGTTTCAGAAGTTCAGGCTGAAAGTTAAGACGATTTAACTTCTGAACGCAAGCTGAGAGAGAAGTTTCTGAAATAGGATATTGCTGAATCATTCTCGAAACCGAAAGTGATGAGTTCGTAGCTTGTTCATTTAATACAAGCAACATTTACAGTTATGTTATACAAGTTAAGTTTTTTTTGTAATTCATTTATTGATTTAATAAAAAAAAAAAAAAAGTGTGCTTGTGACTTTGTACGCCCAAAAGGAATCTCATGAACCATCTTTTTTCTGCTACATAGAGTAGCCTATGTCCTAGTTAAGCTACATCGATGCTTGCATGAAAATCGATCGTATATAGATAGTATCAAATAAAAAAAATCCAACTTCAACTAAAACTAAAGGCTATAAAATAATATATGTTTTAATTATGTTCAAATAGTTACAATCAATGTTCTTTTGAAGTCGGTGTCAACAAAGGTGAGTTTGTAACAACCATATAGGTCAGCAACTTTATGTTCTTTGGCTGACACCGACTCCAAAAAGAACATTAATTGTAACTACATAAAAACAATATTTATATACTTTTTAGTTGTTGAAGTCGTTTTTAAACGTAGTTTTATTTTTTAATTTTTAGTGTCACTAAGTCATAGTAGGATAAATCCGTTTGGCAGCTACGCTGCTACAGACATACTGACAGACACCACACACTTCATATTTATAACTAGCTGTTCCCGCGACTTCGTTCGCGTGGTTTTTGAGTGACATAAGCAGTTTATTAATGCAGCGCACGCAATGAAAGTCCCCAAATGTAATTAATTTTCCCCGTTTATGCAACATTTCTCACTGACTCCTATTGGTCGCAGTATAATTTTATATAGCCTAAAGCCTTCCTCTATAAATGGACTATCCAACAAAAAAAGATTTTTTCAAATCGGACCAGTAGTTCCCGAGATTAGCGCGTTTAAACAAACAAACTCTCCCGCTTTATAATATTAATATTGATAATATTAGTATAGATTTCCACCTCCTTTTTGTGTCGAGTGTCAATTATGAATGCGAAAGTGAAAAACTCCTAAATTAGCCGCACTGAAACTATCATCCATGTAAGAAATGTTCGTACATAATATACACCTCTGGAAATTGGTGAAAAATGTTCATAAAATTAAAACTACAGGCCAAACGAAATGGCAGCTATTCTGCGACGAATAAAATAGAATCACGCAAATCGGATCATTAACCTCAGAGTAATCGGTGTACATACATAAAAAAACAGTACGAATTGCGAACCTCCTCCTTTTCTGGAAGTCGGTTAAAAAACAAAGCCTATGCAATGGAAACAAATAATGCCTTTTCATATTATTAAATTAATAACTGATAGGGCTCTATTATCATATTTGAGGAGACATAATATGATTATGTTTGGATACAGAATATCGTGGTAACTTGATAATATATGCCATTATCTCGTATAATTGGGTTACTGAATTAATAATGATTTACTCTTGCACACATTACGTAGAAAATCAAAAAGATGAGCAAAATCTAAAAAAAGAGTCGGACTTATAAACAATTAAATTAAAATACCAATAACTTTTTCGGAAAAACGATATTTGTACGCAAATTTGTGTCAATTATTATTAATATTCAGTTATAAGTATTATACATATAGTTTTTTTATTATTTTTGTTTGTTTTAGTTTATAGTTCGTAGCTAGCCATATTACTTTAATTACTGTTTTATTTGTTTTAGTTTACTTTGAGAAAAATAATTATATTTAATAGTTTAATGTCTTCATTATAAATAATGGTACTTAATTAATTTTAGATTTACGTTATTTGTTTACCAGGGGGCTATAATAACATCAATTAAAAAACCCACAAAAGACTATAATATATGATTCTACTATTAGTGATTCTCGAAAACAAAATTTCTATTTTGTATACCAAAGTATTATAAATTATAACAGTTGCTTTAAACACAAACAACAGGATTCTTTGAATGTAGCCATTTTTTGGAAGTCGGTTACATTGAGGTTTTCCTTTATCATACAATTTTAACATTAAACCATGCACGTATTTCCAAGAATTCCTGTTTCTTGATTCACAAGCCGCACATAGTTCTGCATAAGAATTTGCGGCGGATCCGAGACGTTGCACTTCAGCGATTTACATAAACTCGCAATGTTTATAACTTACCGGGAAAATGTAGCCAGGATCAGCAGGCTTACACAATCGAGAATCGAAACAGTTAGATCTCAACGGCTTTTGGTATTCTACTTGGTGGATGACTTTGAAACTAACCAGGATAAAGAAAATTGTTAGATCGTTTTGAACTCCCGACTATATTAATTAACTGAGAATAAAAAAAACAAACGTAAATTTATCCGGGAGAACGCGGCACGATCGAATCTGAATCAAAATCGAATCAGTTTCGAGAGTAGACCCAAGGTTGCCTGCACTCGGCATACTGCTTTCTAAAGACTTTTTGTAGGTGAAAAGTTGCCCTATCAGAAAGGTTATATAATATACTAATCAGAGTATAGAATAGACGCGAGTATATTTGTATAGATGAACTCGTGCCTTCGTTGAGTTAAGTATAACTATGACCTTGCGCAAAAAAATATTACCTTAATGTTAGGAAGTTCAAATCAAATCCAACAAACAAGACTGTCATTGGACTATAACGATTGAAGTTCCCATACCTCATTACACGTAATAGGTCACTAATAATGCGACTAGAATCGCCTGCAATTGCCTGCATATCACTAGTGTTGTGACTTGCGCCTCATCGATTCTATTTCTCGATAGCCATTAAAAATTAATCTTCGAGCTTTGAGTGGTGTGGTTCATCGATGTTTATTTCCGGTTGCTACTACTGGTACTCATTAAAATACGTTTCTCGATATTTTTGTCCTTGTAGGTGTATTATAATTGTCGCATAGTGTTCCATAGTTCAATAAAATTATATGATGCTACACAAATCAATGTGGTATTTATTAATTATGTTGTTTGTGCTAATAGTTGTGCTTTCGACATGAACTTTATTTTCTTTATGATATTTACCTTATTATCGATAATGACTTATAAATCGATGAACATCGGTTGCACGTAAGAAAAAGCATAACTGAAACTGAGGTTATAACTTGTCACGTTCCGCCTAAGCTGAGCGTGCAAGGATGAATAAATCGACTTTACAAACAAGCGATATTTTTTATAATTAAAATTTTAAATATAAATTTCAATATACCTATCATAGAATACGAAAGTATTCCCGTCACTCCTCGTGTAATGCGACAAACCATCAGGCGATTCATCTGCTCGTTTGTCGGTCTTTCACGATAAAAAGTAACCATAATACAGTAGAATTTTATTTGTAGTAGAATCGTGAGTATACGTCAGTTTTATTTTCCTGAAATACAGTTGCGTGTTGCAGGCTAATATTCTGGAAGGGTTATTTCTTTGAATAGACCAGACCAGTCGCTGTAATGGTTAACATAAGTATAATATCTATTTTACACGATATTTCTATTCTACCAACAAACATTGTTGCAAAACATTGCATAACATTCTTTTTTTTAATGTAAACACTGATTTATAATTTCCGTCTGTAAAATTACATTTCTGTGTCACATCACCTCTCTTTCTTTCATTGTCAGTTAGCAGAGACAGAATGATTTTTGCCTGTCATTTTACTGACGAGATTAAAAACAGGGTTTAGATATTCAATACTTACCGAAGTTCAGTAGATTATGTTTCGATGCAGTTTATATCATGAGATTAACTTATATCGCTTTTAGAATAACCTATCTACGCACAAGAAAGGATATATCACTTTACCATGTGACAGGGAAAGTTTTTATTGTACGGCGATCTATATTTTTTTATGAATAGGCAGGTTATTGAAACACGGAATTAGATAGAGTAATTATATGACATAACGAGCATTTTTCAATTACGCTCATATCTTTGTCAAGTCTTTTCGTTTGCATTCGTACATTTTAAGCAATTAATTTATCACTACAAGTTAGCATAAACTAAAAATCGATACTACAAACACCGAACTAGTTATTTATTACAGTCTAGAACCTAGAATATCCAATTGGTTTAATAAAAGATGCAAAACGGTTGTATATCGATTCAGATTGTAGAGTTGATATTTTCAATAGACACTAGTTTTTGCCCGCAGCTCCGTCCGCGGAAACAAATATTTTAGTTAATATAATCAGGTGTTACTTTGCGAAAATACATAGCATAAAAATGTGCAATATATACTCGTATATAAAAAAATCACGGAATATTGCTCGATAAAATACTTTTTTTTAATACATAATATTTTGTTTTGTCCTAATTTTATCAAAATGGATCCGGCCAATTGAAAAATACACACACACACACACTTTATAATATTTTATGAAATGCATTGTTATTTCTATTTCGGGATAAAAATACTAACACAGGCTGTGTTAATACAGTTTTTAAACTTCCTTCATAAAAATATTTACTAACAATTATCCAGGCATTACAAAAGCACACACTCACATACGGCTTTATAATATTAGTGCGATTAAATAAGCACGCCGCTTAGAGTGTCATAACACCAGCTACTACTTTTTACTACGTCCATATTATTATCTCTGCCATGATTCCCTACTATTACCGACACTATAATTATCGAGCAGTTTTATCGATAAAATACTGAATTAGTATCGATAAAAATTATCGAATTACTATCGATAAAGTCACAATTTTATCGATAAAAATGATGAAACTGTCGGCAAAGTGTACAATTTATCGAATAGTGTCGTGACGTGGAATCGTCGGATAAAATCGCCGAGCACTAATCGATGTTACCGGCCCGATAATTAAAGTGAACGATTCATATGCCAGTGATTTGTTTACCGGGATAAGTGGCGGGAATAAATCGCTAGTGTTGGACTGTATCGATAGTTTCCGATAGTGCTGTGATTTATTCATCGATAGATGAAATTGCGTCCAGTCAATATAAATGAACCACGATTTATTTAAATTATCATATATATTAAATACAGAGAAGAAAGAAACGGTTTTAAAACTATAGCTGTTCTGTCTCACTTTACAATAATGAAGATATTAACAACGTCTTAATTTGTTTCAGGTAATCTCAACAAAAATGACATTAAACCAGGAAAACATGTCTGATAAGATAGGTAAAGCCGTATGGCGCAGTTATAGTGTCGCAGTGCGAATCGAGAGGTCACTGATAACGGTGATAAGAGACAGTTATCCCAATTTGACTGACTGAGCCTGGCCTTCGACCGGTATAACACTGTACACTGCTTTGGAGTAAGGGTACCCACACATTATGACAGGCCGATCGTATCATGCAGAACTGACGTCAGTTCGGCCTGAATAGAGAAATAATTTGCCGATTATGCTGAGAAGTTGTATTTCGTTTGGTGTGCAAAGGCACAGTTTTTTTCCATGCAAGTCGTGAAGCATAGCTTATAATTGTATGAAATATCAGTAATCATATTTGACACGTTACGTGTACGTTGTTTCGATGTCGTAAATTGTAGTAAACTTCTTCATGGTGAATAGAATTAAAATAACGTATTCCAAAGACTTTGGGAATAAAGTGACCCACCTGCAAGGCTACTTACATAACTAAAGAATATTATTTAGTATTTTAGTATTGACTATTATTTATTTTTATTATTTGATTTGATATTGACCATTTATTATATAAAAAAAATAGTTATATATATTTTCCACCTTTTTGGTAAAAGATGGCCCATGCGAGTTTCTTACACCGGTTCTTCTCGCTGAACTAATTCCCGAACCGATGGTAGGCACGACGTTCAGAAAACATTTTTGTGAAATTCATTCAGAATAAAAATATTGTTGTAAAACATTTTTGTAAAATTCATTCTGAATAAAAATATTGTAAAATTCATTCTTAATAAAATTTTAGTAAAATTCATTCTGAATAATTTTTTTGACTTTGACTAAATAGTACGAATTACGTCGGTACATCCTGTCGACTGATGCGTGCCTCAAGGTCAAATTGCACACGATTTTGTTCAGTCCGAATCGGAGGTAGATCGTACCGTATATGCCAGCCTTAATTCTGTGTTTACACTGCAGCTTAGTGTTTACTCCTTTAGTATAGACTATAGAGTAATGGAATACATTGAATTTGAATTGTGGTATGATCTCCAAGGGTTGTTAAAGTTAAAACAGGTTGAAACTATGAGAATCGCTGATGGCAGAAATACATGTGATTTGAGAGTCTTAATTTGAGAAGCGTTAGAGTATTTCCATGGGCATATTTAAAGTGCCCAATGTTAACTAGGCCAAAATAGGTTAAATCTTTATAATTGTAATGTAATGTAGCCAGAGCCTTCGATACTTAAGTGACCCTCATTCTTTACAAGCCTACGCAATATAAACAAAAAAAAATTGTCAAGAGATGAAATATAGAGTAACAGACTTAAGGTATTATTACATCTTTAAGACATTTCTAAGCACTTCTAGGATCACCAATCTTCGAAGAAATGAATCTGTACCTTATGAGATTGTATATTAAATGGATCCCAGTCTCTAGACGTCCGTTAGCCACAACTCATAAGGTCACGAAATGGAATTTTAAATGTTTAATCTATTTCATAAGTATGAGAACTCAGTCTGGATAGTTAGTACAATAGGGTCACGATAGTAGGGCTGGTAAAAGTGAATCTCAGCTCAAAGCGGTTAGTCGTGCTTACAAGGGATTTTCCTCGAGTCCGCCAACCCTAACATTAAGGGGTCACGAGACGAGGGCTGTCAAAAGTGTGGCACAGTTTTTGTTGGCAACCCTAAGACTGAATCGAGGGTCTTATGCATGTCAAGTGCACGGGAGCGGCCTCCATGCACCGATTTAATAGACCCCAGTACATCCGCAGTCTAATCACCACGACGCCTCCGACTCTTATTAGAACTGCCGGTAGTGATGACCCAGTGTGCCACTGATGTATCGATGAAAAAAATCTAAATAAATCTTGACGATTTATTTTTGGATTACACAAAAGGTTTAATCCTATGTAAGGAGTGAGCTTTTTATAGAATCGATTTGAAAAAAAAAAACGTTTTATTTCCAAATGAAACTTAACAAGCGGTCTTCGGAAAGTCAACAAGAAAACAAGCTACCACGCACCGGTTCAAACTTAACCCGCCGAGAAGAACCTATTGATTTAGATGATATAGTGTTCGATTATATTTTTAAATGGAATATTAATAATATTGGACGCCTCCGTGGTCTAGTGGTTCTGAGCTTGGCTCTTGACTCGGAGGTCGCGGGTTCGAATCCCGCCGAGGGAACAAAAAGCTTTAAATGTTCCTGAGTCTTGGATGTGTATTAAATTTGTGTATTAAAATAATAAAAATCTTAAATATGTGTATAGTATTAAAGTATTAAATATATTTCCGTTGTCTGGTACCTGTAACACAAGTTCTTCGGATACTTAGCATGGGGCCAGATTGACGTGGTGTGAAGCGTCCATAGATATTATATTATTATTATTATTATTAAATAGCGAAACGCATTAAATCGATATTATATAATACCTACCGTTTATTTTAATAATAATTAGGCTATAATTTTAATGAGTGATAATACTTTCGTGTGTGTATGGATCCCGTGTATAGAGTTTACTGTTAATGTATCTGCGCTGAAAGAGTTACTTCTTTATTAATTATTGTATGGGAAAGTTTATGATGTTAGGGCATTTCTCACACAAACATGAAAGTCAAAAGTAAGTCTTTTAGCGCTGGTACTTACACAGTATACTCTACATAGGAGGCACATACACACCCTAAAGAATTTTTTTTTTACAATTTATGGAGAATCTCCGCAGGGAAGGACAAGAAGTCGTAATATATATATGTGTGTAGTTTTTTAAATGTCAAAAAATGATTACGAATAAAGATCCCCTAAATTCTAATAGATCCTAATATACTTTGCACGTTACAGAATCGGGCACAAAATATGTGTCTCAAATATTTTTATCATATTCATGAGATAGCTCTCTACGATCTACCCTGGACGTGTTTCACTACATTAATTTTCAGCCATCTTTATTTATGAAGTTATTTTAAATATATATTGCGTAATTTTATAAAACACGAAGAGAACATTAAAATATAAAATGTCATCAAAATTTATTTTGGTTTCCATTATATTTTATTTTAATGGTACATCTATGCATTATATAAAAGAAATGTTTGCTAATGTAATGTCGATAATTATACCAAAAATATATATAATAAAATATAATTTATTAAATTTTAATTGTAATCAAATTTGAATAAAAGAGCTGCTGCACCTTGACCCACCAGACTTTAGTGACAGAATTAGGTTAGTTAGAGATGAGATGTGAATTGACATCGGTGCTGATGATGATTAATCTTCGCGACATAATATTGTGTTCATTAGCATAGAACATGCAGTTAGCACGTGCCAGTTTGTTTTATCATCATTATCATGTATTAAAACAGCAGCGGCAGTGACACCCATATATCTGGACTAACTTCTTGTGTGTAATCCATTCCGATACAAAGTGATCTAAATGTAAACAAAGCTTGATTAATTATTCTCCACAATAAAGTTTTTCTGAGATTTTTTTTTTTTATTTAATCTAAACAGAGTGTAGTTCTTTTGTAGTAAAATTTAGTGTCGTTTGTTGGTGGAAATTCTTGTTAGCTAATATATGTATACTAATATTATAAAGCGGAAGAGTTTGTTTGTTTGTTTGTTTAAACGCGCTAATATCAGGAACAGGTCCGATTTGAAAAATTATTTTTTTGTTGGATAGTCCATTTATATAGGAAGGCTACCTATGTAACAATACGCTGCGACTAATGGGAGCGAAGCATCAGTGAGAAAAGTTGCAAAAACGGGGAAAATTATTCAGATTTGAGGACTTTTGTAGCGTGCCCTGCATACACAATTTAAGTTACTCAAAAATATGTGTGAAAGAATTATTCCTTTTTAATAATAGTTAATTATAACAAAATCCAACGTAAATCAAAGATAATCGCGATAGTGTTTCCGACAACCACGCAAACGAAGTCTCGGGCACAGATAGATAGAGGTGCATTTTTACGACTTCAAAAAGTGTAGGTAGTTTGTGTATCAGTACCGTGTAGAAAGGCTGGTAAAATGTAGAAATTTGGTTGAAGGAATGTTAAGGGGTTCCCGAAGCTGATTCCAGCTGTTTTTTAGTAGTCCACCACTAGTGATATTAGCCTGGAACAAGTGCCAGTGGCACGTGCCTGTTTTCGGATTCCGCAATCCGCATGCCTAATGCCTTTGACGATTGTCAGTTCACACACGCAGGTTTCACAACCTTTTCTATGTCAGATCGAACCAGCATGCGAATTGCCTAAAGCGCATGCGATATACCACTAACCCCCGGTTTCTGAAAGCAAAATTAATGCCAAATCTACTAATCAGTGATCAAATGTTTTTGTAAAGTTAAATTTAATTGATTTTTACCACTAACCCCCGGTTTGTTGAAAGGCAAATTAACTCCAAATGAATCAGTATATTTTTAAGGTTAATTTTAATTGGTTTTCTTTAATGAATTTGACAGCTGTCAAGTGATTTGAACACTGGTTAGTTGATTTGTTCGTTGATTCACTTTTTAAACTGGGGTGAGCCTATTACTTTTTACCCGAATACGGCGAAGCTAAAAGGGTAATGATTTTTGCAGGTTTGCGAATATTCTAACGCTAATTAAAGTTAGGAGGTAAAGTTATGAAGCGTTTCATTAACCTATCAGAAAGGATGGATCGTCATATAATTTTAAGTTTTCAGCTATCATTTTGCATGGCAATCTATCCTTTCTTATAGGTTATAATAAAAACGTGACATTACTCATAGGCTGTCCCTTATAGGCGGAATGACAAGGATATGATGTAACTTCAGCGCCGCTTGTTTTAAAACATCCTTTCAAAATTCGGCAGTGTATAATATAGCTACGATCCAATTTTAATGAAGTTATTAAAAGATTAACCCTGCGGTTTCTGAAAGACTGATCAAATAATCGATCGGTTAACATTTGAGTTAACAAGTAATTCTGAACGCTGATTGGTGAACGTAGCGAGAAGTTGTTGTGAGTGATGTTCCAGAATGGCTTGTTTACTCAGAACAACTTTGATTAACCTTTCAGAAATAGGAGGAATGTATAAATAGCCTGGCAACATAATTTACTTAGTCGGGTAAAAGTATTCTTTATGCGTATTAAATTAATAAAATCCTATCTAGTTTTAGCGCTAGAATATTTTTCTGAAGGCCGCAGCAATTTCCTGATTGCTTCTGATAACTGCGTAGGTCAGATAGGGCTAATACAGCCGACTGCCCTGACCTTAGCAAAAATGTTAAGCAAAATGTTCAATAACGGTAATACGTTTATACTGTGATCGTAGAGATCCATTATCTATAATTGAAAAAAGTAATAATACACTAAATACTTGCACTTTTTTCCACTTTATTAGTTTTTTCACAAGTTATTTCTTAAAATACACGACCGGTTTCGACATAGTCATCATCAGGTGCAAGTATTTAGTGTATTATTACTATATAATATGTATTTCCATCAAGAACCTACGGAACATTCAATAACAAAAGTAATATAGTTAATATTTTGGCAGTTTATGTATGTTGCACCATAACGCTTAAAACACTGACGTTAATAAATGGATAAAAGTTGTAGTAAAAAAAAATCACCTTAAAAAGTCATTGATTGGAGTTATTAATATAATTTGTTAGTACAAAATATATTAGTTAAAATTTTAAAATATAAAACATAGGCAGATAAAGCGCACCGAATATCAGATCAAAATCACGATTGCCAAACGACTACAACTTTTATTACGAATCCATTTATTAACGTTGTATCAGTGGTTTAGGCGTAAGGTGCAACATACATTAACTGCCAAAATCTTCCTTTTGGTTTCGCCGTCGGGTTAGAATAGCAGTAACAATACAGCGTCATTTTCGAGCATATAAAACTTAATTCCGGCTGGCCGGGCATAAAATATAAAATATTTTTATTTTACAACTTTCAGGGTTAATATTATCCCGTCTGTCTCGATAAGCTTAGGATGAATGTGCGCTGGGGGTCTTTTTGGCAATGTTTCAAGCTAGACCGTTGATAAATTGGGAGGGGTTACTTTGGAAGGACGCCGAACGCAACCCTGCAATACCTTTATTATACTCACGTAAAACGTTATACTTAAATTATACTAGTCTTATTTTTATGCCTCTAGCTTCATGCGAAAATATAAACGGGTTGTATCCTTAGGCCATATTATGATTCGGAGAAAATTCAGAGCACTCAGAATGGTAAGGAGTACAATCGATTTGAACAGCTTACCGCCTGTTCGTACCCCAATCTAAGGAACCTCCGCTCTTTTGTCACCTCAAACGACCTCCGTAGCGCAGTTGGTTGAGCGCGTTGGCGCTCGAACAAAAGGTCGCGGGTTCGAATCCCGCCGAGGGAACAAAAAGTTTTCAATGTTCCTGGGTCATGGATGTACGTATTAAATTTGTATATAATATAATAAAAATCTTAAATATGTGTATAGTATAAAAGTATTAAATATATTTCCGTTGTCTGGTACCTGTAACACAAGTTCTTCGGATACTTAGCACAGGGCCAGATTGACGTGGTGTGAAGCGTCCATAGATATTATTATTATTATTATTAAACATTTAAAACCGACTGTTCGTCTCCTGAAATGAAATTTCAGATACGGATATAGATGTTAAATTATTTCGGATTATCCGTTTGTTGCGGATAATTTCAGTTACGGTTATTAAATTTTGGTTTGCTTCTTACAGTAGCAAATCTTTCATTTCGGATTCGATTACGATTACGGATAGTTTTTTATATCGGATATCCGATAGTTTCGGTTACGGTTACGGAGCTACTTAACAATTAACATCCCTGCTGTAGATCTACCAGACGAGTATTGAGTCAAATATCAATGATAATGTTGACATCTTGAAGGAAGGAAAATGATTATGGCAGTCAATGTATACTATGTTTGTTACTAAACTATTGGTCCGAATTCAATGAAAGTGGTGTTAATAGATTCATATTACAAGCACAGGTAATAAACCCTGTATAACAACTTACTAAGGGCCGGTTTTATTCGACAGATAAAAGTTATCCGACGATTGAAAAATCGGCCCTTAGTTTACTACCAGGTAAAAGTTTACACACATTTTTAAC
Organism: Celastrina argiolus; assembly: GCA_905187575.2. NCBI lineage: Eukaryota > Metazoa > Arthropoda > Insecta > Lepidoptera > Lycaenidae > Celastrina > Celastrina argiolus. The sequence continues at coordinate 20,417,270 of LR994583.1, forward strand.
TAGAACAAAAGTCTGATAAGAAATAGATTTTAATTAAAACAAACCATAGCTGTTCTAGTATGTTTGTAAAGTAAACACCTACCTCATATAGTTTGCGCACACTTGTTATGACCACTATTAGTTTTCCTTGTAGGTAACTTAAACAACAAAACAATGAGCATTGAAAAACCATATTCAGTGTTACATCATGCAGTTTACATATTTTACCTAGTCACGATTACGAATTGTAATGACTAGAGGTCTGCCCTGTGGTTCGATCGTAAATTCGATCATAATGCATATTTTTTAAAAGTTTTAACTGTTTGTTAATATAACTTAGTATAACAATCTCAAACTCGGTCTGGAGAATCACAATCTCTACTTGAGAACCTATTTGACAGATAAACCAACGCGCAACCTTTCGCTGCACTTTTAAAATTGAACACTTTACTTTTTATATTTTTTTATTAATATTATACTTCTTGTAAAATAATATTAATAATATAAATCATATTAAAAGTTCTATTTAATTTATTTATTTAAAATAAGTATAATATATATATATATTTATAATATTTATTTTTAAGTTTCAAAACGGCTTTCCTGCACATATCTAGAATGAGAATAGGTAGTATAACAGTATAGCAAACTGTATACAAGGTTTAACGTAAATGAGTGATGATACTTTAGGGCGTGTACTGTGTATGTCCCCCCTATGTAGAGTATACTGTGAAAGTACCAGCGCTGAAAGACTTACTTTTGACTTTCATGTTTGTATGAGATGTCCCAACATCATAAATTTTCCCATACAATCATTAAAAAAAAGTACCTCGTTCAGCGCTGGTACTTTCACAGTAAACTCTACATAGCCGGCACATACACACCCTAAAGAATTATTTTTTTTACAATTTATGGAGAATCTCCGCAGGGAAGGACAAGAAGTCGTAGTATATATATGTGTGTAGTTTTTTAAATGTCAAAAAATGATTACGAATAAAGCACGTTACAGAATCGGGCACAAAATATGTGTCTCAAATATTTTTATCATATTCATGAGATAGCTCTCTACGATCTACCCTGGACGTGTTTCACTACATTAATTTTCAGCCATCTTTATTTATGAAGTTATTTTAAATATATATTGCGTAATTTTATAAAACACGAAGAGAACATTAAAATATAAAATGTCATCAAAATTTATTTTGGTTTCCATTATATTTTATTTTAATGGTACATCTATGCATTATATAAAAGAAATGTTTGCTAATGTAATGTCGATAATTATACCAAAAGTATATATAATAAAATATAATTTATTAAATTTTAATTGTAATCAAATTACGGGACCATTACACATGTAAGTATTATAACTTATTAATATTACAACCTGTATTATAACATAACATGTACATACGGTATGTCTTTGGTACCATGGAGCCACGGGAAGCCGCTGGTGTGGGACGCTACCTGCGTGGATACGCTGGCAGCGTCACACGTGACGGCCACTGCAAAGACGGCGGGGGCGGCGGCGGCACACGCCGAGACCCACAAAGGGCGGAAATATGAATCCATCGGCGATGGATACATTTTTCTGCCTTTTGGTGTCGAGACTTTGGGTCCATGGGGTCCCAGTGCTAAACGCCTTTTGAAAGACCTATCTAAAAGACTCACGGAAAAGACAAATGACCCAAGGGCTGGCGCTTACCTCGGCCAACGTATCAGTTTAGCGATACAGCGAGGTAATACTGCCAGTCTTTTGGGTACATTACCAGCGGCCGCCGATTTAGATATAGTTTTTTACATATAGCCTTTTTTATTACTCGTTTAGTTTGTAGTTTAGATAATAATAATTTACCTAAAATAGTTTCAATTTATATATGTTATTTTTAAGGAGTTTTTTGTGTTATTGATAATAAACTAATATTTTAAATTAACATAAAATAGCTTAGAATACTGAAAATATAATCTGTATGATATATTATATTGGGATATTCCAAATGACAATTTCGTAATATCAAAGGTACATTCATCAGAGACAATAGCCATACGAAAGCCTTAAAACTAGGCCGGGTTTAAAACACCGAGTTTCAGTTTAGATTTAGTGTTGCTCAGGTGTCTTTCTTCATCAGTTGTTCTCGCTTGAACAGAATTTTGGCAGTTGATAATAGTTACGCCCACCACTATTTTGTCACATGTTAGTGTTCAGAATTTGTATACACCGGTATTAGTGAAGTAGAACAGCGTATTCGAAGCTGATATTTAAATTTTAAGCTGATTTTTAACCGACTTCCAAAAAAGGAGGAGGTTCTCAATTCGGCCGGTTTTTTATATGTATGTACTATAAAGTACTATTCTGAGGTTAATGATCCGATTTGCGTGTTTTTCTTATTTGACGCCAACGACGCGACGAAGAATATATTATTTTATGCTTTTTAGTTGTTAAAGTCATTTTTTTTAAACGTTGTTACTTTTTTATTCCTAATACTGTTGAAATTTAAACTCCCCACGAAAACAGAGGGGTTATAAGTAACTCGTTGTAAGAAAAAAAAATTGCCAAAATTTGAAAAAAGGTTATAACGTTTAAAAGAGGGGATAATTTTCATACTTTTTTAAGCTGTATTAAAATATTAATTGATAAAACGATAATTTTGTATTATATTATTTTGGGATTTTTATTAAGACCAGTATGGACAAAAACTTTTAAAGTATTTTCATCTTATCGCGCGAACGCAGCCTTAAAGTTAAATACCTAACACTTTAAGCTCACTTTTATGTGCGCTAGTTGGTTGATTGAGCTGAGTTACATAATAAACCCAAAGAAAACTTCTACAAAAGATAATTGAAGACATGAATCGATGAATGTATATGTCACAAAAAAGTTTACCCAGAAAATTGAGTTATAACAGTCACCTAAACATTTTAGGATATGCAGTAACATAAGTACATCGATTCTAGAGACGGATCTTTAGATTAATGTACTTAATACTTTACGACGTATTCTAAAATGTTTAAGTGACATTTTGAACTCAATTTTCTCATTCATAATTTTGCTATACAGTGTGTAAAAAGTCACTATAACTTTGAGATACGATTATATCCTCCCTTTGGAAATGTATTTTTTATATTTTTTTTGTCAAAAACCAATAAAGGTAGTATAATCATATCCCAAAGTTATGGTGACTGTTCTTTTTACACCCGTTATATCACTTTCATCCATAATGTCTTCAATTATAACCCAGACTGGCGCAAGTGGAACTAAGTCCAGTCACGGATGACCAGGCGTAAGTTGACCTACGGGGTCCTTTCAGGGCTCGGTATATTCTGTATTAATATTTATAGACAGTTTTGTCGATTTATCTTCTTACCTGGTATAAATCATCGGGTGTTATTAGTCTATGCCCTAATAATGTATTTGCCCTTTGACGCCAGTTTTCTGGAATTCGATTAAAGATCGGTCACGAGCAATAATCGGTGACCGAACTTTTGCAGCCGAAAATTAGAACTACTGCAATAGTGTGACGCACATCATAGAAAAAATTGGTCAGAAATAATATATTATAGCTCTGCCCGCGACTTCGTTCGCGTGGTTTTTTTTTGAGTGACTTAAACCGTTTATGCAGCGCAAGCAACGAAAATCCCCAAATGTGAATAATTTTCCCCGTTTTTGCAACATTTCTCACTGACGCTTCATATTGGTCGCATCCCAGCAGTATATTATATATAGTATTTAATAATTAAATATATTTCCGTTGTCCGGTACCTACAGGTACACAAGTTCTTCGGATACTTAGCACGAGACCAGATTGACGTGGTCTGAAGCATCCATAGATATTATTATATTATTATTATTATTATATGGAGGAAAAATCTACCCGATTAGCGGTCGTAAAATATGCAGCCAGTTCAACTTGGATCCGATACCCCGCGGTAATTGGTCAACGTTTAGCCCGGTAAGCCGTTATTGGTTTATGGTTTGAAATTCTCGGATCCGATTGGAATTACTCTTTGTGAATTAATCCTCATATTAGATCACAGATTGGTTATTGAAATTGACGAATTTATAATAGTTGATCTTATACATATTGTGTTTATATGTTTTCTTGGTGTTAAAAGAAAAGAATAGTGTACACGGTGTGGAGAGGGGGGTTGGTTGGAACCTCCTAGTTCAGGTAACTACCAGCCCACCAAATTCCTCACTTCTTTGTTTTCCATTTTACTTAGTGCTTTTTGTTATGCTTTTTTATTGGTGAGAAATAAAAATTATTATTAATTATTATTAATATATTATCATCAAGATTGTGTTTATAAGAATGATTAAAATACATAAATAATGATCAAATGTACGAAGATCACTTTTTGAAAAGTTTGACTATCTAATAATTTTCTTTGATTAAATAAGAGAATGAGTTAGTTTTATATCGGAGCAGTTTTATACCGATTCATCATCATCAGTACCGTATACGCTGCCTTAAGAACAGGGATAAAATGGATATGAAAATTCGGATATTTCGGATTATCCGTTTGTTTCGGATAATTTTGGTTACGGATAATACTTTTTTACAGTAGCAAAACTTTAATTTAGGATTTTTAGGATTCGGTTACGGTTATGGATATTTTTTTATGTCGGATATCCGATAGTTTCGGTTACGGTTACGGAGCTCCCTAACATCCCTGCTTAAGAGGAAACACAACGAAATTTTTTCCATACAAAAATAGGGGTCTAGGGGATTTCTATTTCCTCCCTGGATAATACCTCTAGAGTTACCATTTTTTTTCCTGAATATTTATGGATATTGTTTGTACGTCCCTATTTTTTCCTTTTTTTAATAAATTAATTATTTAAAAAGATATGGACGTTTAAAAACCTAAAAAAAAATGGCCAGACTCTCCGCTATGTTTAAATATCTAGGAAACAGATTTGACTACAATAAACAACAAAAGCAAAAAATAGGAACCTAGCTCAATTCTTTTTTTAGCTAATGCAGAAAAAATATTTAAATCGGTTAAGTTTTGGAGGAGGAAACAGGAATCCCCTAAACGTCGATTTCTGGTACTTTTAATAGGTAATTTCAGTCCAAGTTGCAGTTGTCTCTATCGCGCTAGTGCTGGCTAGCTAAGGCACTGCGAGACAGCAATAGATTTTATAAATACCTATTTTGTATTTCTCTCAACCGTGGTGTTTTCTCTTAAGGCCAGTGAGTACATTACATTGACCTTGTCCATATTACGTCATACCAAACTCAGGTTCCGTCATTGGCGATTCCACGCGTTGCCAATTCCAGCTGCCCGGCTCCCTATGGGCTATAAACACACAACCCTAGTCCCTTACTTTAGGTAGTATAAGGGACATAAAAACACGCCTAAGTCATAAAAAGCAAAAGTTCGGCAACTATCAAATATAAATTATCATCATCAAAATGCGGATTTGCAATATTATTATTTTCCCTATTACCGTAAAGCTTAGTGTGGCTCAACTTGGCTAAGAGGATAATACGTGAAGCTAAAAGTTTGATGATGAGGATGAGTTTGAAATTTGGCACAGCTAAAGTTTATGTGGGGTAACAAAAGGAAGAGCAAAAAGGTAATGAAAATGAAAAATTGAAAATGAAAAATCTTTTATTTCCAAATATGTTAGATACTAACATATTTGGAAATAAAATATGGATGTGGTAGGATATAAGGGTCGAGGTAGACCAAAAAAGGTTTGGATGGACTGTGTGAAGAAAGATATGCGTGATAAGGATGTGTGTGCTGAGATGACGAATAATAGAGATGAATGGAAGCGAAAAACATGTTGTGCCGACCCCATCTAGAGTGGGATAAGGGCAGGATAAAGAAGAAGAGAAGATGTTAGATACCAACACTTTTAGAATTGTCCTACATGATGACCTCCCACCGGTTCGGGGACTAACCCGGCGAGAAGAACCGGCGTAAGAAACTCGCTCGGGGCCACCTTTTAGCAAAAATATGGGAAAATAGTTTTTTTTTTAATATCCAAAAATATAAGTTACAATGTTATAACTTAACATAAATTACAATTTACAAAACTATACTATGTATATAGAAGTAGCCTCGAAAGTGACCAACACATTCCCAGAGTGTGCTATCATTAACAAAATCATTTAGGTATGTTATAATAAGCTTTAGCACACAAACGTTCTTTACCTATTTTTTAAAATTTATTGATGGATAATATTTTGTCAATAAAATTACAAAATATTAATAAAAACAACCCACACTACCTCAGTATTACTAATGTTAGTGTGCGATTGATGCTACAATACACACGCCCGGTTTCTGAAAGGCGGATCAAATTGATCAATTGATCACATCAGCTAATCTTTAGATTAGCTGATGTGATTACGCTCATTGGTGAAAACAGTGACTGCGAAGTGATATTCACCAATCAGCGTTCAGATTAGCTGATTTGATCAATTGATCAATTTGATCAGCCTTTCAGAAACCGGGCGTAAGTGCCAATTTCATCAACACAATATCTATGTAAAAGTTAATCCTTCATTAAATAACATGTTATTCCTTTCGTACTTCCTGCCAATTAATCATCATCATCTTCATCATCATCAGCCTGAAGACGACCACTGCTGAACATAGGCCTCCCCCAAGGACTTCCACAACGACCGGTCGTGCGCTGTCTGCATCCAACGGCTGCCCGCGGCTCGGACCAGATCGTCGGTCCATCTTGTGCGCCCTACGCCAATGAATAAGAAAGCATAAAACATTGGTTAAATCGAGACGAAAACTCGTTAGTGTTAACGGTTACCTAAATGTAATTTTATATTTTTATCAAAAAAGCAAAAATCTAATATCCCTATTGCACCCATTTTCCTAGGGTATCCCAAATTTGTCCTTGAAAATATCCGTAATTCTCATTCTCTTTACTATAAGCCACCAATAAAGCTTGTCTAAGGTTTTGTAATAGAAAAGTCTTGAAAAATATCTGTATTCTGTAGAGACTACAATATCTAATAGTATTGTAAATATGACGACTCAATCTGGTACAGATATCAAACAAATTGTAGCTTTCATTTCCTATCGGGCATCGGCTCAACTCGGCTGGGATTTCATACTGTATTTACCTATATTTTATTTTGATTGTGTCGTAATATAAATAAATGGCTTCCAGTTCAGATGGCCAAAAACCAAATAAATCATATTGGTGTATTTTCCCAATAATACGTCTGAATAGTTAAATATTAAATTACGCTAATTTGGTAATTTGATACATGACTAGTGTAAGGAAACACCGTTATTATTGTGTCATTTTGCAGCATGAGTTTTAAAATTCGACCAATTTAGATTCCACGAACTGTGTACTAATCTAATACTAGATGAGACCATTCAAATCTAGATTGTGGCGGGGACACGAATTCTGGTTTCACAACAGGGCTTTTCGTGCCTCGAAGTTCGTTTCGAATGTCAGCGCGTTCTGGCCGCACTCGCTCTAAATAATATGTGCATGAGCGGGATAGATTGATATTGGAAATGAAGTTCAAGGCACGAGAATAGGGGCCCTGGGACTCGATTCTTGTACCTTGATGTTTCGAATATCAGCCGGCCCCGCTCATGCACGCATCATAAGACGCGGTACGAGCGGGATAGACTAAGATTCTAGATGACCGGTCAATAAATCTCAGTGTGCGGGTTTCCTCACGATATTTTCTTTTACCGTTAGAACGTCCATATATTTATTTATTTATTTATTTAACAATTTATTGTACACAAGAAACACTTAACAATAGTACAAATTACAGAGAAAGACGACACAAAGGTATACCTTTGTGTCGTCTTTCTCTGTAATGTGTTTCGTGTTTTGTTAATTATAATGTACTAGAGATCTGAAAAAGACTCATTGTTACATGCCCAAACCTGGGAATCGAACCTGTGCCCTTTCGAGTGCTAATCAATAGTCTATCTACTAGGCCACGGACGCTTTTCACGAACTGAAAAGTAAAACGTAACGAAGACTGCATTTAAAGTATAATCTTACAAGTAAAGTCTGACAACCCGTGGCTAGTATAGAACAGCAGGGGGTGGAGTAACCACAATCGAGAATCGAATTAATTCGATCTCAACGGCTTTTGGTATTTTATTTAGTGGATTTCTTTGAAATTAACCAGGATAAAGAAAATCGTTAAATCGTAACTTTTTGTACTCCCGGCCATATCAATCGACTGAGAATCAAAATAAACAAACGTCAATTTATTGGGAAGTACGCGGCGCGGCGGAATCAAAATCGAATCGGTTTCAAGAGTAAGGCTCATTTACAGCCGAGTCGAGCATATAAAAAAAAAGAAAAAAAAAGTTCTTTCATAAATCTCAACGTTGTTGCTTTTGGTAGTTTGTGCTTATTTAAGTAGATAAATTACTCTCTTCACCTGCTGCCTACCTTTGCAGTGTTTACTTTAACATTAATATTCCAAATGGCTAAAATGTTGTGGAATTTGGAGGCTTCTAGGACTGAATACTGAAACGGTTAAAATAAGACAAATCACATACTGTATATAGTACATATTATGTACAGTTACAATGACAGCCCGTCATTGTAACTGGTACCTGTGTATATGTCGCAGTCATCTGATTGAATCCCCTATTTAATTGAATGACTAGCGCGTTCATTGAATCCTGTTTTTACCAACAAATTTTAGAATCCGAGACTAAGTTTAAAACTAAAATATTAAATGGCTATCATATAATATTTTAGTTTTAAACTTCGAAATTTCCGAATGAGTACTAATAAAACGAACATTAAAGTAAATTAATCAAAAAATATATCAACACATTGCTATCTGTAAGAGCTGTTTGACCGCCTATATAACCGCCTAGTGATTCAATTAAAAAACCAGATTCAATAAGATGACTGCGACATACAGTTATATATAGGTACATACCAGCTTGGCAGAATGAAAATAGAAAATCGATTATTTCCAAATAGTAGGTAACTCTGAATTTTCCTATACAACCTACTACCGGGAGCTAACCCGGTGAAAAGAACCCGCGTAGGAAACTCAGGTCCAAGCATAGTGTCCTGTAAACGATCAAACAAGTTTGTCAACTGCGACAATCCGTTTTCTCTTCAAACACATCAAACACGTATATCATTTGACAAACGTTTCAAACAAAGCTGTACACTATCAAATTGTTTGACGAACACGTAAAATTTGACAAACAATTTGATCGTTTACCGATCGTACACAATACAATACAATACAAATATACTTTATTGTGCACACAACAAGTTACAAAAAAAACAAAAAAAATATACATTACAAAAATCAGACATGCACACAAAGGCGGCCTTATTACTAGATAGCAATTTCTTCCAGACAACCTTATGGTGTTAGAGAAAACAATGCTAGAGAATGGGAGTTGCGCAAAAGTATATTTAATAAAATAAAAGTAAATAAAATAAAATAATACATAAACACAATAAATATATAATATATGTATACAATATAATATAATATATATATCTATATATATATATATATACAATAGATAAACCTACATGATATTTTAATTTATAATAATAAGTGTTAGTTACATAAGTTAAGGGTTGACACAATATGATTCCAGATAATGATTTTTTATAAGAGTTTTAAAGCGATGTATAGTTTCAGCCTGCCTTATATGGATAGGTAAAGAATTCCAAAGGGAAATGGATTTTACAATGAAAGAGCAATTAAAGTATTTAGTGCGGTGGATAGGAATGTCAAGAAGAAGATTAGATATAGATCGTAGTTCCAGTCTGTCAGAGGTACGGAAGTTAAAATTGCTTTTTAAATAAGTGGGACAATGGGAGTCAAATAGGATGTTATAAAGGAAGGAGAGAACACGAGAGTCACGGCGGTAGCGGATTGGCAACCACTTTAACTTGAGGCGATACTCGGAGATATGGTCAAATTTACGTAAACCGAAAACAAACCTCAAAGCCAGGTTTTGAAGGCGCTCCAATTTGTTCAGTTGTTCCTCCGTCAAGTTAGTGAAAGAAGCGTCCGCATAATCTAAATGGGAAAGGAGTAGGGATTCAGCCAAAACTACCTTAGTGGGTATCGGAAGAACATATCGTAGACGTTTTAGGGAACGCCAGGTAGAAAAAACCTTTCTACTAATCTCTTGCAATTGATGCGTCCACGATAAATGTTCATCAAAGTACACTCCCAAGTTTTTAACCACTTTACTGAAAGGTATTGTTACACCATTTATAAGGACAGGAGGTAAAGAATCATGGTCAACTCTAGAAATTAGCCCGGGGCTACCAATTACAATTAATTGAGTTTTAATAGGATTAATAAGAAGTCCATGATTCTTGCTCCATTCACAAATATTCGACAAATCGTGATTCACTAGATCAAAAGCGGAATTCAGATTGTCCAAAGGAGACTGTGTGTATATTTGAAGATCGTCCGCATACAAGTGGTAGGATGATGAAATCGATATTGTTATAGGGTTTATAAAAATTGCAAACAGAAGAGGAGATAGCACACCACCCTGAGGCACGCCGGCATAGATATAACTCCAATCGGAGAAATAATCAGATGATTTAACTCTCTGCCGTCGTCCTACAAGGTAGCTACGAATTAAATTAATTATTGATGGTGAAAGATTTAAAGATGCAAGCCGGGCTAGCAGAATATCGTGGTCTATGGAATTGAAGGCATTACTAAAATCCAGAAGTGTGAGAATAGTAAGCATTTTATCATCCATACCTGACCGTATATCATCAGCTACCTTTACCAATGCGGTAGTCGTACTGTGACCAGTGCGAAAACCGGACTGGAACGGACTGAGTAAGCTGTTGTGGGTAACAAATTTCGTAAGCTGGTGATGAATGATTCGCTCTAAAACTTTTGATAAAAAGGGTAGGATGGAAATAGGACGGAAGTCAGACACAGTCTTAGGACAGGAGGATTTAGGTAAAGGAATTATGTAAGCTGCCTTCCAGGCATCAGGAAAGGTACAAGACTCTAAACATGAATTAAAAATGTGTGCAAGAACAGGAACAATTATATCTAATATTGGTGTGATCATTCTACGACTGATACCGTCATCTCCTACTGCGTTTGACGATATGGAAAGGATGTGCTTTTTAATCTCACACTCGGAAACTGGAACAGTAAGGAACGGATCAGAATTCAATATAGGTAGCGAAGAAATATAATTTAACGTTTGTGATTTAATTTTGGGGTCGAGATTAAAAGAGGAAGTAAAATGGTTATTAAGTGAATCTATATCTATATTATGAGAGTCTTGCGGTTCAGAGCATTTGCCCACGCCGAGGGATTTGAGAAATTTCCATGTTTTAGCCGGATCCCCGTTCTCAACGGAGGCGTGAATATGACGTCTTTGTGCGTCACGACACATCATATTACAGCGGTTCCGGATTTTAATATATTTGTTACGATATTCTTCTGTCTTTTTTATTTTGAATTTGGCTTTGGTTGCATGCTTAGCATTTATCAGAGATTTGATTTCGTCTGATAACCAGGGAGCGGGAAGATGTTTGATTTTAACGGGCCTAACAGGTGCATGAATATCATAAAGAGATTTAAGTTTAGCGTTAAATATATCAATTTTGTCATTAATGGAATCAGCTGAGAGTAAGTTTGACCAGTCTATGTTATGTGCGTCCTCCTCTAGGCTTTCAATATTCATCGAAGAGAAATTTCTTTGAAGAAGAGTTTTTACCTTAGCTTTGGGAGGGCGAACATTATAGGCGACATAGATAAGATCATGGTATGAAAACATATCAGCTGAGACTTGTCCATGCGTAGTAACACGATTAGGAGAGGAGACTATGATAAGGTCGAGCAGGGAAGGACGGGAACCTGGAAAGCAGTGGGTAGGATTCAGAGGTAGTAATTTCATATTGTATGAATCTAAAATTGAACTAAGTTTAGTCGATCGACTATCACCCTTAAGTAGACAAGTATTGAAATCGCCCATTATAACACAATGATCGTAGTACGGTGTAAAAGCATCAAGCGTATTTTCAAAGGATGAGAAGTAATCATTGTGCATTGATGGGCAATAGTAGACCCCGAGTAATAATTTATTATAGTGCGATACCTGGACTTCTACCAGCAAAAACTCGAGAGCATCAGATGGAGGGGGTTGCGCTGACGAGCTAATAATAGAGTAGGACAAGTCTGAACGTAGATAAATCGCAACGCCACCTCCACCCCTCCCAATGCGGTCGTTGCGAATTAACTTAAAACCGGGTAAACTGTAGCATGTTGATGGTAAGCAAGGCTTAAGCCACGTTTCCGATATAAAGACAGCATCAACATTACCTAAGGATACACCTAAGGATAGGATAATTATTATTTTGAAAAAAAAGGAACAATGTTATAACTTTGTTTTAATTACAAATACACAAGATTACATCCGTATATATAGGTATGGAAATGTGAATAAAGTGTATGTAATTAATTTAAAGGCAACGATTAAGTACTCTTATTCGTTGCCTTTTTTTTTGCCAGCTCTATTATTTTCTTATTGATTACTATCAATAAGAAAATATAGAGCTTCATTTATAAATTGTACTTTGAACATCATTAAATATGAATAGTGTATTAATATTGTATATGTTACCTACATATTTGACACCAGTTTTGGTTAGTATTTTACTCAATTAAAATATTCCCTGCATTTATTTTGGTGGTTAAAGTGTACGCAATAGTATATTTATCACCAATTATTGGTAAATTAAACGTTCAAATGACTTTAATGGAGATTACCTACACCTAACCGCATAGTCGAATAATTTCAATTTAATAATTATTACAAAGTACTTAACAATTTTGGTGAAGTTATGACTTAATGTTTTTTATTGACTTAACATTTTATTTAATTTGTGGTCGTATAAAATAAAGAAATCTAAATTTTATATAATAATTGAAGACATGGATGGATGAAGGTCATCATACTATGTCGCAAAAAAAAAAATACCCAGAAAGTTGAGTTTGAACTGTCACAGCTTACGATAATATTATGTAGTTACTTACGTTACTACATCTACGTATTAAGTACATTGATTCTATTGACGATTCTTTAGATTAATGTACTTAATATTTTACGACGTATTCTAATACTCGTATGTCAGTTTGAACTCAATTTTCTCGAAATCAGAATTTTGCTACATATCACCTTCATCAATTATTATGTAGGTATAAGAGGTAAAGGATAACAATAACATTAGTAAACAATAATAATGTTATTAGCTTCTTTCTCTCATACATAATACAATAATTTATTACTTATATCATACCTCTATCAATATACAACATAATCTAAACGCCGTAGAAACGACATACCTATAAGAGGTAAAGATTTTATTATAACATTTTATAATATTATCTTCTTCCTCTCGTTATAATCTTATACCTCTGTCAATATTGTTATTTTTAACTCTCTTTGCCTGACAGTCTGGCAATATCAGCTTACAGCTCCTGGACTAAACTGTATGTCAACAGCAATAAACTAGACTTACTAAGCTTTTTCCTCCTTGCACGCGCAATATTCTGTAATTATTATTTATGTTACAACATAATCAACAGAAAATTGAACTCATTCTTTCAAAGGAAACCTTAAATACAGCAGGCTAAGAAAATAGTATAAGTTTTGATACGATACAATAAATATTGTATAAAAAGACAATTTTACTTTTGGATTTGACTCTACATAAAATATTTTTCGACATACTTAATTAAATAAAATAGAAATAATGTCTAAACAAACTTTTCGATTACCTATGTAAAAGCGACAGTAACTTTATTTCTTATATTAATACGAAAAAAGGTTTTTAACAACTATAATACAAACAGAAATAAACTCATGGTTAATTTTAACCGAAATACAACGCCAGTAACTAACCTCATTTCTGCTATTTTTGGTACAGTCGAGTTCAAAGGTAACTATTCTAATCTAACTTGACATTTAAAATATAAATTAATAGTCTATAAGGTATACATTATATATTTTATTTCTAGGCTAATAAAGTTTATTATCTACTTTATTATACACTAATATTATAAAGGGAAAGATTTGTATTTTTGTATGTAACGACAACTCAAAAAGTACTGGACCGATTTTAATAATTCCTTTTTCATTAGAAAGCTGTATTATCACTGAGTAACATATTTAAAAATCAATTGCTGTTCGTCAGTCTCGCTAAAACTCGAGATCAGCTAAACTGATTCGGGTATTTTTGGTCTTGAAATATTCGTGGAAGTCCCGGGAAGGTTTACACGGTTTCCATGCTCAACGAAGTGGGTCAGCCAGTAAAGTATATAAATAAGTATTATTATAACAATCGAATAAAGCTTAAATATATCGGGGGCGTATAACTATTAACTAAGTGTCGGATTAAGTGTAACCTTAATTGAAATTTATTTTGTCGCTCGAGCATAATACAGGGTTGATACCTATAGGGTTAATTCTATGTTCCTTTTACCTATTCGTCTTTTCTTTAATATTTTTTTCCAAGATGGACAAAAATATTATGTCTAAATCAATTAAGATTTTGTTTTATTAAAAAAAAAAGTACAAATGTAAGTTCTTATATATACGTACGATTATGTCCAGTGGAGATAATGCACTATAGTCCGATATCCTTTATATTGGTTTTTAAGTTAAGAGCAAAAAAACTGCTTTTTAAAATATTTTACACTTTTTTATCAAGCTAAAAAATAGACACAGTTTCATATTAAATAACTACAGTTTTTTTAATTATTTGTCGATTTGAACACATAACACACGATGAATTAAAAGTTACTATTCTGATAGCAAAAACAATCAAATTGTCGTGAAAAGAAAAAAAATCGAAAACAAATCTTAGTGACTTTCATACATTTCGATGTGTATTTAACTTAAAAAATAAAGGATATCGGACTATAATTCCTATACTAGAAAATGATCGCATAGACCGACCCTATCCATCTGCAAAATGCCTACACTCATCCCACCCACCCTGTATATTATTATGAGTTTAGAATATAGTCGATTCATAGTCGCCATTATTAATCATTGTATTGGTTTCGCATCAATAACTTAGCTATGGCTGTGTCATAGACGGGTTTGTTTACGTTTTGATTAAAATTAAACGGGACGTGATATAGGCGTTCGAATTCACCGTAATAATGCTCGAACGCATAGCTGATGTTCAGTGAGCACAATGTCCTATATAAACTATCATTTCACGAGAGCCAACCCTAACTAGAGCGCTTTAATTGTAGTGTAAACACCAGGCACTTGCAGTAGACTTGTGAGCTGACCCGCCTCATCCGATCGAAGTCAATCCACACTTGTATCCCACTGTTTGTACTCTAGTTTAATTGAAGGCACAACTGTTTTGTATCCTTTCCTATCATATGTTTTAAGTACGAACAAAGCTCAGAATGACCGGCTATTTTCCACTTTAAATATCACTTATTTAAATGAGTAGATTTTTATCTTATTTTAATTAAACCTCGAAAATTACATTATTATTTAGAATATAAATAACATATATAAATTAAAACAATTTTAGGTAAATCATTATTATCTAAACTATAAACTAAACAAGTAATAAAAAAGGCTTTATGTAAAAAACTATATCTAAATCGGGGGCCGCTGGTAATGTACCCAAAAGACTGGCAGTATTACCTCGCTGTATCGCTAAACTGATACGTTGGCCGAGGTAAGCGCCAGCCCTTGGGTCGTTTGTCTTTTCCGTGAGTCTTTCACTTATTTAAATTAACGAAATCGACTATGACTTCTAATAATCATTATGTCGAAAAGTAACAAATTTTAAATCCTTAAATCCTAATTTTGTGGAGATTTATAAGTTGTGTAATTTAATCTTTGCACTTTGGAATATATTCCAAAGTTAGGCTACCATATTATGATGTAGAACCTTTAAATAAAGATTTAAAAAATATATCACTAAATTCTTATGCAAACCAGGAAAACAATAGCATAGTAATATTGTCGAATTTATATTTTTTGTTTACATTTTACATTGTGTATGTATATTGATACTAGCCCGTGCCCGTGACTTCGTTCGCATAATCCATTCAAACACTATCGCTTATCTTTTCAGAACAGTCAAAACTGTTGCAACGACCACGTTATTGCGAAGGAATTTTTATTTGCGAAGTTTAGTTGTTATTGCGAAGGACGAAAGAAATTTGGTGGTTTAAGTTTTCTGAATAAAATTATCTGTCACGGACTTTTTTTTTTGATTATTAAAAAGGAATAATTCTTTTATAAGTATTTATTGAGTAACTTAAACCGTTTATGCAGCGCACGCAACGCAAGTCCACAAATATGAATAATTTTCCCCGTTATTGCTACATTTCTCACTGACGTTTCGTCTATAAATGGTCGAAACGTCTATCCAATAAAAAAATAATTTTTCAAATCGGACCAGTAGGTAGTTCCTGAGATTAGCGCGTTTAAATAAACAAACAAACTCTTCCGCTTTATAATATCAGTTATAAGACATTGATATAAAATGTGAATTTAAATTAAAATTTTCCAACAAGTTAAACGTATAAAAACGTAAAGTTTTGAACGCTACACACCATAATTTGTTCTATAAAAATGTTTTTATTTAAACTGCCAAACGTCCAATTGGCTGCTGGCACTTTCATTGGATATTTTTATTTGTAACTAGCTGTGCCCGCGACTTCGTTCACGTGGTGTTTGTTTGACTTAAACCGTTTATGCAGCGCATGCAACGAAAGTCCCCAAATGTAAATTGTTTGTTTGTTTAAACGCACTAATGTCCCGTATATGATGCCCAACGCCGCGACGCCCGACGCCGCAACGCCCAACGTCGTGGAGTCGACGCCCGACGCCGCGACGCCCGACGCCGGGACGCCCGACGCCGCGACGCCCGACGGCGCAACGCCCGACACCGCGACGCCCGACACCGCGACGCCCGACGCCGACGCCCAACGCCGCGACGCCCAACATCGCGACGCCGACGCCCGACGTCGCGGCGCCCGACATCGTGGCGCCCGACACCGCGGTGCCCGCCGCCGTGACGCCCGACGCCGTGACGCCCAACGTCGCGACGACGACGCCCGTCGGCGCGACGCCCGATGGCCCGACGCCGCGACGCCCAACGTCGCGACGACGACGCCCGACGCCGCAACGCCCGACGGCGCGACGCCCGACGTCGCGACGCTGACGGACGCCGCGACGCCCAACGTCGCGACGCCGACACCCGACGCCACGACACCCGACGCCGCGATGCCCAACGTCGTGACGCCGACGCCTGACGCCGCGACGCCCAACGTCGCGACGCCGACGCCCAACGTCGCGACGCCGACGCCCGATGCCCGACGCCGTGACGCCCGACGCCGCGACGCTGACGCCCGACGCCGTGACGCCCAACGTCGCGGCGCCCAACGCCGCGACGCCCAACGTATATCTTCAAAGACTAAGTAGTAGTGGTATAACATTAATATTTAAAATCGATTCATAAACGACGAAGATATCCACGAACAAATATAAAAAAAACATAATATATTTACGTATTGAGAAACCACCTCCTATTTTGGAAGTCGGTTAAAAATATTATGTTGATTATTTCATGTTACAATCTACCTTTGTGCCAAGTTTCATTTAAGTACGTTGAGTAGTTTGGCTGAAATACCGTCAAATAGGTAGTTACAATTTTTTGAAGATCCCACGGGAACCCTTTCGTTTTTCGGGATAATAATTTCCAATAATGCTCTTCAGGTCATAAGCTACCTGCCTGCCAAATTTTAATTTAAATACGTTGAGTAGTTTGGCTGCAATACCGTCAAATAGATAGCTACAATTTTTTTAAGATCCCCCGGGAACCCTTTTGTTTTTCGGGATAATAATTTCCAATAATGCTCTTCAGGTCATAAGCTACCTGCCTGCCAAATTTCATTTAAATACGTTAAGTAGTTTGGCTGAAATACTGTCGAATAGATAGTTACAATATCCCACGGGAACCCTTTCGTTTTTCAGGATAATAATTTCCTATAATGCTCTTCAGGTCATAAGCTACCTGCCTGCCAAATTTCATTTAAATACGTTAAGTAGTTTGGCTGAAATACTGTCAAATAGATAGCTACAATTTTTTTAAGATCCCCCGGGAACCCTTTCGTTTTTCGGGATAATAATTTCCAATAATGCTCTTCAGGTCATAAGCTACCTGCCTGCCAAATTTCATTTAAATACGTTAAGTAGTTTGGCTGAAATACTGTCGAATAGATAGTTACAATATCCCACGGGAACCCTTTCGTTTTTCAGGATAATAATTTCCTATAATGCTCTTCAGGTCATAAGCTACCTGCCTGCCAAATTTCATTTAAATACGTTAAGTAGTTTGGCTGAAATACTGTCAAATAGATAGCTACAATTTTTTTAAGATCCCCCGGGAACCCTTTCGTTTTTCGGGATAATAATTTCCTATAATGCTCTTCAGGTCATAAGCTACCTGCCTGCCAAATTTCATTTAAATACGTTAAGTAGTTTGGCTGAAATACTGTCAAATAGATAGCTACAATTTTTTGAAGATCCCACGGGAACCCTTTCGTTTTTCGGGATAATAATTTCCAATAATGCTCTTCAGGTCATAAGCTACCTGCCTGCCAAATTTTAATTTAAATACGTTGAGTAGTTTGGCTGAAATACCGTCAAATAGATAGCTACAATTTTTTTAAGATCCCCCGGGAACCCTTTCGTTTTTCGGGATAATAATTTCCAATAATGCTCTTCAGGTCATAAGCTACCTGCCTGCCAAATTTCATTTAAATACGTTAAGTAGTTTGGCTGAAATACTGTCAAATAGATAGCTACAATTTTTTGAAGATCCCACGGGAACCCTTTCGTTTTTCGGGATAATAATTTCCTATAATGCTCTTCAGGTTATAAGCTACCTGCCTGCCAAATTTCATTTCATTCTATACAGTGGTCTTAGCGTGATGCGACGACAAACATTCCCATATGGACAGACAGACAGACAGACAGACAGACAGACAGACAGACAGACAGACAGACAGACAGACAGACATTTTTTTCAAAAATGTTATTTTTAGGTTCTGTGGCTCTTATAGACCCCCTTTTTTTGATTTTCACTTAAATATTCTTAATGTACAGACATGACCCCTCTACAGATTTATTATATGTATAGATATTCTCAATACTGTACGTTTTGTATTGTTTAATATATTAAAAACATACCAATATTGCGACAGTCACAGAAACAGTTGTTGTACTACTTGCGGATTATAAGTTATAATAATTATAATAAATTAAATTTATAATGTTCATAAACAATCCCAAAATTGCTTCATGGAAATCCTGGCTCGTATTTAAAATGTAATTAAAATATGTAACGGTCTTTTAAAGCGGCTTAACAGTTGATGTTGTGTATGCGTTGGATTTATTTCGCCACATATCGGATACAATGTGATCTACATGTATAATAATATGTATCTATGGTATTTTTTGTACATAATATGTACAAAAATATTAAATACGATCGAATTAATGTGTTATTGTTCATCTTTATCGCGCGGTGGACAAGTTTTATTCGAATTTGCATTATACCCGCCCATATTGAGCTTTATTTACATTATTATCAAATTGAATCGGAACGGAGTAATACAGGGCTTAAAAATAACTTTTAGTATAATTTTGGGACATGTACTATGTTTTAGGGTGAAGTCACAAGATTTACAATAATAAAAAATAAATTTTCTTGAATGAGAAAAGGTGGTATACTTATAGGTAATCATATCCCAAAGTTATAATGACCGTAAATGTTACTCCCTGTATCATTATTATCTTTGGCATTACCGATCACGAATTTTTGGAATGAAATGAATCGGTGCTGTGACTGTTAATGGACGCTTAATTAAGTTAAGGCGTCTCTTAAACTAAGAGTGTCATTATTTATGTTTAAAATTATTTGTAAATTTTTCATTGATTTTGTCTCATCATGGTCATGGTCATTTAGATCATCTTACACCATTTTTTCTTGTGATATAATTAACGCTGCTACAGGGTTCACCATAATCTAATGAAAAAGTCTGTGACTAAAGATAGTAGCAAATCCACTTTCGCAAAAAGTCAGTTTAATTAAAATTCAAATTCAGTTAGTGAAGTTCCATCGTTAATGAAAATTTTGATTTTCTGCATAAATGAAATTTTTGGATGTTACCAGGACTAACATATATAAATGTTGGATTATCAAAGAAATAGATAAGTATATCAATATTTACATTATAACTTTGTAAACTATTCTACCGCCCTTATCATAAACGACGCACATGCTTGGAGGCTACTTTCGGGTAAATCGCGAATCAAAACTTTTTGAATATTTTGCTATAACTATGTAATGGTTAATTTAATAAAAATGTAACAATTGTTATATTAAACGGTTTCTATGCTCAACGAAGTGAGCACGGGTCAGCTAGTTTATTATAAACGATAATTGTTGTCGATTGTGATTTGTGTACGGTCGAACAGAGGCCAGAGTCGGCGTAACACTTGGAGTTTATTGCCGTAGCAATAAGATCGATATGTGGCACAATGGAATGTTTGCGACCATACCTCGTTAAGAGTGGGTACACATTAGGCGCTTTCAAACGCGCGCTTTGTCAACGCGCGTTTTGAGAACCAGGAGTTCTGTACAGACAGTGTACTCTGTACATACTCACGCGTTTTTTCTTTATTTTCATATAGAATACTAGCTGTGCCCGCGACTTCGTTCACGTGGTGTTTGTTTGACTTAAACCGTTTATGCAGCGCATGCAACGAAAGTCCCCAAATGTAAATTGTTTGTTTGTTTAAACGCACTAATGTCCCGTATATGATGCCCAACGCCGCGACGCCCGACGCCGCAACGCCCAACGTCGTGGAGTCGACGCCCGACGCCGCGACGCCCGACGCCGGGACGCCCGACGCCGCGACGCCCGACGGCGCAACGCCCGACACCGCGACGCCCGACACCGCGACGCCCGACGCCGACGCCCAACGCCGCGACGCCCAACATCGCGACGCCGACGCCCGACGTCGCGGCGCCCGACATCGTGGCGCCCGACACCGCGGTGCCCGCCGCCGTGACGCCCGACGCCGTGACGCCCAACGTCGCGACGACGACGCCCGTCGGCGCGACGCCCGATGGCCCGACGCCGCGACGCCCAACGTCGCGACGACGACGCCCGACGCCGCAACGCCCGACGGCGCGACGCCCGACGTCGCGACGCTGACGGACGCCGCGACGCCCAACGTCGCGACGCCGACACCCGACGCCACGACACCCGACGCCGCGATGCCCAACGTCGTGACGCCGACGCCTGACGCCGCGACGCCCAACGTCGCGACGCCGACGCCCAACGTCGCGACGCCGACGCCCGATGCCCGACGCCGTGACGCCCGACGCCGCGACGCTGACGCCCGACGCCGTGACGCCCAACGTCGCGGCGCCCAACGCCGCGACGCCCAACGTATATCTTCAAAGACTAAGTAGTAGTGGTATAACATTAATATTTAAAATCGATTCATAAACGACGAAGATATCCACGAACAAATATAAAAAAAACATAATATATTTACGTATTGAGAAACCACCTCCTATTTTGGAAGTCGGTTAAAAATATTATGTTGATTATTTCATGTTACAATCTACCTTTGTGCCAAGTTTCATTTAAGTACGTTGAGTAGTTTGGCTGAAATACCGTCAAATAGGTAGTTACAATTTTTTGAAGATCCCACGGGAACCCTTTCGTTTTTCGGGATAATAATTTCCAATAATGCTCTTCAGGTCATAAGCTACCTGCCTGCCAAATTTTAATTTAAATACGTTGAGTAGTTTGGCTGCAATACCGTCAAATAGATAGCTACAATTTTTTTAAGATCCCCCGGGAACCCTTTTGTTTTTCGGGATAATAATTTCCAATAATGCTCTTCAGGTCATAAGCTACCTGCCTGCCAAATTTCATTTAAATACGTTAAGTAGTTTGGCTGAAATACTGTCGAATAGATAGTTACAATATCCCACGGGAACCCTTTCGTTTTTCAGGATAATAATTTCCTATAATGCTCTTCAGGTCATAAGCTACCTGCCTGCCAAATTTCATTTAAATACGTTAAGTAGTTTGGCTGAAATACTGTCAAATAGATAGCTACAATTTTTTTAAGATCCCCCGGGAACCCTTTCGTTTTTCGGGATAATAATTTCCAATAATGCTCTTCAGGTCATAAGCTACCTGCCTGCCAAATTTCATTTAAATACGTTAAGTAGTTTGGCTGAAATACTGTCGAATAGATAGTTACAATATCCCACGGGAACCCTTTCGTTTTTCAGGATAATAATTTCCTATAATGCTCTTCAGGTCATAAGCTACCTGCCTGCCAAATTTCATTTAAATACGTTAAGTAGTTTGGCTGAAATACTGTCAAATAGATAGCTACAATTTTTTTAAGATCCCCCGGGAACCCTTTCGTTTTTCGGGATAATAATTTCCTATAATGCTCTTCAGGTCATAAGCTACCTGCCTGCCAAATTTCATTTAAATACGTTAAGTAGTTTGGCTGAAATACTGTCAAATAGATAGCTACAATTTTTTGAAGATCCCACGGGAACCCTTTCGTTTTTCGGGATAATAATTTCCAATAATGCTCTTCAGGTCATAAGCTACCTGCCTGCCAAATTTTAATTTAAATACGTTGAGTAGTTTGGCTGAAATACCGTCAAATAGATAGCTACAATTTTTTTAAGATCCCCCGGGAACCCTTTCGTTTTTCGGGATAATAATTTCCAATAATGCTCTTCAGGTCATAAGCTACCTGCCTGCCAAATTTCATTTAAATACGTTAAGTAGTTTGGCTGAAATACTGTCAAATAGATAGCTACAATTTTTTGAAGATCCCACGGGAACCCTTTCGTTTTTCGGGATAATAATTTCCTATAATGCTCTTCAGGTTATAAGCTACCTGCCTGCCAAATTTCATTTCATTCTATACAGTGGTCTTAGCGTGATGCGACGACAAACATTCCCATATGGACAGACAGACAGACAGACAGACAGACAGACAGACAGACAGACAGACATTTTTTTCAAAAATGTTATTTTTAGGTTCTGTGGCTCTTATAGACCCCCTTTTTTTGATTTTCACTTAAATATTCTTAATGTACAGACATGACCCCTCTACAGATTTATTATATGTATAGATAATATATATAATATAGAATATAATATATATAATAAATTTTATATCAAAAACGCGCATCAGCAAAGCGCGCGTTAATAAGCGCCTAATGTGTACCAGCTCTTAGAGCAGAGCAGTTTCGGATGAATAATAAGGACAGCACGGTCGAGCTCTATTAGCTCTAAGGCCCGTATTAATAAAAAAGTCTCAAACCCAGCCTCACTTGAGAACCTATTTGACAGATAAAAAAGCGTTTCGTTTCACTTTTGAAAGTGCACAACTTTACTTATGTTGCATACTTTAATTTTTCCATTTTTAAAACGTAAAAATAAAGATTATAAAAATATGTATTATACTTATTTTAATTATTATATTTAATTTTTCTGTAATCTATAATATGAATATTGCGGTATAAAAAGAAAAGAAATTAAAGTACTATGTAACATTAATAAAGTTGTCCACTTTTTAAAAATCTGTCCAATAGGTTCTCAAGTGAGGTTGGGTTTGAGACTTCTTTATAAATAGGGTTTTAAGTCCCGATTTCACCAACGCATGTTAGTGTTAACAACGGCTTGTTATAATACCGTGCCTTCTCATTCATTGATAGGAATTACGAGAGGAACAATATTATTATGATATTTAACAAACGATTAACTTTAACATTGCTTGGTGAAACACGCCCTAAGACTCGTTAGCTCCACACAACACAGGTTATTTCCATACAGCACAGGCTATTTCCACACAGCACAGGCTTGAGAGCCACTTAACTCTGAGAAGTGTCTGAGAGACGTAGCTATAAGTACTTAATCACCAAGGGAACTGCGGGCTAATAATATCACCTGGCATCGTGTCGTGCATATTGATTCACAATGCCAAAATAACAAACGAAATTCTTCGAGTCTCGGCTCCGGAGCACTTGTTAATAACGGGTACAGTCGGACAGCGAAATGTGTTAAATATGTCATTATTTATTTATTTATATTTTACAATAAATAAAAAAAAACACATTTCTCGAATGTCGTATAATCGTATCCCATCCCATTATCAAATCAAGTTCCTATGTATTTCCTATACAAGGTGTAAAATAAATGAGTGATAATACTTTAGGGTGTGTACTGTGTATGTGTCTATGTACAGTTTTAATTTCATATAATTGTAGATAATATTTCCAATAGTCTATTTAGCAAAAATCATTTATCTTCGACCATTAAAATAACTCTCTCCGTAGCGCAGTGGTTCAGCACGTTGGATAGGTTGCGGGTTCGAATCCCGCCGAGTGAACAAAAAAAATCTATTCATGGATGTGTATTAAAATGTGTGTATAGTATAAAAGTATTAAATATATATTTCCGTTGTCAGGTACCTGTAACACAATTTCTTCGGATACTTAGCACAGGGCCAGATTGGCGTGATGTGAAGCGTCTATATATATTATTATTAATTACATTTTAAATTTCCTTTTCTCCTTTACGGGTCCTAACTGAAGTGGCGGGCTTTTGGCCAAACAATTTCAGGATGTTTATTAACTATTTATAGCTAAAAATTCGGACGATCCGGCACGTGCTAAGAATGACGGCGTTTTGTAATGTGATGTACTCGTATGTATGTGAGTGGATGTATGTTAAGTTTTAATTAGAATTTTCTTTTTTTTATAAGAATTTTCTCTCTTTCGTTCTTCTTCTTCCTTCGCGTGATTTTTGAGTGCCTTAAACCGTTTATGCAGCGCACGAAACGAAAGTCTCCAAATGTGAATAATTTTCCCCGTTTTTGCAACATTTCTCACTGACGCTTCGCTCCTATTAGTTGCAGCGTAATGTTGTATAGCCTGAAACCTTCCTCTATAAATAGACTATCCAATAAAACAAGATTTTTTCAAATCGCACAAGTAGTTCCTGAGATTAGCGCGTTTAAACAAACAAACTCTTCCGCTTTATATTACCTATATATACCTAGATATATTTTAAATATTGTATGAAAAGACATATAATTCGATAAAAAGTTCAATGACCTCTATTTAGCGGAGTGTACAATTCCGACCACGTTCGCAGCGGCGGGTCCCGCGATCGATCCCCGGTCTGCGCCACACTTGTGTTTTGGCAGACGGTTCGAGGATTGTTCACGTTTTTGTATGCGACTGTACTTGAATATGAGTAAAGTAAGTACATAATATTATTTACTGGCTGTGCCCACGACTTCGTTCGTGTGGTTTTTAAGTGACCTTTTATGCAACGCACGCAACGAAAGTCCCAAAATGTGAATATTTTTTCCTGTTATTGCAACATTTCTCACTAACTCTTCGCTCCTTTTGGTCGCAGCTTAATTTTATATAGCCTAAAGCCTTCCTCTATAAATTTTCAAATCGGACCAGTAGTTCCTGAGATTAGCGCGTTTAAACAAACAAACTATTCCGCTTTATAATATTAGTATTAGTAATCTAACATTATACAAAACTAATTACATTTATGTGACCATTAACTAGCGATTTGTACGGAACTCTTCGTGCACACTTTCGACTCGCTCTTGGCCGTTTTTTTTTTCTCCACATTTTATAGGGTTAAATACTCTAATTTCCCTCTAAGGTCCTCGAAGTAATTGATTAGTAAGCTTTACACGCGAAATACGTACAATTCTATTAGTCATGATATTTTCTATTTTTATAATATCATGAGGTTCTATTTCTCAGAAACTCGCAACTTTTCACTAGGGACTTGCGTTAGGAACAATTTGGGAGAAATCTGAAAAATTACTTTTGATGAAAAAATAACTCTTACACAACTTGCAACAGAATCTTCTTTTAGGTTTTAATGTTACCTACATTACATATTTTTGATTCAACTTCAGCAAAGAGCACTAAGTAATTTAAACAATAAACATAATGTTGTATATTTTGACAGATACATCAGGCAATGGCGATTTGTAAAGATTTACAACCGCAAAATCATGACTCATAAGTTGAGAGCCGATTTCACCAACGCTTTTTAGTTTTAACGGGTTGTTAAAATACCATGCCAAACTGACAGGAAATACGAGAGGGATAATATGATATTTAATGAAGCATTAACTTTAACATTTGTTTAATAACTGTTGATGAAATTGGCACTAAGTCCCGGTTTCACCAACGCTTGTCCGTTTTAACGGATTGTTAAAATACCATGCCTTCTTATTCACTGACAGGAAATACAAGAGGGATATTTAATGAAGGATTAACTTTAACATATTGTGTTAGTAAAATTGGCACTAAATCCCGATTTCACCAACGCTTGTTAGTTTTAACGGCTTGTTAAAATACCAAGCCTTCTTATTCATTGACAAGAAAAGCGAGAGAGCGAACTAACTTTTAAACAATAAACATAATATTATATTTGATAAATACATCAGGTAATTGCGATTTGATAAAGATTTACAGCCGCAAATTTATGACTCATAACTTTAGACCCGATTTCACCAACGCTTGTCAGTTTAAACGGGTTGTTAAAATACCAAGCCTTCTCATTCATTGACAGGAAATACGAGAGGGATAACATGCTATTTAATGAAGGATTAACTTTAACATATTGTGTTGGTAAAATTGGCACTTAGTCTGTAATTAATTGTGTCACTATTCAGTGCAGTTGCCAATACTAAATATTGATACAGAACGATTCAATCTTTATATCGGCCGCCTATATGTTAAAGTAATATTCCCTATATTTAACTGAGCATCAAATAAATAATTGGTAATTTATCGATTGTCACTTTTTAAATTAAGTGTGTATACGTAAGTAAGAAGAGTTATCCGTGAGGTTCCGGACAAAGAATAACACCTTTCCATCAATATCTTTCCCGTGGGTGTCGTAACAGGGGGAGGGGGGGACAGAGGGAATATCCAGGGCCCTGATTCAAGATGCCATAACTATTATCACTTACGAAGTTCGAAAACAAAATGTATGGGATATGACATAAGCCCCATGAAAATTACATACGAATCCGCTTGTCATTTAACGAATCACGAATGCAATTTTAAAACAACCTATCTTATCCTATCCGATCATTCACAAAGAAAAGATTAAGTTCGGATTTCACCAACGCATATTAGTGTTAACGGCTTGTTAAAATACCATGCCTTCTCATTCATTGACAGGAATTACGAAAGGAACAACATGATATTTAACGCAGGATTAACTTTAACATTGCTTGGTGAAACACGCCCCAACACATATATATATTTACTGATATCGAGTGTTTTATTTACAGGTTACTACAAAATATAGTTTAAAACGCCAATATGTGTAGATAAGATATAGTGTCACTAATTGCCTTAGAAATTCCTTCATGGATAAGAACGTAGTATAGTTTAAGTTTTTTTTATTTAAATTGTGGTTTCGAGTACATGTAATTGTGATTATGACATGTGAGTCGTATAGAATCTAAAACAGCATTCTGACTTTTGACTTTGTATCGGTACCCATAGTAAGTCAAAAGTCATATTGCTGTTTTTGCATCAAATAATAATTCATATTATGACTGATACGATTTTGATTCAAATGTTGTTGTAAAATTCGTGCTCGTGCTTCCCAATGAATTGACATTTGTTTATTTCATTCTAAGTCGATGATAAGATCAGGAGTACAAAAATTACGATCTAACGATGTTCTTTATCCTGGTTAGTTTCAAAGTAATCCGCCAAATAAAATACCAAAAGCTGAACTGATTCGTTTCTCCATTATAACATTTATATATTGTTAGAATATGTGTGTGTGTGTGTGTGTAATCTACTATTATTAGTAGAAGCAATATCAAGATGTCTCGATTTGGAAGCCATAACGATTACCCAGTAAGTTAGTTTGGTCCCGAGCCGCGGCAGTAAAATATATTGCTCTGAGCATGCGCCGTGCGTACAAGTAGAAATTCGGTCGACTGTTACACCGAAATCAAAACGTAGATGATAAATATATAAGCGTGAGTAAGGGTGTGTGTGTTGTCGCTTGTCACTATTTGTTTTAATTGTATATATTATTATTTATTTATTACTTTATTACATTTGTTTACATATAGTACTAGTAGCACCGTAAACCCGACAAGGGTTTATCTCGATGCTATGATCGTCGTCTGCGCCATTTTCGTATATAGCTGTACAACGTTTTTCCTAAGACAGAAAAGAAGAGAGGGTTTCAGACATTTTATTTTAGACTGGCTGTGCCCGCGACTTCGTTCGCGTGGTTTTTGAGTGACTTAAACCGTTTATGCAGCGCACGCAACGAAAGTCCCCAAATGTGAATAATTTTCCGCGTTCTTGCAACATTTCTCACTGACACTTCGCTCCTATTGGTCGCAGCGTTATGTTATATAGCCTAAAGCCTTCCTCTATAAATGGACTATCCAAAAAAAAAAATTTTCAAATCGGATCAGTATTTCCTGAAATTAGCGCGTTTAAGCAAACAAACTCTTCCGCTTTATAATATTAGTATAGATTATATATTTTGACAAACTACTTAAACTTTAGCTTTCAGAAGCCTCATCATCGTTTTTCACAAATGTTTGAAGACAGAGGATGTATGAAAAACGACGAAATAAAAGCATTTGGAAATTTGTTTTGCAGTAATCCACGCTTTGAGAACGTGTGCACCTACACAATACGAACGTATCGTAAGTAACAAAGTACCTACTTTTCGTTTAAATTAACAATTAACCTGTCAATTGAATATAATGGAAAATGACAAATGATACCAATTACTTCATTACGTATTTATAATTTCATTATCATTTCCTCGCCATACTTGTTTACTAGTAAACAAAGTTAAATTATACGAAACCCAGCGTTGTCAAGCAGTATGCGAACTGATCGCAATGAATTGACATGACTCGATCACGTCATCTTAAAAAAAATCGAAATCCCACCCCCTGCTTACTCTACGGACACTCAAACATGTTTCTGTCTTTGTCTGTCAAGTGGCTTCGCGAATGTGTCAGACAAAGACAGCAGTTTAGATTTGGATAGTGTAAATATTCTCATAAAAATTCATCAATATTTTCTCAGACGTGACCTTTTCGACGTACTTCGAGATAGAAATTATTATACGTGAAACTTGGTTAAGTGGGACCTGGATAAGTGAGAAACCTCCCTAACTAGAACTCATGTTGAGGTCCCAACACTTTGGCACTGAATTACCTCTATTAGTGGGACGAGGTAAGCCTCTATAACTGGGATTTGTTCTTTCGATTTATCATCATAGTTACCTCTATAACTGAGACAGCGAGTAAATTTTATATGCATAAACCTCTGTAACTGAGATAACATTGTTTGTTTACTCATTCTTATTCTACCCACAAATTCCACACGTAATTCCAAGTAGGTACGTAAGTACACATTTTGAGCTTCAATTACCTTCAGTTTTAGTTTCGCTTTACTATCATCATACAGATGTTTATTTTATTTTATTTTATTTAATGATCGCACCTGTATAACTGAAATAACCTGTATTCTCACCTCTATTAATGGAACCCTCTGTAAATGAGACAGATATTTATTTATACCTGTATATCTGAGACACTGGGTAAGTGGAATACCTCTATAAGTGAAACTACATTGCAGGTCCCTTGATGTCTCACTTAACCAGGTTTCACTGTATTTCACTTTCCGGGCTTCTAATGTCTGTTTTTGTCACTTTATGTTCTGTCACACTCATCGCTGTAAAGGCGTTTTATCTTGTCGCTTTGAATCGAAAGAATCCTTGATGATTGTCTTCGTAATCTTTTCGATAAAACTAAGCTATCCAGGATATATCTATCTTGGAGATTTTTTTATTTTTCTAAAATAGATCTTATGCTTCCAAAATAAGATTCAAAACTGAACGAACGATATTTGCAGCAAACTTTGTAGGGTGAGAAAGGAAACCAGTCCCACAGGACTAGCTCCACTTAAAAGCTAAACAACGTCCTTAGTGCCTAAAACATTCCACGCTGTTCTATTATGAAGCGTATGTCTGCAGGATAAGGTTGAATTTGGTGGCTCTCCAATTTGTATTGGTTTACAAATTTTATAATGTAAAAGCAGTCATGCTCTTTTTATTTTCTTGTCAATTTGGCAAGGATTTTGTATAAAGACGCTTTCACCAAGACCCGGTTTAAGTTGGAATTGACATGTGAGATGGAATAGCCTGAGGGCTGAGATTTTGTTATTCTTATAACTAATTAATCTCCTTTTATAAAAAAATCATGGTAAGTTACTACTTTAAGGCCGTGTTTCACCAAGCAATGTTAAAGTTAACGCCATGTTAAATATCATGTTATCCCTCTCGTATTTCCTGTCAATGAATGAGATGGCATGGTGTTTTAACATGGCGTTAACTTTAACATTGCTTAGTGAAACACGGCCCTGAGGAGCCGATTTTTCAATCGTCAGATGACTTTTATCTGTCGAATAAACATGTGACTTTGACATTTGTTCCATACGAAATCTGCCAAAGTCACATATGTATTACTTAGATAAAAGTTATCTGACGATTGAAAAATCGGCCCTTAGTCAAAAAACTTGAATCAGTTTTCGCAAATAATATAGCCTATGTTACTCGGGCTATGATTACGATTGTATTGATTTCCCTTACATTAAAATTGAATCGTCGTTTCGTCGTCGTCGTTTCAGCCTTTAACTGTCCCCTGCTGGACATAGGCCTCTCCAATGAAGGCAATTTAGCCTACTGGTACCACGCTGGCTAGACGTGTTGGTACAGGGTTTTGTTTCGAGTTTTCCTTCTCTCTAAAAAAAAATTGAATCAGTGGAATATAATATTACATGCATACAATATCATCATATCTACCAAAATCTTTACCCTTCCCATTGGCTTCGCAATCGGATCAACATAAAATATTAAGTACTTGTACTTTTAATTCACAAAGAAAACTAAAACAAATAAAACTGTAATTTCAATAATATGATTAGCTACGAACTACAACTAAAACAAAAAAAAATATATTTATAATAAAGTAAATAATAATCTAGGTATGCTAATATTATAAAGCGGAAGAGTTTGTTTGTTTAAACGCACTAATCTCAGGAACTACTGGTCCGATTTGAAAAATTCTTTTTTTGTTGGATAGTCTTGGATAGTCCATTTATATAGGAAGGCTTTAGTCCATAAAACATTACGCTGCGACAAATACGAGCGAAGTTCTGGTGAGAAATGGTTAAAAAACGGGGAAAATTATTCACATTTGGGGACTTTAGTTGCGTGCGCTGCATAAACGGTTTAAGTCACTCAAAAACCACGCGAACCAAGTCGGGGGCACATCTAGTAATTTATACTTGTAGTTACACATTGCACAAGATATTAGTCAGCTATAAAACCCCCAGTTTTCATGTGTCCAATGAAATTAAATTAGTACTTAAACCTACGCTTTAAAAACTAAAAGTTACATTTAGGAAATGTCCATAGCAGTCATTAGAAAATTTTATTAGGAGTAAAGTTTACATCGTTAAATTGCTCGACTCGACGCTAGTTTGCTAACTAATTGGTACAGAAATTGTGGCATCTAACTAGTGATAGTTTAGGAATACAATACTTTTGGGATTTTATTATAAACACACTATGAAAAGGCTGTGTTTTATTTTTATAATTAGTGACAGACATATTATAGAGACAAAGTACTCAAATACAAATCAGTCTAGCCCAAAATCGATTGTGTCTTTTTATGCCGAGTTCCCATATACACCTTCTAACTCCAGCATCAGAGCTCCATAAAAAGAAGCTTCGACCATTAAATAGGTGCGTGCCTATTAGTAACAAGGGCTCCCATAATGATAACTGATAAGACACGACAAATCTTTTACAGTCTATCGACGATAATAAATATATCTAACGCTTAAATATTCGAGTCAATTATATGATAATTTATTTTTACATCGTAACGTTGTCGTAGTAAAAAGGTCACGGGTCGCCGGATGACCTTACTACCTACTACTTGTTTTGTTGTTTGTATTATACAAAAAAGCACCAAATATGGAATATTTATTAATACCAAATCTGCTTTGTTTATATCAAGGAAGCTAATTATTATTACTTATTACAAAACTACAGCTAGTTTCGTTGAGCATATGATACAAACCGTTTAAACCTCCCCAGAGATTTAACGAAAATTTCAAGACCAAAAATAGCCGAATCGGTTCAGCCGTTCTCGAGTTTTAGCGAGACTAACGAACAGCAATTATTTTTTTATATAAGAGAAGATTAGTATAACTCTTGAAGCATTAAGCATTTCGAAATTTATAATTATGTGATTTAGATAAAGATAAAAATAGAGTAACTTATAAATTAACCTCCTTACTAATAAACATATTTACACACTTAGCTATACGTTGTTTTTCCTTGTCTAATACGATAGAAAAGTCACTTAACAGACAGGGACAACACATCGTTTAGCTTACTGTATAAGCAAATTGTTACCATAATGATATGCCATTATTAATTAGGCCTAAAACAATGTAATTTCAAATATGATATTTGACATTGATGCTTGAGATAGTCTATATTAGTCCTCCAAGAGAGGTTTTAAGAGTAGGACCTATGTATCTAGATAAAAGACTTATCAAAATATATTAAGTACTAGCTAATAAAAGTAATACATCAACCAAAGTGTATTATTAGACGTGTGAATGGATCCTAACCATATGCTATAGCATCTCAACACAAATATTTTATTAGTACGGGGCAAATGTGATAAACATACATATAAAGGAATATAATACATATTATTTTTTAACATTTTTTTACTGTGAAATCAAGATTGTAATGACAGAACGATCGACAGTCAAAACGACGCCGACCTATTTCGTGTCAAGTCGTTTTTGTCCGAGACAGCTAACACTATTTCGAGACTTCCGAGTTGCAAGGCTTCATTCTTAAACTCGTCTTAAGTATTGTAATAGACAAACTATTTACTTTAAGACAAATGTTATTCTGGTTTTCACCTCAAGTCATAAGTGTTATTTAATCAAGCCTGTAGGGACTAGGGAGGGACCCTGATTATAGCATGCATCAATATCGAACAATGATATTCGGTGTTGAATTGCCCTTTGAGTTTGTCTGCCGGTTTATGGGGTTCCATACACGAGGGGTCAAAACGTGACCCTAATACCTTGCTGTCAGTTAGACTATAAATAAAACCTTCCGTGGTAGCTAGCCAGTTGAAATATAACGATGGTTTATTTCGATGGCCGCTATACTGACAAATTCTCAAACAATATAGGTACACGGACTTCTTGCCGTTGGTTGATTGATGTTAACTTGGCCGCCGCTGCTGCTGGTGCCGCGTGCGCGTGACGAAGCGCTCTAATCTGCTGCAGCGAGCGCCGCTGACGCACGCGTTTCGAGCGTTCAGCATATTGTTGTCTAGTCACATTGATTTATTTTCGTGTACACTGAGTTTGACATTTTGTTTTTTATCATAGAGTTTTTTATCCAGAGTTTATGTTTAAGTTTATATTTTGTATGTTTATAATCTACTAGCTGTGCCCGCGACTTCGTTCGCGCAGTTTTTCAGTGACTTAAACCGTTTATGCAGCGCACGCAACGAAAGTCCCCAAATGTGAATAATTTTCCCCGTTTTTGCAACATTTCTCACTGACGCTTCGCTCCTATTGGTCGCAGCGTAATGTTATATATTCTAAAGTCTTTCTCAATAAATGGACTATACATCAAAAAAGAATTTATCAAATCGGACCATTAGTTCCTGAGATTAGCGCGTTTAAACAAACAAACTCTTCCGCTTTATAATATTAGTATAGATAATTTTATGTTCATTTATCTATTGCATTAACCTGTAATGGTAGATATTTGTGTGTGTCAATAAATAAATAAAACTACACTCAGTATTCATAATAGTTGTAATTATAGTGCAAAACTCATGGAACACGAGTCCGACTCGCGCTTAACCGGTTTTGCTAACCCTACATAAATAAATCAGTCCTGAAATGCAACAGCAATAAACTGTAACAGTGTATTCAGTAATCTCGTGACTATATTTAATCTGAACCCGCAAATAAACTAAACAATATTTAGTATTGCAAAACGTCAACCTCTGCGCAATGTCAGTTGCCAAAGAACGCATTTTTATGATGCCCACTCCGCATGGCACGCGAATATAAACTACGTGGTATAGTCAGCAAAATAACCGAGAATTACTTAATGCGACCGTTAACTGAAATTTGACTTACTGGGTAAACGGAACCGTAGTCAGCTACAGAGTCTTACAGATACTTGTCTATTCTTTCTACGGAAGAATACATGAAAAGGCAGATTGATAAAGTACATTTTCTTTTTTCAATACATGCTGTCCGATAGTAGGTTGCTCGTTATGCATTGCGGGTTGTAAGTGTAGATTTCAACCTACACGTACAATTAATACGTTAACATGGTTTTACTTGTGATCACTTTTTACTTGATGATTACAAAACCTTACATATAATTCTAGACAAACTTAATAATATTGTGATATTATACATGTAGTCTTAAATATAAAATTGCTTAGAAAAATTAAACGAGTAGGCAGGCCTAATTGACAAAGGGGTCTTTTAAATTTTGTAAAGGGAATTCATGTTTTGCCAGTTGGACATAGTACAGGCTTACGCGGCCTCCGTACTCGAAAAGTGCTGAATCATGTAGGAAATTATATGCCTCAACGTTAACGCTAACATAATATTATGTATGGGAAGTTAAGCTTTTTGATGTGAAACTATCGACGCGGCTTTGGCAGTAAATTTGACTTGAATGCCGTGACGGAAAACGGCATGACACTCTTGTTTCGAGTTCTAATTACTGGTCTGTCCACTAGACTACGGATGTCATCCATAAAATAAATAATCTATAGGTACTATATAATACTATAAAGCGGAAGAGTTCGTTTGTTTGTTTAAACGCGCTAATCTCAGGATTTGAAAAATTCTTTTTTTGTTGGATAGTCCATTTATAGAGGAAGGCTTTAGGCTATATAACATTACGCTGCGACTAATAGGAGCGTCAGTGAGAAATGTTGCAAAAACGGGGAAAATGATTCACGTTTGGGATCTTTCGTTGCGTGCGCTGCATAAAAGGTTTAAGTCACTCGAACGAAGTCGCAGGGCACAGCTAGTATTATATTTTGCAACATAAATAACCTGCGCACTGTACATTGCTGTGAAGATTTGGTGCGTATATTTAACTGACTGTACTGCCATCGCGGTGTTACATTATCTAACCACTAATGCGTTGTAAAATCCTATAGTAATATTATGTGAGTACCAGTGACGTGGGGTTCCCGTAACTCCATTCCTATTGGATTCACTCCTTGTCCCAATATATCCCAAATAACTACATAATATTATACAGGCTAAGAGGAACCAGCCTTTGCCATTGGTAAGAACATTTATCTAAATTATTATTTAACGTGTTAGTGTTTTTATAATTAACGTAGCTGCCCACTTCGTTGAGCATGGAAACCGTTCAAACCTTCCCGAGACTTCCACGAATATTTCAAGACCAAAAATAGCCGAATCAGTTCAGCTGATCTCGAGTTTTAGAGAAAGTAACGAACAGCAATTGATTTTTATATAGCCTATGTTACTCAGTGACAATGTAGCTTTCTAATGAAAAAAGAATTATTAAAATCGGTACAGTAATTTTTGAGTTAAGTCGTTACATACAAAAATACAAATCTTTCCCCTTTATAATATTAGTGTAGATAACATTTGGAGACATGAATGGATGAAGATGATATACAGCAAAATTCCAATTTCGATAAAATTGAGTTCAATCGAGAAAATCTGTCACTTAAACATTTTAAAATACGTCGTGAAGTATTAAGTACATTAATCTAAAGGTCTGTCTCTAGAATCAATATATTATGTTACTACATATCCTAAAATGTTCATCTAACAGTTATAACTTAATTTTCTTAGTAAAATTTTTATTTATTTATATATTTATGCGACATATCACCTTCATTTTTTTCGTGTACTGTACTTAGTTACTTGAATTAAACAGACAGTGAAAATAAAATAGTTGTGTATCTCTCATTGTTCCTCGGACCATGCTTGAATGCAAAATTCAAAATATAACACTCCTAAGGCCGCTTACTGAATTCTAATATTTTCGGCGCCATGTTCCAAATGAATTGCTTACAAATCGAATGCACCTCCATCATCATCAGCTTTACATTACAATCCAGCTAAGATTTCCAAACCATTATTACTCTAATATGGAAATAATGAATAGTAAATAAAACATTTAGAAGTTAATTCGAAATAATTCCTATACAATTTTCCCCTTTTCAAGTTATAAGCTAATACTAGGTATCGAAATAATACCAGTAATTATATCAGGCATAAATGCAGTTCTATTACAGGCAACAGCCTATAATAAAACTAATCTATAGTATTTGCGTTCGCGTTAAGAAGCGTGTGAAATATAAAATAAGTGAAAATTTGAAAATTAACCAATTTTAATTTTACTGATCGAGTATATTAGCTGTGGGGGTGCCAGAGCAAGAATAGCACCCACGTGAAAGTGGATGCTATTCTTTCTCTTCTACGACACCCACTATCGTAAAAGGCGACAGAGGGAATATATACATTGTGTAAAAAGAACAGTCACTATAACTTTGAGATACGATTATACTACCTTTCCTCATTTTAAAAATGTAATTTTTGTAAAAAACTGATAACAATTTTTTTTTGTCACAAGAATAAGGAAAACGCATAAAAAACATATATACGGTCCTACCTTTTTTGGAAGTCGGTTAAAAGAAAATACATTTGTAGGATGAGAAAAGGTAGTATAATTATATCCCAAAGTTATAAAGACTGCTCTTTTTACACCCGTTATAGGAAAATGGGCAGTATGCGTATCTGTAGACATCGTTATCGCTGATAACAGCTACGCTCGCCAATCCGCACGCCAAGCGAGTATAGGAAACATACCATAAAGTACTTCGGAAGAGGCTTGTGTTGATAACAGCTACGCTCGCCAATCCGCCTGCCCAGCTAGTATAGGAAACACACCATAAAGTACTTCGGAAGAGGCTTGTGCTGATAACAGCTACGCTCGCCAATCCGCCTGCCCAGCTAGTATAGGAAACACACCATAAAGTACTTCGGAAGAGGCTTGTGCTAATAACAGCTACGCTCGCCAATCCACCTGCCAAGCTAGTATAGGAAACACACCATAAAGTACTTCGGAAGAGGCTTGTGCTGATAACAGCTACGCTCGCCAATCCGCCTGCCAAGCTAGTATAGGAAACACACAATAAAGTACTTCGGAAGAGGCTTGTGTTGATAACAGCTACGCTTGCCAATCCGCCTGCCAAGCTAGTATAGGAAACACACCATAAAGTACTTCGGAAGAGGCTTGTGCTGATAACAGCTACGCTCGCCAATCCGCCTGCCCAGCTAGTATAGGAAACACACCATAAAGTACTTCGGAAGAGGCTTGTGCTGATAACAGCTACGCTCGCCAATCCGCCTGCCAAGCTAGTATAGGAAACACACAATAAAGTACTTCGGAAGAGGCTTGTGCTGATAACAGCTACGCTCGCCAATCCGCCTGCCAAGCTAGTATAGGAAACACACCATAAAGTACTTCGGAAGAGGCTTGTGCTGATAATAGCTACGCTCGCCAATCCGCCTGCCAAGCTAGTATAGGAAACACACAATAAAGTACTTCGGAAGAGACTTGTGTTGATAACAGCTACGCTCGCCAATCCGCCTGCCAAGCTAGTATAGGAAACACACCATAAAGTACTTCGGAAGAGGCTTGTGCTGATAACAGCTACGCTCGCCAATCCGCCTGCCAAGCTAGTATAGGAAACACACCATAAAGTACTTCGGAAGAGGCTTGTGCTGATAACAGCTACGCTCGCCAATCCGCCTGCCAAGCTAGTATAGGAAACACACCATAAAGTACTTCGGAAGAGGCTTGTGTACATTATTAGACGTAATAGCTGAAATGATGATGATTTTACTGCCACTTATCCGCGTGGCCGCGTTGTCACTCGACACCCTTGCTCTCCTTCCATTGTGCATTGTTTGCTAACCGGCAAATAGCTGGTAAAAATAATCCACTTTAGTCCAGGTACAGAAAAAGACTTCAAAAACGCGACGTTCAAAGTTTTATTTACTGAAATGCTCGTGGATATTTCAACAAAGCTAAAGTCCTGTCAAATTGTAATGCTCTGTGTTAGTTATCTTTGTAAGCTTGCAAAAAATTACTGAATACAAGCTTTTGTTTCATAGACTGGTGTTAAAATGTTTGCGAGTTAAAATTGAACCACCCGTGTTCAATTGAGCTGATATTTGTCATACACATGATACGTGCTAATGCAATCGCACATGGAGCTGATCTGAAGCTGCAGCCGGAATGTGACCCATAATATGAATTTCACAATAAACTGTAATCAAAATAAAATATTGTAAGTTACCCACGAATATTCAAAGTGAGTTAACTGATGATTCTACCTGAAAAATTCTACCACCGGTTAAATCCTAACCCGTCGACGAACCAGCGTAAGAAACTCGCACGGGCCCAACTTTTAGCAAAAGATGAAAAAATTGGTCTTCTTTTCAAGAAAAAAATATATTTTATAATGTAAAAGCTTAATCTATATAACAATAAATAGTCAAATTACATTGAGTACATTAAAAAAAACTTTCCTGTTGGCCATCTTAATCCCAAGGTGTGCAATCGTCAACAAAACCCTATAATAAGCACACAGACGATATTTAACTACTTTTTTTAAAATAAGAAACATCAAAATCGGATCATCCCTTTAGGTGCCACAATGCAGACAGACATACACGTCAAATTTATAACACCTGTCTGTTTTAGTGGGGGGTTAAAAACGACACAACTCTATCTATAGCGTTTGAGCTCGTATGATTGATGAGCACTTTATAGTAAAATCACCGTAGAATCTCTATCACAAAAAACCTGTCGATTTTAAATGACTTTTTAAGGTTTAAACAAACTTTTTGGGGTCACTGACTTAACACGAGAGGCTGGAAACATGAGTCCAGTTCAAGTTCTTTTTCTCACATTTTTTGCGGAAAAAATATAGTGAATTTCAGGTAGTGACATAATTTATTTCGCAATTAACATTGATACAACTAACAACGCTTTCATGGTTTAGTGGTTTATAGCTTTGTTTCCTGGGTTCAATTCCCGTGTTGGATCAACAAAAAATGTTGTTGTTAGCTGTGCAGGCTGATCACCTGATTGTCTGGCAAGATATATAATAGAAGTCCATCTCTCTCTCTTCAGTCGCATGGGGTAACCGTCACATTAGGGTCTGTTCCACAAAAAAAAATTTGGTAAATATATAAAAATAAAACAACCAGCAAAAACATAAAAGGAAACGATAAAATTCACCAAATAGGTGTACCTGCACTCTGCACAATGTTGTGAACATAATTCACAACGCTGATTTTCAGTGAACACGTAGACAGACAGAAAAAAAAACTAAAAAAAAAATAGATGAAATAGATAAAATAGTAAGTATAAAGTATGAGGTTAATAGCAGTCAGCGGCACTTGAAAACTACATATTTAAATAAAGAAGGATAGAATATATTAAAATAACAATATATTTCGCATACACTTGGGCACAATAAAATGACATAGCAGGCCTGGTTTCAATGATACCGGCCACCGATACCGAAATCGGTGTAGTAGCTTCTTGCATACAACTAACGGAATACTTAGCCGAACTTGGCCGTTTGCCTTATTCTTTAAATAACTCTATCATAGACGAGCGGTTCCTGCTATTAATGGCGTCGGTGAACCGGCAAATCATCATCGGCAGCGGCTGGGGAGGCCGAACAGAAATACACCACTAATGACACGTAACTGACAGTTAGAACAGCATATCTACATCTTGTAACCCTTTCAGAATACGAGTTTAATCTTGTTAGGATGAGATAATATATTGTTAAAGCATATTTTATATATCGGATAATAATAAGTTTATATTAAAGAATCGGTAAAGGAGAAAATAAAAATAAAAAACGTTTTGTTTCCAATTGAAACTAAACGAGGTTTTTTCGAAAAAAAAGCTACCCGGTTTAAACCTAACCCCCCGAGAACCGGCGTAAGAAATAAAGGGTTTGGCTAAAATACTCGGTTAAAAAGTCCACACAAGTTTCATTCCGAAGAATCATACCGTTTTCGCTTTAAATGACAGTTTGAACGGCATAATCTCTGCATCTCGTAACCCTTTACGAGTGTAACACATCCAAGTTTAAAACCAGTGGAATTTTGCTGGAACGGGAAAAACGTCGATCGTTGAAGTATATTTAACTTGTCAGGTAAAAAAAATTTTTTTTCTACGACTGGAAAAATCGAGGCGATCCTTAAATAATATGAATCCAAATTCTACAAAACCGGTAAATCGCAAATGTCTCTTCAATTTTAATGCCATTTGTCGCTTTAATTAATACCGGAATAACTACTTAAAACTGAAAGTAAACATCGAACATACCTGTTTTAATAAAACTTGTTTAGTTTTGACTAAAAGCCTACCTCAAGTCACTTGATGTGTGTTTGAAGAGCTCTCAATTACAAACTCGTACGCTAAAGGCTCCCACTTAGTGGGTGTCGAAAAAGCACCCTCGAAATATTTCGGTAAGTTTCACCTTTAATAACTAGAACACATTTAGTAGCATTATATGAATGAACTAATATTATAGTAACGTGCATAATTATAGATGATGGTAATTTTAGGCCGTTCGAATCGATATTGTAAATATTTAAATGCGCCATTTTTATAAAAAGTCTAGTCTAGACTTGGCCCGCGTGGAGAAATGTTGAGGGCATAAACTTTTTTACCAAATAAACCTAAACCTATACTAATGCAGTGCATGCTCGGGAGAAAAAAACCCGATTTTGAAACATTATTCATTGATGCTCTTCTTTTATTGGTCTTAACGTGATAAAGTACCCTATAGCCTTCTTCAATAAACGAGCTATCCAACACTGAAAGATTTTTTCAAAGGACCATTCCTGAAGGCGCATTCAAATAAACAAACATACAAACAAACTCTTCAACTACATAACACAATTTTATGAAGTTGAAGAGTTAAAACATAATCTATACTATTTAATATTATAAAGCGGAAGAGTTTGTTTAAACGCGCTAATCTCAGAAACTACAGGTCCGATTTGAAAAAATATTTTTTTGTTGGATGGTTCATTTATAGAGGAAGGCTTTAAGCTATATAACATTACGCTGCGACCAATAGAAGCGAAGCGTCCGTGAGAAATGTT
Organism: Celastrina argiolus; assembly: GCA_905187575.2. Taxonomy (NCBI): domain Eukaryota; kingdom Metazoa; phylum Arthropoda; class Insecta; order Lepidoptera; family Lycaenidae; genus Celastrina; species Celastrina argiolus. The sequence continues at coordinate 20,458,710 of LR994583.1, forward strand.
GCAAAAACTGGGAAAATTATTCACATTTGGGGACTTTCGTTGCACGTGCTGCACAAACGGTTTAAGTCACTCAAAAATCACGCGAACCAAGTCGCGGGCACAGCTAGTATAATATTAGTACACATGATCTCTAGATCATTAAATCATTGCAGCTACGTAAAAGTAACGTTATTTACTGTTACCCTATTTTCCTATAAGTATCTATTTAAAAAAGCATTACGTTATACCTGTCATCGGCGTTGAAACGTCAATCTTCGCTGAGCGCGGGAATAGACAATAATTAAACCAATATTAGTAATTTGTTTGTATTTTTGTATGTTTAGTGAGCGTCTTGGCAGCGTCGTTGCTAGGCGTGCTGCTGTCTCCTTGTCGTCTATTTGTAACGAATTATTTTGAGGGTGTCGATGAGTAAAAGTTTTGGTACTTGGCATGGGTACATTCATTAGCAATAACGTGAATGAAATTAAAGTTACACATAATATCATGAGTAGACCCTTAGCTAGTATCTAAGGCCCGTATTAATAAGCAATTCTCAAACTCGGCCTCAAGAATTACGATCGCAACCTCTACTTAAACCTATTTGACATATGAAACAACGTTTCGGTTCACTTCAAACAACTTAAACTACAGGCCTCAATTTTTGAAATTAAAATTTTTAAAATTAAGATTATAAAGATATAGATTATTTTAATGTTTTCCTGTAATCTTCATTATAAATATTACGTAAAAAAAGTATACCATAAGTAAAGTTGTTCATTTTAAAAGTAAAACTAAAATGTAAAGTAAAAATGTTGTTTTATCTGTCAAATAGGTTCTCAAATAGAGGCTGCAACACTAAAAGATATCCCGCGTTTTTTTTACATTCATTTCAATTGCATCCCTATAAAATTTTAAAAGCATATTCACGTCACAACTAAAGCAAGAATAATATTTGAGCTTCTGAAAGTAAAATAATAAAAAAACTTTCGTATTTCTAAATAAAGAACAAAGCTGTCATCCTTTCAAGTTTAAAATAACTGTTGGAGCTAGTTTTGTTTTAGTTACAGTAGAATCGTCGAATAGAAGTGTTGAATTCTCGAAGTCTAGTCTCTACTTACTTTAGTGGCACTAACTCGGAAAATTAGTCTCGTAGAGGACTTAAGTAGTTTGTAAAACGCGTGACATGCATACGCAAGCGTTCTAAACGACTTCACTGCAGTAAAACGATGCAAGTTCACTCTTAAAACAAAGGTACATTATAGTTTCCCCGATATAAAAAAGTAGGCACTTGCCCTTTTAGATTATTGGAAGATTTATACAGTATTCTGTGAGCGAAGTCGGATACAAAAATTTGATACACATCCATGACCCAGAAACTTTGAAAACTTTTTGTTCCCTCGCCGGAATTTGAACCCGCGACTTCTCGTACGAGCACCGACGCGCTCAACCACTGCGCTACGGGGGTCGGTTGTCATTGGTACATACCACAACCTGGTAATCGAACATGCACCCTTTCTTGTGCTAATCAACGGTATACCGAATAGGCAACGAACGCTTTGCCAGATATAACATGATATTATATGGAATCATGTGTTTATAAGTACCTAATACTTAATCCAAATAAACTCGTTATCAAGACCATTATGTTTTATTGGCCAACTAGGTCTGACATCACATTTCTACATTGTCGGGAAGTCCAGTTTTTAGTGAATAAGAATGGAGTTAGGAGATTAATCTCAATTCGGCTTCGACGACCAAACCGAACCACTTCAAACCGACCACATCTCTTCTGTCTGGTTATGAAATTGGACCTACATGATTTGCATCCGCTTCCAACCGTTCAAATGTTAGCTTAAATGTTAAAGTATCAAGTTCTGGCACGTATAAATGTGAAAAGAAAATAGCGCTTCATTTCTGCGTGTTGTTAAATAAATGTTGCTTTAAGAATACTGGAATTCCACTCATACATTTTTGCGTCTATTTGAATCAATTGCACCATAGACAAGTCACAGTTGTCCGTAGTACATTGGTATAGAGCTTGGCTATCCACCCGAAGGGGTGTTGTGGGTTTGATTCCCGCGTTGGAATAACAAAAAATTGTGTTTCAAAAAATGTTAGGGCAATGCCGGATAATCACCTGATTGTCTGAAAAAAAAGATGATCCATACGTTCGAATGCGCATTTAAAAAGTCGATCCTGTGTCTGTTCTTTCGCCAGTCGTGTCAGTTAACCGTCTCACTGGTTTATTAGGGTAAAAGAAAGAGAGTTTCCTAGTGTTCTGCGTACACACTTGGGCACTATAAATGACTCTTGCGTAGGCCTGTCTTCAATGAAATCGACCACCGAAACTGAAATTGGCGTGGGGAGCTATTAATGCAGTCACAGATTTTAGCTACTCATTACTTTTGACAAGTTGATGATTAGGTGTTGCAGCGACTTCGATCACACAAAAGAAAATCTTTAAAACGCGATAATTTTGTCGCTATCAAAAGTCCGATTTTATTCTGCGTGGTCCTCCTTATATTTGTGCCAAATTTCATTAAAATCAAGTTTTTTTTTTTGATATAACTAGCTGACCCGTGCCAACTTCGATAAGAAAACAAATCGTTTAAACCTTCCCTGGACTTCCACGAATATTTCAAGACTAAACGAATCGGTTAAGCCGTTCTCCAGTTTTATCGAGACTAACGAACAGCAATTCATTTTTATATAAAAGAAGATGAGGCTCGGCACAGACAGGCCACATGACGCCACTGCTACAAAAAGTAGCTACCAGTCGCACGCGATACAGTCGTGGAAACAGAAAATATATTTGCATAAAATATATTGAGTAGTCACGAATGTATGTAAAGCGACCGATCGCGGTCACCCGTAGCTCGCTCGCGATAAGCCAGTTTTCGTATGCACTAACTTAATAAGTAATATACCTTGTGAGTTTGCTGTCGAATATATGCCGCAGTCATCTTGTTGAATCTGCTTCATCTTCTTCTAACTTAAGAGCTTCGCTCTTGTCGGTGGAGTTTTCCATTCCTCTCTGCACTCCGCCCTTCTCTTGACCTCCTGATACGACACGACCATCATTTTCTCCTTCACCTGGTCCATAAAAGTTCTTCTCGGCCTTCCACGTTCTAACTTTCTCTCTTCTCTCTTTTCTTCAATTATTCCTCTAATAAAGTTGTCGTGCCGTATCAAGTGTCCTAACATCTTTCATTCTTTTTTTTTCTGTTCTCAATGGTCTTTTCATTTACTAATTTCAAAACTTCTTCATTACTTTACTTTTCAGTCCAACCTAAACTATTACCATCCCAAATTTCATCAAAATACGATCAGTAGTTTTTGCGTGATAGAACATACCCAGTAACCATTCACAAACTTTTGCCTTTAGAATATTCAAAACGGCAATTCATTTCAAGAATTATCGAAAGCGACCTTTTTAGGACTCCTGTAATCGCTGCTCAATCAACTAGGAGATAATTATTAATTAGTTTGAAGCGTCACGTATCATTTGAGTGTATTGTAATTCATCTCAGCCATTTGCCAATTAGTAGAGGAATGATTTAGAATGGCCGAGCCACCTTGTTATACAGTTTGGCCAGACGTAACAATAGTATCGTGTCGGCTATATTTAGGCTAAACTAAATTCAGAACTTCAGCAGTCTGAGTTCCGAGTCCATTGTTAAATATGTATACATGTAAAAGTACACAAATAGCGAATATGTATTAAGGCTGCGCGCGCGTTGAACTAAAAACCGGAGTATTTTTTTTATCTATGGACGCTTCACACACCACGTCAATCTGGCCCCGTGCTAAGTATCCGAAGAACGTGTGCTACAACGCTACAAGTACCAGACAACGGAAATATATTTAATATTTTTATACTATACACATATTTATGATTTTTATTAGGTTATATTATACACAAATTTGAATACACATGACCCAGGAACATATTTTGAAAACTTTTTGTTCCCTCGACGGGATTCGAACCCGCGACCTCTCGCTCGCATCAATGCGCTCAACCACTGCGCTATGCAGGTCGATTAAAACCTTTTTTCTCAACCCTCCCCTCCTCCTCACGTCGAACTCCTCATTGCTGAGGGTCGTGATACCCGCACGGAATTAATTTATACTGCCAAAGATCGCTGTATGTGCGCCACATACAGCGATCTTTGGCAGTATGTATTTCTCAATATTAGTCTTATTGAAAAATCCCAAAAAATATTCATTATTTATTACCAAAGGAATATAGTTTTGTACAGGCTAAAATATTGATGAGTGATAATGCTTTAGGGTGTGTATGGGTCCCGTAGATAGAGTTTACTGTGAAAGTACCTACCAGTGCAGCGCTGAAATATATAAGGTACTTTTTTATGGGAAAATTTATGGTGTTGGGGCATTTCTCATACAGACATGAAAGTTAAAAGCAAGTCTTTCAGCGCTGGGACTTTCACAGTATACTCTATATAGGAGGTACATACACACCCTAAAGTATTATCATTCCTTTATTTTACACCTTGTATATTGATATTTTTGTTTAAACATAGCTTAAAACCTTAAGGCCTACGGTCTATTGCAGTTTTCCAATTAGTGGTACCCCCACTGTTAAGTAAAGTTTCATCAAGGGGTACGCGCAGCTGTCAGTAAAAACAGAATGACCAAAGTAATATTTTTTTACGATAACGATACTACAAATTTATTTATTTATCATTGCTGCGTACAGTATTTTTTCAGCAAAAACTAATCGGGAACCACTGGCCTATTAGAGCTGACTACATTCGCTAAGTTACACAGACATTCGTGTTATTTGACGAAGCTTGTGTCAAATCCTATACATTTTGTTTTCGAACTTCGCAAGTGATAATATCGATGGTACCTTGAGTTAGGGCCCTAGTGCATAGCGCTTACGCACTATAAGAAGCCAGTTACATATAACTATTGTGTTGCTACCCTCGTTTCAACCGACACCGAAATCGGTATGGAAGCTAATCTATACTAATAATATTATAAAGCGAAAGAGTTTGTTTGTTTGTATTTAAATGCGCTAATCTCAGGAACTACCGGTCCGATTTGAAAAATAAATATGTAACGTAGAGCAGCGGCGAAGGGTGATTACTCCACAAAGGGAAGCAAATATGCTCCATATATATCATCTATACTTAAAATTATAAAGCGGGAGAATTTGTTTGTTTGTTTAATCGCGCTAATCTCAGGAACTACCGGTCCGATTTGAAAAAATCTTTTTTTGTTGGATAGTCTATTTATAGAGAAAGGTTTTAGGCTATATAACATTACGCTGCGACTAATAGGAGCGAAGCAACATTGGGAAATGTTGCAAAAACGGGGCAAAATTATTCACATTTGGGGACTTTCATTGCGTGTGCTGTATAAACGGTTTAAGTCACTCAAAATCCACGCGAACGAAGTAGCGGGCACAGCTAGTATTATGATAAAATTGTGTAAGAGTAAGTAAGATAACAAAAAAAGTATCCTCTAACTTTAAACGGGAAGACGGAATTCTTATCAAATTTAAAAGATATTGGTAATGCGGGCCGTGTTGGAATTGAAAAATGCTTACCGAGGCTCGCGGCGATCAGCCTGACCCAGAAACGAAATCGATCAAATAATGTGAATATACTTAGTAGCTTGTATGTGTTGGGGGTTGTCGGGAACACACTATTAATAAGATTGCAGATTACCAAAAGGTCACGAGGTAGATAATAAAAAAGGAGACGTATCATCATTTGTCTGTGTACAAGAACAACAAGCTGCGTAGAATGCGTATAATAGAAGAACAACAGTAGTGCGAGGACTGATTTTAATTATTGTATAAATAGCTTTCTTTGTGAAACAATACTTTAACACGACTACTTAAGTAATATAGCCTATGCTACCCGGCCTATTATTACGAATCAATAATTAAAATCGAATTATAATATAATCCCATAATATAATAATTGCGAAGGCATCTTGAACAAGTGCTCTGGACAATAATATCTTCATTTTTATTACCAAGTGCATCCCACTTGGTGCATACACGAATGGCGAGAAATCTGTAGGCTCACTCCCGACACAACTGAGAATCGAATCTGTTCGATCTCAAAGGTTTATGGTATTTGGTAGATTACTTTGAAACTAATCAGTATAAAGGAAATCTTTAGATAGTTACTTTTTGTACTCTCGGCTATATCAATGGACTGAGAATCAAAAGAAATGAACGTCGATTTATTTGGGAGTACGCGGCACGATCGACTCTGAATCAACATCTAATCAGTTTCGAGAGTAACACTCCAGATGCAGGACCGACATTTTCATGCCCGTTCAACGAATAGAATTTTCTTGCCAGGTGATCAGCCTGTATTGCCATAACCAAAATTGAAAACCACGCTAATTTAAGTAATACTACTAATGCAGCAATCGAACCCTCAAATTGAGAAGCACTCTCCTTTTAAAAGTAAGTTTAAATCGAAAATGCGGGTAATTTATCATAAATTTAGGAGCAATACAAAGACGGGACGAAAATTGGCTTGTATGATCGTCATTATAAAATTATGTCCATACATTTTTATTTTTAAAGCTTTCCTTTGTTACGGCAGTATGTAAAGACGGTTTGCCTCGACCATAATTACCTAATGGATGTTTTGTTGAAAACTTGAAAGGGCAATTTCACGTAAGTCGAACTTCCATAATAACTGGAGCAAATTCACCTGCAAACAAACTGCAACAAAAATAATATAATTGGCAGACATGTTTCCAACATATTTTCGAAAGAGTAGTAGTAGAAAATCACATCACACTAATATTATGAATGCGAAAGTTTGTGATGTTTGTTACTTCTTCAAGACTAAACGGTTGCACCGATTTTAGTAAAATTTCGTATGTACGAGTACCTACTTAGTTGACAGCTTTTTGGACATAGGTTACTTTTTACTGTGGAATTTAATTTTGCGCGTTTCGTATGCGGAAAACAACATATATTATGTACTACGTATAATGATGGTATGTTGAAATTCGTTGTGCCGTATTATAATGATAGTATATCATTTTGGCTGCGTGGAAAGTTACCTAAATATAATGTGAACGAAGAAAAATTCTTACTTTAAATATTTCTAGCTTAAGTGCTTACTTAAAGTAAATAGTAGTTAAAGTAGACTTGATAATTTGAATTAAACATGACTAAAAGCGATTTCTACCATAAGTTTTGATAAAATATTTAATTTTTAGATCCAATTTGAAAATAACTTAATAAATATTTTTAGTTATTCGTATATTGTTCCAAATTCAACTGCACTTTTGCAATAACCACAATTTACGATTCGTCCATTAGTTGCGAGGCCAATTGACTTGCAAAGCGATCAAATCCTGAATTTGTACGCTAAAAAATAAGCCGTAGCTAAAAACGATAGTAATTTTATGGTATAGATGGATGTTTTGTGAGTCTATGACACTGAAACTACCGATGAAATATCGTAGTAATAGTTAAGACTCTGGATTAACACATACTTTTTATCCCGAAAATAGTGTTCCCGTGGGATGATCATCACACAACACATACTATTAATACAGAACACAAGTAATGAACATAAAAAATGTGTCAGAAAGCCTATTAAAACTATATTTTGCGGACGAGGTCACGGGATAAAGCTACTTTTGTCACAAACCTCATGTTTAACAATTAACTTGACATACACATCCGATTGATGAATAAACAAAAACTGCTTAAAATGTCCATTTTTATACAGACAAATGGCCAACCATACTTTCCATCGACAGTGCTGGTAGGTACTACCTCCAACATAGCTGATAGTTTAAGGTAAACCGGCCGTCAAGAGCTGGGGGTTCCACATACCCCTAGGGGTATGTGGAACCTGTAATCCCTGCGTAATGCATTTCCTTTACGACATCAAAAAAAGGTTCGACAGTAGTAACCAACCTCAAAAACCCTTTGATTTAAGAGGTGCCCGAGTGACATGCTATATCTGTCTTGGGACCCGCAAAGAAAATAATGGGACTATACAATCAGAAGAATGAAGTATGACAGCTTCTTGACATTTCAAAATTTTTATTTTCATATATTTTTCTTTTTATATTTCAGTTATAAAATTACAAAATAGTGAGGCAACTTAAGGCGAGGAGTAACCGCAACTAGCGCCACTCTTATAAAAATAAATTTTACAACGACACAAAGATCTTATTAAAAAAGTAATCAATTCAAACTTTAATTAAATAGTTAAACTAATTTATTGGCATTTAATTACAGCTCTAAATCCTATAGTGTATTTACTCTTATAAAAACCGCCAAAAGTGGCCGTTTTAGTTATTACTGATGAAAGTAAATACAGTATAGGATTAAGAGCTATAATAATTTAATTGCCAATAAATTAGTTTAACTATTTACTTAAAGTTTGAACCGATTACTTTTTAACCGACTTCAAAAAAAGGAGGAGGTTCTCAATTCGTCTGTATGTATAATATTATTTTTTTTATGTATGTTCACCGATATTTTCGTCAATTATAGACGGATTTTTTAATAAGATTGTGAAGTGTCGTTGTAAAATTTTATTGTAAAAAGAGTGGCGCTAGTTATTCCTCGCCTTAGTAATAGGATTAAAATAACTAAAAAAATAAACAAATATATATACAAATAATAACTAACCTAACCTACCTCTAGACCTACCTACTCTATAAATGAAAAAAAGCCCTCGTCTGGTAGAGTACCTACTGACAGCATGGCCGCGTTTGGAATGGAATGGCTATCCGTTGTCCTTGCCCGTGCGTTGCCCCGCCCTAGCCTGGGTCAATTCCATGAGCTTTTTGGATATTGCTTTGAAAAGCTTATGTGCACCCGGACCCCGGTCCCGGAAACCGGGACGGTTCAAATATTAGGTCACTGCTAAGGGTCTCATACTTGCACCGTAAGATACGACGTATTTAAAAGGCCCATTTGTAAAAATTTGAGACTAGTAATATAGGATATAAAATAATTATTCGTTTTATGCAAGGAAGTTGCGGATAATAGCGTAGTTTACGATTTGTTTTTGTGGACTTTGGCAAAACGGATGTTTACGTGATGTGTACATTAGCTAAGATCAAGAAGCTATCGAAAGATTTATTTTTAAATCTTTCGTAAGATCCCGACATTTTTCACTCATCTTGTTAAGTTAGACTTAAAAGGTTGGAGATATCTGAATATAGGTACCGACATTTTTATATTGCTGGATACCAAATTTAATTTTGTGGTAATGAATCTTATTTGTTTTTTTTTTGTTTCAGGTACGTTGATGCCCGATGGCAAATACATGACACGAAAACAGCTTCAGAAATCCTAAGTGCCTATTATATTATTTTATGCTTTGCGAATTATTACTGGTTGTTGGTACAATGTATGCAAAAGCGAAGTAAATTCTATTATCACCCGTGGGATAATCAAGAATAATTGACTACTAAATATTATACGAATCCATAACTTCATAACGTAATTTAATGTCAATAATTGTATGTGCGCATAATTGTCGTACAATAATTCTCTTTCGATAAAGTTTTCAATTGTTCCTACTAACCACACAGTAAATTTCTGTGGCGTATTCTACTAAGGGGCGATTTCACCATTCACAACCAAAACTTCGTTTTATAAAACTTAGTTCTCACTAAACGCGTTTATAGTTCTCTTTTTACGTCAAACGGATTTCACCATCCATGTTTTTAAGCTAAGCGCGATTACGAAAACTGAGTTGAAATAACATACATGTAGAATACATTTACACAGAAGTGTTTTTTTAACTATTTTCGTGTAGTGAGTTACCCGTTGCAATAATATACAAAGTAATGCAGAATTTAAAAATATAACCATCACAACTGTCATCTCATGACCCTTGTTCAGCTCTTGAGCGTGTTCAACGAAGTTAAGCCGACGAAATCCGGAGTTCAGAACTTAAAACTCGACTCAGCTAGAGACGCGTTTAGTTTTTGTTGGTGAAATGCAAATCCGATTTTTAAGCGCGTTTAAACGCGTAAAGCGAGCACAGTGTATACTGAGCGAGCTTAATTTCATTGATGAAATCGTCCCTCAGTCACCTCAACAATAGACCGTCCACCATATTCTGCTAATCGCATCCTTTGGTTATTATTCTGAATATTCCGTGCATGCTTGAGATTGGACTATAAATATTATATAATATTAATACATAAAGCTAAACATTTAGATACAGTTTAATGAGAATTGTGCGAATTGAGGATTGTACAGTCATAAATGTAGTACAATCCGTACTGGTGTAGAGGCGTGCAGAAAGGTAAATAATGTTTAAAATTAAAATATAAACTCAATATCTCAGATAAAATACACTAGCGTGCGATTGATACAACTTCAGGTATATTTGACAAATTTATTGTTTTACTGTCACAATATTTACATTTCTTATTTTTAATGTTCCATTCCTCAAAAGAAAAAAAATGGAACCCTTATAGGATCAACATAAGCCCTCGTATATACCCGTATGTCTGTCTATCGGATCTTACTCAGGTGTATAATATATTTCAGCTGTAAAAAAATATACGTCAACAGGTTTATACGGAACCCTCGGTGCGCGAGCCCGACTCGCACTGGGTCGGTATTATTAAATCTAAAAAGCAAAAAAACTCTCACAAAGTTCAAACTTAAGAACCATACGAGTTATTATGGACTACCAACAACGGGGCGACCTCTTCAAGAAATTAGCGTGTACTGCAACCGGATTCTTGCGACTCCCCAAATTTCAAGAATAGGTGGCAGCTAACTTCAAAATAGCAGGAAATCCTTGATGTACAACATACGTTTCCACTATCACGAGTGTAGTCGTCAGGTCACGGGACCGAGTATTAATAGACGAGCGACGGTATTAGTTCAGCTACAGTTTCAATGGACGCTTTCATTCATTTACTTGCGAATATTATTAGTTACTTTTGAGCCCCACGCAAAAATGGGTGTTTCTGTGGCATCGTCGAAACAGATGGTCCGATTTCGATGTGTTTTCAATCTCTAGTCAAGTCGAAAGATGGACGTTTGGACGATATCAAGAATCGTAGACCACTCTTCCAGCTGTTTTGTAAATCGTAAAAGTGTGAAGCTAGTCAAAAAATTGCGCAAAAGATTTGTGTGTTTACATATATGTTTGTTTGCAATAAATAGGCTCAAAAAAAAAAGTTCTAGTAAAAAATTTGTGAAGTCACAACGCTTATTCTTATGTATAACGGCATAGCGTAGAGCTACTCGTTTATTCCATGCGAAAAAAAAAGTTTTTGTATAAATATTAATTTTGAAGTGGTTATTGTCAATGCATAACCTGGTACCTACTACCTAGTTCACAAAAGTCATATGACATATCCCAAATAGTGGAAAGATAATAAAAGAAAAGAAACTCAATCTTTTGAAACGTGGCTAACGGGGCCACATCAACATATCTAATGCATTTCGTTCATTTTTATAACTACCCGGCTTTGGACTAGCGCCAATGGCTGTCTGCTTTGATTGATTTATACTTTTCATTGACTTTAATGTAATAAAATTGAGTGTCCTTAAATAGTACCTGGATGTGTACATGTTTATTCAGGTAGTAAATATGCAGCTAGTTAAACTGAGTCAGTAAATAAGTTACATTAAATTAAATTAAAAGACTTATCTACAACATCTAAAAATAACCTACAAGTATTATGTACCCATAAATAAGTTTGTAGGCAAACTTTACTATAAAAACATAGAACAAATTGTAGATAAACTACCACCACACAGTCCGATGAAACATTTACAACATGTTTGATTTGATATAAAATTGATGAGTATTAAAATCGGTAGCTAAAACTTTATGTGTTGTATTAATAATTATGCAAAGTGCTTGTAATATTAATAAGTAACGTTATTAATGTTTTGTCCGAATTGTAAACATCATAAAATAGAAAGTTAATTCGGCCGACCAAATATTAGGTTCAAGGCTTATAAATACTATGCGGGCTATTTCCAACTCGCCACGGGAGCCCTAATATAATATTCTAGGAATCGTTTGTAGAAAACACGATAGAAAATTCACACCAATTTAATAGTTGGACTAGATATTTTTGCGTTTCTTTTATTACAAAACTGGATAACTGTGACTCAATATTCAATTATATCCAATATGATCCAGATTTAAGCCTGAAAACGACAAAATTTATGTGTTGTTGTTTTTAACACGCTGGGGTTGCATCAATGTAAGAGACAAGAGAGAGAGAGATCCGGAGTAAGAATAGCACCACCCCAATTCCCATCAACCATATTTCCCGTGTCGTAAAACGCGACGGTAGAAATATATACCTATCCGGAAATTTGCCGCAGCGTGTACAATCATAAAACCTCGTAAAACTGCACTCGCCAACCCGTCTGATAAGCGTGGCGAGTATAGGAAACTACCCCGTCGTAATGATTTTAGGGGGGGGGGGGGTATGACATGCAGTAGACGTCATCGCTTTCAGCTAATATACGCGACGGCAAAATATTGCGAGGCGCCTTGTATTGTGCCTCACATCTCATTAAAGATATCTAACAAAGCAGAATGATAAGGACTCAAGAGCCGACATTTCATTCAGAAATACGCTTTAAAACAAAAATGCATTAAGCACAACAAAAGTAACATTCATTGAATATCCCGTGTTGGGCATAGTGAACTAATCGCTATTAAAAGCGACAGGATCAACGCTCCAACCTTTTGCGAGCATTAAAAATGCATTTACTTCTATGTTCACTGTTTTGTACGCAATTAATTAGTGCAACTATTTAATATCAATTAACTTAAAAATGTTTACTATCTCATAGTTTTAGTATATTGTGTACTTAAGATTGAGCTGTAGTTATTTCTATGAGATGAGATTCTCACACGGACAAATATAATCTCGTCCGTCGCGATGAAAATAGAAATCTGCCCTAATGACATAGAGTTGAAAGTCGAATACACGAGTCCTGTGTTGTCAAATTTGCTATTTGCCACGACACTCGTGTGTTCGGTTTTCAACTTTATTGTGTTAGTCCAGAGTTCTATTTTAAATGCTCCTTAATTCTTTCTTAATCCTTGGCTGGATTCCCACTATGCCGGACCATAGATTGCCGGATACCGGACACAGAGTATTAACATTACGCCGGATCCCTCGAGAAAATCGGACAGACACATGCTTTAACACTAGAAAGACCGACATTTTGATCTACATATAAATGCCAAGTGGGGTCAAATGACTTATTTATAGTTTTTTACATTTTATTTGTGTGTTATGTTTTTACATTTTATTAATAGCTAAACTTCATATAAAATAAGGAACTTAATAATTAAAAAACATTTATTAAGTGATGAAAAAATAAATAATTCGGGGGCTAAATGTACGTAATGTATAAATGTACTTCTTCAGACGGTTCACAATCATATTGGTCCTCCGGTATATTTTCCAGCACTTCCAATATTCCAGAAGGACAAAGGTAATAATTATGAGACATTATATAATAAATGCGAGCCGTAACACGTATTTGCTTCGAAAAGAACAGTTAAAAAATCGTTTATTTCATCTATCCACAAGAAAAGTATACTCAAGGGGTCAAATGACCACTGCGGTATTTCTAGGTAGTTAATCATTTTAAATTCATAAAACGACAATGAATAAAATGCAACAGTTTTAATAATATTATGATTGATCAAAATCTTAATTGGGATAATTTGACCACTCTGGTCTTTGTAGTGTTAAGTATTTGTCAAAAAACCGAACTCGACATTGATGCCGTGTGTGAAAGCTTTGTACGAATTGTTCAGCCACTACCATCCGGTACTAATCTTCCGGAAGTTTCACCGGACTGTCAGATCTACCAGTCCGACATATAATTGGAAGAGTAACGTGTGGCATAATTATAAAAAAAAACAACGATAGCTCGAATCAATAAAATGCCAAAAATTAACAAAAACACAAATAACATCTATTGTTTTGATGTAAAGTGTAAAAGAGTTTTCAAATGCCCAGACACCGTGCTCCACATTTCGTAGATAATTTATAGCACTAATAACATTATATTTATACAAACTTGTTTATGGTTTTAAAGATTTTCCAGTGCCAATCAAAAAGTTTGCCGGTAAACACAAATATAAAACACACTTTTAGTGAAATAAATTTTTTAAAAGTAATAATACAAAGAGAATAGATTTGTTTGTTTTTCGTTGAATTGGCTCGGAAATTACTGGACTGATTTTGATGAAACTTGGCACAGATGTAAAGTAGACCACGAGGACTTTCATTGTGGCAAAATGTTTGGTTCTGGAATATTTTTTAGCGCGCGATTCTAGTAAGTTAAATTTTGTAAGTAAAGTTAAATTATTAATCGCTATCCTAAAAATGTAACGTCCGTTTTGCTGAAAAACCTTTCATTAATTGCTTTAGATAGTAATCAGGCCATTATTAATCAACATTGGGATGATACTGATAATTTTAAGGCTGGATTATAATTCGTAAGAAATTTTCGTTTTACTTGGAATAAATTTTATCATTAGTGAGTCACTAGACAGACAGGGACAAAACATTCTATAGCTTATCTAGTGTGTAAATATTTTTATTAATCTTATTTAGAAACTTAAACATTACACATATTTCTCTCTTGTACTTCTGGCCATGAGAGATGCTGTATATGTTTTAAAATTTTAACATTTTTGGGCAAGTATTCGCTCTACTTCTTTTTACTCCCTATAACGACATATTTCACGCAAACTATTAAGATATTTTTTTATAAATTACTTGGGGTCATGTTCTTGTAAGGGAGCGATAGATTCTAGAGTCAAGAGCTTTCTCTGAACCATGTTAGTACGTTCTGTACTAACATGTCTGTTGGGATCTGATAATATATTAGGAATTAGGATTGAAACCCAAATTGTAAAAAAATTGCGATTCGTATAGGCCACCATGGGACATGCATTTTCACTGCAATGTCCTCTTCTATTAGATGAATTGTCCCCTGAACTCATCCGATTTAAAGTGGATGCTCTTTTGCTCGTAGGGCTAAAACTCCAATTGTTTTGACGACAATAAAAATAATGTAAATCGTGTAATATTTGTAATACATGAAAAGATACCTAATAATGTTATTTGGAAAATAATTTCACAGTTACAGTAATAAATTATGTTGATCCTGCTCGAAGGGCTAATTTGCCGGACATGCTTTATTTACGGGCGATAAACCGTGAAATGGAATAAACTCGGGGAGTTGCTCGTCAAATATGTTTTACTGTTCTAGTGGCTTCAGTTGTGCCCTAATTTATGAGAGTTCATAAAATGTAGCAAATAACTGAAGATACAATATTCACGGTCTGCAAAAATTGTAATACCCCATGTATTTATAATCTTCCCAATAATTTTGCAACACGTTGAAAGTGTTCCGATTAATTCTTACACTAGTGTGAATATTAATATTTCGTTTTTTGAACTTTTGAGCGATATTTTTTCTACGGAAGTTATGCTGACCGTACATATGAATCGGCCTTTAAAAATGAAAATCGTGAAGCGAGCGATTCCGCTCGATAAATTGTTATAGGCTTAATTCTATTTATGAAATATTTTACATTCCGTTCTCCAATGCATCGATAAATCATGCGATTTTATTTTGCCAGAACAACAGAAGGTAATTATTGTTAAATTCGAAGTAGCAAATGAAAATGAACATTTTTATTACGAAATAAACTTTAACAAGCTATTCTTGGTATGTCAACACAAAAAGCTTCCAGTTCAACCCTAGGCGGACTCAGCTCAAAGCTTGGTTATTACATCGTTTATTTTAAAATTGGTTAAAGTGAATAAAGAACGATATTGTAAATACAAGTTTGCATAAACGTTTTTTACTTGAACCGTGAAATTTCATTGCTGAACTTTTACAAGAAAATTCTTTTCAAAATTACGATTAAAGCTTGTTCAAGGTTAAACAAAAATAAAAGAATTCTTGAAAATGAGCTTTCATTTCTGAAACACAGTACTAGATTTAACTATAATAGATTCAAGGTCTCATTCAGATTCTGAGCTGTTTGGTTACAAACTCTTTATTCGGGAATTCTCACAAAATGTTATGTTTGTTAAGTTTCACCGAATGCATGAATAAAAATTGTGTGACTAGATGAAGACAATAATTGTCTATAGACATTAGACACGCTAGTTTATATTACTGGACACAAATGTGTCCAGTTGGTGAAATGTAAACTGGGGTGTCTGTCTATGGAACCATTGACTTCATCTAGCCACTAAAGTTTACGAGATTGTACAAAAAAGCGTTCGGTCGGTGAAGAATCCAAATAAGTTAATGTGAATTTTGTAATTTTGATTAAGGCTGGCATTGTCAGTTTCGACACAAGCCTAAATAAATAAAGAAAAAATGCTAGTGAAATATACGAAGGCACATATTGTAAAGAAATCCAGGAAACTGTACTAAGAACCTCTCGTCTGAGACTTGAAGCGTTAAGTCATTGATTTTGCTCGGTCACGACAGAACGCGGCCATTGAACACGATTTTGCCTACACATCCATGTGCTAGGATGTAAACTGGGCAAATTCATGCAATGAGAGCAAGAGACAAAATTCTTTAACTAGATTGGTTTACGTATTTACTAAGCCCTTCAATAATCTATACTAATATTATAAAGCGGAAGAGTTTGTTTAAACGCGCTAATCTCAGGAACTACTGGTCCGATTTGTAAAATATTTTTTTGTTGGATAGTCCATTAATAGAGGAAGGCTTTAGGCTATATAACATTACGCTGCGACCAATAGGAGCGAAGCGTCAGTAAGAAATGTTGCTAAAACGGGGAAAGTTATTCACATTTGGGGCTTTCGTTGCGTGCGCTGCATAAACGGTTTAAGTCACTCAAAAACCACGCGAACGAAGTCGCGGGCACAGCTAGTAGTTAATATACCTCGTTAGGTGCCTTGTGATGTGCCGGATCATTGTTAACCAATGTATATCCGCGGATATGGATCTTAATTTTCTTATTCGATATTATAAAAAAAAATTAAGTTTTGGAAATTTCATTGTTATAAAAGTGATATTTTATCTTGCTTTCATTATAAAGATCTATCTATGTAAATCTATCTAAATTTAATGGTGCCAAATATTTGCTTTTAAGAAATAAAAATAATCTGAATGGAATTTTATAGTTTTTTATTTAATAATTCTACTTAATCACCTGAAAAAGATCCGCATGAAAAGTAACGGACCCGCGACGGATACCCGCGGATACGAATACGGATATTCAGAACATCACTAATAATAACTATTATTGAAGAGTGTCGTTATACCGCATATATAATGTGCTGCATTTTCAAAATCAATAATCAATAATAGTTAATATAACAATTGAAGACATGAATTATTATAGATGAAGGTTGTAACAAAAACGTGACTTTGAAAAAAAATTAGTTCAAACTGTCACTTAAACAATTTAGAATTCGCCGTAAAGTATTAAGAACATTAATCTAAAGATCCGTCTCTAGAATCAATGTATACGTTATAATACGTTACTACATATCCTAAAATGTATAAGTGAATGTTTAAACTCAATTTTCTGGATTAAATTTACCCGGTAATTTCATAAGAAAATTCCATTATTGCAAGGTAATTGTCACGAGTAAATTTTTGTGCTGAAGTACTTAATATATTCTTAGTACTAATTTATGAAATCCTCATCCAGGTCATATATTTTTTTGAAATCACGCCTATTCGCAGCTTGCCCCCTAGCTGACCTGCTTTTATCGCGTCGACACACCTCGCCTTAAAGAATAACCTACTTCTTATATTATCTTGAATACTCCATAGGTTAAATACAACTAGGTACGTATATAAATAAATAAAATAAAACTTTATCTTTCGGGACTTTTTGTGATTCACGCTACAAATACACTCAACTATGACCGTGGTTAATCTACAGTAAGTCAACCCGCAACGCGGAACCCGGAACCCGCAACGCGGAACGTGGAACCGGGAACTCGTAACGTGGAACCCGGAACCCGCATGTAGATTAAAGCAACTATTAGAAAATGGGAAAAGGGGTTGGTGATAGAAGAGTGAAAATTTAGGGTGGTATGTATTTTTTATCCACATGCCAAAAAAATTACAAATTTTGTCCAAAAATTTAAGAAAAATGTTATATGTTATGTTTTCTAAGCGTAGGACCGGGATAACGTACCACACAATTTGTAGGGCAATATGTCTGTTAAATTACATTAATATTAATTAACTAGTAAAAAGAAAACCAGCTGGTTACTAATACATTATAATGTATGATGGCCTCGTTATCCATACATGTTGGAGATGGGGGAACTCTTTGATCAAACCATGGATTTTGTCGGACAAATATTTTTTCGGATCATTTAGATGACAATCTTGAGATTTAACTAAAAAATATTCGGTTACTAATAAATATTTTGGAATCGCCAAATCGACATACTCTATCCTTGTTATCTCTGTTAGCTACCACCAACAAGAGTTCCGTCCAAGAAATTATTGGGCGACACATCATAATGACGCTACTCACGAAAAATTTGCTTGATACTAATCAAGTGAAAACCATGTATGGGGGAACCCTGACTATTAGGGGTGGATAGCCCTTATTACTTAGGGGTATGAAAAATAGCTGATTTTCTGACCTACTGAATATCCATATAAAATTTCATAAAAATCGGCCAATCCGTTTCAGAGGAGTATAGTAAGTAACAGTGTGACAGGAGAATTATATATATATATTCGATTATTTAAATAGTGTAGTGCTTTTTTTTCTAAACACTATACCATTTAAACGGATTTATAATTATATAACTAGACGCCTTTAGGATAGGCGGTTTTAAATGTCGCACTGTTGCCCAGCACATACGACATTCTTATTTCTTACTAGCTGTGCCCGCGACTTCGTACGCGTGGAAAAGTGATTTAGGGCAGCAGTTCAAATACATTTTTAGTTTATGAACACTGTCGTTTGGATATTTAAAATCACTAATTTATAGTAATGCTTCTTTATACACGGTATTAGACGTGCATAGGCAAAAGAAGTAGGTCGATGGGGTAATAATAATAGTTTACTGTCAAATAATGGCCGTTTTTGTCGTAAATGTTTTGAGGTATTTTTTCTATGAAAATCCTAACAATTCCTACTACCAACTCGAAAAATTACCGTGTATTATTAACCGACTTCAAAAAAAGGAGGAGGTTCTCAATTCGTCTATGTATAATATTTTTTTTTCTTTTATGCGAACGGGACTACTTGATAGTACGCTCATATACGCGACGAAGATCTCTGTACTGAGATTTGTATGAACTTTACGCCGCAGCGACTGCAGACGATGATCGTTTTCACACCGACGCTGCGCTGCTGGCGCCGAGCGCCAAATTTTTTAAAAGTCTACTCTCGGTGCGCAATTCCAACTCGGACATGCCCGGTTTTTTATTTATTAATTACCTACGCTAACAAACATGTAGCCTACTTAGGGACTTTACGGTTAAAGTACTAACTTCCTTTAGACGACAAAATAACAAAAGTCCAAAAGAAAGAAAAAACCCAAGCCGTACCTAGCATGAAAACTAATAAATAAAAATATCATGAAAAACATAAATCTTACTTATATTGACATAACTTTTCTCATTTAAATGTACCTATGACATCTCATTCATATCTTGAAAACAAACTATCCTACGCCTATACTTTATTAATCGTATTTGCAAAACCTAAGTATAATAATAAATTACTTCGCACAAAGTAATAATTATTTTCACTTGTACTGGAACACCTTTTGAAGTCATTTTTTTTTTGTTTAAAATTATTTAATTTTCAGATTTTTAGTGATGGGTATAGACTGTGTAGGGATAATTCTCGAATGATCAGACGACGATTATTTGAGGACGGAAAATGAAAAACAAAAACGATTAGATAAAAAAAAATAGTAGAAAGATAAAAAGTCTACCTAGCCTAGCCTGGCGTAAGCCAGAGCGGCGCAATTTTTTTTAATATATATATATATATATTATGTATATTGTATATACAGTTTACCAGAGCAGCGCGAAATTTTTCAATATATATACATATATAGTTTACTGAAACGCGAAATTTTTTGATATTATAGATCCAGGATATGGTGCAAAACCTTACTGTTTGGTAACATATGCTTAGAAAAAATCAAAATCAATATATTATTCCACATAAATTTTGAGGATTTCCTTCGATTCCTCACGGATCCCATCATCAGGTCACCATTTTGGTGACAATGGGACCAAATTTAAATTATACCCTACACAACATAAAAAAAAATTAAAATCGTTTCAGAAACGATGAAGATATCCGCGAAGAAACATAAAAAACAAACATCCGAATTTCATTTAAATACGTTGAGTAGTTTGGCTGAAATACCGTCAAATAGGTAGCAAAATTTTTTTGAAGATCCTACGGGAACCCTTTCGTTTTTCGGGATAACAATTTCCAATAATGCTCTTCAGATTATAAGCTACCTGCCTGCCAAATTGCATTTAAATACGTTGAGTAGTTTGGCTGAAATACCGTCAAATAGGTAGCAAAATTTTTTTGAAGATCCTACGGGAACCCTTTCGTTTTTCGGGATAACAATTTCCAATAATGCTCTTCAGATTATAAGCTACCTGCCTGCCAAATTGCATTTAAATACGTTGAGTAGTATGGCTGAAATACCGTCAAATAGGTAGCTACAATTTTTTTAAGATCCTGCGGGAACCCTTTCGTTTTTCGGGATAACAATTTCCAATAATGCTCTTCAGATCATAAGCTACCTGCCTGCCAAATTTCATTTAAATACGTTGAGTAGTTTGGCAGAAATACCGTCAAATAGGTAGCTACAATTTTTTGAAGATCCCAAGGGAACCCTTTCGTTTTTCGGGATGATAATTGCCAATAATGCTCTTCAAGTCATAAGCTACCTGCCTGCCAAATTTCATTTAAATACGTTGAGTAGTTTGGCGGAAATACCGTCAAATAGGAAGCTACAATTTTTTGATGATCCCACGGGAACCCTTTCGTTTTTCGGGATAATAATTTCCAGTAATACTTTTCAGATCATAAGCTACCTGCCTGCCAAATTTCATTTAAATACGTTAAGTAGTTTGGCTGAAATACCTTCAAATAGGTAGCTAAAATTTTTTGAAGATCCCACGGGAACCCTTTCGTTTTTCGCGATAATAATTTTCTAGTAATGCTTTTCAGATCATAAGCTACCAGCCTGCCAAATTTCATTTAAATACGTTCAGTAGTTTGGCTGAAATACCGTCAAATAGGTAGCTACAATTTTTTGAAGATCCCACGGGAACCCTTTCGTTTTTCGGGATAAAAATTTCCAATAATGCTCTTCAGATTATAAGCTACCTGCCTGCCAAATTTCATTTAAATACGTTGAGTAGTATGACTGAAATACCGTCAAATAGGTAGGTAAAAATTTTTTGAAGATCCTACGGGAACCCTTTCGTTTTTCGGGATAACAATTTCCAATAATGCTCTTCAGATCATAAGCTACCTGCCTGCCAAATTTCATTTAAATACGTTGAGTAGTTGGGCTGAAATACTGTCAAATAGGTAGCTACAATTTTTTGAAGATCCCACGGGAACCCTTTCGTATTTCGGGATAAAAATTTCCAATAATGCTCTTCAGATTATAAGCTACCTGCCTGCCAAATTTCATTTAAATACGTTGAGTAGTTTGGCTGAAATACCGTCAAATAGGTAGCTACAATTTTTTGAAGATCCCACGGGAACCCTTTCGTTTTTCGCGATAATAATTTCCTATAATGCTCTTCAGGTCGTAAGCTACCTGCCTGCCAAATTTCATTTTATTCCATACAGTGGTTTTAGCGTGATGCGACGACAAACATTCCCATATGGACAGACAGACAGACAGACAGACAGACAGACAGACAGACAGACAGACAGACAGACAGACATTTTTTTCAAAAATGTTATTTTTAGGTTCTGTGGCTTATATAGACCCCCTTTTTTTAATTTTCACTTAAATATTCTTAATGTACAGACATGACCCCTCTACAGATTTATTATATGTATAGACAACATAATCGGCCAAATCCAGGTTAAATAGGTAAAATACGCCTGGGGCCAGCCAGGTGCGGTTTTCTTACAATGGTTTCCTACACTGCGTAAGTAGTTGAAATAACGGTGCATTTTTCCAAAAGCTTAATTTCTTTATCCATTTATGTTTATCTATCCATTGCGTATATATTATATTATTTCTATAAACAATTACGCAAATCACGGTTTTGTGTACAAAAAATCGATTTCAGTAATCCAAGGTCTCGATTTAACAAAGTGTTAATTTTGTTAGGAATTCATGGTTTGACTATTAGGCACCAAGGTTATTTACTTTTTGAATGAAAGTGACGCTCGATATTGAACACTCAACTTCTACTTAAATCAAGAGGTTCGAAATACAAACTATGCCGCACACAAACATTTGAGAATTTGGCCAGATGAGAAATATATGATGAGAAGTAGGTTTCAAACTCAATCGTCGATCGTAAATCGACTCTTCGTCAATTTTATAAACCAATCGAACCGGCTTCGAAGTTTCGTCTTGAAATTCATTGATTTTAGGGGAGTGTTTCCCAATCATTGTTTTGGCATGACCCGGTAATTTTCACACTGTCTTTTTATGTCTCATCTAATTTTAAATTGAAGCATGTTGATTATATAAGTAGCTATTATTTTTTAAACGAGGCGGGAATGTTGCGATCCGGTATTTTATTTTGATGGCCCGGTACCGGGTGGCGACCCGGCAAATGGGAAACGCTGCTTTAGGGTGCCTACCCACGAGCAATGATCGGTGACCGACTTTTTGTAATTTTTTATTGCAATCGTGCAATGCACACATCACACAAACAGGCGGTTACAAATAATATGGTAGAAAATTTCGATAATCGCTCCTACAAAAAGCATAGTGTTGGCCTTATTTACACCGTATTTAATCGGAACTGAATATAGTTTACGATTCTTACAATAGTTTTCGTACCAAGAGTAACCCAGTGCGGCTAAAGTTAATGGAACCTTGGCCTAACCGATTTAACTATTACCTATCTATTCTGATCCGTTGCATATTGCGTCACGTTTTCCTAACGCCATCAAAACAAATACACCACGTCAATCCGGTCTTGTGGTATAATGTAACGGTGTACGAGAAAAAGTAAAGATTACTATTTAGATTACAAGATGATTCTGATAACCGAGCGAGCGTTACAAAATATGACTGCTTGTTTTTGTTAGATAATATAGTAACTATTACTATTTCTCGTCTTCTTGGTCTAATGGTTCAGAGCTTGGCTTTCAACGCGGAGGTTGTGGGTTCGATTCCGCGTTTAAACAACAAAAAATTTTGTTTTCAGTTTTGATTAGGACAATGCCTGATTGCCTCACAAGAAAGATGATCTATGCGTCGGATGGGCATGTAAAAAGTCGGTCCTGCAACTGTCCTCTCGTTAATCGTTAACCGTCCTTACTACAAGAGTGAAGAAAGATAGAGAGTATTGTGTATTGTGCATTATTATTACTATCATATATATAATATATTCTTGTAGACGTATCCCCCAATTAAAGCAAATAAACGATTAGCAAAAACTAAGTGATTATTGCATCCTTTGCCATTTGCCTTTGGTCATAGGGTGTAAATGAGGAGTATTAGGACTTGCATTGTCATTAGTCCTTGACACCAGGGATGAAATGGATATGAAATTTCGGATACGGATATTAAATTATTTCGGATTATGCGTTTGTTTCAGATAATTTCGGTTACGGATATTAAATTGTAGTTTCCTTTTCACAGTAGCAAAACTTTCATTTCGGATTCGGTTACGGTTCAGAAAATTTTATATATCGGATATCCGGTACTTTTGGTTACGGTTACGGAGCACCCTAACATCCGTACTTGATACATATGCAAAATTTATAATTATCTGGAAATTGGTGAAAATTATACTCAAAGATTCCGTCATATACATACATAGATACATACAACCCAAACTTATAAAAACGTGTTAATATAATTCAAATTTTGAATCAGAAATCAGTGGTACTGTTTTCTGATTCATCGAAAGACCCTATCCGAGAGATAGTCCCGATTGATCGGGCGAAAGAAAGCTAAATCAACCTAGCAAATAAGATTCCCAAATAAAAAGGGCAAAAGCTAATATTTACTGAGATCTGGAATTATTTACGGGTTATTCCTGCGGATAGTTCAATACTGACTAATATATTTTTAAGTTTGTGAGTATGTTTAACGTAAAAACTACTGAAAGGATTTTAATAAAATTCTACAGTAGTTAGTTTAGGCTCTGGATTTACACATAGGTAAGCTATTTATCTATATAATAACCAAAATTGTATTTTTTGTCCGTACCAGGTAGTACCATCAAACTGGCTCCATTAATATTGATTCTAGACAGACTGAACAGTTCCGTAGGATGTAACAATCACACTTTGTCAGCCTTGGTGATTCCGCCCTGTACTTACCAATTGATGCACTGTCAATGTCAAGATTACTCACACGACTATGTTTGTGTATCACATTGGAATACAACATGCCTCGAATAAATTGTGAAATATGTATCATACGAAATATAATACAGGTACAAGCTGTGGCATCATAATATTGTTTTGAAATAACAAGAAAAATCGGCCTCATACGATATAATATATGCCTGATACGAGACAACATAACTATGCCTCATACATCTCGTATGAGTACCATATGCCTTATATGAGATACATTATAGCTAATGTGACTACGTTTGGAGTAGTAAGAAAAGATGAGAAACAAGTTATCTCTATCTAAATCCACGAAGGCGTACGTCATTTACGTACAATTACATTTGCTGACTGACAGGCAGGTTCGAATTTTGTGTCAACTTCTCACGCTAACCAATTCGACTTCTAGGTGTTATTATTCTATGGCCACATGTGGCTGCGCGACCTCACACGAAGATGAAACAAAATTGATTTATGTCATTGAACATTTATGACACTTGTCTCTGTTCAATTGTTTACTAACTTGTGAGGTCGTTTCCGTATACATGTCAGCAATATTTGTTATATTATGTTAACCGTCTTCCAAAAAATGATACTGTTATATTTTTATATATTTTCAACTGGTTCTCCTGGCCACATAGTAAATGGCAATCGACAATCTTCGGTCACAGACGGTCGGCAATCGGAAAATCACAGACGATGTATGAAAAAGGAAATCGACGATTCGACAGTAAGTTCTACAGTAAGAAATTTAGAAAATTGTGTAGCAAAACCAAATAGGCCATACTATCTACAAAAACCATTTTACTATTTGACTGTTTCTCAATAATATGCAAATACTCATCTATTTGTATTTTATTTAATGAAGTACAAAGTCACCGAAAATACTTCGTAGCGTTAAAATTTTTGATTGATAGTCACAACTCACAGAAATGTTCATAATGGTGAAAAAATGCGACGCACTTTTAGTGTGTTTTTTGGGTTAAGGTCGTATCAATCGGACGGACGTTTTATGATGGTTTAACACCGTAATGACGCTAACTAGTACTATACTAATATCCGTCACACGCGAGTACCTGAGTGGCTACTGGTATTGTAGAATGCGATACTTTAGGGTATGTATGGGCCCCATATATAGAGTTTACTGTGAAAGTACCAGCGCCGAAAGAGATTTTTTTAAATTATTGTATGGGCAAATTTATAATGTCGGAGGATATCTCATACAAATATAAAAGTCAAAAGTAAGTCAATTGCTACATTCACAGTAAACACCGTAAAGTATTATCACTCATTTATTTTAAATCTCGTATTTATTTTATTGTTGTTCGTTAGTCTCGCTAAAACTTGTGAACGGCTGAACCAATTTGGCCTTTTTTGACTTAAAATATTTGTGGAAGTCCAGAAGAAGTTTAAACGGTCAGAAAATACTGCTCGACGAAGGGGTCAGCTAGTAAATAAATAAAATATTTATTCCGCAAATTTGGATTCTATACCGTCGTATTTGTACATATTGTTGGTACGAATATTTTATAATAATAACAAAATAAAAACTATTTTCTTCAACAGTTAGCACAAACAAAAAGAAAAAATTTATGGTGATCTATCCTTTTTAGATCGATTATTGAAACGTGCCATTCGTTTTGTAGATAGGGGAAAGAAAGATTTTTTACTTTGGTCTGCAGTGAATTGTATTATGAAGTCTGCGTACTCTTCGTAGGCTGATAAAAACATAACCCCTCCTTTGCATCGCGCAGTCAACCTTTCGTCGACCTCCGTAGCGCAGTGGTTGAGCGCGTTGGTGCTCGAACGAGAGGTCGCGAGTTCGAAACCCGCCGAGGGAACAAAAAGTTTTCAATGATGATGATCATGGATGTTTATTAAATTTGTGTATAAATCTTTAATATATGTATAGTATAAAAGTATTAAATATATTTCCGTTGTCTGGTAAAATTTTAAAAAATAAATATTTAAAATTACATAAACTCATAATTTTATTACAATGATATATATAATTATATTCCCATGGTGCTTTCCCTTAATTTTTTGGCCTTCTGAGTCATTACAATTTTGTACTGTCTTCCACTTTGCTTGGGGAAGGAAACTGGAATACTTCCTACTCGTCCTTTTTTTTCTTTTGATTAATTTCGTCGTGGGTCCCAAAACAGATTTAGCTTGTCCCTGGGACTGAGATAATATCAAAGGGTTTGTCGTGGTTGGTTACCGCTGTCGATCCTGGCTCACAGGAGTTGCAGTGGTGGGAATGTGAGGTGGGGTAATGCCCGTTTAAAAAAAATAATTCTCACAAACTTTTCACAATCGCCCCACAAACGTTATTTCAACAGAAAACATTTCCATTCGCGAATTTTAACGATTTTAACGCCAATAGTTGCACAATAAGTTAACAATAAAACTAATGCGGAGTGAAAAACTGTGCCAGTCCCTCGTCTATTTCCGTCGTTTGTATATTTTGTGATATTTGTGTGACAATGTGAGATTTCACATGATTCGGACGCGTGTTCCGAACGTAAATAATACTGGAATATTTAGTATGCAGATCTATTGATTGTTTTATTTACGCCAAAGTTAATCTTTCAGCAGTTTTATGATATTTTAGAATAGAGGATAACTATTATAATATTATAGAAATCTTTTGGCCTTTTTTTAATAATTTAATATCTATGGACGCTTCACACCACGCAGATTGACGTGGTGTGAAGCTAAGTATCCGAAGAACTTGTGTTACATGTACCAGACAACGGAAATATGTATTTAATACTTTTTATACTATACACATATGTATTTAAGATTTTTATTATATAAATATACAAATTTAATACACATCCATGACCCAGGAACATTGAAACTTTTTGTTCCCTCCGCGGGATTCGAACCCGCAACCTCTCGGTCGAGCACCAACGCGCTGAACCACTGCGCTACGGAGGTCGTCAAATAAATCAGATGAACCTGGCTCGATTCAAATAATAGAGACGAATGATGCTAGAGGTAAAAAGCTACGCTTTGACTCCACATGCGATGACTGGTTCTCTTTCAGTGAAGCCTTATCTTATATGTTATTTGGACATTTAGACAATATTATGTTGACCAGATAAGAAGAGAGTGAATCCGATAGAATGCAGTCATAGGAAATCCACGCCACTCCTCTGTGAGTTGTCCCTGAGAGCGCTTTAGTGAACAAAGAAGACGACTATCTATGTCTCCTTTTCTATATATTTTTTTTTCTATTCCATATTTGTCTATTTCTAAAAGAATAATCTGAATATATCTATAATATATATCGATAGATAGATATACAAGGTGTAAAATAAGTGACTGATAATATTTTACGGTGTGTATGTGTCTCCTATGTAGAGTATACTGTGAAAGTAACACCGTTGAAAGACTTACTTTTGATTTCATGTTTGTATGAGAAATGTCACGACATCATACATTTTTCTATACAATAATTTTAAAAAGTGTACCTCTTTAACCCATACACACTCTAAAGTATTATCACTCAATAATATCATAACCTGTAGATTCTATATCGAATTCATGAAATGCCTAGACGAATATATTATACATTTTTTCATTATTCTTTAGCACTGCATTCCGTACTGATTCTTATTGTATACTTTACAAAACCAACAAATTATATATTTGAACCTACATTCTGAAATACAATAAGCCGCTAAACATATCGATAGAATCAAAACAAACGCAATCCTAACAAAAATTTTATAAACGCGATTGAATGCATACTCCATCGATATTGGTAAAAATACATTTTTATTACTTCACAAGCGGTTTGAGGCATTTTTCATAACCGAGCGGTATTTTCGGAATATCTGGTTCTGGTTTAGGCGGTAGTTAATACTAGATTGGTTGAGTCCCAATTTTACTTACGCATATTAGTGTTAACGCCTTGTTAAAATACCATGTCTTTTCATTCATTGATAGAAATTACGAGAGGAACAACATGATATTCAATTCATAATTCATAATTTTTATTTGCATCAAAAGTGGTACATAATATGGTGTTACAGTTTATTCTAAAGCTCTAACACTTTTCACTAATTTTAGCATGCAAACATACAAGGATTTAATACATTTAAATACATTAAAAATATTACACCCAACATTTTAACCTGTCAATATATAATTCTTACGGGTCATTCGTACAAGCTAACAATTCAATTTTTCAATTTTATTTAACGAAGGATTAACATTAATATTGCTTGGTGAAACACGCTCTTAAGTTTAGAAGCTTTTATTTAGTTTCACCTGTTCCGATTGTCTGTAATCAAATCTCGCGAGTTAAATTTGTGCCGCTTCCCGGTTACCGATTGAACTGAAATTTTGTGTGCATATAATAATAACAATAATACCTATGGACGATTCACACCACATCAATCTGGTCCCGTTCTAAGTTGTGTTACAGGTACCAGACAACGGAAATATCAATACTTTCGTTTACTTTCGAACTCGCGACCTCCAGCTCGAGTACTGAGCCACTGCGCTACGGAGGTCTACAGTTCATCACCATCATATTGCTCATTAAACTTGGGGGTTAAATTTTGTTTACCATTAATATATTTTGGTGCCTGCCAAGTTAACGCTTTCATATTAATATGCAAGTGTTTTTATAATTATAATTAAAAGCCACCTGCGCCCAGTGCCGGAAAATTGTGTTTTCTCTATTCGCCTCAATTTCACGGGGCGTTGGTTGTGAAAGGAATTACAGAATGAGGCTACTCAGTACTTAGTAGCTCCAGAATCTACGCCCAAACATTATACTCGTATATAACTGACTTACTGTTCCCGCGACTTCGTTCGCGTAGTTTTTAAGTAACTTAAACCGTTTATGCAGCGCACGCAACGAAAGTCCCCAAATGTGAATAATTTTCCCCGTTTTTGCAACATTTCTCACTGACGCTTCGCTCCTATTACTTCCTGAGATAAGCGCGTTTAAACAAACAAAATCTTCCACTTTATAATATAAGTATATAATAGATAACATAATAACACCTCCTCACACCCGGTGTTTTGGGGATCGAACCCACTACTTCCGAGTCGAGAGCTCAAGCCACTGAGGCGTCAGTTTATACTTTATAGACCACCATTTAAGCCGTGATTCACCGTTTACAATAATCCCCGTTTATTTCGACGCCCGCCGCGCGCCTCGCTGCCAATCGCATCACATGATGTATCCACACGTGATTACGTTTAACTATTTCACCACATTGACATGCTGCAGTATGGACATCGCGATGATAGTTGTTAAATTTACTGTAGGTTCTTGGTGGAGATTTATGTTACACAAATTACTTGCACTTATTCCACTTTTTAAGTTATTTAACATTGAATTCAAACATGATATATGGAAAAGTGTAATTAATTTGTGTATTATCACTGTGTTTTACTAGTATCGTCGAGACCGTAATCACGCCAATTAATTATTTCAATAAACTTTACTGCTATGATGAGAGGCATTAAGATGTGGTTGTATTTCAATGTCGGCTCATCGGATAAGATTAAACCAGATATTTAACCACCTCTCCTCTCGAAACTTGAAAAGTTGCTGCTATGCTTAGAGGTATTATTATGTGGTATATGTTTCAATGGTACGTCCATTTAATATGATTAAATTAGGTATTTCCCCGCATTGACATACCGTTAATTGTACCTCGCAATTGTGAAACACTGCTGTATTTTAACTATGCTGTTGCTGGTATAATAATTGGTGAGAAGCATTAAGATGTGGGTTTTGTTTCAATTTCTATGATGGATTTAGACTTAAAACGCAAATAAAATTTTCGAAAAAACGGGCCAACCTTTATTGGTAAAACCAAGGTTTCATTATAAAGTACTGCGTTTAGCACTTTAGTGCTGCTATCCCGAGGGTAGGAACCCAAAAACATTCCACTACATTAATTGTACAAAGTTTATATCAGTGCGATGTCTCTGCGATGCGAACATCTACGTCGAATACTTCATAAAATGTCATCAAATAAAACCATGTTTAAATTCTGAATGTTTTTTTATTTATTTAATATTTTTTATACCTAAATAAATCTCTAAAGTTGATCGGCGTTATCTGGCTGTATTTTGGGGTTGTTCAAAAAAGTTCTATTGTCACAAAACCTCGTGGGATTGGATGTTATTGCTGCATACCTATAGAACAATTTATTTGTGCTTTCTTTCTTACTAGTTTTATTGCACAGTTATTTGTAGTAAGTTAAGTTTATTTGTTATACGTGCACTGTGAACGTAATACTATCCATTCATTCTTTCTCTTGAAGATTAAAGAAATCGCATCGGAATTCCAATAACAAGCAACTCCCGAAGGAGTGGGAAATCTCAAAAGATAACGAAAGAAAATTTTTATAAACTGAAAATATAAGGTAAAATATTTGGTACGAACATTGAATGATGATGAAATGAATAAAGCACATTTTTACAAATTTAATGTAATCATCATCATCAATCGTTTGCTCAATTGCTATCATGTAAATTCTAAATAAAGCCGCAACTCGCAACTGCCATAGCAAAGGCTATTTTGAGCTGAACTATTGAGCTACGTAGAGTTGCCATGTCTACTGACTTTCCATTGTTTTATGCAAGATTTGGGAGAAAAAGACGCAAATAAAGAAGGTGGCGTAAATACTTGCTAAAATAAAATAAATACCGGCCAAGTCCGAGTCGGACTCGCGCACGTAGAGCTCCGTGCAAAACGGGCAAAAAGGGCAAAAAATAAGTTTGTTGTATGTCCCCCTTTAATATTTTTTTTTAGATTTAATGTTAAAGCGGCAATATAAATACATTATCAAAAAAATTATTATTCTGACTATATAAGATACAGCCTGGTGGCAGATGGACGGACGGACGACGTCTTAGTAATAGGGCCCCGTTATCCTTTGGGTACAAGACCCTAAAAAAGCGCCTATATATAATCAATTAAATAATCAAGAAGTAATAATTTATTCAAATTTTAAATATTATTTAAAAACGGATATAACTTTGCTAAATTTGCCTAGCCGCCTTCGTTACTACGCTAATTACTTTTACTACCCCTACTGAGTCCATGCGTCAGGATAATGATTTGGTGGCCTACATAATTTGTATACTATGTCCCACATTATTCATTAGGGTCAAAATATTATATTTGAGTGATGTTCTGTTGGTGCTTGAAAAGATAAAGAAAGACTATACATGGCCTTCGCCACGCAGCCTGCCGTAACCGACCATACCTCCGTATACCATCAACTTTGAGTCTCTTTTGTCTACTTTGTGATTTCCTGCTTGACACAAATGTAATATCCGTGTTTCCGATAACTATCCGTGGGGAGACGGAGAAATAATCACCTCCCCATCGCCTTTCTTTCCCGTGGGTGTCGTAAAAGGATACCGGGAATATATCTCCGGGAATGAGCAGCAGCTTTTCTGGAAACTAGCACGCCAGCCTGCCAAGCGTGGCGAGTATAGACAACTCTTATTACATACTTTGGGGGAGGCTTCTGTCCAGTATGGGACGTCAAAGCTAATGTAAAATGATGATAAAAGTATTTTTTAAGGGTTGATTTTTCACTTTAAATAATAGCTCCCCTCACCGATTTCGGTGTCGGTAGCCGATTTCATTGAAACCAGGTCAGCTACGCACGAGTTATTTTATAGTGCTCAAGTGTGTACGCAATACACAGAAGCACTCTCTCTTTCTTTTACTCTCATAACCCAGTGGGACGGTAAACCGACACGACTGGCGAGAGAACAGGCGCAGGACCGACTTTTTACATGCCCATCCGACGCATGGATCATCTTTCTTGTCAGACAATCAGGTGATCAGCCTGCATTGTCCTAACCAAACTTGAAAACAACATTTTTTGTTGTTCCAACGCGGGAATCGAACCCATCACCGCCGGGTCGAGAGCGAAACTCTGAACCACTAGACCATGGAGGCGATTAAATTTTTCACTATGTATGGGCTGTCAGTCACATATTAATTCCTCAGGTAAACGTAATCTGACGATTGAAAAATCAGCCCTAAATCTCACAAACTATTGAATTCTATTTACAACATCAAAGATATCGGGCGAATAGATTGGTGCTTTTAATTTCCTGCGTCTGGCAACTTTATTGCGATATCACAGCTCTAGTTTATATTAGCTTTTATATTATGTTTATTTTAATACAAGTTTATTGCCCTTTGTTTATTATATTATGTTTGTGGGATAAATCGGGATTAGTATTTATTTTATGTTATTAGCAGTAGGACAAAAAAAAGTTTGGATATCCAACTAGATCGTCTTTATATTACGGCATTGGCGGTATATGTATGTACACTATTTTACCGTAGCGCCTAAGCTACTGATCCGATTATATAACGGGTGTAAAAAGAGCAGTCACTATAACTTTGGGATATGATTATACTACATTTTCTCATTCTAGAAATGTTTTTTTTACAAAAATAAGAAATGGTGAAAAGTATTTTTTTTTGTTTTTGACAAAAAATATATTTAAAAAATACATCTGCTCTTTTTACAACCTGTATATATCAAATTGGTGGTTACTGGTGATAATGTTACCAATACAAGCCGTAGTAATTTGATGATACATTAAAAAGTTTATCGTTATACCTAACGATTAACTTCCGAGTTTCTTACGCCGCGCCGGTTCTTCTCGGCGGGCTAGGGTTGAACCGGTGGTAGCCTTTTTGTTGACTTTCCGAAAATAGCTTATTAAGTTTTATTTGGAAATAAAATATTTACAATTTAAATTCATAGGTGAATTTATCAAAAATTCACCTATGAATTTAGGCATCCACAATCGAACTCAGAGTTGCAATTTTTAAACCGTTACTGAGCCAACGCGTTGAAAGCGCGGTAGAAGTTTTTCAATAATCTGGCAACCCTACCAGTACCTATGACATAGGTACATTTGTTGTGGATTCCGCCCGTGTGTCGCCTCGGCGTCGCCGCGTCTCGCCCGGCCTCCCCTGGGGTGGGGTGGGCACCCCCATGCGGACTTCTTAGCACGTGATACTACGTATCACAGTAAATGCGGTGCATTCAATGATTTCTTTAGTGAAATTCTTTTTAATTAATTTAATGCTGTCGGTGATTATGTGGGCGGAATGAGGTTTTGTAATAGGGCTAGTAAAAGATGAGTTTGTTTTGAGATAATAGTTTTGTCTGAAATTTGATTGATTATAAAGATTATAGTTAAGAACTCAATAACATAATTACAAAAAACTCTCTTCTTAATCATGCATTAATTATTATACAATGATTTTATGCTCAAACGTATTTTCAATGAAGCATCAACTGTTTTTAACGATCTCTTTTACTGACTTTTACTTCCAAAAAAGGAGGAGGTCCTCAATTCGGCATGTTTTTTTATGTAGATAGTACACCGATTACTCTGAGGTTAATGATGCGATTTTATTTTTATACAAAAATTAATATTTATCGCTTGTTTTACAAAAGTATTAAGAGTAACAAATGGTATAATAATAATCATGTATGACAAGATGTAAAACAAAAGTTTTCATATACATCGTAATAATAAAAGGGTTCGTAAAAGTTGTTAATAACGTGTCCACTACCACCTAACTTTTAACATTGACATCAAAAGTTTGGAAAGGTTTTGGCCACCGGGAATTTGATATGGATATTGATTGGAATCAACATAATATGGGCCTACTCTTCAAGCTAATTTAAATAGAGAAATATTGGGATTGGATTGTGACAAAAGAACTGTCAAATTCCAATCCAATCATGTCCATTCATTCATTCATTCCATTGAAATTAAATTCAAGTGTAAGCTTACTAGACGATGAGAATATATCCAAATTTTAATTTTGATTTTATAATTGAACTACATTTTGCCCGCGACTCCGCTAACTAATAGGTACACTAACGCCCAAGGGTGCACTGTACTTTTACGGGATAAAAAGTCATATATGTTAATCCAGAGTGTCCGCGTCCTGCGCAACAGATTTTATCCAAATTCGACCCAGCCATTTTCGCGTCAAATAGAAGTTGGAGCGATGGGATGGGATAGAAAGAATAGTTCTGACATTAGACCTACAAGGGGTACCAAGAGGTCGAAAAAAGTTAAATCGATCGAGAAGATAGGATGGAGAAAGAGGATTATATAGAATATTATAAAGTAGACAAAGGATATGAGAGTTGCGACGAAGGCGAATAGGGAGCCACCTGAGTTTCAACCGAAAGGCTGATTTGTGATCGAACTTTTTCAGTCCGAACACAAACCGAATACAAAGGTTCTGCAAGCGTTCCAATTTTGTTAACAGCTCCTCGGTGATGTACAGCAGGAGTTGGCATAATCAAGGATTGGGAAAATTAGTGTCTGGATAAGAAAAATTTTGGTGTTCGTGGGCAAAAAGTTTTGGAGGATTCTTAAGATGTGCAACGAATGGTGGCCTTTTCTACTTACTTCACAAACCTGCTGATTCCAAGACAGATCGCTGTCAAAGACCAAACCCAGGTTTTTTGCCGTGTTAGTGTAGGCAATGATGTTGCCATCATACATCTTACAGTATAGTTTTTTTTTTATAAGTATTATTTCGTCTTTTTTCGTCCTTAACATATATTACAAGTGTTATGTATTTAGAATGCATACTTTTGCAACTTAGTCAAGAATATGATTATCGGTACCAGGTTATATTTCAAATGTGTCGTTTAAACAGACAGCTGTGAATCTTGGAAGTGTATAGTTTAAATCGCTTTCAATGCTGCATCCAGCAATTAGGTGCACCAGTGGTACTGGAATGCTAAATGGCGAAGGCAAAATGACAGATAAACCTACAGCTGTAGGATTAGTCAAATAGTTCCCGTGCCATTCAATTGCAGGTTAATTTGTGTGTATGCAGTTCTCATCCCTTTGTGTGTATGCAGTTCTCATTATCTTGTTTGAAATTCGGAAAATTGGTTGTCTGAGGTTCACCTCGAGTTGTGTCTACAAAGGAAATTGATTGCTGGAATAGAGGGACTGCATCGTCTTTGGATTTCAATAACCTATAATTATATAACTTTTAGTTATTATAATACCTATATATTAGATGCAGTTATTCAAACCGGCCGATAAAAATATAATGTAATATCTTCTTCTTGATAGCTCTACATTTTAAATTAGATTATTAAAGAGAGCAAAAAGAGAGTTTACAAAACACTTTACGAATACGAGAATTGAAGTAAGGAGTCTGCCTTTTCATAGGATCTTACTATCAATCACTGCTTGGCTATACGACAAAGATACCGTGTAACTTGAGCGCTTAGTTTAATTATCGTTTAAGTATTCCGCCGTTGCATTTAGTTTGGAGTTCATGTCACTTTATGTTTATTGGAAATAACTAGCAGCATTTTTAAATAAAATATAATATTACTAGTTTAAATTTTTTTGTTTTTTTTACTATTACTTTTTCGCTTTATAATATTAGTATAGATAAAGCGGAAGAGTTTGTTTGTTTGATTAAACGCGCTCATCTCAAGAAAAACTGGTCCGATTTGAAAAAATCTTTTTTTGTTGGATAGTCCATTAATGGAGAAAGACTTTAAGGTTTCATATAACACAAGCTGTTCCCGCGACTTAGTTCGCGTGGTTTTTGAGTAACTTAAACCGTTTATGCAGCGCACGCACCAAAAGTCCTCAAATGTTAATAATTTTCCCCGTTTTTGCAACATTTCTCATTGGCGCTTCGCTCCTATTGGTTGCATCGTAATGTTTTATAGCCTTCCTCTATAAATGGACTATCCAACAAAAAAAGAATTTTTCAAATCGGACCAGTAGTTCCTGAGATTAGCGCGTTTAAACAAACAAACAAACTCTTCTGCTTTATAATATTAGTATAGATTACGCTGCGACTAATATGAGCGAAGCGTCAGTGAGAAATGTTGCAAAAACGGGGAAAATTATTCACATTTGGGGAGTTTCGTTGCGTGCGTTGCCCACGCGAACGTAGTCGCGGGCACAGCTAGTTTTTAAATAAATATTTTAATTAAATATATATAGTACAACCTCGTTGAGGGCTCAATTAGAACCGAGTAATTTGGTAAATCGAAGGGAATTGGATTTGTGTCAAGGTCAAAGGTCAAAGGAGCCTTGGCATTGGATTACAAAATTAATATTTCAAATATGAAAGTGATTATTCAAGCGCACGACTTCGCTGTACTTTTATTTACACCGACCCTTCAAGTTTAAAATAGATCGTGTAAATACCAACTACTTGGTATTTAAATTACATAACGCCTCCGTCCAGTGGTTTAGAGCTCGGCTCTCTACTCGCAGGTCGTAGGTTCGATTGCTGCGTTGACGACTGAAAATGTTGTTTTAAGTTTGGTAAGGACAATCACATCGACTGATTGTCTGATCAGAAATACATTCGTCAGATAGTCATGAATTAAATCCTGTGGGATATGCCTGATCTCTCGCCAGTCGGGTACGGTCCCACTGGGTTATATATACTAATATTATAAGCGGAAGAGTTAGTTTCTTTGTTTGTTTAAACGCGCTTATATTAAGGAACTACCGGACCGATTTGAAAAAATTTAGACTATATAACATTACGCTGCGATAAATAGGAGGGAAGCGTCAGTGAGAAATGTTGCTAAAACGGGGAGACTTTCGTTGCGTGCGCTGCATAAACGGTTTAAGTCGCTCAAGAACCACGCGAACGAAGTTGCGGGCACAGCTAGTGAGGAATAAGAAGCATTCCAGTTCCGAGGAAGTAACGTTATTAACGAAATTTTCTTAGTAGGTAATAATCACATACCCAGTAACTGAAGCGCTCCGTAAGAGGATTAGAGAGTGTTTCTGTGTATTGCGCTCAGGTCTGGTACTATAAAAATTACTCCAGTAGCTGGCCTTACTCTACAAACTGTTTCGATTTTGATTTAGATTCGATCGTGCCTCATATTCTCGAATAAATTGACGTTTGTTTATTTTGATTCTCCATCGATTGATTGATGGCCGGGAAAACAAAAATTACAATTTTCTTTATCCTAGATTAGTTTCAGAGTAATCCACCAAATGAAACACCAAAAGCCGTTGAGATTGAACTGATTCGATTCTGGATTGTGTCGGGTATTAGCCTGGTGGTTTAAAGAAGCCCAACACCACCGAAATCGATGTGAGAACTTTTATAAATCCCATTTTACCAATACTAACATTTTCATTCGATTATTTATTATTATGTTTTCCATCACTTAAATAACAGCTCGTTTGAGTTTAAAATACATTGTGTGAATACCACTTATTTGCAATTTACAAATTTAATTTTACCAATACTTACATTTTCATTCGATCATTTACTATTAAGTTTTTAAACACTTAAATAACGTCGACATTTTAAGTTTTAAATAGGTTGTGTTAATATCCAATTACTTGGTATCTGTAAATTACATTTTACCGATACTTGTGTCTTTTTTTTTTTTGATTAACTTTTGCAGCTTGAAATTAAACGTACACACGTCCAGTTCTTAACGCGTATCGGACTGGCGTTCCAAACCGCGGCAGGATACGGAGTTTGGACTGCGGATCTAACTGTAGTGCCAAGCCAATTACGATCTCAACAAACTTTCACAGTTTATGCTGCGTCCTAAATTATGAGTAAAAATACCTCTTAGCGCGCGGTCGAAACTGTGAAAAATGTGCTATAATCGACATATCTGGGCCCTAATTCTCAGGCCTCGAACTTAGTTTTTACTATCGGTCTGTCCCGCTCATGCAAATGAGATTTAGCGCGCGTGCGAGCGGGATATACTAATATTAGAACTTTTTTCCACTGCCCGAGAATCGTGCTCCAGGGCGGCAATTCTCAGGCCTCGATCTTAGTTTTTACTATCGGTCTGTCCCGCTCATGCAAGCGAGATTTACCGCGCGTGCGAGCGGGATATACTAATATTCGGAACTATGTTCGAGGCCTGAGAATCGCCGCCCAGGGCCCTAATTCTCAGGCCTCGAACTTAGTTTTTACTATCGGTCTGTCCCGCTTATGCAAATGAGATTTACCGCGCGTGCGAGCGGGATATACTAATATTTGGAAATAAGTTCGAGGACTGAGAATCGCCGCAATGATCGGAGTGTAGGCGTGTCATTTATACGTTTGTTTCTGAGTGTAGTTTAGAAAAGCCCGTGCTATTTACTACGCGCCGAACTGTAGGTATGGCGGACTCAATCTAATGATAGTTTTTATGATAAGATTGTTATCATCAAGTGGAAATGTAATTTTTTCATCAATATTAAAAAAACCTCAAAAGTATTTAAGTGAGAGAGAGATAGATGTAAGCGCTTACCTGTATCTCTTTCTCACCTT
Organism: Celastrina argiolus; assembly: GCA_905187575.2. Lineage (NCBI taxonomy): Eukaryota > Metazoa > Arthropoda > Insecta > Lepidoptera > Lycaenidae > Celastrina > Celastrina argiolus. The sequence goes on from LR994583.1 coordinate 20,497,563, forward strand.
TACAGTAACGTAACTAAACGTAACTCAATCTCTCTTTCTATCTTTACAAACTTATATTCCTCTCAACTTCCGTTTGCCTCGCCTGATCACACTTTTTGTAACGCTATTATGTGCATTACTCACCAGCTCACTCCCCAAGGCAGTAGGTAAAAAAATTTACTTCAGAAGCTCAAAGTACATCTTGGTTCTTGTAAAGTGCCGTAACATTAATGAAAAGATAGATTTAATATATGTGTGTCACTCGAGTGAAGGTCAAAACGAAAGTGATTTGAGTCATTAAAAACCGGTCCTAACTCTTACGCTGCCAGCGAACTGTTACCTCATTTGGGTGTAATTTTAAACGTCACTGCGACGCCGTTCCTAATCCTCATTTTTAAATCTCACAATAAAATATAAAAATGAAAAGTTTTTATTGAAAAAAATTATGCTATAAAAGCTTAGAGATCAATTTTCAAAACAAATTACAATTAATATTTGCCACCGTACTAATTTATTTTTTAATCTTGATAGTTGAATATCGCTGAGTGGCTTTGATGTGATTATCAACAGATGATTTACGTATTTCAGTGGTGTTGGCAAAAACAATTGACAGCTCGTAAAATTATCGAGTAAACATTTTAAGAAATTCAGAACAGAGCCTGATTCAAGATGCTATCGCTATTTACCGCTTACGTAGTTCGAAAACAAAACGAAGCTTATGTCAAATTCCATACATATTTGTATCGAACTTCGTAAGTGATAAAATATAGCGATAGCATTTTGAAACAGGGCCCTAGGCTCTTATTATTATTCATTGACATAGGATTACGTTACGAATACGCAGTTATCAACTAATTGGCCTACGGCAGCCTATCGGAGATAGAGAAAATAAAATCCTCACAAGCCAAAATAATACTTGAGATGCCCAGAAATGAAAAAAGATCACATCAGTAAAGTGCCAATAATGTAATATAACACTAAAATTCTTCTGACATGATCGATATCGCTGTAAATCATTTCGATATTATATTCCTCGCGTAATTTATCCTCCATCCGAAATACTCTCTAAGGCTTAGGAAACTTGCCCCACATGTTTCCTGCGAGTCGGACTCGCGCATGTAGGGTTCCTTACAAAAGCTTAAAGCCCCCTCAATATCCGTAAACGAATATTATTCTCCTACTCTTTTTTAAAAGCTTTTATTCAACTTACCCTATATGTTAGTGTGGGACAAATCTAGCGGGTTGAATAAGGACCACTTCCTGTCGTTAGATTAGTTTAAAATTTGGTTAATTGACGTAACTTCGGTGTCAATGCAATTATATGGATGAAGCTGTTCTCAAGATGTTGTCGGAAGATGGCCATATAAACTCCTAAAGTAAACAAAATAAATCCATCTAATTTCGACTCGTTTGAATAGTCTTGAAAAGCACTACACGACAGCATGGGCTCAAGATGGCGACGGAAGGTGGCCGTAGGGGCTCCTAAACTAAACAAGAAAAAACAGTCGAGCTTGGACTCGTTTTAACAGTCTTGACAAGCACTCAGAGCACTTCCCTCGATATGGAAGGCGTTATTTATCTTAGGGCCGATATTTCAATCGTCAGATAACTTTTATCTAAGGAATAAATATGTGACTTTGGCAGATTTTGTATGGAACAAATGTCAAAGTCACATGCTTAATCAACAGATAAAAGTTATCTGACGATTAAAAATCGGCCCTTAGTCCTTTTAATTTTTAAAGCGCTTTGATTTCGTTTTAGTTTTTTGTCAGTTTTACTTTTTTATGCTCTGTGTAGAACTGTAGAGTAGACCCGCAATTAAGTCTTGCTTTAAAACTTTTTTTAATTAATATTTTACTTTAGCTATAATTCATCGTTATTGGCATTATTTATATATTAGGATTGAAAAGCGCAGTTTCAGTAATACCGGTTGTTACCTTATGGACTATGGAACTCTAAAAACAACATAATATATTGTAAAATATATCGCAACTACATTAGTTGAAGACGTAATATTAACTGATAAGGGAACATGATAACCCAATAACTTTTCCGTACGATATATCTTGCATTATCTTAAGATTGGTCCTGTATCTATTTGCTATTTGTTATAACTAATAGATTGATACTATATAATTATTAATAACTAGCTGACCCGTGCCCACTTCGTTGAGCATACAAACTGTTTGTGATGAAATTCAATTTAAAAAAATAAAAACCCGGAACCCGCAAACCCGCAACGTGGAACCCGGAACCCGTAACGCGGAATTCGCAAAACCGGAACCCGCAACGCGAAATTTTATAATTTTCTGCTTATTTATTTTAACATTTTATTTCATAAAAACCTAATCCTGACAATAACAAATACAACGAACAAATTGATCCAGGAGTTGTTAAGTTATGCGCTTACCAACACATTTTGCGATCCATTTTTATATATAAGATGGAATTCAATATTATATGTAAATTATGAATGTCTCCTCGGCAGATGTATTTATTTGATTTTAAAACGACATTAGGCTCACAAACTGATAATATGATGAGTGCGAGTTTTTATCACTACTCGAAATGAAAAAGTTTGTATTGCCGTTGCCAACAACGCCCATGGCATACCTAATTCGACTTCTTACAAATGGTACTTAGTTCACTTTTTCACGTTGAGTTGTGACAAAAACTCAGCACATACCAAGCGACTTTTTGTGAGATGTTTTCCGCCTACAAGAACGCTGGTCACCGATTTTGATATCTATTATTATCGGTCATGAAACGTTATCTTTTAATATTGGACTAACATGGTTCTCTTGAATAACTTTTATTTTTAGAAAAAAAAATCTTGATTAATTCTCTTGAAAATTTGACTCTTCGACTCTGCGCCAGTGTTAATCGCTGACCGATTTTTTGTAGGTGAAAACTAGAAGATACTGATTGCAATAGAACAAAGCGCACATACATTAAGTCGTTCAGAAATAATATGGAGTATCGGTCCTACACGGTAGCACCTCAAATGTAGCTCCCTAACCGATAAATCGAGTCTGACTAACTGCCTGACAATTCAGGAATTTGTTTTTTTTTTGTTTTAAATATGTAATGAGGGGTTTTCGAAGTGTCACTTTTAGGTGCAGAGACTACCGTAAGATGGCGCTTACATAATGTAATATGTCAAAAAATCTGTGATCTTTGTTGGGTGGTTAGGTAATAGTTGCCAGATGCTGTTTCATACACAAAAATAATCCTTTCAAATTCCTTTCTTAGTGATCTCCTACACTTCCGAGGAAACCACATACATACATACATTATAGCTCGCTGGCTTCGATATCTTTGATTTTTGAAACAAATAATTAATCACACTTTTCTCCCGCTTCCGTAGGGATTTCGGGAAGTTCTTGTTTAGTACTCCCCTATACTTAGATTCTAAGAAATATACATGCCAAATTTCAGCCTGCTGCCGGGTATTTTCGACTCGACGCTAAGATAAATATTTTACCTCTTGGGGCTCTTGCCAAATGTGATGACGGAGAGATGAAATCTGCTGGCGTAAAGTGAGTTGAACATATTATGAAGGATTTTTTTCTTATAGTTAATCCTGTTTTTATATGTTTGATAGCCTCTATCCATCTTGATCTCCGAGTTTCATCTTGGGGAAAGCGGTGGTTACCTATATTTTTACAAAATTGTACTGCGCATGGACTAGCCATGTTTAGTTTAGTTCTCAGGGCACAATTAATAAATTATAAACTATTGCAAGTGAAAGAAAGAAAGTTGAAAGGTAAACAAACAAAAAACAAAGCGGAAATTGACATTTTACACAGGACTTGACATATTACTTAGGTTTAATGCCATCTATGAGCAGTTTTCTGAAACTAGTAGAACTGTCAAAATAAAAACCGCTCATTGAAAACATGAATGGATGAAGGTGATTCTGATTTCGATAAAATTAAGTTCAAACTGTCACATAAACATTTTAGAATACGTCGTAAAGTATTTATGTATATTACTCCAAAGATCCGTATCTACTATCTACAATGAATGTACTTAATACGTTACTACATAACCTAAAATGTTTTTCTGGGTAAATTTTTTTACCTACATGTCAATTATCTTGGATATAATATAGCAACATGTTCCTAATATCTTATGAAATTATTTAAATTAACGTAAAGTTTTTCTTTTTGTTACAGGTAATAATTTGAATTGCACTAGCCACTTTATCTGAAGCGAATTCCAAATTCGTTTTGGATGTAATGCATAATTTACGAGTAAGGTAAGCTTCTTAGTAACAGACAAACGCATTGCACTATTTCAACAGTAAGTAGGTATTCTAAACTTAAATTTTTTACAAACACTTTCCTTTATTATTGGCCTGCAATTGTGGTTTTTACCTTCTTTAAAACTTATTTTTCGTCTCACCTATAGATAAATTATATCTAGAGCCTTTTAAAGTATTGGAACAAATGGAATAGACTTTAACATGATCGGTTAAAAAATAAAACACTAAAGAGAAGTAGGTGAGGTTTATACCTATGTATAAAATGTAATACAGAACTAAAGAGAGGTAATCATCATCACCATAGTCATGTTAATTAATCCACATGAAAATTTATTTGTTTTTCGTAATCAGTTTCGTTTTTTTTTGTTAAATAATGGAATGGACCCATGTAAAGTGTGGGTCCGACTTGTGCCCCCTATCATAGACAAGGAATTTTTTTACTTTATTGATTTTTACATTTTTGTCTTGTATTATGTTTTACATTTTATATTTAATTACAATTCTAGTTATTATACTCATGTTTCATTATTTCTGCCTTATTTATTTAACTATTTTTATTTACAAAATGTTGTAATCTGTTTCGTTTACAAATGTTAGGTTAAAGTAAGCCTAGCGAAAATACACAATATTCTCTTACCAACACAATCCAACTGTCGCCAATACAAACGGCTTAAATTGGAGTAGACCTTTTTATTATAGACTTGGAATTCTATTCGGGCCGACAGTGAACACTGCATGCCGCACTCAGATACAGAAAACTGCTTGACCTGTTCGACATATTTTCCGATTTAACCTTAACTCACACTAGCGCGAAGCCGAGCAGAAACGTGAACGTTACTCGACTTTATGACGTATTCGGTATCGCACTATCCTTTTGACAGCTAGGTGAGACGAAGCTGGACCGTAGTTGTAACTCAAACGCTGTCAAACAAAAGTTCATACGGAGGTAGTTTAACTCGCACGCAGCTCGAACGTTTGGAACAAAGTGATCGTATGTAAGTTAACTTTTTGAATCTAAATTGTGTAAAGGACCAAAAATGTTCAGCTGGATTGGAAACGAAACGGAGCTGAAACACAAACGAAACTAAGTTGAACCTCAAATGAAACGTTGTACAATAGCGCGATTGGCCTGCAGTCGAGAAAGAGTTACATTTTGAGTGCTCAGATTTGGCTCCTAAATCTTCATGTACTCCTGTACCTCAGGATTCTTAGCCTCATTTATCCGAAATAAAAGATTCCTTTTCGTATGATACGAGCTGAATGTAATGAGTAATGACTTTATACATATTTTTAATATATTATATCTGAAATCGTTTAAAATAAAATTTTAAGGTATTCTTCTTCTTCTTCAAAATGGCCCTCAAGGAAAAGATATTCCAGATGCATTAAAAGTAGTCCCACACTTTATACGTGAACTGCCTGTACCTGAATATTGTAGAAATAAAGATAAATGTTCGCTAATATGAGTTGGCCCTTACAGTAACTACAATGCAGTTCACATATTTATGAAATGTTTTGAATTATTGTTAATGCTACTCGGATAGGCTAAAACTTTTTGACAGTCAGATAGTTTAAATAGACAGTTAGATAGTTTTATTAGTTTAAAAAAGTATCCTACGGTTTTGCCCCCCCTGGCGAAACGGTATCTGGTAAATTTCAACTAAACCCTGTTTTTAATCCCCGACGCAAAAACGACGGGGTTGTAAATGTGTATGTGTATGTCTGTGGCATCGTAACCCCCAAACGGATGATCCGATTTTAATGCGGCTATTTTTTGTTTGAAAGGTATATCAGTGCAGAGTGTTCTTAGTTATGTTGGGTGGAAATCGGTTCAGGTCTTCAATGTCATCAGGTCGTTTGTTAGATGTGATAGGAATGTTCAATTTAGTTTATTGAATCTCGGTCAGTAAAATTACAGGCAAAAATAATACTGTCTCTGCTAACTGACAATAAAAAAAGAGAGTTTAAGTGAAACAGAAATATAATTTTACTGACTGATATTATAAATCAGTGTATACTGTATACTATATCATACAAATATTCAGAGCACTCAAACCCTGGGCCAATACAGTACCTATATTTAAAAAATAAAACACACAAGCGTCACTCAAATGTCAATGTCAAATAAATTTGACAACTCGACATACGCAAGTTCGGTTTTTTATTACTTCTATCGTCTGTCAATTTCAATGAAGATTGCCGAGGGACATTCGTTATCTACTTCTTAAGTTTAGTTCGTACCGAGAAGATGAAGAGCAATTTAGTCCCACATAGACGAGGCTGTACAAAGTTCTTTGAAACTGTGACTTACCGACAACCAATAGACATTAAAGTTCAAAGTGCAATAATTACTAATCATGCAGGCTTCATATAGAAACCTTACAACATAACACTCAATGATATAATTACGATATTAATAATATGCGAGTTATGTCGCGTTTAGTCTACAACAAACTCGACATAACTCGCTCCTCGCATAAAGACCGACAAAGCAATATGAGATGCGCATGAGAAAGCTTTCTCGACTTATGTCGCATTGCGTATAGACAGTAGACAGGTACATACTGCCTTATCATGAAACAAACACTTTTACGAGAATTGTGTGAATGGATGAGTATGATATAAGAAAAAGGGAAAGGAATCCTAAAGAAAACTTAACAAGTTCTCGAAAAGTCAACACTAAAATCTATCACCGGTTCAACCCGAACCTGCTGAGAATAAAGGTCTCACATTACTGCGTCGAATAATTACATTGCGCGTTTGCTTTTTTTATGTAATTATAATAATATCTATGGACGCTTCACACCACGTCAATCAGGCCCCGTGTTAAGTATCCGAAGAACTTGTGTTACAGGTACCAGACAACGGAAATATATTTAATAATTTTATACTATACACATATTTAATATTTTATTACATTATACAGAAATCCAATACACAATTGATAATACACATCCATGACCCAGGAATATTGAAAACATTTTTTTTTGTTTCGTCGGGATTCGAATCCGTGACCTCTCGAGCACCATCGCGCACAACCACTGCACTACGGAGGTTGTCAAAGCTAAAATCTAATAGCCAAAGAACGCTCCAAAAGTACAACTTAAATATTATTTGAATAGTTATGATCGAATTTCGATCGCAGAATGACCTCTACAGAAATAAACTACGCAAAACTCGGCTAGGAACTAGTTACGATCGATTTTAAAATGAAACAGCACAGATACATAATAGATCATCGTGAACTAATGATAAATGATCTATGACGGGTCGCAGGTCACATGATGTGAACTCTGATGACCTATAGAATATAATATCCTTTAATCAATACGTGTTAGGGATAAAACAAATATATTACTGTAGGCTAGACGGGCTACAAGACTGGATTTTCTTTTATAATAACAATATTGACACACTGTAAGCTATGTTTTGTCCTTGTCAGTCAAGTGACTTTTTATCGTATTAGACAAGGAAAAAACATCATGTTTTTTTGCTACGTCGGAACAAAAAAAAAGGATAAAGAAAAATGTTGACGTACGACGACGTAGACGGTTGTTAGTTATTAAGTTTTCAGCCTTTAATTTTCCTAATATATTTTTATTTTTTTATTTAAGATGTCATCGCTATTTATCGCTTTTCGAAAACAAACTGCATGGGATAACATAAGCTACGTGACACACGAGTTCGCTTGTCATTTAGCGAACCTTATGTCAAAATCCCATACAGTTTGTTTTTGAACATCGTAAGCGGTAAATAGCGATGGCATCTTGAATCAGTAGTTTCTGAGGTTACGTCAAACAAACCAACACTTAAGCTTAATGCTATTAGTACGGACTAATTGCCGTAGTGGCCGACATTTCCATCAAAACCGGTTTTCCGGTAAACATTAGATTATATAATTACCCTCAACTGTACCGTATAGCCAAAACAGGCAATAATCCACTTTTGCCTGTACAAAGTTGCTTTCGGCCGTAACGGATTGCCCGAGCAAAACTGAAATCGACCGTATAATTACCGCATAATCGCATAATATTGCAGATGAGCTGACAATTTAATGGAAAGTAGATATTTGTATGTCCCTCACCTTTGACATTATAGTGTGATTATAATTTATAATATACATAACATTTATAATATTTGCATTTTCTTTAATAGCGCGGATAAACGTTGTTTGACACTTGGCTTATTTTATCTTGTTACTGGTCTATATAAATGGTTGCTATAGTTTTAAAGAATTGATATATCTACATCATTATAGTGATTGGTTCTACTTGTTTACCCCCAAGAAAGATGAGAGTTATCTCATGAATTTGACGTGTATAATGTACGTGTTTCTATGGCATTGCAGCTCCCAAACGGATGAACCAATTTAGATCTATTTTTTGTTTCAAAGCTGACGTCATAGATATTATTATTGTTTCTAAGTAGATTTATCAGTTCACTCACTGCAATTCCGGGGTTGCTAAATAAATAAATAAACATTTGTTTAAAGTAAGGGGGTTGTATGTATAACTGTTGTATGTATAAATTATCGCTAATTTCCAGAATTCAGATTAATTTGTAATGATTCCCAAAAATAAGCGTGTATAGTTACTTACTTTAAATTATTACTTTGATGGCTCCTACGTAAAATAACGCATGTCCATGGCCTACCCATACAATCTATCTTTAATACAAAAAATTACAATAGATGTGACTAACTACTATTAACGTTTGTAAATTATAAAATGTAAATATGCTGATTTAAGTACAAAATATATTGAAATTAAAATAAAGATAAGCATACTTTAAGCATAACATGACATTAAGCTAAATTCAACTCCTTAATTAAAAAGAAGATCATACGAAACAAATTTAGTAATTAGAATTTTCTAATAGTGGCGCTAGATGGCGGTTTCCGGAATGTACCTACCTGGAAATCAAAGAAAACGAAAATAGCCAGTCGAATTGCCAGTATTAGGGTGATATCAATTGCTAGTGCTAGGTCGTGTCGCTGTTATTTATCTACTGTGTGGCATGTCTAAAGAAAGCGTTTTGGACATACGATATATTACTTAGAAGCCATCAACTAATTTACAAATCATTTCGCTCGATAAAACAGGTTTTAAAATGGTTAGATACGGGCCGATAATAATTAAAAATGGCGCCAGATATAAAATGTCCTCACGCTTATCTTACACCTCACCTATTTTCCGTATCTTTTGGTATCTTTTCATTTGTATACACGAATATATCACATCACGTCAGATTTGTTGTCACCGTGATAAGATAGCGCTGAGAAAGCAATTATGACGAATTTTATCCTGAGTAAACCTTTGTGATTTTTTATCTAAACTGAGAATAAAGTTTAAGTTTTAAAAATTAATTCTTAATTCGAATTTGACAGTTAGTTAATATTTAACACGACGCTAGCGCCAAATTGGTACAAAGTTAGAGAAAGTGAGCGTCGTTTTGTGGAACTAGGTGAAATTGTTTAAAAGAGTAACAAATAACATGGCAGCAAAATTGGATTTGATTTAGTTTAAAAAGTGGGGGCTGAATCTTTAGCTTAATTGCCATCGATAATTGCGACGGACTTTTATAACAAAAATGTATATTTTGACTTATTATAAGTGTCAATTTCACTAACACAAACATGTTAAACTTAATCCTACGTAAAATATCATGTTATCCCACTCGTATTTCTTGTCAATGAATGAGAAAGCATGGTATTTTAACAAGCCGTTAACACTAACAAGTTTTGGTGAAATCGGGGCTGATTGTCAATTTGACCATCACAATAATAATATTATGTTAAAGATAATCCTTCATTAAATATCATGTTATCACTCTCGTATTTCCTGTTAATGAATGAGAAGGCATGATATTTTAACGAGCCGTTAAAACTAACAAGCGAAATAATTGGTGAAATCGGGTCTAAGCATCGGTAAGAGACTAATCCATCGATATGTTACATTTATCTTTCCGAATTTCATCGTCTTCATTAGCGATGACGATTTTTCTAAAGGCTCATATAAATCATATAAAGTAAATTAATAATTATATCAAAAGCGAATACTATTCGAATTCGAATGAATTTCTCTATTCGGTGCGCCAAATGTCTCTATTGTGTCATAACTAATCATAGCGAGTTAATTACTCAAATGAAATGCTTTGCAGCAAGCAAATTCGCAGTCACATGTTAGTATTCCGATTGAACGCTAAGGGCCGGTTTCTGAAACGGTTCTTAAGTGTGTGATCAACTAAAATTTTACTTAAATTAACAACCCACATTGAACGCTGATTGTTGGAACATTTATCAGTGAGAATAGAAGGGACAGCTATTTTATAATTACACCACGCTCACTTGCCAAGCTGGTACAAATCCACAGATAAGGTTGATCGTATGATAACTAATCGGTGTATTTGATGAATTAACCTTAGGTATTTGTGGAGGTTTACCAGTTGTGTAATTGTAAAATATCTATCTTTTCCTTCTATTCTTGATAAATGTTCCACCAATCACCGTTCAATGTGGGTTGTTAATTTGAATGTCATGTTAGTTGATCACACATTTGAATAGCGTTTCAGAAACCGGCCCTATGTATTGATATTTCAAATAGTAGTTGGAATATCGGAATAACGCCCAATGCCTTTGAAATGTACGTGGAATATATTTGACAGTACGATATTGTGTGTCAGAATATGCTTTGTCTATGACTTATGCCTAGTTTTCTAAGGTGTATTTGTGGGTAGTTAAATGTTATATTTCTCAGCTCTTTTTTTTTTGTAAATTGTTTACATTTTATTCCGGAACTACCTATGTGTCGTTTCGAAAAACTTTATGTTTATCTGTCTATTTTAGGCCATACTTCTTAATTGACATCGCTAATGATGGCATTGATTATTATTATTATTCATTCTAAATAAAAAAAGGAATTAAATTTTTTTTTTTTTCGTTTCAGCTCAATTTAACTCGAAAACTCGAGAAACTATTCATAAACTGGTTATTTTTCTAAATTATGCCAAACAAAACCACTTTGTCTCGAATTTGAAAAATATTCATCTAGTGACCAGTTCCTGGGGTACACCCTAAAATTTTACTTACTTATTGCCTTTTTTAATAACACAAAGGTAAAATGATTAATGAATTAGGCACTTAGGGCGCGAAAGTTTGGAGTTACAGACGTTGACGAATTAATAAAGGGCTTTGAAGGGACAGAATGTAAAGTAGAATAAATCATTATCTACGGGCTATGGAGAGATAAGGTGGCTTCACAGAAATCTGGCGTTATAATGTGTGAATTGTAAATGAGTATTACTGAAGGCCAAAGCGTAACGTTACGTCTGTAAAAGTAACGTCATCAAATGATAACGGTGAAAAAGAATGACAGCGCCAGAACCATTGTGGCATACAAAAAGTGGTTAGAAATAATATGGAGCAAAAGTCGGCCCGATTATCCTACAAAAAGTAAGGTCATGTGCATCCTCAACTGTTATGTGATTTTAATGTTATAACAAACGCGTAGTTAAAAATAATAAAATAACTATTTAAACTGTTCTACTCCTTAACAATATTATCACAAGTTCTGAGTGTCAACTTTGTAAAACTAACCCCCGGTTTCTTAAACGCTATTCAAATGTATGATCAACTAACATGGCATTGAACGCTGATTGGGGGAACATTATCAAATAGAAAGGAAGTTAATTCCCCAAAGACACCGATTAGTTGACATACGATTTGAATAAATTCTGTGGAAACCTTTTAACCAGCCTTGCAAGTGCGAGCTTGATATAATTATAAAATATCTCTCCCTTCCTTTCTCTCTGATTATGTTCCACCAATCAGCGTTTAATATGAGTTGTTAATTTGAATTCCATGTTAGTTGGTCATATATTTGAATAGCGTTCCAAAAAATGGGATTAACTTTGTTAACCGTCAAGTTAAATAGAACTTAGCAATAATGTTTTAATATACCTCGGCTATCCTACTAACTATTTTAATTCTGGTAGTTTGTGAGAATGTTACTCTTTCACAGAAGTTCCCCTGGTTAACATTTTGTTGATTATTATACATTAATCAAAAATTTATATAGGCTAGTACACTTTAGACACTTTAAAATTACTTGTAAAACTTTCGATACAAAAATATAATTGACATTCAATAATGTTACGAATACGCAGTTTTCAATCATTGTTCGTGCTAAGACCAATAGACGTCCATTGTAAAACGATTTAGTCCCGATTTCACCAACGCATGTTAGTGTTAAAATACTATGCCTTCTCATTCATTTATAGGAATTACGAGAGGAACAACATGATATTTGACGAAGTATTAACTTTAACATTGCTTGGTGAAACATGCCCTAAAGATTATAATTATAATTTTTATGTTGCCGACTTATGACTGCATCTTTAGTATTAGGTATGTGTCTATTTTCGAAATTATATACAAATTTACTAAGCGGTTTCTGCTAGAAAGAGAAGCACAATATTTATTTTGTCTTTCATTACGTGTGTAATATAACACATTCAAGTAAAGTTTACTAACATTGGGCACAATATTAGTTCACACAGAATGTTATCGACTCCATTTTGTTTTGTTATGATGACACTATCAGTGAAACGAAATCAGTGAGGTCAAGACTTGGTCCAATTCCCGCTAGCCACTCTGTGTCAATGTCGGCTATTTAATTAGTAGATGGCTAGCAAGAATTAGCTGAAGCCAACCACTAGTTTTCAGCAGTTTAGTAATTTTGAAACTTACTTATCCTAGATTTATATAAATATATGACAGACTAGCTTAAAAACTAGTTAAGATCATTTACAGCAGTATCAATTTACAGCTACGTATTCGTAGTTTTACGAGTTTAAAAAAAAAAGTTACGGATACATAGTCAATTATTGTTTCTCCTAACTCCACTGCCAGATCCCCATGTAGAATGAAAATTGTATTTTTATAACCGAGTTGTCAATAATTACTGCTTATTCATTAAACTCCGATGGGATTTCGAATACGCAGTAGTCAGTTGTTTCTGCTAACCCCTATGTATGAAAATATCATCGTAAAATCAATCACTTGATGCTGCAATCAATTGTTCCTGATCGGGTTAGGAGATCAAGTTAACGTGCAACAATTAGACTCTGCGGTTGATCTAATATCTCAATTACTAGACATTGTTCAGATGCAAGCAATTTAGCCACAAACGATTACAATTGGGTTTATGAATGATATTAGATACATTTATTTACTTTTGGATTACGCACAAAGCCAAAAAGATGAGTAAAATTTAAAATAAGAATTAGGTTTAAGTTTTAAGCAATGAAATAAAATTATTTGTCTTTCTCGTTTATGCAATTTTCAAGGTTGGTTACATTTTTCGAAGATATTACGCGTAACGTATTCTATGTAAATGAAAAAGACTAAATATTATAATAACGGCAATCTGAAAATACTAACAGTTTTATTAGATATTTAAAGAGGCACTTATAAGGCACAATAAAGAATATACTATAGAGGGACTTAATTATCTACATTTTATAAAGGCACTTAGGCAAGATGAAAACCTTGAATGTTTTAGTTAGTTTTGAGTATCCTATTTAGGGAAATGGTATATTGTTAGTGGACACACAAAAACAATTACTAGCTAAAGTTACCTTAGGGTGCCCCATGTACGCATCAAAAAAAAAAAAAGGGTGCCCCACGTAGGTGAATAGTGCAAAAAAAGGCAAATAGTAAACCGTGATCAAGCACCGGATACCAGCTAACTAAATATTATAATAATACTAGCTGACAAGTGCCTACTTCGTTGAGCATAGAAACCGTTTAAATCTTCCCGGGACTTCTACTTATATTTCAAGACTAAAAATAGCCGAATCCGTTCAGCCGGTCTCGAGTTTTAGCGAGACTAACGAACATCAATTCATTTTTATATATAAAAAGATAATATACTTGCGTCTCTATCTAGTATCTACCTCTTACCGGATTCTATACAAAGTCCATTAATATCAAAATAAGACTAAGATGAAGACATTTTACTAATTAGATTTGACTAGGTATATTATATATTTTTGTTTTTGTACATTTCATTGTACAGAATGTATTTTACTATATGTGTGTATTCCAAGTAGTCTATATTTAATTATAATACTTAAATGTAAGTAATATTTGTGTTATTTTTATTACCATAGTCCATATCACATTTGTTTTGTTTTTAATTTGGTACTCTAATATATAATAAATTGATAAATGGGTGCATGATAGAAATTGCTTTTAATTAAGGCCGCTAATTTGAACAGTTTTTCTCAACTTTCATTAATGTACCTAATGTTATGTTCAAATGAAAATTTATTATTATAATATAGCAGCTAGTAATATGAGCTATCTACCAATGAAAGATCCTTTAAAATTTGCTCAGCGAGCGATTAGCTGCGAGGAACAGAGTATTTAGATTTTGATAATTGATTTTCTTACCCACACAAATTTAGTATAGAAAACATTATCTCGAGTAGACGAGCGGAAAGCCGTTAGTAATAAAACCTTTTCAATAGTGAAGGGTGTATTTATCGCGGACGATTTAATGGGTACTTTCATCCGGCTCGGAGGACCACCGAGCTCCCGTATCCGCATGGATCCGCCATTGATTTTGGCGCGGCCTCGACCTTCGAGCCCGCAGGGATGCCAAAAGCGATTTACAAGTATATTATGTCGCAGTCATCTGGTTGAATGACTAGCGCAGTTATTTAATGGTGTCAAACAGCTCGTACAAATGACAATGTGTTGATAATTTTTTGATTAATTCACTTTAATGTGCGTTATAATAGTACCCATTCGGAAATTATAAAGTTTAAAAATAAGTAGAGTAAGTAGTAAATGCGTGCACTTCGATGTACGCACTTACTCTACGCCAAAAAAATCTCACTTTGGGATTGTCCTCACTTCTTTCAACAAAATGAGTGCGTCCTGGGACGCCTGACAAAAGTGAGGCAGAGTTATAACACGGTAAGCGCTGCGCTAGATGAAGAGCCTGCCATTTTCTTTTTTTTTCCGATTTCCCCAACTCATGTTAGTGATAACGGCTTGTTAAATTACCAGGCCTTCTCATTCATTTATAGGAAACTAGCTGACCCGTGCCCACTTCATTGAGCATGGAAAACGTGTAAACCTTCCCGGGACTTCCACGAATATTTCAAGACCAAAAATAGCCGAATCAGTTCAGCTGATCTCGAGTTATAGCGAGACTAACGAACAGCAATTGATTTTCATATAGCCTATGTTACTGAGTGATAATGTAGCTTTCTAATGAAAAAGAATTATTAAAATCGGTCCAGTACTTTTTGAGTTACGTCGTTACATACAAAAATACAAATCTTTCCTCTTTATAATATTAGTGTAGATACGAGAGGAACAGCATGATATTTAACGGAGGATTAACATTGCATTACTTCCTACTCCTCCTTTTTTTTCTTCTGATTAATTTCGTTGTGGGTCCCAAGACAGATTTAGCTTGTCTCTCGGGCACCCCTGAGATCATATCAAAGGGTTTGTCGTGGTTGGTTACCGCTGTCGATACTGACTCACAGGAGTTGCAGTCAGTGGCGGATTAACGTATAAGCACTACAAGCACGTGCTTGGGGCCCCTGTTCTCCAGGGGCCTCCATCCTCTGCTGGCGTTTCATGTTATACCTACATTTTATCGAGATTCATCCACAATATGTCCGAAATCACAAGGCGCGAGCAGTCCGGGAGTGACCACCCCCGCAGGGCCCTGCCCCCTGCCACGAAGTTTCACAAAAGTTTTCATTTCTTGCGGATCTAAATAAGTCATGTTCAGAATATGAAAAAGATATCCAATTGCTCTTAGAATCTTACCCAGAAGACTTCAATGAAAACTTCCTCGGCGAATTTAATCATTTTCACAAATATGTTCGAATAAAATATGAATCTTTAGAAACAAAGGTCACCCATTCCGATCTATATGAAATGATTATTAAAGATAAAGTAAAGTGCGTTTTCCCAAATATAGAAGTGGCGTTTAGAATCTTTTACAGCTTAATGATTACTAACTGCTCTGCTGAACGATCCTTCTCACAACTAAAAAGATTAAAAAACCCGCAAAGAACAAAAATCCGTCAAGACAAGCTTAATTCTTTAGCATTAATGTGTATTGAGGCAGACATACTTCGTCAGATAAATTTCGACGATGTAATCTCGGAGTTTGCTCTGATTAAGGCAAGGAAAAAAATGTTTTAAGTTTTAAATTATACCTACTACACTTTCTATTTTGATGAACTTTCATTTTATACTTTCTACCTTCCATTCCATTCCTTCCATTTCCATTTAAGCAATAGAGGGCCTACACAGGATCTGTGCTTAAGGCCTCGGATACTCTTAATCCGCCACTGGTTGCAGTGGTGGGAATGTGAGGTGGGCCAATGCCCGATTAAAAAAATATATAACATTGCTAGGTGAAACACGCCCTTCACATAACTTTTGGAAAAAATCACTTATGCCCCTCCCCCACCACATTGTCAGCAAATATCTGGCTGTCGCCAACCCTATTCTGCCCCTCCCTCGTCACCCCTCACCCCTCACCCAATGCGACATTCGGGGCAAACGCCTCGGGATCTCAGCAGACGGCGTTTTCCGAGAGACAAACACTTCAAGTCAGTAACACGGGTTACGTTATTTTGTTTGACTTGACTTTTCTAGGTTTGAGGGCTTTCACTGTTTCATCGAGTATAGCCGTACTCTACTTAAAGAATCGGAGACATGAATGGAGGAAGGTGATTTGTAGCAAAACCATGATTTTGAGAAAATTGAGTTCAAACTGTCATTTAAACATATCAGAACGTATTCTCGTCGTAAAGTATTAAATACATTAATGTAAGCCCGTGTTTCACCAAGCAATGTTAAACCATGCCATCTCATTCATTGACAGGAAATACGAGAGAGATAACATGATATTTAACATGGCATTAACTTTAACATTCCTTGGTGAAACACGCCCTAAAGATCCGTCTCTAGAATCTATGTACTTTATGTTACTACATATCCTAAAATGTTTAGGTGACTGTTTAAACTCAATTTTTTGGAAAAAAAAATTTGCGACTCATCACCTTTATCGTTTTTTGTCTTCAATCATCATTATCATTTCAACTGTGACGTCCACTACTGGACATAAGGTTCCCACAAAGTATTTCAAGGAGTAGCCTTTACTCACCCCGCTTGGCACGAGGGTTGGCGAACGCAGTATGTCCGCGAAAATGGACTTCATGACACATCAAATTCGTCCCCAGCTATGTTCTCGAAGGACGTGTGGGAATATATTTAACTAGCTGTGCCCGAGACTTCGCTCGCGTGGTTTTTGAGTGAGTTAAACCGTATATGCTCAACGAAAATCCGCAAATGTGAATAATTTTCCCCGTTTCGCAGCGTAATGTTATAGCCAAAAGCCATCCTCTATAAATAAACTATCCAACAAAAAAAAATTATCAAATCGGACCAGTAGTTTCTGAGATTAGCGCGTTTAAAGAAACAATCTCTTCCGCTTTATAATATTAGTATAGATACGATTATAATTAAGGTTTTCATAATTATATTATATTTAATACAACGGGAAACAGAATTGAATCTGCTCCAGCTTGAATGCCGACGTGACTAAATCAATGAGCCATAGTTTTCAAAATAACTACATTCAGGCGTTGTTTATCAAATACCATTGGATTACTTACATACAACATTTCATCTAAGGTAGATTTTTTGTTTTAATGCTGACATGGTCTTAGCCATTATTCATCATATTCACACATACTTGATAATCCTAAGAATGATGTCAATTGTTTATATTAAACAATTGTTATTTCAGTTTGATGTTTCGGATAACCAATTAGTTCTATGAAATTTATCGTTCCAATATAGATTTCTTGTTTGTGGCATAATCCTATCAGGATAATAGATGACGGGAATTATTGAAAATAACTCATCTACTGGCTACTCAATTAGTATAATTTATTACCGACGGAACGGTCCTAACCGAATTTATATTGTTCTTAAGTGGGAGTTATTTTAAAGAAAACAATTGTTGTGGTTTAATAACCAACTGAAATAATAAACAACACTGAAAGGCAGTTATAGAAACAGCACTCAACTTTAAGAAACAAAACTGAAATTTTGGACCTAAAAAAAGTTGATTAGTAGCGAGCTATTAGCTATTAGTAGTTATTAGCTAAGAACACATTCGAGCACGTCAGCTTTCAAACAAAAAAAAACTAGATCCAAATCGGTCCATCCGTTTGGCTGCTACGATGCCACAGACAGACACTCACGTACACACAGACAGACACACATACACATCAATTACACCCTTCAGTTTTTGTGGGGGGGGGGGGGGGGGGTAAAAATATACAGACGAATTGCGAGCTTGCTCTTTTTAATAAGTTAAAAATAACTATGCCTAATAATTACAGCTGTCGAATAAAATCAGGAAATCCATTTTGTGTTTTACCTACTTAGTTGTGGTCTTTCTAGTTTTGGGAAATTTTAAATTTCATACTGCTCTATATTATTGAAATTCTAATTCTGGAAATGTGTTGGAGAGGCCTATGTTCAGCAGTGGACTCTAAAAGGCTGAAACGACGACGACTGCTCTATATTATTTACAAGGGATATTCGATACTTTATAACAAAGACTAAGGATCTAACGGTGCCACGGCAATCGGCATACAATCTTGACGGACTTCGTCTAGGTAAATAAAAAAAAGTTTTAAATCTGTAAAGCGACTTCGCAAAACAGTTGTGTAAAAAGGCTGAAACAAGATAATAAGTCAGATAGAATCCCAAGAAATAGGTACAAAAATGGTCAAGTGCGTGGGCGCGCCTGCTATTATAGTAACTTTTTGTACTCCCGACCATATCTATCAACATAGCTGGGGCCTTACTCCCCAAACTGATTCGATTTTGATTAAGATTCGATCGTGCCGCGTACTTCCCAATGAATTGACGTTTATTTATTTTGATTTTCAGTCCATTGATATGGTCGGGAGTACAAAAAGTTACGATCTAACGATTTTCTTTATTCTGGTTAGTTTCAAGGTAATCCACCAAATAAAACACTATAAGCCGTTGAGATAGAACTGATTCGATTCTCGATCGGTTCTGAAGTAAGCCTGGTTGCGGTTACTAAGGTAGCGGTTAACCGATATTTGTCACGTCTTCCGATAGATTTACAAACCGATTTCGAAGTTCAGTATATAATTGGATATTTTGAGTATATTAAAGTGGTTCGTCTTATCTTTAAACCGGTAGCGTTATCTTTGAATCGATTCAACTGCTATCGTCAAAGATTAATTGGTACGTTGCTACCGCTGATAATTTTAAACTTGTATACGAGTACCAGCTGTACCTCATGACTTGTACCAGTTCAGTACGGCATAATATAATAGCTCCCCTAACCGATTTCGGTGTCGGTAGCCGATTTCATTGAAACCAGGCCAGCTATGCAGGAGTTATTTTATAGTGCCTAAGTGTGTGCGCAATACACAGAGACACTCTCTCTTCCTTTTACTCTCATTATTGCTACTCGTATCGTCGGTTTCTGAAAGGCTGATCAAATCTTCGATCAGTTAACATTTGAGTTAACCAGCAATTCTGAACCGTTTGTAGGTGATAAATAGAACATGCTAATTGCGATAATAGTGCAACACATGTCCTACAAAAAGTAGGTCACAAAATCGGTCATATCCTACCCGGCCTACATCACCACCCTCATTAAACAATGATCGACTGAAGTTAATTTCACTGGAAAGAGGTGAATGAAATGAAATGCACTTCCAATCAGGTGCCAGGAGCGATGAGTTTAATTACTTCATTAATCTCCACTACATCCTTGGAAGATAAAATCCATGTCATGTCAGCATCCATGTCATTTTGTGGTCCGAACATCCATTTACTTTTCAAACGCTGATAAAAGCAGAGTGGTGTTTTCGGCCCGTATTAAAAATGAAGAACTTTACATATTATTCCATAGTTAATTTTTTTTTACGTAAAATATAGATTATAACCTTTTTATGTTTTCTGTAATTTATAATATGAATATTACGGTATAAACAGAAGAGTTGTTCACTTTTAATATTGAAACGAAACGTTGTCAATTAAGTTATCAAATGGGTTTGAGACTTCTATTAATATGGACCTAAGTTTGACGTGTGCATGTGTCGTCTGTCTGTGGAAACGTAGCTCCCAAACGGGTTAACCGATTTTGGTATCTTTTCATTTGACATTTTGAAAGCGGACGTGATCGCGAATGTTTTTAGTACTTAATTCTTCTTTAACTGTTATGATAATTAGGGAATACACTATTTTAAAACATGTTTACTCATAATTTTCTTCCCTGTTTTATGGCAGCAAGGACAAAATCTTATTCTGATGGTAAGTTCGTTGGCTAAATGGCTACATTATGGGACTGTAGAATGCATGCATGCACCTTGCATGTGTGATTTGATAATGTATTTTTTAAAGTATATTTAGTAGGTACCTTTATATTATAATTGTAATTATGTATTGTAGGTTTTTATATTATATTTTATAGGTATAGGTACCTACTTTGTACGCCATAAGATGTGGGTATTTAAAGTAAAATGTACGTCTATATTTAAAGTAAAATCTACACAATATTTTTGTCAAGTATTTATACCTAGGTAACTATATTATCTAGTTTTAACGCATGTTTACTTATAATTTAGGTACGTATTTGCAATATTATAAAATAATATAGTAATGCTATGATTTTTACATTTTTGCTACGTAGTCATTTAAAGCGGAATATCTAAATGTATTAGGTATATTATTGCACCTTCCTACAATAATACATACGAACTAGGATTAATTACTTAGGTACAATAAATTAAGTAAATATGTCAGTAGTAGGTAAATGGCAAAAATGTGTTTTTACTTTTTTGTAGACTGTACCTGCCTATAGTATCATTTATAAATACAACACAGAATACTGCTTATCTACGTAACACACTTATAAAAAGTTATGTTACTAAATACTGTCTAACTAGTTAATTTCATAACAGTTTCAAGGTCAAAAGCAGCTTTTGATACTTGTTTGGCACACTTGCATTCTGCTTTATAAAAACTTGCTACCGTTTAGAGTGTCGTATAAAAAGTTGATGTTTGATTACAAACTGGTTACGAGTTTTTGTTGTCGTCACAATACGCGCCTCCGAGCGATTATGACAGAATTATGTCAGCAGACAAGTGGAAATTGTAAACAATGTGGCAAGTAGTGCCATCTATGTTTCGTATGTTCCAACGCGTTTGGCGCACGCGGTATTCCAGCGTGCCTGTCACGTGCATTTATGTCTGCTGCTTTACCCACGTAATCTATTCTAACCAATCAGCGGCCTTGCTGCTTCACCGACCGGCACTCCCGCCAATCTGATATCTCTTAGCGCTGTCGCACACATTTTTCAGTAATCTGAAATACGGGCGTTTCATTTTTCAATTATTTTATTTTCCAAAAAATGGAATTCCACATAAATACTTGTTTTCATGAATTATAAAAAATTGAGGTTATTAAACTGTAAGAAATGATACTAGAGTCTGGATCTAGAAACCAGAACTTCAAGATTATGCGGACAGAAGCATTGATTTCTATACATTTCTAATTATAATAAAAGAATAAGATATTTATTACCAACAACAATATAATTATGATATAATAACTACAATACAATCTAAATTTTGAAGACATATTGTCGGAATTTTCTATAATAATAATTAAGATTTCAGATCCTTAATTCAGTTCATTAATTAAGGGCCTTAATTCAGATCGACGTGAGACTGCCGGCATAATATATTAGAAGCCGGCATTAAACGATCTCAGCACCATAGATTTAGCACCAGCGCAGCGCGCACGTGACAAAACATTCAAGAAACGTAAATAATATTTTATTTAGGTTATTTCAATGTGGATATTTAGTTAATCGTGTTATTTTAGTTATTGTGTAAAAAGTTGAAAATAATGAGTAGGGGTGGTAAGTTTATCTTGATTTTTAAAATAATTATGATAAATTTTAAATTATTTCAGACGCAGCTAGCGCCACTAAATGTAGTGGATTGACTTGGTACTTTTTAGACTGTAAATCATGAGGTGTGCATATTTGTGCAGTAAATCTTAAATAGATGGCGCTGATACGTTCAGATAAAAAGTTTAATATTATTTTGTGAGATGATGATAAATAAAATGATGACTTTAAAAAAAAGTTACAAAAAATTATGTATAGTAATTATTATTAGGTGCCTATATGTACTCTTTACTTACAATATAATTATTTAATTTTCATCTTATATAGGTATCACAGGGCTTAAGATTTATGTTTACATTAATATCAAGTTGAAAGTGATTATAAGTATTTCTTTTTTTTTACTTTTATTTTTATTATTTTTTAACATTTTTTGTACATTTATTTACAGATTTCCTAAGTCACGGGGCTAGTTTCAACAAAAAATACGGTCAGTAGAAAAAAAGCTTACATCTAATAAAGTTAACTCTAATCCTTTTTCATCAATTTTCATTTTACTAAAACTTTAATAATTACTCTTCCTCTACTTCTAAGTACTTATATATTTCATTTGATATTATTATGATTTAGGTCAACTTTTATTATAATAAGTCTTTTACTTTCTTTAAAAAGCCCTACGTCATCTTAAACCTATATACCTAAGTACTTAATGCTTTTTCTAATGTATATTTTTGTCTCTCGATGTTTACTTATTAAGCTAAACGCACGTAATAGTACTGCTATAATTCTTAATATTTTAGAATTAATGTTGATAATTATCTATGACTTTCCTATTATTAGACTATTTATAGTACAAAAAACCGCCTGATTTTTGTTTACATTTTAATGTGTGTTATTTGCCTGTTATTTTCTGTAAATATTTTTTAAATGGCAATGCGAATTTTATTTTATAGATAGCCGCACTCTAGTGAGTGAATTTCGAACTAATTCGACAAATATATTTCATTTTAGTTTCATCGTTAAACCAGAGATGGCGCTATATTGGTTATAAAACTGCAGTTTAAAACAATATTCTTATTTATTTTAGAGCACTTTCTATTGCCTGAACTGAGTTTATTACTTATCGCTGACTCCAGTTTTATAGCAGGTGTTATTTAAATTATGTTATCAAACTGCGTTCCGAGGCATTTTTGCAAAGCTATCCGTGTTTCCCATAAAAAACTACTAGGAGAGAGAAAAAACCCACTTCATTTTGGTTTTATTATGTAAATATTTAAAATTTCCAGTAAAAAAAAATGTTACGCAAATTATTACGTGTACAAAAATAAAACGGCCAGTTAAGAGGAAACACAACGGCCGGTTCTTCCATACAAACGTAGATCCCTGTTTCCTCCCTAGATAATGCCGCTTTACAATTACATATATGCGGAAGCAATTTTTTTCCTGAATATCTATGTATTGCTGTTAATAAATACGTCCCTATTATTTGCTTATTAGTACGCGTAAGTCGTGTAAAATTGTGATGTAAAGTGAAAATAATTATATAGGTACATAATACATATATCACCGACAGATAGATATATATATTATATATAATTTAATTTTGCTTACGTGTAATTACTACAGAAGATTGTCTATTCCTCACCAATAATTTTTTCTATGTCAACTATTTCTATGCTGCTTAGTGCTTATTGTAACCACGCAAATATACGCATAAAAAATAATGGCAAAAATATCGTTTAATATTATTTTTAGAATAGATAGTAGATTTTTGCTGTAATAAATGACATTAACAGGTATAGATAAAATAAAAAAAAATACTTAAATTACTATAGAATTTTTTTTTGTACGATTAGACAACCTAAACTTACCTACATCAAATTATCACAAAATTATAATTAAACAATTATTCAATCAAATATATAATGAGTATTTTTGTATTCTAAATTCTAATCCTAAACTAAATCAAATATATTTTTTACTTTTTACCATTTATAATTTTTTTGTCGCAAGAATAACGAAAAAGCAAAAAAATTTTAATTTTTGTTAAAAAAAATCCTAGAACGAAAAGGTAGAATCATATCCCAAAGATATAGTGACTGTTCTTTTCACACCCGTTATTTATATTGTACTTACACAATTATAATATTATTGTGTAAGTACAATATAAATAAAAATATTATTATAGGTTGGCGATGACCTGCAAATTATAGGTTGGCGCGTAGGCATTTGGCTACAGGGGGCCTATTACAAGCTCTTAATTCCAGCCAATTTACACCATACAACATGGCTGTCTGGAATTTTCGTATTACGATCACATACTAACTGCATGATGACAGCTAGTTAGCGGACACTTGACACTTGACTTGCTTCCGAATGACACTTTCAGACAACCAAACTAGGGTGGATCCATTTTGTATAAATGTCGCTGTAACATGAAAAAGAACAAGGCAGTTTAAGACCGTATTTATTGAATTGCCTGGTACCAGACTGGTATTGTAAAAGATCAAAATACGGCCGCAGAGCGTAGGGCTTCTACGAGAGTGTAGCACGTAGCTAGGGCTACCCTTCGTAGTAATCATAGATTAATAATTGGTCGCTTTGACTAGATACCGTCCAGCGTATTGAAAAATGCGGCAACAAATAATACGCCGAATTCGGCGTACCCGCGCCAGTCGCGCTACAAGCGTAAAGTGAAGTAGACGTCTCGATAATTTGTCAAAGATTTGTGTGAGAGCGAAGCAAAATGCCGATTTGCATTGTCAAACTATGTAAAAATAATACTACATGAAACAAGAAAAATACTGGCATCACATACCATTAGTAAGTATTGTATAAATCTTCTAAAACACAGTCAAATAATATAATCCTAAAATCTCCGATCGGAGTACCGCTTTGTGTTCAATGTTGCCTTGTATTCAAAAATTTTTAACCATATTTAGTATCAGATTACCCGTGTTTGCCACGTCATGTCATGAAACATATTGTTTACGACTTGACAGGCAAATCAAAAATGTTCAAATATTATTTCATGATGCGAAACGGAACGTAAACTTTATGCTTTAGTACAGTTTTCAAATTTAATTATGTGAAAAGGTGAAACGAAACGCAACTCGCCATCTCGGATGGAGGATATTATCAGCTAATGTCTAATTTGTGCGTTATTCCTCTGTTATAATATAATCCGAGTGTAAATTCCGAGTATAATATAACATAATATATAATATAATACCTATATTATGTTGGTATACTCGGAAGTATATTTCGTTCGTATCGACTTCTGCCCGATTCACTCTAGTTAAGGAAAATAGGTGATTGAACTAGAATAAACAACACACTTTTCCAGCGCATTTTGCGTGGCAAATAAAACTTCGAAATTTATATCTCAATATTTGACTGGCTATATTTGACTAGTAGATAGGAGATGACTTTTAAGGCCTTATTAAAATTTTGAATCATGAACGTTTCCTTGATATATATAACATTCTTAGTAAAAATGTTGTCACAGCGGATTTGTTTCATAATATGTACAAAAAGCATAAAAGCGAAAAGAAAATTATACCGAAATATTATAATGAACTTAAAAAAATCTGTTTGACTTTAAACTTCTATTCCCCATCGGCATATAATTACGCAAGGAGTAAATTTGTCATCATCGATGGCGCTCCAGGATTTACTGAAGAAGCGTTTACTTTATTAATAGTTTTAATAAAGTACGCTCCTTCTTAATGTGATAAATGTAATGTTGTTTGCGCGCTAATTTCAGATGAAATGGCCATACGCCAGAAAAGTATGTGGGACCAAAATCAAACTCGTATATTGACATGGGCACTGGTGTAAATGACACTTCTGTGTTAGCTTCAGAGGCATATGTCCTCCTATTAGTTTGTTTAACTGAGCACTGGAAACTGCCTATAGGATACTTTTTACTGCATGGCCTAACAGGGTTCAATATATATATCGACGCTTGAAAGGCAAAACTGCCTAAGCGACATTTATCAAAATGTTCAGGAGAGCTGTTTAAAGCTTTTTTTTGAGAAAAATGCTTATAAAATTGTCAATTCTTATCATACAGAAATAATTGTTAGACCATTGGAATCGTAATCAAATAGGCTATAATATGACATATAAATGATTGACCTAACACTTTTAATTCGTGCTGTTTTGTCGCTTAGGTAAAAATTACACCAAAAAAATTTTCAGGTAAAACTATCTAACCGCCAGAGCTTTCTCAATTACAAACAGGTAGATTCATATAAATACTTCCAAGGTAATGATTAAAAGAAAATTTATCCAAGGTAATGATTAAAATAAATTTCATTCAGGAACAAATGACTATCCACAAAAAAAAAATTGTCAACATGCCTAAACAACTGTCTAAAATAAAAGGGGTAATTTTTTGTCGCTTAGTAGCCAAAATTCTTTAAATAGTACGAATTCACGCACTTCCTAAGCGACAACCAAATTCATCGCAGCGCTATGAGACCCAGACCAATCGACGCAGATTTTTTTTCTGATTACAACGATATATAAAACTCAATTTGGCCCATAGTGTCGCTTAGGCACTTTTGCCTTTCAAGCGTCGATATATATATATAATTATAGTATATATATATATATATAATTATAGTTAATGTTGTGTGACTTGGCCGTTGACAGATGGATTTCTAATTATTGACAGATTTTATAGCTTATTGGATGACCAAAATTTCTGCGTTCTGGTCTTATCCGGAGGTTCTCAAATAGGGGCTTGAGAATGCGACAAAATGGTGCCTGAAAAGGATGGTACGGCAGTGTTTGCTTCGCGCTCGACTTGGCGGGGAAACTGCCGTGCTCCCAGATACTAAAATAAAAACTCTTTTTGAAAATTATGCCTAATAATTATTTAAGATTAAGAAGAAGAACCTTCATAAAAATGATTATGATTTCATGTTAAAGATTTTTTTTATTTATTAATATTGATAAATTACCACACCACAGCGACGAAATATTTTCCCTATTGATCGGGCACTAGTCAAGTAGCTGGCAACACAATTATAGATGCACACTACAATCTTTGCGCATTGTTTTACACACACTACAATAAGAAGTTGCCGCATTCAGGAATCTGTCATTTCTTGACATCGCTCTATCTAGTCGAAGGCGCTGAGACCAATTAATAATCTAAGGTAGTAATATTATTCGTAGTACTGAAACGGCTGACTAAACTGACGGCACATTTTTTAATCGTCAGATAACTTTTGTCTGAGGAATAGATGTGGCTATGAAGGATTTTGTATGAAACAAAATATGTCAACAACGCAAGGCCTGTTTTTCCATACAGAATCATGGGGCGACCTATAATTCCTCAGCACAATGCCGCCTGAGTTACATTTTTTTACTGAAATCTGTGTATTTGTACGTCCCTGTTTTTTCCTTTTTTTGAATAAATTAATTATTCAAGGACGTAAAAATCTAAAAAAATTACCAGACTTTTCGCTGTGTTTAATTAAATCCAGGAAACAAATTTGTCTGCATTATACAATAAAATCAAATCATAACCTATCTCAAGCCTTTTTTTAGTTTATAATGAGAAAATTATCTAAATCTGTTAAGTTTTAGAAGTGGAAACAGCGGCCCCCAAACGTCGATTTCTTGTGCTTTTAATAGGTAATTTCAGTTCATTCTACCATTGTCTCGCGCTAGTGCTGGCTAGCTAGGACACTGCGGGACACCAATATATTTTATTAATACATATTTACAGTAGAACTAAAGTAACCGACATAGCCCGTAGAATCAGTCAGTTGAAGTGGCAATGGGCAGGCCACATCGCTCGGAGAACAGACACCAGATGGGTAAGGAAAGTTCTCGAGTGCCACGGATTGGAAGACGCAGCGTAGGGCGGCCCCCCACAAGATGGACGATCTGGTCCGAGCCGCGGGTAGCTGTTGGATGCAGACAGCGCACGACCGGTCGTTGTGGAAGTCCTTGGGAGAGGCCCATGTTCAGCAGTGGACGTCTTCAGGCTGATGATGATGATGATGAATACATATTCTGTATATCTCTCAACCGAGGAGTTTCCTCTTAAATACGAGAATTGGGGCTCCGATTTACATTATATCTGTACATTTTGTAACTTGTATTTTGTTAAAAGTTACAAAGTGGTCCGATGGCGGACAATATTAATTTAACGTAAAGCGATTAAGTATGTAAGCGTACAACTTTCCGCATCACTTCAATGGGTTCCGTGGTGGACGAGTATAAGTTTAGCTTTGTTCTAACTACCAACTTTATGGGTTTCATAGTTTTATTTTCACTTGGCTTCGACAGGGTGAAATTCGACCATAATTCGTATTAAAATTTTCAAGCAATTTTCTATTTCCTGCCTTTACGACTCGCAATTAAACTCTAACTCATATGTGTAGGAACTTTATACCCCTCCGTCCGCGTAATGTTAAAAAGGACACGATTGTTTTGCTTGACGTATTAACTTTGATATTTATCGTTTTTTTTCCATACCTCCACCATATTTTTCATCAATATGAGAAACTAAAGGATCTATTTTTAACACCCGACGAAAACAGAGTGTTACAAGTTTGACGTATGTGTGTCTGTGGCATCGTAGCTCCCAAGCGGAAGAACCGATTTTGATTGAGTTTTTATAATAAAACCTGACATGATCGCGAGTGTTGTTAGCTAAAACTTTTCATTAACAATAATTACGTGTCCCATACAAATAACAAGGTTAAATTCTGCCCACGTTATATCACGTGGCATATAATGGCATATATGCCAATAGAGCTACATTTGTTTAATAACGAACTTTTTTCTGCGTTGCGCATTCTAAAGTACAAATAAATTATTAATCTCCTATAATTGCTTTTATATGGAAAAGACAGACGATGTATGAACGTAGACTCCCGAAGGACATTATTAAAAAATATGTAACGTAGAGCAGCGGCGAATGGTGATTACTCCACAAAGGGAGGCCAATATGCTCCTTATATTATCATCTATACTTAATATTATAAAGCGATAGAGTTTGTTTGTTTCTTTAAATGCGCTAATCGCAGGAACTACTGGTCCGATTTAAAAAAATCTTTTTTTGTTGGATAGTCCATTTATAGAGGAGAAGGCTTTAGGCTATATAACATTAAGCTGCGACCAATAGGAGCGAAGCGTCAGTGAGAAATGTTGCAAAAACGGGGAAAATTAATTACATTTTGGGACTTTCATTGCGTGCGCTGCATAAACGGCTTAAGTTACTCAAAAATTACGCGAACGAAACAGCTAGTATATTATATTCATGCAGTCATATTAACAGCCTCATAATCCTTATTATTATTATTAGTATATCTATGGACGCTTCTATGGACGCTTCACACCACGTCAATCTGGCCCTGTGCTAAGTATCCGAAGAACTTGTGTTACAGGTACCAGACAACGGAAATATATTTAATACTTTTATACTATACACATATTTAAGATTTTTATTATATTATACACAAATTTAATACACATCCATGACCCAGGAACATTGAAAACTTTTTGTTCCCTCGGCGGGATTCGAACCCGCGACCTTTCGTTCGAGCGCCAACGCGCTCAACCAACTGCGCTACGGAGGTCGTCAGTATCCTTATCATTTAAATATAAATCTATCATAATACATTCTTCCATTTAAACATTAATAATTACAATATCTATGGACGTTCTACACCACGTCTTTCTAGCCCTGTGCTAAGTATCCGAAGAACATGTGTTGCTGGTACCAAACAACGGAAATATATTTAGGATTTATATTTAATACTTTTATACTATACTTACACATATTTAAGATTTTTATTATATTAAAACACAAATTTAATACACATCCGTGACCCAGGAACACAGAAAACTTTTTGTTTCCTCGCCGGTACTCGACGCCGCGACCTCCCGATCGAGCACCACCGCGCTCAACCACTGCGCTACAGAGGTTTGTTTGCTACGCAGTTTGGTGGGCTTCATGATTTAAATGTAACTTTGGAAAAATAAAGACTTTTTATTAGAAAAAAAAGGTTGGCATAATTTATAATGGTGGGAGGTGATATTCTTTTCACCCTCAGTAAACACGAACTGATCTAAAGCGAAGCCGCTAACATATAAGTGGGTAATAATATTAAACCCCAATGCGGCTTCAAGATACGATTAGTGTACCTACCTACGTCATCAGCTCTAACATACATACAACATACGTGACGAATTTTCAAGAGAATGTATACAAGTTGGGCCATTTTGAGACCGTTATTACTTACGAAGTTCGATAGCAAAGATGTTTGGGATTTGGCAAAAAACCTTATAAGAATGGTATCTATTTCGTCACATGATTAATGCATTGTAATAAAATTCTAAATTCGTTATCGTTTCGCTATAGTATTCTGAGAACAAAGGCTAAATGTTATGTAGTTAGAAAAACAGCAAAATAATTCACTATTAATCCACTAAATGCTTGAAAATTCCGGAGTTACATCAAAAAATAATTTACCTATTTTATTATAATATAATATAGAACAGAATAATATCATCCAAACGTTGGGACCATGGGACCATCATTCAATCCAATCTGTCCCATCAGGCGATCCACCTTTCGCCCTCCATAAAACTCAAAGTTGGCCCACCATCAGGCGATCTACCTTTACGCCATCCGCAAAACTTAAAGTTTGCCCACCATACGATCGATGGAACGGAAAATTCCGTGCAAACCGTGCAAGTTTGGGGGTAGGTCCACGTGCTAGGCGCACGTGTACCTGCATCGTGCGGATCACGGAGCGCGCCACGTGCGGGCGCCGCTCGACTCAAACACACCTCGCACTGCTCGAACACCGGTCGTGTCGCGGCAATAACGAGCAACATTGAGCGGCAATAACAAGCAACATTGAGCAAACAGGATCGCGATGGTGGCCGCGCCGTCTGGACCGCCACGGGTATATCGATATGGGTATCGATTCGACTGGGTCGGCTGACCGATGCTTTCTACCGCCGCCGCCCAAGTTTTCGAAAGGTACTGTTTTTTTTACTAGATTTGTAAAAAATGTTTTTTGTTTTTTTTATCGATAGGATCGTGTAACTAAAGTGTATAAGTGCTTATCTAAATGAAATTAAGAACTTGCAAAATATAGTCGAGTTCACCGAGCATGTAAACAAACATTCAGGGGATCGCAACCGTTGGATCCGATTGAAAAAATTAAATTTTGCCACTTGGCAATTAAATAACAATTCTGGCAAATGTACTTAAAAATATACTGATGGGTTTCGTTTCGAATCTAAAGTTTACGATTTCAGATAATCCAACCAATTGAAATTTCTGCTTAGTTTCAAACGACACGTGTAGAAATGATTCATTTTGTCAGCATTTTGACAGATGTTTATGTTTATGTTTACAAAACTAGGTATATTTTGTTGTTATAGTATTAGTAGTGGTACATTTATTGTGGCAAAATATCGTTATGTAAGATTTAATATGATTATCTACCAAATCCTTACTAATATAATAAATGCGAAAGTAGCTCTGTCTGTCTGTCTGTTACGCTTTCCCGCTTAAACCTCTCAACCGATTTTGATGAAATTTGGCACAGACAATCTTTAGACCCTGAGATACGACCTTTTATTGCGAAAAACAGGAATGAAGAGGTTGAAATAGACGTTGAAAGTTTGTATGGGATTTCTTTAATTTTAAAAGATAAAACCATGAAACTTTATATTTAAGCATTTGATAAGAAATAATTAAACATTTGTTCAAGCGTTTTTGAAATTTGCACCTGTGAGGGGTGAAATAGGGGTTGAAAGTTTGTATGGAGTTCGTCATTTTTGAAGATAAAAACATTACATTTTGTATTTAGGCACTAAATAAGAAACAAAAAATCGTTTGTTCTAGCATTTTAAAATTATTCTTACCATTGTGGGGGTGAAATAGGGGTTGAAAGTTAGTTTGTATGGGTGTTCGTAATTTTTTTAGATAAAACCAGGAATATTGGTACGTAGGTCTCTTAGGATGTGCAGAGTTTTTCTACAAACGAAATTCCCGAAATTCGAACGGAACGTAACGAATTCGGAACGGGAACTACGAAGCCAAACTTTTTGTATACAAAATCTTAACCACTGAACCTAGGAACATGATATTTAGAATGAATAAAATATTTTTTTATTAGTTAGGTCATGTAAATTAATTTAGTATTATTATGTACTTAATATTTCGGTATCTTTTAGTTCATAGTTCCATCTAATTCTACAAGTCAATCCAGTGACCAACCTCCCCTTGCCCAACAAAAAAGTATAGAGCATGGACTTTTGCCTATCATAATATGATGATATGCGAAGACGATTTTAACGTAATACAACGATGCAAACAGCTCGCTATCCAGTTTTATGTTGATATGTACGTGAAGGTTGAAAGCGAAAGATTGCGATGCATATCTTTTAATCAAACAAAAGTAAGAGCCGAAAATTATATTCATCTCTATGATGCTGTATTGAATGATGCCAACGTGAACCCTAATATTATAAGTAAAATGGTGATTCTGACCTCTTTGGTTGTGTACAGTTCCCGAACTCACTCAAGACGCATTTGCCTATGTGCGTACGTATGGTCGACCTAGTTGACGAATTTATGCCATTTCAAAGCGCCAACGATAGGCACGACGTCATTGTCAGACTGTTTAGCTTAACAGTTAAAAAGCTTATGACTGTAATAACTAAGGAAGGGTTTTGGAGAAGTGCAATGCTTTATGTATGTATTCCATTGAGTGGCAGAAGCGAGGGCTCTCACATGCCCACATTTTGCTTTGGTTAAAAGATAAATTGCGACCTGACCAAATCGATAGAATTATAAGCGCTGAAATACCAGATCCTAACAATGACAAGGCACTTTACGATATTGTTATGAAAAACACGATCCACGGTCCATGCGGGGCTGAAAACCCGCTGTGCCTGTGCGTAAAAGACCGTAAATGCACAAAAAAAATTCCTCGCAACCTACTAAAAGTACTAAAAGAAACTCTCCATAATGAGAACGGCTACCCGATGTTGTCGTAGAAGAGCACCAGAAGACGGAGGCCGGACGGCATCTGTTAAACTCCGAAATTGTTGTCAAGTTTCTGTACCCAATAGTTTTTTTTTAATATTTTTGTACACAACGTGACGCTGGCCCCTGTAAGTGTCTCTTGGACATAAGAGACCAATAAATTTTCCCCTAGGTACTTTCTGCGACTCAATGTAATACATAGGCACCTTATACCTACTGTAAATAGATATTTTTTAATTTTTAAATAATATTCAAATTAAAAGTACGCAGACGAAGTCGCGGGTACCAGCTAGTACTAATATAAGTGTAGTCAAATCGTAAAAATTTTGTCGGTAAGTATAAAAACTACAGTGTCACGTCTCACTCAAACTATTATGTACAAATAGAGGTAACCTATTACGTAAATAGAGGTATGTTATAGTTTGTAAGGGGGTAGGCCAGTTTCCCTCCCAAATGGGTACCTACCCATGTGGGAAACAGGAACACTTCTTAGTTCTTCCTCCTTGTAAGTGTCGTTGCTCAAGATAGATCAATCACCGGGCCCTTACACAAGATGCCATCGCTAATTATCGCTTACAAAGTTCGATTACAAAATGTATGGGATTTGACATAAGGTACGCTAAATGACATACCAAATCGCGATCATTTAGCGTAGCTTATGTCAAATCCAACACATTTTGTTATCGAACTTTGTAAGCGACAATTAGCGATGGCATCTTGAGTAGGCCCCCTGCAAGCCAATCGTGCTATTGTACAACGTTTCATTTGAGGTTCAACTTAGTTTCGTTTGTGTTTCAATCCAGCTGAACATTTTTGGTCCTTTACACAATTTAGATTCAAAAACTTAACTTATATACGATCACTTTGTTCCAAACGTTCGAGCAGCGTGCGAGTTCAACTAGCTCCGTATGAACTTTTTGTTTGACAGCGTTTGAGTTACAACTACGGTCCAGCTTCGTCTCACCTAGATGTCAAAAGGATAGCGCGATACCGAATACGTCATAAAGTCGAGTAACGTTCACGTTTCGGTTGCGTTTCAGCTAAAGTTTTTTAGCGCGATTGCCCTGCATCCTTTCATCCTTCAAACACCATACTTTTTAAAACCAACTATAAATGCATAATCGATGATTGGTATAAATTAATGATTGCTCTTCACGCGATTTACATTATACATACAATACACGAGTATTCAATGATAAAAATTATGTGTACGAAAAAAAATCGGTTGTCGGAATGAAACAGAGTCGGGGAAATTGGGTGTAGGTACATGTTTTCTTATAATTTTATCTACAAAGGATTATTTATACACATTGTTTGTGTAGACGCTAACCAACAAAAGTAGGTATATAATTTAAGAAAATACTATCAAATATATGATAGGTAAGAAGCTTATTATATGCATTATTACTCTATCTATAGTTCAGATTCTACACAAATATTATAAAGAGGAATATAATTTGAGGATAAGTACATTTAATGTTAGTTGCATTGTATAGGTTATAAAATTACTGTACTGGGGAAGCACATAATATACTACTTTTCACCGTGGTAAACCGTAAAATGTACGGTTTTTTTTAGCCCACATAGTCGCGGGCACCATCTTCTCTTCTTCTTTTATAGAAAAATGGTGTTCGTTAGTCTCGCTAAAACTCAAGAACGGATAAACCGATTTGGCTATTTTTGGTCTTGAAATATTCGTGGAAATCCAGGGAATGTTTAAAAGGTTTTTTTTATCTCACCGAAGTGGGCACGGGTCAGCTAGTATTTTATAGAAAAATGAATTGGTGTTCGTTAGCCTCGCTAAAACTCGAGAACGACTGAACCGATTCGGCTATTTTTAGTCTTGAAATATTTGTGGAAGTCCGGGGAATGTTTAAATTTACAGGTTTCTTATGCTAACGAAGTGGCCACGGGTCAGCTAGTCTACAATACAAATGTATTAAAAACACGAATCCCTACCTATTTAAATGATGGATAATAACTGACGATGACACTCGTAATAATAACTACCTTTAATGAGATCGTTACGTTCTTTATACGTTGTATATGCAAAACAAGTTGAAAATGTACAGTGTCGCAGTTTACATACCTACATAATAACATCATTTTGAATGTGTCCACTACTGGATACAGCAGGCCTACTCTCGACTGGGGTTACCACATGTAAATAGAGGGATGCCTGTACATTGTACCTAATGTGCCTGATTTTTCAGAAAAATGCCTGTCTAAAGCAAAACGTTGTAGGTAATAACTAATAAGTAAAAGAATTTGAGAAATAAAGTAATATTATTATTATAATAAAAAAAAAAGATTAGAATTTTTGTATGTAACGACTTAACTCAAAAAGTACTGGACCGATTTTAAAAATTCTTTTTTCATTCGAAAGCTACATAATCACTGAGTAGCATAGGCTATATAAAAATCAATTGCTGTTCGTTAGTATCGCTAAAACCCGAGGTCAGCTAGTATATTATGTATTATATAAGTATTATAACATAATGTTAGTTTATTAATTACTTTTTTACATAGGCCTCAGCCTCGAATTTTGCGGGCAGCGGGGCGGGAGCGGTGGCGGCGCGGGAGCGGCAGGATCTTTTGCTTAAAAAGTTAAAATCAAATGGACCGGTTCTCGAAAACAGCGGCGCGGGTGCACCACCGCACCCGCGCCGCCGCCGTTCCCGCCCCGCTGCCCGCAAAATTCGAGGCCTTAAAGACCTCATTGATAAAAGAGGTAATAGTTAATTGCTTCTCGTTACAACTTTGTCTCGAATCGATCGAATTTGCCTAGAATCACTAAATTTTGACTACCCGTGTATATGAACGTGGTACAATAGTTACCATATTACAAAGGTACAAGGATTCTCGTTATAAAGTATGATGTGACACAGCGAATAAGAATAAATCGGCATTTACATAAGCACATTCAAACAGTACTTATACTAGTAAATGTTTGTGTTTGCGATTTTTTCGACGGGAACGCTTGGAGAAAAAAAAACTATTTAATAATATTTCTTTGAACGCGTTAGGGAGTGTTTCACCCAGCAATGTTAAAGTTAATCCTTCGTTAAACATCATGTTGTTCCTCTCCTAATAATGAGTGAGAAGGCATGGTATTTTAACAAGCCGTTAACACTAACATGCGTTGGTGAAATCGGGACTTAATATCAGGAACTACTGGTACGATTTTAAATATTCAAGTGTTGGATAGCCCGTTTATTGAGAAAGGCTATAGGCTTGTATTATTATATCACAGTGCAATGCACAAATAAAATCGTAGGACCAATGAAAAAAAAAAAAAAAGAAAGGGTTTACAGATGAAACAGTGAGCACACCTACTTGTTATAATAATCATCATTAGTTTATTCACCCCCGAAGGAATATTATAAGTTAGACATGTATGTGTGTGTCTGGATGTAGCTCCCAATCGGATGAACCGATTACGATCTACTTT
Source organism: Celastrina argiolus (assembly GCA_905187575.2). Lineage (NCBI taxonomy): Eukaryota > Metazoa > Arthropoda > Insecta > Lepidoptera > Lycaenidae > Celastrina > Celastrina argiolus. Next base: position 20,534,304 of record LR994583.1, read on the forward strand.
TAATGTTATCGATCACATCGCGGCTGTCCTTTATAATAATTATTCAGTTTGCTAACTGACTAAAAGCCAGGAGTTAATCAATCATTTATATTACCGTGTTATACATACAAATTATAAATTAATATTCAAGACTGTCTCAATAGTCAATACCCGATGATTACTTTTTGAATTATTGAAATCGGACATTCCATTCAAAATATATCATGAAATTAAAATAAAAAAAAATACATGCCGGCGGCGGCCGCCACGCAGCGCATCGAGTAATTATGAACTAGGTAGCGGTGCGGCTAAAACTCGAGAACGGCTGAACCGATACGGCTATTTTTAGTCTTAAAATGTTTGTGGCAGTCCCGGGAAGGTTGATACGGTCCATCACAAACTCTTTCTATGCTCAACGAAGTTGGCACGGGTCAGCTAGTATTAAATATAATTGAAGACTATGAAGGTGATAGGTCGAAAAAAACATTTTACCCATAAAATAAACAGTCGTCTTTTTAAACATTTTATGATAAAATTATGTAGTTACTGCATTGTAGTTTAACGTATTAAGTAAATTGATTCTAGAGACGGATCTTTAGATTAATGTACCTAATACCATAGACCAATTATATAATTGGTCCATGCTAATACTTTACGACGTATGTTTAAGTGACAGTTTGAACTCAATTTTCTCAAAATCATAATTTTGCTAAATATCACCTTCATCCGTTCATGTCTTAAATTGTAAATTAAGTACTAACTATATTACCATAAAATAAGTTGATATTGTTAGCACTCTACTAAAACTATTATTGACTACTGAGGGTCTGAAATAAACGTATTTTGTTTATTTAATTAACTAATAAAGGTACTGCGGATTCCTTTCACTAACTTTTGAATTTTCTCCGACAGTCCTGACGAAGTTTTCTACACCCACTGAGAAATCCTAACAGTGTTTATGTTTATGTAAGAGTTATATAATTATGCTATATACGAATTTTAATTACAGTAAGCGTGAAATAGTTAAATGCGATTTGTATGGCTTTAGCTATTTTTGCCACTAGAAGTTACATTATGTTGCCATATAAATCGCAAAGAAGAGCACTTAGTACAACGAAAATATCTGGGATCGAACCTGTAACCCCTTCAGTGCAAGCCAAGCGATCTATCATAACGTAGTAAAGTACTAAAATTTAAACATACATTTGTAAAATCGCCATCTATGATCGAGCATATGAACTTCGAATATAAAATTTTACCATGTTACATTAATATTTATTTTAAAAATGTAACTGTTAATTCAATATTTCTGGTATTATTTTGATGTATATGTATATAATGATATTTTATATCATTGTTTTATATAATTTGAGTATTTGTATAATAATTATTAAAGCTACAATTCGTATGGCATCGAAACAGCGCCTCTAGTAGCAATAATATTATAAAATGTTAGTAATTTATGAAAAGTGCAAGTTTTTATTATTGCCACTAGAGGCGCTGTTTCGATGCCATACGAATTGTAGCTTTAATAATTGAATCGGTCATTTCAAAAACCACAAACAAGTCTAAATCATTTGAAGGATAAATAATTTTTTCTTAATTTTTCCAACAAATTTTTTGTAAATTATAAAATAGTTTTTAATTACAATAATATTAACTAGAGATTTAACGGATATTCGGTAACTATATTAGTACAGTATCCGGCCGGATACCGGATAGTAAAATTTTAAAAATCTTATTATTTTATATAGGCAAATCATACTCCAATAGGTTGTGGACACCGTTTATTTTTATAACCGCACATCAAAAATGTTTGTTTATAAACAAGTGGCAAATTGTGATGAATAAATACCAAATTTTACGCGATAACACTCGAACGCCCCCGAGTCGACCCGATCTCCGGTTACATTACATGCGACCCGAATGCGCCTGAATATTTCCGATCTCGTTCACCGCGCCAATATTCAAATCAAACTTATTATTATAACGAGTGTAAAAAGAGCAGTCACTATAACTTTGGGATATGATTAAACTACCTTTTCTCATTCAATTTTTTTTTGCCTTATTGTTATTTTTGCGACAAAAAAATAAGAAGTTAAAAAAAAAAAGTAGTTTTTGACAAAAAAAAATATTTTCCAAAATGAGGAAAGGTAGTAAGTGTCTCAAAGTTATAGTTGCTCTTTTTACACACTGTAAATTATCAAAAGGCCGGATATCCGGCAGCCGGATATCCAGCGCTCCGGCCTAGTAGCTTGCCGAATATCCGGTATCCGGTATCCGGCCAAACTACTATCCGTTTCATCTCTAATATTAACCGAACTTAGAAAAATGTTCTTTATAGCAAGAACATAATATTCTACTTCTTTTTTTTTAAGTAATTAATTTTTATTTTTTTAAAGATCAGAAGACTAACTTATCATTGAATAGGTTGATTTAATCCCACATCACAGCGCCGTTTTTAAGGCGCTTAATTCTACGTGAATGTATATATACTCTAAACGGATTTCTAGAACAAATCAAGTCCATCTAGGAAGTGTTAAAATCATCATGGCAGGAAAAATTATGTTATATTGTGTTCCCTACACACTCGCGCGTCGTAGTAGATTATATTATTATCCGTAGATGCAGATATATTTTAAAACGAAACTATATAACTTTGGGTCCATGGTATCCCAGTTGAAAGACTTATCTAAAAGACTCATGAAATGACGAATCAGTTTGGCGATTCACCGAGGTATACTGCTAGTCTTTTAGGTAGGTACATTACCAGCAACCTCAGATTTAGATTTGGTTTTTACAAAGTTTACTGTATTCCTTGTTTAGTTTATAGTTTATTGTAATTCTTGAAAAACTTAATTTATAATTTATGACCAATTTAAAAGTGTTTAATAATAAAGTTCAGCTAACTATATTTTTTTATGTGTGTATTAAGTGTAATGCCCAAACCTATTGAATAAATATTTTTCTTATACAAAATCTGCCGAAGTCACATATATATTCCTTAAATAAAAGTTATCTGACGATTGAAAAATCAACTCTTGTTCGAATAAAAATCTAAATATATTATATCTAGCAATATCCCGCGAAAAATGATAACCTGATAAAATAAAGTAACGCCTGATTCCATTAACTATTAACTATTTTAATTTTACAATGGTTTCATATTTTTTTACCTAAATGAAGATTATGGTATTTTTTTTTTGCTAAGAGATTTCAGCTTGGATGCCTCTTCACAAGGTCTTATTTTAAATACAAAGTCATAATCTCATAACCTTTGAAATATTAAACAATTGATAACCATTTTTAACCCCCGCAAAACTAATAAGTTTGACATGTCTCTGTAAATGTGTATGTGTCTGTGGCATCTTAGCTCCCAAACGGATGATCCGATTTTAAGGCGGGTTTTTTTGTTTAAAAGGTATATCAGCCGAGAGTGTTATTAGCTATGCTTAGAGGAAATCGGTTCAGGTCTTCAAGGTTTTTCAAGCTCGTTTGTTAGGTGTGATTAGAATGCAACACGCTAAGTTTTTTAATTTTCAATTGGAAGTGGATTAAACGTTGTACCCATTCTTGGCCTTTTCCTGAAATATCAGTCAATCTGGGCTTATCAAAATATTTCGACTGTACTACTCGTACACTAGCGCGTACGTTGTACAAAATCACATGCAGTGTGCGATGACCATTATTTTTTTCGGCGCTGTAACGATTGGACGTTTGATTTTGAATTGTCAATTTTATTATCTTCTCGTAATATTCAGTGATAATAATTTAATTATGTCGCTTAACGGCAACGGGGTACAAAACGGCAACGGGGTACAAAATGGCAACGGGGTACAAAATAGCAACGGGGTAAATGGCAACGGGGTACAAAACAGCAACGGGGTAAATGGCAACGAGGTACAAAACAGCAACGGGGTAAATGGCAACGGGGTACAAAACAGCAACGGGGTAAATGGCAACGAGGTACAAAACAGCAACGGGGTAAATGGCAACGGGGTACACCACATGAATGAGGCAAACGGCATCGGGCCTAATATTATAAATCGCAGAGACTGTAAGTGCTTGCGTTTTTTTTTTTTACTTTTTTTTAATATGATAGCATTTTCCGTGTGTGCAATAGGAATATAATTGTTATGGATTTTATTTCATGAATAAATTAAATTGAATAATAATAAGAATGTTACATTTCTTTATCACGAGTATAATGTGTTGTTCCAAAGTCTGACACCCCAGTGTCCACCAGGTACTGTAATTGACGTTTAGAGCTAAATATAGCCTGTGATATTATCTAGAATGAATATGAACAAGTAAACCGTTTAAGGTATTAATTGCTATGAAATTACTGGAATGCCTGGTTTAATTAAATGCATGGTGCAAAAATTAATGCGTGTTCATACATGTTAATGATTTTTAACTAAATGCGCTCTGAAAATTGTTCATTTATTATCACAAAGAAACATAATATATTAGAGGTAAAAACACTCAATAAGTCATTCTAATAATTGAAGACATGAATGGATGAAGGTGATATGTAGAAAAAAAATCACCTAGAAAATTGGGTTAAACTGTCAATTTTAGGATATGTAGTCACGTATTAAGTACATTGATTCTAGAGACGATCTTTAGATTGACTAACTTAATAAGTAACGAATTTTCTTAAATATATTTTTTTATACATATCACCTTCATCCATTCGTGTTTTCCATTTGTAGACGAATTAAATAAAATTTCTGATCAACGTCATGACTCATAATTAGGGACGTTAGGGATATCTGTAACCGTAACCGAAACTATCGAATATGCGATACAAAAAGATATAGAAATAAAAGTGTGTCACTGTAAAAGGGTAACCAAAATTTTAATATCCGTAACCGAAATTATCCGAAACAAATGGATAATCCGAAATAATTTTAATATCCATATCCAAATCCGTATATGCCTGCTCATAATCAACCACCTCTCGACCACTTAGCCATACATCTCCCCACCACTTAGATATCAATCTATCATTTATACGAAGAGGATTAGACTAAAATCATGCATGAACGTATTCTTTTAAATAGCTAAACACTCTAGATTTTCCTGATTTAATGCAAAAATCTATAATTAGCATGTAATTTTCTCTAAACAAATTAAATAAACGTGGATCGTGTTATAGAAGGTCGATGTTACTGCACATGCCTTTATTTACGTCATAGACCATAGTGCGCTTATTAGCGCTATAATATAACGGTTTTCAATGTGTTTTCAATGTGTTTTCAATGTGTTTTCAATGGTTTTCAATGGTGGTGAAGTAAGGGTGCATAGATCATGAATTTTGGGTCTACATGAGATCTGACCACTTTTTGATAGTTTTTGATTAAGGTGTAGTGTAGAGCTTGGCTTTATACGATATCTGATAACTTTTTCAGAGGGTAAGCTATGTAGGCTCGTCTTGGCAACATTTTTACATGAAAATGTTTTTGGTGGGTAGAGTTTACTGTGAAAGTACCAGCGCTTAAACAGTTATTTTTTCAGCCATATCGGTAAAGCCGTTCTTGAGTTATAAATAGTGTAACTAACACGACTTTCTTTTATATATACAGAGATATATATCTATTAAATTAGAAAAAACAAATCACCATTCAATGCGACTTGCCGCTGTTACTTTGAATGGCGATCTATCCTTTACTTAGATTATTTAGACAAACATATTATAGACCAACAAGTTATTGAATCGCGCCATTAATATCATGTAAATATTTAGTTACAGTAGTATATTGTGTTACATCTAACATCTCACCTATAAGAATCTTGAAATCACATTGGCGCATAGTCGAATCTATATCACAATTTTCATCTCAATATGGATCCATCTTGTTCGCCAAAGGTACTAATTTTTGTTTGGATTTTGCGCCGCAGCGAGTGCAGACGATGATCGTTTCCACGCCGGAGCGGCCCGGCCGCGCCGACTATTGTAATTCGTACAAATTACATATTCTTAGTGCAACGACACCAGAAGATCTTCAGCGTGTAGTAACATACTATCTAGTAGTCCCGTTCGCGTAATAGATACAAAATGTCATTAGGCGTGTTGATAGTAAGAATTTTCAGCATTTTTATAGGGAAAAAAACGCCACAAGAACCGTTAGTTCCGTCGCGGCGCCCATGTCTACTTCGCACCCAGCGAATATAATGGCAATTTTACCATCGCTTACTGCATCTAATTTGAACACGACATCTCATGATACCAAGAGAGAAATATCGGATATTTCCGTCCACTTGCCAATACAGCAAGCGGAAGGATCTGACACATCCGATTTAATGAAAGAACGTGTCTAAGTCAATAGATTAGTACCTAATAATAGCGCGGGTAACATAGACTTTATAATACGTTGCAGGGTTAAAGTTAAAACAGTTCCAAAGGATTGGATTCACCTTTTCTTATCTTTTGTGTAATACCTTACGTGGTAATATATTTTTATTTCTGTTTGCCTTTCGACTCCTTTGGGGTGCCCCTGGGTGACGGTGGATGCTGTCAACCAAGAGATCCGTCGCCTCATTTAGTCTTAAAAAGTCGAACCGTTTTATGTAGACAGATTTTTTTCATTTTGAATGAGGATATATTTTTTCTCACGCTCTTAATAAGAAGTACAAAAAGTTGAATTTTTTCAAAACGTTAATCTAGGTATTTGAATCTGACAATAGCAGCTTGTTAGAAGTGAATAATTTATTACTGAGATGTCCTATTTAATATTCATTTAATACCTATTATGAATTAAGTGTTTCTTACGTTTTTTCTTTCTTTCAAAAATGTATTTTTTGAGTGTCATACCTGTAAAGTAACATGAACCAAGTATTTTTTTTCTATTTTGACAAAGTAGGTACTTAGGTATTCTTTTTTTTTTGACCTATTTATTTACTTAAAATATTATGTTAAATATTTATGCCCTTTTTTGTTGTCTAGCTGTAGTTTCCCTAAATAAATAAAATAAAATTAATAATATAATATACTACTTATAATAATATAACTATTATCATTCCTCAACATTGTTTTTAATCCAAAAAGCAGCTTATCTTACTTAAATATTTAATTTTTCCTCTGATGTTGAATGAAACTTCGAGCCTTTCCCGCTAGATGGCGCTTGTACGACATTTTACAACTTGCATATTTTATTTGCAATATTCTCTGTGCTATTTGGTCGCTACTGTGTTCCGGGTTAATTTACATACAAATTTTTACTCAAGGATCATAGAGTAAAGGTTAAACTAGAAAGCTAGACACTAGTGAGTTTAAAGCGAAAAGATCAACTAAGGCTATTAAGGAAAAAGTTACTTTCGACTGAGAAATGTAATTTTAGTGTTCCGTAGTAGATGTTGTTATGAACCCCCATACCCCTGCTAACTTTTGCAAGTATGAAAATACTTTATGAAATTTAGTAAACTTGTAGAATTTATGTTTGCAAGCCTAATAGTAAAAAAAAAACATGTTTAGGAGCGGTTACATATGAAATGGGATGATTTATTCATTTTAAAATAATTATATAAATTGAAACATTTTGAACTTTGTGACGAATTGGCGCAAAAAGTACTGGACCTATTTTTTTGTCACCATTTAAATGCTACATTATTATTGATTAATATAGGCTATTTTAATTGCAAGAAATAATCATATCTACTAAAATTACAATAATGTTACCCAAGGTGTAAAAAAAACCTAAAAGATATCTTTCATCGCATTCGATACGAAAAATATTGATAGGCCAAAAAATGTTTGCCAAATGCCAAAATGTTTAAAAAATGTCCACCAGTGTGAAGCCAGGACGGGCGGCTAGTGAACTATTAGAGGTAACTTTAAATGTTGATAGGTCTTGCTAAACGAGCTTCAGCTTCTTACAAAATATTATATTTTAGTAGAATACTAGTATAAATAATATAATAATGCCTCCCACGCCGATTTCGGTGACGCCACACGCCAGCTACGCAGGAGTATTTTATCGTGCTCAAGTGTGTGCGAAATACACACAAGCACTCTTCCTTCACTCTCGCAGCGCAGAGGGACGGATAACCGAATCTGAACCCGAATCCGAACTGGCGGGAGATCAGACGCAGGACCGACTTTTTACATGCTCATCGGATGCATGGATCATCTTTCTTGTCAAACAATCAGGTGATCAGCCTGCATGGTCCTAACCAAACTTGAAAACAAAATTTTTTGTTGTTCCAACGCGGGAATCGAACCCACGACTTCCAGGTTGAAAGCGAAGCTCCGTCACCGTGGTCTAAAACATAATATATAATTCTAATATATGATGCATACTGTACGCAAAAAATGTATCATGTGCTACTAACATTTAATATCAATATTAAATGTTACCAAAAATACGTAATGATCAGCCGTTATTTTACGCCACATTAAACCAGCATAAGTCAGTTTTGGGGTTAAAAAAATAATATTTAAACGCAATTTATGGCAATATTTCACGCAGCCATTTTTAAATCGGTGCAGAGCTTGAAGGAATAGAGAGAAAGCCTGCGCCGAAATATCGTGTTTATCAGGTTGCAGCTGCCAACTTTCAAAACACCACTCAAGTTCTGTGGTCCTGGTACCTTTGTTAATAAACCACGAACAGTATTATGTGGACTCGAGCTCGTATTTTAAAGATTTGTTTACCAGTTGTGTCCGAAACAAATCGTCTAGGCTAACGATGTCTTCGTTTGTGACAAAATTGTATGCTTTTTAAGTAAAAATGTAGATTATAGCTATTAAAACAAATCAATACAAAAAATAAAATTTAAAAAGACTAACCCGACTTCTAAAAAAGGGGTCTTAAAAGGCTGAAACAAGAAAATAATTCAATTTGAAATCGACATATTATGCATAGTTACAAAAATGGTCCAGCCGTGGTCGCACCCGCTCAATAGCGCCCCCAGTGGATTGAATTTTGCAACAGCAGACGAATGTTATGATTTTTATAGCTCTTTTTTTAGATTTGTTTAGCGGGTATACATAAACAAAGTCGCTGTACCATAGTCCGATGGGTCCTAAGTATACTGGGTCAAGTGTATAATATCTAAAAACTTTACAGGAGAGCGTCCGTAAGAAGGAAAGGTTATAATCATTTTGACGTCATCATCATCAGGAAAAAATAACTAATCACACTTAATTACGAATAATGACACCCTTTAACGGTGCCAAATCAAATACTCATTATTTTAATATTTAATAAGATTATGTAGATATACTAGTATGTTAAAATAGATTTTTATTTACAGTGTTATTTTCTTAGGTAATACCGTTTTGTTGTCCTAATTTATTTTCCTTCAAATATTAGTAGTTGACTCACTATACACATGGCTATAAAATAAAACGTGAACAATTTTTGACTGAGTCAAGTGTGTTACAAAGTAGGCAAAATAATTAATATCTATTCTCAGTGTGAAAATATTTTAATTTGGAATTAAAAATACAACAACTTACTTTACACGTGAAAAATAAACGTATTTTATTACGCACTGACATCTTCGAGTACTTAATTTCTAGTTCATCACGTTTATTTTTCAAGATGTCAGTGCGTAATAAAATACTTTTATATAACCAACTTGGTTATATTATAGTATTTTATTACGCACTGACATCTTCGAGTGTTTACCGAGGATCCAATACATTTTCTTATACTTAATTTCTAGTTCATCAAGTTTATTTTTCACGTTTAAAATACTTTTATATAACCACTTGGTTATATAAAAGTATTTTATTTTATTACGTCCTTAAGCCAGTATGGACCTATGGTATCCAGCTCTGGGGCTGTCACAAACATAGAAATATACAAATAATACAAAGATTCCAAAACAAAGTATTTCGAAGTATTGTTAATGCACCGTGGTACATAAGAAACGATGATCTACACAGGGATCTTAAAGTGGAATCTGTCGCTAGCGAAATTAAAAAAATTGCTGAAGCTCACGAAAAACGACTTCATAACCATGTTAACGTCGAAGCTATTCAGCTCTTGGACAATACAGACGTAGTCAGAAGACTAAAAAGGACAAAACCTTTTGAGATATTTTATTAGTGTTAGTGTATAATGTGTACCTAGTGCAGAGAGACTTTAAAAAACACACGAATAGAGTGACTTCCCCTTAATAGAGACAATAAGTAAAGTGCTGATGGACACATTCTTAAATTTGTAAACTTATCAATAATTATCAATTTAAGTTATAAAAAAAATACTCATTAGTCTTAAGGCTAGATTGTAATTTTATGTTGTTACTATACATAAGAAACATCATACAAATCAATAAATTCAAAAAAATAGTTTTGCCGCTACGAGGGAACATACATACATACATACATACATAGACTGCCAAAATCATTACCCTTCCTTTTGACTTGGCCGAAGTCGGGTAAAAATCATGAAGATAGAGTTTCTCAAGTATAATTAAAAGCGAAATAATTCAGAAAGATTATTATTACAAACATATTTTCTGAACTGTTTTCTATTCGGGATTTAAACTACTGCGGGTTTTATTTACTTTTTTTAATTTTATATTTAATTTAAGGACTTTAGCACACATTGTGCGAATCCCATCCCAACACTTAGGAAATTCGAAAACAAAATGTGTTGGATTTGACATAAGTTTTGCTAACCCCCAGTTTGTCATCTATGGACAAGGACCCTACCAATAAAGTAGATTAAAAAAACCCAGTTTCTGAAAGGCCAATCAACCAGTGATCAAATCTCTTGTCAAGTTTAAATTTAGCACTGAATTTGACAATTGACTTGATCACTGATTGGTTGATTTACCTTTTCGATACCGAGGGTAGCTGTCATACGAATTAACCTGTAATTTAGCGAATTTAAGTCAAACTTCATTTGTTTTCGAACTTCATAAGTGATAATAGCGATGGCATTTTAAATCAGGGCCCAGGACTTTACTTTCACTGACACACTTAACAGCGCTCACTCTTTTTTGCTAAGATATATTCTGGTCGATTGCTAACAGTCACCTGCCACGTGACATACTTCTATGATTTGGATGTTCTGGGTAACCCCTTAGTAATAAAAATTACACGTTTATGTTCTGTCCTTGTTTGCCAGGTGAGTTTTATAACGTATCAGACAAGGAGAGAGCATTGTATAGTTAGCAGTGCGTACATACTATTAAGGAATATGTGTACATTTACCCCGTTTTAATAAAATTATTAAGGCAACATAATATTATATTACAAAGTCTGATCAGTCGAAAAACTTAGAACATAATGCATAATGCTCTTGCATCGCCTGCCGTATAGACTGTTATTTAAGGATATTTTCCATCTTTTGAGTTTATTCGTAACAAATGTTAAAAATACATACAGGGTGTAAAAAGAGCAGTCACTATAACTTTGGGATAGGATTATAGGACCTTGACCTCTCAATTTTTATTTAAAAAAAAAAAAATGTTTGCAGTTTATTATTTTATTCGCAAGGCTGAACTGTTTGGAACAACGTTCTGCATTAAATTCTTAAATTTTATAATTTTTACCCTAGTACGTAATGAACGTCTTACGCGTGCTATTGACCGTGGATTTAATTTTTAAAACAGTGGATTAAAAGCAAATGACTAGTAGCAATGGATATATCTCATGCCTGGTTATTACCCCACGAAGTTATAGTGACTGCTCTTTTTACACCCTGTATATCTTCATAATATTAGTAATTCCTAGTTAAAAATTATGTATAGAATTTTTTATTCTTAGGTCTCCTTTTTACAATATTTTGATGATTCCTAATGCTAAAGGCAAAGTTTTGTAACTGATCGGACAGGAAATTTGTCAGCACCTCAACAGTGGGTAAGTAGGAATAGCGTATTTTCGCAAAAAGTTTCTGTCAATCGCACTGGTTACCTCCGTGGTCTAGTGGTTTAGAGCTTAGCTCTCGACTCGGAGCTCGTGGGTTCAAATTCCGCGTTAAAACAACAAAACTATTGTTTTCAAGTTGGGTTATTAGGACAATGCAGGCTGAGGATGGGCATGTAAAAAGGCGATCCTGCGCCTGATCTCCCAGTCATATTGGTGATCCGTCCCACTTTGCAACATTTCTCACTGACGCTTCGCTCCTAATGGTCGCAGCGTAATGTTATATAGCCTAAAGCCTTCCTCTAATGGACTATCCAACAAAAAATAATTTTTCAAATCGGACCAGTAGTTCCTGAGATTAGCGCCCTAAAACAAACAAACAAACTCTTCCGCTATATATATATTATATACTAAAGAAAAAATATCATGTAAATTACCCAATAATATTAATGATTGTTTAACTGAAAAGATCTTTATGTGTATGTCATAGTCACCTAATTGAAATCGCCATTTCGTTGAGTGACTAGCGTTTTTATCAAATAACGACATTAAATTGAAAGACTAGGCTGAACATTGATTGAAATCAGTCAGGTTATTGAAACTTTTTGTCACTGCGGCGCTAGTAGTCACCAAAACAAATATGGCGTCAAACAGCTCGCACTGATAGCACTGTGTTGATATTTTTTCATTAAATCTACATTAAAGTGCGATACTCGGTATAAAACAGTGTGACAGCATGGATTTATCTATTACTACGTCGTCGCCGGCTACTCTTAAAGAAAAATTTGAGGTGAAACTGACTGAGTACAAACGACATATTGAAGGTAAGTTTTAAACATTCTGTACGTCGTCGTTTTAATGTAGCTGTTAAAACATACAAAACTACACTAAATGGATGTAGTTATGTTATATTATTTATAGTAGAATTTTCAAAGTTACATTTATCGATAAAAAATCGGTAGTATGAACGCAAATTAGAAAAAAATGTCACCTAACTAGATATTCCATATCAACGACGACGGTAAATGACTAAATAACGTTCAGTCAAGACGTTGGACGTTAAAATAAACAACTTGACGAGTTGTCCTTTAGTCTTTCAATTTAATGTCGTCATTCGATAAAAACACTAGTCACTCAATGAAATGGCGATTTCAATTAGATGACTGCGACATATATACAGACAATTAACTTTGTAAAAAATATAAATGTCCATAAATATTTATAAATGTAACTATTAGTTTCGTTGTTAAAAACCGACGTAAAATAAATAAATAAAACTCTTCCGCTTTATAATATTAGTGTAGATAGGTTATTTGAACGCGCCATAGAAGAGCATCTAACAAAAACGCAATTTTTATGCGTCTAAATCTTTAAATAGGATACGGCACGGCCATTCGATCCGTTTCGTTCACACTCGCGGTGAAAGCAGCCATGATTTTGAGAAAGGAAAAGCAGTTTTTTGTGCTAAGAGGCTGGGAAGGCAGAGGAGGGGACTGACCCCCCCCCCTCCTCCTCCTCGCGCCGCGCTTCGAAAGTGAAACTTATTTTTTCGGCTGCTTTTATTCGTGAATACATTTTAGTTGAACAACTTTCTTGTATTATCTGAGAATTATGATAATGCGATTATGAGTGACCACATGTACGTGAGGTCTGTATGTATCTATTTGTATGTATGTATTTGTGAGGACTGGGCAAAGTCGATAGACGAATTAGTATTGAGATTAGGTTTAGCCTTTAGGGCACTAGAACATTAGGTTATCTTATTACCTACTAATAAAGTGTGTAGTGATAAGATATTATATAAGTAGCCTACCTAACCCACTTGCACCAAATAACTCTAGGTTTAGGGTAGGTATACAAAAGTTACTTTAGAACAGGGGCTAACTCCAAGTTAGCTAACCCAAGTTCGATGTCTGCTAACGCTAGTGAGCGTTATGTGCTTGACTTTCTGAGTACTGAAATTAATAAAGAACCCTCGTAATCACAGGCTATCACTGTCATTGCTTGGCGGAATAACAAGGACAGTATGTGATCCAAGATTCACTTAATTTAACTATCGCTGCGGCATTCGACTGTTTAGATGACCACGCCCTCTTAATCTATTAATTTACATTTTTGTAAATTGTGTTACGCACATGAAGTTAGTTTGCCCACTGATGTTTAAAATAAAACCGGGTAAGTGCAAGTAGGACGCGCGCACAAACGGTTCCGTACAAAACACATTAAAACACGCTCGTTGTATGAGGGACCCACGATTTGTGATTTTATGATTACATATTTCAAATGTCTAGTAGCTATTGCGGGGATACAGTACTCAAGATACAGCCTGGCGGTAGACAGACGGTGAAGTCTTAACAATAGGTTTTTATACCTTTCAGGCACGTAACCTCAAGTCAGTACGCCCCAATCTCATAATTAAATTAAATAACTTTTTTTTTTCAAGTTACATTTTTTACACATGCAGTCCACCAAACTAGCCATGTTTTTCAGCCTAAATTATCATATAAAAATGATCACAGTATTATAAAATAAAAATCATTCGTGAATCGTAATTCTTAGCCATTTAAAAGTAATAAATAATAATGACTCCTTTATTCATTTTGGAAATGTTTTTTTTAATTTTCGTTTTTAAAAAAAATACATTTATATAATCAGAAAAGATAGTATAAAGCCGTAGGTTTTGTGCACATAAATATAATTGTACCGCGTAACTTTCATATTCAAACAATCAGGAAGCTTAAGTTCTCAAACTTTCTAGTAATTACTGATACTTAGACGTTTTAGGAATTCCAAGTGTTCTCTAGAAGTATTTGAAAGGGCAAAGGACTATTGTTACCTTAATACAACCCTAACGATCAATTGAGTTATTGAATGAAAATTTAATTACTTTTCGACTCGTTTATCGAAAAGATGAGCAAAATCGAAAATGAGAATTACACGTAGGATAAGTTTTAAAACATTTGAGCTTTGAGCGTTCCTTTTCACAAAACGATATTTGTACGCAGGTTGGTGAAATGTATACGTAGGGTTAACAAAGTGACGTCACAATCGTCACAACCAAAATTGTTACCCTTTTGGCTTCGCTATAATCGGTAAAAAAAGGGTTAGCGTAGATTTTTAGACCTCCATTCTAGTTTCAGAAGATAGTAAGTAGTAAGATAGTGTCGAACTTTTCAAAGGCTGGCTTAAGGTTTACCTTATATATAAAAATGAATCGCTGTTCGTTAGTTTCGCTAAATCTCGAGAACGGCTGAACCGATTCGGCTATTCTCTGTCTTGAAATATTCGTGAAGTCCCCCGAAGGTTCAAACGGTTTCTATGCTCAACGAAGTGGGCACGGGTGCTGACCCGTGCCCACTTCGTTGTCGACCCGGTTCAGCCGTTCTCGAGATTAGCTGTAGTCTTTATATATAAAAATGAATTGCTGTTCGTTAGTCTCGTTAAAACTCGAGAACGGTTGAACCGATTTGGCTATTTTTGGTCTGGTAATATTCGCGGAAGTCCCGGGAATCCTTAAACGGTTTCTATGCTCAACGCAGTGGGCACGGATCAGCAAGTCCTTTTTTAAATTCCGACCACCAACTAGCTAATGGGATTGACATATTTTTGGATCAAAATCCCTAAATAAATAAATAGATAAAAAAAAACTAGCTAATGTAATGTTTACAACATTGCTTTGTGAGTTTGCTAATCTGTTGTGGCAAACATTTTGGCTTCGCAGTTTTTTCATAGTTTTTTCGACCTCCCTTCTAATTTCAGAAGATAGTAAGTAGTATAGTATCGAAATTTTCAGAATCTGCTAAATCCTTTTTTAAATTTCGACCACCAACTAGGACGTAATGTTTACAAAACATTGCTTTGTTAGTTTCTAATCTGTACTGGCAAAAAGTGCAGCTCAGAACATCTGGTATTACAACAACACTATTGTTCCATACCACCTGCTATACGAGTCATGTGTGTACATATGTACAGTGGGGTAAATATGTTTATTTATGGACAA
Source organism: Celastrina argiolus (assembly GCA_905187575.2). Taxonomy (NCBI): domain Eukaryota; kingdom Metazoa; phylum Arthropoda; class Insecta; order Lepidoptera; family Lycaenidae; genus Celastrina; species Celastrina argiolus. The sequence continues at coordinate 20,550,107 of LR994583.1, forward strand.
AGTGAAATTGGTTAAAAATCAGGCTTGAAATAGATATGAATTTCGGATATGGATATCAAATTATTACGGATTATCCGTTTATTTCGGTTACGGATATTTTGGTTACAAAGCCTACCTATGTATTTCACTCGCTCCTAGCCCGAGTGGCCGGGAGCGGGGGAACCACGACCAGGGGCTAATGAGCCCCTCTACGTGGGGTCGAAGGGCCCCAGTGAAGTACCAGGGCCGAAGTTTCATAGTTTTTCTAGGAAAAACCCCCCGCCTATCGCGGGGGAAAACCGTTGCTCTGAGGGAGAGAGCCATGGTAGGCTGAGACCTGAACGGCAGGGCAGCGAGCAGTGTGTGGGGGCCCCGGTCCTGGGACCGGAGAGCGTGTCTGGTTCCACTCCCCCTACACCGCCCCTCGCCCCGCGGACCAAACCCTACCATTGCTGGGGGGGGGGGAAATAAATGGACACTAGAGACGTTTTTTTGAGGGCAAAACCCTCGCGTCAGGGCGCGGAGAAAAACCGTCGGACAAAAATAACTTTATTAAAACAATCGCCTGAAGGGCTAGACATGGCGAGCGGCCTTTAGCCGTCTCACAGACCCGTCCGACCAGGGGATTGTGGGGGGGCTTGGTTACAAAGGTAACAGTAGCAAAACTTTAATTTCGGATTCGGTTACGGTTACGGATATTTTTTATATCGGATATCCGATAGTTTTGGTTACGGTTACGGAGTTGCCTAACATCCCTGTTGAAAATAATGCATTGTAGAACTAAAGGAAAATCAAACGACTTAAGGCCCATTTTTCAATCGTCCGATAACTTTTATCTAAGGAATAAATATGTGACTTTGGCAGATTTTGTATGGAACAAATGTCAAAGTCACATGTCTATTCTACAGATAATAGTTATCTGACGATTGAAAAATCGGCCCTAAATGCCATAACAGTATCTTACGAGAACACTTTTGACAATCTCCGTAGCGCAGTGGTTAAGAACAGTGGTGCTAGAGTCGCGGGTTCGAATCCCGCCGAGGAACCAAAATGTTTCCAATGTTCCTTTCCAATGGGTTACGAATATGTATTAATTTGGGTATAATATAATAAAAATCTTACATATATGAATAATGAATATATATAGGTATGAGTATAAAAGTATTATATTTATTTTCCGTTGTCTAGTACCTGTAACATAAGTTCTTCGGATATTTCGGTTACAGATATAGTACATGGCCAGATTGATGTGGTGAGAAGCGTCCATTGATATTAATATGTTAATATTATAATAAAAACCTTAAATATAAGTGTAGTATGAAATAATTAAATTCTTTTCAGTTGTGCCTGTGGCACAGACAACTGTTTTAAACGACGCCCAGAAACGCCTATCTTTTAGTAGGGATTTTCATTTCAACGTCTTACTCTATAGAACTTATGAGTTAAGGTACGTTAAGTGGTAAATCTGGCAAGCAGTGTTCACAAGCCAACAATTTTCAACTATGGTAGGACACGAAAGAAAGTTCTTTCGAGTTCTTACATAGTTTGAAACTGTTTTACATAAGTAAATATGGTATTACAAGTTACAACAAATTAATTTTAGTAAGTACACTATTTATTTAAATCCTTAAAACTTGATACAGAAATTTGTTTTGATATGTTCTCTTCTCTATTATGTACATTATAAGTATTGTGATATTGAGGCAAATTAATAGGTTTGTAAGTCATAAACATAATTTATTATTATATATTTTGTGAATAAAACTCTATTATAATATGCTATTTAAATTATTTTTACAAACAAGGAGCCGTAACAAATTACAATAACATTCCATAACCGAAAATGAAATACGTAAAATTTGCAAAATGCTAAATAATAAACTAATTTGAAGCCAAATAAATTTTAATGCGAAATAGCACACTAAGGCCCACTTGATTCGTAAATTAATAACACCAAGTTAGTCACAACTCTAGGGTTAAATTAGAGTTCAACATCTAACAGTTTAACCCAGAGTTATTTTGCGCAAGCAGTAATAGTATCTTGATTTACCAAAGTAGATGTAAAATCATTGGGACTAGATTGAAATCGAATTGTGATAGGAGCCCTTTGTATAGTGTTATGTTACTCGTACACTTGAGAATAAACTATTTTTTTAATTCGAATTTTGCCGTTAAAAAAAGTTCACAAAAACCAATCAGTAAGACTCTCATATTTTACTAGTATTATATTATCTAAGGACGCAATTTTTACATTAAATGAGCCATTCAAATTTACCGAATTACCATATTAAATGAAATAGCTTACATTAAATCCTACTGCTAAGATGAATATGAAAGTTGGTATGAATATCAAAGGATCGCGCAAAAACCACTGAGCGTATTTTAATAAAGTTTAAGCTCTGGATTCTGGCTCTTTCCCGTGGGGTGAAGAAAGAATATATATATAATAAGAATATAGGTCCTATTCTTTGTTCTTTTTCTTTCTTTCCCGTGGATGTCATAATGCGATAGAGGGGATATCGTAAATTATCTAAATATGTACATATAATATCGCACATGCAAAATCCAGATTGGAGGGCACTAAACAAAACAAAACTATTTGGAATATTCCTAATAGTTTCATAGACACAACAAAATAGAGAAAAAGCTTTGAACGCGATTTACTCGAAAGTAGCAAGTGCGTTGTGATAAGTACGGCAGTATTAACATTATATAGGCTAGTTTTTTATCAGTTAAAAAGTTCAATGTTACTGCGTCTAGTCGGGCGGAGGCGCGAGCGAAACCTAGTTATCTATAACTGTCCATTTGAGCGCTTAGAAACAGCGCAACATGACTGGTCAAAACTCGGTATAGAAGAATTCAACGCGCGTCCACTTTCTTTTCCCAAATATTTTATTTTATTTTTATGGCAGAGCTGAAAGGTTATATTTTTAGTATTATCGCTTTGCATTTATTTTATAGTATATACGTGTAATACGATCTTGTTGTAAATAAAATATAATAAACATTTGTAAAAAGGAAAAGGACATCGCAGAACGTCGGTCATAGTAAAAAATTATACATAGAAAAGGTTTTCAGTAGTTTTTTAAGTTTTTGTAGTTTAGGTAATTATAAAAGTTCCCGTTTTATCAATAGAAAGGAGCAAGATTTTATTGAAAATAGAGTTTTAATTAGTGCAATGTTTCTTCGTAAATAAAAAAATATAATTGTTATAATATTGTGTTGATATAGGTTAGTTATTTGTTTACCACATTTAGAGGAGATACATTCTATAGGAAGAGATAAATATACAATGTCTTTGTTATAGAAATCAAAGATTAAAAATAATAATTTACCACATGACAATAATAATAAAAGGTATTCAGAAATGCCCAGATTTAATTCTCCCAAATGATGTTGATCCCTTGGTTTAGAAACTAATCATATAATCGAAAATTACAACAAAGTTACGCATTTTTTTTTGTTTAAATAGAATAACAATAAAACAGTTATGAATGAACCCATACTAGAGGAATATTCAAATTGATATACCGAATACAATATGTTGGCGTACGCAAACATAAACAAAGGTTGTGTAAATAAGAAAAAAGTATCAACAAATACAATAACTGGGTAATTATCATGTGGTGCGCGTGCGCTCCGGTAATCGGTTATCGAGAGTGGGTTATGTCAGGTGGGGCATCTCCCCCCAGGTGGGGTTAGGGTGGGGTGACGCGAGGGGGGTGCCCGCGCCGCGGCGGCCGGTGACTCGCGCGCTGCCCGCAGACGCGCACGCTCGCTCGCGCCGCCCGCCGCGCGCCCGCGATATGTGATCAGTGCAGCGCAGCCGCGCTTGGATATCATGGAGTTCCAGCACCCGCAACCACTCGGCCCCCCGGCGGCCCCCCAGCTGATGGCCCCCGCGCCCCCGCCCCCGCTCCCCTCGCTGCCCCAGCTCCAGCACCCGCACGTCCAGGACGAGGACCGCTGGAGCCAATACCACATTTGGAGACAACACGTTTTCGTCAACGGTCAGTGTTCCTAGTGTATGGCCCCGCCGCACGTATACGAAATGTGTCCAAGTGAATTTCCTAGACGTGTTGTATGTTATTGGATTGCGCTGCGACGTTGGTGTTTCAGATGCAAATATGATTACCGAAGCCCCGGAGTTTATCTCCTAAACTTCAGGGTCGGTGCGAAAATAAAATGTGATAAAATTGGCCTTCGCCTCCAATTGACCCCATAGATTATTCGCGAATCTGATGCTGTCTCGAATGTTATTAGATCAGTAGGTAGTCAATATGTATCTTAATAGATTGCGTATCGAATCATTTGCAATTATAATTTATAACGTATGCTCGCTTATCTTCACAGCACTTTCGTTGCTCGCTCGCGGTAAACAATAACATCCACTATCGTTAAATATTCGCATTAGATTTATTTGCAATTAGTTTGAGATATCAACGGTGAATGCTCCACTAATAAGAGCTCTTAAGTTTTTTGTTTCGTAACCTCCATTTTTTTAATTTATATATTTTAAGATATTTTTTTTGTCGTTTCAAAATTACATGTAAACTAGTTACCAAAAATTCACCTTCCATTTACATAAACCCATTAATCTTACACAAAGTATGTATTTAAAAGAATTCTGCCAATCGCGACCATAAACTTGGCTGGGGTTGTCAAAATTCAACTTTTACTTCAGTCCGTACAAAGTTATTATACCGCGTGTTTCTACGAGAATGATCCTTATGCCGTTGCCATAAAGGTCCTGGTAGTGGTAAAACAACTGAGTGGACTGTATCACTTTCACCTCAGTTCTGTACGAAAATTGTGTAGCTCCGTAGCCCCGCGTAGCAGTGTAATTGAATGAATAGTTATACATTTACTTTCTTTCGATAATAATGCGAAAGTGTTCATGTGTGCTCTATACATTAGCCTATGGTTCACTCCGTGTTCAGTCCCTAGATTTAAACAAATGAAAGTAGCCTGGGTCCTGATTCAAGATGACAAATTACACTTAGGATGTTTGAAAACAAAATGTATGGGTATCGACACAAGCTTCGCTGAGTGACATACGAATCCGCTTGTCATTTAGCGAACGTGTTAAATTTTGCTGTCGATCTTCGTAATTGATAATATTTATGGTATCTTGAATAAGGGTCCTGGATCATAATCCGTGTTGCTGTGTTTGTCTAATACATTGTAAACTTGATAGTTTAGATTTCAACCGTCCTCGTAACTTAAAGACAAGGGTTGATTCTAGGAGTGAAACATGGAATAAACCGCCTGGATTTTCTCAATTTTTCGTCATGGAAAATGTACGGTTTCGCGAAAAGTATTTTTATTTGTGCGGACTAAAACAAACATAATATTATGTTCTAAGCAGTCTCAATTCATCTGTAGGTCTTTTCTGCTAATCCTACAATAATAGTTTTGATCCAGTCTCGATATGTGAAACCAAAAAAATGTATTCACATGAGAAATTAGTGTCAAGCTCTTTGACGTCCGAACTCCAACAACTTACAGCTCGATTCAATAACTATCTATTACAAAAGATTGAAAGTCATACATGGTGTTTCAACTACCTTTGAAAATGTATCAATATTTTTCCACACATTCGCGTGTTAAGAAGCAAAAGACATATAAACGTTAGTTTTTATAACATTACCCCCTTACTAATAAAAGTATTTACACACTGTTTAATTTATACATTGGTCTGTCCTTGTCGGTTATGTGGCCTTCTATCGTATTAGACAAGGACAAAACAGCTTATACAGTATCTAAATATTTTTATTAGGGATTTAGCGTTATTGGCCTGCAACATATATTGAGATATAAGACACCTGTCGTTATTGTTAAGTAAATAGAGGTTACATTCCTTTGAAAATATGCCTCCATATTGAGTGTTGTCTGTATACAAATACATGTTTTACTTATCAGTGAGTGATACGGCTTTAAATTAAGATGATCTTAGCTCACACCCTATTTTTGTCTTTCTGTTAAGCACAAACTATAACAGCACTTAAGTGGTACTTAACTTTAAGCGTTTGAGTTTTTAGCCATTAATACTAGTTTCTAACATACTTCTTTTCGTTTGTTACCACATAACTTTCGATTGGATTCGATTTTCATTTTTCTTTTATTTTTTAAAGCTGGTGCTTTTCTTGTCAGTTTTTTAAAGATAATTCTTTTTTTTTTTCAAGACAATCGTTTAGAAGTACTGAGCTGAGACAATAATTGTTATACTACAGTTGTTGGACTAATTAAGAAAGATAAGTAGGTCCTACTACAGATCTAATTACCTAACAATTATTTAATAAAAACAAGTATAATAATAATAATATTATTTAATACAATACAATAATTTTAAATAAATGATATTTTCTTGTAATACAGTTATTAAATTACATCACGTTTCATCAACGTTTGTGTGGACTAGTTTTCGAATACTGTACTTTTTTGTGATGAAAAGTAGTATATGTGTGATTCTAAAGCCTAACCACTGCGATATAAATTTTCATTCAAATCGATGGGACCCTTTTTACTGTTAACAGTGACACATACTGTACTCTTTAGGGATAAAAACTAAAATATATGTGTTAACAAAAAACATAACAGCACCTTATAGGTATACAATTTTCGCTAACGATTTCGTTGTACCTAATAGTTCGTGCTAACTTCTAAGTAACTGATTGTAACTTGTATTGTTATTTAGCATAAACAACGTCATTCTATAGATACTATTGTTAAAACACATACAGTATCTGGGGACACGGTAATGCCCCCGCCAAGTTGAGCACGACCGTACCATCCTTTTCTCGAAGCAGTTCAGGCCATTTTCAACCCCCTATAACTTTGTTGTGGGTAAACTAGAAGCCTGCATTTTAGTTACTAAGCAAGCATTGTATAAACACGGTATATTTCAAATTTCATTCAATTTGAAACAGAAGTTTAAGAATTATAAGTTGTCAAACTCCTGTTGTCACTGACTCACTCACACACTCACTGACCGATCATCAGAAGTATTAGGCACTTCTAGCAGACATAGAAGCTTCAATTTTGTTGCCAAGCAGACATATAAGTATAAATTTTTTGCAAAATTGTCAAGTCTATCTACTTATTTATTTAAAACAAAAGATTATTAATAATATTGATTAAGATGTTGTTAGACCGACCGACTAACCCCTACTTGGCATATCATGTATCTCACAACTTTATACGGTAGAACAACTAAGTAGCGAGACTTGGCACTTTTTACAATTATGTTTTTGATGGGATAAATATGAGCAATATTAAAAGGTGTTGACGCCTGTTGTAAACACAGTTTTACAATTGTTCCATGCAACACGCCTTATGTGCTTCTTATAAGGTTTCTAATATGACTGCAGCTCAATAATCTACTACGCAATTTCTTGAAAATTGGTTTATATACTGTTACTTGTAACAGTAGTGTTATATTTAAAATCACTTGTGATTTTAATAATTGAAATTACAAAATGGTACACTGTTCTGTCTTCGCCAACCCACTGATATTGGCAAATCACTAAGGAGCCATTTTTGAAAAAAAGAAGTAGAAGTAGGGTACACTGACGTTACATAGGTACATGAATAACATGACGCACCTTTTAAGTCTGTGAAAATAAAACCTATGAAATTATATTGAAAGAAAGGCATACGACGTAGGCCCAAACGCATGTAGAAGTTTTGTATACCGCAGACTTTGATTGCACAAAAAGTGTGCCGTCTGCGTTGCCTCTTAAGTTGAATAACTCAATATAATATTAAATTCTCAATAAAATATAAATTACGTCTAGAAACGAAGCTACGATATTGTTTAAATAAACTAATCCTTTCATTATCTCGAAGAAAATATATAATTTTCTATAATACAGCGAAAACACTTTTTATTCTGAATAAATGAATATGCAAACGGTTATTTTCCATAGATTTAATGCACACTTTCAGTTTGTTATTTAAATTCATGTAATAAAATATATTTGTTACTTTCTTTTAGTCTTGCTTAAAACTAGCATCATCATCCACATGGTATATAATCTACGTACGTTTCTTTTAAGCTAAATTTTAAAAAAGGATGGACTACATACGAAACAACAAACCCCTATTGTGGAAAAAGTATCTAAATACGTCCAGTACTTTCTGACTTAATAATGGAAATATTTGGGACATTTTATTTGCAGTTTGGTAGATATTATTGTATACTCCGACATAAAACATTACAATATTATAGTTATTAGTTATTTGGATTAACTATTATTGTATTTACTGATAACCATGAGAACAGTGTAGTTGCGAAAAAATTTCCTAATTGATATTGAGATTTTAGTACTATATGTGCTTATTCACAATCAGTAGACCAAGCAGAAACAATTGAGAACTACGTATTCGTAACTTTATCGAATTTCAAAGTGCGTGTAATGTTTTACCTGTCATTACTTCTATATAAACTGTTAATAACATATCAAATAATAATAATATAATAATATCTATGGACGCTTCACACCACGTCAATCTGGCCCTGTGCTAAGTACCCGACGAACTTGTGTTACAGGTACCAGGCAACGGAAATATATTTAATACTTATTATACACATATTTAAGATTTTTATTATATCATACACAAATTTAATACACATCCATGACCCAGGAACATTGAAAACTTTTTGTTCCCTGAATTCGAGCCCGTGACGTTCGAGCACCAACACGCTCAACCACTGCGCTACCGAGGTCGTTAAATGTTAATTTAAACACATAATACTTCGCCAAAATACAACTCGGTGATGTCAAAAGTTGTGGTCGAGATTAGCCCTAGGCCGTCGTCAAGTGGGCCGGCGCACTTTCACTCGGAATATTTGGGAAAAAGCGACCTTTACACGACTTTCTAGACCGCCCCCCCCCCTCTCATCGCGGCCTCCGCGCGCCACGTGCTTTCTTCCGCGTAGAGGCCACTTTTACTTTTTTTAAACTCGACTGGCCGGTGAGATGTTGAAATTGCCATGGACTGTTTGATGGCAAAATATTCGTTTCTATGTCCGTACGGGTTATCTCTTTTGGTCGGGTTGGGGTTTTGTAATGGAATTGTTTATGTTAAATAAAAATTATCTTAATGAAGTAACCAAGATGCGTAAACAATGAGCCTAATTTTATTAAAAGAATATTATAATGACTTATGCTATGTATTGCAAAAGGCTTCCCTTTTTCCAACTAAAAAGAACTTTTTAGCTTATGTCAAAAAACTTTCTTGTGAAAAAGAATGAAATAGCAGAAATCTTACGTTCATTGTACGCGATCTACATTTGAAAACAATTAAACCTAAAACTAGACCGACCATTAACAATGTAACATGAAAAAACGATGTAGTCACAGAAAAAATGTGCTTTTCATATAAAACGTTTTGCAAAGGTCATATCTTCGTTTCCGATACATAATATACTATATAGTATATATACTACGTATGCCCGATATGTATGTTTTGATACAATTAACGAGACGTGATAAGAATTTAACAAGTTGTTTATATTTCCTACAAAGATTATGTTTTTAAACAAAACCAGTTGTAATACGTTACTTCGTCTATAAACAATAAGGCACATTCGTTGATTGTATTGTATTGAATTTAATTGTATAATATGAAGACGTAATAGTAATTTAAGTAATCTTTGTTGACATATTCGTTGATCTGAGTATAATAGTCTTTAGGCTTAGGTTAGTTAGTAAAATATAATTATTTTATTAGCGTCATGTGATTGAGAATAATAACACATAAGGTTCACTTGCACCAAATAACTCTGGGTTAAAGTGTTATACATTTAACTATAAGCGACCTCCAACTAAGAATAAGCTAACCGCTAACTCTTGGTTATTAATTTAACCCAGACTGGTAGAAGCGGGATTTCTTACATGGTTTCTATTCGATTTTTAAATTTAAAGCAACAGTAGTTATTATCTGTGTATTTTTAACTTTAGCCCGTTTACGAATAGATGGAGCTAGAGCAATAAAAATATTTTCAACATCCAAAAAGTTGAAGAATTTTCTTATCATACGAGTTGGAAATATTAAATTCAATGTCTCTCAAAGACATTTAAAATTTAAAATCGATCGATATGTGATTATGATTCCTTTGAAAAGCGCATAAAAAGTTGAATTGTAAAACCCATACGACACAGACGAATAAAACTCTTTGAAAAGTTTTAAATATGCCTGATTTTATGATATTTTGTATGCGCGTATTTTTCTATGATGAAGAATTGGCCTTTTTATTCTACGTAGATTTATATAGCATAAAATATTTCTTACTAGCTGACCCGTTGAGCATATAAACCGTTTAAACATTCTCGGGACTTCCACGAATATTTCAAGACCAAACATAGCCAAATCGTTCATCTGTTCTCAAGTTTTAGCGAGACTAACGAACATCATTTTTATATATAAGAAGATAAAATAAACTTCAAGAACCGTTATCTGTACGTTTCCTTGATACCAAAGTTTAAAACAAAATAGCATAAGCGTAGTAGTTGAAAAAAATGACATTTTGGAACATAAAAGGTTACTTTCATTTGCGTATTTTTAAACACACGACGGCTGACCCCCTTTTATTTCGTAATGTCAAATGTCTCTACAAAAATGACGATTAATTTTAGAAACTTTCCCAAAAATTTTGTGTTTTGAATTTTTATTATTTTTAATTTATAATATGTAAAAATCCGAATTCGGTTATTATTGTTTGTTTTTTTGTGAAATTGACGTAAGGAAAATAGGTAGGTATAAAAAATGTATCTTTAGATATATTTTTAGATTTTCGATGTCATTGGCTTTATAATCGTTATCAAATATCTACTATACGTTATATCTGTCCTGAGGTTCTAGATTACTCTATGCTACTGGAGTTATTTCATAATATTTACGTAAAACGTAGAAGCCTACATTACATGTTACATTGTTTAACCTTGAACACATTTTGTCCACACCCCGAACTTGTATTTGTTTTGCAAATTTCATCCAAATCGGTTCAGTTTTTTGGTTTTGAATTACAAATGTTGTGCTGGCGTCACTTCTGAATGGGATTTTTGAAAATCATTCGAGACACACGACAAACAAATCAGTTTTATTCATATTTTTTTTCAGGGATACTCAAATATGGGTTAAATTAATGTGTTATCATAATAATAGTTTCTTAACATCTAAAGATTTGAAACAGCAATTGCATTTTTAATAGGTACACAAACTTCATTTTCCTGATTAAAAAAAAGCTGACATCTGAAATCAATTTGTCGTGTGTGTCAATGTTATTAATTTTCTCTAATAAACTGCGGTGATAACTAACTCTTTAATTAATTCAGACGATAAAACATATATGCTGTAAAATTAAAAACAATTGCATTTTAAATGATAATACGTATTTTAGTTTTAAGCGCGTTTATTGTACACCAAGTCATTTTGAGAGCAGCTGTCACAAAATATAATTTTTGCATCAGCTGTCATATTTATTTTGATCAGCTGTATTTTTTACACCAATGATGACGGCCAGTTGGTGGGAGTACTTCGACACCTCGCACTGTAACACACTGACTAGTCACAATTAGGACAGCAATTAGGGCGAGCTGCTGATGATTGCGTCACTCGGAAGTGTGCTAGTACCGCGCTCCGCCTCCGAGAGTAAAAGTAATCTTCCACCTTCCGCGTACCCCCTCCATCCCCCCTCCTAGCGCCTTCCGACTTTTACTTTTGCGCATACGCAGCCTCCGGCTCAACGACCTAACGCTGTAATGTTTATGCCATACGCGCTCAGATCAATTTCACTTTTACTCTTTACGTTTTCTTGGTTCGTAGTTGCAATATAATGTGTGTATGCAATTTTCTACTTGTGTTTTGATCAAACTGGTTAGTTGAAAACGTATAGTCAGCATGTATCTTAAGAATTATGTTACTTTTTTGTTATCGTATGGCAAAAAATAATATCGAAAAAAAGTACCTATACTCTGTTATATGAATAATCTTGAGCCATTGTTAGCCATTGAGACTTGGAAATCTGATTCGCATAGTTCCTAATATTATGCTGTAGAGTGAAGTGTAGAAGACTTGGGGACATCTATACATACAGTAGACACCTATTACTTACCTTTTTTTAATGCTGAGAAATAATTTTAAGCATTCCGCGGAAATTAGGTAATTTGAAAAAAATTATCTCCTTTTTAAAAAAATTGTGTCCGCTGATATGTAGGAATCGCTGCGCCCGGAAGATGGTAAACGGACGCACCCCTAGCCACTAAAACTCGGCGGTATTCCGACTACACCGCCCTCGACAGCAACAGGGACCACAAAACATATTATATAACCTACCTACTTAAGTATCTACTCAAGTACATTTTTTTTTATTCTGTATCATCACATCATCCACGTATGCCTGATGCATACACCACAGCTAATCCAAAGATAATCGTCCATTACAATTACAATCAGTTTCACTCACATAGCATATCGTATAGGTAGAAATCATGCGCGTGAGTGTACGCACGTGACCGAGGTCGCAATGATCGCCGGAGGGAGTAAGAGGGATATGATTAAGCCCTCTTCAAAGGGGGCATTATCACCTTCTAGAACTGTCAATCATAATGCTGGGGGAACTAATGCATTTAGTGTTGTTTGTAATGCACCTATAGCAGCTACATTATTGTATAATGTGTTTATGTACTTGCAATAATGTACTAGCTACCATTAGCTTAAAGGAAGAGGAAAACGTTACGTCTAACCAGATGAGATTTAGACTTTTTACTGTATTACGTGATAACGATACTGGTATATACTTAACAAACTGAAGGTAATATTTAGTCTACATAAGTGCATAGTTCTTTAAAATATATCGTCATGGTCGAACACCAGTGAGTCTAGTGCGAGTTTTTGTCACTGCTCACGGTGAGAAAGTTAACAACAATTTGTATGGCTATGGTAACTAATTTGATGAAAAACAAATTGTAGTTAACTTAACACTAGGCTCACTGTTACTTTTAACAAATCTAAGTACTTTATACTCACTAACTAAATATATCCGCTGTAAAAGCAGAGCTGCCTCAGATGCATGACTTACCTTGACTATGCTCAAACGGCGGGTGCTCCTCATCATTCCTATCGGCTTTACTTACTTCGCCCAAATTACAAGCAGAGTCTTCCCTCTAAAGGAAAACCAGCTTTATATTCTATGTCCAAGCAACCATTTGATACGTACTGAGCCCAATAAAAACGCACGATTTATGTCCTTGCTACGTCGCGATGCGACTAGGAATGCCATGCTAATTGCTAGCACAAACGCTCGCGTGAGCCCGTGTCAAGGACGCCAGTCTTAATTAAACATTTACTAATCAGTAATCTGTCACGTCCTAAAAAATACATTCGATGATGAAGTACACCTCCGTGGGCCAGTAGTGTGGAACTTGGCTCTTGCATCCTAAACAATAAATCTCTGTAAGATTAAGTACTCACACATCGTGGGATCGATTCCCGCAACTTATGTTCTGTTGCTTTCAAGTCTATTAGGACAATACAGACTGATCAGCTGATTGTTTGACAAGAACGATGAGTTGAATGGACATGTAAAAACTTGACCCTTCGCCTGATCTCTCGCTAGTCGCCTAAGGAGAAAGAGAACGCTCATCTATCTATCTATCTATCTACATATATAAATATCAATTGCTGTTCGTTAGTAGCTAAAACTTGAGAACGGCTGAACCGATTCGGCTATTTTTGAAATATTTGTGGAAGTTTAAACAATTCATCACAAACTGTTTCTATGCTCAACGTTGTGGGCACGGGTCAGTTAGTACACTATAAGAGTCCACCAGCCTTAGGTATGGTATTACTACTAATGCTTATATCATGGTGAAAAAACTTGTGCCCATGAGGACGTAACTATAGTCTCAGTAACCCAGTAACCTCCTGATTCACTTGATGGTCTAATTTCCTTCGGGTCAAAACATTACACAAGTCTCAGAATATTACACTTCTCTTAATATTTCTAACATTCTAAGGAAACTTCAATATATATAAAAGCAATGGTTTGCAAACAACCACATAATAATAACTTCCTATCATTGAAATCGGATCATTGGTTTAGGCGGTGGAACTCTCCGTTCGAAATTCATCTCGTCGTGAACTCGGGAAGCCCAAGTCTAGGTCAGTGTTAACAATGCTCACAATCTCGCGATCTGTATCGAGATTTTCGACCGCCCCTCGCTCCCCTCCTGGCCCGCGCTCGCCAACTTTCTCATTTCACTTTCGCTTAATTCACACGTTTACGAAAATGAACCGGCGCGGGCGCCGACGGAAAACGCTTGCTTTCTCCGTTACGCAACAGTAACGGCCACTTCCCGCTTCGATCCCCCCGCGCACGCCGCCCCGCAGCCCCCTCGGTGGCCGAGCGCAGCACTCCTCACCTATATTTCCCGAGTAGGAAGTGCTGGTTGCGCAACCGCCAGCTTTCCACGCCAGCATTCCAATCACGGTGCAGCTATCGATGCCTCAGAGCACGCCACTAAATACTAATTGCTAAGCCCCTGGCCATGTAACCTAAAAATACTTTTTTCTGAAGGGTTAAAATTAGGTTAAGTTTGGTCAAAGTGCCCGTGAAATTTTGCTTATCAAACGTTTTGGCATTAAATATAATTTTGGTATTTTCCGTTGTACTTGAAGAAATTGTGTCACTCGAACACAAAAGTCTATGTGTAATTTATAATTGAAACTCAAAGAAGTAATCAAGATTTTGTATAGATAGTACACATTGTTACACAGATAATATCTATAGAAGAATATTGAAGGGCACTAGCACTTTCGCTTTTTACATTTGCCGCTGAGAAAAGTGAGAGTTGCCTCTTACAAATTTTGACTAAACTTTCTCCGCGCTAATAGAACGGCAAAATTTTAAAATAAATGACATCATTGTCTGGCGTGTATTTATTCTTTTTCGAATTTTAAACATTTTTGTTTTAAAATGGCTTTTTAAGTTGCCAGTGTTTTGTAGCTTTTGCAAAAATTTTTTAAACACAAAAATCTGTTGAAAAACTCACACATAATATGAAAGTTACTGACTAATAAATTCATTAATATAGTGATTTTTGGGATTTCATCAACAAAATAACGTTTTAAAATATTTTTTGTGATAGATTTTATGAATTTTTTTGGATTGTAAATTTGTCTGTTGCTACTTGCTCAACAAAGCATAATAATATGGTTAAATTTAAATTGTTCAATATGTGTTTATTTTTTATCGACCAAATATACTGTTACGTCAAGTAGGTATTTTACCAGTTTAACATTTTTACACTAAAAACTGTAAGAAGTATTTAGATTCCTTGCACCTTCCTTCACTTATAAATAATAATAACTAGTAATTGTTCTTTAAATCATAGAGCTGTTTATGAAAATTATATTTCCTATCCGTATTAAGTGGGTACAAATATAACTAACATAACACATAACCTTACTCAAGAGATTATTTCAAGAAGTAGGTATATATAAAAATAGCTGAATGATATGGAGATTAGCTAAACCAGTTTGTATTTGGAATTGAACAAACTCAGTATTTGAAGCCATACAACCTCATATATGCGTAACTTCAACCTTGTCAGTAACACACATACCCAATATTATGTACCTACTAAAATTAGACTTGTTTTTTTAATTCCTTTCTCATTACAACGATATTCAACCTTTTAACGCCGAAGAAAATTAAGGGGTAATCCCAAAGGAACGATCCGATTTTGTTCTTGATTTTTGTTTGAAAACTAATATGATCAAGACTGTTCTTATTATTCATCATAATCGCTGCATACAGCTACTATTACTATTCGGGGCTTACTTATAATATAAATTGTAAGTTATAACTTATATTTTTTGTACGTGAAGTTTGGCTATTAAAAAATCACCAAAACATCAGCTGCTCTAGAAAGTGGCTGGTCACTAGGGCCAATCGGAGCCAGATCTTGCTATTGCTTATGACGTATGTTTGCACGGCGCTTTCCCTACGAAAGTGAGAGTCAGGAAGCGTGGATGCGAGTCAAATCGATATATACCAATCTTATGTGTGTTTACCTTTGTTCATTGCATAATAACGTGACACTGAGTGTAATAATGTAATGTAGTGTAAACGATAATACAAGGAGATCATAAAGTGAAAGTAGCATGGCTAAAGAATGTAGGTAGATATTGAATTCCTTTTCTGTTGATCTAAAAATTGCGAGTGGAAGTGAAAAATAAAAGTATCCACTAACTTAATAAACCTTTTTACCGTGGGAAAGCATTCGGCGAACTGCCATGGTCTCGCAGAAAACTGACACTTTTTCTTATTCCATAAAAATGAAAGTACTTCCTAGGTGCAGGCTGTTTTAGTTGCGAATTAATCTATTTGATTGAATATTACATCAATTACTATTATCGGAAGTTATTACGAGTTAGTTGAATTGGTGTTAATTTAACACAGGAATAGTTTTCTAGCAATAAACACATTGTGGGATTGAGTTTAACGTCCGTCATAATTATTTATTAATACTGGGAATAAAACACATACTACTAATTATTGTATTTTTGAAATCTCAATGACGTTTTCAGTGGGGGTTATAGAACGTTTTCACGGCGAGTAGTAACAAAAACTAACACCCAGCACGGATTAAAGTGTAACAATTGAACATTAAAAAAATTCGGGCGTGTGACTTGGATGAAAGTGTATTAATTTCGGATGTATGATTTGGATGAAAGTGTATTAATTTCGGATGTCTGATTTTCAAATAAAGATTAATAATTTCAAGCGTTCGATTTTAGACGAAAGTGTATTAATTTCGAACAAGTCATTTTTTATGAAAGAGTAATCATTTTGGACGTCTCTTTTAGACAAAAGTGTCTATTAATTTCGAATGTGTGATTTGGATGAAAGCGTAATTATTTCAAACTGTTCATTTTGGGCGATAGTGTAAAATTTTCGAAAAAGAGTTTGGATGAAAGTATAATTTTGGCCACCGCATTTTGATTGAAAGTGTATTAATTTCGGACGCAAGTCGATGAATCGTATTGATTTAAACCCTAACGTGTGTTAAGCCGGCGTAACGCGGGAAAGCGTGGCGCACGTAACTCTTACTGGGTTACATCCTCCTTCCTGCCTTCCTCGATCTCGACACCACACGTTTTTCACTAGGAAACCGCGTCGAGTTGTAATTGTTTAGTGTTCTCACGTTACGGCATCGAACGTTCGAGTTTTTTTTTTTCGAGTTATCGAGTAAGTACACCCCAACTGTACGACTTGACTACACCCCAACTTGACGCCTCCGTGGTCTAGTGGTTCAGAGCTTGGCTCTTGACCCGGAGGTCGCGGGTTCGAATCCCGCTGAGGGAACAAAAAGTTTTAAATGTTCCTGAGTCATGGATGTGTATTAAATTTGTGTATTAATATAATAAAAATATTAAATATGTTTATAGTGTAAAAGTATTAAATATATTTCTGTTGTCTGGTACCTGTAACACAAGTTCTTCGGATACTTAGCACGGGGCCAGATTGACGAGGTGTGAAGCGTCCATAGATAAAAAAAAAAACTGTAGATACTCGGAGCCATATGATACGGAAGTTTGGGAATTATTCAGTGGTTTACAAGTTATCACGCTGAATGCTAATTAAGTAGCAGGGCCCTAATTCTCAGGCCTCGAACTTAGTTTTTACTATCGGTCTGTCCCGCTCATGTAAATGAGATTTACTGCGCGTGCGAGCGGGATATACTAATATTCGGAACTAAGTTCGAGGACTGAGAATCGCCGCCCTGAGACATAAAGTTTGGGGACACTAAAGAGTTTGGGGTCACAAAACATTTGAAATCGGAGTACATGACTTTTGACTTGATATTGATGTGTTCTATTTTGAACTGTATTGTATTAACTCAGAGATCTATTTTGGGCACTCTAAATTTTCACGGAGAGAATCCGGATAATATAACCCCGGCCTATTAGCTCCGACATATTCTATAAACTACGAATAATATACACACCCCCCAGACTTAGGGCATGTCCTACTCGTGAAGGTAATCTTAGGTCTTTTATATTAATAGTCGAGCGTGTGGTCTATTAGTTTCTTGAAATATACTTGCGACTAACGCGTTTACATATTACAGGTTATATTTTGCGCACAATTCAGACGTACATATGTTAGTGTTCATAAGTGTACAAAAATCTCAAAATTTTACTTTACACTTAATTGAAATAACATACACTTGCACTTTGATTGATTGAGGTAATATATATTTGATAGTTTTTTTTATTTTATATTAGTAAAAAATATAAGTGTGTAAATGCTGTAGACGTATTATAATTAACAAAATATCATGTCCTTTCGAAGCTAATATATGTACAATCATATAAAATACAAAGTCTTTATCAATATTATCATCTGAAATTTCAAATATAATTGGCAATTTATGATCCCATTTCGATGCGATATTACATGTTAGCAATATACTTTCACTGAATTAGTATGTTCGTATTTTATGGGCTTCCTGCCAAGCGAAAGTAAAATTGTGACGTGATGATATTCTGTAATGCCGTTTTGACTTGGTGGTCCTTATTATCATGGCATTCTCTATATTGATATATTATCATGATAGTCTCTAACACAATAGTATCAGGGACCACCAAGTCAAAATACATTGTTTGAGACAGCAGTTGGTAATAATGTGGTCTTCAAAATTATATGTTGTTAAAGATGTTTATCAGTATGTTAGGGACCACAAGGTCAAACATATCGTTTAAGGCACCAGTACATATCTAAAGATACTCGTAGATTCCCACATATAGGTTTGTATGTCTAGTAAGTTCTAAAACATAAAACAATATAGCAATATTCTATTATTACAATCAATATTGTGTACAAAGAAATAAATGTACCGAAATTCAACATAGTGTACCAATCATTCTAATGTAATTCTCTTGAATTAATCTTTAAAAAATTGTTTGCTATTGACTTATAGTCAGGGTTCCCCCATACATGATTTTCACTTGATTAGTATCAAGCTATGTTTCCTCTTGCCAACTTGTATCGATAACGAGGTCATCTTACATTATTAGTAACCAGCTGATTTTGTTTTTATTACTTAGTTAATATTAATGTAATTCAACAGACATAATTGTCCTACAAATTGCGTGGTACGTTATCCCAGTCCTACGCTCGAAAGTTGAGTTTTTTTTTATCCTTGCTAACTATTTTGGCTACCACAAACAAGAGTTCCGTCCAAGAAATTATTGGGTGTCTCATCAAAATGAAGGTACTCACGAAAAATTTGCTTGATACTAATCAAGTGAAAACCATGTATGGGGGACCCTGACTATTACAGTAGCCACACACTATACTGTCTACAGTCCAATCAAAATTGTGCCGGATACAATTTGTTTTTATATACCTACTTACGTATAAATGTATGGTCATGTCTATCCACGCCCATACATGGTCAATTGTAACCAACCTAATCGGCAGCATCATGCTATTTTAATTGATATCCTTTTGAATGTCTATTAAAACGCATCCGTAACACAGTGATTAGTGACTCGTCAGGGGTTGTGGGTTCGATTACCGTGGCGAAACGACTAAAGATAGATCATCATCATCAGTCGGATGGTCATGTAAAAATTCGGCCCAGCGGCTCTCGTGTCGGTTATGAGAGTAAAAGAAAAGAGTTGTCCTTGTATATTGCGTACACACTTGGACACTATATAAGTACTCCATAGCTTTGGTTGTGGATTGGTAGTTGTATATATTTATTACTACGATTAGATTGGTAGAATATATAGGTATTATGTACTGACAAATAGCGTATGCTTCTACTTTGCAATTGATGCTCATGACAATTCATTACTAATAAACACTTATTTGTATACTTTCATAAATAAAAATGGCCGTAAACCGCGAAGCAGTAACCCCATATAACATTTACAGTTATTCGGAAACTCGTGTAGAGACGACGAAGGTCACACGAAATACACGACACAGATATCTCTTTACATAATATTCGTAACATAGTATATTTAATAACATATACAGTGAGCACACTACATAGTATACGGTATACGTTCAAATAAAATAAACAGAATAAATAAATAAACATCTATTCATCATTAAATTTGTACATTACACTATTTTAAAACAAGTAAAAATAAAGAGATACTAACACATTTAAAACACAAGAAAAGTAAATAAAGGAATAATTCTATAACACGGTAAAAATCAAAATTGAAAAACTCGGTCTTAATTGCTAAGGGATAGGTACTCTATACTCAAACTGCTATATAGGAGTCCACTCAGGTGAATGGCTGACTACATAACAGTTCCTTATATTCAGTGGATCTAATGTGAGATAAAAGTAAAATTGGATTGATGATTTGAGATGGTAAAGTACTTTACTTCCTATGTATGATTAAAAACGTGCAGTTATGCCAAAGGAGTATTAAGTAAATATCGCAAATTTTCCTGTTGATTTATCAGATTTTTATGGTTAAAGAAGTGTAATGTATGTTCCTCTTGACCTGAAAAATGTAGTATGTCTCTTCTTGCCCCACTCTTTTTGACTAGGAAGTAACAATCATCACTGACTATTAAAATCGTATTGATTCTATGGAATAGTCGTCCGTACGATGAATTTTCATTGTATTCTCAGCAAATAGTACACTAGAAAAACTTGCTTGACAGGAAAATCATTATAATACTTCAATAGTCTCATACAGTATGATTGACTTCTATTTTGTCAACACGACTGAATAATATAATTATTAATGTAGTTTCATAACACTTGAAGTAAATATACATGATATTTGTTGTTTGTGGACATTAATGTTTTTCCTCTACATATTTGTTTCAATAAATGCATATTATCTATGGTATAATCTCTTCACAATAATTCTAGGTGCACAAAAATTTTCCTTGTATCGAAATTACACATTATTTTTTCTACTTTCCCGCACTTTGTACCTTGACGCACCTACCGGGTCCTAATACATTAAAATCTACGTCGAGAGCCACTCTATTCATTGGTGAAAGCAGCACGAAAATGCTTCCTTTCAAGTTTATTGCGAACATACACAGCGGAGGACATCGTTTTATAAGCAAATCATACCGGCATGAAAACCAAAAAATACAGCAAGTCTATTGATCTAGTTAACTCCTGATTATTTTCTTTGCACTTGGTGTAAGTTTACAGTAATTACTTTCCTATTGACTCCCGAGTGTAGGGGAGACTTGTCACGAGGCGGACGCACGCGGTACAGCCTCGTGACGCCGCCATCCCCCGCCCCCCTCCACCCGCGTCCACGTGTCTCGGCTAGCGCATTCATAAATAGAATAGCCGTTTTGACGTTTTGTTCTTTTTATTATTTTTTCGAGCTGCAAGCGGATATGCTTTTGTTAATCCCCGATCGGTATATTGTTTGGGACTAGGAAATAAATTATGAAATAATTTCACCAAATCCTAAATATTTTAAAGATGTTATATGGAATACAATGCGTAGTATTAAATTGAAGTAATCAAATAAATCAATGGGTCTCAGTTTTTGATTTTCATCGGGGAAATAACCAGTTCTATAAAAGAACATTGCGATAAAATGAATGAACATAATGATTCATCAAGGATAAATATATATAACTGAGATATACATATTAGATACGTAGAATGTGCACGCTTTGCTACTTATATTCTAGGTAAATATCAATGCATTGTTTTTGTAGTAAAAAAAATATATTTTCTTAGCTCTACGTGTACTTTTTTTCTTTTTTTCTCGAACAATATTGCAATAGTAGCTGTTAGTAGTTCACCATGGGTCTTGAGCCTCTGACCTACTGGTCAAAATGTTTTGTATTAATCATATTGTAAATACAAGCACTTAAAGTATTATTGTAATGTCGACCTTAAACGTGAACTGTTCTAACGAGATTATTAATACGACTTCACTTGGAACACGGTGACGGTAAAGTGTACAAATACATCGATAATAATCTTTGAGTATATATTATATACAGTTTTGTATACAAGAAAAAATAGATTATACTTAATTAAGCTCAGTATTTTATATAACAGCTGTGAAATAGTGAAATAAAACCCCCGATTCTGAAACATTATTCATTGTTGCTCTGCTCTTTTTGGTCTTTAATTTGATAGCTAAGTCCCGATTTCACCAACGCATGTTAGTGTTAACTACCTGTTAAATTACCATGCCTTCTTATTCATTGATTGGAATTACGAAAGGGACAACATGCTATTTAACGAAGGATTAACTTTAAAATTGCTTGGTGAAACACGCCCTAAAGTCTTGCTCAATTACTGAGCTATCTAACACTGAAAGAATTTAAATCGTTCAAACTAATTCTTCAGCTATATAATTTATGGATTTTATATCTATGATGCCGCGATAGTTAATGCGGAAATGACTGAAACGTTACACCTATTTGGTTTTAGATTTTTTATACTCATACATTTAATTATTAGTAGACTATAATTCACTAAGTTTAAATAACTTTTGAAGGACGTAGAATATATTCATAACATAACATACACGTAATAAACATGTATAAAATCAAACCGTAAAAAATAATAAATAAAGCGTAACCAAAAATGGCTGCTGCGAGGCGGTTCCGAACATCCCGAAACGGCGTAGACGCGCTACGACGTAGCAATCCAGGGACACCAAATTAGGCAAATTTTAATCGACTGCGCGATGCAAAAGAAGGTATTGTGTTTATCAGCTAGGTGTTACTATGCCACATCTATTAAAAATGTGGCAAACAACCCTTTTTAAAATTTAAAAGTTAAAGTAGTTAGTTATTATAAACAATTTTAAATGAACCCAAAATTATCAAAAAATACAAAACAAAAAAATTGTCTTAATAGGATGACTGCAACAGTCCACATGTATGTTGCTGGCATAATTAAAAACTGTGAGTAAAGAAACGTAAGAATATAAATTGTGTTATGAATAACTAATTTGGCAAACTTAGGTATTTTGACGTCACTGTTGTAAAATGTGTCGTGTTGAATTCTAGGAATTTATAGTAATTATGGTAGTAGTTCTACTATTCTATGAGGATGTTTATCAGTACCTCATTCTTTTTCACATTATTCTATAATATAAGGTGTTAAAATTAATTCTGTGTATTACTTTTTTTTTATCTTATTATTCATCAAAATTATGCGGACGTATTATTATGTCCTTGTTGTTTTGTGTCTATGTTGCTAAGGAATAAAATATTGTTTCCATATTTTTCAATAATAAATTGAATATTGCTCATGGCTATTGCGACTCATTCGTGTTATAAATTGAAGCTCTGCGATTTTGTGTGTTCCAAATCCTTACTGCTGATTCTTGTACAGTGGCATACCCAGACTAACCGTCGCTTAGTGCCTCTTCTTGTGTCGCCCACTGATTAATCTATCCGAGTTTACGCCACTGTAATGCCTGCGCCGCGAACTGCGATCGCTGACCCGCATCGGTGGCGCGGTCAGCTGACCGAGTCAGTCAGATGACCGGGTCAGTCAGATGACCGAGTCAGCGGCTCGCAATGACCGGGCTCCACCCTCCTTGTTGCAGGCAAATCGGTGAACAGTAAAGATGTGCTGGAGGACAAGAAAGACGACAGCGAGCTGTGGGAAGCGCAGGCCGCTTTCCTGGGCCCAAACCTGTGGGACAAGACGCTACCCTACGACCCAGACCTCAAGGTACAAGAAGTCAGTAACCTTTATTACCTACTGCGTGTTGTGTTGTCCTCAGCTTTCCTCGCAATAGGTAATAGAGTACCCCGTCCTGCGCTGTCCTATTTATATGCTGGCAATTGTGCTCTGCGCTGTGCGATGACTGGTTCCGCTGAGCGTCGCTCGGGGTGCCAGTGTGTGACTTGCGGCGTTGGTTTCAGTATGTGGACCTAGACGAGTTCCTGTCGGAGAATGGCATGCCGGGCGAGGGCCTGGGCGGTGCGCACCTGGGGGGCTCCGCCTTCGGCTCGGGCGCCGGGCTGACGCTCGGGCTCCAGGCGCCTGTCACCAAGCGCGAGCGCTCGCCCTCGCCGTCAGACTGCATGAGCCCTGACACCATCAACCCACCACTATCGCCCGCCGATTCTAGTGAGTATTGTATGTTGCTTTTTTTTCTTTTTTTTTTTCGTACGAGTGAAATAGATTTTTATTTATTGACTTAAGCTTATTGAGCTTGTTTCATTTTACTAAGCGAAAATCCGTACATTTAGTCTGGATTTGATATATCTTTTCATAATTTGTTACACATGAATTGTTTTAATACGTATACTTATGTTGCTCACTTCACTATAAGACTCGAGGGCATTTATCTAACGTAATCATTATCACCTTCCAGCATTTTCCATGGCGTCGTCCGGGCGTGACTTTGACCCGCGGACGCGCGCGTTCTCTGACGAGGAGCTGAAACCGCAGCCGATGATCAAGAAGTCCAGGAAACAGGTAAATGAAGTTAGTGTGTTGATCATTCCTAGCGGCATGCTACCGCCTGCGTGGAGCGGAATGCACCTCATCCTACCCATTTTGGGTTGCATGTATCCCTTAGGGCCTAAATGAGCACAATACGAATGAAACTAGTGGTCAAATATATGGAATTGCCATTAAAGTGTATGAATTTGGCGTTTTTGCTAAATGTATAAAGTTGATTTCACAATGAGTTAAAATAAAATGTTTTGGCATAAAACCTTCGTTACATTAGCCCTTTGAATAAATTTATTTTTCTTTGAGATTCCCATATTAATAATGTTTATTTTCTTATATTATTATGGAGAAAATTTAACCAAGTAATCTGTAATATAAAGCGACTCTGTACGTCTTAGTAGAGAAATGTGACGCTTGAGTGGTTCTAAAAGACGTTAATTTCATACACTATGTTAATTTGTAAATAAACAAGCAAACGCGGTAAACATATTGTGATTCATTCGGCAGACTATAATAATTCTACAGTGCATTTTGAAATTGTTTCAATAAAAAGAGAATACTAATTATAAAAAACTGTACTTTCACAATAGATATACAAAGTTAACGATGATGTACATTTTGAATGCCCACATTGATGTGTCATTAATATACGAGAAGACATTTTAATTCTTTTACATTAAACCAACTGCAGCTGAATTAATAATACATATTTAGTAACATATTTTAAAATGCATTGTTGTAATTAATTTTTAACGAATTTATATAATCTTTTAAATTTAAAACAGCTAACACTAAAACTTTAAAATATTAAAATTTAATGCACAGAATATTGAATTAATTATTCACGGAGTTGATTTTAAATCTATAAGACCCATTCTAAAATACCAAATTAATTTTGGAAAGTGAAAGTAGAAACCTGCAACACGGCGCTTTTTAACGCTTATCCAATATATACTAACCAGTAATTACTAACGAGTGGAATAAGAATAAGAGGCCATTGCACACATTCTTAAACTATTTGGTCGAATTGGGGTTCGGCAAGTAAAATAGCAACATTTTCTAGAAAGTCAAGACAAAATTTTATCAATCCTTAAAACTACAAACAAAAAAATTTTAAGTGTGAAATGGCTCTTTAATCTTTTCTATTTTTAGGTTTAAATTTAAGGTCGTAAAGAAAAAAAAATGTCAAAGTAAAAATAAATTAATATTAATCGTTGCATCCATGTCATGACAATTTTCAATTGTTTTACACACTGATGTTATGATTATACAGTCATTAGGAATATTAGAATACCATTGTACAATGTACGACGTGCCTTGTATTTGCGTCACAATATTACATAGTAAACATATTACGACAATATTTTTAGTATATTTTTTTTTTCTTTACGATATTACAAGAGCTAAGAAAATTCAATTGCCTATATAACTTACTTAGCCTTCTTGTAACGAATATTCGGCACTTATGAGGAAAGCACATTTTGTAAATACATTTTTCGCTTAAATATATATCAAAAGAAATACACTGAAGCAATAATAGACAGGTCCGGGTATAGCCTGTGTCCCCGCGGATGACCAGAACTATTCTGTAGCGTCAAGTGAGTTCAAGGTGAGTTGTTTTTTACTTTTCCAACTAAAAATCTCGAAAATCAATTGCGAAAGAATATTCAACTATTATTTGATGAATATCTAGGAAGATGGTTCAGTATAGAACACAATGCAGGATTGCGAAAGAATAAAATTAGTGCTTGCAAAGCATTTTTATGAATGTGAAAAATATTGTGTAAAAATATTATAATTATTTTATAAGGAAAATGAAAGTTTTGTGATTTTTTATTTGTACATATGTACTTATTAACGTTTGTGTACACATTTTAAAAATTATTTTAGTACCTACTTAGAACTCACCTTGTTTCACATGACACTGTTTGAAATAAGCCCCTACAAGGAAAATAATCATTACAGCAATCTTTTCAATATTACAAAAACACGAATTTAAAAAATATTTTTTTATAAAGAAAAGTGTATTTCCAAAAATTATTTATTAAATTATAATAGATAAGAAATTAAATGCCTCTTTCTTTCTTTAATAAAAAAAAATATCAAAAATTTTTGCCTTTAAGCTACAAAAATCAAAATTCTGTTTGCTAAAATTTGCATGGCTTTTTGTCGATGTTATTGAAATAAACCTGAAATAATGTTTTTTTTTTATGAACCATTATACGTATATAGAATGTTGTTTTGGAAATTGTGATTTAAATAAAAAAAAATAAGAGACTATAATAGTGTTGCTTAAGTTAACTGGACTACATAAAACGTTACAAGCGGTTTTTACAATATTTCTAGTAATATTTGGATAAATATAATGTTATGTTGTATATTTTATGGTTTATTACTTTAATATCGTGTTTGATAGTAAATTTGCACGCGTACCAACAGTGGAACACGAATACAAATTCTGCTATTTGACTACGAAATACTATTTTTGAAATGATAATATTGTTAATGATTTATATAATTTTCCATTAATCAGATTTTTTTTAATTTTGATAAAATAATATAGTGTATTGTATACAACCATAGTTTTTCGAAGTTAAATGTAATGTTTTTTATGTACGACGTACCTTCCAATTTTAAAACGAACTTTTAACAGCAACAACATACTTTTTACAACAAAGTTTAGGTCACTATTACTAGCCTTTATTCTATTTTCATGGGCTAACATAATAACTTAAAGCCTTACAGTCAAGAGAGGCATGTGCCAAACATACGACACAATGTTGATAATGATCCTCTTTGGCAAAGATGCCATACAGGCTGTCCAAAAACTGGGGCCACATACTAGTTGTGTAAGTGACTCTAAAAAAATATTATATTGAAAATTTCAAATGCATTACATCAATGCCGTATCTTATATTAAGTGCGATGAAAATCCAAAAAGTAGTTGTGCACCTCAAACTCAAGTAGAAAATAACAGTTATAGAGTTGGAAGGTACGTCCCTAGTCCCTAGAAGTAGTCGAGAATATGGTGTAGGGTGGTACGAAAGTGCGCGGGCTAAAGTTACGCCCTCGTCACCAGTTTGTCCCGGATGACCTCAAAGACGACAAGTACTGGGCGCGCCGACGGAAGAACAACATGGCCGCCAAGAGGTCCCGCGACGCGCGCCGCATGAAAGAGAACCAGATTGCCCTGCGAGCTGGTTATCTCGAGAAAGAGGTAAGTCTCGAGAAAGAGAGTCGAAGTAGAGCTAAATGGTCCTTAGTCCAAAGTTTTGGACTTTGACCCTGTAAAGACAAGGGTAAAATTAAAGAACAATATTAGTGGTAATCTCGAGAAAAGGCAGTCATGGAATGAAATGGAGCCAAGGGTGGATAGAGAGATATAAGATAGAAAATTCTGTATTTGTACATTGAAAAAATACGTACAATAATCATTTCAGGCATACAACAATAAGTAATTGTACAAAAGGCGGTGTTACTGCTTACAGCAGTCTCTTCCAGACAACCTAATGAAATAAATCTAATACCTAACTTAAAATCTCCATAATATACATAAATAAAGTTTATAAATTGAATTGGGTGATGAGGGAAACTGAGTTATTCGGGGTCCAGTTCAGTCTATAAGACAACGTTAAAATGAGTTACTGATACCTATGAATTATACCATACATATGAGGCAGAAAACTGCCACAAATCTTGTTTTTACCCGATGTGTCGTAAAGATTACAATGACTACTAGGCAATTATAGGTGAATAAGGCTATTAGTTACCATACAAAAGTTACAGGATCGACTCCTTAAATTATAATAACCTCTCTTAAAGTTTTAGTACCTCTTGTAACATACTGTATTCGACAATTTCAGAACATGGGACTGCGGCAAGAAGTTGAGTTACTGAAGAAAGAAAATCACATCTTGCGCGAGAAACTGTCGAAATACGCCGATGTGTAGGTTGCCTGCACAGCACAAACGCCACATGACATGTAAGTTCTATTATCAAGGGCTGGTAAACCTGTAAGACCCGGAATTTACAGATTCCTACAACCGCTGAACCGATTTGACTGTGAGCGAAATGCACGCAAATGTGCAACGTCGTGCTAAGGATTTTGCTAAATTTACCTTCCAAAGCGTCAGTTCACATTAAGACGCCACGCGGCGGAGCCTTTAATGAAAGCACTTCAAAATGACGTATAATATGCTTTTTTATTGATTCACTAAACTGGAGAATACACAAGAATAACTTAATGATAGACTTACATCTGTATTTAGATACAGATGTAAGTTATTCACTTCCAGAAGGACAATAGTGTTTATCCTTCTGGAAGTGAATAACTTGCATTTACTATATAGGTATTATACGTATGATATATTCACTACGCGACAATACACGTTTAATTGCAAGCGCAGTATCGTGAAGTTCAAAACTTGATCTCTTGCGATGATACGCGTCACTTCTTCTGCAGTGTACTGTCCACCCGTATGCTGTAGATAAGGATACAAATTAAAGTCCTTGCTAGTGGAAAAATGCGTGTGAGTGAAGTACTAACTGTCGTTCTTTTGTTTCAGGTAGCGGGCTTCGTCGCGCGTCGCGCAGACTCGGGGCCGAACGCTCCACTATATCTATATTTTAAATGCTTTCAAATATTTGGTTTTATGTACTTTACTGACTAATTTTATTGTTAGCTATATATGGAACTTTTGCTGTGACAATGGTCCGCCCTCTATTTCCCGAAAATTCATCCGATTTCCATTATTCGTGTAAAGAAATCGATTTGCTTATATCGTTCCCTATGAATACATCTATGTCTGTTATGGTAATAAGTGTTTTAAACAATATATAAGTGTTTCAAATGATGTTAATTCTAGATAAAATCAATGTTAAATGTCAGAGAGATGTGTTACAATATATGTCGTGGTTTATTTGACTCGTTAGCGGAACGCTTCGGCGAATCGATGTTGTTACGACCTCTGTGTTTCTATCCGTTTATAATAGTAATAATCAATATGCAGTTACCGTAAGTTAATCTACCTAGTTTAAGTCAATCTACCAAAGTTTCGCTCGAACTCTGATCTTTCGTCGTCTCTAATTCCTTATTCGGACTCGGTTCGACACTATACAGGGTTAGTCAACGACGTACGGACCAAATTTTATGGGAAATCATTATTTAAAGAAGAATGTTTGTTGTGTCCTCGTCCCGAGTGTGCGTGGCGCCGTCGCCCCGCCCGCCCTGCACTCGCCCCGGGCGCGTCGACCGCCCCGGGCGCGTCGGTCGCCCTGGGCGCGTCGGACGCCCCGGGCGAGTCAGCCGGGCGGGCGCGGGCGGTCGTCTAAGTTATATTGTTGAATATTTATACGTTATATCAGCACCGGTCGCGCGTGCCGCCCCCTGGTGCACCGCGCGCTAGTTTGCTCAATCGGCTCGCGTACGCATGTGCAAGTGTAGTGACTGCGTCTGTATATAGGTAGTTTTAATAGGCTCGGGAGCCGCCCCGGAGCGCGGCCGCCGATCTCCGCCACCGCCGACCCTCCGTCCCCACTCCGGATCGAGTGCAGCGCCCGTCCGCGTCCGGGACGCAGGTCTCTCACTTTAGACCGCTTTGTAGTACGCTCCTTTGAGATTAGCCTGCGCGTTGGCCGGCCCGCTGCGGTCCCCCGCGGCCCGCCGCCTCGCGCGCGCCCTCTGTCGTTTCCGTAGTGAGCGAACATTAGTTTTGGTTTAAATTTTACTTAGAGAATAGTTTAAGTAGTATGTAGTTTCCGTAGCGTAGTCGTTATTAGTCTATTTTTGTTATGGCTGTAGTTGTTAACGTTTTTAAAAGTTTATATTATTTTTTTTAGTTGTAAAGAATGTCGCGTTAACGCATCGACCGCGTCTGTTCGGGTAGGAGCCGCGCACAGATACGGACGCTTGGAGGGCGGCGCGCGCGCGGCCCCGCTCGGCGCGGCTCGAGCCCGCTCGGCGCGGCTCGAGCCCGCCCGTGCTGCGCGTGCGCCGCGGCTCGCCCGCGCGGCCGCGTCCCTACGCACTGACTGTCTGGTTCATCTCCTCTTTTGACTCGTGCTAATGTTATAATATATTTTTGTAGGTTTTTGTCGTTGATAAATGAGTCAATTGAATGTTTATTGAATTGAAAATAAAAAAATTAATGTATATGAAGTAAGACTAAGAAGTTGTTGCATTTGAAAGTATTTTATGGATACAAAGCGAGAACAATAAAATGTTTTTTCTATAAAGGTTTACATGTGAGGGCTTCTGTAAAGATGTTACGGTTCAACTTTTAAATGCACTGTTTCATATCAAATGATATTATATGTAACTTTAATGTTAATGGCCGCACAGGCGGCGTTTGATATTCCATCTTGTTTGTTAAAATGTATACATGGAACACGATATCATATATATGGTACTTATACTGTTTACATAAATGTTTCATCAAAATTGTAATAAAGCGAGTATATAACGTGTTATTGTAAGATGTCCGAGTGGCGTGATCCGCGCCGCGGGCCGCGGCCGCTCCGCCCTGTTTATTTATGATTTACCTTTTGGAGACTTATTTCGCCTTGGATGTGGACTCGAGCACTGCAACAACGTAAACCATATTGATGTAAGAGTAGTATTCCGTTTTGGTTTTTATTTATACGGTTCAGGATTGAAGAAATAAAAGTTACTTGTTGTATATGTTTATTTATTTGCCCGGCGACGGGAGCGCCTTTGGCAGCTAGTGCCATTGATCTAGTTGTCCATACATCCTCGTACGCTGTTTTATGTAATAAATCATGGTAAAAGTACCTAGCACAAACATGCTTTTCATTCTACCCTGAACAGAAACCTATGGCCTAGGATACGAACTAAGAAACTCTAGGATACGAACTAAGAAACTCTAGGATACGAACTAAGAAACTCTATGATACGAACTAAGGTCGATTTTAACACATCTGTTTAGTATTTAAAACTTTGTTTTTATAACTTTGGTATTTAGATTAAATGATGCATTGGGTTATCTGAAAAAATCTTGGGCTAAGACTAATATGACATCGAAAGTAGTCTTTTAGTAAAAAAAATATATAAGCGTCTAGAATAGGTTAGTAGAAAGTAGAAAGCTAGAGAACATAATGAAAAATTGAGTTGTCTTATTTCGTTCTGTCATCTTCTCAGATGGTAGAACGTTCTGTGTTTAGTATGAAACTTCTTTCTCACTACTGTGTCACTACCGAAAGTGATATTTCAAATGAAAGGGCTTAAAAAAGCGTATCATTTAATATGACAATAGTCTCTAAACCATGTTAGAAACGTAATGAGGAACGTAAGTAAAAAAATGTAGGTATGTAGGTACAGGTATTATTGCACTTCTCGATGTTGTGTATTGCTAATAAGAAACAATTGAAGACATTAATGGATGAAGGTGATATGTAACAAACATCATGATTTTGAGAAAGTTGAGTTGAAACTGTAACTTAAACATTTTAGAATCCATCTTTAGAATAAATGTACTTAATACGTTACTACATATCCTAAAATGTTTAACAATTAACATATCACCTTTATCCATTCATGTATTCAATTACTGGAATCTAATTGTATGCCAGAAAGAAAGAGCTACTTTAGGATTTTATATTTTTTCCATAAATTCCTTAAAAAAAGAAACAGTTTATCAAGTACCACTCTCTCCTTGACTTTGTACAATACCATTTTTGTATGTATAATTGAAGACATGAATAAATGAAGATGATAAAACTAAAAAAAAATTCGATTTCGATAAAATTGAGTTTTAAACTGTCACTTAAACATTTTAGGACATGTCGTAAAGTATTAAGTATATAAACTCTAAAGTCGGTTCTTTAGATTAATGTACTCTTAGGACCGATTTTTCCATCCTCAGATAAACAACCAGATAGCGTTTATTCGACGAATAGCAATATTTTGAGTTTTTCAATACTCAGATAGTTGTTAACTGTCGAATAAGACACCTATTAGAGGAATAAAGTAGCTGCTTGAAGAGCCAGATAAGGCTTTATTCCCCCGATAAGTTCGTGTCAGCATTTATATTTAACAGTTTCGTCAATTTCGTTGGGTATCAGAATCTAATAAAATGGATGTTTTTGAAGCAATTGACGACTTAGCAATCGAGGAGGTACCTGAATTTCTCAATTATTAACATCTGTCTGGTAGCAAACACCGACCAGCTAGTATTTTCAACAGTACCTTATACCTAATAGTAGTAGTGATGATGGTAACTAGCACAAGGAATATTTTGAGTCACTGACAAG
This sequence comes from Celastrina argiolus, assembly GCA_905187575.2. NCBI lineage: Eukaryota > Metazoa > Arthropoda > Insecta > Lepidoptera > Lycaenidae > Celastrina > Celastrina argiolus. The sequence goes on from LR994583.1 coordinate 20,582,806, forward strand.
CTAGTTTCTTACAAATCACATTATACTAATAATATCTATGGACGGTGTGAACACCACGTCAATCTGGCCCTATGCTAAGCATACAAAGAACTTTACAGAAAAGAAAGTTACAGGTACCAGACAAGGGAAATATATTTAATACTTTTTATACGATACACATATTATTTTTATTAGATTATACACACATTTAATACACATCAATGACCCAGGAACATTGGAAACTTTTGTTCCCTCGGTGGGATTTGAATGTGCAACGTCTCGGTTGAGCACCAATGCAGTCAAACATTGCACTATGGAGGCAGCGTAGTGGTTGAGTGCATTGGTGTACTAACAAGTAACAAATATAAAACAACGTATAATGTAACTCTTTGGTATTTAATTAATAGGATTTCTTATTTATAAAATTGATTATTATTGAATAAAGAAATCACAGCCATAAACTATGTGCGCTAAACTATTGAAATGTTACTCTTTAAACATTAAGGACAAACAAAAAACATATTATAAAGTTTCACATTTTTATTACAAATAAGATGATATTGTCAGTAACACAGTAATTGTTTGCTGCATTTTGCTCTATTTAGGTATATATATATTTTGTTCGTTTCTCATTTCATAATTCTCAAGACATAACATCTTATATGCTCCTTTTCTAGAAAATAATGTCATTTTTGCTATTTCCATTTGTAGCTTAACCAGCTGTCCATCAACTCTGAATCTGCAAAAAATTAATGATTAGATTTACATTCAATAATTTCCGGTGTAAAATGGCAAACCAAAAAGATTATTATCTTTAAATTTCAAGCAATGTTCCAACCTAATTCAGGCATTAATACATGAATTTATTTCTGTATAATATATATTTTGTTTACAATGAAGAAATAGTACCTATATAATAGTTTCGGTTCAATTTTCTTTTTCTCCTTTTAGAAGTAAGCGGTTTTGATTAGCAATATGTTAGATAATAAAATAATAAATACCTTTGGCAATAAAATTCTATACAAGAAAATTACTATTTTGTAGTTTGATATTTTGTCACGAGTTCTATTACAACTAACAAGTTCGGAGTTGGTAAAGTTGCAGAACGTCCTCGCATCCTTTTTTGTTCCATTTTATAAAACCCTTATTATTTACATCTATGTTACACAACAAAAACAAATCATGTATTGCATTTCTACATAATAATTATTTGTAAGCTTGGATTTTCTTTGAAAGACAATATTGACAACTAACAACTGAAAAAGTGATACCTACCGAACATTTGTTGCAGTTCTTTTCTAACACATTGAATGCAATAACTGTGCATCTCACTTGCACACAAATAGTGTGAAGTTGTCTGGTTAAAGACCAGTAATAGCTATTCTGTAGATAAAAGACGATTGAAAAATCGAAAATATTTATTGGCTTGACAACCAGGCAAGTAATTTTATTTGTTAGGCTACTATTTGACGACTTATCTGAGTATTGAAAAATCGGCCCTAATACGATAATTCTAAAATGTTTAAATGACAGTTTAAACTCAATTTTCTCGAGAAATCGGATTTTGGCGACATTTCATTTTCATCCATTCATGCCTTCAATTATTATTAATAGATAAATGTATGAATGCTCATTTGCCCCCGGTTTCTTAAAAGCATATTCAATCAGTTATATATATTTTCTTAAAAGATGAACAACACTAGCTACAAAATTGCTCACTCGCTACGTTCACCAATTGTGAAGAGCGTTCAGAATGGTAAATGATAATAATTCATGTAAATTCATATGTTAGCTGATCGACGATTTATAATTTAAAAATAAGGTAAAAAAAACAATACAAAAAGATAAAATCACATTTAATTTTTACATAAAATTATCTAAGTCATACATAATATGTGACATTCAAATAAATAAGACAAGCTGTAAAGCACGAACCTTATCCTCACGCAAGGCACTGGGGAAAACAAATAGTGACGTCACTCGGCCACCACATTAATGGTGGCGTTTGCGATGCCATCCATAGTTTCGGGCTGGAAGGAGAGGATTATGCTCCTCAATGCTGTATAGGTCCCCACCACGAGGCCTATCAATCCGACGAAGAACACTATGACGTTCTTGATGTATATAAACCTTTTTCTCGCGTTCTCTGGCCTCGCGTAGAGAGTCAGCATTTCCATCATGACTGGAAAGCAGATGCCTAATGCTGAAAGACAGAGGGCTCCGAACAGCGATATGAAGAGGCCCAGCCGTGGGACTGACACCGCCAATACAACTGAAAAAGAAATGAATCGTGTAAATAAAACTGCATGTACGCAGAAATTAACGTCGGCATATTATAGCTCATCTCTTGTCATTCCGCCAAAAAGTTACAGTGACAGCCTTCATAGGCTGGGGAGTTTACTGTGAAAGTATTTTGGGGAAGGTGAAGTCGGAGATAAAAACTCGCATCATCAGGACACTCGTAGATAAAGTTGATTTTCAGTTACAGTTTGTACCAAAGATTATTATTAGTAGTATGTGTTTGTACATTATCAAAAAAACTCGCAGACAGACACGCGGGAGCGAAGAGAGGAACACAGATTGAGAGGATGAAACCCCGCTGTCATTACACATGACCTCGGCTTCCTCCTCCTCTTTTGTCATTCGAGCGTGGGCATTTTATGCCACGCCACACCACCCTCCTACGGAGAAGGATAATAAGAAATTTGCGTGCATAATTGAGAAGCTAATCTATACTATACTAATATTATAAAGAGGTAACCTTTCATTGTTTGTTTGTTTGAATGGAATAGGCTCGGAAACCACTGAACCAATATGAATAATTATTTCGCCGTTGGAAAGCTACATTCCTAGCGCTGAACAATGGCTATATTATATGTTAAAAAATAGGGTTCCTTACTAAAACCCCAAAGTTACTAAGATTAAACCTAGGTTTTTGGCAGTGTTGGTATAGGCAATGACAGTGCCATTATACATGACCCTAGGCACATTATGTAACCGCTGAGTCATGTATTTACTGCCTATGATCATGGCTTGTGATTTATTCGGATTGACCAGCAGACCAAAAGAGTTAGCCCAGTTTGATATGCGCGATATCAGCGTTAATTTCGGTGACGATATATTTGAAAACTTAAAAAACCAATTTTGAACATTTGACCTTGAATAACTTTATTTCCACACTTGGGATTGATGTGGATAATTGACAAATTGTGTGTAATAGGGTTCCCAATATTCATGCCAATTTTTAGGTGCGAATTAATGTAACCTTGAATGTCTATTTTCACCGGACTATAAACTCTATAACGGGTATAAAAATAACAGTGACTATAACTTTGGAATACGATTATATTACCTTTTCTCATTATAGAAATGTATTTTTTTTTTCGCTTTTTCGTTATTCTTGTGACAAAAAAGTTTGTGAAAAAAAAATACATTTCCAAAATGAGGAAAGGTAGTATAATCGTATCTCAAAGTTATAGTCAGTGTACTTTTTACACACTGTAGAAAGTCGGCAGTGTAGAAAATGACTTTATAGTCATCGACGAAATTCAATACTCTGCTCAAGTCATTTTCTGCCCTTATCATTCCGACTTTCTACAGTCTTAGCTTTAATTAGAATATCATATGTATTAGACTACAAGGCCACGAACAAAATTAACCTGTGAAATGATCCAACGTGATTAACGCACACTGCACTTCCGCGAACTCGGGTGGTCTTTATAACTTAATTATTCTTAAATATATTATAGTCTTTATATTATATATTATAGTCTTTATATATTAAGGGCAGGTAGTCCATCAAAGTCCGCGCTTTTAAGTTTTTTAAAACAACCTGATACACATGCAAAAGTGTTTTGAGTTCTGAAATAAATATATGTATTATTTAAGGATATAATATATTAAAATCCGTATTCAGTTACAAGATTAAATAAACTTCACTCGATAGAAAAAAATCGTAAAGTTAGCTCTTTTCGTGACGGGTTTACAATATCATGACTAAATTACATTATATTTTAAATCAGATTTTTGTACTTAATAAAGCTGCTAAATATTTTTAGTAAAATTCGTAGAATTAATCCTGATAAAATGTTTGTTTTAATTTCAAAGTTTTATTAACTACGAAATGCGTCAGCGCGGTGGCAATCCCAGCCCGTCAGTCGCGCACTGGCGCTTACGGACGACGGACCTGCGTCAGTTTATTCCGTGACAATGTCTTCCGCGACAATTTCAAGATCGTCGTGGGCAATAAATAACGCAAGCAAAAGTGCCATAGTATAAGACTATCAGTAGTACTACTACTGAATTTCGCTATGGTAATTCATATTTTGTTTGTATTGGCAAGTAAATACTAATACCTGATAGCGGGTTAATGGGGGGGGGAGTTTCGTGGGGGTGACTATGGATCGGTCTAATATATACAGGGTGTAAAAAGCGCAGTCACTATAACTTTGGGATATGATTATACTACCTTGTCTCATTCTAGAAATGTATTTTAATTTAATTTTTTTTTTCAAAATTTTCAAGAAAAAAATATTTTTTTGCTTTATTGTTATAATTGCGACAAAAAAATAAGAAATGGTCAAAAGTCAAAAAAAAATATTTAAGAAATGGTCAAAAGTAAAAAAAAGTTTTTTTAGTTTTTGACAAAAGAAAAATAAAAAAAAATACATTTCCAAAATGAGGAAAGGTAGTATAATCGTATCTCAAAGTTATAGTGACTGCTCTTTATACACCCTGTATAATAGACCCCTCCATAGTCACCCATATCTCAGCCATTACAGCACCTACACTCCCGAGTGAGGATTCCTTAGAACCGGGAGAAAAAACCCATCCCAAACTCACTCCCACGAAACTAACTTCCCCTCCTCCTCAGGTAATTTTCCCCTCGGGCCAAATCTCAGCCGTAAGAGCATCTACTCTCCTGTGTGAGGGTTCCCTAGAATCGGACAAAGGAGCTCTACATTTTGGCACCGTGCGATTTTCGAAAAACTAACCTAACTAACGTAACCTAACTCGAAATATACCCTTCAAAACTTTTTCCATATAATAAATATACAGGCTGTAAAAAGAGCAGTCACAATAACTTTGAGATATGATTATACTACCTTTCCTCATTTTGGAAATGTATTTTTTTATTTATTTTTTTATCAAAAACTAAAAAAAAAATTTTTCACCATTTCTTATTTTTTTGTCACAAAAATAACAATAAAGCAAAAAATAATTTTTAATTTTGTAAAAAAAAATGAAAAAAGACGTACATTTCTAGTATGACAAAAGGTATCAATCATATCCCAAAGTTATAGTGACTGCTCTTTTTACACCCTGTTTAGTACTGTGTCAACAAAATTTATATTTTTATTATAATAAAGAGGTTGTCCCGTATACAAGGTGTAAAATAAATGAGAGATAAAAATTTAGGGTGTGTATGGGTCCCGTATGTAGAGTTTACTGTGAAAGTACCAGCACTGAACGAGATCCTTTTTTTTTATTATTGTATGGGCAAATTTATGATGGTGGGGCATTTCTCGTAGAAACATAAAACTCAAAAGTGAGTCTATCACCGCTGATCCTTTAGCAGTAAACTCTATAAAGGAGGCACATACACACTCTAAAGTATTATCACTAATTTACTTTACACCCTGTATATTGGATAATCCTTGAGTGCCTTCATTCATCCAAATTTGAAATTGTTTTTGAGTACACCTCTTCCTTTAGTCAGCCCCAGTAAAAAAAAATCAAGATGGAATCTGGGGATCGAGTAGGCCACAAATGAGACCCAAACGACCGATCCATTTATTTGGATATGTGGCATATAAATAAGTGCGGACGTTTGCTTTTTGCATTTCAATAGTAATAAGTTCGTAATAGTATTTTAGTAAAACGATGTATTCCATTTATCAATTTTGTAAACTGTATTAAATACCCACTTTTTAAATATAGTTGGCCACTTAGGTTTAAGTACTGTTTTTGTTTACTCAAACATGTCGAAACTATTTTGCTATCAAATTTCATACTGAAAACTTAAATTTATATTTTTTTGTGAAAGGCGTAATAGATTCTATTCACTCGTAATATTTATGTCTATAGTTATCCTACTGCATATTTGTATACTATGTCGTTGGCGGGGGTCATGTGAGTTCACAATCTCTGCGTCCGCGCGGGGCAGCGCGCGCGCTGCCGTGATTGCGCTAAATGCCTACTTCTTCAGGAATACCTGCCCTTAAGCGCCTCCGTGTTCTAGCGGTTCTGAGCTTCGACCCGAAGCTCGTGACTTCGATTCCCACGTTGGAACAACAAAAAAATTAGTTTTCAAACTTGGTTAGGACAATGTAGGCTGATCACCAGATTGTCTGACAAGAAAGATGATCCATGCGTCGGATGAGCATGTAAAAACTCGGTCCTGCGCCTGTTCTCTCGCCAGTCGTGTCGGTTTACCGTCCCACTGGGTTTTGAGAGTATAAGGAAGACAGAGTGTGTTTGTGTATTGCGCACACACTTGGGCACTATAAAATAACTCCTGCGTAGCTGGCCTGGTTTCAATGAAATCGGCTACCGACCCCGAAATCGGTGATGGGAGCTATTATTATTATATTTCACAGGCAATGTAGCCAGCAGATACTTACATGTTAGCAGACATAGCACGATGCGCAGGCCATACTCCCAGCACCGCTTGCGCTTCGGGGAAGCGTCTGTCAGGCGCGGAAGCATATAGTTCTTCCACAATACTTCCACAGGCACGTAGCATTGGAGACCGTAGCTGATGAATATGGCGACCGCCATCATGACAATCACCGTTACTGCCAGCCTGGAAAAACAAAAATAAATATACCTACCTATACATAATTATTATGTAACCTTTCGATCAAATCTTTTTCCAATGATTGTTGGCGTCTTGTTTTAGAATAGTATGTGATGCGTGTACCTACTGAGAAAAGTCTGTTGTGTAAGGCCTTTATTTTATATTATTAGTGGCTGATTCAAAGAAAAAAATCTTAGCCACTTGCTGGGATTGGAACACGGCTAAAACTCGAAAACGGCTGAACCGATTCAGCTATTTTGGGTCTTGAAATATTCGTAGAAGTCCAGGGAAGGTTTAAGGAGTGAGAAAATATGATGTTTGTATGCTCAACGAAGTGGGCACGAGTCAGCTAGTCTTATATAAAATACACGCTTCAAATATAGGACGTCTAATAACCACGATAAGTTTTACTCGTGTGATAACCTCGGAGACTCGAGTTTTCTGTATGCATATTATTAATTATTGTAACTGTGTAGGAATGTCATCACTGATTGAACGCTCGTTCTACTGATATAAATATATGTGACGTAGGACAATTGATTCCACGTTACGGAGCTGTCACACGGATTGCGACGCTCGCAGCGGTGACACAAATGACCTTATGGACTCTACGAAAGTTACAAGATGTAAAATAAACCAGTGATAATACTTTAGGGTGCGTGTGCATACTATGTAGAATTTACTGTGAAAGTGCCAGCGTTAAAAGACTTACTTTTGACGTTCATGTTTCTATGAGAAATGCCCCAATACTCGTATCATAAATTTGCCCATACAATAATTAAAAGAAAAACAGTTTCTGCGCTTGTACTTTCACAATAAACTCTATAAACAAGACACATACACACCCTCAAGTGTTATCACTCATTAATATTACAGCTTGTAGATGGTATAATGGACATCTCTAGCATAATAGGTACCAGAAGGGCTTAATATTTTCTACAGCAAAATGGGATGACAGCAAGCTAAGCTGTTTATTATAGTATTTCTTATTCGATCGGATATTTAACAAGTAACTTAATTATTTTAAACTACACTATATTATACCTTCTTTAAACAAAAAAATACTGCTTAATATTAGTTATGAGAAACATAAAAAATGATGAGCTTAATTTCTAAATTCTTTGAACGTGTTTGGATTTACGTGTGAACTGCCCTTACTCTCGTGGTTTTTCTCAACGGAACGGAGTCACGTGTATGTATAAATGTATCCGATGCTGAAGTACCTACGGAACATTGAACGATAGTTCAATCTAAAATCATTAATTTTAATCTGCCCTACAACGAGCACGTGTGATTATCATTGTAGTTCATTGGGTTATGAAATAGTGAGTTGCTATGGTACTACAAAACCTATTTCAACCAATGAGTAGATATTTATTAACGTTTATAATACAGGATGATTCATGGTTCATATATTAAGCCATGACCTACCATCCCATACAATCTATCTTTAATACAAAAAAAATGCAATAGATGTCACTACTATTAACGTTTGTAATATAAAATGTAAATATGCAGAATTAAGTACAAATATTGACATTAAAATACAGATGAGCAATGGGCATATTTTTAAGCATAACATCACATTAAGCTAAATTCAACTCCTTAATTAAGAAGAAGATACGAAACGAAATTAATAATAAGTATTTTCCAATAGTGGCGGTAGATGGCGGCTTCCGGAATGTGCCTGGAAATCGAAGAAAAAAAAAATAGCCAGTCAAATTGCCAATTAGGGTGATACCATTTTCTAGTACTAGGTTGTGTCTCTGTTATATATCTACTTTGTGATTAAGCCGAATATAGTCCGTCTTTAAAATTGATTTTACAGGTAAGCAATAATAAAAGTAATGATTAGAAAATCAAGGTTTATGTAGTGTAAGCTACCATCCAAATTTCAATTACTCCACTGGAAAGCTAAATAATCGAAGAATTTATTATGCTACTTTTTATTATTTTTTAAGGAAGGGTACTCACTAATGGCATTTAAGCCGTTTTCGTTCTATCGGACTATAACTAGCCGGGTGGCTAGTTGTTTGGTAGAAGGAGAAGATCGGGTGGTTCGAGCCCCTCACATCAACCGGGTGATGTACGGATCGGATTGGGGATAGCTGCGAGGGTAAGCTATTATTTCGGTTCGTAGGACGCGGGTCCTCCGTGGGTTATTATTGCTACGTAAGAAACTTATTCAATTAAAAAAAAAGCCAACAAAGAACCGAAATAACTAGAGTGTTGAAATTTTCGAAAATTATGTATTAACATTGACATACCATAATATTTGAAGACATGAATGCATGAAGGTGATATGTAGCAAAACTCTGATTTCGTGAAAATTGAGTTCGAATTGTCACTTAAACATTTTAGAGTACGTCGTAACTATTTAAGTGCATTAATCTAAAGATCCGTCTCTACAATCAATGTACTTAATACGTTACTACATATCCTAAAAATATGTTCTAGTGACCGTTTAAACGCGCTCAACCACTATCTGGGTAATTTTTTTTGCGACATCCACTGATGTCTTCATTCATATATCTACAACAAACGGTGTCCATTACATGTTTTTTTTTTGGTTCAAAAGTCCTCAATACTCACGGGCTATCCTTGGGCAGGTCCAGCGTGATAGAGTCACTGCAAGACGACGTGCAGAAGACGTAGCCGATGGCCCCCACCGAGATGTACAGCGTGACGATGATGGCCATGGCCGTGTTCAGAACACCACAAGGCTTGCCGAATGCTGTGGGCGTCTTCATGTTGTTTTCTACTGCCACTACCTGTGTAAAACGTCCATAGATTTGTGTATACTTAGATTAAGTTTGTGTATAGCATTCCTTGCTCACGGGTAATAAAGTCCAGGACCTTTAGAAGGCATGTGTGAGGCCGAAGCCAACACGCAGAGGCTCCGTTACACAATTTTAATTTAAATATAAATGTTATATATAAAAATTAATTGCTGTTCGTTAGTCTCTCTAAAACTAGAAAACGGCTATTTTTGATCTTGAAATGTTCGTGGAAGTCCAGGGAAGGTTTAAACGGTTTCTATACTCAACAAAGTGAGCACGGGTCAGCTAGTAATATATAAAGAAAAATTACCGGTAGGATATTGTATAAACTCTTAACACGATTACATATTTGTGGATAAATGATTATAATTTATTATTTTAAAGCTATTTACGCTTAAAAACCTAGTTAAGCCTCATTATATTCTAATGAGTACCCATTACGAGAAAGTTCGCAAATTCTTTCAGCCCTTCATAATGAGTACAAAGGGTTTATAAATAAACAAATTTACATGAAAAACCTTTAACTAACTTACAAAGTGTTGAATTATGTCAAGTGCTGGTCACACTTTTAAATTTTCAACCTTGGCCTTTCAGCCACTAATTAAGAGCATGTAGGTGCTTTCATTTCAAATGTAAGTTTAAAATTTTCAGGGAGCAAGCTGCTTATAAACTTGTGGAAATTTGCATATTTGTACACATTTTCTAATCGTAATTTGTATATTTAGGTGCCTAAGTATTCTGAATAAAGGATTATTTTAATCTCGCCGAGTGAAGCGTTTCCACAGAATGTACAGATTTATGAATATAAAAATCTCGATTATTATTTAGTTGATCACCAACACATTATCATCAAATGAAATCAAAATATATCTATCCTAGAACATTAACATTACACACTGTATAGTGTATATGCTATAAAATAATGTTTTCTTGTCTTATATGTAAGTTTGAGTCACTTGAGAGACAAGGACAAAAACAGCTCATCTGTTGTAAATATTTGTAAGTAGTTAAAAGACTTACCACACCAACAGCGGTCAGAGCGAACAGCGTAGTCCCGAAAAATAGGGGGTAGTTTGCATAAGATCCCCATAGGTCCAGTGGCTCATCGGTTTTCTTCCCGGACAGTAGAAAGTAGATAATGATGGCAATGCCGATGAAAGTGAGCACGTTGGCCAACGCGGAGAACGGAGCGAGGATCTTCAAGCTGGGTATCAGATTGAAGGCTATCAGCGGACCCAGGATGATTAGCATGTGGACTTCCACAGCCATCACGTAGTACGGGTCTACGATCTGAAAATAATAACCATCATCACATAAAGTATGGCACAATAAATAATTATCATAACCCTAAAGTCCCATGCCGATTACTCTCATAACCCGAGGGAAGATTACCTAATACGACTGTTGAAATAACGGGCCCAGGAATGACTTAATCATGTCCATCCGACTCATCCGGATCACTCTTCTTGTCAGAATCAGGTGATCAGCGTCCATTGGCATAACCATACTTAAATAATAATAATACCTCCCTACGCTCAGCTACGCACGAGTTATTTTATAGTGCCCAAGTGTGTGCGCAAAATACAAATACACTCTCTCTTCCTTTTACTCTCATAACCCTGTGGGACGGTAAACCGACACGACTGGCGAGGGAACAAGCGCAGGACCGACTTTTTACATGCCCATCCGACGCATAGATCATCTTTCTTGTCAGACAATCAGTCAATCAATCAATCAAAGGGGGATCGAACCCACGATCGCCAGGTCGAGAGCGTATCTCTTAACCACTAGACCACGGAGGTATCAAACTTAAAGCAACCTATTTAATCGTCCAACGCGAGAATCGAATCTTTGACCTAAACCACTGTCCACTACTCACTAGACCACGGAAATGGAATAAGCAGTAATAATGTCAAATCACAACTAGGCAAAGCAGACTGTCTGGATAGTGACAAGGAAAGCGTGTGATTTGAGTGACACTTAATTGAAGTTGCTTGGAGCAGCTAGCTGTTATGAAATTAATGCAGTCCCTAGACGATCAAAATTGCTTGACAAGCACGTTAAATTAACGTGCTTGTCAAGCAATTTTGACCGTCTAGAACAAAGCTTGATGTGCTTGACAAGCAAACTCGATGCTTGACGTAGCTTGATGAAAAATTATATTTTTGCAATGCTTGTCAAGCATGCTTGATCGTTTAGAACATGCTTGTCAAGCAACACATTCAGTGTACTACGGAACGTTATGGAGAGACCAGGTTGCCTCATTATCCATCCTCAAAAAATTTTTTAAATCATTGAGCTCCGTCAATTGTAGAATCTTTTGCAAATGCTCATGGGTAAATCTATCTCTTAACAAATACCACTGCTTAGACCATCGTCTTGTTCGTTTCTTTTTTGTTTTCTTCAACAAAGCAATTGTGAGAGCAAGAAAAGCCATATCTGCATCTAGAGACATTCTACTACTTTGCAAATGTTTCTGTTTTAGCGCAAGTTCAACACTGGGTCACTCTATCCGACAAAATGATGCGAATGCTTGACAAGAATGTTTTTTGATGTCGTGGCCTCGTCAAGCATGCTTGTCAAGCACGTAAATGCTTGTCAAGCAATTTTGACCGTCTAGGGACCGCTTCACAAGACGTCGCGTCGACTTGACTCAAGCTGCTTCTAAAACAATAATTCGATTCAATATGCCAAGTCTTTACTAACTTTTCCTGTTTGAGTAAAATTGTCTTTGGATCGGATATCCAATTACGACGCCGCGCCGCCTAACTTTATTTCCTGTTCGAGTGTTCCATTGTGATATTGAAATGCGAGCACTTCCGAAATGGAAACGCGCAAAATAGACCATTTAGATGATACGTCTTTTTATGCTACTTTTTCTACGTGTAATAGTGACATAAAACCACTGATTTTCAAACATTATTTATTGGTATTTTGCTGCTATTCGTTTTTATGTGACGTCCCCAATAAAAGGACTATCTATCACATAGAGATTGGACAAGTAGTTCCCAAGATTCCCGCTTCAAAAAAACAAAAATGCTTTTATTATAATACTAAATACAGGTATACAGGCTATAATATTAATGAGTGATAATTATTTATGGTGTGTATGGGTCCCGTATGTATTATAGTTTACTGTGAAAGTACCAGCGCTGAAAGAGGTATTTTTTTTTTATTATTGTATGGGGAAATTTATGATGTTGGGGCATTTCTCATACAAACATGAAAGTCGAAAGTAAGTATTTCAGCGCTGGGACTTTCACACACTCTACATAGGTGGCACATACATACCCTAAAGTATTAACACTCATTTATTTTAAACCTTATAGAGACAAAAATGTAGAAACACAAAAAAATATTTAACAATTTCTAAGATTATTTACAAAATTACCATTAGTCTTTATTATGCCCATCAAACAGATACTTAACATCTACACTAATATTATAAAGCGGAAGAGTTTGCTTGTTTGTTTAAATGCGCTAATCTCAGGAAGTACTGGTCCGATTTGAAAAAATCTTTATTTGTTGGATAGTCCATTTATAGAGGAAGGCTTTAGGCTATATAACACGCTGCGATCAATAGAAGCGAAGCGTCAGTGAGAAATGTTGCAAAAACGGGGAAAATTATTCACATTTGGGGACTTTCGTTCCGTGCGCTGCATAAACGGTTTAAGTTACTCAAAAGCCACGCGAACGAAGTAGCGGGCACAGCTAGTATTGTAATAAAATTGAAGCGGATTTTTTTTTGCAGGAAAACCTTTGGCGCCATATCTATAACTTAGTAATTCTGCTTTATTACATCAAGGTCACTGCCGTCAGCCATGTCTGTCCACTTGTAGATGTACACGGAGGCGTGTTCAAGACGTAACGATGAGTGGCGCGGGCGAGGACGAGCGCTGACCCAACTATACAAGGTGTTCGCGTTATCGAAAGATATTTGAAAAGCATTGTAAGGGTGTAAAAAGAACAGTAACTTTTGTATATGATTATACATTTTACTTAGGCACTATAAAATAACTCGTATAAAATAACGTCTCTATCCAACACTACAAATTTGATTTGTGAGAGAAAAAGGAGCGCAGAGTTATTTTATAGTGCTCAAGTGTGTGCGCAATATACAGAAACACTCTTCCTTCACCTAGTGGGACGGAAAATCGACACGACTGGCGGGAGATCAGGCGCAGGACCGACTTTTTACATGCCCATCCGACGCATGGATCATCTTTCTTGTCAGACAATTCGGTGATCAGCCTGCATTGTCCTAACCGAAGTTGAAAACAACATTTTTTGTTGTTCCACCGCGGGAATCGAACCTACGACAACCGTGTCGAGAGCAAAGCTCTGAATCACTAGACCACGGAGGAGCAAATGTGTGGTGTGGCCCAAAACGCGTGGGGGTAAAACACGGAAAGTATTTATAAGCTAACAATTTTGATTCCTATTAGGGATAGTCTTATACATATATATAAAAATGAATCGCTGTTCGTTAGTCTCGCTAAAACTCGAGAACGGCTGAACCGATTCGGCTATTTTTAATCTTTAAATATTCGTAAAAGTCCATGGAAGGTTAAACCGTTTAAACCTTCCATGGCCCACTTCGTTGAGCTTAAACCAGGGATAGACCTGGTTTAAGCTCAACGAAGTGGGCACGGGTCAGCTAGTAGGTAATAAATTTTTCATACCTACCAAAATAACTTCGGATAGCTAGGATAGGCCTAGTTCCTACAACCGAAATTTGAAAACTCTTCCTGTTTTCAAACCTTTTCTTTAACCCATCTACAATTATTCCCTACAAAGTAACAAGGTCATTGAAACCGGCTGTTAGAAACATCACTCTGTACACATCAGTTCCCGTTATTAGCCATGATTGTTCATTGCACAACTGCACCTCTATACTGGTGCTATAATAGCTGTCCATTCGTCACGGAACAAATCTGTGCAGGGGGGCTTGGGACTGAGGAAGTTTTGGCTGAACTCAATAGACACCGCATCATGTCTGCTATTGAATAATATATAACCAACTACCGGACACCATAAAAAACGAAACCCAACTAATAATATTTAACCGAAAACTAAAAACATATTTAATAAAAAAGTGTTTCTATTCATTAGAAGAATACTTTTCAAAAGAACATAAATATTGTTCATAAAATATTTTTTCTTTATAGTAAGTATTTTAATGTAATTATCCATAATATTATGTAATACTTCATTTAAAATAAATATATAAGTACATAGAGAAGTAAATGTACTATCATTTAGCAAACGCCCGAACAAGGCACTAAGTTTTTATATATTTTTCAATGTATTTTGATTTATTATGTATTGTACTTGGTTGCTAATAAAGAGTTTGAGTTTTGAGTTTTGAATAATGACGCAGGTACAGAGCGCAAGCACTGGCTTACTTTGAGTGAGTGAGACAGTCCCTAGTTTCCCGAACGCAATTCAAATGAATGATCAAATAACATGGCACTCAAATCAACAACCCATATTGAACGCTGATTAGTAGAACATTATCAGATAGACAGGAACGGACATATCTACATCTACACTATAATATAAGTATAATAAAGAGGAAAGATTTGTATTTTTGTATGTAACGACTTAACTCAAAAAGTACTGGACCGATTTTGATAATTCTTTTTTCATTAGAAAGCTACATTACCACTGAGTAACATAGGCTATATAAAAATCAATTACTGTTCGTTAGTCTCGCTAAAACTCGAGATCAGCTGAACTGATTCGGCTATTTTTGGTCTTGAAATATTCGTGGAAGCCCGGGAAGGTTTACACGGTTTCCATTCTCAACGAAGTGGGCACGGGTCAACTAGCATTTTATAATTACATGACGATCGCACTTGCAAGATTTGTTAAAATTCCACAGATAAGGTTATTTCACCAAAGACACCGATTAGTTGACATACGATTTGTATTTGAAAAGCGAGCGAGCGTGATGTAATTATAAAATGTATGTCCGTTCCTTTCTGTCTGATAATGTTCTACCAATCAGCGGTTAATATGGGTTGTTGATTTGAATGCCATGTTAGTTGATCATTCATTTGAATAGCGTTCGGGAAACCGAGGGTGAAAGTGACATCCTATTTTTCATATAACTAAGCTGTAACACACTACGCTAGAAAATTTTTATGAGCTTTCAAAAATGACTTGTCTCGTTTTTTTCTTTTCTGATGATGATACACTTGATTGAGTATCTCATCACGTCAGTTCGGGTCGTCCCTGCATCATTTCGAATGCAAGGTCTTTTATTATTAGTATTATATTTTTTGATTATTAATAATATTTAGAACGGTCTATCAAGCATAGTAAAATGTTGCTTATCATCGATTTTTCCTGGGAGGTGACGATATGTGAAAAATGCCCATTCCCGAATCGACTTAAGCTCGTGATCGACTTAGCCACAGTCAGACGCTCTACACTCCTAATTGCTAACTAGCTTTTTTTTTAACTGAGTTTTAAATGATATCCTTATAATTCATAGCATATATGCGCAAATACAGGCTTGTTATCGGTAAAAGAAATTACAAAATCGTTTTGTAGATCCCAATAATTTACCTGTATGTTTAGTTATTACTTTTCGCGAAACACTTATTAACGAGTATCAAACGGGATGGAACTCAAAACCGACATAATATTGGCCGTCACGAACACATCTTTTAACAAGCTAAAATTCGCGTAGGTTAAAACTCGGTCAGGTCAAGCGTTGGACTAATGAACACGACATTATTGTAGTTTAAAAATACCTTTGTCTTAGTAAATTCTTAGCGCTTGTATTTCAAGAGTAAATAGTACGTTTCATGTTTTAACAGAAAAGTAAAGGAAAGGAATGATATTTAATAAGCTTCTAAATTTGTCAACGAACTCAGAGAGAGAACAACATAGAATTTTCTTAACAAAGCAATGTATTACCAGTACGTTCAAGATAAATTTAACCCAAACGTAAACAAACTCGACTATGACATAACCATAGACTAGTCAGTGATGCCAATTGGCCAATATTAATACAATAATCATTGTTTGCTATACGAATCCATAGACTATAGACTTTATTTTACAGTCGGCAGTGTCAAAATGGCGTATTTTACAGTAAAAGTTTTTTATTTGATGTTTAAAATATATAGGTATTGATTATTTTTTATTTGATATAAAATGTATTTGATAATGAAGTAAGTAGTAAGTTCCAGTAAGTGTTGATAAGTGTGAATAATAAGTAAATATTTAAAAGTTTCGATGTCTTTGGTTTGTTAACGTTTGGGGTAAATTTATCTGGGACGTACTATATATATTTCAGATCACAGTATATTATAATATTATGTAGTATTAGACATTTAGTAACGATTAATTTATGAATTCCAAGAAACCATAATATCAAATACCAAAATATATATGTAGATAAATAACCCGACTTCGCAAAAATGGGTCTAAAAAGGCTGAAAAAAGAAAATAATTCAATTTCAAATCCAGAAATGCTGATCAAAAATCAAAAGTTATTTTCTTTTTTCAGTCTTTTTAGACCCATTTTTGCGAAGTCGGGTTATAGTTTTTGAATCTTTTTTTTTTATTTAATATTTTTCTGTAGGTATTCATATCAAATATAATAATTATTATATTTTTATTAAATTGTCCATTACATAGAAAGTATCAACTCCTAGATACTACTTGTACGGCCACATTTTAAACGTTTATTTTGAATTTATCAATAAAATATAATAATAAATAAAAATAAAAATACATATTCGTAATGTGCTTGCTAAGACCTATCTTTTGATACCAAACACGAGACAATTTTTTTTTTTTTGAGATAGTTTTTGAGGTTTAATTTTCAAAATCCAAAATTTTTCGAAAAATTATACAGCCTATGTTACTTGCGGTATCATCACCAATCGATTGATACCTCATTAATTAAAATCGGACCGGTAGTTTAGCCGCTACGATGGAACATACATACATACATACAAACATACATAGGTACAGTATGTATGTATAGTGTATACATACATACATAGACTGCTAAAATCATTACCCTTCCTTTTGGCTTCGCAGAAGTCGGGTAAGCTAAATATAAGTTTGTCAGACATGTTATGCAGACCCTACGAGTACAATTGGTAATAAATATTAATACGGTCCCGTACAGAAATAGGGCTCTACTGCCGCACGCGAGCAGTCTACTATCAACATAGCGGATGTATATGTTATGGACCAGGTGATTAATGTAGGCTGATCACATGAGTGTATGACAAGTAAGATGATCCATGCGTCGGATGGGCGTGTATAAAGTCGGTCCTGCGCCTGATCTCTCCCCAGTCGTGTCGGTTTACCAATCACTGGGTTATGAGAGTAAAAGGAAGAGAGAGTGCTATGTGTATTGCGCACATACTTGGGCAATATAAAATAACTCCTGCGTAGCTGGTCTGGTTTCAATGAAATCGGCTACCGACACCGAAATCGGTGAGGGGAGCTATTATCTCTATCAGACTAATTGGAAGTAAAATGAGAATTGTCATAAAAAAATGTATCATTACTCTGCCCAAAAGTTAATATACGAGTTATAAACACCAACAAAAGTTAATAGTATAATGCCCGATACAAATTATGTCTTTGTATATCATTAAATTGCACTCTCAAATTGGAGATATTTCACAACGACCGGGCATTATGAATAATTTAGTAATAATACACTAAATACTTGCACTTTTTTCCCACTTTATTAGTTTTTTCACAAGTTATTTATTAAAATACACGACCGGTTTCGACATAGTCATCATCAGGTGTCTATGTCGAAATGTGTATTTTAATAAATAACTTGTGAAAAAACTAATAAAGTGGGAAAAAAGTGCAAGTATTTAGTGTATTATTACTAAATAAAATGTATTTCCATCAAGAACCTACGGTACATTCAATAACATATATTATGAATAATGCTCAATTTATTACTTGGTCCATAACATACCTTACATGCATATGTATATATTAAGACACGAGGTTTCTATTGATGCTATCTTGTGGGCAGCTGTGAACTGATAGAATAAAGAAATCGCATGATAAGAATCCAACCCCTAATTGGGTCATGGATGAATATAACAATATAGTAAAGTGTTACATTATATAATAAAAGTATTAAATATAAAAATAACGTTCAGTTGCAAATTAGATAGTCCTTAGGTATGCTTATAGTAATGAGACCGTCAAGCCACATAATTTACTATGTAGCTGGGGAAAATATATAGGCTATAATATTAATGAGTAATAATACTTTAGGGTGTTCATGGGTCCCGTATTTAGAGTTTACTTAGAAAGTACTTTTTTTTTTTTTTTTTTTTTTTATAATAATAATATCTATGGACGCTTCACACCACGTCAATCGGCCCTGTGCTAAGTATCCGAAGAACTTGTGTTACAGGTACCAGGCAACGGAAATATATTTAATACTTTTATACTATACACATATTTAAGATTTTTATTATATTATACACGAATTTAATACACATCCATGACCCAGGAACATTGATAACTTTTTGTTCCCTCGGCGGGATTCGAACCCGCGACCTTTCGTTCGAGCACCAACGCGCTCAACCAACTGCGCTACGGAGGTCGTCTAATATAATTATTGTTTGGAAGAATTTTTGATGTTGGGTCATACACACATGAAAGTCAAAAGTAAGTCATTCAGCGCTTGCACTTTCACAGTATACCTACTCTACATAGGAGGCACATACACACCCTAAAGTATTATCATTCATTTATTTTACACCTTATATTTAGAAGCTTGGCTCTTCAATCTGATAATTTTATCAGCCATTTTTAGTGTCGTCTTTAAAAATATTTGTATTTTTTCAACAATACGTACCTTTTTAATATTATCCGCGATGAACACGATGTACACGCAGCAGATGCCCAGCTGGTAGACCACGAGGAAGACGTCCACACACAGGGACATGCAGCGGGTCCACTTGCGAAATGAAGGAGGACCCATGGTGAGGGCGGTTGAGGCAGAGGCGGTGTACGAGAGGAGGGGCACTCGAAGATGCTTGCAGATGGCGTATTGCGAGCGGATCTGGATAAAGAAAAAAGTATACATATAATTATCTATATTTTATATATTATATTTTTTGTTATTCGAATGCTGGAATCGAACACACCACCTCCAGTCAAGAGCGAAGCTGTGAATCACGGAGGCGTACCATGTAATCTAGTATTTGAAACATTTTTACTCTAAAGCCACTGAAGAATTTCAATGATCACACAAATACTAGTTTGGATGCTTGTGTTCCCTTCATTCATCTCATTAATGCGATGAGACCTAAATGACATCATTAATCTAGATTCTAGGAAGTTCTGAGCTGGGTCAAGTCATTGATATTGTCCATGAACATTGGAAAACGATTATTGCAATTTGCAACTGATACTCATTCGATCAGTCTTCTGATTGACGAAGCGTCATCATGGCGCCATCATCGCGTGATGACGTCAAAGTTGCTTCAATTGTTCTCAAGGGAGTGACGTCACGTTACCTTTATCAATAAATTTGCAGTTATTAAGAATGCAATTGTAATTGTAAATTAAAATGATACTGTTCGCATGGAGAAAAAAAACGTATTTTTGCGATTCCATAACTCATAAAGTTATTTGTAATGAATAACCGAATGACGGAAAGATTTTAAAGTTTTATCTCTAAGGAGATGAGGGTAGGGCTTGGGTAGGGTTTGTATGAGATAACGTGATTTTTTTTACTACTTCAAATTATGCATAAAAATTCTAAAATTTCGTTTCTTTTATCTATCATCTAACATGTCAAAAGGCCCTTTAAGCGACCGGGAACACATTGGAACCATTTTCGTCTTATATCTGGCTTCAACCGGAAGGTGCGAAACAAATTTAGTTTGCAAATAAAATTTTAGAACATCATTAATATTATTACACACCAGGTCAAAATTTGAGGGTGAAGGGAACAGAAAGGAACAAAAAACTGACAGTCGCCACATCTGGCACACATACTGTAAAGCGACGGTCCGTTGACGAGCAAAAGCAATTTGCATCTAAATCGGACTGTTGTACCTCTGTCTTTGACAATTCAGACTTTGAATTCCTATTCACTTCTTACATTTGAATTTTGAAATAAGGTAATAGGAACTTGACAACAATGTTAGCTTACTCTGATTTGCTACAAGGTTTTAATATTTTTCTTTCAGACGTGTTTGTGCCGAAGATTCAGATGGTTCCCCCAAGATTAAAAAGTTAAGTTATAGCACAGAATAAACACCCTTCTAAATAAGAGCTGGTAGACATTAGGTGCTTATTTGCTGATGTGACGTTTTTGGCTATAGAAAAAGCGCGCGCTTGAAGGACTGTCAGAATAACTGGTTCTCAAAACGCGCGTTACCAAGGCGCGCGTTTGAAAGCGCCTAATATGTACCCGCTCTAACAACCTAATTATGTATTCGTCACCAATAATATTATAAACCCGAAGTATGTATTGTAAGGGTGTCTTTTTCATGCCATAACTACTAAATAAATTTGGTATAAACTAAACATGGACGCTAGCCGTGCAGATTTTTTCGAGCGCGGCGAACGGTTCTAGTCGGGCTTTTTCTATGAAAATGCTGTCAATTTCTACTACCAGCTCGATTACTCGAACGGGACTACTTGATAGTACGTACGTTAACATACGCGTCAAAAATCTTTATAGGTATGTACTATGATTTGTATGGATTTTGCGCCGCAGCGTTTCCACGCTGACCATGGTCTGTGGGCAGTCGGCACGCCGCGGTCAGAAAAATCTGTGCCCTAGTTTAGACAACTACAACATTTTATTTTTATTTGATTATTACATATACTACTTTTTATCACAACCAAATGCATGTAGGTTCTGGCGGCACACATTCAGTTTAAAAGCCAGTTTTTCCCGAAGGTCCTGATTAAGTCCCAACGTCAGTGCGACACTTGAAAACCACTTACAAGAACATGCAGGCAGTGCGTGATCAGTATCCCTATGAGGATGGTGCCGATGATGCCAGTGATCAGCCCCGACCTGTGGAAGGCTTGCGGCATAGCCAAGATGCCTGTTCCCAGGCTGCACTTGAGCAGATGGACCAGGGTCTCCATGTTGCTGAAACAAACACAAGGAAAACCTTCAATATAGTATATTATAGTATATTGCTGAAAAAATTTAAGATACCTAACTTCAATCAAGTAGATTGCGGTTTCCATGTTACTAGAACTAATAATAATGACATACATTTATTCATTACACATCGTTACATTTAAATCAATTGAAATTGAAACCTTAATTATCATGGTATCGACTATTAGGTGTACAATTCTCCGTTCAAACCGTTTTTTTCTGACTTACTGAATTCAACGAGTTCCTTGAAAGTGAGAAATGTCCTCAATATATTATCAAGTGGATGAGGGATGAATGTTGTTAAAACTAATGGAAAAATGCTCCTTGCTGAACACAGCAATAGTCAGTGGCCGTTTAGACAACTTAATTCCTATCGGCTTCACTACACCTTATTAACCTTTGGAAGTCCGAGAGAGAAGAGGATCACTCAAAATAGACCTTCTATCGATATGTATATTTGTATATACATATATATTTTTTTGTAATTGTGCAGTGTATTGTATGTTTCGTTGAACCTTGAAGTGAGTACTCAATGGCCCTGGCAGAATACCAGTGCAGGCTTGCTTGCTGCGTATAGCTGAGTTAGGGTCCCTTTTTGGCATCACACAAGACTTAAATAAAAAAAACAAAATTCAAAATATTTTATTTCCAAATGAAACTTAACAAGCTATTTTCGGAAAGTCAACAAAAAGGCTACTAATTAGTATTCTACTCTTGTCCCTGCCTTTTTGTGTGATGATAAAATAAATGGTTTTATTCTTATTCTATCCTTCAAATCCTACCACTAAATCCTACCATTAAAAGGAGAATCGAGAAAGGTTTATGTATATATTTGCAATTTTTGGCAAATAACTGAACAAATTCAAGTTTAAAAAAATTATTACCAGACAAGAGTCAACTAGTATTATATAACTTCAACTTACTTTGTAGGATTGGAGAGGTCCCGATGCATGTGAGGATCGTAGTCATTGTCCACATCGTCTCTGTAAAAAAATGTGTACTATTAAAACATTTAGTGCCAATTTCACCAACACTCCATGTTAATGCTTCATTAAATATCATAATATTATCCCTCTCATATTTCCAGTCTTTGAATGAGAAGACTTGGCATTTTAATTACGTTACGTTTACGTTAATACTAACAACCGTTGGTGAGATCGGTACTAAGGGCGTGTTTCACCAAGCAATATTAAAGTTAATCCTTCGTTAATTATCATGTTGTTCCTCTCGTAATTCCTATCAATGAACGAGAAGGCATGGTATTTTAACAAGCCGTTATCACTAACACGCATTGGTAAAATCGGGACTTAGTGTGTTATACTCGTATGTAGAAATGAATTGCGTAAGTTCCTATGGTTTTAGGTGGGATTATATTCAATAGTGATTGAGATTTCTAAACGCCAAAACCGGGCATAAGCTAGAGCCTAGAACCAAGCACCAACTAGAACCAAGTACTCGAAATTTCGTTACGTTATTATAAAAATTGTTTAGGCGCTGTCAAATTATTCATACATTAAATTCAGTGTGTAATGTGTCGAGCCAGCGTACGGTCGCGCTCCGCGTTTCACACACGCAACAAAATATAATATTATTTATATTATTGCGAATCGCGCGGCTGATTGCCGCTGCACGTGATCATGGCGCTCGTGGCCAATGAGTTGCTGGCGTTCATCCAGCATGCCATCGACACCATGGACGAAGTCAGCATCATGCAGATCTGCAAGTCTACCTTCACCAGTGAGGAGATTTGTGAGGGTAAGCAGCTGCTGTATGAGACGCTCGGCCAGAGCGCGAATATGCCATCACGTCGGAGAGATGGGACCGAGAGAAGCGTGCAGGATATCATCTCCCTGCTGAAGCAGACGGATCCAGACGACGTGCCGGCTTTTGTGGCGAAGGATCTCCACAAGCTGCCGGTGGTGACTATGGACCACGTCGACGTCTCCAGCCTGTTGAAGAACTTCAACAGTATGAAGGCAGAGCTGGACGAGATGCGGGGTAGATTGGATGCATCGGAATCTACCATTCGTGACTTACGTAGTGAATTATTACAATTAAAATGTAATAATTCATTAAGTGGGTCACCCGAGCATTCAACTGCCTACGTCAACACACGTCGTGGTGGCGCGCGCGCTGACGCATCGTTTTGCGTGTCAGCGGAGTCTGACGCGTCAGCACCCGCCGCCGCCCCCGCCAGCCTTCCCCTCCGGGTCGCGCAGTCGCCGAGTCAACATCCAACTCAGCAGAAAAGTTTTGCGTGTATCACCGCTCACCCCGCACATCCCCTGCGGGAGAAGACAAAGGGGAAGAAAGAGAGCCTCAAGGCTATGGAAAGCCGCAAGGCTGAGCCTCCTCAATCTGGAAAGGACAAGAGCAGAAAGTGCGATGAGGAGGGCTTCATAATGGTAGAGAGAAGAAAGAAGAAGCCCGCCGTCCGCAACCATCGCGGCACCGCACCCTGTGGACCCGAGCAGCGCCTGCGGTGTGAAGTACGCTCCACGCCGCTGTACGTGTCCCGCCTGCACTGGTCCATGGAGATTAAGGACGTCGTGGACTACATCCGGAAGAAGACGTCCCTCCCCTTGAGGGTTGAGCGTCTGGAGTCTCGCCACAAGGTCAACTTTAGTTCCTTTGTGGTGAGAGTACCGACTCATCTTCTTTCAACCTTCGAGGCGGAAGAGTTCTGGCCGACGGGTGTGGTCTACCGGAGGTTCCGGGGGAGACTCCGGAATGAAGCGCGTTGCACGTCGCCGTCAGCACGTGTTAAAGTGTAGTTCTTAAGTATATTTAATATGTATGTTAGTCTGTAAAGTATTTATAATATGGGCCTATGCAGCCTGAATTAAATGATATTTAATTTATTTAATTTAAAAAATTTAATTGACATTAGATAATATAGGAAATATTACGTATTCTTTGTCTTAAAATGTTTCCGTTTACTATTTAGACTGTTTTTAACTTTACTAATAAGATCATACCTTTATTCCGAGATCGTACTTTTATACTAGGCTAGCTTTTGCCTGCGGCCTCGCCTGTGTGGAATAAAAAGTATCCTATCTTACTTCTAATACTTTCAAGAATATGTGTACATACTGCTTTCATGATGATCAGTACTTTTCGCGTGAAAGCGTAACAAACAAATATTAACTTTTATAATATTAGGGATAAACAATATTTTTTCCGAGTGGCTATAGATTTTGAAACTCAAACGTACCTGCTATTACTTCGAAGAAACGAGGGAAATCTCATTCTCTATTTATTTGCTCAATATGATCTGTCTTTAATGAGTACAATGGTACATCTTCTTCTTTTGGCATATGCGCCCCCTCAATAGAAGTTGCCAACGTCAGAGTACAAAAATGGGTCTAAAAAAAGATTAAAAAACTATAACCCGACTTCGCGAAAATAATTTAATTTGAAATCCAGAAATGCATAGGTACAAAAATGGTCAAGGTAGAGCCGTGGTCGCACCCGCTATTGGCTTTTTTTTTCTGCCGTATTTCGGTGTGAACTAATGTTTAGATTTATTAGCGGGTATTTTAATTATTTTCGCGAAGTCGGGTTATAGTTTTTTAATCTTTTTTAGACCCATTTTTTGCGAAGTCGGGTTTTAGTTTTTTAATCTTTTTTTTAATTTAATATTTTTCGGTTTCCAAATCAAATATAATAATTATTATATTTTTATTTAATTGTCCATTACATAGAAAGTATCAACTCCTAGATACTACTTGTATCTTAAACCTTTATTTTGAATTTAACAATAAAATGTAATAATAAAAAAAAATATAAATACACATTCGTAATGTGCTTGCAAAGACCTATCTTTTGATACCAAACACGAGACAAATATCTTAATTATTTTTTTTTGGAGATAGTTTTTGAGGAATAATTTTCAAACACCAAATTTTTTCAAAAAATTATATAGCCTATGTTACTCGCGGCATTAATACGAATCGATTGACACCTCATTCATCAAAATCGGACCGGTAGTTTAGCCGCTACGAGGGAACATACATATATACATACATATATACATACATAGGCTCCCAAAATCATTACCTTCCAAATCCTTTTGGCTTCGCCGAAGTCGGGTAAAAAGGCTAGCGGTACATTAGGTTAATACAGAGAACTTCACGCGAGTCTCGTGCTGATACAAGTTAAATAAAAGTAGTTAGTTAAAGTACATCATTAGTTTACGAAGAATCCTGGGATAATAAACAATTTGTCAATATTTTTCTTGTAAGATTTGAAAGAGGTTGAAATAGACCATAGTTAAAGCAGACTTAAATTCATTGCTCATTGTCAATACATATAAAACTCGTTCAAATTCCCTCTGTCTGTTTGTATGGGATAATTTAAATGTAGTTTACTCTAATACATAAATGGAGAATCGAGAAAAATGTACATGTACCTATAGAACTTGTTTACAATTTTTGCTAAATAACTAAACAAATTTAAGTTTAATTTAATGAACTTGATCACAAATTCTGTTTATATTTTCAACGAAGTGGGCACGGGTCAGATAGTTAGCGTATATTTTGGAAATTCAATAAATTTATTGTGCCGAAAAATTCGGCCACCTAATTTTTTTAATAATTCTTCGGCCTGCTCGTCTGTTCGATTACCGCGTTGGAACAATGTTTAACAGACAGTTTAAACTCCATTTTCTAGGTATTTTTCTTTCCGACATATCACTTTCATCCATTGACATCTTCAACTAAAAATCCTGTTTTCAAGTTTGGTTAGGATAACGCATAAATTAAGAGTCATCGCCTGATTGTCCGAGAACAAAGATATTTGTCGGAAGGGTATGTAAGAAGTCAGTCCTGAGAATAATAAAATGAGAATAGACAATTTAAATAAATTCAAAATAAAATTAAAAGAATTTGTCATTGAAAAAAAATATGAAATGCAGAATTTATTAATAATAATATATGGACCGTTCCTTGAATTTAATATTGTGTATAAAATACAAAATGAAATTAAATTAATAATAATAATTGATGTAATAAATAAATATTTAAGTGTGTAATGATATTTATTAATTTAATATAAAATAATATAATGATGTTAATATAAAAATAAATTCTGTATATTAATATTTTCTACCTATATTAATAATGTACTTTGTAATCAAAATATTTGCATGCCATTAAAACGGCAAAACATGCACTAAATAATTTATTTGTAACAACTTTTAAAACATGTTTTGTGCGAATAAAGACATTGTATTGTATTGTATTATTATATTGTCCTATGCATATGTCGCAGTCATCTTATTGAATCTGATTATTTAATTGAATCACTAGGCGGTTATAAAATGGCGTCAAACAGCTCGTACAGATAGCAATGTGTTGATATATTTTTTGATTAATTTACTTTAATGTTCGTTTTATTAGTACTCATTCGGAAATTTTGAAGTTTAAAACTAAAATATTAAATGGCTGTCCTTTTTTTTTTTTTTTTTTTACTTGGGGAAATCCTTTAGGGATTCCCGACTGATTGGGGATGTCGGCCGGGATATGTGGGACTCTCCCGAGTGCTAGGTAAGGAACGCACTCGGGGTTACCGCACTAAAACCCCAAGTTGCCATCTCCTCCGCTAGGCGCTGGGCCACCGGACCCGCCTAGGCGATAACAGCAGCGACCCAGTTAATGGCTGTCCTAGTCTCGGATTCTAAAATTTGTTGGTAAAAACAGGATTCAATGAAAGCGCTAGTCATTCAATTACATAGCGGATTCAGTAAGATGACTGCGACACATATACTTTACTAGCTGTGCCCGCGACTTCGTTCACGTGGTTGTCGGAAACCCTATCGCGATTATCTTTTGATTGCTCACGTTGGTTTTTTATAATGATTATTAAAAAGGAATAATTTTTTCATACATATTTTTTGAGTGACTTAAATCGTTTATGCAGCGCACGCAACGAAAGTCCCCAAATGTGAATAATTTTCCCCGTTTTCGCAACATTTGTAACTGACGCTTCGCTCCTATTGATCGCAGCGTAATGTTATATAGCCTAAAGCTTTCCTCTATAAATGGACTATTCAACAAAAAATATTTTTTCAAATCCGACCAGTAGTTCCTGAGATTAGCGCGTTTAAACAAAAAGTCAAACACTTTGCGATTTCTTTATTACTATTTATAATAATAATAATAATAATAATAATAATAATAATAATACTATAATATAATAAAAAAACTATTTATGGGGGGCGATCCTTTACTACCAGAAGATCAGCAAACTTACTTAGCTGGCAGTGGCGAAGGGTTGGCTCCATCAGTGACCTGCTGCAAGCGCACCGTCTCAGCCCCGTCTACGTCATCAGATACCATTATGTCTTCTTGTATTTATCTGTTGGAAAGAAGTTGGTTAGTTTTCCTCTTTAAAGAAACACCGATGCTCAGATGGCTTGCCCCTACAGTGTAGGGTCATAAAGGTCAATACTCAAAAGTCTTGAGGGTCAAACAAGATAAGAGGGTCAAAAGCTGACCTTCATAGATCGCACAAGCGCTTTTTATCGTGATATAAAAATGCATTATATTTTGACACCCGTTTATGGTGATGCCGCGGTATCTCACCTCAGGCCGAGCATCAACAATTGACAACTGTGTATTCGTAACATTACGGAATGTGAAATGTACGATCGGCATCAACATTTTCATGCAATTATTTACGAATACGTAGATGTCAATAATTGTTCCTGCTAATCCCACTGTAGTACTATTCAATTCAGTACAAATATTTATCTCTTTATTCGTCTCCCATATATGATTAAGCACCATTTCTTTTATTTAGTCTCTGCATCGCCCTATGGTTGATTGGAAGAAAATGCCCTGTGGCATTAAGTCCGTCATTGTATATTGTGCATAAAGTGTGTAAAATAAAAAAAACTAAAAAAATATCGCGTGAAAGAGTCGCAAACATCCATCTATACATAATTCCCTATTAAGTTTCTCACTATTATAGGCAGATACCTATCTAGTAGGTAATAAAATGTTAGTTAGGAGAATTCGCTCACAGCAAGATTGTTAAATTATTCTAGAACGACGAAAATTTAAAAATATAATTTCATACTTCACGCTATGTACTTAAAAATATACACATGTTTATTACAAATACAGAAATATAATTGTTATCTATAAAGTATTAAAAAAAATTATTAAGAAATAAACTATGTACCTATCTAGGAAGTAATAATTTTTAGAATAGATTAGTATAATATTTAATACTAAGATTTTGATACTATACTAATAATATGTAAATTTATTAGGCCACGATAAGCCATATTAGTTAACAAAACCCACTGTTAGCTTATAATTATTATCCTTTAGATTATATGCCTACATAACGTTGCGTTCAATATTTAACGCAGACGGACGCAAGTGTATTGTGAACCAAATGGCTCAAAGTGTTTAAACTAATTTCGTGTGTAAACTGTGCTTGCCAACGCGCATGTCAAGCGTGGCAAGATCCCTATAGAATGCTCCAATGGAGGCGTGGACGCCACTGGTCCAGTAGTTCACGTCATGAATGAAATAATGAATGGCTCAAAGATTTGCTTCTGTAGTCACAAGCAATGTCAATTCTTTCATCCCATTTACATCCTACTGTAGTCAGTAGGATGTAGAAATCTTTGAATCCCACGCGGACAAAACAGCCGGATACGGCTTGTTATATTAACTATAGTGTCCAAATTTAAACAGTATTAATCTTCATACAGATTCGGAAGTGATTTATACTAAATTTTGACATTAGTTCAACATACAGTAGTTTAATAATAACCACATTAAATACAAATTGTTAACCCGAATATGTTTTTATAGCCAAAGTTATCCAGGCTGTTATTAAAAATCTATTGACATCTTTTTTATTATATTTAAAAAAAGACACCTTTTCACTAAAACGGATAAGTAGTTTAGGCGCTATAACGTAGAATGTAATAATGCCAAAATTATTGCCCTTTCTTTTGGCATCGTCGAAATCGGGCAAAAAAAGCCCGCTTCTAAAGTATGACAATTGCAACCTGAGAACTACTAACGTTAAATATTACTTTAAAATAACATAAAATATTTTCTAGAAACTAAAGATCAAGGGAGCATTTTCATTGATCCCAATATGGCTTTCATTTTTGAATTCTCTACAAAAGTTAACAGAATGGTTTAATTATTTACATACAAACACGACGAAAATTGCGCCATTTTAAAATACGATTAAATTACCATTGTAAAGTAACAACAATAAAATAGTCGCAAAAGCTCTGAAAGTCATGCAAATAAATATAAAAATAAACAAAACCGTTACACAATAGACAAAATTATGTGTTACATAAAATTCGCCAGCTATTTAAAACGGTTCCGCAAAAAACGCGGGAGTCACCCCAAAAACACCTTAAGCGATTAATTAATTATTAATAAAAATAACATACGTGTATGGGGTATGGGGAATAGTCACTATATATATGGGGAACAGTCACAAAAGTGGGGTACAGTAACAAAGATGGGGTACGATCCCAAACGTCCGCGTGTCTCACGGGAACCGCGTAAACTATTTGAGAGGCCCGCCTTCTATCCTGTTTCGTCCCCACTATTAGCGAACGATGTTCAATCTCTCGAATATGACAATGTTGCAAGCTTTGAATTTTTGTTTTACACATTTTTCGTGAATATTTTTCCCACCTTTTGTTACATTTTCATTCGCTATAAGGATGT
The DNA here is from genome assembly GCA_905187575.2 of Celastrina argiolus. Lineage (NCBI taxonomy): Eukaryota > Metazoa > Arthropoda > Insecta > Lepidoptera > Lycaenidae > Celastrina > Celastrina argiolus. Next base: position 20,613,217 of record LR994583.1, read on the forward strand.
AATGAAATTATGAAATGTTATTAATGTAGAGTTTGCAATCAGAGTTATATAGCATTATAAATAAGACAATGGTATTTTTAAATATGCCTTTTCTAATAATAATAATATATGTTATTAATAAAAATAATGTAATAGTTAAGTGCTACATAATATAGACATGCATCCAAAACATAAAGTTTTATCTCCCTAGTTTAAAATAATATTAAGAACAAACAAAAGATTTTTAATACCTAAAAATAAACTCCCTTATTGAAATTGAGTTCAAACATTGACGGAGTGGGAACGGCCGACATGTTTGCCGGTAATGTATTCGATCGTAATGAAGTCGATCGAATGACGTTCGGTCGTAAACTATGTAGTCTACGATCGTTCAGAGGTTACACGTCTAGACCTTAAGTATATATATGTGTACATAATATGAAGTATGGCTTATGGAGTAGAAGAGTAGAATTTTTTATGTACACATACCTACATAAAATCACACAACAATATTGTAACAACTAGAGGAACTGCACGAAAAGGCAGTTAAAATGCTAACATCACTTCTCCCAGACAGATAGATTAACATTAGGCTTTAAAATTTTGGACATGCTACTTGCATGATAAGAATATGGTGTTCTTAACTGTCTAAGAGCCGATTTTTCAATCGTCAGATAACTTTTATCTGTTAAATAAACATGTGACTTTGACATTTGTTCCATACAAAATATGTCAAAGTCACATATTTATTCCTTAGATAAAAGTTATCTAACGATTGAAAAATCGGCCCTAAATATAATAGTAATAATTCTTTATTGACACCGAAAATTACAATTAAGTTATGTAGCCTGACCCCTACACTAGTTAAAACTGTATTGCAGAGGCCAGTATCTTCGCCCATATTAAAAAAACTTTAAACAGATTTTTGAACAAACAAATAAACAATAAAAACTAGAAGGGAAGAAGAGAAAAGAAGTGTATGTTACTACTTCATCTCGTTTAGGAATAAGAACCTTTTTAGTAGGTCTAGAGTCTAGACCACTAACATACGAGTCTAAGAAGACAATTGAGGTAGCATACTTATACTTTTTTGTCTTATTTAGTAGAAGAAAATGACTCCCTTATTTACAATATTTATGCCGACAATGAAATCCATAATGGTAAACGATTGCTGACACTTACGATCCCGCCATAGTTTTGACCATGGTACAAAGCATTTCTCCTTATAATTTCGTTTGAAGGACGTCCACTGAGCCTTCCAGATTTCAAGACCGGTTACGCCTGGGTTCAGAATTTTCTACAACTTTTTGCATGCTTATTATACAGAATGTAAAATAAGAGAGTGATAATTTTGTAGGGTGCGTATGGGTCCCGTACATAGAGTTTACTGTAGCGCGCGATGTGAGGATTCTTGTTCGATTCCCGCGGCGGAACAACTAAAAATGTTGTGTTCAAGTTTAGCTGGATAATGTAGGCTGGTCACCAGATTGTCTGACAAGAAAGATGATCATGGATCGCCGGTACCCTCCGATAAAAATTCAACTACGTCCCACTGAGCTATGAGAGTAAAAAAGAGAGTGTCCCTCTGTTTTGCGAACATACGTAGGCACTATAATATTCTAGCTGGCCTGTTTTCAACTGAATCAGTCAACGAACTAAATTGTGGTTTCAAATGCCACTATAATATCGCGATCACTAACATAGACACAAGTTTTCAATTAAAGTAAACGATAATATTTTCTACGATACGAACACAAAAATATGGAAAAGAACTTTTATATTAATAACATTATTTTTATTTCATACAACACACAAAAGTTTGTACAGTTCACTTCAAAATGTTTAGAGAGTTTTTGAATGACATAATATTGCATATTTAACTATTAAAGTTCTATGAAATTAAACTTTGTTTTCTACGTCGTACATTTACAAAATAAAGTTACCGAATTTCAACATAAGAGTGTTTTGAGTTAAACCTAAAAAGCCTTACAAAAACCGTTCTGGTAGGGTAAAATAATAAAATATAAGTAACTTAAATTTCATACTACTTCCTCCATATTATATTTTCTGTATAATATCCCCGATGAGACGTGTATAAAGAGGTTGTATGTATGGGTCTGTATATGGCAACGTAGCTCCCAACCGTAAAAATAAATAATAATAATAATGGCAATGTTTATTTGTTCTTATTTTAAATTTATATTAAGTCGAAAGCACTGTAATATAGTACAATAACAGAATTATGTGCACAACAACTGATTTTGCTCTAGATTTTTTTTTGTTGGCGTTTAGTGATGGCGGATGTTCTTAGTTTTAAATAATCATCATCAGTTCGCTCATTGCTTGACAATTCGGATGTTCATTAAATTTATAATTTTGTTCATAATATTTATATTCTCTAGTTAGTAGTAGGTATATAGTCTTAAAACTTACATGTTCAGGTAGTAGGTACCTGTACTTATAAGATAACTATTAATCTACAGTAATATTATAAAGAGGAGAGATTTGTATTTTTTATTTTTGTATGTAACGACTAAACTCAAAAAGTACTGGAACGATTTTAATAATTATTTTTTCATTAGAAAGCTACATTACAACTTAGTAACATAGGCTATATAAAAGTCAATTGCTGTTCGTTAGTCTCGCTAAAACTCGAGATCAGCTGAACTGATTCGGCTATTTTTGGTCTTGAAATATTCATGGAAGTCCTAGGAAGGTTAGGTTAGGTTAGCTAGTATTTAATATTATCATACAAATAATATCAATATTTTCCCTGAAACGTGGCATCTACAACACGGATCGCTGCAATATAAGCTACATTGTGCAATTAATTAAGATCAGAGACCACACGCTTCATGCAGTATAGATCATATTACACGACAATTATCGCAAGCACACATTATTATTATAATCTATAACAGATCCACTTGCGTCATATAACTCTGAGTTAAAGTATAAGTTAACAGAAATTAAGTTCGCGTGGGTTAAATAACTGAAACTCACACTGGCACAAGTGAGCATCAGATATGTATGTTTGTTTTTTGAAAGTTAATAAACAAAAAAAAATTATTGAAATACAAATAAACTATAAATAAAAAGCAATTGAGAAAAATTGTTTCAAACGTTTAATAATAGTTTTTCTGAATTGTTATTTTTTAACAAAGTGGATTTTAGCGTGCATGAAAACGAGCAGTTGGATAGCCTGATTGTGTGCGATTAAATCAGAGGAATGTAGGAGGAGTAGGTAGTGTTCTAGTTTCACTCCAGCAATTTATAATTGTAATGTAAAAAGTGAGTAATAGACAAGGAATATATTATTATCAATGTTATAATATTGATGACGTTACTATGGTACGTATATCTTAAATTTAACAATTATTAACGTAAACAAACCAAAAACACCAAATTTTTTACGTATTGTACACACATAATACTTTCACCGGAATTTAATTGTTATAAAAATACATTTTATAAAAAATAAAGAATAATAAGCATTTAATTTAATCAAATGAAAAACTATACCTACATTAAAAATACGCCGACTGTAGAATGTAGTCTATAAATCCATAGATTCATATTTCATTGTCACAAACAATAATCATTGTGTTGTTTCTCATCACTGACTAGTCTATGGTTGTGTCATAAACGGGTTTATTTACGTTTGTGTTAATATTAAACGGGACGTACTATATAACATACACTACAATAATAATATAATTGTAAACTGCAATCATGATAGTACGCTGATTATATTCGACCTGTGGCCCCTATGGTATACGTCATATCATATATGTTTATCATACACTAGCTATCAAACTGCAGATTGCTTCCTATTCTGACTACGGGACCATTTCAATGCGAACGACTCTGCCTACAAAATCTATACTAATATTATAAAGCGGAAGAGTTTGTTTGTTTGTTTGTTTAAACGCGCTAATCTCAGGTACTGACTAGTGGTCCGATTTGAAAATTTATTTTTTTGTTGGATAGTCCATTTATAGAGGAAGGCTTTAGACTATATAACATTACGCTGCAATCAATAGGAGCGAAGCGTCAGTGAGAAATGTTGCAAAAACGGAGAAAATTAATTACATTTGGGGACTTTCAATGCGTGCGCTGCACGGTGACTCAAAAACCACGCGAACGAAGTCGCGAGAACAGCTAGTAGTTAATAACAACACCAAGTATCAGCTAGGTATCAGAGGAACTTGTGTTACAGAATAGGTAGATACCAGATAACGGAATCATTTTTTATACTTTTTATACTATACGTCAGATTTTTATTACAAGTATAAGTATTATTAATACACGTATAAAATATACCCATGACTCAGGAACATAGAAAATATACCCCTTGTCCTACTTATTAATTAAGACAGATAAGTTACGGAAAATAGAGTACTTTATTTTCTACTTCCGGCACGCTTATAAAATGGTTTCTTTCTACGGAAGAATAGACAAATTAATGTCAGATTGATACGAGTAGAGGTACTGTTTTGTCAGTACTAAGGCGGTCATGCTTCGTGTGCTCCTCAAAAGGAACTTTTTGTGTGGACATTTTAAGTATTTTTGACAGCTCCATATTTTACTAAAGTTGGTTTGTTCGTGGTACTAAAAAAACTAACTCAATTATCTAGTGTTATACCGCTATTATTACGAAACTATTGACATCTTCATTTTAGTCGTTAATAAACACATTACCTGCTTTTGCGTCGCGCAGTCGGGTAAACAGAGCGCCTGACGCTAACGCCCCCAGGCTTCGGGGGTTACATAAGTTGTTGGTACAAGACTACAAGCACCGAGTTGCCTATATGCTTTGGCGCGCAAAGCACACAAAAGCAAGTCTCTAATATATTTGGATATACTAACTAGAAGCTTTATTTATCAAGTATAACTTATAGGACTTTATTTAGTAAACAACAGAAATACAATAATACGAAAGGAAAAACTGATAAAAATTGTCGGTAGTTATTATAACTTACTTTTATTATAATGTCATATTTAAATATTAATTAAAATTTTAATATTTCTTTGAAAATAAAACTTACAAACAGAAATTAAAATAAAAACAATTACTATTATAATTTATATTATTAGTATTACCTGCTTAATAAAACAGCCAATTAGCAATGACAAATTAACGGTAATTTTGATTAAACTTTTGGAACACAATAATTATAACCTAATAAAACATTTTTGTATCATTATTTATCAACATGCAACCTCACGTGACGTAACCACAACGTAACCAACAATATGAAGTGAAACTGTAAAGTTTTAATATTTCCAACTTAATAGTTTGCACATTGTCGAAATATTGTATTGTAAATATTGTACTTACGGTGTATACAACTTCACTATGCGACACCAACAACGAAGATGGGTTTTCCGAGCGAGTGCGCGCGCAACCCTAGATTTCAACCCTTAGACCCGGTTTCACAGACCATTTTTAAACGCGCTTCTCGCTAAACCCGGCTGCATCTCGCTCTCACAATCAACGTTAGAGCGGGACAGACAGATCGAAGACTGGAGTTCAGCGTCAAAATATATTTCAATACGTTTGTGGGATTGGTCGCGTGACGCCAGACCAAACAATGAATCAATCTTTTCGTGCCTTTATTACCGAAAATCTTTGAATATTTGCATACTTTGTACCAACAAATATAATATAGTAGAAAGTTTTAAAATGCGGGTAGTTTTGGTTATTATTCGAGTAATTTTACAGAGCATCTTGTAACGTTTTGCTTGTGTCCGCATTACAAGAGGTTGTTGAACTCTCCGAATAGGGTTGACAGCTATTGGGGTCAGGATTTTTTTCAATTGATCTTGAGATTCCGTTGATCTATATTTAGTTAACTGCTTCCGCGTGTCGATCTGTTTAATATTATCAGTCAAATGTTGAACTTGCTTTGTGCCAGACTAGTAGTAGCATAGACTTTTATTCGTATATCTGACTTAGATTTCGATGCTTAAACCGCATTTTACCTTTCAATTCAAATATAAAAAACCGGCCAAGTGTGTATTAGTAGTGTATTTCGTAATATTTGAGTTGATTGAATGAAAGATAAAATGCGGCTTACGATTTATAACGTAATAAAAAAACTAATTATTCGATTTGTAACCAATTTTTGATAGATTTTGCATGTACATCGTATGTTATTTTTACATTTATCATGTCCTTATTTTATAAGTTACAGTGGGGGGATGTGTAATTTTTCCACTTTGGAAGCGTTTTTCTACTACTAACTACTAATAACTATTCAGTTAAGAATAAATTATATTAGAAACATCAATTATACATATCATTTTTGAAGACCTATCCATAGATAGGTATCCCACACGTATGGGTTTGATGAAAAAAATGAGTCCAAGTATGGCGAGCCCCAAAAATTAATTGTTTTTTTTTTCTATTTTTGTGTGAAAATCTTAATGCGGTTCTGCAAATATATCTACTAACCAAGTTTTAACAGTAAGATTCTTATAGTTTCGGAAAAAAGTGGCTGTGAAATACGGGCAGACGGACCGACATGATGATTCCATAAGGGTTCGGTTTTTTCCGATACATCAAAATTACAACGAGCTACGAGAACTTTTATATTATGTAACTTGCTGCTACGGATAACGGAACCCTTCACGACTCGAACTTGGCCACTTTTTTTCCGATGCCGAACTGCCGACAGATTTTATTTGTTGTTTTGTTTATTGAACAATAGTTATAAATTACAATTCTTGGCCATTATTAATTTTTGTTACATCTAGATAAAGTAATTACTTATTCCAAGCAGGCTAAATTAACAACAACGTTATTGAATATTATTGGTATATGTGATACGCTGTTAAGATTTTCATGTACAACTCTCTTTCGATAACGTAACGAACACGTAAGCTGCAGAAACATTTGATAGCTCCTTAAAAGTAACGTTATCGAATGATAATTGACATCATGAAAAGATGACAGCGACTGATGTAATTAATCAATAATTATCATTTGATTATAAGTTACTTTTACGTAGTTGTCAAATGTTCATGCTTAGCCTACCGGTAACCCTACAGTTGAAAACAACGTGTTCATTATTGAGAATTGTACAGATACTGACCTCATGATTTTCATACAACTCTCCTTCGATAACGTCACGAATACGTTGTCGTAATTTGTTCGTGCTAAGTCCACAGCTTCCAGAATTCGACTCATTGTCATGTCATCTTTAGACTAATTTCTGAAGGTGTGTCTACTGCCCACATGTGGCCCACATATTATTATGTCACATAAAAGCAAAAGTATTTATAATTTTGTCTTAACAAGATGGACATTGGACATACAGAATATGAGTGAGTGCTGGCGGTATGCCATATACTTGTGAGGTAAGCAGGAACATTTGACAGCTTTCGTATTCATAACGCACGCTACAATTTTTATACAATTAGTCTTTTGAATGTTTTTTTTTATTGATGTTATTATAACCCCCGCCCCCCTAACGCCTAACAAATAATTTAAACTAAAATTATTTAAGTACCATTAAAAATAATGATCATATTAAACTATCTATACTAATATTATAAAGCGGAAGGGTTTGTTTGTTTGTTTAAGCGCGCTAATCTCAGGAACTACTGGTCCAATTTGAAAAAATCTTTTTTTGTTGGATAGTCCATTTATAGAGGAAGGCTTTAGGGTATATAACATTACGCTGCGACCAATAGGAAGCGTCAGTGAGAAATGTTGCAAAAACGGGAAAAATTAATTACATTTAGGGACTTTCATTGCGTGCGCTGCATAAACGGCTTAAGTCACTCAAAAACCACTAACCACGCGAACGAAGTCGCGGGAACAGCTAGTTAAATATAATGTGCTACCTACGCTGTTCACACGCTCCTAGCCAGAGTGCCCCGGGGCGGGAAATCACGATCAGGGGCTATAGAGCCCCTCTACGTGAGGTATTGAGGATACCAGAGCCGAAGTCATTCTAAGTTTTTCTAGGGGAAACCCCCGCGCAACGCAGGGGAAAACCGTGGCGCTAAGAGAAGAGCCATGGAAGGCTATACCTGAATGGCGAGACGACAAGCAGTGAGGGGGCCCCGATCCTGAGACCGGAGAGCGTGTGCGATTCCACTCCCCCTACAGTCTACACCACCCGTCATCCCGCGGACCGAACCTCACCGTAGCTGGGGAAAGGGTAATAAATGGCAATTATCCTAATTCTTATTTTAGATTTTGCTCATGTTCACGATTTTCTGCGTAATAAGAAAGTGAATAAATTTAATATTCTTTCAATAACCCTAGGTTTAACGAAAACGTAGTTGTAAATTGTTTCTGCTTGTGCTTCTAATAAAGCTTTTGCCTTACCGCAAGTAGATAGTAAAACCTATATTTTTACACGACAGAAAATAAATGATAGGTAGGTCATTATCATTAATAAAGACTAGCTGTTCCCGCGACTTCGTTCGCGTGGTTTTTGAGTAACTTAAACAAAATTAAACTTAAAATGCAGCGCACGAAACGAAAATCCCCAAATGTGAATAATTTTCCCCGTTTATGCAACATTTCTCACTGACGCTTCGCTCCTATTGGTCGCAGCGTAATGTTATATAGCCTAAAGCCTTCCTCTATAAATGGACTATTCAACAAAAAAATATTATTTCAAATCGGACCAGTAGTTCCTGAGATTAGCACGTTTAAACAAACAAACAAACTCTTCCGCTTTATAATATTAGTATAGATAGTTTAGTATAGATATACCTCATGTCATACGGATGTTTTACCCGATTACGGCGAAGAAAATAAAGTAAAATATGTCAGCTTTATGTTATGCATGTTTGTTCCACCGTTTAAAGTAAAAAAAATATTGTTTTAGAAAACTATTTATATTATTATTTTATTTTATACCTATGGTCGAATATTGTTTTATTGTCAAATATATTATTACTTATGCCTAGCTTGTTGTAGAAAAATAACATAAGATGTTGTGGAATAAGATTTGGTTATATTTAATAGGATCAGTAGTTTATGGTTTATAGTATAACGAACATACAGGTTTTGGCAGTTTTTCCCTATTATTGTTTTCCCCTAAAACATCATTTTAAAAAGCGACATCTGATGGTGAATTTTAAAAGCTTAAGCGTATAGTGACTAGTGGTCTTAGCAAAACATTTCTTTATATTCCAATAGATGTCGCTTAACGGACATACTCTTCAAAGTTTACCAGACACAGTTTACAGATGTCTCTATATTTAATTAATTTTTACTGCACAGGAAGATAATAATTAATATGATTATTATGATGACTGTAATAAAATGTGCAATCAATTTATCTTAATACTAATTTGTACTCCATTGAAAATATTACTACATCACGCTATAGTAAAATGCTTTATTAATTTCCTAAGTTAAATAATTCACTAAAATAATATTATCTATTTTGAGACATTAAGTACCTACCTACCCAAAAAGTATTAGTCTGAGTTATTGCATATATGACTAGAGATCCTCTCTCTGCTCCATTAATCACTGTTGCTATGATTAAAAATTAAACATTAACATATTTATTTCAAGTTTTTTATTTTGTTACAAATAGGAAGGTTTATTATTACAAAAAGTAGGCAACTTTAATAACTTCATAGTAGGATTATTTATTCTAAAATACATATTAATTTAACAATAATTAAAATTTAATTCACTTAACTATTAAATAAAGTAGAAAAGAATACCTACATTATTTATCCACATAATATAATTCAACTTTACTTTAAAATATGATTATTAATAATTTTGTGACGTTTTAATTAAGTAAGTAATTATATTTTTTAACAAAAACACAGACAAAACGTTTATGAGGATAAGATATTCTTAAGTCTTATACTAATAATTAAATTTAATGTAATACATGAAGGCAAATATCTATTAAGTAACAAATTTGAAATTATAATTTGGGCATTAAGAAAAAAAATGCAATATAAAATGCTGTCACAAGTTCCCTAATGGAAATTTTGGTCATAAAATAAAAAAGGTCTAAAAATAGCCTAATATGTAAGTAAGTATAATTTAAAAAAATTTAATTTATATTAACTAGATATAAAATCTTTAGTACAATATAGAACACATCTAAAAATATAATTATTTTTTTAGATGTTAATTTAAGACACAGCATTGTATTTAATTAATAATTTTATAATCCACTCGGGAGTATAATAATTTACTTAATTATACCATAGACCAATTACATTATGTATTATTGATCCATGATTATACTTAGGTTGTAAGATGGCAGAGTTTTAGTTTAATCTGAAGCCTTAGGTATGGCCATACTGAGACAGTTAATTTAAGTAGCGCTCAAGAGTCAAGTCACTTGGCTGTCCTTGTCATTCCATATCCATACCCTGTTTCCTCCTCCAAAACTTTTCAGATTTAGATATTTTTTCCTTATAAACTAAAAAAAGGCTGGAGCTAGGTTCTTATTTTATGGTATAATGCAGTCAAATTTGTTTCCTGGATGTAAAACACAGCGATAAGTCTGATAATTTTTTTTACATTTTTAACGGTCTCTTTAAATATTTAATTTATCGAAAAAAAGGAAAAATAGGGACGTATAAATTATATAGGTACAGAGATATTCAGGATAATTGTTACTCTAGCGGCATTATCTAGGGAGGAAACAGAATTCCCGTAGACCCCTATTTCTGTATGGAAAATCGGCGTTGTGTTTCCTCTTACGGTGCTCCACTGGCACGCGAGCACGCGTTGCGAGTAATGTGTTTTTCGATAGCCAATAGAATATATATAGGCAGATTTTAAAAATTAAAGTTCCTGAAATACACATTCCTCGCAACAGATCCCAGGGCCCTGATTCAAGATGACATCCCTATCGCTTACAAAGTTCGATAACAAAATGTATGGGATTTGACATAAGCTACGGTAAATGATCGCGAATTGGTATGTCATTTAGCGTACTTTTTTGTGATCGAACTTTGTAAGCGATAATTAGCGATAGCATCTTGAATTAGCCCCCTGTACTTGACCACCAGTATTAGGCGTCTTCTGTAGATATTTAAAACTTAATTCCAGCCTGTACTTGCGCCATGATTTTGGCGGACTTGTGCAGCTGTTTCACCTCGTGGTCGGTGAGCGGTTGTCGGATGAGGTCACACACGCCGTTGTGACCCAACACGCAGGGCAGGGAGAGAAACACCTCGTCTGTGATGCCTTGCTCACCCTGGAATAACGAAAACATACTCTGGATAAATACTAAATAGGTGGCAAATGTGAATATCAGCCGCTAGTTAGCCTTAGGTTTTGACAATAGGCACGCCCAACTTCTGGCCTGGGAGGGCCTAGGCTTTACATTTATCAGATTGTTCGCGGCTATTTGGTCATAAGCAGTGTAGGAATACACCTAAGTACAATTGAATAAATAAAATGAGTAAAATAATTGGAATTGTAAATAAGTAAAAAATGTAAAACATATTATAAGACAACATTTTTTAAAATAAACAAGTCGGACCCACATTTTACATAGGTCCACAAAAAAAAGGAAGATTATGTACATGTCGCAGTCATCTGGCTGAATCTGCTTATTTGATTAAATGACTAGCGCGGTCATTTAATGGCGTCAAACAGCTCGTACAGATAGCTGTGTGATGATGTGTTGATATTATTTTTTGATTAATTTACTTTAATATGCGTTATAATAGTACACATTCGGAAATTTTAAAGGTTAAAAATAAAATTATAAATGGTTGTCCTAGTCTCGGATTCATTGAATTTGTTGGTAAAAATAGAATTCAATGAACGCGCTAGTCATTCAATCAAATAGCAGATTCAACCAGATGACTGCGACATACATACCGTATACTTTGTAGTGTAGTGTGTAGGCAAGCAACCGCATATATATATTATGGTAATTTTTTAAAGGTACGTAATTCGTCTTTTATCGCCTCCGTGGTCTAGTAGTTTAGGCCTATCTCTCGACTCAGGAGGTTGTGGGTTCGGTTCCAGCGTTGGAACAAGAAAAAATGTTCTATTCAAGTTTGGTTAGGGCGATCACCTGATTGTCTGACAAGAAAGATGATCCATGCATCGGATGGGCATGTAAAAAGTCGGCCCTGCGCCTGATCTCCCGGCAGTCGTGTCGGTTATCCGTCCCACTGGGCGACAGCGAAGGAAGAGATAGTGCTTCTGTGTATTGCGCGCACACATGGGCACTATAAAATAACTCCTCCGCAGCTGGCCAGGTTTCAATGAAACGGCCACCGTCACCAAAATCGGCGTGGGGAGTCCTTATATGTAGATAATGTGGTTGGCTATACAAATATTCATTAATTTCAACTTATTTTGTATTTTCAAACTATGTATTAACTATTGATTGTTCCCTAATTACAATAGGTAGGTAGAGTTCATACAATATATTCTGCTAGATTTCCATGGGCCTTTTCGCCCCCACCTGGGCACGCTCATAACAATAGTTATTATGTTCGAGTTATTTAATATATCGTAGATTTTATTAACTTTCCAAATTTGTACAATACGCATAAGTTTAATTTTCATAAAACGCCATAAAATATACCATTTACAAACAAGCAATAAAGCAATAGTAACTATTTAGTAATCTGTGGCAATAGAGTTTATTCCTTGCTGTACGATACACAATGTACGTGTGCATTCTAGTTTCTTTCTACGCCGAAAACAAATGATAACCGTATAATTTTAGGCAAATTATTTTTATAACTAGCTGTGCCCGCGACTTCGTACGCGTGGAAAAGTGATTTAGGGCACTTTAGTATTTTTAAATATATTTTTAGTTTATTGGCGCAACCGCTGAGAACTTTCGCTAATAGGTACTTCCCAGTGCATCCCAGTGTTGATCCCGATCCAGCAAGACACGTACCCGGCAAGCCTCTTGGTATGCAGGGTATAATAATAATATATTACTATCCTTTCGGAGCTCGGCAAAAGAAGTAGGCCTTCGAACAATATGTAGAAGTCAGCAAAGGTATTCGAAGTTAGGATAATATTATTCGAATGCACCGTATAGACCCAGACAATTTTTCACGTTAATTTAGTAAAGTATCTAACTTCGATGTCCGTCTGTCTGTCTGGGTGTCAAAACTTTAACACGTGTAGGTATCAAGCTAAAAGTCATATTAAAAACTCAGCTCTACTGTCCCTTCTGGCTGTGAAAAGAAACAGGCATCTTGGCCACATCTACCCAAAGATTCAGCCGTTTATATCGCTAATTTTCGCAATTTTCGACACGCCAAAGGGAACCAAAACCTAAAGGGTACTTCCCGGGAATAGAAATTTGATATGAAGCAACATCTTAATGCACTATTAAAATGTTGCTTCATATCAAATTTAAACGACATAGGATAAATTGCGAAACCATAAAAATATTTTCAATTTTTTCAACTTATTACCGTTTTTGTCATTAATGTTTTGAAGTATTATTAAATTTAAACTTATATTGCAATTACTAAGGTCTTTAAAACGGAACTCTCGGTTAGACATGGGCGCAGCGGCACGCCCCGCCGAGGATCCAGCAGGCTTACTCTCGACACAACTGAGAATCGAATCAGTTCGATCTTAACGGTTTTTGGTGTTTTATTTGGTAGATTACTTTGAAATTAATTAGGTTAAAGAAAACCGTTAGAACGTAACTTTTTGTACACCAGACCATATCAATCGACAGAGAATAAAAATAAACAAACGTCAATTTCTTCGGGAGTATGCGGCACGATCGACTCTGAATTAAAATCGAATCAGTTTGGAGAGTTAGGCCCCAGCTCGGCGCGCCGCGCCGATCGGCTTTAGTAGCGTTTTTTATAACCTACCCTAAGATTAAAAATAATAATAATATAAATAAATGAAATTTTGTTTTAAACAAAATATAAAATAAAAAAAGAATAAATTTGAATGCTTGAAGCAGCGCGGTTCCCGCCGCGCTTCATACAAACGTCCAGTATTTTTTTTATTGTCATATATCTTCAAATCAAAGCGACATCTATATAAATTCATACTACCGGTACTGCCTGTTAGCACATTTTAATAGTATTTTTTACCCAGCAGTGGGGTGGAGTTCCTTTGGTTGACCTTCGCCAAAATTCCTACCTACCAGCATCTGATACCTACACTACACCCCGACTCGGATGTAAGACGTCACGCATCAGCCTGTATCGCGCGGCGCCGCGGCCCGCGATGCGGCGCGGCGGTCGAATCACGGCGAAACGATTTTAATTTTGCTATATTATCTCCTAAACTATTAATTATACTTGCTAGGTATAAAGGGCAAATATAGTCTTCATGAAATTCTTAAGCCAACTAACGTATTAAAAATGATGAAGATTAATACCGTGATGGTATAAATAGTTTACCAAAAACCGCTTAACTGCCCGTTTTTTTAGATTATCGCGAAAGGCTTTCTTTTAATAATACAGTTAATTAAGTTGATTTATACAATAAATGATAATTTATTTCAATTTGTGAAGCAAGTTCAAAAATACAATTTTTATATTATTATGACACTGTGGAAACACTCTTCTCAGAAAAAAAAATCTGTTAGGTACTTATTTCAAGTTCTAATCTACTTTAGTGCCACATTCTATTGCTTCGCGTCACTGTGTAAGCGATCCCCCCGCGCCCCCCGCATGAACCGTTCGTCCGCACTCCGCAGCCCGCGCGCGCGAAATTCCTCCGACTTGCTTCCAATTTATCGTCACTGCTCGGCTCCTATGTATCGTAGCGTTATGTTATATAGCCTATAACCTGCCCAGGAATATGGGCTACAATCGTACCAAGTTTGGTTAAAATCCCTTCAGTAGTTTTTGTTCCTATCGCGCACATACAGACAGACAGACAGACAGACAGACAGACAGACAAAAATTTTACTAATTGCATTTTTGGCATCAGTATCGATCGCCAATCATCCTCCAATATGTATTTTGAAAAAATATTCAATGTACAGAATTGACCTCTCTACAGTTTTATTATAAGTATAGATGGGCCCCATTGACTGAGCAATATCTCGTGAGATATTTGCGAAAAACGAATCTCCATGACCTTTCGACATATACAGTGTGGAAATAGAATAGTCACTATAACTTTGGGATATGATTATACTACCTTTTGTCATTCTAGAAATGTATTAAAAAAATATTACAAAAATAATAAAAAAATCTCTGCGACAAAAAAATAGAGGCGTTTTACCTACCAATAAAACGCATATTAATTTACTTACCTTATTCGAAGCTTATATAATTGAGATAGGCACTACGTTTCCCGCCATCTTATTTCTATTTTATGTTTACCGGAAGTCCCCACTTTCGTCCCTCCATGGTGAAGAGGTAGGGAGTGTTAATAAAAGCGAGCTTACTCGTTTGCCAAATCATTGCGGCGAAAATCCTCAGGCAGAATTTAAACTATAAGCTTCGAATAAGGTAAGTAAATTAATATGCGTTTTATTGGTAGGTAAAACGCCTCTATTAATTTGACTTCCATTATTCGAAGCTTATATAATTGAGAATTGTTTGTTATCGCCTGGTGGGATCGACGCCAATGTGAACTATACAAAATTATTTTTTTTTTTTTTTTTTTTTTAGGTTTAGGTATCTTAAAAATAATCCAAAAATAATCCATATATAATAGGAATATATTAGATGTATAGTTTATCATAAAAATAATCCACACTACTATAATAGTTTATAACTAACATATTACAAAACAGCGTTAAACATAGGTATACAATATGCTATCGATATTAATTAATTAACTGAGTCTTATAATCAGAAATATTTATAACTTAATCAATTGGATCAAAAAACCTTGTAATAGACTTATTTGGAACCGATACGGGTAACACTTCTCGCCTATAAAATTTACAAAAAGTATTTTGGGATCGCCAATTTCCTCTCAATAAAATATCTTCTATTGGGAAATTGTCCCACCAATTTCTTGACGCAACTGCTGACCTAATACTTCCAGGCGTAGCAGTTATACCCGCATCTTTAAAAAGGGATTTAATCCACCCTGAAATAATAGTCTTTGAGGCAGGTCTAATCTGTCCTCTGAAAGTGACAAATAAGTTATTTAATTTATGATTATTCCGTCTAGAATCAAGTACTTCAATAGTTCTCGTTATCCAGTAAACTGGATCTAAATTGATGTTATCTGGGTTAGCTGTCAACTTCCAACCTGATTGTCTGTAGTCCGACGTGTCGGTTTTTGAGCCAAAAGAGGGCCAAAATATGATTTCATTAATATTTTGGATACAATGGTCATTATCAATTTTTAATAAAGTTAAATCATGAATTCTCCTACCAGAACATAAAAGTAATAAAATTGATGTGTGTCTTTGTACTTGGAAAGGATTGTCATGTTCTAAGGTATAAGTACTTAAGTATGACGCAAGACTATCTAAATTCCAAATCGGAGGTTTGGAGATTGTAGGTTTTTGTAAAGCTATGGATTTCAACATTTGTCTTACTAAAATGTGAGAACTAATTTTTTCTGCCGAATTCGGATTACAAAGAGTAGATACAACAGACTTGTGTAAAAGAATAGTATTATAAGAGAGATTGTTAATTAAATGAAGGTCTGATAAATATCTAGCTACATCTCCACCCTGTGGATTATGTGGATCAATCTGATTTTGGTCTGACCATTGTAACCATCGTTTCCAAGCAGTATTATAAGTCTTTTGTGTTGAATGACGCCATGACTTACTCAGAAGATCTACTTGTTGTTCGCTCCAAGCTTTTAGACTCTGATTCCACCCCCACATTTCCACACCTCTATCACCATCTCGTTGACCTTCGATGGAGCCAGACCCGTCGACACGTCGATCAGGAACCTGTCCAGGTCTGGAATAATGTACGGAGCTGCAATCGCTCGGCTTTTCAGATCTGCTCGCCAATAAACTTTGTCCCAACGAGGAAAAACCAACAAGTATATTCCCTGTGAATGATTGAGATGACTCAATACCTTGGGTATGAGACACGGTGGGGGGAATACCCAGGCTAGCTGGAAATTCCACTCTCGTGAAAAGGCATCGTGAAATATTGCCTGAGGATCTTTTAGATTGAGTGAGACATAATTCGTTACCACATGAGCCTGACTGGAAGCGAAGAGGTCGATTACCGGGACCCCCCATCTGCGAAAGATCCTCTCTGTGCATTCGGTTATCAGATGCCACTCTGGGTTCCGACGAAGCCTTGACAAATGGTCGGCGTGACTGTTGTACATCCCTGGAATGTGAAAAACTTTTAAATGTATACGATATCGTTCTAATATTTGGAACATTTCAAATGTCAAATCTAAAAGTTTATGTGATTTTGTGCCACCTTCGTGGCGAAGGTATGCGATTACAGTTTTATTATCGCATTGAACTAGAACTGTGGTTCCACTCAACACTTTATAATAGATTTGAAAGACCTTTAATATGGCTAACATTTCTTTTATATTGGAATGTAACTTAATTTCGTCTCGGGACCAAAAGCCTGACAGACTCATATTATTAAGACGAGCACCCCATGCAATATGTGATGCATCGGTTGTCAGATAATGAGTGGGCGGAGGCATATGAATAGGTGAAGGCTTACGACAGTTCCTGAGCCACCATTCTAGGTTGTTCCTGGCATCCTGTGGGATCGTATGCCACCTGATCTCCGATTTTAACATTTTGTTGAGCAGCATTAATAACGCCCGGAAGTTGAGCCGACCTGTTGGGACAGTAAAACTTGCAAAATTTAAAAGACCTACTAAGCTTTGTATCTGTTTAAGAGTTGTACGTTGTTCATCTCGAATTTCAGAAATTTTGGTTATGATACAATTTACTTTCTCTGTAGGAAGTTTCTTTACATTAGTGGAAGGGTCCCACTCGACACCTAAATACATAATTGACTTAGATGGAACAAGAATTGATTTCTCGTTGTTTATAATCCATCCTAACAATTTTAGAGTTTGTATAACAAACTGAACATGTTTCTCCAACTCCTTTGTCGACTGGTGTGCTATTAAAAAGTCATCTAAATACACTAATATACGTATACCTTTTTCGCGAAAAATTTGAGCCACCCAGTTGGTAACTGTCGCGAAAGCCTTTGGTGCAGTACTTAGCCCAAATGGTAAACACGTCATTTCCATGAGTTGTTTTTGGTATATCAAGCGTAAGAACCTCCGATGACTCTGTGCGACACGTACGTGAAAGTACGCCTGTGATATGTCGACTTTGCAAAGCCAATCTCCTGGTTGAAGGAAATCTGGCACTCGATACATGTTTAGAAGTTTGAACTTCTCTGTTTTGATGTAACGATTTAAAGCCCTTAGGTTGAACACTGGTCTTGCAGTACCGTCTGTCTTGCGAACTAAAAACATCGATGAAAGGAAACTTGGTGACGGATTGCATAGTTTCAAGACTCCCTCTTTCCTCATTTTGTGGATAGCGGCAGTCATGTCGTGAGAACGAGGCACTTCTGCAGCTCTTTTTTGTAAGTCCACATGAATGAGCGGAGGTTTTTTGTGAAATGGTATACGGTACCTGGAAATTATTTTTATTATTGTTTCCGATGCTCCCAACTGTTTCCATAGGTCCACATATTGAGCGAGACGGCCTGCCTGAAAATTCGTGTCAAAAACGACGTCGCTTACTATCTCCAGCGTTGCGGGAGGGTGAAGCGACACGTTTATTTCCGGAACCTCTTTGGTTCTGATGTTTAATGTGTGTCCGCGAAACGCCGCGTCCACGAAATGTCCCACGGTTACTCGGGGTAACAGAATGCGAGCCGTGGTGACTGCTACTTTGCGGAGGCAGATCGTTAGGGTAACAACCACAATAACCCTGAGAGGGTTTTTTATGACATGCGTGATCCTGTAAGGAGACGCTGGGCTTTTTACCCTCTGCCTGCAAAGTGGTCATACGAGATTTCCTTAAAGGCCAAAAACACTTCCGAATTCCACCCGCCTTTTCTACTGTAGACGTAAATTTTTCTGCGACGAAAAGATTGGTGCATGATGGAGGTATTTTCCGAATCACAGATTTTATTGTTGGGTCTCTAACTTGCTTTGTAATAACTTCACGCCTCATTTGTATTACCTCAGCTCGGTGACCGCAGATAATCTGTAACATATCTGAGGAGACTTTCTGGTAGTCACTGTCTGTAAATAGTTCGGATAATTTATTGTTAATACCTGTACACTCAGGGTTCTCTTTAACCCACTTCGTGAAATCTGTTAGCAGTTTTTGGAGAGAGTCCCTTTGTTTTATAACACACATGGTAAGGGCTCCAAAAGCTTTATCTAATTGTATTAAATGGCGAGAAGATTGAAAGTTTAAGACCTCTTCATTAGTTTCCAAGTCCGTAAAGCCAGGAGAAGAAATATATGCTTTTTGAGCTTCTGCATACTTTATGTCATTCCAAGAAGTATTGTTTAAGTGTTGAAGGTCACTTAATAGTTGTAAATGACTATCTGAATTCTTTGGCATGGATGGTTCCTTAAGCCTTGTCTCAATATTAAAAGTCAATTCTTTTTCCTTAACTTTGTTACAGTCAGAAACATCATCATTTATATCGTAAAGATTGCCACTTACATTTGAGAAGACTGAAATGTTATCTTCATTTTCATTAAAACTTTGTTCATTACCCTGATGCGACTGAAATTGATTGGTTAAAAATTTTTTGATGTCGTTCATTTCTCTATACAGCTGTCTGTATTTATGATCCGAGCAGCGTCTGCGTTTGCCCCTCCTTTTTTTCTTATTCCTAGAATGGCGATGCTTAGCCGAGTCTGACGATCTGGATGAGGAGCTGTCACTGTCAGAGCTAGAGTCTGAAATGAGGCGACTTCGAGGTGCAGACGGACCCGCAACTGGTTCATTATTATCAGTCATTGTAATAATATTTTCATTCATCCTAAAAAATAAAATATTTAAAAATTATACTGGCTTTTACTGCAAAATATATATATACCTATGTATATATCTTACATTATTTATTATATATAATAATATAGAAAGAGGTAATGATTTTAGTAAAATTAAAAATTTTACAAACCTTGTTATTTCTAAATATTTATTTCAATGTCGTTTTCTACTAATTTAGAACGGAAAAATCCGTTAAAAGATTATTTTACAAAGTGTTCATACATTTTTATCGTATGAAAAGTAATTTTTAAAATTACTTACGTTATATTCATTAAATATATTAAAAAACTAGCTGTGCCCGCGACTTCGTACGCGTGGAAAAGTGATTTAGGGCAGTGTTATAATAAATCTGTTTTAAAAATATTTTTAGTTATAAAAACTGTCGTTGAGGTATTTAAAAAACTACTATAGGTTGACAATTCCTACTACCAGCTTGACAAACGACCGTGTACAATTACTATAATGCGAACGGGACTACTTGATAGTACGCTCACATACACGACGAACATCTAGTACTAAGATTTGTATGGATTTTGCGCCGCAGCGACTGCAGACGATGATCGTTTCCACGCCGACGCTGCTGGTGTGGCGACAATGATATTAAGACAACGCGCCGCAAAATTTTGCGGTCTTTTCGGTGCGTAAGTCCGACTCGCACATGCCCGGTTTTTTTTATTTATTAATAACCAAACATGTAGGTACTGATTATAAATCACTTCACTGTTAAAGTACTAACTGATTTTATACAGAAAAGTAGCAAAATATAGAAAGTCCCAAAAGAAAGAAAACAAACCTAAGTTGTACCTAACATAAAAACCATTCGGTCCATGATAAAAACTAAGAAATAAAAATATCAAGACAAATATAAATCTAACTTATATTGACATAACTTTTTTAGTTTAACTGTAAACACAATACTTATGTTAATCAAAATTCTATATATTATGCAGTTATCGAATACATAATTTGGACAAAGAAAACTATAAAAATGTACAGTAATAGTAGGCTGTAGTATGAATTTAAACGGACGGAATGAGAACTATAATATAGAATGCAAAATAATATTATACATTGCTAATGATGCACGCTGAGTATAACTCTCGGATAACGTATTGTATAAATGTAGGTACCTACTCAACTTTGCTATAATTGTAATTAAAGTACGGCATTTGGCGTATAGATAGATTTGTATAAGAGAATACTCTATCAATATTATGATATTTGACAAAAAAACCCATAATAATCACACTGTTAACACATATCCAGGGCAGGCCGCAAAAGGCTAGAATTTCAAAAGGTATCTCGATTGGAATCGAGTTGTATCAACAGTTTTCCCCTGTAACACAGTTTAGTAACTATCGAGATGTTTTTAACGTCTATCTTATTAAATAGAAAAAACAAAAAAAAAGAGCAATATATTTATGAAAATCTTAAAACTGTTTTTAAGATTCCGTACCTCAAAAGGAAAAAACGAAACACATATCATAAGATCATTTCCATGTCCGTCTGTCTGTCAAGACCCTTTTACTCAGAAACGCGTGTTGTGATGAAAATTATATAAAATACTCAGGAACAGGAAAAGCAGTGAAAAAATCAGACTTCTTAGCCAATGCAATCAAAAGCAGTCGCTTATGTCGCTAAATTTCGTCATTTTCGACACTCGTAAGGGAATCAAAACCTAAAGGGTACTTCCCGTGAACTCAAAATCATAAAATTTGAAACCAAGCAACGTCTAAAACCATACGTTTTTTCTTTTTAGTAACATTATATAGATAAGTAGTAAAAATATTTTGATTTTTTAAAACTTCGTACCGTTTGTCATGAATGTGTTTAATCGAAACTTATAACAAATATTTAGGTCTCTAATATATTCAAGCTGTAACCAAATCAAAATTCTATGTCAATCAGGTTTGTATGGAACTCTCGGTGTGCAAGTCCAACTCGCACTTGGCCGGTTTTTATTTATTTACTTATTACTAACCTACGCTAACAAATATGTATACAGTACCTACTTATCACAAAGGACTGTACAGTAAAAGTACTAACTATTTTTATACAAATAACTTTCGTAATAAACTCAAGAAAAAAAATCTTAGATTGTTCCTACCTAGCAAGCCTAAAACTAACAAATAAAAGTCACCCCCGCGGCCCCGGTGCGTTTGCTGCTTGCTAAGTAATACAATTTGAAGCGGCGCGCGCGCGCGGCGGCGCACGGCTTCCGGGCCCGGCGCGCGCTTCCTACAAACGTCCAGCAAAAACGATATGATCTTTTAATATTGTCATAACTTTTTTATTTATGAACCGATTTACATAAAACAAACACTAAATGTTAAGTGAAGCTTGCCGCAATATATTAGTGAAAAGTACATCTTAATCGGATAAGCCTTTTCTGAGATTAGCGTGCACAAACCCACAGACAAACAGACAAACAGACAAACAGACAAACAGACAAAAATTTCAAAAATCATAGTTTTGGGTACTATTGCGTAAATAAAGGTCCCCTATCATATTTTTTTTCAAATATCTTCAATGTACAGACACGACTCCTCTACAGATTTATTATATGTATAGATGACATACCTGTGTTTATGTCCTTATTATTATTTTGTTACTACCTGTTACTGTTTAGTAGACACTACTGTGTCCGGCGGGAAACAAGACGCCAATGATTTGGCCTACCTATTTGCATCTCACTCACTCCTAGCCCGAGTGGCCGGGAGCAGGGGAACCACGACCAGAGGCTAATGAGCCCCTCTACGTGGGGTCGAAGGACCCGGTATTGAGGATACCGAGCCGTATTAGTTGCTTCTGTTTTTCTAGGGAAAACCCCCCGCGACAGAACGCAGGGGAAAACCGTGGCACTAAGGGAAAGAAGCCTTGGAAGACTTATTCCTGAATGGCGAGACGACATGTGGCGTGTGGAGGCCCCGGTCCTGAGACCGAGGAACGTGTGTGGTTCCACTCCTCCGAGCGCCGCGCATCGTCTCGCGGACCAAAGCCCTAACCAAGGTGGGATTGAAATAAAAACAGACAAGACGTTTTTTTGAAGGCAAAACCCTCGCGTCAGGGCGCAAGGAAAAACCGTCGTAAAAACCACTTTATTAACTCGATTACCTGAAGGGCTAGACTTTGACGAGCGGTCTTTAACCAACTCGCGGACCCAGCCAAACCAGGGAGTGGGGGGGGCTCCGGGAGCCATGATGGTGGGAAAGGGCATGGGGATGCCAACGGTAAACGCCCGAGGACGTTGCTAGAGGGCGCTGGTCGCGCCCGCGCCGTACAGCCATAACTCTCCAGTAGGCCGGGCGGCAGGCGGCGTCTGGCGCCCTCCGTGGTGTAAGGCGGCGTTGTCCGGGGCCGCCGTGGATCCTTGCCAGTCACCCAGGTTCCTTCCCTCAAGGAACCTTCGGATGGCGCGGATATCCACAGGCAGGCGTGGGACTTTGTCGCGAGCGGTGGGACGTCGCTGAATGCGGTCTTGTTTGGCTGCATGGTGGCAGCGCGACGAGGCGAGGCGGCGTCGCAGGTCCAGGGCGGCGAGACCGGTAGATCCAGCCCATGCTAGGAGAGCGGTCGAACGGCGCGGCGGGGCCGGGAACTAGCCCCTCCCCAAGGGGCCAGTTGATCCAGCGCGGCGGGGCCGTGACTCTACTCCACCTGCAGGGCCGGTTCCGCCAGCGTCAAGCGGGCGAGGAGTGCTGAGCGAGCCCCAGCGACGAGGCGAAGGTCAGCAGGCAGCGGTAGTGCCTTGGCGGCATGATGGTGGAGTGGGCTGCGGTGGGCAGCGTTGCAGGCCGGATGGCTGCATACGGTCTTGAGCGGCTACGTGGTGGCAGCGCGACGAGGCGAGGCGGCGTCGCAGGTCCAGGGCGGCGAGACCGGTAGATCCAGCCCAGGCGAGGAGAGTTTGGTCCGCTAGCGTGGCGGGGCCGGAGACTAGCCCCTCCCCAGGGGCCGGTCAATCCAGCGCGGCGAGGCCAGCAGACACTACTCGATCCAAGCGGGCCGGTTCCGCCAGCGTCAAGCGGGCGAGGAGTGCTAGGCGAGCCCCAGCAGCGAGGCGAAGGTCAGCAGGCAGCGGTGGTGCCGTGGAGGCATGATGGTGGAGTGGGCTGCGGTGGGCAGCAACGGCAGGTGTGATTGCCGGGTGGTGGGCAGGCTCAGGCGGGTGCCTGAGGGCGGCGGTGCAGGGCTGCGGTGCGAGGCGCAGTCCTGGGGGCGGCGCTCTGTGCGCCGCGGTCAGCCCGAGCACTTCTCGGCTGGACGGGGTGGGATCCGGGACGCGCAGCAGGTCTCGGCCGGACATTGGGGCGGGGGGCTACCACAACCCCCCCGCGAGAATGCCGACGGGGGCCCGGCGCGAACGGTGTCCTCTCCGTCACAGCTAGGCTCGGTGTCTTGGTGGTGGCGCGCCTTCTGGTCGGCGCAGGGCGGTCTTCCACGTCGCAGGACGCGGACGGCCATGGTCTTCTCTGCTGGTGGTTTTCTCACCAAGCTTGCGCTTGGGGGAACTGGCCTCCCGTGACCACAACGCTGGGATAAAATCCCAGCGGGGCGGGCGGGCAGCTCATCTTCCCGGCAAGGCGGCAATCCACACTCAGTTCACAAGAACCAAGCGCGGATTGCCGATCGCCCTCAGAAGGTGGTCGTGAACTGCTCCAGTAGAAGGTGGTCGGCACGGACGCGACACGGAACGGAAACGCGGCGCGATCGGGCAGCGTAACGACGTGCGCGCGCTTCGGAAGCCAGGACGATCCAATGATTTGGCAAACGAGTAAGCTCGCTTTTATTAACACTCCCTACCTCTTCACCATGGAGGGACGAAAGTGGGGACTTCCGGTAAACATAAAATAGAAATAAGATGGCGGGAAACGTAGTGCCTATCTCAATTATATAAGCTTCGAATAATGGAAGTCAAATTAATTAGAAATTACATTTCCAAAATGAGGACAGGTAGTATAATAATGTATAATCCCCTCACCGATTTCGGTGTCGGTAGCCGACTTCATTGAAACCAGGCCAGCTACGGAGAAGTTATTTTATAGTGCCCGAGTGTGTGCGTAATACACAAAGACACTCTCTATTCCTTTTATTCTCATAACCCGACACGACTAGCGAGAGAACAGGCGTAGGACCGACTTTTTACATGCCCATTTTGCATGGATCATCTTTCTTGTCAGACAATCAGGTGATCAGCCTGCATTGTCCTAACCAAACTTGAATGAAAACAACATTTTTTTGTTGTTCCAACGCGGGAATCGAACCCACGACCTCCGGGTCGAGAGCGCAGCTCTGAACCACTAGACCACGGAGTGCGAGAGCTACAGGTAGTATAACGTATCTAAAACTTTGAGTGACTGTTCTTTTTAAACCCGTTTTATCTTTTTAACCGGTACGAAATCAATATCTGTTTCCCATCTTCATTACAACGCCCTAGGTAATAAAGGTACATATTATATATTCCTAGAATTTAGCTGGGTAAAACGGCTGAGCTCTATTGATCGAGTGTCTAGCGTGTCTAGCTTCTGAAGCTCATATCGCAAACGTGCGCGCGCCGAGCGAGAACGAACACAAGCGTCTACTGTCGGTCACTCGCACTTACAGAATGCAACATAATGCATGTCAATAATAAAACAACTAGGTACATTTGATGGATACTGGTATGCACTGTTTACACAAGGGGCTTTAGATTTTGAATCTATTCTTGGTGGCAAGATTTCTGTATGCAGGTTTTAGTACGAAACTAGCCAAGCAAAACGACCTCCGCACCGCAGTGGTTCAGCGCGTTGGTGCTCGACCGAGAGGTCGCAGGTTTGAATCCCGTCGACGGAACAAAAAGTTTTCAAATGGATTCAAATTGTGTATTAAAATCTTAAATATGTGTATAGTATAAAAGTATTAAATATATATTTCCGTTGTCCGGTACCTGTAACACAAGTTCTTCGGATACTTAGCACAGGGCCAGAATTACGTGGTGTGAAGCGTCTACAGATATAAAAAAAATGTACGAGGTTTCCAACGGTGCTACTAACTCAAATTTGGTCCAGAAGCATTATAGTGGATTTTAGTCTCATACCCCTCATTTTAAAAAGTATTTGTTTGCCAGACTTATACAGGCTTATTTATGGTTCATATAACAAGACCAATATAATGTGACGAGAATGACGAGTACAGCATTTTGTGTTTTGGCACCTCGTATAAATTACAATTATAATAAATTACAAATTACAAAAAAATATAATTAAAAAAAATAATAAAATGACCACAAGGAGTGAATCTTACTATGCTGGCGCTAGCTGGCTCCTAGTCTATATGTCGCAGTCATCTCATTGAATCCGCTATTTAATTGAATGACTAGCGCTTTCATTGAATCCTGTTTTTACCAACAAATTTTATTTATTTTTATTTATTTATTAAACTTAATGCACAAACTGTACAAAGGCGGACTTAATGCCATGCGGCATTCTCTACCAGTCAACCTTTGGGCGTTACAAAAGCAAAATTGTATAGGTGCCGGTAAAGTAACAGAATTATCTTATTTATAAAGTCATAAAAATAAATACAACATTACTTTTAGAATCAGAGATAGTCTCTGAACTAAAATATTAAATGGCTGTCCTAGGGACAGCCATTTAATATTTTAGTTTTAAACTTCGATATTTCCGAATGAGTACTAATAAAACGAACATTAAAGTAAATTTATCAAAAAATATATCAACACATTGCTATCTGTACGAGCTGTTTGACGCCATTATATATCCGCCTAGTGATTCAATTAAATAAGCAGATCCAATAAGATGACTGCGACATATACACACGAACGCACTGGTCGTTGATCTAACACCTGACCAGGGGGCTTACTCCCGAGTCCCGACACAATCGAGAACCGAATCCGTTCGATATCAGTGGTTTTTCGTACTTTATTTGGTGAATTAGTTACTTTGAAACTAATCAGGATATAGAAAATTATTAGATCGTAACATTTTGTACTCCCGAGTCCCAACCATATCAATCGACTGAGAATCAAAATATGCAAATGTCAATTTATTAGGAAGTACGCGGCATGATCGTATCTGAATCAAAATCAAATCAGTTTGGAGAGTAGATAAGGCCCCAGGATTGAAACTCATCTATTTTGTGACTTTAATCATGATTTATCGCGTTATGGTAAGTAATTTATCCAAAATGCCAAAACCTAAAATGCTCCACGCGTCTTCTCTTCACACTATATTCGGCTTGATATATGAACCATGAATCACCCTGAAAACTCAAATGTTAGTTGTAGCACGATTTGATTGCCTTTCAGAAACCAGGGTTCAAGAATAATAAAAATGGCCGCGGAAACTCTGCTGCTCATTTCCGGGAATATTCCTCATGTCATCTTTCACGATACCCATGGTAAAGATGATTAATGAGGTGGACGGTGGTATTACTCCAGGCCACGGACAACCGTTCCACTTTTGAATATTTACCTTCAAATATGTAGACACGGGGTGCACGCTGAAGGCATTGCTGATGATGGCGTGGCACAGCTGGGCCAGGGACAGGCCAATAGCCCACGACGTGTAGCCCTTCAGCTTGATCACCTCGTAGGCGCTATTCACCACCTCCTCATGAAGCGCCTTCCAGTTCTCAGGGTCGGTGTCGGAACCGATTTTGGGGTTGATGTCGCTCAGTCGCACCCCCGCTACGTTCACTCCCGACCAGACGGGGACTGGAAAGAATATTATGGTGTTAGTATAATATATTATTATTTATTATATAGTTATTATATAAAAATATTAACACACTGGATACACCACTACAACCTTGGGATATGATTATACTTAGGTTACTACCTTTTCTTTATTTATTTTTTTGGCTTTTTCGTTATAGTTGTGACAAAAATATAAGAAATGGTAAAATTTGGTTTATGACAAAAATATAATATATAAAAAAACACACTATGTATAATCGTATATCAAAGTTAGTGGCTGTTTCTTTTACACCCTTTATACTAATATCTAGCTTAAAGGTTAAGTGAGTAAATATTATGTACCTATTGTCTTCTACAATTTTTTTATTTCTAAATTTATACATTGTAGATAAATTAATATCATCAGGATGAGTGCGAGTTTTGGTCACTGATCGCTGCGAAGTACTTAACTACAATTTCGTCGCTTTGCTTTCTCAACCTCGTACCTATGATACGTAATATAAAATCAATGTTTTCTCGATAATATCTAGCTTGTATTTACTTAAAGTAGTATATAAAGCTAATTTTTTATATATATAATATATATATACTTTACGTTATTACAAGCTAGATATAATACTCAACTAAACCACATTTAAATATAAATCCATGTCATAATAAAATATATTTTTTTTTTCACTCTACTGAAAAGTTGTAGATACGAGCTTGCGAAGGTAAAGGGACGATTTATATGCAACGAGCGCGCTTGGTGCTAAGCTAAACACGTCCCTTAATTTTTTTTAATTTCATATAAATTATGAGATTAAAAAAAATTAAGTGACATTATTATTGATTTTAAAATCACTATATCCACTTTGAAAATGTTTTTGAACTTATGTCTCAGTTCCTTATTAAGCAAATGTTCTCTCTCGTCGTTCAGCTCTATTGGCCGATTTTAGGCTTTTTTTTTACATGGGACACGTTATCTAGTATAATGTTGACCGAAGGCGGTAGGTAGTCTGAGTTTATTGAGAACAAACAGTTGCGAGGGAGGACTTTGTTTTATGTAAGGACTAGCTGACCCGTGTCAACTTTGATGAGCATACAAACCGCTTAAACACTCCCTGGACTTCCACGAATAATTCAAGACTAAAAATAGCTGAATCGGTTCAGCCGTTCTCGAGTTTTAGCTCGACTAACGAACAGCAATTTCTTTTTATTTAAAAGATTATCACGTCAGGAACTCACCACTGCTGTCCCCGTGTTCGCCAATGATGTACCCGTGGCAGGATGTCGAAGCGACCGCCAATTTCTCGCTCAACAGATACCGGAACCTCGCCGAGTCGAGGTTGGTTCCGGAGCCGATGACGCGGTGCTTCGGTAGACCGCTGATCTTCCACGTGACGTAAGTCAGTATGTCAACCGGGTTGCTGGCGATCAGGAGTATGGTGTCCGGACTGTATTTGACCAACTGGAAACCAATGTTCAGGTACACAATGGACAAGCTATTATAGGATGATATGTCGCAAAAAAAAATTACCCACAAAATTGAGTTTAAACAGTCACTTTAGGTAGGGCTGCCATCCGTCCGGGTTTCCCCGGATTTGTCCTAGTATGAAAGCCGTCCGGGGAGCGTCCGGGCGGGGCTTAAGTTGAAACCCGGACTTGCCCGTTCCCCCCAGATTTTAATCAAGATGTAAGTTAATGAAAAAAGTATTGAAATGTCCAGGGTGAAAGCTCCAAAGTCCGGGGAAATTACGCTTCCGGACCTAGGAGGCAGGTTTTAGAGATTGCAGCCCTAATTTTAGGATATGTACTATGAAGTGACGTATTAAGTACATTGATTCTAGACACGGACTTTAGATTAATGAATTTAATACTTTACGTATTAAAACGTTTAAAGGCTGCAGAACGTAGCAATACAAATAAAAAAATGCCTACTAGGTATTGTAGTGCTTGATTTGTTCTACGAGGACTATAATATTATAAATAAATAACACTCGCGAATTGTAAAACTTTATATTTACAAATAAAACAAATAAATTAACACTAATAATAATAATAATAGAATATAAAACAATAATGTACTATATTATAATGTTATATAATAATGTTTTATATAAATAAAAAATATTTAACAAGGGAAAGAAAACTGTGCCGTGTGGTGACGGCATTAGAATACAATTGTCACCACCCCCGATACTATCCTAGGGGAGTCGTAAGAGGCGACTAAAAGGAAACACACACACATAACAACAACTAGTGTGAGAGAAGGAAAACTCGATACAAAACCCTGTACCAACCCGTCTAGCCAGCGTGGTATCAGTAGGCTTTTAAAAAACCTCCTATGTTTACGCACCAGAAGACCAGGCCCCTAGTCCCCGGCGGCCCCGCTATTCCTGGCTACGGTAGCGGCCACGGTAACGGCGGGGCGGGGGGTGCTAAGAATCCCCGGAAGAGATCCGGCTACCACCCCCCTTATAAACGACAACTGGCCCTGGTAACACACAACGTGCGCACTTTGAGGTTGGACGAGAAGCTCGTAGAGCTGGAAGAGGAGATGAACAAGTTGCACTGGGACGTTATTGGTTTATCGGAGATCCGAAGAGAGGGCGAGGATACGATAACCTTACAGTCCGGCCACTTGTTCTACTACCAGGAGGGAGAACAGAAGTCCCAAGGTGGTGTTGGGTTTATCGTCCACAAATCTCTCATCAACAACATTGTGTCCATCGAGAGTGTGTCAAATAGGGTTGCATACCTTGTACTGAGAATCTCAAAACGATATTCGTTGAAGATTGTACAGGTATACGCCCCATCGTCAACACATCCAGACGATGAAGTAGAAGCTACGTATGAGGACGTCAGTAGGGCCATACGTAGCCCTAAAACACACTTCACAGTTGTTATGGGAGATTTCAATGCGAGGCTGGGCTGCAGAAGCGATGATGAGCTGAAAGTGGGGCCATTTGGATTTGGGCAGAGGAATCCCAGAGGACAGATGCTGGCGGACTTTATGGAGAAGGAAGGACTCTTCATGATGAATTCTTTCTTCCAAAAGCCGCCGCAGAGGAAATGGACCTGGTTGAGTCCCGACGGTGTAACTAGAAACGAGATTGACTTCATTATGAGCACCAAGCGGCAGATATTCAACGATGTCTCTGTGATCAACATGGTTAAGACCGGTAGTGATCACCGAATCGTCAGAGGCATGTTGAATATCAACGTCAAACTTGAGAGATCGCGTCTGATGAAGTCTACGCTCCGACCGTCGAATGCCCATATCCAAAACCCCGAGAGCTTTCAACTTGAACTGTCAAATCGCTTCCAATGGCTAGACAGCTGCGCATCAGTGGACGATATAAATAGCAGGCTGGTAGAAACTGTCCATACGGTGGGGTCCAAATTTTTCAAGACCCACCGTACAAATAGACCTCAGAAACTATCCGACCAAACCCGGAACCTCATGGCTAGTCGACGTTCAATGACGCTCCAAACTTCGAGTGACGCTGAGTCATATAGGCAGCTCAATAGACAGATTACGAAGTCCTTGCGACACGATATCCGTTCTTTTAATACCCAGCGTATTAAAGAGACGATAGAGCGGAACCAAGGCTCCAAAGTGTTTGCAAGAGACGTATCTATTGGGCAAAGCCAGTTGACAAAGCTGAAGACCGAAGATGGACGCGTAACGTCAAATAAGTCCGAGGTACTACGGGAGATAGAAAGGTTCTATGGACAGCTGTATACCTCGGTCTCAGCTGAACCTGCTAGTTTAGCTGCAGACCCAAGAGCCAGGCTAACCCGACACTATACCGAAGACATCCCGGACATCAGCCTGTACGAGATTAGGGTAGCTCTCAAACAGCTTAAGAACAACAAGGCTCCGGGTGAGGATGGAATCACTACAGAGCTTCTGAAAGCGGGCGGCACGCCGGTACTAAAAGTCCTTCAGAAACTCTTCAATTCCTCCTTACTCGATGGGAAAACGCCAGAGGCATGGAACAGGGGTGTTGTGGTCCTGTTCTTCAAAAAAGGCGACAAAACCTTACTGAAGAACTATAGACCCATAACACTGCTGAGCCATGTCTACAAGCTGTTTTCGAGAGTTATTACGATGCGTCTCGAACGCAGGCTAGATGACTTTCAGCCTACCGAACAAGCTGGTTTCCGAAAAGGCTATAGTACCATAGACCACATACATACGCTGCGGCAGATTATACAGAAGACCGAAGAGTATAATCGGCCATTATGCTTGGCGTTTGTGGACTATGAGAAAGCCTTTGATTCCGTCGAAATATGGGCGGTCCTTAGATCTCTCCAGCGTTGCCGTATTGACTATCGGTATATCGAAGTGTTGAAGTGTTTGTATAATAACGCCACCATGTCAGTCCGAGTACAGGAGCACTGCACGAAGGATATCCCTTTAAAGAGAGGAGTAAGACAGGGGGATATCATATCCCCGAAACTGTTTACCGCTGCTCTGGAGGATTCCTTCAAGCTACTGGAATGGCAAGGACTTGGCATCAACATCAATGGCGAATACATCACTCACCTTCGATTTGCCGACGACATAGTAGTCATGGCAGAATCGCTGGAAGATTTGGGGCGCATGCTCGGTGGCTTCAATAGAGTTTCTCAACAAGTGGGTCTTAAAATGAACATGGACAAAACAAAGATCATGCACAATGTCCATGTTGCACCCACCGCACTAACTGTTGGGAGCTCTACTCTTGAAGTTGTTGACGAATATATATACCTAGGGCAGGCTGTCCGATTAGGTAGGTCCAACTTTAAGAGAGAGGTCAGTAGACGGATCCAGCTCGGCTGGGCAGCGTTCGGTAAATTACGTAACGTCTTCTCGTCTAAAATACCTCAGTGCCTAAAGACAAAGGTATACAACCAATGTGTGTTACCAGTGATGACTTACGGTTCTGAGACGTGGTGCTTCACGAAGGATCTTTTCAAAAGGCTTAATGTCGCTCAGCGTGCTATGGAGAGGGCAATGCTCGGTATTTCTCTACGTGATCGAATCAGAAATGAGGAGATCCGTAGAAGAACTAAGGTTGCTGACATTGCCCGTAGGATCAGTCAGCTGAAGTGGCAATGGGCCGGCCACATAGCACGAAGATTGGACGGTCGATGGGGCAAAAAGATCCTAGAGTGGAGGCCACGTACTGGCAAGCGCAGTGTGGGACGGCCACCTACCAGATGGACCGACGACCTGGTGAAAACTGCCGGGTCACGTTGGATGCAGGTGGCAATGGACCGAACACACTGGAAATGTGTTGGAGAGGCCTATGTTCAGCAGTGGACTCTAAAAGGCTGAAACGACGAAAGAAAACTTAGGAAAATGCGCGGAGCTCTCTAATTACAAAATTCCTCCCTCACACATTCTCAATTTAAAAACTCCGCGGCAAAAATGTATCAAATAACTGTCTTCTTCCTCTTTTACACCGCGCGGTCTTCAAATCTGCCTGGCATTGCGGCAGTACGCCGTTGCCGCGTTGACTTATTATTATTATTGGCGATACTACTCAAGAAAATTCCTTCTAGCCCAGCTGGATTAACTTCAAATTTTTAAGAGATTATCACCACTCAGTACTCACCTTGGGTATAATCTGCTTGAGCACGTCTGTGTTTCTCTGCACCAAGTCCAGTCTGCTCTCGCCTTCCCGCTGCCTCACTCCGGCAGTCACCACACAGATCTTAGAGCCGGCCGAGATGGAATAATCTAGAAAGATTGAAATAATTTTTCAAGGGAAATTATCTAAAGGACTCATGTCCTAAACATTTTTATCTATTGATACTTTAGATACATTCTTTATGTGATTTGTCCTAGTTTGAAAGCCGTACGGGGAGCGTCCGGGCGGGGTTTAAGTTGTAGTCCGGGTAAAACCCGTCTACAAGGCCCCCAGATTTTAATCAAGATTTAAGTTAAGGAAAGAAGTATTGAAATGTCCGGGGTGAAAGCTCCAAAATCCGGGGAAATTACGCTTCCAGTCCTAGGAGGCAGGTTTTAGAGATGGCAGCCCTAGTCACAGCTGAATCCTGCCACGACGACTGGGCTTACCCGTGCTCGCCTGTATCTTAGCGTTCTTCATGAAGGCCGAGCCGTGTTGCAGGTCCATCATCTCGCCCTTCAGCTTGTCCTCCATCATGTCGATCAGACAAATGTTGTTAGAGACCCCCTGTAACATGACATTAAAAGTTGCAATCTTTGACCATATTGGCCCTTATTCAAGATGCCATCACATTTATCACTTTGGAAGTCGGCGAAACAAAATGATGGAATTTGACATAAGCTTCGCTAAGTGATATACGAATTCGTAATTCGTAGATGATGCGTCGGGTGGGCTTGTAAAAAGTCGGATCTACGCTTGTTCTATTGGCAGTTATGTCGGGTTGTTGAATGGGATATCGGGTTATAGCATACTTTGTAATGTAATCGTGTGTAAATATTTTTATTATTAAGGTGACAAGCTTCGCTAAGTGATATACGAATTCGTAAGTCACTTAGCGAAGCTTATGTCAAATCCGTTATATTTTTCTTTACGAACTTCGTAATTGATAACAAATATGGCATCTTGAATAAGGGCCCTGACGTTCTATGCAAGTGCAACAAGGATGTTTGTTTCGCCTATACAATTGTCCTTCTATCTTCTGGAATATTCTCGAAAATCGTGTCAAAACTTTTGTATTAAGCCAGGGTAACAATACCTATATAATTTACGTAGTCGGTTAAATTTTTTTTTATTTAAGTTATTAAAAACGACCGACGCAGGATCATCAGAACTACTAGAGAATAACTTTATTCTCTAGTATAGTACGTCCTAAGGGAACCCAACAAAACCTAAATAAATCCAACAAACCGAAAACACCGAAAATTTTACATACTGACTTATTGTGCACATTCAACACTTTCACCGGAATAACAAAGGATTTTTCTTCATTATATCAATGTATTTTATAACAATTAAACGCGCGCGCTTGAGTATGTACAGAGTACAAGTGACTGTCTGTACAGAACTCAAAACGCGCGTTGACATAGCTCGCGTTTGAAAGCGCCTAATGTGTAGGTATTTTAAATATCCATCACCAATTTATCACTAATTATGTTCGTTACCTGAGTGAGAAGTGAGAAGACAGCAGCCATTCCAACTTGGCCAGTCCCAACAACAGTCACTTTGTTTCCAGTGCTGTCAGTCTTCGGCTGTATGGTTTGAAACAGCTGATCGAGGGTCGCCATTCTAGCTGCAAATAAATGTGAATATAGATACTTTGGTAAGTAACTTAAAAAGGTTTGAAGTACATATTAAAGGTAAGTTGTTTAATAGAGACCAATAATTAATTAATAGACATCCCGGTAAAAGAAAGAGATCTTCCAGTGTATGACGATTATAATATTGATTATTGAGCTTCTCTAAAATAATTATTGTCTTCTATCTAGTATCTTGGACTTAAATGCTTAAAGTAAGTAACAGTTAAAGTAAGTAACAATATTTCCGAAATAACAAAACCACGAAGTATGTTTACTAATTCTAATTATTAGAAAAGAGAGATTATAAAGCTTTGCTATATGTGAAAACTTGTAAATGGCTTATAGTACCTATATAGTTAATTAATTTGTAAAAGTAGCTGTAAGTTTTCTGAATAAATAAAATAAATAAATAAATAAATAAATTGGTAGTAGATTAAGAAATATTTACCAAAGCTTCTATGCGCGTCAACTATAGATTTGACACAACGTGTAATGTACATAATTTAAGAATCTATGTGGTTATGAAAGGATTTAAAGTGGCAAGGTAAATTTAATCTATAATTAAGGTTATGTGCACGCCTGCAGCAACATATACCGATTGCAGCACCCCCATGAAGTATTCAGTATATATTACATAGTTGATGCCTGCATGACGGATGGTGATGATGACGAATGACAAGGAAAGTCTTTGCAAACCGCAGGCCTATTGTTTGGCGTGCAACCGCAATTTACGTTGACGTCAACTTAGCTGTCAACCTTATTACTTAAGCGATAAGGCACATATGGTGCGCCGGTTTTTTCGGTGACAGTACGTGCCTTTGTAACTTTTTCGCTTTTGTTGAAGATCCCCTTGAAAATTTCAGTAGATAAAGATACGAAAGCTTTGAAACAAAACTAAACTAAAATTTTTATAAAACCCCCAATTTAGGCTGTGTTTCCACTGACGGCGGGGAGGAG
This sequence comes from Celastrina argiolus, assembly GCA_905187575.2. Taxonomy (NCBI): domain Eukaryota; kingdom Metazoa; phylum Arthropoda; class Insecta; order Lepidoptera; family Lycaenidae; genus Celastrina; species Celastrina argiolus. The sequence continues at coordinate 20,648,990 of LR994583.1, forward strand.
CTTAGCGGTGCCCAAATTGAACAATCACTATGCTCGTGCTGTTTCCGTGGAAACGAAAACGGAGATTTCGACTTCGAGTCAGTGGAAACGCAGCCTTAGCGTGCAACATTCCTATCACACCTAAAAAACGACCTAATGACCTTAAAGACCTGAACCAATTTTCACCAAACGTAGCTAAGGACACTCTCGACTGATATAACTTTCAAACAAAAAACTCTCATTAATATTGGATCATCCGTTTGGAAGCTACGATGCCAAAGAGACACATACATTTACACTAGGGTTCAGAACCGGGATTTCCCGGTACCGAAAATCCCGGGATTTCCCGGTTCTTTGACTACTGTTATAGAACCGGTTCTCAACGCAAAAGAACCGGGATTTTCGGTATTTTCGGGTTTTTTTTTACCTTAACAAAAAATAAACGCAACGAGCTTAGAAAAGTACTTTTGTATTTTAATTACACATTGTGGCATGTCATGTTAAAGAATAATAAATTTATTGCTATACAATGATTAAAATATCGTTATACAGTCACTTCCATTAAAGTTTTACATAGATATAAACAATTTTTATAAACGTGAGTAATATTATATTACTAGCTTTGGCCCGCGGCTTCGGGCGTGTGGAATTATTGTATTCGTAGCAAAAAGTTCTTTACCAAATAACACTACAGCTGCAATGTGTTTTAGATAATGTTATAGTAATAAACATATTATGAGTATCATTATATTTTAACCAATGCATATAAAAACTTAATAAATTGTATACTTTTGACACCTTGGGTTACATTATTGGAGTTTTAGTAAGGATCCCTTTTTTTTGAAAATATAATAAAGCCTGTGTTCACCGTTGATGGTGTAACTTTCCGACGGCGAAAAACGCTTTCAAATTTTAATTTAAGTTACGATGTTATTCAAAATATTCTTAACTGATTTTACTATCTAAACATATTAAAATAAATCTAGGGGAAATGTCTGCTCATTAAATATATATTTAAGTCAAAATCAAGATTTGGGGTCTATAAAGGCCATAGAACCTAAAAATAATAATTATGAAAAAAAGTACTGTCTGTCTGTCGGTCCGTATGAGTCCGTACTGAATGGAATAAAATAAAATTTTGCAGGCCGATAGCTTCGAACCTAAAGGGTAATGTAGGATATTATTGGGGTAATAAAAAACGAAAGGGTGCCCGTTGGATTTTGAAAAAACAGTAGCTACTTATTTAATGGTATTTCGGTGAACCTACGACGTATTTAAATGAAACTCGGCACAAAGGTAGATTGGACCATGAAATTAATAACATGATTTTTTTTGTTGGGAAACAAAAAGGTCCCAAGGGATCATAATTATAATTATGAAAAATTTTTTTGCTACTACTTATAAATAAAAAATCGCAAAAAACCAATTTTATAAGATATCTTTAAGCTATGAATTTTTGATGAATCAATTTATCTGTTGGATAAAGCTGTTAACATTTTTGGAAGATCCATCTTTTTAGCCAGTAAAACTCACATCGATATTACATTGAAAGGGTAAAAACTTACTTTACAATATTTGCGTTTAAAATTTTAATTTCTGTCCAAACATTATACCGCATTTCGTGGGATTGGCTAAGCAGAAAAATAATTTTAAAATGTTTTATCCATACTTAATATTATTTCAAACGTGAAACTAACTGTGTCTGTTACTTTAAGAGTCATGAACCGTTTTACCGATTTGGTTTAATTTTGGTACGGCGATAAGTTTATAATAAATAGGACTTATCAACGCCGAGGCAAAACTACCGAGCAAACTAGGATTCAACGTCACGTATATAACGTGACGTAAAATATAATTACTCATACTTAAACTTATAAAACTCCTCAGTTTTGGTTGGGTTTTTTGTACTACACAGTATTTTACAATATTATAAGTTTTAATAGATTTACACCGGTAAAATAGTTTTTTTGGCTCATGATAGATCGTAGATATAATATTATGCAATGTTTTATTTACCTATTCAAAAGTAATAACTTTGCAAAAGTGGGAGGGAATCTGCTAAGTGTGCCTTATAGGCTGGCAAATCGTTATACATAATATACGCCACGAAAAAAAAAAATTGTAGTGCGTATAATCTGGCCAGAAACTGAATAGTGGATAGTCATATGATTATTGGTATAACATTATCTTATTCATACTGTAGCCATAGAGTTATTTGATAAAGAACTTTTTGTTACGAATACTATTTTACGCGCCCGAAGCCGTGGGGAAAAGCCCTAATATTAGAGACGTTAAATTAAAAATATATAAATATACGATATTTTAATCATTTTATAGCAAATTAATGTATCATACTTTAACTTGACATGCCAAAATGTGTGATTTATTTATAAAAAGTAGTTTTCGAAGCCATTGTATTTGTTTTTAGTCAAGTAAGAAAAAAATCACGAAAATACCAAAAATCCCGGGAAATCCCGGGAATTCCCGGTTCTGACTAGTGCCGGTACCGAAAATCCCGGTTCCTAAAACTTTACCGGTTCTCGATACCCTAATTTACACAGACACGTCAAACTTATAACACCCCGTCGTTTTTGCCTCGGGGGTTAAAAACGAACTACGTTGACGTCAACTTAGCTGTCAACCTTATTACTTAAGCGATAAGGCACATATGGTGCGCCGGTTTTTTCGGTGACAGTACGTGCCTTTGTAACTTTTTAGCTTTTGTTGAAGATCCCCTTGAAAATTTCAGTAGATAAAGATACGAAAGCTTTGAAACAAAACTAAACTAAAATTTTTATAAAACCCCCAACTTAGGCTGTGTTTCCACTGACGGCGGGGAGGAGCTTAGCGGTGCCCAAATTGAACAATCACTATGCTCGTGCTGTTTCCGTGGAAACGAAAACGGAGATTTCGACTTCGAGTCAGTGGAAACGCAGCCTTAGCGTGCAACATTCCTATCACACCTAAAAAACGACCTAATGACCTTAAAGACCTGAACCAATTTTCACCAAACGTAGCTAAGGACACTCTCGACTGATATAACTTTCAAACAAAAAACTCTCATTAATATTGGATCATCCGTTTGGAAGCTACGATGCCAAAGAGACACATACATTTACACAGACACGTCAAACTTATAACACCCCGTCGTTTTTGCCTCGGGGGTTAAAAACGAACTAGATCAAAATCAGTCCATACGTTTGGGATCATCGATGAAATACATGATGATAGAGATATACACACACAAAATCACTTCAAATTTCAACACCCTGTTTCTGTCGAGGGTTAAAGAGATTCCAATTGAAAAAATTGAGTTTGAACTATAAATAGGTGTGATAGAAAGCAGTCGAAACGTCGAGATGAGGAAAAATCAATAGTTTAAAACTAGGATACGAATCAAAAACAAGGATAATTTCGAGCTCTGGGTAATTGGTGGGTATTTGATTGAGGAACCGCAATGTGACGTTTATGGGGGGTGTCATCAACAAACATAATACTTATGATGTCAGCAACTTTAGGAGCAGATGATTTGTGCAGTAATCTCTTAGCGAAGTTATCAGTCTTAAATACTGTAGTGCCTGGGACAGATGCTTTTAAACATATGGTTACCCAACATATATAGCTATCTCTCTTAACATAGTCGGCCTAGTCCAGAAAATGAGAACATACAACAGAGACTGGACAACATCAGGGGCCTTACTCTCTAAACTGATTCAATTTTGATTCAGATTCAATCGTGCCGCTCTATACTCACGAATAACTTGATTTCTATTTATTTTGATTCTCAGTCTATTGATATGGTCGAGAGTACAAAAAGTTACGATGTAACGATTTTCTTTATCCTGGTTAGTTTCAATGTAGCCCACCAAATAAAATACCAAAAGCCGTTGAGATCGAACTGATTCATCGATCGACTCTGCTGTCCTTACCGAATGACTAGGGAAACCCCTATATGGGCGGGATAATCTATAGTACGTCCGAGATAAATTTAACCTAAACGTAAACAAACCCGTCTATGACACAACCAAAGACTAGTCAGTGATGCCAATTGGTGTTCCCTTGGTAAAATCCCTTCAGTAGTTTTTGTTCCCATCGTGCACATACAGACAGACAGATAGACAGACAGACAGACAGACAGACAAAAATTTTACTAATTGCATTTTTGGCATCAGTATCGATCGCCAATCATCCTCCAATATGTATTTTGAAAAAATATTCAATGTACAGAATTGACCTCTCTACAATTTTAATAAAAGTATATATGTAGATTGTTTAATTGTTATAAAATGTATTGGATAATGAAGTTTAATCCTTTATTATACCTGTGAAAGTGTTGTTAAGTGTGATTATGGGAAAATTTCGATGTTTTCGGTTTGTTTACCTTCAGGTTAAATTTATCAGGGACGAACTATATATATACGTTAACACTTGACAAAAATGGACGCTACTGTCCCTACTTAACGAGAAGGGAAACCCCTGCCGGCTAGATTAATTAACGCGTGTCCCGTATTGGCTTACGTGACGGGTAGTCACGTCACTCCTCGTCGTCACGTTACAAACGTGCCTCATGTCACGTTCGCAACTTTGGGAGCTTTTACGTAAATGGGTTATCACGGTTCGACAGACAAGAAGCAAGGTCTTGGTTAACGTGAAAACTAATGATAATAAAATCGGTGAATGCAGTTCAGTATGCAAGTACATAATAATATAGATATATCTATCATCACCAAATTTCAATTACAACACTGGATAGCTAAATAATCAATTTACTACGTAAGGACCGTATTTTGTTCTATACAATTTTTATTATTTTGGTATAATACGAAAAAGGTAGGTATCTAATAATTTATTTCCGAATATTTTATCGAAAACTCTTCTGTCTGTCCGTTGCATCGTAACTACTAACTAGACAACAACTCGGAACGAATGAACGGTTTTTAATTGCTTGAAAGCTGATGTATAAAAAATGCTTTAGTCCCGATTTCACCAACGCATGTTAGTGTTAACGGCTTGTTAAATTACCATGCCTTCTCATTTATTGATAGGAAATACGAGTGGAACAACATGATATTTAACGAAGGATTAACTTTAACATTGCTTGGTGAAACACGCCCTTAGCTGTATAACTTATCATTATCAGCGCGCTTACAAATTGTCAACAACAGGGGTCATTTAAAAATATATAGGTAGGTGTTTGTAATTTTGAGGTCGCTAATCAGTATAGTTTAGTAATTTCATACTGCTGCATTAATTTCTCTATCTTACAAAAGAAACAAAATACAACAATAGATATGCATATAAAATCCACCTCTAACATTTAAACTAATCCAAAGTTCAAAGACACGGTTTATTTATAGTCACAAATGCAATGCTGATCTGCATTTGAAATGGATAAGGTGATACTGACAGGCCAAACAAAATTAGATGTCAGGCCAAATTTGAGATCATTATTTGATTTGCAAGGGCGCTACCCATAAAATGCTACTTAATAGTAGTCAGTTCATCATTTAAGTAAATCTCTCATCATTAAAAAAAATCACTTAAGTAAACATTTCGAAAAGATTTTTTATCTGTAAATTAATTCAATTTTAACTAGCAAAAATCACAATATGTGGTGAAATCGAAAATAATTTCTAATATTTTTGAGTAAAACTGTACCTACGTCTCATCCTGAAAAAAATTTAAAGAACGCAGCTTTACTGAAGGTACTCATTACATAAATACTTTTAAATTCCTAATGAAAAAAATAGTAAAAATCTGAATAATGAAATCAGTTTTGAAACACAAACAGTTTCGAAACACGCACAGCTTCATAATAATGAACGGTACTATTTGATTAGTAGGTAATCAATTAAATGTTTGATTAGTTTTGCATTACATTCGCTCGCATAAAGAGATGTAACATTCTTATTATTATTCAATTTAATTTATTCATGAAATAAAATCTCTATAAATTATATTCCTATTGCACACACGGAAAATGCTATCATATTAAAAAAAAGTAAAAAAAAAACGCAATCAATGTCACTTACAGTCTCTGCGATTTATAATATTAGGCCCGATGCCGTTTGCCTCATTCATGTGGTGTACCCCGTTGCCATTTACCCCGTTGCTGTTTTGTACCCCGTTGCCATTTACCCCGTTGCCGTTTTGTACCCCGTTGCCGTGATGTACCCCGTTCCCGTTAAGCGACATAATTAAATTATTATCACTGAATATTACGAGAAGATAATTGACAATTCAAAATCAAACGTCCAATCGTTACAGCGCCGAAAAAAATAATGGTCATCTGCACACTGCATGTGATTTTGTACAAGCGTACGCGCGGTGGTGGGGGCTTGCAGGATAAAGCCCCGCAGCACACTCTAGTCTAAGCGTATTGTAATTTGTAACTGTAAAATCCATGTATTGTTCAAATCCGGTTGTCTAGTTGTCCGGTTGTCCGGTGATATAGTTACATTTAACCTTGAAGAGAGTACCGGATTTGAATTACAATAATTAAATAAAAATTCAAGGTTAACTCCTTTCATATTGTTACTGCCGTTTGGATTAAAATTCTAATTATTTTTTACAATTGCACAACAATTGCATGAAAGGCTTAACGCGTCCCTGAATCTTTTCATGGACTTAACCCTAGAATATGACGCAATAAATACTATGGTTACTGCATGATATTGCACGACTATGGACCGTGGTGACTAATACATTTTAATTTCAAATAATTTGAGTGGTTCTTGAGTAAATTACATTTGTTTTATTAGCGTTTATAGGTACATACATTATGACTACTTATTTCAATAATGAATGTTGAAGAAACTGAAGTGACGAAATCGAAAAACGGTTTCTAGGAATCGAAAGTATATGTATTACTATAGTATATACTAGTATATACATTGCCCGGCGTCTTTTTAGGCATTTGTAACCAAACAAACAAACGATATATTAAGATTCCGATGTCTGTTCGTCTGTCACCAGCCTATCTATATATAGAACAGATTCTGATAGTTAGAAAGTAGCAAAATACCTATATTTTATCCCCTTCTTTACCAATATAGATTAAAATATATTTTATACGTGGTTCAAATTATTGTTACTTATTGTTTAGATGAAGATGTTATTTGTTCCATTACACCGCCTAACTACAATTAAATTTGATCGAAAGCGGTGTCAATAGATTTGTAACAATATGATTACATACGAGTAGGCTAATTTACCCAGTCAGACTATTAATACTGAACTTGAGGCTTGACGTCTGGAGTCTCGCCACAAGGTCAACTTTAGTCCCTTTGTGGTGAGAGTACCGACTCATCTTATTTCAAGCTTCGAGGCGGAGGAGTTCTGGCCGACGGGTGTGGTCTACCGGAGGTTCCGGAATGAAGCGCGCTACACGTCACCGACACGTGTAGTCTAGTGTAGTTTTAAGTATTTTGTATGTTTGATAGTCTGTAAGGTATTTATAATATGGGTCTATGCAGCTTGAAATAAATGGTATTTATTTATTCGTCGTCGTCGTTTCAGCCTTTTACTGTCCACTGCTGGACATAGGCCTCTACAATACATTTCCAGTGCGACCGGTCCATTGCCACCTGCATCCAACGTGACCCGGCAGTTTTCACCAGGTCGTCGGTCCATCTGGTAGGTGGCCGTCCCACACTGCGCTTGCCAGTACGTGGCCTCCACTCTAGGATCTTTTTGCCCCATCGACCGTCCAATCTTCGTGCTATGTGGCCGGCCCATTGCCACTTCAGCTGACTGATCCTACGGGCAATGTCAGCAACCTTAGTTCTTCTACGGATCTCCTCATTTCTGATTCGATCACGTAGAGAAATACCGAGCATTGCCCTCTCCATAGCACGCTAAGCGACATTGAGCCTTTTGAAAAGATCCTTCGTGAAGCACCACGTCTCAGAACCAGTAAGTCATCACTGGTAACACACATTGGTTGTATACCTTTGTCTTAAGGCACTGAGGTATTTTTGGACGAGAATACGTTGCGTAATTTACCGAACGCTGCCCAGCCGAGCTGGATCCGTCTACTGACCTCTCTCTTAAAGTTGGACCTACCTAATCGGACAGCCTGCCCTAGGTATATATATTCGTCAACAACTTCAAGAGTAGAGCTCCCAACAGTTAGTGCGGTGGGTGCATTTCTTAATATTTATTAATACTAGGAACGATTTCTCGTTAAGCCTGAACTACTATTTTGGACCACTCATCACCTGGGGATCATCTCAAGAGATATCTTGAGATGATCCCCAGGTGATGAGTGGATGACTCGATAGAGTGGGAGATCTGCATGGGTATCGGAAAAAACTTTCGAACACGAATATCCAACATAATTATAGGCAAATACGACATACATCATTTGTTGTATAGAGATGTTTTTCTCTATACCTCTTTTGTTGTATAGAGATGTTTTTCTCTATACATCATTTGTTGTATAGAGATGTTTTTCTCTATACATCATATCATTTGTTGTATAGAGATGATTTGTCGAATTTCATTTGAAAGAAGAAGATTACATCAGCGGGAAGACTCAAGATACCGGGGCCTTCCCGGTAAAGAAGAAGACATGGTGAGTGGTGCCGATCTTTGGCTACTGGCTGACTAATAAAAAAAAAAATCTTTATTAGGAGCAACTATGGCCCAAATTTTTGTTAGTTTACAATTGACTTAAAGCTATGTTAGTAGAATATTTCTAGTTTATTTTTGCAACATACTTTTTATAGTAATATTCACCTTACAAGAACTCTCATAAAGTGTTCTAGTACCGGCGAATCTAATCTATCAGCCAAAATCTTCAGGATACTATTGTTGCTCGATCGCAGTCTGCTCAAGAGGGACCATATCTTTTTTCTTATAATGGCATAAAAATCATCGGTATGCTCATTTGCAAACATACCCGACGCCGAGCAGAAACGCGGGAGACCCAAAAGTATCCTAAAGTCATTATTGTACTGAACTCTAATTTTATCCAGGCTTTTTTGTGTATAATTGGTACACAGGCTCGCAGTATAAAAAGTTTGGCAGTACGCTTTAAAAAGTGTTATTTTTGCCTCCTTACCACAACGTGCGAACCTGTGGGCCAACATAATATTACACCTCACAGCTAGGGCTCTACGTTCACGATCTAACCACTTGATCTTTAAGGTCCTACACAAAGTAAACTACTTAGTTAATATGAAAACTGCGCTCGACAACCCGACTGCCAAGCATGAAACTTTGGAGGAGGCTTATGGCATTCATAGTAGTGGTCCACTACATATCATAGAGTCTTAAAATATTCGTGGAAGTCCAGGGAAGGTTTAAACGGTTTTTATGCTCAACGAAATGGGCCCGGCTCAGCTAGTGCTGTATAAAAAAACCGGCTGAATTAAAAACCTCCTCCTTTTTTAGAATTCGGTTAGAAATAACGAAACGAAAGTCATTCCTGCGCGGTTCCAGATCTTTACTCCAATCAACTGCGGAGTTAGTAAGAATAACAATTTATTCAAGTCAAAAGTCAAAAAGTCATAGTCAAAATTTTTATAAATGAATTTTACAAAAATGTTTTTCTGAACGTCGTATCTATGATGCCTATCACCGTTTCGGGATCTAGCCCAGCGAGAACAACCGGCGCGGGCGTAAGAAACTTGATGGGGCCTTCCACCTTTTACCAAATATATGTAAAATTCCAAAATATATATTCGTAACGTTATCGACTGTCAATAGTATGAGTGCTGTCACAATAGTCATTCAATTCTCTTTTGTTGTTCCGAACACGTTGTTGTCAATTGCTCCTGCCAACCCCGCAGAAAGCTAGTTTGCGTCTAGCAAAATCGCTGCGCACGGTTGACTTTCCATTACTCTATCTAATACAGTATACATAGATTAATAATTGGTCGCTTTGACTAGATACCGTCCAGCGTATTGAAAAATGCGGCAACAAATAATACGCCGAATTCGGCGTACCCGCGCCAGTCGCGCTACAAGCGTAAAGTGAAGTAGACGTCTCGATAATTTGTCAAAGATTTGTGTGAGAGCGAAGCAAAATGCCGATTTGCATAGTCAAACTATGTAAAAATAATACTACATGAAACAAGAAAAATACTGGCATCACATACCATTAGTAAGTATTGTATAAATCTTCTAAAACACAGTCAAATAATATAATCCTAAAATCTCCGATCGGAGTACCGCTTTGTGTTCAATGTTGCCTTGTATTCAAAAATTTTTAACCATATTTAGTATCAGATTGCCCGTGTTTGCCACGTCATGTCATGTCATAGTAACGCCAAGAAACATATTGTTTACGACTTGATAGGCAATTACCATGATATGATGTTTGGGCGTTGTCATTTTGGGTTGGATTTATAACGAGTCGCCTGAATTTACGAGTATTCGTGGTGTAGGGGGCTTAAGCGAGAAAGTCATAATTCCCCTTATAGAAATTTTGAATGCCGGAGTTGCGTCTAAATATTAAAAAAAAAAACAAAAATTCTTAAATATTATTGCAATGATGCGAAACGGAACGTAAACTTTATACTTTAGTACAGTTTTTGAAATGTAATTATGTGAAAAGGTGATACGAAACGCAACTCGCCATCTCGGATGGAGGATATTAACAGCTAATGTCTAATTTGTGCGTTATTCCTCTGCTTCCGAGTATACCTATATTATGTGAATGTGTTTGTATCGACTTCTGCCCGATTCACTCTAGTTAAGGAAAATAGGTGATTGAACTAGAATAAACAACACACTTTTCCAGCGCATTTTGCGTGGCAAATAAAACTTCGAAATTTATATCTCAAAAACTGTACAAGTATTCGCGGAGGGAAAGAGAGGGGGGGAGCTATATTTGACTAGTAGATAGGACATGACTTTTAAGGCCTTTGGCGCTTTATTTAAAAATAAAACTCACGGTCTCACAAACAAAACATGTAAGAATAATTAAAGCTTTGCGGGAAAAGACTCGTCGCGTCGATTGAAAAAAGCTAATTGCAATTTAAAAAGTATAATAAAAATTTTGAATCATGAACGTTTCATTGATATATATAACATTCTTAGTAAAAATATAATATAATATAATATATTATACAAAAAGCATAAAAACGAAAAGAAAATTATACCGAAATATTCTAATGAACTTAAAAAAATCTGTTTGACTTTAAACTTCTATTCCCCATCGGTTTATAATAACGTGAGGAGTAAATTTGTCATCATCGATGGCACTCCAGGATTTACTGAAGAAGCATTTACCTTTATTAATAGTTTTAATAAAGTACGCTCCTTCTTAATGTGGTAAATGTAATGTTGTTTGCGCGCTTATTTCAGATGAAATGGCTATACGCCAGAAAAGTATGTGGGACCAAAATCAAAATCGAGTATATTATATATAGTTTTAGAGGAATATGTCTTCCTATTAGTTTGTTTAACTGAGCACTGGAAACTGCCTATAGGATACTTTTTAGTGCATGGCCTAACAGGGTTCTATATATATATATATAGAACCCTGTTAGGCCATTTATTTATTATATTATTTATTATTACAACATTAACTACAATTATATATATATTATATTGTGTTTTATGTTGTGTGACTTGGCCGTTGACAGATGGATTTCTAATTATTGACAGATTTTATATCTTACTGGATGACCATAATTTCTGCGTTCTGGTCTTATCCGGAGGTTCTCAAATAGGGGCCTGAAAATGCGACAAAATGGTTCCTGTAAAGGATGGTACGGCAGTGTTTGCTTCGCGCTCGACTTGGCGGGGACACTGCCGTGCCCCCAGATACTAAAATAAAAAAGCTTTTTGAAAATTATGCCTAATAATTATTTAAGAATATGAAGAAGAACCTTCATAAAAATGCTTATGATTTCATATTAAAGATTTTTTTTATTTATTAATATTGATAAATTACCGCACCACAGCAACGAAATATTTTCCCTATTGATCGGGCACTAGTCAAGTAGCTGGCAACACAATTATAGATGCACACTACAATCTTTGTGCATTGTTTTACACACACTACAATATGAAGTTGACGCATTCAAGAATCTGTTTTTTATTGACAGCGCTCCATCTAGTCGAAGGGCGCTGAGACCAATTAATAATCTAAGACAGTATATTTATTTATTATTATATAACTACCGCAATCCAGTTACGCGAATTTTATCTGCATTTGAGACTAAAAGGTCACAGGTTCTGCTTCAGATCTTACAATCATGGGTTATATAATTTTAGACAAGAATTACTTAATCTGCGTCTCGCGTCACAGAAATTCAAAATTCATCATAATTTTTAGGATTTTGTGCCCGGTTTTTAACTCTTATTGAGCTGTGTGTCCTGGATGTATCTTCCTCAAGAATTGCGATAGCCACTTCGTTGACTAGGAGTCAATTTAAATTTTATGTTCGTGCTAAACAACAATGTATACCTACTAAAAGCAAAATAAAATAATTTAAGGGTACCTACAAAAATACCACCTGGGCGGCGATTCTCGGGCAGTGGAAAAACATTCACATTCGAATAAAACATCGAAATTCGGAAATTTTAAGAAGGATGCACAACATGTGTATTCTCAGAACTGCACACTCGAACGCATTTGACACTTGACAGTTCACTGTTCAGTAATACTTTTTCCACTGACGCGGAGCGGGGCGGAGAGGAACTTAGCGGTGCGGAGCGGAGATTTCGAGCATAGTGATTGGTCAATTCGGGTACCGCAAGCTCCTCTACGCCTCGCTCCGCGTCAGTGAAAACGCAGCCATAACGTCTTTAACGTCTAACGGTTGTCATGGTAACAAAATTGTTTACAAATGGAAAATAAAAATTATGTAATGCTATAAATTCGGTATTTATATCAGCTTAAACTATTTGGATTAATATTTTTGGTAATCCAAATAGTTTAAGCTTATGTAGATACGTTATTTATAGCAACGTTATACGATATACGAAAATATGTTTGATTTTTTCCGCTTGACGTTTTTTCATGAATTTTTCCGTTCTGCTGAAAAGTTCGAACGATTCTTAGAACACTTATTCTGGGGTACCACTATAACAATTACCAATCGAACTGTCGAAGTGAACCTTAACATAGACAATATAGGTTTAGCGTTAAAAAACCGCTTTGGGAAACTTCAAAGACATTTAGTGATTATTTTGTAAATATTGTCTGAAATATGATTATTTTATATAATAATATGATGTATTATAAATATATAAATTACGTATTTCGTCAATCATAGACAGTTAAAATAATTTTACCCGACTTCAGCGAAGTCAAAAGGAAGGGTAGCAAGGTAATGATTTTGGCAGTCTATGTATGTATGTATGTTCCCTCGCAGCAGCTAAACTACTGGTCAAAATTCAACAAATTCTAAATTAAAAACTTTTTATTTCCATATAGGATAATAAATAACACGTCTTATAGAATTATCCTACATGATGCCTAACACCGGTTCTGAAACTAGTCCGGCGAGAAGAACCGTCCGCAAGGTCCGATTTTAATGAATGAGGTGTCGCGAGTAACATAGACTATATAAATTTCATTATCTTAATAGAATTTATACATACATACATACATACAAACATACATACATACATACATACATACAGAGATACATACATACATACATACATACATACATACATACATACATGCATACATACATACATACAAACATACATACATACATACATACATACATACATACATACATACATACATACATACATACGTAAATACATCAATACATACATACATACATAAATACATCAATACATACATACATAGACTGCCAAATTATTTATTTGTACATGTGGATTCGGACATCTACCGGTCCTTACCACTCGTTGGATATCGGGGACTTTTACACGATTTACTTCGACTGTGAAGATCTGAGAATACACAAGTATTTTTCGTTCTTAAAATTTCCGAATTTCGATGTTTTATTCGAATATGAACTTTTTTCCACTGCCTGAGAACCATGCGCATTACGTGTTTTATAAACCCTTCGAACGTTTCGGTAGAATGGAAAAAATCATGAACAAATGTCCTGCGGAAAACGTTCTAACCCCGAGAATTGCCGCCCTGGGCCCTAATTCTCAGGCCTCGAACTGAGGTTTTACTATCGGTCTGTCTCGCTCATGCAAATAAGATTTAGCGCGCGTGCGAGCGGGATATACTAATATCCGGAACTAAGTTCGAAGCCTGAGAATCGCCGCCCTGGTATTTTGCGTTTCGTACGGGACCCTACGTGCGCTAGTTCCACTCGCACTTGGTATTACACAACAGGATATTTTCTATAAAAAGGATGAGGGTTAGAAAATGTTGCTGGGGTTGCCAACTTTTTGAAAATAAATAAAGTATCGTTTACGTCATATTAAATACTAGATGTGCCCGCGACTTCGTTCGAGTGGTTTTTGAGTGACCGTTTATGCAGCGCACGCAACGCCCCAAATGTGAATAATTTTCAGATTAAAAAAAAAATAACAGAAGGTGAATTTTAATGTTTTGAATACCAGTATTCATACTATCCCAAAGTATTTCATATTTAGTAGTTAGCCCTTAATCGGCACTCGCCAAGCTTAGCAGGCGGGTGGCAAGCGTTCAGATAATAACAATGTTCGCAGATATTTTAAGGTCTGTTTAGGACAATGCGGGGTGATCTCCTTATATCTGATATCTCGCCTCTCGTCACCCTATCGTGTAGACTATCCGTCCAGGGCCGATTACGTAACTTCTGTGGCTTTCCCGAACGTCGACATCAACTGTCATTGTGACGTTAAATCTTTTTAAAACACGATTTAAAAAGTTAAAACGTCAAAATTATGACATATTAACTTTTTAAATCGTGTTTTAAAAAAAACAGGGCCCTGGTTCGGAGAGTAAAGGAACAAAAAATGTTATTATAGGTAAAATTAATATTGTCTATTTGTCTAATGACAAATTGTTTGTTTGTTGACTAATTGTCCGAAACACATTGTTGACACGAGAAACCGTTATCATTTTTCTCTAACGTGCCAAAAGTAGTAACTACCAATCAAAATGGTACCATCCAGGTATTCTTACGATGCATCATACAGCCAGACGCCGCCGACGTAATGTGGGATAAATTAATTAATATTATTTAATCGTCAAAATTAACCTCCTGACCTCCGTGCGATGGGCGATCACGTGCTCCCAGTTGTCTCTGAATGTCAGTTTTATCAAAATCAGTCACGTTTATTAGGTACTAGATACTACGGACATTCGTTTTTTATAATTAGGTACTAGATACTACGGACATTTGTTTTTTACTAAATGACCTAAAAGTTGGGCGAAAATAAAACTTTATAATATTATGTAACGATTACTTAGAATCTTTAAAACAGAAATGTTATGGGCGTGTTTCACCAAGCAATGTTAAAGTTAACGCCATGTTAAATATCATGTTATCCCTCTCGTATTTTCTGTCAATGAATGAGATGGCATAGTATTTTAACACGGCGTTAACTTTAACATTGCTTGGTGAAACACGACCTTAAGTAATTAATTAGTGACCAATTTACGTGCCAAATTAATCATCAATTAAAAATTTAACATTATTTCCGATTTTGCTTTCAAATTTTCGTTATTTAACTAATATGCTATGACTAAAAACTTAAGTTTTGCCCCAATTGTGATTTTGAAGTCTTATAATGCGTTTATCTTAAAATCGCTAAAACTCTTACTCGTATACTTTCTAAAATAGCATAATATTAAAATTAAATGAGTCACAAAATATTCACGCTGTATAACGCAAATGTAAATATTTAATTTGATATTACAAACAAAAATTTAAACCCTCCAGTTATCGCAGTATTTGTTGCACAGCACTACATTTGTAATTAAAATCGCATGAGAATAATAAAATTATCAAGCAATATCGAAGGCCAAAGTTTGATAAAAACAAAGTTGTATAAAATTTCAGACATTATTATATATAGGTACTAACATTTGCATTTAACTCAAAACATACACCAATTAAAAATATTCAACAAACTTTCGACGCGAACTTATATCAAATTTGGCCAATAATTTTCATATGAGCATATCTAATTTAAAACTATTCGTATTATTGTAACTATAGAAAACTCTTTAACATTCGAATAAAGTTTGTCTACTCACAATATTGCTTCGTGCAGGCGGTCACGTATTTAAACTGCTAAGACCTGTAGAGTGTTTGTTGACTGTTTGGTTTGGAACCGGCAAGCCCACTCAAGGTGACCTTCAACCATTCATCGTACCGGCCACGCCATCGCGCATGTCCAAAATCACACCATCATCAATGCAAAACCAACCCAAAGTATCTCATCGCAAGTCACAGAATCGTCCAACTCGATCGACACAGGATAACGAATCGCATCTGAGTTTTGAAAGCGCATTTTTTGTCGACTTTATCATTATGACACACAACAGCTGTAGAGGGTAACTGCAACAATTACTATCGGATAACAATAATCGCGATAAGGTATTGAATATAAACTATTGCGTGAATAATAACCGCCTCCTTGTTTCGGAAGTTGGTTAAAAATAATGCGATCGAGAATAGCACGATGACGCGCGGTATTTATAATTTTTCTGCGATTTTCTTCAAAGTATGCTGGAATTATAAAATGTATATAACATAACGTCCGTGTACTTCTCTGTGAGTCTTGCACATGAGCGGTCGTTACAGACTTTTTGTAGGTGAAAATAGAACATACTGATTCAACTACGTGCAATACACACGTCATAGAAAGTCGGTCAGCAATATGGAGGTAAAATCTGCCCGACAATCGATCGTACAAACAGTAAACCGTGAGTGGGCATCGTAATAGCATGGACCAATAATTTGTTTGACCAATTGTTGTATTATTGGTCCATGGTAATAGGAACACTCTTAATAAATACTATACTAATAATATTAAGCGGAAGAGTTTGTTTGTTTAAACGCGCTAATCTCAGAAACCACTGGTCCGATTTGAAAAATTATTTTTATGTTGGATAGTTTATTTATAGATGAAGGCTTAAGGCTATAATATTATATCGTTACGCTGCGACCAATTGGTGAAAAATGTTGCAAAAACGGGGAAAATTATTCACGTTTGGGGACCTTCGTTGCGTGCGCTGCATAAACGGTCACTCAAAAACCACGCGAACGAAGTAGCGGGCACAGCTAGTGTGTCTATATTATGTTGCTCGCGAATTCCAACCAATAAAATCCATCAGAAATCGTTCATTTAGTCACGATGAACTTAGCTTTATAAGATAGAGAATAGAAAGAACAGGGTCACAGCGGAAGGCTACGCAGCCAAATTTATGTTTGTGTTAAATTTCGTCAAAATCAATTCAATTGTTTCAGAACCAATGCAGTGCAGTACAAATATTGTGTACATGACCCATAATTATATTATATCTAGGAATTTTTACTATAAGACGTTTAGTTCTGAAAATATCTAATCAGGCTAGGGACATCATAAATAGTTCAGGAAGCTAGTTTCTGTTGTCCAGCCTAAAGCTTTTGTAGCGAAATTATAGACTACATAGCTCAAGCAGTTAACGCTTTATTTTTATCTTCAAACCCTAACAGACAAATATATAAAAATACTAGCTGTGCCCGCGACTCCGTTCGCGTGGTGTTTGTTTGACTTAAACCGTTTATGCAGCGCATGCAACGAAAGTACCCAAATGTAAATTGTTTGTTGGTTTAAACGCGCTCATGTCCCGTATATGACGCCCAACGCCGCGACGACCGACGTCGCGACGCCCGACGCCGCAACGCCCAACGTCGTGGAGCCGACGCCCGAAGTCGCGACGCCGAGGCCGCGACGCCTAACGTCGCGACGCCGACGCCCGACGCCCGACGCCGCGACGCCGCGACGCTGCGACGCCCGACGCCGCGGTGCCCGCCGCCGCGACGCCCGACGCCGCGGTGCCCGCTGCCGCGACGCCCGACGCCGCGGTGCCCGCCGCCGCGACCCCCGACGCCGCGACGCCCGACTCTGCGACGCCCAACGTCGCGACGACGACGCCCGACGGCGCGACGCCCGACGCCGCGACGCGCGACGCCGCGACGCCCGACGCAGTGACGCCCAACGTCGCGACGCCAACGCCTGACGCCGCGACACCCAACGTCGCGACGCCGACGCCCAACGCCGTGACGCCGACGCCCGACGTCGCGACTCTGACGGACACCGCGACGCCCAACGTCGCGACGCCGACGCCCGATGCCCGACGCCGCGACGCCGACGCCCGACACCGCGACGCCAAACGTCGTGACGCCCGACGCCGCGACGCCTGACGCCGCGACGCTTACGCCCGACGCCGCGACGCCCGCCGTTGCAACGCCGACGCCCGACGTCGCAACGCTGACGGACGCCGCGACGCCCGACGTCGCGACGCTGACGGACGCCGCGACGCCCGACGTCGCGACGCTGACGGACGCCGCGACGCCCGACGTCGCGACGCTGACGGACGCCGCGACGCCCGACGTCGCGACGCTGACAGACGCCGCGACGCCCGACGTCACGACGCTGACGGACGCCGCGACGCCCAACGTCGCGATGCCGACGCCCGATGCCCGACGCCGCGACGCCCAACGTCGCGACGCCCGACGCCGCGACGCCCGACGCCGCGACGCCCGACGCCGCGACGGCCGACGCCGCGACGCCCAACGTCGCGACGCCCGACGCCGCGACACCCAACGTCGCGACGCCAACGCCCAACGCCGGGACGCCTAACGCCGTGACGCCCAACGCCGCGACGCTAACGCCCGACGTCGCGACGCTGACGGACGCCGCGACGCCCGACGGCGCGACACCCGACGCCGCGACGCCCAACGTCGCGACGCCCGACGCCGCGACGCCCGACGCCCTACGGCGCGACGCCTAACGTTGCGACGCCGACGCCCGACGCCGACTTTCAATCCGACGCTGCGCTGCTTGCCAAATTTTTCGGCGTCGGCGGTCTACTCTCGGTGCACAATTCCAACTCGCACTTGCCCGGTTTTTTATTTATTAATTACCATATTATGCTTGCAGTATAAACGATGTCGAAATTTCCAAACGTATATCTTCAAAGACTAAGTAGTAGTGGTATTACATTAATATTTAAAATCGGTTCATATACAACGAAGATATCCACGAACAAACATAAAAAAAACATATATTTACGAATTGAGAAACCACCTCCTATTTTGGAAGTCGGTTAAAAATATTATGTTGGTTATTTCATGTTACAATCTACCTTTGTGCCAAGTTTCATTTAAGTACGTTGAGTAGTTTGGCTGAAATACCGTCAAATGGGTAGTTACAATTTTTTGAAGATCCCACAGGAACCCTTTCGTTTTTCAGGATAATAATTTCCAATAATGCTCTTCAGGTCATAGCTACCTGCCTGCTAAACTACTCAACGTATTTAAATGAATTTTTTTGGAAATCCCACGGGAACCCTTTCGTTTTTCGGGATAACAATTTCCAATAATGCTCTTCAGATTATAAGCTACCTGCCTGCAAAATTTCATTTAAATACGTTAAATAGTTTGGCTAAAATACCGTCAAACAGGTAGCTACAATTTTTTGAAGATCCCACGGGAACCCTTTCGTTTTTCGGGATAATAATTTTTAGTAATGCTCTTCAGATCATAAGCTACCTGCCTGCCAAATTTCATTTAAATATGTTGAGTAGTTTGGCTGAAATACCTTCAAATAGGTAGCTACAATTTTTTGAAGATCCCACGGGAACTCTTTCGTTTTTCCGGATAATAATTTCCAATAACGCTCTTCAGGTCACAAGCTACCTGCCTGCCAAATTGCATTTAAATACGTTGAGTAGTTTGGCTGAAATACCGTCAAATAGGTAGCTACAATTTTTTGAAGATCCCACGGGAACCCTTTCGTTTTTCGGGATAACAATTTTTAATAATGCTCTTCAGATTATAAGCTACCTGCCTGCCAAATTGCATTTAAATACGTTGAGTAGTATGGCTGAAATACCGTCAAATAGGTAGCTACAATTTATTTAAGATCCTACGGGAACCCTTTCGTTTTTCGGGATAACAATTTCCAATAATGCTCTTCAGATTATAAGCTACCTGCCTGCCAAATTTCATTTAAATACGTTGAGTAGTTTGGCTGAAATACCGTCAAATAGGTAGCTACAATTTTTTGAAGATCCCACGGGAACCCTTTCGTTTTTCGGGATAACAATTTCCAATAATGCTCTTCAGGTCGTAAGCTACCTGCCTGCCAAATTTCATTTCATTCCATACAGTGGTTTTAGCGTGATGCGACGACAAACATTCCCATATGGACAGACAGACAGACAGACAGACAGACAGACAGACAGACAGACAGACAGACAGACATTTTTTTCAAAAATGTTATTTTTAGGTTCTGTGGCTTATATAGACCCCCTTTTTTTAATTTTCACTTAAATATTCTTAATGTACAGACATGACCCCTCTACAGATTTATTATATGTATAGATAAATTTCGCCGTCTCTGTCCCTCTAGCAGACTCCAGACGTCATCTGGTCAATCTCATTTTATTTGCGAGCCAAACGAATTACCGTTATGTTCAAATCTTAGGGAGAACGCTCACTTGAGACACGACAGTTTTTTTCATTATTTATATAATAAAAAAATTATTGCTGTTCGTTAGTCTCGCTAATAACCGAGAACGGCTGAACTGATTTAGATAATTTTAGTTTTGAAATATAATCTTGTAAGTCGTGAAATATGGAAAATACTTAAAACAACATTAGAAAATTTAAGAAAATCGTGTTAAATAATATAATTACATTGAAGTTATAGGTTTTAGATGATTATATGTGCATACTTGAAACAGAACAGGATGTCATAGGCGAAACTGTCCAAAAGCCGTCTTAAAACTATAAACGGCTTTTTAATAAATTTATATAGCTGTGAAATATGTTGTTGTATTTGTCTGTCAAGTGCCTTTTACAACTTAATAAGTTATATTATAATTAGTGCTCGGTTATGCCGATTGGGTACCAGAGGATGGACGACTTCGTTGCGGCCGGCCCAGAACAAGTTGGCGCGACGAGCTGGATGCACACCACCCAGGGCAGCGGTGGCGCAGGAAACTGGCGGAGGCCTTTGCCCAGCAGTGGGACAGTTTAGGCAAATTATAATAATTATTATGACGTAGGCATTGCAGTTTTAAGACAGTTTTGCCTGTGAATTAAATTATGCTGTCGTGTCTAAACTCACTCTCAAGTGAGCGTTCCACCTAAAATACAATCTAGAAACGTTGTATAAAACATCAGAGAATCTACCGCAGTTATTATCAAAAACATTATGTTTTATGACTATACACTTTTTGCAGATAAAATAAAGTACAATAGAATATTACAATAGGTACTAATGAGCGTGACGTGTGGCGACGCGTTATCCTTTCGCAGTCTTTCTAGTAATAAACTGAAACTGAATGAAACTTTGAACCTCGTAAATTCTGTATCTTTACCACCAGCCAACTAGTCTTAAAACCACTAAAACATTCTGCAGGTATGTAAACAATGAAAATATGTTATAAATACCTACGAAGAGTGTAAAAAGACCTCTCATTATAACTTTCGAAAATGATTTATATATTATATATTTTATATGTACCCCATACCCAAAAAATAACATAGGTAATGTTATTATTTTTTGGGTCGCAAGAATAAGAGAAAAGCAAAAAAATATATTTTCAAATAAATATTAGAAATGTACATTTCAAGAATGAGCAAAGGTATTAAGTAGGCGTAGGATATATAAATGATAGTACAATCATATCTCAATGTTATTATATCGAAACAGCAATTTGACAGGCGCAAATTGTACAATTGTGTAAAATATCGCTGTCAATCGACAGGCGTAAATTATTGTACACAATTGTACAATTTACGATATACATAATATACGAATATACGAATACCTGTCAAATTGCTGTTGAGATACATAATCAGCAATTCGACTCCAAAATACCGGACTCGAAATAACCGGCATTATATTAATAACTAGCTGTGCCCGCGACTTCGTACGCGTGGAAAAGTGATTTAGGACACTTTTATATTTTTAAATATATTTTTAGTTTATTGGCGCAACCGCTGACAACTTTCGCCAATAGGTACTTCCCAGTGTATCCCAGTGTTGATCCCGATCCAGCAAGTCACGTACTCGGCAAGCCTCTTGGTATGCAGGGTATAATAATAATATAGTACCATCCTTTCGGAGCTCGGCAAAAGAAGTAGGCCTTCGAACAATATGTAGAAGTCAGCAAAGGTATTCGAAGTTAGGATAATATTATTCGAATGCACCGTATAGACCCAGCCAATTTTTCACGTTAATTTAGTAAATTATTTAACTTCGATGTCCGTCTGTCTCACTATCTGGTTGTCAAAACTTTAACACGTGTAGGTATCAAGCTAATAATCCTATTAAATACTCAGGATCTTCTGTCCCTTCTGGCTTTGAAAAAAACAGACTCCTTAGCCACATCTACCCAAAGATTCAGCCGTTTATCTCTCTAATTTTCGACACTCCAAAGGGAACCAAAACCTAAATTTGATACGAAGCAACGTCTTAATAGTGCCGACATAGGATAAATTGCGAAACCATAAAATTATTTTCAATTTTTTTGAACTTACTACCGTTTTTGTCATTAATATTTTGAGATATTAAATTGAAACATATATTGCAATTATTAAGGTATTTAAAACGAAACTCTCGGTTAGACATGGGCGCAGCAGCACGCCCCGTCGAGGATCCAGCAGGCTTACTCTCGACACAACCGAGAATCGAATCAGTTCGATCTCAACGGATTTGGTGTTTTATTTGGTAGATTACTTTGGAACTAATTAGGATAAAGAAAACCTTTGGAACGTAACTTTTTGTACACCCGACGATATCAATCGACATAGAACAAAAATAAACAAACGTCAATTTATTCGGGAGTATGCGGCACGATCGAATCTGAATCAAAATCGAATCAGTTTGGGGAGTTAGGCCCCAGCTCGGCGCGCCGATCGGTTTTAGTAGCGTTTTTTTATTAACCTACCCTAAGTATAACAATAATATAAATAAACTAGCTGTGCCCGCGACTTCGTACGCGTGGAAAAGTGATTTAGGGCAGCAGTTCAAATACATTTTTAGTTTATGAACACTGTCGTTTGGATATTTAAAATCACTAATTTATAGTAATGTTTCTTTATACACGGTATTAGACGTGCATAGGCAAAAGAAGTAGGCCGATGGAGTAATAATAATAGTTTACTGTCAAATAATGGCCGTTTTTGTCGTAAATGTTTTGAGGAATTTTTTCTATGAAAATGCTAACAATTCCTACTACCAGCTCGAAAAATGACCGTGTATTATTAACCGACTTCAAAAAAAGGAGGAGGTTCTCAATTCGTCTGTATGTATACTATTTTTTTTTCTTTTATGCGAACGGGACTACTTGATAGTACGCTCATATACGCGACGAAGATCTCTGTACTGAGATTTGTATGGACTTTACGCCGCAGCGACTGCAGACGATGATCGTTTTCACACCGACGCGACTCTAGGTGCGCAATTCCAACTCGGACTTGCCCGGTTTTTTATTTATTAATTACCTACGCTAACAAACATGTAGCCTACTTAGGGAATTTACGGTTAAAATACTAACTTCCTTTAGACGACAAAATAACAAAAGTCTAAAAGAAAGAAAAAACCCAAGCCCATGCTAGGTACAGCATGAAAACTAATAAATAAAAATATCATGAAAAACATAAATCTTACTTATATTGACATAACTTTTCTAATTTAAATGTACCTATGACATCTCATTCATATCTTGAAAACAAACTATAGTACGCCTATACTTTATTAATCGTATTTGCAAAACCCAAGTATAATAATAAATTACTTCGCACAAAGTAATAATTATTTTCACTTGTACTGGAAAATAAGTATTACTTTGTGCGAAGTAAATTTAATTGTTCCTTTTAGTTTACCTTTTGAAGTCGTTTTTTTTTGTTTAAAATTATTTTATTTTCAGATTTTTAGTGATGGGTAAGCCAGAGCAGCGCGAAATTTTTCAATATATATATATACATATATAGTTTACTGAAACGCGAAATTTTTTGATATTATAGATCCAGGATATGGTGCAAAACCTTACTGTTTGGTAACATATGCTTAGACTACTTCAGAAAAAATCAAAATCAATATATTATTCCACATAAATTTTGAGGATTTCCTTCGATTCCTCACGGATCCCATCATCAGGTCACCATTTTGGTGACAATGGGACCAAATATAAATTATACCCTACACAACATAAAAAAAATTAAAATCATTTCAGAAACGATGAAAATATCCGCGAAGAAACATAAAAAACAAACATATATTTACGAATTGAGAAACCTCCTCCTTTTTTGTAAGTCGGTTAAAAATATTATGTTGGTTATTTCATGTTACAATCTACCTTTGTGCCAAGTTTCATTTAAATACGTTGAGAAGTTTGGCTGAAATACCGTCAAATAGGTAGCTACAATTTTTTGAAGATCCCACGGGAACCCTTTCGTTTTTCGGGATAATAATTTCCAATAATGCTCTTCAAGTCGTAAGCTACCTGCCTGCCAAATTTCATTTCATTCCATACAGTGGTTTTAGCGTGATGCGACGACAAACATTCCCATATGGACAGACAGACAGACAGACAGACAGACAGACAGACAGAATTTTTTTTCAAAAATGTTATTTTTAGGTTCTGTGGCTTATATAGACCCCCTTTTTTTAATTTTCACTTAAATATTTCTATTGTACAGACATGACCCCTCTACAGATTTATTATATGTATAGTTTAAATTTAGTTTTAAAGAAAATATAAAATAAAAAAAGATTAAATTTGAATGTTTGCAGCGCGGTTCCTGCCGCACTTCATACAAACGTCCAGCTTTTTTTTTTTAATTGTCATAAGTTTTTTATTTATGAACCGATTGAGATGAAATAAATGTTAAGTCAAGATTACTACAAATATGATTGAACCACATCTAAATCGGATAAGCCGTTTCTGAGATTAGCGTGCACAAATGCACCGACAAACAGACAAAAATTAAAAAATATATTGTTTTGGGTACTATTGCATAAATAAAAGTCTCTTATAATAACACAGGCACAGTTAGCACATTTTAATAGTATTTTTTACCCAGCAGTCTACACTACACCAGCCCGGCTCGGACGTAAGACGTCACGCAGCAGCCTGCATTACGCGGCGCCCGGTCGAATCACGGCGAAACGATTTTAATTTTGCTATATTTCCTAAACTACTCATAATATTTGCATGGTATAAAGGGCTTATAGTTTTCATGGAATGCTTAAGCCAACTAACGTATTAAAAATGATAAGGATTAATACCGTG
The DNA here is from genome assembly GCA_905187575.2 of Celastrina argiolus. Classification (NCBI taxonomy): domain Eukaryota; kingdom Metazoa; phylum Arthropoda; class Insecta; order Lepidoptera; family Lycaenidae; genus Celastrina; species Celastrina argiolus. The sequence goes on from LR994583.1 coordinate 20,674,365, forward strand.
ATGGTATAAATAGCTTTCCAAAAACCGCTTAATTGCCCGTTTTTTAGTTTATCGCGAAAGGCTTTCTCTTAATTATACAGTTAATTAAGTTGATTTTATACAATAAATGATAATTTATTTCAATTTGTAAAGCAAGTTCAAAAATACAATTTTTATATTATTATGACACTGTGAAAACACTGTTTTCCCAGAAAAAAAATCCTGATAGTTAGGTACTTATTTGATGTTCTAATCTACTTTAGTGCCACGTTCTATTGCTTGGCGTCACTGTGTAAGCGATCCCCCCGCGCCCCCCGCACGAACCGTTCGACCGCAGGCCGCGCGCGCGAAATTCATCCGACTTGCTTCAAATTTATCGTCACTGCTCAGCTCCTATGTATCGTAGCGTTATGTTATATAGCCTATAACCTGCCCAGGAATATGGGCTACAATCGTACCAAGTTTGGTTAAAATCCCTTCAGTAGTTTTTGTTCCCATCGTGCACATACAGACAGACAGACAGACAGACAGACAGACAGACAAAAATTTTACTAATTGCATTTTTGGCATCAGTATCGATCGCCAATCATCCTCCAATATGTATTTTGAAAAAATATTCAATGTACAGAATTGACCTCTCTACAGTTTTATTATAAGTATAGATAGATATAGATAAGTAAGTATCTATATATCTATCTATCTTCTTCTCTTTTTTTCTTATACATAAAAATGAATTTCTGTTCGTTAGTCTCGCTAAAACACGAGAACGGCTGACCGATTCGGATATTTTTAGTCTTGAAATATTCGTGGAAGTCCAGGGAAGGTTTAAACGTTTTGTATGTTCAACTAAGTGAGCACGGGTCAGCTGTAATATCATGGACCAATTGTAATATGTGTAACATAACCGGTATAATATTATGAATAGCTTCATTAAATTCAAATTGTATCTACATGAACTAACCGTAGGCATAGGATTAGGTAGGGACATTTCTTTAAATTTTAACCAAATGGAGCGAACCTTAATGTTTGTTTACATTTTTGAATTTATTCTGGTTTAACAGAATGACCCATGATGTAGATTTCAAGAAGTCAACCAAACCGCAATCAATGCTGTAACATCGTCAAGAAACGAACAAACAGGAAAAGTCGGTGTACGAAGAAACCACTTTTGGCATTATGTCATCATAATATTATGTACATTTAAACATTAATAATACCAACTTAAGGGTCCTAAGTGAAATAGCTTTATATTTAAATGATCGTCTGCAATATCTGTATTAATGAAAAACTGAATCAGAAATTAGAATGCTCCAAGTTTTTTTTTTATTAACTCGACTATTGTTACTCAAAAACACGATTGCATACATATTTCACGATATAAAAAATTGCGAGGTTGCATCTAAGTTCGGTACCCTCAATATAAACAACTAGAAGGTATTAAATAATATATTATAACAAACCTCGAAGCTTAAGCTTAAGCTAATAAAGCAGCGATTCTGTTTTCCTTATATTTTTTCAATAACTCCTGAATTATACTTCAGAAAAATAAAGCCAACGCGCGTTATAAGTATTATAATCGCTTATCTACCTACACAGCGACGCGAAGCAATATAAAACAGTATTTTTAACCGACTTTCAAAAAAGGAGGAGGTTTCTCAATTCAACCGTATACAGGGTGTCCCAAAAATCAACGATAAACCGAAAACGGGTGATAGGCCAAGTCATGACAGTTATGAGAAAAATGTGAAAAAAAATCTTTGTCATGTATTTTTCACATTATAAGGACTTTTAAAAATATCGGAAAAACTGACACCCTGTGATGGTCTTTCATGTCCTAAGACTACAAATATTACTTTTTTGTGATTTTTTTTTCAGTATTGTAGTCATGACTAACCCTTCTGTAAATCACAATTCATAATTTAAACATACCTGCCTCAGTTTTCAATAAAATGGTGTGTTTTGCCCAAGATTAAATTCAAAATAATTACTACACCCAACTTTAATCGTCTGTACTGTAAAAAAAAATTACTACAGTATTTTGGCAAGTAACTTTAAAAGATGGCGCATTTAATCTGGATTCCAAAATGGTATGATACTTGCTGGATTACTTCTTTGTTGAGGAAAAAAAAATTTTTTTAACGGAACCGGATGTTAGGCCAACTCTGTTTAAATTTTTAAAATGTTGGTATTAAGTTGTTATGTGACGACGATGAGTGACGTCATCTTGTCTAGAGTGAGCGAGACAGACAGTGACGCTAAGTGCGGGTGCTTTTTTATTAAAAAAAAATTGTATTGCAGTGTAGGCATTTTTAAGACTTCAATTTTCAGGTATGAATACAACGCTCTTTTGAAAATGTGAGTGGTTGAGATACAGAACAGACGCCACCTTGTTATCAAGTATGTAATTAGTTAGTTTTAGGTGCAAGTTCGAAATAAAAGTCAGTCAATGGATTTCTTCAGTTATTACTTTAATTTACAAAGATTTACAGCAAATGTTCGAACTGTTTGCCTTCAGCTCTAATGCAAGCCCTACATCTTCTTAAAAATGATCGCGTAATAAGACGGGCGTATCTTCTTGAATTAATGTGTTCAGCAGCTTCTGTAATTTTTTGGCGCAGCTCGGCTAAATCTCGAATTGGTTTAGAGTACACTTTTTATTTTATTGTTCCCCAATAAAAGAAATCAATGGGATTTAAATCAGGTGAACGGGCAGGCCACGAAATTGTACCACCCCGCCCAATCCACCTATCGGGGTATTCTCGGTCGAGAAACTCTCGTACTGTGCGAGCGTAATGTGCTGGGCAGCCATCTTGTTGGTACCACATGCTGCCGTAAATGTTTAGTGGCACTTCTTCCAACAAATCTGGTAATTGGTTCTGTAAGAAGTCCAAATAAACCTCGGCAGTTAAGTTCTCCGGTAGCTCAAATGGACCAATAACAGTACCATTCAAAATTCCCGTCCACATGTTCACCTTAAACCGGTACTGCGATCTGTCTTCCCGCATCAAATGTGGATTATCCACGTGCCATTCGTGCAAATTATGGAGGTTCATGTAACCATCTTTTTTAAACGTGGATTCGTCAGACCACAGAATTTTTTCAAAGAATCGCGGATCATCTCTGTATCTCTGCAACATCGTTTGACAAAATTGCAATCTCTCTGGGTAGTCTCGGGGTAACAGGCTTTGTACTCGTTGTACATGGTAAGGATGAAACTGGTTCTTTTGCAAAATACGATGTGCAGTACTTTTGGGCACTCCGATGTTCTCTTCAATCCCACGTACTGAGATACTCGGGTCTTGTTCGACCGCCTCGAGCACTTCGTCCTCGTAGGGTATGAAAGGCCTTCCCTCGCTGGTATTTTGATTAGGGAATCGACCCTCTAAGAGTGACCGATGCACGTTAATAAATACCCGATAATCAGGATGACGCTCAGCGTTTGGGTATCTCTCACGATACATTCTAGCTGCAGCATTAGCGTTGCATAAGCATTCTCCATAGATGAGATGCATATTGGTGTATTCTTGTGCGGTGTATCGAGATGGCATGATAACACACTACAATGGAATCACACACTACAACCGAAGATACGACAATAAAACAAGTCCAGGGTCGTCAGAAACGGGGCAGATAAAACCAAATCACAAAGCAAATCAAGTCCAATAAACAGAAGCACAGTTGTAAGTACGAAGTCAATACGGATACAGAAACATGCGCAATGAACGAAAGATCGTAACGTACTGCAGTTTTGCACGTTCATCACTGTGTTGTCGGGTTGGCGTCACTATCTATCTCACTCGCACTGAGCGTCACTGTCTGTCTCGCTCACTCTAGACAAGATGACGTCACTCATCGTCGTCACATAACAACTTAATACCAACATTTTAAAAATTTAAACAGAGTTGGCCTAACATCCGGTTCCGTTAAAAAAAATTTTTTTTCCTCAACAAAGAAGTAATCCAGCAAGTATCATACCATTTTGGAATCCAGATTAAATGCGCCATCTTTTAAAGTTACTTGCCAAAATACTGTAGTAATTTTTTTTTACAGTACAGACGATTAAAGTTGGGTGTAGTAATTATTTTGAATTTAATCTTGGGCAAAACACACCATTTTATTGAAAACTGAGGCAGGTATGTTTAAATTATGAATTGTGATTTACAGAAGGGTTAGTCATGACTACAATACCGAAAAAAAAATCACAAAAAAGTAATATTTGTAGTCTTAGGACATGAAAGACCATCACAGGGTGTCAGTTTTTCCGATATTTTTAAAAGTCCTTATAATGTGAAAAATACATGACAAAGATTTTTTTTCACATTTTTCTCATAACTGTCATGACTGTCACCCGTTTTCGGTTTATCGTTGATTTTTGGGACACCCTGTATATGTTTTTTTTTATGTTTGTTCGCGGACATCTTCGTCGTTTATGAAGCGATTTTAAATATTGTTTTGTGTTATGTGGGGTATAGTTCAAATTTGGTCCCATTGTCACCAAAATGGTAACCCGATGATGGGATCGTGAGGAATCGAAGGAACTCCTCAAAATTGTTATGGAAACATATATGGATTTTGATATTTTCTGAAGAAGTCTAAGCATATAAACAGTAAGGTTTTGCACCATATCCTGGTCTAGCGACCCGCCCCAGCGTCGACGTTTGGCATCGGCGCCGGCGTCGCGACGTCGGGCGTCGGCGTCGCGACGTCTGGGGTCGGCGTTACGGCGTTGAGCGTCGGCGTCGCGACGTCTGGCGTCGGCGTCGCGACCTCTGGCGTCGGCGTCGCGACGTTGGGCGTGGGCGTCGAGACATCTGGCGTCGGCGTCGCGGCGTCTGGCGTCGGCGTCCGGGGTCGGCGTCGCGGCGTCGGCGTCGCGGCGTCTGGCGTCGGCGTCGCGGCGTCTGGCGTCGGCGTCGCGGAGTCGGGCGTCGGCGTCGCGGCGTCGGGCGACGGCGTCGCGGAGTCTGACGGCGGCGTCGCGCAGTCGGGCGTCGGCGTCGCGACGTCTGACCGCGGCGTCGCGCAGTCGGGAGTTGGCGTCGCGACGTCGGGCGTCGGCATCGCGTCGCGGCGTCGGGCGACGACGACGCCTGGTTTTGGGTCGCAGCGTAATGTAGCGTAGCGTTCCTCTATAAATGGACAATCCAACAAAAATATTTTTTCAAATCGGACCAGTAGTTTCTGATTTTGGGGACTTTCGTTGCATGCGCTGCATAAACGGTTTAAGTCAATCAAACACCACGCGAACGAAGTCGCCGGCACAGCTAGTGAAGAATAATATTTAAAAAAACGTATACTATCCATACAAAAAAATTATAGCAAAACGTGTTAACATACCTTCCAAAAATATTGTTAAATATTGAAAATTAAAATATATTTCGATAGGCCTTAATTAAACAAGGTAACTAAATAAGGTCTTGGAACGTATTAAGTACCATAACTTGCTTAAGAACATTAATCAGTCTTACTGATAATAAGTACTAGTAAAGGTAATCAATTTCCCTGACAATTAGGAAACACAAATACGTCTACCTACATCACTTTTTGTCAAGCCTTTGGTAACTCTTTGACCTTTATAATTTAAAGCTTTCCTACGTGGACGGTCCTTAACAACACTGTAGTCAGGAGTAGGCATACATTTTTGAAAATCAGTCTTCTGCAATTTTAGCCAGAGGTTCGTCATCTTCAGTGTCTTCGCCATCAGACTAAGGTTAAGTAACGTTGTTGGGAATTTACATTTGCGATGTCACACTCTGTTTCCAAAGAAGAATAAATTCTTAAATGTTTCGGTGGTCATTATTTAAAAATGATTAAGATGATAAATCTGTAAACAAACATAATAAAGTTAAAATTGAGTAAATTCCTAATAAGGCCTCTAGGGTCAGACACATTGCACTTCATAAATATTAGAAGCTAAGTACAGCTTCTAATATTAATTTGCATATTTTGAAAATTACAATTTGAAGTCATAGTTACCTTTTTGATGAGTTATATTGTAATCTGCAAACGTTACTTGAAACAAAACTTTAAAGAATAACGTATTAAAATTCGATATAAATGACGACAAATTAGTAGCGCGCAATGAAAACACCTATGCTCGACAGACAACTGGCCGTTACCGTCGTTGTGATCGCGATCGGGCCTTTCGGGGATTGTTTTCAGAATCGTGGAGCTCTTGTTCATGTAAGTGTGAAGTATTTTTGATGTAAATATATTTTAAAAGACTTTTTTCCACTACAGGCCTTATTTGATAATAGGCCTTATTTGTATCACTTACTTATTACTTATTATACCTATCCCAGAAGCTTATATTTTCATAAAATCTTTCATTGGCTTATTTCGAGCCTTTAGTTACTAGCTTAAATAAATATAACATAATAGCTTTATAGGCAAACGTTTTTTTATTAAATTCATAAGTAGTTGAGTTGATTCCAACGGCTGTAATAGCGATGATGGCCGAAATGGTATTCCCCAAGATTCGTTTTTATCACAGGTTTTTATGGTATTGACAACCGACCATGTGACGGCGGTGACATTCGTGATCACAGCGACGAGCACAGCCTCAACCGATCTCTTAGACTTAGAGAATTGCACTGCAAAAGATTGGCTCCAGGTGAGTTCTTATAACTTTTGTCAATGCCAGACGTTTGGACTCGTGTTGGCACCATTTTACATGAACGTGTTTTTCACGATTATTATTGTCTACTTTTTATGAGCAACGACGGCCTTAGGGGTGGCGAACAGGGCATACGCCCGGAGCCTCGGTCTTGCAGGGGCCTCGCGTCAAGCAAAGGACAAAGGACCATACATTTTCATAGGACAAAGAGCCTCGCAAAGAACTGCCTCGCAGACTCGCAATGGGTAAAGCCGACGCTGTTTATGAGCTTTTTAAAGTTGCCGTGTCAAAATACACTACACCAGCGGCCACTGAGCAAGTCCAGTCAGTGGCACTATTAGTCAACTCAGAGCAGGTGGGGTCACCAAAAATAAATGATATTTATATTTTATAGATAATATCTGATGAAGACACCGAGTTGATATATGTAGCTACACACGTTATGCGAGACTTGACACTTTTTACAAGTTATGTGTTTGATGGGATCTTTATATACTGGACCCATACACACCCTAAAAAATTATCACTTATTAATATAACAGCCTGTATATCCAGATATATATTCCCTCTGTCGATATATCCTGCTGCCCACTCCCAGAAGTGGGTAGCAGTGTTTCCACGAACATTGTTACTGTCTGAAAACTGCGCTTGTCAACCTCCATGGAGTATAGTCAACTTCCCCCAAAGTATTTAATGGGGTAGTTGCTTATATCCATTAGTGGACGTCATGACTGAAATGGAGGTAATTATGACAATTTTATTTAGTTATTTATTTATTTACACTTTTTGCACACCGTACAATGGCGGACTTAATGCCGAGAGGCATTCTCTACCAATCAACCATGGGGTGATGCAGAGACAAAAAAACGAAAAGGTGCTGCAAAATTTTACTGGTGGCACTACTGATGAAGTAACTTGAAATTGGAATTGAATAGTATTATAATTGAATCTTGAATAGTAATGATAATAATATTATTTACTACTAGTGAGGGACTAGGTACTACAGTAAAAATAGATATAATATTATGGAGAACCTTTAGTTTTCACAGTGAGTCCATCGCAAGTGCACACTTTTTCACATTGATGGTCTGAAAAAATAAATCATATGTAATGCTCAAGTCAGTACTACCACAGCTAGCTTAAAATTTAATCATGGTTGTTTGAGAATTGAACACATGAATGGATGAAGGTAATATGTCGCAAAATTCCGATAATCCTCTGGTAAATATAATAAAGATATATTTTTTGTATTTTTTACTAGTATCGAGAAAAAGTTTTACAGTTCTCCGGTTTTGTGATTATGCGCCGCACACAGCCATATTATAGACACGGTGAGTTAAGCCCACAGGAGTTATTTTATAAGTTTTTGTAATACACAAGAACACTCTCTCTTCATAATATTGCCGTTATTGATTTCGAGCAAAAATATTTAAAAAAAAACCTGCCAAGTGCGAGTCGGACTCGCGCACGATCGGTCACGTAGGTACTAATCGTGCAATTAAAACACCCTTATAATATATTATTATTTATTTTATTCTGATTTATAATATTTGAGGTTATAGCCGAACCGAAATATAATATTATCTGTGAAAATATCAACTGTCTGGTTATCGCGGTGCTTTAGTTACAAATTACAAATGACAGACGGACAAACACGAATCGATTCCTCTCGAGCCTTACACAAACATTTATACTCTCGTAAAACATAAGCCTCTTTCTGGTGCAGTCGGGTGAAAATAATAAAATATCATGCTTCCGAGTAGTACTTAAACGAAATCTAACGCAACTGTATGAAATGTGTGAGTCAGTCTTGTATATTTACTGCGAAATGTATGCACGCGACTTCGCTCACGTAGCGCAAACGAAGCATCCTTGCTTGTACCCAGCGCACACAACCAACACCTTCTCTTCTCGTTAGAAATAAGCAGTACCTTTGTGTCTTTCCTTGAAAAATGTAATGTGAATTTTCTTGTGTGCAATAAATGTTAAATAAATTACAATCAACACCTTTTTTTCGAGGGGGAATGCGTTGCGTATACCCCGCGAGCTTGCGGGAGGGTCGCAAGGCTATGTTGGACTCGACTGCTTCGCACTGAATTTACCAACTAAACCCCCAATCCTTCTTTACGCTTTTCGGCGCGGGAACTTCTATACTACCTTCTATAAGCCCGCTGGGGTATTGCCTCATCGGGCATCATCTTATAGATGACGGCGATACTGCCATGAGAATGAAAGGTAAAATACGGTTGATATATTAAATAAAATAAAAATAAATTTTATTTCCAAATGAAACTTAAAACGGAAAGTCAACAAGCTACCAGCTACTAGTTTACGATTTATAACGTATTAAACAAACTTATTAATAGATCACGTTCAAACCATTTTCAGTGCAAGTTTCCATGGTAATTGGTAATGTACATCATAATATATTATTTTAATATTTAATTCCCTTATTTTAGAAGTTACAAGGGGGAACATACAGTTCTGAGAAAAATTATATTAGAAACCCTAATATCATTTTTGAAGACATGTTCAATGTTCATAGATATCCCCACGTGTTGACGTGTATAGCTTTAATGAAAAAGTGTTTGTTGAGTTTTAGTTTGTAAGTATGGGGTGCCCAAAAAATATTGGTTTTTTTTATATTTTTGTATGAAAATTTTAATGCAGTTCACCGAATACATTTACTTAACAACTATAAATACTTACTTCTTATAGTTTCGTAAAAAAGGGACTGTGACATACGGATGGACGAACGGACGGACGGACATGAATCCATAAGGGGTCCGTTTTCTGCCATTTGGCTACCGAACCCTGAAAACGTCAGGTGCCCAGTGCATACTTTTTGAGGACCGATAGTCGGACATATTTTCCCTCCATATTATTTTTGGCCAGTTATTTTAAGTAACGTTTCCTACCCTTGGTTAAGTCCTTCTATTCACAGGCTGTCGTTGTCACTCTTTGGTGGAATCACAAGGACAGCACATGACTTGAGCGCCTCTTACTTCAATCATCGTTTCAGTATACGGCAGTAAGCCTCGGCTTCTCAAAGGCTGATCAAATCTCCGATCAGCTAACATTTGAGTTAACGAGCCATTCTGAACGCTCATTGGTGAACATCACTCGCAACAACTTCGCTCACTAGCAACTTTACCAATGAGAGTTTAGAATGGCTTGTTAACTCAAAATGTTAGCTGATCGAGATTAGTCCAGCCTTTTAGAAACCGAGAGTAACGCCCGGTTTCTAAAAGGCTGGACTAATCTTGACTGATAAAATTGATCAATTGATCAAAGCTCATTGGTGAACATTACTTCGCAGTCACTGTTTTCACCAATGAGCGTTCAGATTAGCTGATTTGATCAATTTGATCAGTCTTTTAGAAACCGGGAGTTAGTATGGCAGATGTCGAACAATTAAGATGACGTAATTTCAACATAGATTTATCCTTGGCGAAACACAAGGTGACTTGAAAGAGCAACGCCCTATGATATTTGGACAATAATTTCCCCTGACTTCGTTCGCACAGGGGAAAATAAGCACAAGCAATCTATGTAATAACAGAGGTGTTTAAAACATTGTGTACTTAACATAATATCAATAATATATTTGCCATTATAATAACATGCTGACGCATGCTTTTCGGTTAATTGTGTGACTTACATAAGGTATCTCCTTATTTTTTACACTTTATGCACTGAACAATTATTGTTTCACAACATATATAGACGGTTTCACAACAATTACTACATCAGTCAGCAGAGCAAAACCGATGCATCCATCGAACCCGGTAGTGGGCAATAGTGTTTGTTTAAAATGAATTCTATGCTCATTACGATAAAGCTTACAGTTTAATGTAAAATTTATGTATACTAATGACATAGTGCATAATTTGTCCTACAAGGCTCGAACAATATTGTTCTGCCTGGAGAAATAATAATTTATCAAATTTATAATGAAAATAGAACTCTGGGTCTAACACAATAGAGTTGAAATCTACTTCTTCTTTTTTAGGAATGGCTCCTTGGTGATTTGCCAGTGTCAGAGTGTGTTGGTTATGACTGCTATAAGAGAAGGTTTTATGAAAATACAAGGGTACGGTGTACAGGAGGATGTCTGTTGAACGATCTATTACCTAAAACAAAGTTGTTGAAATCTAACCCACGACGGTCGATTCAAATGTCAGTGTCAAATTTGACAACTCGATATTCGTGTGTTCGATTTTGAACTCTATTAAAATACAATAGTTAGTGAAATATTGGATATAGCCTAAGATTGTATACTCATAAGTGCATTGTATCTAAGGCTATAGCAGATAAAACACCGAGTTTTATTTAGGTAAATGTGCAGTGAAAAATTAGTTCGAGTAGGAAGGGGGCATTTAGAAGTTGCTGGTCCCGTTTTCGCGGTTTGTGGGTTGCGCATCGTTGTTTGGTTGCGCGTTGCGAGTTCCGCGTGGCGGGTTGCGTGCGGAGTGTTGCGTATTGCCGGTTTCAAGCTAAGGATGTCGTGTTCTAATTCGATGTGCGTTGCGCATTGTAGGTGAAATTAAACTTGATCACATGTAAAACTATCTAATGCTCAACGAAGTAAGCACGGGTCAGCTAGTTATATTATTATAATAGTTTCAGCCTAAGTTATCGTAATCAAACTCTGCTCACCCGCCATTTTAGATTTGGCTTCCGAATGGCAAACCTAGCTCGAGAAATTGAATTTTACGCCTTAGTCTGAAACGTAAAATAATTAGGTCATTAATAATTGAAGTAATGAATGGATGAACATGTCGCAAAAAAAAATATCGAGAAAATTGAGTCACATACCTAATATACATTTGAGGATATATCGACGGCCGCTAAGAAGATTATCGAAAGTGCAAAAATGGCGTTTTCGTTTTATTGCATTTTTGGGATATGGATATCAAGATCTATAAACCCACATGTTTATTTTTTTGAAAACCTATTAATTTGGATGTTTTACCGTTAAATACTATCGAAAATGCATAATACTGACGTACAATAACATCGATCTAACCATGTTCGATACTCTTAATGCTCAGCGGTACGCGCGTGTTTATCGAAATTACCCACTTTGATAGTTTTCATTCAAATTAGAGCAAGTACGCGCGTGTTTTTTCAGGTTGAGTTTTAGATTATTATTGTTTTATGTTAAGTCTAAAATGAAAAGAAGAGGCAAAGAATTAGTAAATATAGTAAAAAGAAGTACAGAAAAGTCATCAGATGATGTTACTTCAAGCCCAATTAATAATGACGAACCCGGTAAGTTTCTTATTATCTGTGATTATTTATCGATATAATTGTTTATTTTGAAGCTAATGTGTAAAATTTTAAAAACTTGGCCTACCTACTTATTATAAAGGAATTCAATTATATTGAGTGAAGCATACATAAAATATTTTAATAGTTCTTTCAAAACTGTGGAATGTGGTAGATTCGATACTTTATTAAGACATGTTACAAATAACGTGTATCGAATCTGCCACTTTCAATAGTATTTTAAGATTGATAGTTAGCGAGTTCTAACGAATTTACCAGTATCGATAGTATATTACGACAAAACAAAATTCGGTTCTATGGAAATTACCACTTTCAATAGTATTCTTTGTAATTGATCTTTACAATCTTATAGGAAGTGGGACATTCGATAGTTTTCTTTGTTTTCTAGGTATAGAATTTACCGCTTTAGATGCTTTATCGTGTTAACGCCTAACATTATCAATTGTTAATAATATATATTATAATGTTTTTTTCGATATTTTCAGCGTCTACTGTACGTGGTCAGTACTCGAATGAGGAATGGAAATATTTGGATAGAATATATTATTAGGAAAATGAGAGCGGAGAGTTTCCTTAAAAAATATTATTCTGAAAATATTAGTTACTTTAGACAGTCATGAACTCATGAATCTACTCCTGTACCATCGCCAAACTCACAGACTTCGTTTAACGCAAATGTAGAACGCAAATACAGAAGAACAAAGCGAAGAACTTGATTTCTTCTTCTTTAAAATGGCCTCCCATAAGGAAAAGCCAGTATCAGTCTGTGGTGTAGACGTTAAGGACGCCTTTTTTGTCTGTGACAATAACTTTACGTACAAGTAGGTATTTTGTGAGAGTGAGTACAAGGAGAAATATTTAGAACTAAAAAGTATTCAAATAGAATAAAATATTAAGTACGCAAGTAACATTATATTATCTTCCCATTACCTGGAACAAAACACAAAAATGATGTTAGATTATTGTTAGTATTGAATATGTCTTTATTCAAATCTACAATTTAATGTTATTAAGGTTAGTAAAATAGCATAGTATATCAACAAAGGGGGCATGAACCAAGGACAAAAGGGATTGGAAATCAGAAGGACGAGGGATATTAGGGGGTAGTGAATCATATAGTGAGTAACTGAGTATGTATGGTTTGAACAGCTAAAATTATGTTCGAGAGTCCCTTCATCATATCCACACTCACATAGAGACGAATCTCTAACTCTAATTTTGTTAAAAAAAACACTGAAGTACAGGAGTGGTCTAAACGCAGGCGGCAGACGGTAGAGGTAACTGATTTTTTGGCCTATTTATATTTAAAAAACCAAGGCTTCAACAACACCTGGTTTTGGAGAGAAAAGTAAAGTAAAACTATTTCCCGATATAGATCATTCCAGTCTGAAGTCAAATGCTCCATAGCCAAAGGGATTAGGTCACTACAGTAAAGTTTATAATGAGTAAAAACCCCCTGAATGAGTGGCATGATCGTCTAAGCAACTCTGTTATTTTCTCAGTCTATCCTAGTTGCCTTCAGGTATAGCCTGCCAAGCTAATCTCTTTTTCATTCAGGGAGTCTTTCTTAATATAAAGTTTACTGTAGTGACCCTTTGGCTATGGAGCATTTGACTTCAAACTGGAATGATCTATATCGGGAAATAGTCTCTCCAAAACCAGGTGTTGATGAAGCCATGTTTTTTTAAAGGCTTAAAAATCGGTCACCTCTACAGTCTATCGTCTGCGTTTAGGCCACTCCTGTACTCCAGTGTTTTTTAACAAAATTAGAGTTAGAGATTCGTCTCTATGTGAGCGTGTATTTGACGAAAGGACTCTCGAACATATCATGTTTAGCTGTAGAAACCGTACATAATCACTATATGATTCACTACCCTCTAATATCCGTCGTCCTTCTGATTTCCAATCCCTTTTGTCCTTGGTTCATACCCCCTTTGTTGATATTCTATGTCTTTTTAGTAACCTTAATAATTTTAAATTGTAGATTTGTGTGTCTTTATTCAATACTAACAATAATCTAACATAATTGTTGTGTCTTGTTCCAGGTAATGGGAAGATATAATGTTACCTGCTTACTAAATATTTTATTCTATCTGAATACTTTTAAGTTCTAAATATTTCTCATTGTACTCTCACAAAATACCTACTTATATGCAAAGTTATTGCCACAGACAAAAAAGGCCTTCTTAACGTCTACACTACCGACTGATACTGACTATTCCTTATGGAAAGCAATTTTAAAGAATAAGATTTAATTTGTTATTCTAACTATATAAATATTTATAGAGGTAATAGCTATCCCATTAATTTTACGTCATAAGCAACCAAACTGACTTTAATATGTGCCTAAACTAATTATAAGTATTGTTTGCTTGTTATTATTTCTTACTTAACTTTATAATTTGTACGTTACTTTAAGAAGAAGAATATTTTATATTTTATTTATTAAAAAAAATATACTAAGTAGGTATTCTATAAGTTGATACTGAATAGTTATAGTTAAAGATGGTACAAAACTGTGTTCATAAATTTTTCATTTTTGTTACAAAAATTATAATATTTATGATTATTAAATGGTATTTTATTAACATACCTAGCTAGTTACCAAATAATTACAAATATACCGAAATTCGTCAAAATTTACTTTCAGTCCGCAAAAATTGATCTCACAACTTAATTGAAAGCATAATCGATGTTTCAATAAAAAATATATATCAAAGATTAGTACCGAAACAGGCACATTCGATGGTTCAGTAAAAATGTACGTCGAGTAATAATATCGAAATTGGTACATAAGATAGTAGTCATGTGAGTTTTGTCATATAATACTATCGAAACTGGTACATTCGATGAATTTTTTTTTTTTTTGTAGAAACAAGGTAAACTGTTGAATGTGCAATATTAAAGAAACTATTATAGTGATTAAAATTTATAGTAGGTAGTATAATAGAGCCAAGCATTCCATGTATAAAACAATCGTTACATAAAATATTCTGCTTAAAGGTTTCTTAAAAATCGCAAATAAAACTTAAAACCGCTCTCCTGTAAAGTAGTGATTTTGCACTTTCGATAATCTTCCTAGCGGCCGTCGATATACGTCGCAGTCATCTGATTGAATCCGTTAATTGAATGACTAGCGCTTTCATTGAATCCTGTTTTTACCAACAAATTTTAGAATCAGAGACTAGGACAGCCATTTAATATTTTAGCGAATGAGTACTAATAAAACGAACATTAAAGTAAATTAATCAAAAAATAGGTATATCAACACATTGCTGTCTGTACGAGCTGTTTGACGCCATTATATAACCGCCTAGTGATTCAATTAAATAACCAGATTCAATAAGATAGGTACTTGCGACATATAACACGTCGCGTCGTAACTCGTAACGTAGATTGATCTTATAGACGGTTGTTATGAGTATTATGAGTAATGTACGTATTACGATACTACATATTTTAAAATGTTTAAGTGACTTTTATTTTCTCGAAATCTTTAGATATTCTTGTCTTCAATAGTCCATTGAAAAGTTACATTTTGGGTTGCGTTTTTTAGAGGACGCAATTTTATTTTTTTGATGTGTAGGGGGGGTCAGTGTAAAGCTAAAACCAAGTTTGTGGGGTCGCCACCCTTGTCCCACGGCCGCCATCTTGAAAATAGGGGTTGAAATGGTATTTACGATATATCTCTTAAACTATTTATTTTATAAAAAAAATTTGTTAACATTTTTTGTTGCAAATTAAATTCTCTACAACTTTGCTCCAGTAACTTTTTGTCGTAGAACTATAAATAAAAAAGTTATAAGCGAAAATCATCAGTTGCTTCGATCATAAATCCATTCCATCCGCTGATATTCACAGTGCATGACCATTTACCATACAGCCACATCAAATCACAAGGTGTAGGAACAATTTGTTTGGTCGATTGTGTGGCCCTTTCAATTACTGAAACATTTATTTTACTGACACCAACGGTTTTGCCTTTTAAGTAGGATGAAAGAGGAATTAATCCAAGTGCAGATTTTATTGAAGCAGGTATTTTTTTGGATACTCGTGGTAAACTGGTATCACTTTCGATACTGTTATAAGGTGTAACGCATTGAATACCACCCATCGCATGGAAAGTATTTTTACCATTACAGTATTGCTATTAAAATCAGCATTGTCAAAAACAAACTGAAAAAAAGCATGAGGTAAGATATTACGCGCCGGACGAAAAGTACAAGAATCTTCGAATAATGAAATGGCATTATAGGATGCGGAGTGTCCTAACGATGAAAGGACAACAACAAAAAAAAAACGCGCCTCTAGACTCTACCTCGTGGGTGGTGGGGAAAAGAGTCAATAATTAATTATTAATAATATTGCAAAATTTGTAATTAAAAAAGTTATAATAATAAAGTAAAAAAAAAGAAAAAAAAACAAACAATAACTGATGACTTATCATAGGTACACACGTATAATATAGGGATAATTAAGAGTACTGAAAAATAGTACTCACTTCGGAGCGCTGTAAAACCTTAGCTATTGACTTAATGAAAAAATGATGCGAATAAAAGTTGTTCCTCAAAAAACGATGTACAAAAATGGTCGAATATCATTTTTTCGTAAAATGATAAAAAAAAGTTACATCGAAAAATATATTTTTTTTTCTCAAATTTCCGAAGATTTTCGCTTATAACTTTTTTATTTATAGTTCTACGACAAAAAGTTACTGGAGCAAAGTTGTAGAGAATTTAATTTGCAACAAAAAATGTTCACAAATTTTTTTATAAAATAAATAGTTTAAGAAATATATCGTAAATACCATTTCAACCCCTATTTTCAAGATGGCGGCCGTGGGACAAGGGTGGCGACACCACAAACTTGGTTTTAGCTTTACACTGACCTCTCCTACACATCAAAAAAATAAAATTGCGTCCTCTAAAAAACGCAAGGTAAGGCCTAAAAAATGTAACATTTCAATGGACTACAATTATAGCCATATCAAATATTGATATTAGGTAGGTAAAGTTTACCTATTTTAACTATTATTAGACAGTGTAAGTATAAAATATTAAAACACAATGTAATTAGTGTATTTACTTACTTATCTATAAAACTACAACTATTCAGTAGAGTCAAAAAACCTAATAATTTTAGAGTTTATTATGACATGGATTTTGGATGTATACTGTAGGTAAGTACGTCATATCTGAACCTCATTTAAAACATAATCCATGTCATAATAAAATTTTAAATTATTTAGTTTTATGTTGGGTACCTATATTTTTTACGAAAATTTATATTTATTTTATTATTAAAAGTACCTTTACAAACAGTGTTCTAAAAAATATACAAAATTATAATCATACCTTGAAAGCGAAAAAAAATCATGAGTTTCGAATGTTTTACGCCACTATTAAATTTATAAATAACCAAAGCAAGATGTGTTTAAAATGTGTCTTCAATATTTTTATTTACTTTAATATTCTATAAAAATAACTAAGGTACATATTTGTAAATTTTGTAACTACTATAAGTTTGTATTGAAAATTTTATTATTTTTAAATTGTCATAGACTAAGTATCAATATTACCAATAGTTTTTGATTATTAATCTGGTTTGCATCCGAGCATTTATCTATAGCTAAAATAATTTTAGGTTCTTCTTTCATTATATTATTAAGGGATTAAATAAGGAGATAATTTGTGAAAGGACTTGGGAGCACTTAAATCAAGCGTCTTGTACCTTTAAAGTAATAATAATCTTTGGTCTTGTTGCTGGATTGTATCTCATGGCACAAATGCGAGTTTTCTACATTCCTCTCGCTAGGCTGGTTCCAGATCCAGTGGTAGTCTGTGGTAGGCGTCAAGACGTTCCCGACGACGAGCATGAAATAAAATCAACAAGCTAGAAGTCGTGCTTCGTTGATATAATAATTACTCTAATCTATGTAATAATTTCTTAATATCTAATTGTTTTTTATTTTTTTGGATAAGCACCAAAAGAACTCGCATAATTTCTCCAATAAAAAAGAATAACTTGACAGTTGACACATGAGAATGACATATTATCTCCTTGTTTATCAAAAAAATATCTACCGTAAAATAGATTTTTATCAAATCGCATTATTTTCATTATCACTACACTTGAATTGAACTTTTAAAGCTAGTGAAAATAATGTTTTTTTTGTTTAATAATATTAGATCAAAAGCTAAAGATTATATACTTATCCCCCCATGGATAAAAATATTTATTTAACTTATAGCTATTTAATGTTCTTCTCTTTGTCTGATTACATTGGAAAAGTAAGTTGATAGAAAAAAAAAGATGAGGACACCAATTACTAATCAATGGCTTAAGTATTTTTATAAGTTAGTAATAGGTACACTACACTTATGTATAGTATTTATACTAGTGTGTTATTGTAGGTATATATGTACTTATTATGTGAGTGTACTTATGACATTTTAAACAGCTTACCTGTAGGTAAAATTAGCATGAACAATAAATAATCATAATCTATTCTTTCTTCTGTGTGTATTTGGCATAGTAGGTAATGATAAAATCTCTTTTATTGTTTCAGATTAAAAGTGGAAATGGTAGTTGGAGCCACTTATCAAGTGTGTAAAAAATACCTACCATGTACCTTTATAGCAATGGACTTTTGCATCATATCATACTAAATAGTCATGAGTATATGATCTAAGAATTTAAGCATGAATGAAATAACAATACATTTTTGCTTTTAAGATATTGTGCAATTTTTCACCTTTACTCTTGAAATTATCATTCATTAGTCTTGCACATAATGTAATATATTGCGATGCTTTGCTTATATATTAAACTATTAAAAATTATATTTTTAAATTCTGCTCTGCATTTTTGCATAGTTCAATAATAATTAATTAACTTCTTTTGCATAGCGGTCATAGCAAAGGCTAATATAGGTATGTAGGTACTAAATCGAGTAAAATCAAATTTACATAATTATATTCAAGAACTCAAAAGCAAATTGCAATGTACAATTACATTACACCATTTAATTTAATATTTTAGCTGCAAGGCATCACAAGATTTCTTCACTTTTTTTTCTTCGCAATTTTCTTAACACGTCAAGTATTAAGAATAGTGAAAGTATATTTTATGATAAACATTGCTTGTGCATAACTTAATTAGGAAGAAAGTACCATAATAATATTAAATATACATTCGCAAGCTGCAAGTCTGATGTCAATAGATGTAATCTCTTAGCATTAGTAAAGATTTATATTAGGCATAGCAGAAAATCAGCAGACGCACTAATCTTATTTAGTGTTAGATTTATTATAGATAACAGACAACAAGAAAGAAGTAAAAAGTTGTTATTAATTTTTTATATTTAATATTTGAACATTAAACATTTGCCAGCATAGTACATAATATGTATTTCTGAAAACAGGAAAATCAATACACTGGTGTGTAAATTGACTGGTCATGGTTATCACCAGTTGATCAGGTCCATCCTGTACCATTAACACCGAGACTATAGAACAGTAATGTACAAGCTATTCCACTTATTTTTTTTTAATCAAGGTATAAGTAATATTTGACACATTACTACATTCATGTTTTATACTGATTAATAGACACATGGATACACAGTTTATACTTAGTAAGTTTTTAACTCTAGACATACTTTTAGGAATAATAATACTGTTTGTTAACAGTATATTTAGCTGTTGTTGTATTGTCTATAATAATACATTCGAATTATAGTTTACAAAGTCCAAACCTATACTATAAATAAGTATAGATTGTAATATCAACTGAAAATAGTAAAATCAAATTAGTAAATACATACATTAAATAAATAACATAAAATAAAGTAATCACAAATTTCTTACTAAAATCATATTTTAATATTGGAATTTAGCTGGAAATTTTATCTTGCTCCATTACCAACGTCCTAGAGGTAACTTAAAAATAAATCACAATCAATAATCACAT
The DNA here is from genome assembly GCA_905187575.2 of Celastrina argiolus. Classification (NCBI taxonomy): domain Eukaryota; kingdom Metazoa; phylum Arthropoda; class Insecta; order Lepidoptera; family Lycaenidae; genus Celastrina; species Celastrina argiolus. Next base: position 20,694,223 of record LR994583.1, read on the forward strand.
GGAACATAATATTATACCTAATAATATTTATGAACTCTTTACACCAACATCAATCTGCCCCAGAAAAATACATATATTGATAGCTCCTACGTCGAATTACAATAAATCCTAAGATTTCTGAATAAAACTAATGATTTACCAAATCTGAATGGTAAAGGCCCGAAAGATTTTGTGATACTTACTTTTACCACAATACACTTGGTAGGATAAATGAGCAAATGACCACTATAATACTATAATATTATGATTACTTACTAGGTATATTACTGTGTTAATAATATAAGTAAAACCATGTATCAAATACTAACAGTAAAAGCCTGAAAAAAATACTACTTTTCATGTATCCTTTTAACATTTACCAACACATATTGGTAAATCCTAATACTCATAAATCTTAGGATATACCATACTTTGAGCTTCTACAGTAACTGTGTACAATGAATGGTTGAACACTTCAAAACTTCTTAAAAGCTTAGTTCAATCTACATGTCACAGCTCAGATTATAGTTATAGTAATAATATTACACTTAGAAGATATTACAAATTAATCACAAATTTTATCAAAAACCTTGTTGTACAATTTTTGATTAGTAGGGTTTTTAAAAGTAAAATAATTAATTTTTTAATTTTACAAATTAGAATTGTTAAGTATTTTGAGTGTACCTTAACATATTAGATACGTATTCTAAATAATTAACTATGAATAATTTTAATTATTTCTAAATTAGACATTTTTCATAGACATCAAAATTGTAAATATATTACTTTAGTAATCATGTGTACAGATCATTGTTTTAGATTCTTGTTATTTTGACAGTATTGGGTACTTTAAATTTAGACCCAATCTTTTTAACAGTCACAATAAATTTATAACCAATCTGCTTAAAAGAAGCTGTTGTGATACCTAAGGGTAGATCGTCTGCTCTGCAATAAATTGCTGCTACAGGAGGCTCCAGCAATTGTTGTGGAATTCTCTTTAAGAATACCTTTGGTGCTAAAACTCTCCTTCCACAATCGACTAAGCAAACATTAGCTTGCTCATCAAGTAACACACTTTCAATGATGGCGCGACAACCACCTTTTTCTCTAACCAGTACGGGCTTGCCAACAACCATTTCGTCTAAGCGAAGCTCTCTTACGTTAAATATTTGTTCTTTGACTTCCTTTTGCAGTTTCTTATATTTTTTGTATTCTGACACTTCTGCCACATAAAACTCTCCTAAATGCTTATAATGCAGCATACGGACATGAAGAATATCATTAACTGGTATTTCTTTGTAATTAAAATAATATTTACGGATTGTTTCAATTTTTATATTTCCTTCTACTGCTGGTGCTACATAATCTTGGCTTGCATGTGGGGTCACATACCCCAAAGTAGAAAAGCCGGAGACGGCTAACAGGGTACCCATATCATCAGGGTTAGAGTTATACAATTGTATAGTAAGTTTTTTTTCGATGTTTTGCATTACTATTATATTGCATGGTTCATCACCTAAGTAAAACTTGAAGGCCTCAATAGACTCCTCAGACCATTCTTTTCCATCTAATGGGGCACAGTTTTCCAATTCGCACTGAAGAGCTAAAGGTGGAATGGATAATGAAAAGCTGTCACATTCAAAGATATCCTTCGGCTTAACTAATTCGTCAATGTATCCATAATCTAACGAAATTAACGTGTAAGTTGTTGACAGCTCAGTTTCTTCCAAGGCGAGCACCCGGCCACGCAAAGCCTTTCCACCTCTGTCCTGAGCTCTATAAATCACTTGATCATCAATCTTTGGTATAATGCTAATGGTGCATAGGTTTTCCATTTGGTTATCAAACCGTTCTAGGAATTTATCGTAGGCAATATGACGAACGTAAAAATTTGTAGGTGTAGTTACATTAGTCATTGTAACCCAGTAACTCGATTCTGGCTGATATTTGTAAAGAAGCTCCTCAATAGTATCTTCAAAATAACCCAAGTCCATGGTTGCCAATTGCGATAGCTCGTTAGAGAACATATATTATTACCTTTATTTTATCTTGATAAATCACCGGATTGACGCAGACTGACCAGGACGGCAGACTTGAGCGGACTACCCGGGCCCTGGGACAATAAATCAATATTGCAAGGACGTGCGGACGGGATACCTACATACAAAATAAACACACACCATGCACACACCTACATTAATAAGTTTTTTATGATCACGTCTCACGGCCCGTGAGTTAGGTACGGAGGATGAAATTTGGCTCGCAATTTACGTTCGAAATTCAAAAGTAAACCGTCAGCAGTCTGTGGAAACATTAACCAGCTTTTATATTCTGTTTGACTTAGCTGAATTTGAAGAAAAATTCAAATTTTAAATTAGGTACATTTTATTATTCTATTCTTAAACCTAGTAAAAATAATCTAATTTTACAAAATTACGAAACTTCTGTTCTGATAAGAATGAGCAAAAACCATATTTTTTTGTGAAATAAAACTAATTACATGGATTATAGTGAAAAGGTTTTGTATTTTATTTTAATAAATTATATTAATAATAATTATAATAATATTATGTAAGTTGTTTATACGTACGAAAATCGGTGAGTACAGCTTGGCAAAAAGTGCTGAGCCGGAACTAAAAAAATATTACTGGCAACAATCCATCTGTCAAAAAAATAAGTGTCAATGTCATTATGTCAATGACTAACCTTGTGTTCCTGTAGGCGCTCCTCAGAACAAAGATCATAAGGAACTGTACTAATAGTTCAATTTCACACGGCAATAATAGTAGGCTACCTGTCTCTTTCTTACAACAAGAGTTTTAAGTAAGAAATAAGTATCTACACTCTATTTATCAACGCCCCCTTCATTGGCTTTGATATACTTCTGCTGTCACGGACGCCATTTTACTTGTCACTTTGTTTATATGTCAAACGTTGTTATTGTGAGATTTTTAGGGTTTTTGAGTGATTTTCGATTTAATTACTGCGCAAAACTGTAAAATAATTCTGAATTCATTATATTAGGTAACACGAAGTCCTCTGTAGTAAGTTGTGGCCTATGCAAAATCACCGGTAAGTAGCTAACATTTATTTAAATTATTGTATATTGTTTAGTTTATTTGATATAAAGTGTTTAAAAATCAATTTCTTTGTGTTAGCTCAGTTGTGGGGTATAAAATCCGCAATATTCTTAAAAAAAAGAAAGTGGGCAACCCCAAATCCACCATGTTTGTTGTCAGTTTTGTTTATTTAGGTACCTATGCAGGCAAAGTACGTGCTTATGCCAGTTCCTTAATTAAGATTCTATAATCTGAGAGCGCCTCTCAGAATAAAGAATCATATGGAACTGGCATAAGCATGTACTTTGGCTGCATACCTAAATAAACAAAACTGACTACAAACATGGCGGATTAGGGTTGCCCACAATCTTTTTTTTTATTTTACAGTTTTGCGCAGTAATTAAATCGAATATCACTCAAAAACCCTAAAAATCTCACAATAACAACGTTTGACATGTAAACAAAGTGACATGTAAAATGGCGTCCGTGACAGCAGAAATATATCAAAGCCAATGAAGAAGGCGGCAACTCTTGTTGTAAGAAAGAGACAGGTAGCCTATTATTATTGCCGTGTGAAATTGAACTATTAGTACAGTTCCATATGATCTTTGTTCTGAGGTTCAGATCATTCATAACGCTGACATTGACAGCTGTCAGTGCGGTGCTAAAGAAACGCAAATCTGAACGAAAAAACGTTCAGATCGTTTAGAGTTAGGAAGTGGAACAGGGCCTTAACAATCAAGTGGACCTGCCATAAACATTTAGGAAGAATAAACATATAAGGCATAATAAAGAATCCTCTAGATTTGACACATTGCCACAGCCGAAATTGACAAACGAAAAGTATATAAAATATCTCTGTTGCCAGCCCCATTTAAATATACCCAATTTAATCTGGAATCTTACTACTCGGGACTAACAAAGATTAGACTTACAGAACAGTAAAATACAAATTTATAAACAGAGAAAGTTTGTTCATCTATATATTTGTTTCCATTAAATTATGAAATTTGGAACGGATAAAGCAGGAAATAATATGTTACGTTTATGACTTGTAAATGTACCAACGGTTCCCATTTGCGCATACAAAGTAGCATTGGCTACTTTGAATGCCCAAAACATACCATACAACAAAACCCAAGGTTTTAAAAAAACGTCTTTACATCATAATTATTTTCATCACAGACGCGGACGTAATAATAATTTATATGTCGGTACTCTATTTATGTTATCGAATGTACTATAATTTCTTGGCGGACATTCTTTTTATGTAGTAATAAAACACAAAATATGTACTTGCACTTTTTTTCACTTTATTATAATATATACCTACACCGACGATGACTTCGTCGAAATCGGTCGTGTATTGTAACAAATATAAAAATATTTAAATTAATGTAAAATAACTAATAAAGAATATATGTAAAAGACTATATAAAATAAAAAATAGGATGTTTAAAGGTAATCTGTGCATAAAGTCATTATTAAATGATTTTATTATAATATTATTTGCATTTTTTTATAATTATTGGTATATTACAACATATTATATGGGTCGTTATTCAAAATTATTATTTCCGTAACTGTGTTCATACCGTTTGCTATTGGAAGTAGTTAGAAGTGACGAATTTCTTCCTCCTCGTTTAAGCATTTGGTATTTTCCTTTTCATGCCTGTATATAGTGTGGATCCCTTACCAGCATTTCCGGGGACATTTAAATTTTTAATTTATTTCTTACATTACATACTAACTACAATTTATTTTATATATACTATACTATACTATATACTACAATATATATTAGATATAATCTCATTCGACTATTCACCGCAGTTCAAGAGTTCATGAATGGAAATTCTTCGGCTTTCCTAAAACAAAGCAATAATATATAAAATAGGAGTAGTAGAGGCGTTTGTTAAATGTAGACAAGATTTTCATTACCATCGTTATTTTACAGTAAAAAAATAGTACCTACTTTTAGCGAACTTATGTAGGTAAATTTCAGTAGGCTCTACACAAGACTCTGACTATAATATTATGTTTATAACATTATAAGAATCACTTTTAGAGTACGTAAATAAATACCATAAAAGTAACTAACCTGCTCGATGACATGACGCGTAGGAATAGATAGGTAACGGGTTTAAATATGTTATAATATTTGCTGTTTTTCTAAAACAACTTTGTTCAAAATGTCTAGAGCATACTCGAGTATATTTGGATGGTTGCTAGTTTTGTAGGCCTGTGGCTCGAATCCATAATTGGCGGATTGAAGAGTCCTTTGGAAATTTGTAACAACAGTTTCACTATTGCACATCTTAAGATATAATAATTAAAAAAAAATATATATATATATACGGTCAAATTGAGAAACCTCTTTTTTTAAAGTCGGTTAAAAAAGACCCCACTTTTAGGGTAAATTATGAGTACCTTAGCTGGTATCCCCATAAAATCTTTAACATTACTAACCCTGTGTTCCAGGCTCAGAATAAAGAATCATATGGAACTGGCATAAGCATGTACTTTGCCTGCATACCTAAATAAACAAAACTGAATACAAACATGGCGGATTAGGGTTGCCCACTTTCTTTTTTTTAAGAATATTGCGGATTTTATACCCCACAACTGAGCTAACTCAAAGAAATTGATTTTTAAACACTATATATCAAATAAACTAAACAATATACAACAATTTAAATAAATGTTAACTACTTACCGGTGATTTTGCATAGGCCACAACTTACTACAGAGGACTTCGTGTTACCTAATATAATGAATTCAGAATTATTTTACAGTTTTGCGCAGTAATTAAATCGAAAATCACTCAAAAACCCTAAAAATCTCACAATAACAACGTTTGACATATAAACAAAGTGACAAGTAAAATGGCGTCCGTGACAGCAGAAGTATATCAAAGCCAATGAAGGGGGCGTTGATAAATAGAGTGTAGATACTTATTTCTTACTTAAAACTCTTGTTGTAAGAAAGAGACAGGTAGCCTACTATTATTGCCGTGTGAAATTGAACTATTAGTACAGTTCCATATGATCATTGTTCTGAGGTTCCAGGAGACGCTCTGAACGTTCAGATCATTCATAACGCTGACATTGACAGCTGACAGTGCCTGTGAAAACAGTTCAAAACGATCCTAAACAGTGCTAAAGAAACGCAAATCTGAACATCTTGTCTACATTTAACAAACGCCTCTACTACTCCTATTTTATATATTATTGCTTTGTTTTAGGAAAGCCGAAGAATTTCCATTCATGAACTCTTGAACTGCGGTGAATAGTCGAATGAGATTATATCTATAAATTGTAGTTAGTATGTAATGTAAGAAATAAATTAAAAATTTAAATGACCCCAGAAATGCTGGTAAGGGATCCACACTATATACAGGCATGAAAAGGAAAATACCAAATGCTTAAACGAGGAGGAAGAAATTCGTCACTTCTAACTACTTCCAATAGCAAACGGTATGAACACAGTTACGGAAATAATCATTTTGAATAACGACCCATATATTATGTTGTAATATACCAATAATTATAAAAAAATGCAAATAATATTATAATAAAATCATTTAATAATGACTTTATGCACAGATTACCTTTAAACATCCTATTTTTTATTTTATATAGTCTTTTACATATATTCTTTATTAGTTATTTTACATTAATTTAAATATTTTTATATTTGAATACATACACGACCGATTTCGACGAAGTCATCGTCGGTGTAGGTATATATTATAATAAAGTGAAAAAAAGTGCAAGTACATATTTTGTGTTTTATTACTACATAAAAAGAATGTCCGCCAAGAAATTATAGTACATTCGATAACATAAATAGAGTACCGACATATAAATTATTATTACGTCCGCGTCTGTGATGAAAATAATTATGATGTAAAGACGTTTTTTTAAAACCTTGGGTTTTGTTGTATGGTATGTTTTGGGCATTCAATGTAGCCAATGCTACTTTGTATGCGCAAATGGGAACCGTTGGTACATTTACAAGTCATAAACGTAACATATTATTTCCTGCTTTATCCGTTCCAAATTTCATAATTTAATGGAAACAAATATATAGATGAACAAACTTTCTCTGTTTAATAAATTTGTATTTTACTGTTCTGTAAGTCTAATCTTTGTTAGTCCCGAGTAGTAAGATTCCAGATTAAATTGGGTATATTTAAATGGGGCTGGCAACAGAGATATTTTATATACTTTTCGTTTGTCAATTTCGGCTGTGGCAATGTGTCAAATATAGAGGATTCTCTATTATGCCTTAGATGTTTATTCTTCTTATATGTTTATGGCAGGTCCACTTGATTGTTAAGGCCCTGTTCCATTTCCTAACTCTAAACGATCTGTAGGGCGAGCACGAACTTCTAATGTATTCGTAACGTAAACGTTTCGAGTTTACTATACGATTACGCAATGTCACGATAGTACGTAGCACGAAGCACTATCGTCTTCGTAACGTAAACTCGATACGAATACGATAGTGACGTCATCCTAATGTAAGCAAGGATGGGCTTATGCGAATGAATAGGAACGAATGATACGTTCTGGAATTTGACGTTTATTTAAAATCACGAATATTATGAAGATATTTAATTAAAACTTTATAGAAAACAATAGAAAACATTATTTTATTACATAAATTGTATTAATATTTCACAAAACATGTAGTATTTCATGATAAGACTCATTTAAAGAAAAGTATTTCTGGATCGTTTTGTGGTTTTGGTTTCCAAACGACTAACATAATGTCAATGTCAAGTGGATTCATGTTTCATAATTGTATTTCAAATCGTATTGTGACTTGTGCGACAGCAGCAAATCAAAAGTTTTATAAGTTTTTTGATAATTAATCTTAAATAATTCATATTAGTTAAAAATATTGAACAAGTCAGGTTCAATACCTAATGATGGTGGAGTTCATGGAAAGATAAGCATGTTACTACACTATAAATACAATTTTAAGCCATTATAATATATTGTTTTTATATATTTGTAATTAATTCATTGGAATATCTTTACTTATGAGTGTGATCTTTTTTAGACATGGAGATTTATCTAAGACCTCTGGTGGTCCTCGAGGTGGCCATTTCATTCAAGTCAAATGGAAAGAACTAACAGAAAAATTAAATAGTGAGGGAAAAGTAGATTCTCGATCGGAGGAGAGATGGCGCAAGATATGCCTTTACAAGTGTCGAACTTCTAAAGTGTTCACATAATTTATAGCCACTTTTTTTGGTCCACTTTGGGCATTCCATGATAATTCTGTTGTTGTTGTTGTTTTTTCACTCCTGCTTACTTTTTGATTTGCTTTTGGTGAAGGTATGGACCCGTATTTAGTATAAAACCTGTAAATAAACATAGATGGGATATACATTATAGTAAATTTAAAATATTATTATTTTTTAAAATACCTACTAATATCATTCTGAAATTGCATAAAATAGATACTAGAGAGTAGCGCACAAAACACACATTTAACACAGTGGTGGTTATGAAACTTACTGATTTTTTGTTGCATCTCTTTGAACCCTTGATTCAGGGAATTTATATTAGGTATATAATTTTGTAAGTAAGCTGTATTGTGTCGAAGGTTGTCACACAGAAATTTAAAAGCTGCCTTGCTAAGACGATATCTTTTTCTAAATTCTGTTTCAGTGACATCTAACAAATTGCTAATTCCTCTTTGCTTAGCCCTGCGACTTATTTCACTAGAAGCAAATTAAATCTGACATTATCATTTTATTGTATTGGCTGACAATAAAAAAATATTTCATTAGATTTGTGTTATTTTTTAGTCACATAATTTTAAGCTTATTTTTCTATAAAAAACTTGTTTTAAACCTACGTAGTCTCTCTACATTCCATTACGCCGCTGCTTTTAAGTAATGTTGCAGCAAGGTAATAATACAATGTACCTATTATGATTATTTCTACTTTGCCCTTGCATTATTATGTAAAAATGGGTTCTTAAAAACACATAAAACACTGAAAATCACTGTTGAAAACTGTAACGAAAGTTTTGTCACGGCAAAATTCCACGTGAATAAATATTCGTAAGTTCACGATACTTGTGACGATACGTGAACGATACCGTACGTCAAAAACATGTTCGTGCTGCCAATCTTCCTTCAAACGCTATAGTATCGTGTAAGTGACGTTCAAGATTACGATACGCTAACGTTACGAAAGTAATAATTTGTGTTCGTGCTCCCGAATTTAGTTCCTTTTACGTCCAGCAGAGGCGCTGTTATATTTTCATACAAATTGCTAACGTTAACTATACGAATACTTTTTCGCAAGTTGTTCGTGCTCGCCCTACTGAACGTTTTTTCGTTCAGATTTGCGTTTCTTTAGCACCGCACTGACAGCTGTCAATGTCAGCGTTATGAATGATCTGAACCTCAGAACAAAGATCGTAGGGAACTGTACTAATAGTTCAATTTCACACGGCAATAATAATAGGCTACCTGTCTCTTTCTTACAACAAGAGTTGCCGCCCCCTTCATTGGCTTTGATATACTTCTGCTGTCACGGACGCCATTTTACATGTCACTTTGTTTACATGTCAAACGTTGTTATTGTGAGATTTTTAGGGTTTTTGAGTGATTTTCGATTTAATTACTGCGCAAAACTGTAAAATAATTCTGAATTCATTATATTAGGTAACACGAAGTCCTCTGTAGTAAGTTGTGGCCTATGCAAAATCACCGGACGCTCTGAACGTTCAGATCATTCATAACGCTGACATTGACAGCTGACAGTGCCTGTGAAAACAGTTCAAAACGGTCCTAAACAATGCTAAAGAAAATAGTAAACGAAAATAACGTTTTTTTCGTTCAGATTTGCGTTTCTTTAGCACTGTTTAGGATCGTTTTGAACTGTTTTCACAGGCACTGTCAGCTGTCAATGTCAGCGTTATGAATGATCTGAACGTTCAGAGCGTCTCCTGGAACAGGCCCCAAGTCAAAAAGTAGTTTAAAATGGCGGACTGCCTGACATTTGTTTCGAGGATGACAATTTAACCTTGTCACATACATTGGTTGGATAATACATTTATTATTGTAATTTTAAATAACATTTTAATTCATTATTTCTATTCACAATAACCTATTAATAGCATATTAGTGTGCTACGGAACACAACCTGTCGATATTTTATCAAAGCAAGGGGTATTTGTTACTAAAAATTATACTTACGCATGATAGGAAATATTTCGTGTTTTTTGCTCAGTACGGCTTTTACAGCCGATTATTTAACATAAATCCATGTTAAGCAGGGTAAGTATTATGTATCACTTAAATTTATTTTTATTTTCACCACTTAGATCACTATTGTTTACTAAAAATCCTGGAAGATACGAGCTGTGACCGAACTGTCATCTGATTTGTTGGGCACATTAGCAATTGTGCCCAACAAACAAAAACAGGAACTCTGACAAAGACAGACAATACTGTCGCCTTCCTTTCCCTTCCTTAAAGTTTTTGTATGTTGTGATCTCGTCACATACTTTATTGACGTATCGTAGCAAATCTATGTATATTCTTCATCTATGATTTAATAATAATAAATAAAAACCATTTATTTCAGGCTACATGGCCCATATTATAAATGCCTTACAGACTAACATACATACAAAATTTACTTAAAAACTACACTTAAACTACACGTGTTGTCGGCGACGTGTAGCGCGCTTCATTCCGGAGTCTCCCCCGGAACCTCCGGTAGACCACACTCGTCGGCCAGAACTCCTCCGCCTCAAAGGTCGATAGAAGATGCGTCGGTACTCTTACCACAAAGTTTTTCAACAGGCTGGAGACGTCGACGTGGTCCATAGTCACCACCGGCAGTTTGTGGAGATCCTTCGCCACAAAAGCCGGCACGTCGTCTGGATCCGTCTGCTTCAGCAGGGAGATGATATCCTGCACGCTTCTCTCGGTCCCATCTCTCCGTTGTGATGGCATATTCGCGCTCTGACCGAGCGTTTCGTACAGCAGCTGCTTACCCTTACAAATCTCCTCGCTGGTGAAGGTAGACTTGCAGAGCTGCATGATGCTGACCTCGTCTATGGTGTCGATGGCATGCTGGATGAACGCCAGCAACTCATTGGCCACGAGCGCCATGATCACGTGCAGCGGAAATCAGCTGCGCGATTCGCAATAATATAAATAATAATATATTTTGTTGCGTGTGTGAAACGCGGAGCGCGACCGTTCGCTGGCTCGACACATTACACACTTTAAGGCCATAGACGTAAAATATACGAGCCAGAAACTATTAACCGGAACAATACCAAAATGGCGGATTGTCATAAGCATAGTGCTGTAGTGTCTTAGTTTGTCATTGTCTCTTTTACTATTTAATAATGTATTTTTAACTACAAATTAATAAATTACTAAAATAGGACTTTAATAATTGTAAATTTGATGTACTTGAAGTACTGGAAAAAACAATACACTAAAATGGCGGCTTGGAAAAAACATACACGGTACATCATCGTTTACATACAAATAGACTATTACAACAAGTCCACATGATTGCAATATGTAAATACTGTCCAAATACCTTTCGGGGCAAGTTTTTTCCAGGCAGCCATTTTAGTGTATTGTTTTCGCCAGTACTTCAAGTGTCCAACTCGTGTACCTATTGTTTGTTATTGAATGTACCGTAGGTTCTTGATGGAAATACATACCTATTTTATAGTAATAATACACTAAATACTTGCACTTTTTTCCCACTTTATTATTTTATAAATTATTTCTTAAAATACACGACCGGTTTCGACATAGTCATCATCAGGTGTAGGTAGATTTAAATAAAAAAAAATTGCAAACATTGTGCAGAATTTTTTAGAGTTGCCAGCATCAAGAAAAAAAATTTTCAATTTTGTGCACTTTAACTTAATTATTTGGTACCAAATTATTTCTTACTATAATATATTAAATTAATGTAATATTACTGAGTAATAACTTATGAAATTGATAAATTAATAACCTTTTCAATGAAAAGAATAGAAACTGATTACGTATGTCAATCTTTAAAACTTAGATTATTAATTGGTCTCAGCGCCTTCGACTAGATAGAGCGATGTCCAGAAATGACAGATTCCTGAATGCGGCAACTTCTTATTGTAGTGTGTGTAAAACAATGCGCAAAGATTGTAGTGTGCATCTATAATTGTGTTGCCAGCTACTTGACTAGTGCCCGATCAATAGGGAAAATATTTCGTCGCTGTGGTGTGGTAATTTATCAATATTAATAAATAAAAAAAATCTTTAACATGAAATCATAATCATTTTTATGAAGGTTCTTCTTCATATTCTTAAATAATTATTAGGCATAATTTTCAAAAAGAGTTTTTATTTTAGTATCTGGGGGCACGGCAGTGTCCCCGCCAAGTCGAGCGCGAAGCAAACACTGCCGTACCATCCTTTTCAGGCACCATTTTGTCGCATTTTCAAGCCCCTATTTGAGAACCTCCGGATAAGACCAGAACGCAGAAATTTTGGTCATCCAATAAGCTATAAAATCTGTCAATAATTAGAAATCCATCTGTCAACGGCCAAGTCACACAACATTAACTATAATTATATATATATATATATATATATATATACTATAATTATATATATATATCGACGCTTGAAAGGCAAAAGTGCCTAAGCGACACTATGGGCCAAATTGAGTTTTATATATCGTTGTAATCAGAAAAAAAATCTGCGTCGATTGGTCTGGGTCTCATAGCGCTGCGATGAATTTGGTTGTCGCTTAGGAAGTGCGTGAATTCGTACTATTTAAAGAATTTTGGCTACTAAGCGACAAAAAATTACCCCTTTTATTTTAGACAGTTGTTTAGGCATGTTGACAATTTTTTTTTTGTGGATAGTCATTTGTTCCTGAATGAAATTTATTTTAATCATTACCTTGGATAAATTTTCCTGAATGAAAATCATTATCACGAAGGAATAAGATATTTTTACCTGAATTAGTCTTTTCAATCGAAGTCGCATCGACGTTTTTACCTGACATAAGAAAGGTCCAAGTGTTTTGCTATGCATTTGTTCCTGAAATTGTTTCTAACTACATTTGCACTTAGATGATATTGCCTTTTACACAATCGGCATAAAATTGTTATTAGATAATTTTACATTACACTGAAATATTGACTTGGTGTCGCTTAGGCAATTTTACCTGACAAATATTTTGAAACTGAATGTCGGTTAGATATTTTTATTGGTGTGAATATTGTATGGGGAATGTCGTTTAGATAACTTTATGTGAATTGAAACAGGAGTAAGTATGGCGCTTAGGAAGCGTAATATAGTGACAGTTGTCGGTTAGGAACGACGCACTGAGTGAACGGAACGAATCCGAAAACATTATTCAGCCGCGGCGTCGCTTACACAGATTAAGAATTAGTTACTACGTAAGTCGCTTAGACCGGTCGTTTCGCTGCGCGTTCGCCGATTTACGTCCATTTTGGCGCTTAGTAAATGGGAAAAATGTAAGTAAACATCACATTCCTTAGATTATTAAGTAAGTAAACTATGTAAATACTTCCGGATTTAAATATTTTTCATGTTCCTTAAATCAAATTATACGAAGCCATCTACATTATTTTTCGTTGTTTTTACAGATCTACGTAACAAGATGAATCCGAGGCAAGAAGAAATATGACGACCTACATAAACTATGTGTAGAGTTAATAATTCCAGCTTTTTTCCATGAGTATTTAAACATTCCACGCGATGCAAATACCAAAGACGTATTACCCGAGTCAGATATAGAGGACCCTGATTTTAATTGATATTACTGAATTTTGTATTCCTTTTTTGTGTTGAGTGCGTACGAGTACTAGTAGGTATTTAATTTGAGATTCTTAAAGAATAGTTCTGTGTTTTAATTTCGTTCAAGTTTTGTTCCTACCCCGACCTGAAAAAGGGAACCAATATTTGTTAGGCTTATTATTTTTTGCGTGCCATTTTTTAATTAAAAACTTACAATAAATGCACAATTTATACCAATCATAGTTTTCATCATTTATGTCCCATACAAAATGTCGGTTAGTCTTGCAAATAATTCTTTATAATTATTACTTGGATAATTTTTCTTGAGTATTTTCACTAAAATGAAATCATTTAGCCAATGGTTCCTGTTTGCAAAATAAGTATTATTACAACTTATTCATTTTAACCTGTTCGTATAGACAGTCGCGGAAGTATATATATGAATCTACCTGTTTGTAATTGAGAAAGCTCTGGCGGTTAGATAGTTTTACCTGAAAATTTTTTTGGTGTAATTTTTACCTAAGCGACAAAACAGCACGAATTAAAAGTGTTAGGTCAATCATTTATATGTCAGATTATAGCCTATTTGATTACGATTCCAATGGTCTAACAATTATTTCTGTATGATAAGAATTAACAATTTTATAAGCATTTTTCTCAAAAAAAAAACTTTAAACAGCTCTCCTGAACATTTTGATAAATGTCGCTTAGGCAGTTTTGCCTTTCAAGCGTCGATATATATATTGAACCCTGTTAGGCCATGCACTAAAAAGTATCCTATAGGCAGTTTCCAGTGCTCAGTTAAACAAACTAATAGGAGGACATATGCCTCTGAAGCTAACACAGAAGTGTCATTTACACCAGTGCCCATGTCAATATACGAGTTTGATTTTGGTCCCACATACTTTTCTGGCGTATGGCCATTTCATCTGAAATTAGCGCGCAAACAACATTACATTTATCACATTAAGAAGGAGCGTTTACTTTACTAAAACTATTAATAAAGTAAACGCTTCTTCAGTAAATCCTGGAGCGCCATCGATGATGACAAATTTACTCTTTGCGTAATTATATGCCGATGGGGAATAGAAGTTTAAAGTCAAACAGATTTTTTTAAGTTCATTATAATATTTCGGTATAATTTTCTTTTCGTTTTTATGCTTTTTGTATATATTATGAAACAAATCCGCTGTGACAACATTTTTACTAAGAATGTTATATATATCAAGGAAACGTTCATGATTCAAAATTTTAATAAGGCCTTAAAAGTCATCTCCTATCTACTAGTCAAATATAGCCAGTCAAATATTGAGATATAAATTTCGAAGTTTTATTTGCCACGCAAAATGCGCTGGAAAAGTGTGTTGTTTATTCTAGTTCAATCACCTATTTTCCTTAACTAGAGTGAATCGGGCAGAAGTCGATACGAACGAAATATACTTCCGAGTATACCAACATAATATAGGTATTATATTATATATTATGTTATATTATACTCGGAAGCAGAGGAATAACGCACAAATTAGACATTAGCTGATAATATCCTCCATCCGAGATGGCGAGTTGCATTTCGTTTCACCTTTTCACATACTTAATTAAATTTGAAAACTGTACTAAAGCATAAAGTTTACGTTCCGTTTCGCATCATTGAAATAATATTTAAACACTAGCTGTGCCCGCGACTTCGTACGCGTGGAAAAGTGATTTAGGGCAGTGTTATTATTAAATCTGTTTTAAAAATATTTTTAGTTATAAAAACTGTCGTCGAGGTATTTAAAAAACTACTTTATGTTGACAATTCCTACTACCAGTTTGACAAACGACCGTGTACAATTACTATAATGCGAACGGGACTACTTGATAGTACGCTCACATACACGACGAACATCTAGTACTAAGATTTGTATGGATTTTACGCCGCAGCGACTGCAGACGATGATCGTTTCCACGCCGACGCTGCTGGTGTGGCGACAATGATATTAAGACAGCGCGCCGCAAAATTTTGCGGTCTTTTCGGTGCGTAAGTCCGACTCGCACTTGCCCGGTTTTTTTATTTATTAATAACCAAACATGTAGGTACTGATTATAAATCACTTCACTGTTAAAGTACTAACTGATTTTATACAGAAAAGTAGCAAAATATAGAAAGTCCCAAAAGAAAGAAAACAAACCTAAGTTGTACCTACCTAACATAAAAAAAACCATTCGGTCCATGATAAAAACTAAGAAATAAAAATATCAAGACAAATATAAATCTAACTTATATTGACATAACTTTTTTAGTTTAACTGTAAACACAATACTTATGTTAATCAAAATTGTATATATTATGCAGTTATCGAATACATAATTTGGACAAAGAAAACTATAAAAATGTACAGTAATAGTAGGCTGTAGTATGAATTTAAACGGACGGAATGAGAACTATAATATAGAATGCAAAATAATATTATATGTACATTGCTAATAATGCACGCTGAGTATAACTCTCGGATAACGTATTGTATAAATGTAGGTACCTACTCAACTTTGCTATAATTGTATTAAAAGTACGGCATTTGGCGTATAGATAGATTTGTATAAGAGAATACTCTATCAATATTATGATATTTGAAAAAAAAATACCCATAATAATCACACTGTTAACACATATCCAGGGCAGGCCGCAAAAGGCTAGAATTTCAAAAGGTATCTCGATTGGAATCGAGTTGTATCAACAGTTTTCCCCTGTAACACAGTTTAGTAACTATCGAGATGTTTTTAACGTCTATCTTATTAAATAGAAAAAACAAAAAAAAAGAGCAATATATTTATGAAAATCTTAAAACTGTTTTTAAGATTCCGTACCTCAAAAGGAAAAAACGAAACACATATTATAAGATCATTTCCATGTCCGTCTCTCTGTCAAGACCCTTTTACTCAGAAACGCGTGTTGTGATGAAAATTATATAAAATACTCAGGAACTACTGTTCCTTGAAGCAGTGAAAAAATCAGACTTCTTAGCCAATGCAATCAAAAGCAGTCGCTTATGTCGCTAAATTTCGTAATTTTCGACACTCGTAAGGGAATCAAAACCTAAAGGGTACTCCCGTGAACTCAAAATCATAAAATTTGAGACCAAGCAATGTCTAAAACCATACGTTTTTAACATTATATAGATAAGTAGTAAAAATATTTTGATTTTTTTAAACTTCGTACCGTTTGTCATGAATGTGTTTAATTGAAACTTATAACAAATACTTAGGTCTCTAATATAAATATTCAACCTGTAACCAAATCAAAATTCTATGTCAATCAGGTTTGTATGGAACTCTCGGTGTGCAAGTCCAACTCGCACTTGGCCGGTTTTTATTTATTTACATAATACTAACCTACGCTAACAAATATGTATATAGTACCTACTTATCACAAAGGACTGTACAGTAAAAGTACTAACTATTTTTATACAAATAACTTTCGTAATAAACTCAAGAAAAAAAATCTTAGATTGTTCCTACCTAGCAAGCCTAAAACTAACAAATAAAAGTCACCCCCGCGGCCCCGGTGCGTTTGCTGCTAATACAATTTGAAGCGGCGCGCGCGCGCGGCGGCGCACGGCTCCCGGGCCCGGCGCGCGCTTTCTACAAACGTCCAGCAAAAACGACATGATCTTTTAATATTGTCATAACTTTTTTATTTATGAACCGATTTACATAAAACAAACACTAAATGTTAAGTGAAGCTTGCCGCAATATATTAGTGAAAAGTACATCTTAATCGGATAAGCCGTTTCTGAGATTAGCGTGCACAAACCCACAGACAAACAGACAAACAGACAAACAGACAAAAATTTCAAAAATCATAGTTATGGGTACTATTGCGTAAATAAAGGTCCCCTATCATATTTTTTTTCAAATATCTTCAATGTACAGACACGACTCCTCTACAGATTTATTATATGTATAGATTTTTGATTTGCCTGTCAAGTCGTAAACAATATGTTTCATGACATGACGTGGCAAACACGGGTAATCTGATACTAAATATGGTTAAAAATTTTTGAATACAAGGCAACATTGAACACAAAGCGGTAGTCCGATCGGAGATTTTAGGATTATATTATTTGACTGTGTTTTAGAAGATTTATACAATACTTACTAATGGTATGTGATGCCAGTATTTTTCTTGTTTCATGTAGTATTATTTTTACATAGTTTGACTATGCAAATCGGCATTTTGCTTCGCTCTCACACAAATCTTTGACAAATTATCGAGACGTCTACTTCACTTTACGCACAGATTAAGAATTAGTTACTACGTAAACTTTACGCTTGTAGCGCGACTGGCGCGGGTAGTGGGTACGCCGAATTCGGCGTATTATTTGTTGCCGCATTTTTCAATACGCTGGACGGTATTTAGTCAAAGCGACCAATTATTAATCTATGCTTTAAAATAAAATAACAATAGGTAATATAATGATTAATATTTAAATTACCATGTCCATCATAAATATAAAAATAATGTCAACTACAATATATCAAACTAAACAATGTGACAATAAAATGTCAAATCTATACATATAATAAGTCTGTAGAGGGGTCATGTCTGTACATTAAGAATATTTAAGTGAAAATTAAAAAAAGGGGGTCTATAAAAGCCACAGAACCTAAAAATAAGATTTTTGAAACAAATGTCTGTCTGTCTGTCTGTCTGTCTGTCTGTCCGTATGGGAATGTTTGTCATCGCATCACGCTAAAAGCACTGTATGGAATGAAATAAAATTTGGCAGGCAGGTAGATTACGACCTGAAGAGCATTATTGGAAATTATTATCCCGAAAAACGAAAGGGTTCCCGTGGGATCTTCAAAAAATTGTAGCGACCTATTTGACGGTATTTCAACCAAACTGCTCAACGTATTTAAATGAAATTTGGCAGGCAGGTAGATTATGATTTGAAGAGCATTATTGAAAATTTTTATCCCGAAAAACGAAAGGATTCCCACGGGAACTTCAAAAAATTGTAGCTACCTATTTGACAGTATTTCAGCCAAACTACTCAACGTATTTAAATGAAACTTGGCACAAAGGTAGATTGTAACACGAAATAACCAACACAATATTTTTAACCGACTTCCAAAAAAGGAGCAGGTTTCTCTATTCGGAAATATATGTTTTTTTTTGTGTTTCTTCGCGGGTATCTTCATCGTTTATCAAACGATTTTAATTATTTTCTTTGTGTTGTGTAGGATATAATTTTAAATTTGATCCCATTGTCACCAAAATGGTGACCTGATGATGGGATCCGTGAGGAATCGAGGGAAATCCTCAAAATTTATATGGAATAATATATCGATTTTGATTTTTTCTGAAGTAGTCTAAGCATATGTTACCAAAAAGTAAGGTTTTGCACCATATCCTGGATCTAAAAGTACTGAACAGAACTTCTGAGTCCTTAGAGATACAGGTTTGAAGATTTCAGCGTCGTTTAAAGGAATGCAAGCATAAGCCACTACGTCAATTACATTCGAACTTGGTCTCATAGTTATCAAAGTGGAGACCTGATGATGGCGTCGTGAGGAATCGAGGGAACACCTTGAAATTTATAGGGACACTCATAGTAATTTTGTATTTGTTTCGAGTAACATAAGCATATCCGACTAAAAACATAATTTTGAATCAACTATCAATGTAATACCACTACTACTTAGTCTTTGAAGATATACGTTTGGAAATTTCGACATCGCTTATACTGCAAGCATATGTCAATTACAGTAGTCATCACTTCACCACCCCTGTATTCACCAGATAGTAGGTATCCATATAAACCATCATAACAATATGATGAAATAGGCAAGTTTTATAAAAGGGGAAAAAATAGTTTTAAGCCAAATAAAATAATGTGAACCGACTAAAAATAATAAAAGAGTTATATTAACTATAGAACTCATAATATTGAGTTTGGCTGGTACCGACTTTAATATTCTGAAAATTTGTATCTCATTTTATAGTCGATCTACTTGATCTATATATAAACTTTTCTTCTTACTTTTCTGCTTACGCCAGAGCAGCGATGAACTATTTATATAGGTATATTAGAAATTTTCGCGGATGCTCTGGCTTACGTCAGAGCAGCGATGAACTACATATATAGGTATATTAAAAAAAATCGCGGATGCTCTGGCTCACGCCAGCGATGAACTATGTATATAGGTATATTAGAAATTTTTGCGCTGCTCTGGCTTCCGTCAGAGCAGCGATGAACTATATAAAATATAGGTATATTAAAAAATTTCGCGGATGCTCTGGCTTCGTTAGAGCAGCGAAGAACTATATATATACCTAGGTATATTAAAAAAATTGGAAATTTTTAGAAAAGTTATGTCAATATAAGTAACATTTATGTTTTTCATGATATTTTTATTTATTAGTTTTCATGCTAGGTACGACTTGGGTTTTTTCTTTCTTTTGGACTTTTGTTATTTTGTCGTCTAAAGGAAGTTAGTACTTTATCCGTAAAGTCCCAAAGTACGACAGTGTTCATAAACTAAAAATGTATTTAAACTGCTGCCCTAAATCACTTTTCCACGCGGACGAAGTCGCGGGCACAGCTAGTTATAAATAAAATTAATAAATAATGCCAAAATTGATCTAATATGAATACGGTACAAAAATTATTATTGATGGAATTTTAAGAAATAAATTAAATTAAATGTCTTGTAATAATATAGAATTTGAAAGACATGTCTGGTCGTTTATTAAATTTCCGTAATTTTTGTGTTTATTTATTTATAGAGCTTCCAAAGCATCCATCTTTCTACCCTTTGGTAATATAATATATTTTAATCATAGATTAATAATTGGTCGCTTTGACTAGATACCGTCCAGCGTATTGAAAAATGCGGCAACAAATAATACGCCGTATTCGGCGTACCCGCGCCAGTCGCGCTTCAAGCGTAAAGTGAAGTAGACGTCTCAATAATTTGTCAAAGATTTGTGTGAGAGCGAAGCAAAATGCCGATTTGCATATTCAAACTATGTAAAATAATACTACATGAAACAAGAAAAACACTGGCATCACATACCATTAGAAAGTATTGTATAAATCTTCTAAAACACAGTCAAATAATATAATCCTAAAATCTCCGATCGGAGTACCGCTTTGTGTTCAATGTTGCCTTGTATTCAAAAATGTTTAACCATATTTAGTATCAGATTACCCGTGTTTGCCACGTCATGTCATGTCATAGTAACGCCAAGAAACATACCTATTGTTTACGACTTGACAGGCAACCATGATATTATATGACGTTTGTGCGTTGTCATTTTGGATTGGATTTTATAACGAGTCGCCTAAATTTGCGAGTATTCGTGGTGTAGGGGGCTTAAGGGAGATAGTCATAACTCCCCCTATAGATATTTTGAATGCTGGAGTTGCGTCTAAATATTTAAAAAAAATCAAAAAAAATTAAATATTATTTCAATGATGCGAAACGGAACGTAAACTTTATGCTTTAGTACAGTTTTTCAAATGTAATTATGTGAAAACGTGAAACGAAACGCAACTCGCCATCTCGGATGGAGGATATTATCAGCTAATGTCTAATTTGTGCGTTATTCCTCTGCTTCCGAGTATACCTATATTATGTTGGTATACTCGGAAGTATATTTCGTTCGTATCGACTTCTGCCCGATTCACTCTAGTTAAGGAAAATAGGTGATTGAACTAGAATAAACAACACACTTTTCCAGCGCATTTTGCGTGGCAAATAAAACTTCGAAATTTATATCTCCAAAACTGAAGTATTGGCGGAGGGAAAGAGGGGGGGCTATATTTGACTAGTAGATAGGACATGACTTTTAAGGCCTTATTAAAATTTTGAATCATGAACGTTTCCTTGATATATATTATTCTTAGTCAAAATGTTGTCACAGCGGATTTGTTTCATAATATTTTTGTATATACAAAAAGCATAAAAACGAAAAGAAAATTATACCGAAATATTATAATGAACTTAAAAAAATCTGTTTGACTTTAAACTTCTATTCCCCATCGGCATATAATTACGTGAGGAGTAAATTTGTCATCATCGAAGGCGCTCCAGGATTTACTGAAGAAGCGTTTACTTTATTAATAGTTTTAGTAAAGTAAACGCTCCTTCTTAATGTGATAAATGTAATGTTGTTTGCGCGCTAATTTCAGATGAAATGGCCATACGCGGTATATGTATATGGTCCATAGTTAGTAGTGTAGTAGTTACTATTAGTACAGTTCCATAAGATATGGAACTGTACTAATAGTTCAATTTCACACGGCAATAATAGTAGACTACCTGTCTCTTTCTTACAACAAGAGTTTTAAGTAAGAAATAAGTATCTAAACTCTTTTTATCAACGCCCCCTTTATTGGCTGTGATATACTTCTGCTGCCACCGACGCCATTTTACATGTCACTTTGTTTACATGTCAAACGTTGTTATTGTGAGATTTTTAGGGTTTTTGAGTGATTTTCGATTTAATTACTGCGCAAAACTGTAAAATAATTCTGAATTCATTATATTCGGTAACACGAAGTCCTCTGTAGTAAGTTGTGGCCTATGCAAAATCACCGGTAAGTAGCTCACATTTATTTAAATTGTTGTATATTGTTTAGTTTATTTGATATAAAGTGTTTAAAAATCAATTTCTTTGAGTTAGCCCAGTTGTGTGGTATAAAATCCGCAATATTCTTAAAAAAAAGAAAGTGGGCAACCCTAATCCGCCATGTTTGTATTCAGTTTTGTTTATTTAGGTATGCAGGCAAAGTACATGCTTATGCCAGTTCCATATGATTCTTTATTCTGAGGGTTTAATGCCATCTTTCAGCATTTTTCTTAAACTAGTAGAACTGTCAAAATAAAAACTGCTGTAAAATAATTCTGAATTAATTTTATTAGGTAATACGAAGTCCTCTGTAGTAAGTTGTGGCCTATGCAAAATCACCGGTAAGTAGCTAACATTTATTTAAATTGTTGTATATTGTTTAGTTTATTTGATATAAAGTGTTTAAAAATCAATTTCTTTGAGTTAGCTCAGTTGTGAGGTATAAAATCCGCAATATTCTTAAAAAAAAGAAAGTGGGCAACCCTAATCTGCCATCTTTGTTGTCAGTTTTGTTTATTTAGGTATGCAGGCAAAGTACATGCATATGCCAGTTCCATATGATTCTTTATTCTGAGCTGTGAAAACAGTTCAAAACGATCCTAAACAGTGCTAAAGAAACGCAAATCTGAACGAAAAAAACGTTATTTTCGATTACTATTTTCTTTAGCACTGTTTAGGATCGTTTTGAACCTCTGAATATGGAATCTAATGGAACTGCTACAATGACATATAGATACTTTATTATGTTTATAGTTTAAAAAACGAAATAATAAAAATAGTGACGTCTTTGTCTAAAGTATGCAATTAAAACAAGACAATGGTATACTTATTAATATCGCTACATTGAAAATACTTGTCGTGACGTCAGGATTGTGCCGCGTCCGCCATCTTGTGTTGTTATGTACTAGATTATTATACTGCCCTGCCAATCAATAAAGCATTAAGTCAAATAACGCGGTTTTGCAAAATGACACTTAATGCTTAGTCAATAGGTGCCATATTCCCAAAATCTCCCTTTTCTGACTTACTGCTCTATTTATTACCAGGGCAGAATACCAGCTTAGGAATTAGTGATGGGGTACTAATAGCACAATATCGATACTAGGTATTTGTTTTATTATAGTATACATTCTATGAAAATATTATTCTGATAATTTTATTAATAATTACAAGAACTTGTGTGATGGAGACAATCCATACAAGGGATTCATATTTAATATTTTATACTATACCTACATAATATATTTAAGAATATTTATGTATGTATACTAGCTGTGCCCGCGACTTCGTACGCGTGGAAAAGTGATTTAGGACACTTTTATATTTTTAAATATATTTTTAGTTTATTGGCGCAACCGCTGACAACTTTCGCCAATAGGTACTTCCCAGTGTATCCCAGTGTTGATCCCGATCCAGCAAGTCACGTACCCGGCAAGCCTCTTGGTATGCAGGGTATAATAATAATAATATAGTACCATCCTTTCGGAGCTCGGCAAAAGAAGTAGGCCTTCGAACAATATGTAGAAGTCAGCAAAGGTATTCGAAGTTAGGATAATATTATTCGAATGCACCGTATAGACCCAGCCAATTTTTCACGTTAATTTAGTAAATTATTTAACTTCGATGTCCTTCTGTCTATCTGTCTGGTTGTCAAAACTTTAACACGTGTAGGTATCAAGCTAACAATCCTATTAAATACTCAGGATCTTCTGTCCCTTCTGGCTTTGAAAAAAACAGACTCCTTAGCCACATCTACCCAAAGATTCAGCCGTTTATCTCTCTAATTTTCGACACTCCAAAGGGAACCAAAACCTAAATTTGATACGAAGCAACTTCTTAATAGTGCCGACATAGGATAAATTGCGAAACCATAAAATTATTTTCAATTTTTTTGAACTTACTACCGTTTTTGTCATTAATATTTTGAGATATTAAATTGAAACATATATTGCAATTATGGCTTACTCTCGACACAACCCAGAATCGAATCAGTTCGATCTCAACGGATTTGGTGTTTTATTTGGTAGATTACTTTGGAACTAATTAGGATAAAGAAAACCTTTGGAACGTAACTTTTTGTACACCCGACGATATCAATCGACATAGAACAAAAATAAACAAACGTCAATTTATTCGGGAGTATGCGGCACGATCGAATCTGAATCAAAATCGAATCAGTTTGGAGAGTTAGGCCCCAGCTCGGCGCGCCGATCGGTTTTAGTAGCGTTTTTTTATTAACCTACCCTAAGTATAACAATAATATAAATAAATTAAATTTAGTTTTAAAGAAAATATAAAATAAAAAAAGATTAAAATATTTGAATGTTTGCAGCGCGGTTCCTGCCGCGCTTCATACAAACGTCCAGCATTTTTTTCAATTGTCATAAGTTTTCTATTTATGAACCGATTGAGATGAAATAAATGTTAAGTCAAGATTACTACAAATATGATTGAACCACATCTAAATCGGATAAGCCGTTTCTGAGATTAGCGTGCACAAATGCACCGACAAACAGACAAAACTAAAAAAAAAAAATGTTTTGGGTACTATTGCATAAATAAGTCTCCTATAATAACACAGGCACAGTTAGCACATTTTAATAGTATTTTTTACTCAGCAGTCTACACTACACCAGCCCGGCTCGGACGTAAGACGTCACGCAGCAGCCTGCATTACGCTGCGAAACGATTTTAATTTTGCTATATTTCCTAAACTACTCATTATATTTGCATGGTATAAAGGGCAAATATTATAGTCTTCATGGAATGCTTTAGCCAACTAACGTATTAAAAATGATAAGGATTAATACCGTGATGGTATAAATAGCTTTCCAAAAACCGCTTAATTGCCCGTTTTTTAGTTTATCACGAAAGGCTTTCTTTTAATTATACAGTTAATTAAGTTCATTTTATACAATAAATGATAAATTATTTCAATTTGTGAAGCAAGTTCAAAAATACAATTTTTATATTATTATGACACTGTGAAAACACTGTTTTCTCAGAAAAAAAATCCTGATAGTTCGGTACTTATTTGATGTTCTAATCTACTTTAGTGCCACGTTCTATTGCTTCGCGTCACTGTGTAAGTGATCCCCCCGCGCCCCCCGCACGAACCGTTCGACCGCAGGCCGCGCGCGCGAAATTCATCCGACTTGCTTCAAATTTATCGTCACTGCTCGGCTCCTATGTATCCTAGCGTTATGTTATATAGCCTATAACCTGCCCAGGAATATGGGCTACAATCGTACCAAGTTTGGTTAAAATCCCTTCAGTAGTTTTTGTTCCCATCGTGCACATACAGACAGACAGACAGACAGACAAAATTTTACTAATTGCATTTTTGGCATCAGTATCGATCGCCAATCATCCTCCAATATGTATTTTGAAAAAATATTCAAGGTACAGAATTGACTTCTCTACAGTTTTATTATAAGTATAGATTAAATACACATCCATGACACAGCAAAACAGAAAACTTTTCGCCTTTATGCAAACCCGCCACCTCAGGCTCAAGGACCAATGGGCTCAACCACTGCGCGGACGGACTAATCCAATAAGGATAGGTATAAGCCTAATTATGTGAGAAATGATTTGGAACTTCCATCTGTCAACACGGTCATGACTATTTTGTTGTTATCTGCAAGTTAATAAAAAGTTCACTGAAGTTTAGATTTTACTACGCTAATGTCGCAGAGAATTAAGTCAATAACAAATAATGAATCATCGATAACTTTATCGATAACACAACACTAAAACGCCATGTTTGGCCGCGTAGACACGTTTTTTCTGTAGGTATGGCAGTTCCATTAGATTCCTTATTCAGAGTTTTGAACTGTTTTCACAGGCACTGTCAGCTGTCAATGTCAGCCATAAAACGTAGTGATTATAATCTCTTTGATGTTGATCAGCGTTATGAATGATCTGAACCATAGATAATACAGTATCTGAACGTTCAGAGCTAAAACCATTCCATAGAGTATAATAATATAATAGGTACCATTCGTAGTTGCACCCACAGATTAAGAATTAGTTACTACGTAAGTTGCACCAGGGAGGTGATACCTATTTAAATTTTAAAGGAGATGTTTAGCAGAATTTGAGGCTGGAGAAATTTCGTCAGATTTCAAGAAGGTTCATGAAAGAACAGCAGAAATGACGGGTATGTTATGGTTTCATGAAACTTTTTAGTTGTAATTAAGTGCTCTTACATGCTAAATGCACTCGTTTTTACGTTAAAATGTACAAAGCGGCATTTGTTTGTAAACACTATGTAATTTTACGTAGTAACTAATTCTTAATCTGTGTTTCAGGGAAATCCTTTAGTACTGTCAACTGTGAGACGAATTGTATTCAAAGGAATAAAAATAACAACGGCATTTTCTCCACTCCAGGGACAATTTTGACTTATGTGCAATTAGACAAAAGGTTCAACTTTTCTACAATGTGAAAAAAATTGTAAGTACTTGTCAGTTAAAATTATTATTTACACTGCAGTGTAGTTGTTATTAACAAGACTTAATATTCTTCTATTTTAGGCACCAACTCTAAGGAACCATTTGCCAGTCGGAAGAGAAGATCTTGGGTTTACTGGTAGCAGTGAACATTTACGCAAGGTTTTATTATCTCTAGGATTTAAATATAAAAAAATGTCAAAATCATAGAATGACTTTAATGGAAAAACCACATATAGTGATGGTTCCCCCATACATTGTTTTCACTTGATTAGTATCAAGCTAATTTTTCGTGAGTACCTTTGTTTTGATGAGTCGCCCAAGAATTTCTTGGACGGAACTCTTGTCTGTGGTAGCTAACAGAGGTAGGAAGAATAAAGTTTGTGGAATTGGTGATTCCAAAATATAATTCTTTTTTTGGTAAATGACTAGATAATGATCTAAATTATCCGAAAAAATATTTGTCCTACAAAATCTATGGTTTAATCAAAGGGTTCCCTCTTGCCAACTTGTATAGATAACGAGGTCATCTTAAATTATTAGTAACCAGCTGATTTTGTTTTTATTACTTAGTTAATATTAATGTAATTCAACAGACATAATTGTCCTACAAATTGCGTGGTATGTTATCCCGGTCCTACGCTCGAAAGTTGAGCATTTTTTTATCCTTGCTAACTCTGTTAGCTACCACAATCGAGAGTTCCGTCCAAGAAATTCTTGGGCGACTCATCAAAATGAAGCTACTCAAGAAAAATTAGCTTATAACTAAATACTAATCAAGTGAAAACCATGTATGGGGAACCCTGACTAATAATGCGGGAAAACGTAAAATCTACCTAAAAAACAATAATTAATTATTGATCAATTATATTCATCCAATACTTAAAAATAATAATTTTGTCATGACCCTCTTTAATTTTTGATATCTGGATCATTATGAGAGTTAATATACACTCAGTAATATGAGTGGTATGTTTAGGCAATATGTAGTTTTAAAAGTGAGTAGAACCATCTCAGCTGGCTCTTTTTAAATGGGATGTTTAATGATTTTTGTATCATCAACTTTTACAATGTATATATGTTTTATTCTCATTTGAATATAAAACACCCCGATTTGTTCGATTTAAATAAGATTGTCATTTATAAATCTACTTATATATTATATGATTAACATAATGACATCAAACTCCTTATATAATATTATGTATTATACACAATACTAGGAATTTGGGGAGACCTCCATTCATTAAATGCTTTTAAAATAATAGACTTAATTAATATTGAACAGGTATGGCCTGACTGGAAAACTAAAACAAAAAGGAAGTCATTGACCCTGCAAAAGCCATCAAATCAAACTGGAGGTAGGGAAGCAGCCAGACTCTCTGAAATTGATAAGAGGGTGCTGGCTATAATGGGTCCATTAGCAGTTAGGGGCCTCCACTCAGTGCAATAGCTTGGATTTGTTGTAAGTATTTTAATGTGTTATAATTTGTCATGATTAATAATTGAAGTATGAGGAATAAATATATTTGTTTAATAAAATCCGAAATAATTCTAATTTTTTTCCAGACCACAGCAGTAGACCCTGTACTTGTCCAGAGCTGCTGCCTTGGTTAAAAATGTGTAATAATGGTGCCAATGCATGATGGTATGTATTTTAAATAGAATTATTGATCAATATAATATTTTTGTAAAGCAAGAGTCCTAGGTTGAAAATAGCACATTGTAATTTATATTATAACTTATATACCTAATTGAATAATTAATATATATCATATTAAGTTTTTTTTTTAATATTTTTATGTAGCTATAAATTAAAAATAACTTATTTTTGCAGAAATCCCAACATCACCACCACCGCTTGAACCGGTGCGTGCATGCTGTATTGCAGCAACAACAAGACCCTGTATCTGTTGCTACTAGGCGATGGCTATCTACCGACATCTTGCAGCAGCAGTTACATACGCCGGTAGCAATACGTAGACGTGAGCGTCGCCGTAGACATGGTGTGACCCCCTTTGAGAGGGCGCCTAATCAATTTGTTGCAATTGAAATGGCGCGTCTAGACCACGAACAAAAAAGAGCGGACTCTGCAGTTGGAAGAAAAGCGGCTCCAACTGCAGCACGAACGAGACATGTTGGCACTTAACATTGACCAGGAAAAAACTGCAGCACTTACGAGTATAGTATGTATAGCAAGAGATTGGCTAGATTATTTAAAAAGTAAAGAAAATTCCCAACCAATTAACACGGATTAATATCTGTGTTATTTTTTATTAGTCTTTCGCTATATTTTAGCTATTTATTTTAATACTAGCTGTGCCCGCGACTTCGTACGCGTGGAAAAGTGATTTAGGACACTTTTATATTTTTAAATATATTTTTAGTTTATTGGCGCAACCGCTGACAACTTTCGCCAATAAGTACTTCCCAGTGTATCCCAGTGTTGATCCCGATCCATCAAGTCACGTACCCGGCAAGCCTCTTGGTATGCAGGGTATAATAATAATATAGTACCATCCTTTCGGAGCTCGGCAAAAGAAGTAGGCCTTCGAACAATATGTAGAAGTCAGCAAAGGTATTCGAAGTTGAGAGTATAGACCCAGCCAATTTTTCACGTTAATTTAGTAAATTATTTAACTTCGATGTCCGTCTGTCTATCTACTAACAAGCTAACAATCCTATTAAATACTCAGGATCTTCTGTCCCTTCTGGCTTTGAAAAAAACAGACTCCTTAGCCACATCTACCCAAAGATTCAGGCGTTTATCTCTCTAATTTTCGACACTCCAAAGGGAACCAAAACCTAAATTTGATACGAAGCAACGTCTTAATAGTGCCGACATAGGATACATTGCGAAACCATAAAATTATTTTCAATTTTTTTGAACTTACTACCGTTTTTGTCATTAATATTTTGAGATATTAAATTGAAACATAACTATAATGCAATTATTAAGGTATTTAAAACGAAACTCTCGGTTAGACATGGGCGCAGCGGCACGCCCCGTCGAGGATCCAGCAGGCTTACTCTCGACACAACCGAGAATCGAGTCAGTTCGATCTCAACGGATTTGGTGTTTTATTTGGTAGATTACTTTGGAACTAATTAGGATAAAGAAAACCTTTGGAACGTAACTTTTTGTACACCCGACGATATCAATCGACATAGAACAAAAATAAACAAACGTCAATTTATTCGGGAGTATGCGGCACAATCGAATCTGAATCAAAATCGAATCAGTTTGGGGAGTTAGGCCCCAGCTCGGCGCGCCGATCGGTTTTAGTAGCGTTTTTTTATTAACCTACCCTAAGTATAACAATAATATAAACAAATTAAATTTAGTTTTAAAGAAAATATAAAATAAAAAAAGATTAAATTTGAATGTTTGCAGCGCGGTTCCTGCCGCGATTCATACAAACGTCCAGCATTTTTTTTTAATTGTCATAAGTTTTTTATTTATGAACCGATTGAGATGAAATAAATGTTAAGTCAAGATTACTACAAATATGATTGAACCACATCTAAATCGGATAAGCCGTTTCTGAGATTAGCGTGCACAAATGCACCGACAAACAGACAAAACTAAAAAAAAAAAATGTTTTGGGTACTATTGCATAAATAAAAGTCTCCTATAATAACACAGGCACTGTTAGCACATTTTAATAGTATTTTTTACTCAGCAGTCTACACTACACCAGTCCGGCTCGGACGTAAGACGTCACGCAGCGCAGCAGCCTGCATTACGCGGCGCCCGGTCGAATCACGGCGAAACGATTTTAATTTTGCTATATTTCCTAAACTACTCATTATATTTGCATGGTATAAAGGGCAAATATTATAGTCTTCATGGAATGCTTAAGCCAACTAACATATTAAAAATGATAAGGATTAATACCGTGATGGTATAAATAGCTTTCCAAAAACCGCTTAATTGCCCGTTTTTTTGTTTATCGCGAAAGGCTTTCTTTTAATTATACAGTTAATTAAGTTGATTTTATACAATAAATGATAATTTATTTCAATTTGTGAAGCAAGTTCAAAAATACAATTTTTATATTATTATGACACTGTGAAAACACTGTTTTCCCAGAAAAAAAATCCTGATAGTTAGGTACTTATTTGATGTTCTAATCTACTTTAGTGCCACGTTCTATTGCTTCGCGTCACTGTGTAAGCGATCCCCCCGCGCCCCCCGCTCGAACCGTTGGACCGCAGGCCGCGCGCGGAAATACATCCGACTTGCTTCAAATTTATCGTCACTGCTCGGCTCCTATGTATCGTAGCGTTATGTTATATAGCCTATAACCTGCCCAGGAATATGGGCTACAATCGTACCAAGTTTGGTTAAAATCCCTTCAGTAGTTTTTGT
Organism: Celastrina argiolus; assembly: GCA_905187575.2. Classification (NCBI taxonomy): domain Eukaryota; kingdom Metazoa; phylum Arthropoda; class Insecta; order Lepidoptera; family Lycaenidae; genus Celastrina; species Celastrina argiolus. The sequence goes on from LR994583.1 coordinate 20,725,520, forward strand.
TCCCATCGTGCACCTACATACAGACAGACAGACAGACAGACAAAAATTTTACTAATTGCATTTTTGGCATCAGTATCGATCGCCAATCATCCTCCAATATGTATTTTGAAAAAATATTCAATGTACAGAATTGACCTCTCTACAGTTTTATTATAAGTATAGAAGATATAGACTAGCTGACCCTTGCCCACTTCTTTGAGCATAAAAACAGTTTATGATGAAATTCAACTGAAAAAAAACAACCCGTAACCCGCAACGCGGGAACCCGGAACTCGCAACGCGGGAACCCGGAACTCGCAACGCAAAACCCGCAACACGGGAACCTGCAACCCGGAACCCGGAACCCGCAACGCGGGAACCCGGAACCCGCAACGCGGGAACCCGGAACCCGCAACGCGGGAACCCGGAACCCGCAACGCGGGAACCCGGAACTCGCAACGCAAAACCCGCAACACGGGAAACTGCAACCCGGAACCCGCAACGCGGGAACCCGGAACCCGCAACGCGGGAACCCGGAGCCCGCAACGCGAGAACCCGGAACTCGCAACGCAAAACCCGCAACACGGGAACCTGCAACCCGCAACGCGGGAACCTGCAACCCGCAATGCGGGAACCCGGAACCCGCAAGGCGGGAACCCGGAACTCGCAACGCAAAACCCGCAACACGGGAACCTGCAACCCGGAACCCGCAACGCGGGAACCCGGAACCCACAACGCGGGAACCCGGAACTCGCAACGCAAAACCCGCAACACGGGAACCTGCAACCCGGAACCCGCAACGCGGGAACCCGGAACTCGCAACGCAAAACCCGCAACACGGGAACCTGCAACCCGGAACCCGGAACCCGGAACCCGCAACGCGGGAACCCGGAGCCCGCAACGCGGGAACCCGGAACTCGCAACGCAAAACCCGCAACACGGGAACCTGCAACCCGGAACCCGCAACGCGGGAACCCGGAACCCGCAACGCGGGAACGCGAAACCCGCAACGCGGGAGTGCGGAACCCGCAACGCGGGAACCCGGAACCCGCAACGCTGGAACACGGAACCCGCAACGCGGGAACCCGGAACCCGCAACGCGGGAACCCGCAACGCGGGAGCGCGGAACACGCAACGCGGGAACGCGGGAACCCGGAACCCGGAACGCGCAATGTAGCTTTCCAATGGTGAAAGAATTTTTCATATTGGTTCAGTGGTTTCAGAGCCTATTCCATTCAAACAAACACAATCAAATGTTACCTTTTATAATATTAGTATAGATTAATCGTAAGTGCAGCAGTTTTTTTCCTCGTCAATTTTTAGCCACTTGTCTCGTTCATGGAGTTTGTTGGAGGTGCTATACGATTGCTAGTTATACGTAATAACTCTGGGGTTTTTGCAATTATTACCTACTTGGTGCTGCACTTATTCATTTTAAAGGAATTGAATACACAAATACTTTTGAATAAATCTTTTATTAACAATTGCAGTATTTCTTTTACAGTTAGTGAGTAACAATTAAGAGATTTTATCCCTAACACAAGTTCTTGAAAAACTAAAACTGAAAATCTTGGTCTATGTCCCTATTGTCGGTTTTTTCCGTCATTGGAAATCAACCCAATCTTTTTTTTAAATAATACCTTAAAAGTAATTCGTTGAACCATGTATTTTAAGATCTTGTAATTAAAAGACTAACGTGCATTTTTCCAATTTTATATTTTCACTTTTAATTATTAATGTATAAAGTATAGTTACCGATATTGAAACTAGATGGCACTTTTCCTAAGTAGATTGGGTTCTTTACATTTAATTGTAAATGATTACTCAATTATTTACTTAAAATAAACACATTTTTGATACAGTAGTAGAGTTATTTTATTTAAAAAACATTAAACGAGTTGTAAATAAAAATAAAATATATTTTATTTCTAAATTAATTTTAACAAGTTTTCTTCAGTAAGTCAACAAAATAAAATACCACAATATGAGAGAAATTAATAAAGAATAATCACTGTAGGAACCCTATAAATAACCTGATCACAGCCATATCTAGCTTGTGCTTATTTCTAGTGTTGCTACATTGATTATTATTCTTTTCTCTCATATTCTGGTAGTTTAGTTGGAAATATAGGTATACGACCCTAGCGAAATGGATTTCAATTCATTCTCTCAATCAAGCAATTGAGCATAGCCCTGCCACGAATTAATTCATCATTGGGGGTGATCTGCTGGATGTCAAGTTCATCACCACCAAGTTCATCATCCTGAGGGTTTTCTCTTATGTCATGTGTAGTCAATGCATGTTGTGTGTTGCATAATGCAATATTGTGCAACACACAACATGTAATAACTATTTTACTAGCCATTTCAGGATGGTAGTAGAGAACTGTATCTCGAAGCAGGCACCTCCAACGGACTTTGAGTAGTCCGAAGCAGTGCTCAATGCTTGCTTGAATGTGGCGTATGGTAAATAATTGTTGCCGGGATCCTGCATCCGCATTCAATATTGGGATCATTAGCCAGGGCTGCTGTGGATAACCTGAATCCCCTGAAAATAAATAATTTGTGTTAATCGCTTAAGGCTATTTCACATAAGTACATATACACAACTTTTTATAATAATGTCTTACCTAATAACCAAACACGTTCACCTCTTGTGTGTAGTTCTCGCATATACAATTCCACATGACTAGCCGACCATATATGCAAACCATGGGTAGCTCCACCAAATTTAGAATTTACATTTAATATTCTGAGGTCAGAATCACATACCTAAAATGCAAAGAAATATATAATTAAATTTCCTATGGTCACAAAATAGATTTATAACAGAGACACAACCTAGTACTAGAAAATTCTTCTTAATTAAGGAGTTGAATTTAGCTTAAAAATATGCTTATCTTTATTTTAATATCAATTATTGTATGGGATGGTAGGCCATGGTTATGGTTGAACTTTGAGTAAAAAGTTGTTGTATAAATATTGTTACATAACATAAGTACACAATGTAAATTTAGGATAAAGGCTATTTTTATCTAGTCATTAATTATATCATCTATTACATAAATAATTAAAGACTAGTTTAAGTATAATATAAAAAAGCTTAAAATATACATAATATAATTTATAGGAAAAAATCCATAAAGTTAAACACAATATAAGAAAATATAACTATATACAAATGGAGATGAGGGCCCTGAATCGAAGTGCCCGCCCCGCAGCGTACAAGGCTCAAGGCTATTTTTATTTTATACTTTTAAAATAAATTGGTGCTTACTTACCATCTAAACATTTAAAGAATGACATCCTTTTCTATTGAAAAATATGTGTTCCTCCTCATTGGGTTGGTGTATAGCAATGTGGGTACAGTCAATACACCCTATTACACCCGGTAAATTGTATTTACTCTGAAACCTGTAATAAAATATCTATTTTATATCTACTGAAATATAAAAAAAATCCACCTTAGCTAATTAGTCATAATAATCTTACTAGTGGAGTTTTTAAGAGTTTGTATTTATGTTTGCATTTGTTTAGCACCTTATTGAAATATTGGTAAGTAATGGTAGTACAATTAAACCTATCAATATTAACATACTTACATCTCTCTGATTTGAGATATTGCTTCCCACTGGTGGATGCAATTAATGATTCCACCATCCAATGATCATTCATTGCGTCCACTACCTCTGTGATGCAGCGACTAGTTGTCGGTTGCGCCAGATTAAGGCCTAAACCGAAATTTTTTTGGTACGACCCTGTAGCAAAGAAGCTACAATACCTAAAACACAATATGTAATACTGCTAATACACCATGATTTAAAACATTTTCTTACTTAATAGTTTATAAAATATAATTTTTTATTAGATAGTAACTACGTGAGAAATAATTGTTTAGTTATAAAAAGGTAGATAAGTACTCAGATGATGTATTTACTTACCTTAATTTCTAAAGAAATTTCGGAGGTGCCCTTTAATTAATTTTGCGGTATGCAGGTTCGCACAGAGGATCCTGAACAATGTTTTGTTCAGCCGGAATTGCTGAACAAAAAGATTATCGGGAATGTTCGCGATTGCCTCTAATTGTCTTGATAAACGCCTTCCTTTGCGCCTCTCCCATGTATTCTCATGTTGTGCGGCCCACAATAAGCTCAAAGCATGCATTAATAGGTAATTTTCAAATTTCCAAAACTCTTACGTAGAAAGTTTTAACATTTTTTAAAAAGTAGATATTATTTTAAAGGTAGGTAGGTACCTACCTATTTCATTTTGTAGCGAACCGCGAACGGAACATTTTTGCCTAGCCGAACTTAGAAAAAGTTAAATTAAGGCGAGGAATAACCGCTACTAGCGCCACTCTTTTTTAAAATAATTTTACATTATTACAAAGATCTTTTAAAAAAAAGTAATCAGTTAAAACTTTAAGTAAATAGTTAATCTAATTAAATGCCAATAAATTAGTTTAACTATTTACTTAAAGTTTTAATCGATTAAGTACTTTTTTTAATAAAATCTTTGTGTTATTGTAAAATTTATTTAAAAAAGAGTGGCGCTAGTTAGCGGTTATTCTTTATGATAATATTAATCTTTGGGTTATTCCTCGCCTCGATGAAATTATTATTTAAATATATTTTTTAATTTGGTTTGACCTAGAAGTAATAATTTAATTGTTAATTTAAAGTTCGGCTAGGCAAAAATGTCCCATTCGCTACAAAATTAAATAGGTATAAAATAATAGGTATCTACTCTTTAAAAACTGTTAAAACATTCTTATTAAGGTCAACACGCCTAATTAATAAAGTCTTGTACAAACGGATTCCTTTTATCTATATCTTTCTCGTAAAACGATATGCAACGAGGCAAAATCCATCCGAATGTACTGGAACAGCTCGGAGACTGCACTATGGCAGCATACTTAATTGTAAGTAAATAAGTTTAACTAGTAAGTTAGACTGATTATTATTATTATGTTATCTAGATATAACTATAAGAATTCCTTTTTAGTTTGGTTATATAATTTAAAGTATCTTATTCATTGCTATGTAAAAATTATGTGCTTGTCTGTCGAATTAGGTCACGGTTCTGTAATGATAGAATTTAAGTTTTGGAGAAATACTTAAATAAATAAAAAGAAATAAAAAATATTTGTACACAGGTTGGTGTAATGTCTGTTTGTAAGGTATGGAGTTAACAAAGTGACGTCACAATCGGTATCTTCATTATTATTATATTACCTCTAAATAATTTTATTATTATCATTATTTGTTTACCAGGGGGCTATAATGACGTCAATTGAAAAAAAACATTCAAAAGACTATTATTTATAAACTGCCCATACCTTATTTTGCCATCATCATAATATTGAATCGGAGAGGAGTAGGTATACAAACCTGTATGAAGTTATCATACTAAATAAAAGTCAAAATGGAGTTATAAGCTAGCTTTACCTTAAAAATAATAATTGATTGTATAAAATATTATGTTTAAATAACAATACATTCATGAGGGAACACAAGGCCGCGTACAGGTGTAGTGGGGCAGGCTGAAACAATGATAGATCATTATAAAATATGTTATAACCAATATAATATATTACTAAGTGACTGTTTCAGTTCTCAAGTACATTTTCCGGACGCTCTAAGGGGTATATTTCACCAGGACACCATGGTGGCGCAACCAGTCGCCGCTTCGATCAAAATGCTGTGTGGCGGTACAATCCTGCATCGCGCTATCAATGTTTTCTAGTCCGGCGCTATTTATACAACATCTGAAAACTAGTACAGTGGGCTTCGGCCTGACCGAGCATACCTCCTCGCTCGGTCGGAGATCTCCCTTTGGGGCTTCCACTCGTATTCCCACAGCTGTATAGATTCGGATCCGTGAGCCAGTCTAGCCCTTCAGGCGGTTGTTTAATAAATAAAGTTTATGTTCGACGGGTTTTCTCCGCGCCCTGACGCGGGGGTTTTGCTCTAAAAAAAACGTCTTTAGTGTCTTTTATTTTCCTCTCCCCAGCAATGGTAAGGTTTGGTCCGCGGGAAGAGGGGCGGTGTAGTGGGTGTGGAACCACACAAGCTCTCCGGTCTCAGGACCCCATACTTTGCCCGTTGTCCCGCCGCGCCGTTCAGGTCTAGCCTTCCATGGCTCTCTCCTTTAGCGCCACGGTTTTCCCCTGCGATAGGCGGGGGGTTTTTCCTAGAAAAACTATGAAGAGGATCGTATCATAGACTAAAAAAGATAGTAGTATTTTGCCATGATTTTCAAGGAAATAATAGTACGCAATGGAATTTCAATAAAACTACATAAATGAAGTAAAAAACGGCATGTAATTATAATTTTGCATCAGTAAATAAACATATTATGGCATTAGGATATTATTATATTATACTTTTTTTTAAATTAGTAGACATAATATGTTATTATTCTAAAATTAAAATCGTTTTGCAAACAATGCATTTAGCTTTATATTCATTAGGCCCTGGTTTGAGCACCTTTTTAAATATATCTAAAGCTTCCTAATGAGACCGATACTTTGGAGCCCTATGTTTCTGCCGTTCTAATTTTGGCAACTCATGTCTCTGTTGAAGTTTTTTCTTTGGTGTACTTTGCTTATTTTGGATGTGTTTGCCATGTCTCTAAAAAAAATTATGCTAAGAAACGAAAAGTAAGTACATAGAGTCAGACAAGCGAGTCGATAATTATTGGATGCGTACATAAAAAGTACAATTTATAAGACGTTTAGCTCTAAGTTAAACATCTAATATCTACAATAAATAACAAGAAGTAGAAACTTGTTATTATTTGTTGTAAATATGTTTACTGTAGATTTATTTTCTACGTACGATTTCATTAAAAAGGTCGTATATTTTGCGTACGATTTCGATAACGCGATCGTACATCGTATATGAGTAAAAAAAAGTCGTATAAATACGATTTAAATAGTATGGTTGGCAACACTGGCACAGGCCCCTGGCCGTGATTTCCCGCTCCCAGCCACTCTGGCTAGGAGTGTGGACTGCATAGGAACCAAACGGACACCTGGTGAGTAACTAACTATAGAGCTGTATATGTCGCAGTCATCTAATTGAATCAGCAGTTTAATTGAACGACTAGCGCGTTTATGAAATGACGACATTTGATTGAATTACTAAAGGACAACTCGTCAAGTTGTTTAATGTAACGTTCAACGTCTTGGTCCTCAAAAATCTTATGGAAGTACAGATAGTAATCTGTGCGAGCTGTTTGCCGCCATATTTGTTTTGGTGACTACTAGCGCCACTGCGAGATAAAAATGAACTAAATTTCAATAACCTGACTGATTTTACGTCCGCTCTGTTTAAAGGGCTTTGTTACAGTCCGCTAACTAGTTGGAGGTTGAGTGACGCTTGATCTATCAACGTTCGGCGTAGTCAATCAATTAAATGTCGTCATTCAATAAACGCGCAAGACATTTAATCAAATAGCTGATTCAATAAGATGACTGCGACATATACATTTTTTGGTAGCGGCGACTAGTTGCGCCGCCATGGTGTCCCGGTGAAACATAGCCGTAGCGGTGAAAGAAAACGTCTCGAGGATACCCGCACATGGTCGCCAGACGTATTGACCAGTCATTCCTCTGGACTAGGCCGATTATGTTGTGAGAATGCCGTATCATCGCTTTACCTTTACAGCCTTGTATCTATAAAACTACAACTTTTCAGTAGGGCCAAAAAACTTAATAAGATTTTATTAAGACATGGATTTTGTTTTAAATGAGGTTCAGTTATGTACATTGTACAGTATACATCCAAAATCCATGTCATACTAAAACCTAAAATTATTAAGATTTTTGACTCGCGACGGTATGTGATGGGCATGAGACATTTAAAACCTAGTCCTACTGTAGTGCCTACTACAGTATTTAAAGAATGGTTAGGTACTTCGCTCTGAGAATGTATAAATAATCCAATAAGGGGTGCAAAGGTCTACTTTTTAATAACCAATATAAACTACCTTTTTTATCCGTGGGTTGTCGGAGAAAGAATACCACCTCCCCATCAAACAAACCATCTTTTCCGTGGGTATCGTATTCGCCACCAAGGGAATATAGAGGCTATAATGTTGACGAGTGATAATACTTTTGGGCTGAGGAAGCACCAGCGCCGAATAGGTACTTCAAAAAAAATTATTTATGATGTTGGGGCAATTTTCATACAAACATGTAATCAAAAGTAAGTCTTTTAGCGCTGGTACTTTCACAGTATACTCTATATATAGGAGGCACATACACACCCTAAAGTTTTATCTCTCATTCATTGTTTCCATGGACATTTGACGCCTCCGTGGTCTAGTGGTTCAGAGCTTGGCTCTTGACCCGGAGGTCGCGGGTTCGAATCCCGCTGAGGGAACAAAAAGTTTTAAATGTTCCTGAGTCATGGATGTGTATTAAATTTGTGTATTAATATAATAAAAATCTTAAATATGTGTATAGTATAAAAGTATTAAATATATTTCCGTTGTCTGGTACCTGTAACACAAGTTCTTCGGATACTTAGCACGGGGCCAGATTGACGTGGTGTGAAGCGTCCATAGATATTATTATTATTATTATTATTATTATTATTATTATTATTACATTATTATCTGAAAACTGCGCTCGTCTACCTGCCTGCCAAGCATGGCGAGTGTTGGCAACTACCCCCTGAAATACTTTTGGCGAGTACAAACTTTCTTGGCACGCCTGTTGGCGAGCGCAGTTTTAAGATCTGGAATAATTTATATATACGATGTAAAAAGAACAAACGCTACAACTTTGAGATACGATTCTACTACCGTTCCTCATTTTGGAAATGTATTTTTTTGGCTTTTGGTCAAAAACTACAAATTACTTTTTACCATTTCTTTTTTTTTCGCAAGAAGAACGAAAAAGCGAAAAAAAAATTTTTTTGTAAAAGATTACATTTCTAGAATGAAAACAGGTAGTATAATCATATCCCAAACTTACAGTGATTGTTTTTACACCCGTTCTTAGATTTTGACGACCTGCGTAGCGCAGTGGTTGAGCGTGTTGGTGCTCGAACGAGAGGTCGTGCGTTCGAATCCCGCCAAGGGAACAAAAAGTTTTCTATGTTCCTGGGTAATGGATGTTTATAAATTCGTGTATAATATAATAAAAATGTATATGTGTATAGTATAAAATTACTAAATATATTTCCGTTGTCTGGTACCTGTAACACAAGTTCTACGGATACTCGGGGCCAGATTGACGAGGTGTGAAGCGTCTATAGATATCATTATTATTATATTCCCTCTGTCGCCTTTACGCCACCCACGGGTAAGATAGTTGATAGTTGATGCTATTCTTCCAGCTCGATATCGTCAGTTGGCTTTGTCGTGGTATTGTAAAAAAAGACATGTGGCACTCGGGGACGGCCGCGGTAAAGCTATTGCATACTTACTTATTGCATATCAACTTATCCGATACAACCAATGCCACCTAGAGGCGGGTTGTTGAACTAAAGAGACAAGCGTGATATGTATTTCAAAAAAGTAATTAAAAGTTCTGGTGTTCATCGATAGATGGCAATAAAAAGTATCCGGTCGGAGTGGGGGGGTGTTAGGTTATTTTCGTTACGGAAATTCTGCGCGATAGAAGCTATAATAGCTTAAAAAATATTATTACCTTTTTCGCATCTCTGTCCATAGAATCCGGTGCCTTCGCATTTGCAAAGGTACCCAGGGTCTTGTTGGGTCTGGATACAGATGCCACGGACACACGGCAGGCTGTTGCAGGTGTTGGAGCTCCTCTCTGGGAACAGTTGTAAAAATGTGTTTTTTCAAGTCAAAGATATCAAAAATTGTAAAGCAGTGAGTGAACTAATGACGATGATCAGGGATGAAATGGATATATAATATATACGAACAACAAAATACATATTATATGTACTAAAAACAAACGCGGGTCTTTTTGGTTTTGTAAGGTACCGCTCGTGCGCCATCTCGTATCGTAATTGCGTCTCTGGCAGCAATTTTAAAAATAATAATATAAATCTCGTGTCACAATGTTTGTCCTCAATGGACTCCTAAACCACTTAACCGATTATAATAAAATTCGCACACCATGTGCAGTTCGATCCAACTTGAGAGATAGGATAGTTTAAATCTCAAATTATAGTCGCAATTTTAATTTATTGCTAATTATTTGACTGTTATTATTTGACAGTCACAATTATCTGTTAACTCCAAATGATTCTAACAGATGTCGATACCTTTCGACTGGGTTGAGTAAGTAATCAATAGATGGCGCTGCTATGGTAAATTTACGAACGTGTCATTTATGCTAAATTTTAACAGTATAATTGCCACGTGTTGTTGACGCTATAAAATTAATTAAATTTATTTTGTAGTGAACGAATTACCGTATAATTCAATTATTATAAGTAATATCACATAGTTTTATAAAAGATAATTAATATATCAATGAGAAAATGGCACAAAGCTCCCCACACTTTTTGAATAATTGTACAAAAATTTTTATATTATTTTTATTTAACCTCCATTGAAAATTATTTTGCACTTATTATTTCAATGTGCTATGATAACATGTTTTTCAGTTCCTCTTTCTAATTATTATTTTCAGTCAAATGCCACTGAAAAAATCTAACCTCAACAACGCGAGCAGCAAAGGGTCACGACGCAAACGTGTGAAACGGCTTGACCGATTTTGATGAAAATTTTTGTGTTTATCCGGTATTTATGAGTTCCGCGCTGCGGGTTCCGCGTTGCGGGTTCCGCGTTGCGGGTTCCGCGTTGCGGGTTGTTTTTTTTAGTTGAATTTCATCATAAACTGTTTAAATGCTCAACGAAGTGGGTACGGGTAAGCTAGTAATAATATATAATAGTATCTATCGACGCTTCACACCACGCCAATCTGGCCCCGTGCTAAGCATCCGAAGAACTTGTGTTACAGATACCAGACAACGCAAATATATTTAATACTTTTATACTATACACATATTTAAGATTTTTATTAAGTATTATTATACGCAAATTTAATACACATCCATGACCCAGGAACATTTGAAAAACTTTTTGTTCCCTCGGCGGGATTCGAACCGGCGACCTCTCGCTTGAGCACCAACGCGCTCATCCACTGCGCTACGGAGGTCGTCAAAAATGTATTCACGCTCTTTTTGAAGTGAATACATCGTCATCCGGGTTTGACTAATCAGAAGGCCACAGCTATTATCACTTAAGAAGTTCGATCACAAAAATGCGACTCGTAAATTACTAAGTGACAAGTGAATTCGCATGGAAAATTCCATACATTTTAGTATTCGAATTTCGTAAACGACAATATTAGCTATGGTCTTTTGAGTAACGACCGGCTGATTATGTAAAAATAGCGATTATCAAAAATCGTGCGTCAAATGCTAACCGCTTGCTGTTGTGTTTGAATGCACATTTGCTAGGACACTGGCCCAAAAAAATATTTAGAGGCACAATAATAACAAACGGTCACAGTCAACAAGGTCGTGTTGTTGTAAAACATTATTAAAACGTAATAAAAAGTGGAAAAGTGTAAATAAGTTGTGTGTTATTATTGTGAACATGAATTTCCATCAAGAACCAACAGTACATTCAATCAGTTATATTTACAGGCAATATTAGGAACTATGAATTAAGTTACGTCAAACAAACATTGACGCCAAAAATTATGAATTTTAAAACTTTAAACTGCTCCTGTTTAATTTGGTTTTTGGTGCTTACACCCTGTTACTTTTTTAACATCGATAAAGTTCTAGATCCTGATTACCAGATATACGTAAATAAGCCGGTTTTTGTCGTGAATCCGTCTAACTAATCTAATCTAATTGCAAAGAAAATTGTAAGCACCTCTCATGTGGTTCAGGCAAGCACGTCTGGTCCTGAAGATGTATTCGGAAGAACACCCGTAGCCGCACGAGCAGGCGTTGCCGTTTATCCTGCAGCCCGCGGTCATCTCTTGAGGCGAACAGTCGGGAGTCACCACATCTGGAATTGACATGTTACTTGTATCCGAAGTAATTTAGTTACGACTTGTTATATTTAATACTTATACATATCTGAGTTTTTATTATTTTAAGAGGAAACACAACGCCTGTTTACAGAAAAAAGGGTTTGCGTGACCCCGGTTACTCTCTGGATAGTGCCGGTAGTGTAACGATTTTGCTCCTGAATATAAATATTGTATATTATTTATACGTTCCCATTTTAATATATTTTTTTTATAATTTTGAGAAGATATGGACGTATAAAAAAGTCTTTAAAAAATGACCCGATATTTCGCTTTGTTTAAACTACTTTAAACATCCAGGAAACAAATTTGACTGCATAATGAAAAAAAATCTCAATCGGTTAAGTTTTTGAGATGGAAACAGGGGTCCCCCAAACGTGTGGGTGTGTTAGCCGTTGATTAGCACTCGAAAGGGCGCAGGTTCAATTCCTAGGTTGTGACATTTTTTAGACTCTCGTTGGCAGGTACATGCCATAACCTGAAGTACATTATTGACGCTCTAACGGTGAATGAAAACGTCGTGAGGAAATCCGCACGTTGTTGCCCAGACGTATTCCTCTGGACTAGACCGACTATGTTGTGAGAATGCTGTATGTGCTGGTCAACCATGGGACATTTAAAACCGTCTGTCCCAGTGGTTATTTCGCTTGAAGAACAGTGTATAAATTATCCAATAACAGATACAAAGGCCTACTTCGTTATACCTTATTACCTCTTGATATTATGAAGCGGAAATATTAATTGTATGCTTGTTTGTATTGGTGGCAATTGCACCAATTTTCATGAACTCTGGTACGAATAAGAGTCACGGGACTCGGGCATAGCCTAGTTGGTGGGAAAGTGTATCAGTGATATTTTTTTTGCACACGTACAAGTACGGGTTATACCTAGTAACTTATTATAGCTTAGCTGGTAAAGCAGCAAGAATGTAATATCTACTATATTATTATAATAATCGCTCCCCTCACCGATTTCGGTGTCGGTAGCCAATTTCATTGAAACCAGGCCAGCTACGGAGGAGTTATTTTATAGTGTGTGCGCAATACACAAATACATTCTCTCTTCCTTTTACTCTCATAACCCAGTGGGACGGTAAACCGACACGACTGGCGAGAGAACAGGCGCAGGATCGACTTTCTACATGCCCATCCGACGCATGGATCATCTTTCTTGTCAGACAATCAGGTGATCAGCCTGCATGTCCAAACCAAGCTTGAAAACAACATTTTTTGTTGTTCCAACGCCGGCCCTACCTATGCAGTCCTCGCACGCCGGGCCCGAGTGGCCCAGGGCGGGGGAATCACGACCAGGGGCTAATGAGCCCCTCTACGTGAGTCCAACGCCGGAAACGAACACACGACCTCCGGGTCGAGAGCGAAGCTCTGAACCACTAGACCACAGAGGCTTCTTCTTGTTTATATGCTGCAATACCAGGATATAAACAGGAAGAAGTAAAGGAGTATATTGTTCTACTATAACAATTTAATAAAAAGCATAGTCTAAAAAGGGCTTGAGTTATGTATTGAGTATGGTATTGAGTAAAGTTCAGAATTGAACGCTTCGTGTGATAAATTGTTACGTGACAAGTTAACAAGGTACAAACGAGTTATTCGACTTTTGGGTCCGATCATATTAAATCGAATATTGACAATATGGTTTTCGATTTCGATTACAGATCGATAGATTTAATTATTTGCTTATTTCTGGTTACTAAGAGCTCATGAAAAACTCTACATTCGATGTACGAATTACCACATACCATGGAAGTAATAAGTACTACTAGTACTTATTACTTCCATGGTATGTGTAACTAGTACTGTACTAGTTACAACGTTGTACCTAGTACTTATTACTTCTATGCCACATACAGACCTTGAGTGGAGATGTCAAACTTGTATATCATCTTCTTTTCCGTCACGGGTTAATATTTTACACGAAAATAGCTACACTCCGTTGGATGTTTACTAAGAACTTAAGAATATTAAAAAAAAAACTATTCACATGGAAATATTATTCTAACGACGAAAAAAGAAATCATTCTAAAAGGAAAATAAAATGAACTGCCAGACATCAAAAAGCTCATAGCATTGTTTCGATTTCGCTTTGTCCCGTAAAACGGTCACATAAACCAATCAGAATTTTCACGTAATACAGTAATAATTTTATATATTATTTATTTTGAGGGATTTCGTTATTTTTTAAATATATTTTAATAAACATTCGTCAATGTACTTTTGCTGATATACATTTTTCTTTTTGACTACATATTTAATACTTATGATAATTTTCATACTTTTGATACTTCTGATATATCTGAAGCTTAGGATAATTTTTATACTACTGATACTTGGTAAGTATCATCGAACAAGAACATTTTAAGAAGGTTGTCCATGTTTTCATAAAACAAAATATAAAAAAAAAACAATCTCCATCACTACCTGTACTTTATACGTTCATTAGACAAATAAACACGTTTCGTTTCAATTTTAAAAGTGAACAACTTTATTAATGTCCCATAATACTTTAATTTCTTTTCTTCTTCTAGGTTTTTACGTTTTAAAAAAGAAAAAAATTAAAGTATGTAACATAAGCATAAGCACAAGCTCGATATACCTATGATCAGGCTTAGCAAAGTAAGTAAATCTTTTAAAGGGCAATGTATACGCCTATACAATAAAATCCCGAAAAATGAAATTGGCGTTTTGTATGGGAGGAACATAAAGGCGATTTTTCATATTAAAATATATTTTATTAATCAAAGTATCTACCATTGCTATCTATACACTTTTGCCATCTTATAGGTAGTTCAATGATTGATTTACTAAAAAAACCATTCGGACGCGAATCAATGAAATCTTTGAAAGCGGTTTGGACTGCCTCATCGGAATTGAATTTTTTTCCTTGCAAGAAGTTATCCAAATTACGAAAAAAAACGTAATATTATGTTGAAGCAAGGTCCGGAGAGTACGGTGGATGTCTTACACATTTCAATTTAATCTCCTCTAATTTGGTAGCCGTCTGTTGGGCCGTGTGTGGTCTAGCGTTGTCTTGAAGCAGCAGTGGCGTAGAGCGATTGACAAGTCTCGGTTGTTTAACGGCGAGCTTTTCCATCATGGTTTGCAGTTGCTGACAATATACATCAGCCGTAATCGTCTGACCAGATTAAAGAAAGCTATAGTGTACGACACCGGCACTAGTCCAACGCTTACAAGTAACTTTTTTTGTGTCAATTTTCGCTTGGGGCAAGACTTTGCTGGTTCACCAGGGTTCAGCCATTGCGATGAGCGTTTACGATTATCGTACAGGATCCACTTTTCATCACATGTAATGATCCGATTTCAAATTCCTTCATTGTTGTGCCGGTTGAACAATGTAACGCAGCAGTCGACGCGCGTTTGTCGGTTTGCTTAACTCAATTCATGAGGTACCCACCTTTCAAGCTTTTTCACCTTTCCAATTTGCTTCAAGTGGATTAAAACGGTTTTGTCACTAACACCGCAGCCTGTTGCTAACTCTGATGTGGTTTGCAATAGATCTGCTTCCACATAGCCTTCAATTCATGATTATCATCCTTGGTCTCCGGCCGTCCACGGGGCTTGTTCTGCAGGTCGAAATTTCGAGAACGAAAGCGTTGAAACCAAAAACGCACCGTGTTTTCTTTTGCGACACAACCCCCATACACATCATTAATCCTTCGAGCCGTTTCTGCAGCACTGGTGCCACGGTGGAACTCGTACTCGTAAATAATGCGATATTTTAAGTTTTCCATTTTGTGAAATGAGGTCACTCATTTCACAAAATGCAGAAAAAAAGCAAAAGAGAAAAAAACAAATGAATTACGGTTTTCAAAACACAAATGCATGAGTAAATAGCTGTTTAAATTTGAATTTCGAATTCCTAACCAAAAGAGGATATAGGTATTTAAGATCAAAGTGGCCAGTACGACAAAACACCAATTTCATATGTAAGGACCTAATATTAGTTAGATAATTAATTAATATTAATTAGCCGGATGTTTACACCGTGTTGGCTAGTGAACCAACGGCTGTAAACATTGCGCTACTTACAGTCCCTAATCTGAGGGTAGGATGTGAATCACACAGTTGTGTAAACCACAACTACCCTTAGTGGCTGTCATTTATATATAACTCAAGATACTATGAACATATCTATACTTAAATTATAAAGCGGAAGAGTTTGTTTGTTTGTTTAACCGCGTTAATCTCTGGAACTACTGGTCCGACTTGAAAAACCACACAATTTGTAGGACAATATGTCTGTTAAATTACATTAATATTAATTAAGTAGTAAAAAGAAAATCAGCTGGTTACTAATACATTATAATGTATGATGGCCTCGTTATCCATACATGTTGGAGATGGGGAAAGTCTTTGATCAAACCATGGATTTTGTCGGACAAATATTTTTTCGGATCATTTAGATGACAATCTTGAGATTTAACCAAAAAATATTCGGTTACTAATAAATATTTTGGAATCGCCATATCGACATACTCTATCCTTGATATCTCTGTTAGCTACCACAAACAAGAGTTCCGTCCAAGAAATTCTTGGGCGACTCATCAAAATGAAGCTACTCACCGAAAATTAGCTTGATACTAATCAAGTGAAAACCATGTATGGGGGAACCCTGAATATATCGGAAACTACAAATAATATGACTATAACACGATGACCGTTAAAACTTTAACTACTTGCGCCAGTGTGGTTTTAATTAATAACCCATAGGTAGGTTAGGTTAGCCACAACCCACACGTTACAACATATCTAACACGGTAACCCAAAGTTATTCGGCACAAGATGGCCTGAGTAAAATGCTAATAGCACCTATATGTGACACTGTAAATTAAATAAAAATTGCTACCATGTAAAAGAAACACTCTACTGTCGTTTTAAAATGGCGTTTTATATCAAAGCAGACGTTAGAGAATTTTAATTAAATGCGCTTCGTAGAGCTATCAGCTTCCTACGAGTTTCAGGAACCTTATGAAATAAATATAAAATGCTCAATTAAAAACAGCAGTTTCCCGGTATACGTAGGTTAAATAATATATAATTAAAAAGTACCCAAATACGAAAATTTGCCGTTGGCACATGTGTGCCTACATATATATTATATACTAGCTGGTACCCGCGACTTCGTCTGCGTACTTTTAATTTGAATATTATTTAAAAGAAAGGTATAGATAACTTTTAACCTAAACACTCTGGCTATGACATCGCCAACGACATGATTTATTCGTCGACACGATAGGCAATCGTTGGCGCTTTGAACTGGCATCAATTCGTCAACTATTTCAGACCAAGATGGATTGCAGGTGAAGGTTACGAATAAATCAGGTCGACCATACGTACGCACAATATAGGCAAATGCGTCTTGAGTATACTCGTGTAAGTTCGGGGACTGTTCACAATCACCATTTCACCTATATTATTAGGGTTCACGTTGGCATCTTGGAGATGAATATAATTTTCGGCTCTTAGTTTTGTTTGATTAAAAGATATGTATCGCAATCAATTCGGCTTTTTTTAGTATTGAAATATTTCAATACTAAAAAAAGCCGAATCGGTTCAGCAGTTCTCGAGTTTAAACGAGACTAACGAACAGCAATTCATTTTTATGTACAAAAAGAAAAGAGAGTAAGATGCATAATTATAATTTGTATCTACCCTTATAATTTAGTTGTAATAAACGAAGTAACGAAATACTTACATAGAGTACTTCGTTACTTCGTTTCTCGTGCGCGTTTTTTTTTTCTCGAATATAGAACAGCGACGCCATACTTCGACAATGTGCGCGGGCAATAATTATATTTCTATTTTACACCTTATTCTTTACTAGCTGACCCGTGCCCACTTCGTTGAGCATGGAAACCGTCTAAACCTTCCCGGGACTTCCACGAATATTTCAAGACCAAAAATAGCCGAATTAGTTCAGCTGATCTCGAGTTTTAGCAAGACTAATGAACAGCAATTGATTTTTATATAGCCTATGTTACTCAGTGATAATGAAGCTTTCTAATGAAAAAAGAATTTTTAAAATCGGTCCAGTACTTTTTGAGTTTATTCGTTAGGTACATACAAAAATACAAATCTTTCCTCTTTATAATATTAGTGTAGATTACATTCTTCAGCAAGTCGTATCGAAGCTGCTACTTTCTGATAATTTGTATAGGCGCCAGTACTTATTCTCAATTAATATGTTCTTAGCACTCAAATAACACACACATCATTGTTGCTGAAATTTACTGTTCGTTTTATCTTCTCATCCATATTTATTGTAAGAAAACAACAAAATATAGCTCACTATAAATTATAATAAATTTGTCTTTTGTCAACACTCAGAAATGCGTCAGAGACTGTTATAAGTTGATAGTCTAGGAGTCAGTGACAGATTTTCACGACCAAGTACCTCCCAATCGAAACTTTTTTCTTGTTCAAGTAGTCAGCTGACGTATGATCCACCGTGGTATGGTCAACTGACTAAGTTTTTCTTTTAAAAACTTAGATAAACTATACTATGATAAATTTTCTAATAATACTAAAAAAAAATTCTCCACGCGTGTGTGGCTGCCACTGCCTCCCCCACCCACGGAGACGCAGCTGACGGTCGCGAGTATTGATAGTATTTACTTATGCATATGACGAAGTTTCGCCCGAGAAGACATAATCGACCGAAAATGTACCTGGCTCCAGGACTATAAACGGCCGATTACGAAATCAAATTATTTCTGTCGTTGCACTCCATCCTTGGGTAGTAATTTATTTATTCATACATCATGCACATTTTGTACGTAGGTGGAGTTGCATTATGTAAGTAGGACTTTTGTATTGCAATTTGAAGTATAAAATCTAAATACTTTTTACATATATAGGTACACTAGCTGTGCCCGCGACTTCGTACGCGTGGAAAAGTGATTTAGGGCAGTATTTTTTAAAAATATTTTATGTTTGGGTAGGTATTTAAAAAACTAATTTATAGTAAATGCTTCTTTATACACGGTATTAGTCGTGCATAGGCAAAATAAGTAGGCCGATGAAGTTTACCGTCAAATAATGACTCGGACGTGCCATATTAAGACATAGGATTGACCCCAATTTAGGTGTAACTATATCTTGAATAGTCAGACATAACTGTTCAGCATCAAAAAGTGCACAGAACTCCCGCATGACTGCAAACAAATTATTAATAGCATTTTTAACCAAGCTGTGTATTCGATAACTCGGGTTTCACGTGATTTTAAAGTCATTCATTGGTTGAAAATTATCACGTACCTAATTCATGCGTAATGTTTTGTGTGCGTAATTGTAATTTCTGAATGAAAATTAATAGTTTCAAAAAATATAATATGCGTGGGGCCCCTACCTAAGTACCTACCATGCCGGCTCGGACGCGAGACACGTCACAACTCACACGATGCCCGGCGAATCACGCGCAATCGAATCACGGCGAAACGATTTTAATTTTGATTTATCTCCTAAAATATTCATTACATTTGCATTCTTTAAAGGGCAAATATTATAGTCTTCATGAAATGCTTAATCTAACTAACGTATTTAAAACAGGGACCGATTAATCCGCTATACGGCTGTAGCGGTATCAATACAAACCGTTTTATTTTAAATACCCATATTAAGGGTTTTTAACTATGCGCTTGTCTTAAACGGTATTAAACCGTTTAATACAGCCGCGCCAATAACCGAAAGAGACAAAAAATTTGTGGTACACGCCGTGGCTGGGATCAAATCTATGAAAAGCGGTTTTTTTCATCACTGACTTGAGGTTTCAATAGCCTTGCTGTGCATTGTGCAACATTGATTTGGTCACTTTAAACTAATGTTTAAAGTGACCAAATCAATGTTGCACAATGCACAGCACTTATATTTTATACTAATATTATACTTATATTTTAACATACTTATATTTTATAGTAATTTGAATTACCTAAATTACAATTCCGTATAATTAGAAAAAAAAATAAGATGGGAATTAACTTTTCGCTCTTTACCAAATCAATATCAAGGAAAGACTAAGAATGGAAAAAAAACAATAATAAACAAAAATGGACGAGAACTTGCATTAAATAACATCATCTTATAACTTATGTCATACGCAATTATGATCATTTTTGGTATGCATCACGATTGCTTCGTCACGGTAGAAATATGATGAAAATGTTCGCCCAAAATTTAGGCGAAATTTGACAAAATCGATGGGTCCAAACCAAAAATTTGTCGAAGTAGAAACAAAGAAATTATAAGGGTTTTAAGTTGGCCGTGCCAACGTAACGTCCACGATGGCGCGGCCATGGAAATCTCAGGAACTACGTGGGTTAGAGATCTAATTCTTTTTCTAGTATGAAGATTGAATTTGGCGAAAATTGTCGAAAAAGAAATTATAAACTAGAAATCAATATTTTAAGAGATATTTACCTCAGAAGCCGTGGCGGTGCAGACGTGCACTTCGTGTTTCTTTAATGTTGATTATTTCTTTATATCATAATACTTAGTACAAAAATATGATACAGGAAGTAAGGGCTTAATTTGTCGAAACTAATGAAAGCAATAAATACAACGAAATGTTATTTAAACAGACAAATCGGACCGAAACAAAAAATAGCATGGCCGCGCTGATATCTCATTATCTGTAATTGCTAGGATTTCGGTTTTTATATCCATTTATTCGACACATTAACCTGATTAGAATGGCATATCGTTTTACCCTCAGAATGGTTTTCAACGCGTGTAATCTCCAAAAATGTGCTCTCTCGTACAATGTTTGAGTAGGGTAACCATAATCTCGATTTTATTTGGGAATACCTTTTACTCTACTAGACGAAAATGTATCTATTTCCTTAATAATGCCAACAAACGGAACAATTATTATTAATCATTATTTCACACTTAAACGTAAGTATGTAGTACCTATGCCCGTAAGCGATCAGTTGTAGATAGGATAATAATATTATGTTAGGTAAGTATACTGTACCTAGGAAGGTTACTTAATATTATGCATTTCTTGCCCTTGATCCGTTTTTGCGAAAACGGGTTATAATTCTTTTATACACTCATCTATATTTTTTGTCTCTATATCTGTCTGTATGTGCAACATCAAAAACCACGGAAGGGATTTTAACCAAACTTATTACGATTGAAGACCATATTCCTGGGCAGGTTATAGGATATATAACATAACGATACGATACATAGGAGCCGAGCAGTGACGATAACTTTGAAGCAAGTCGATGAATTTCGCGCGCGACTGCGGACGAACGGTTCGGGCGGGGCGCGCGGGGGGATCGCTTACACAGTGACGCGAAGCTATAGAACGTGGCACTAAAGTAGATTAGAACATTAAATAAGTAACTAACATGATTTTATTAAAAAGACAAGTGTTTCCACAGTGCCAATAATATAAAAACTGTATTTTTGAACTTGCTTCACAAACTGAAATAAATTATCATTTATTGTATAAAATCAACTTTTGGTATTATTAAAAGAAAGCCTTTCGGGATAAACATAAAGAAACGGACAATTTAGCGGTTTTGAGAAGCTATCTTGTCACTCCTAGATAAATCTTGTCACTCCTAGACTTCGCTGCACGTATCATTTGTATGCTGACGATTTTCAGATTTATAGCCAAGCAAGAGTGGAGAATTTGTTCGTGGCGATCGATGAAGTGAATAGAGATCTCAATACAATTAGGGACTGGTGTAATAATTATGGGTTGTCAGTTAACCCAAGTAAATGCCAGGCGATATTGTTGGGTAGTGCCCGATTATTGCCTAAGGTTGACGTAAGCACTCTATCACCTGTAATTTTCGATGGGTCTATTATTAACTTCAGCTCCTGTGTTAGGGATCTCGGTTTGCACATTGACTCCACTCTTGACTGGCAAACACAATCAGCTTACGTGAGCCAGAGAGTAACCAATACATTGCGGTCTCTTTATAGACTTAAAAATTTTCTACCCTCAAGTATTAAAGCCATGTTGGTGCAGACCCTTATACTGCCTACCATCGACTACGGTGACGTGTGCTATTTTGATCTCAATGCGGACAAACTAAATAAATATGACCGACTCCTAAACAACTGTATCAGATTTATTTACAATCTTCGCAAATATGACCATGTTTCCTCCTTCCGTTCCAAGCTGCAGTGGCTTCCAATACGCCAACGTCGCTCACTTCGCGCCCTATGTACGCTGTACTCTTTCCTTCACTCTCCAAATTCCCCTGCTTATTTGACATCTCACTTTAAATTCCTCTGCAATAATCATGACAAAACCCTCCGTTCATCAAGCAATGCCCTTCTCCTATGTCCTTCTCATACCTCTAGTCTTGTCCATTCATCCTTCCACATACAGGCTATTCATCTCTGGAATGCTCTCCCTCTGGAAATCAGATTGGCTTCAACTAGAGAAACTTTTAAGCGGAGGGTCCGTCAATGGTATCTAAGTTTTTTGGCAGAAATCTAATAATAAATGATTTTATCATCTTTATCAATTATATATTTATTTAGTAGGTATATATGTATATAATGTATTTGTATAATATTATAGTATAGTATGTAGCCTTATATATATTTTTTATTATTGGTATGTATATTTATAATATTATAGTATATTTAGTATATTTTAAAATACTATGTAATATTATGAAATATTAGCATCATATTGTGTTGAATTTGATTCTATACCATTAATTATTATTTAACATTATTTCCTTTATCGTTTTGCAGCACCTTTTCGCTTATTCTGTCTCTGCACCACCATATGGTTGACTGGTAGAGAATGCCTTTTGGCATTAAGTCCGCCATTGTACAATGTGCAAAAAGAGTAAATAAATAAATAAATAAATATAACGGGTGTAAAAAGAGCAGTCACTATAACTTTGGGATATGATTATACTATCTTATCTCTTTTTTTTTTTTTTTAACAATTTATTGTACACAAGAAACACTTAACAATAGTACAAATTACAGAGAAAGACGACAAAAAGATACTGCTTATTTCTGAAAGAAATTTCTTCCAGCAGCCCTACGGAAGAGATATGGGATACAAGATATCAAATAGAGCGTGCACAATAACATACAAATACATTACATCTAAATTATATTAAAATCAGAATAGATACATGTACAAAAATAAATACAATAATGAATATTAATTATAATACATATATAATTAATACAATAAAATAAATAAATATATAAATAACTACTAAATACATAAATAAATACGTATAAAATAAAAATATAATATATATAATACCGTTTAGTTATGATATGGATTGGGATTCAAAATAGTACTTCTTCAAACGTCTTTTAAATATGGCAATGGTGGGACTATCACGGACGGTGTGAGGAAGCGAGTTCCACAATCTGACCGCATGAACGGTGAAGGAGTAGGAGTAGAAATTAGAGCGATGTGATGGGAGGTAAAGGTTTGTTCTGAATTTGGACCTACAAGGGATATCAATGGGCCGGGAAAAGTTAAATCGATCACGAAGATGGGAAGGAGAGAGAGGGTTATACAGGATATTGTAAAGTAAACAGAGGATATGGGAGTTGCGACGGAGACGGATAGGAAGCCACTTGAGTTTTATCCGAAAGGCTGATATGTGATCAAACTTTTTTAAACCAAAAATGAAACGGATACAGAGATTCTGCAAGCGTTCCAGTTTAGTTAGCAGCTCTTCGGTAACGTCTAAGTAGCAGGAGTCGGCATAGTCGAGGATAGGAAAAATGAGAGTTTTGACGAGGAAAATTTTGGTTTGCAAAGGCAAAAAGTTTTGAAGGCGCCTCAGCATGTGCAACGAGTGGTGTACCTTTCTGCTGACTTCACTAACCTGCGGATTCCAGCAGAGATTGCTGTCCAAAGTTAACCCTAAATTCTTAGCTGTGTCTCTGAATTCGATAATAGTACCATCATATTTGACCACAGGCACATTGTGTAAACGTTGCGTTATATACTTACTAGTATATCCTATGATAATAGGCAGTAGCCTATTATCATAGCCTGCGATTTTTTGGGATTTACCAACAGACCAAAAGATTTAGCCCAATTTGATATGCTCTGCAGATCATAGTTAATACCAGCAACTGTATTAGAAATATCATCAATATTAGAATGACGATAGAATTGCAGGTCGTCTGCGTAAAGATGGAAATTTGAGTTGATTAATAAGGAAATAATATTAATAAATATAGAAAACCGGAGGGGAGAGAGTACGCCACCCTGGGGAACACCCGCTCATTCTAGAAATGTATTTTTTTTTCATATTTTTTTTACAAAAATTAAAAAATAAATTATTTTTGCCTTTATTATTATTTTTTTTATTATTACAAAAAAAAAAGAAATGGTAAAAAGAAAAAATAAACATTTTTTTTAGTTTCTGACAAAAAAAAAACATTTCCGAAATGAGGAAAGGTAGTATAATCGTATCTCAAAGTTATAATGACTGCTCTTTTTACACACTATATATATAAATATGTCATTCGATAAAAACGATAGTCTCTCAATGAAATGGCGATTTGAATTAGATGAATGCCATCTACCATCACGGTATTAATCCTTATCATTTAAAATACGTTATTCTGCTTAAGCATTTCTGAAGACTACATATTTTGCCCTTTAGACCATGCAAATATAATGAATACTTTAGGATATAGCAAAATTAAAATCGTTTCTCCGTGATTCGACCGGGCGCTGCGTGACGTGTCTTACGTCCGAGCCGGGCTGGAGTACTGTTACGTCTATTGGGGTTAATCCTATGTCTTAATATGGCATATCTGAGCCATTATTTGAAACTATTATTATTACTTCATCGGCCTCCGTGTGACCATGTATAAAGAAGCATAATACCCAAACGATAGTCTTCATAAACTAAAAATATATTTAAAAATACTAAAGTGCCCTAAATCACTTTTACACGCGTACGAAGTCGCGGTCACAGCTAGTACTTTTATAAACATCATGGATACAGAAATAAAATCTAGGTCTAACAAGGCTCAAACAAGAAAGTTAATATTAGGCAGATGACTAAAAATGCATAAGTACAAGGTCGGACTCGCTAATAAAATCTATGCGTCACTTCATACCGAAATACGGTAACAAAGTGCCTTCTTGAAAAAGCATATTATTCGTCTGCCGTTGGAATAATATTAATTCCAATAGCGAGTCTTAACCACGGCCATGGGTCTCTATGAAAACCGGCGTTACGCCGGCTTGCTTTGCTGCAGGGAATGAGGATACTTGTCGTAGATAAGTATGTACTTAATTTCAAGGGCAAGAAACCCATAATATTAAGTAGCCTGCCTAGGTACAGTATACTTACCTAACATAATATTATTATCATATCTACAACTGACCACTTACGGGCATAGGTACTAACTACATACTTACGTTTATGTGTGAAATATTTAATAGTAATAATCCCATTTGTTGGCATTATTTAAGAAATAGACACATTTTCGTCTAGTAGAGTAAAAAGTATTCTCAAATAAAATCGAAATTATGGTTACCCTACTCAAACATTGTACGAGAGAGCACATTTTTGGACATTACACGCGTTAAAAACTATTCTGAGGGTAAAACGATATGCCATTCTAATCAGGTTAATGTGCCGAATAAATGGATATAAAAACTGAAATCCCAGCAATTACATATAATGAGATATCAGCGTACAAAGAAGCGTTACGTTGGCGCGGCCATGTTATTTTTTGTTTCGGTCCGATTTGTCTGTTTAAATAACATTTCGTTGTATTTATTGCTTTCATTAGTTTCGACAAATTAAGCCCTTACTTCCTGTATCAGTTTTTTGTACTAAGTCTTATGATATAAAGAAATAATCAACATCAAAGAAACACGAAGTGCACGTCTGCGCCACCACGTCTTCTGAGGTAAATATCTCTTAAAATATCGATTTCTACTTTATAATTTCTTTTTCGACAATTTTCGCCAAATTCAATCTTCATACTAGAAAAAGAATTAGATCTCTAACCCACGTAGTTCCTGAGATTTCCATGGCCGCGCCATCGTGGACGTTACGTTGGCGCGGCCAACTTAAAACCCTTATAACTTCTTTGTTTCTACTTCGACAAATTTTTGGTTTGGACCCATCGATTTTGTCAAATTTCGCCAAAATTTTGGGCGAACATTTTCATCATATTTCTACCGTGGCGGAGCAGTTGTAACGCACACTCATTTTTGCGTAAAATGGTGCGCCAGTCTAGTTGTGACATGATGGAACAAATTCAGCCAATAGCGTTCCGCGGTACTTACTTATCACGCATCCTTTTTTAACACAGAAAAACGAACGAAAATGAACCTTATTCATAAACGGTTTATTTATACCGTTGATTCAGCCGTATATACGGCTGAAGCGCATGTTAGGGTTTTTCAGAGAATCGTATAAATTAAACAGTTTAAAACACCAAAATGGGTAACCTTTTCGGTCCCTGATTTAAAATGATAAGAATTTAATACCGTGATGTTATAAATATTTTTTCCAAAAACCGCTTTATTGCCCATTTTTTGATCCTGTTAGTTATTAGGTAAATTTTAAGAGATAGA
This sequence comes from Celastrina argiolus, assembly GCA_905187575.2. Taxonomy (NCBI): domain Eukaryota; kingdom Metazoa; phylum Arthropoda; class Insecta; order Lepidoptera; family Lycaenidae; genus Celastrina; species Celastrina argiolus. The sequence continues at coordinate 20,752,128 of LR994583.1, forward strand.
CATAATATACTGTCACGGACTTTTTTTTTATTATTAAAAAGGAATAATTCATTCATACATATTTTTTGAGTAACTTAAACCTTTTTTGCAGCGCACGCAACGAAAGTCCTCAAATTTGAAAAATTTTCTCCGTTTTTGAAACATTTCTTACCGACGCTTCGCTCCTATTGGTCGCAGCGTAATGTTATATAGCCTTCCTCTATAAATGGACTATCCAACAAGATAATAATTTTACAACTCGGACCAGTGGTTCCTGAGATCAGCGCGTTTAAACAAACAAATAAACAAACTCTTCCGCTTTATAATATTATATATTATATAGTATAGATAATCAGATCAGTAGATTAGGCACTGTAGTAGAACTCTCAGCTATGACGTCCACCACATAGGTCTCCCCAAAGTATTTTATGAGGGGTAGTTGCCTAATAATACTCGTCACGCTTGACAGGTGGGCTTGCGAGCGCAGTCTTATAATTTATATATTTAAGGACTGATTTTTCAATCGTCAGATAACTTTTATCTAAGGAATAAATATGTGACTGGCAGATTTTGTATGGAACTAATGTCAAAGTCACATGTTTATTCAACAGATAAAAGTTATCTGACGATTGAAAAATCGGCCCTAAGTCTTATATTTATAAGTTTTTATTTCATCTGACAAAAGATGGACCGCTCGACTCTTCTTTTCCGGTCATTCTCGCTGAGCTATAGTTCCCAAAAGGGCGGTAGGCATCATGTAGACCCGACGTACAGAGTTCAGACATGGGCCGTGTTCAGAGGCTTATTTTTTACAAATTTGCTTGTAAAGCACCAATTAAAAACCTTTATTTTCCCGACAATTTAGTTAAATTAAAATAGACAGGTAATAGAAAAAAAGGTTTTAGATTGGTGCTTTACAAGCGCATGCGTCAAAAACAAGCTACTGAACACGGCCAGTGTATTTTAATCATCATCATCATCATAATCATTTTAGTAATGACGACCACTACATACTCCCCTAAAGTATTTCGTGAGGGCCAGTACTCGCCACGCTTCGCAGACGGCGAGCAGAAAGTTATAATAGAAGTGTCCACGGATACGAGCTGCACATTACCAGATAATATATTCCATCTGTCTCCTTTTAAAACACCCTCGGGGAAGATGATTACAGTAGGCCAGTAGGACTGACATAATAATAATAGCTCCCCTCACCGATTTCGGTGAAGGTAGCCGATTTCATTGAAACCAAGCCAGCTACGCAGAAGTTATTTTTATAGTGCCCAAGTGTGTGCGCAATACACAAAGACACTCTCTTTTCCTTTTACTCTCCTAAGCCAATGGTAAACCGACACGACTGGCGAGAGAACAGGCAAAGGACCGACTTTTTACATGCCTATCCGACGCATGGATCATCTGTCTTATCAAACAATCAGGTGATCAGCCTGCATTGTCCTAACCAAACTTGAGAACAACATTATTTGTTGTTCCAACGCGGGAATCGGAACCAGGACCTCCGGGTCGAGAGCGAAGCTCTGAACCACTAGACCACGGAGGCGATAGACATAATGTAAAACATACAAATATTACCAAAATCATTACATTTCTTTCTGGTTTCGCCGGAGTTGGGTAAAAAATATACAAGTATTTTCTTTTGCATGCCAGTATTATAACGCACTTACTAATAGTATTAGGAATGTAGCTAACAAATGTATTTATTTCGCAACAATTGCAAGTACTTTTAAAATAAACTTGCTCTTTAAAATTATATAAAGTACTTTAAATAATTTAAAGCACGTTTCGAACGCTCTAGATGAATATAATTTTCAGAACACTAAAAATATAACAATTGTAACAATTTCAACTCGCTCAGCGTTGGAACAATATGGTGAGACTGGTCGCAGGCACAAAAGCATAAAAAAAACAAAATAAAATAAAAATATTATTAAAAAAATAACTTACGGGCGCAGTAAGCTAGGACGAATAAGGTTGCGGACACACGCATGTTGGTTTCAGCAATCGTCGCGCGACTGGTGGCATAGATACTACACTTCCTCTTATCGTGTGAACGACCTCCTATCAGGCCCTATCTCAAGCTCCAGGATCCGTTCGGGATGGATAATATTTGGTGTGTTTTGTCACACGATTCTCCATTTTCAAATATTTTAGAGATCTGAAGCAATCGCAATTCTAAAACGTTGCAATGCTGTATGATTTTTGTGATATATATTTTTGTTACATACATAATATCTCCCCGCATCGATTTAGGTGTCGGTAGCCGATTTCATTGAAACCAGGCCAGCTAAGTAGGAGTTAATTTATAGTGCCCAAGTGTGTGCACAACACACAAAGACACTCTCTCCTCCTTTTACTCTCATAAGCCAGTGGGTCGGTAAACAGACACGACTGGCGAGAGCAGGCGCACGACCGACTTTTTACACGCCCATCCGACGCATGGATCATCTTTCTTGTCAAACAATCAGATGAATATCCTGCATTGTCCTTACCAAACTTGAATACCACATTGTTTGTTGTTCCAACGCGAGAATCGAAGCGGGTCGAGAGCGAAGCTCTGAGCCACTGTGCCACAGTGTCGTTACATACATGGTATAACTATACCCTAAAAACTTTTAGGGGTCCATAATATCTGGTGGGTAAAAATTATACTAAGACTTCACTGTCTATCCGACCCTCTGTCTGTCACTAGCTGTATCTCAAGAACCGTAAATCATAATGTAACTCTATAGCTGCTATAACAAGTTAAAATACAATAAGTTAAAACGAAATGACGTGATTCTATTACGTTCGACTCGCTCTTGGCTGGTTTTTGTAATAAAACATAATATTATGTTATTTAATTACTTTATTATCTTTCTGAAGCCCCTGAAATCCTGACCACGACAAGACAATTGATATGTCCGGTAAAGTTATAACTGATGCTTTAGATTGTGGGCTATTTTTAATACCGAAATATGTTTAAAATAAGTTGCTGGAGTTCAGACTTGTTTAAACTTTCGACAGTACCAGTAAAAGTTTCAGTCTGACCTAAGACCTTTTTACCCGACTTCGGCGAAGCCAAAAGGAAGGGTAATGTTTTTGGCAGTCTATGTATGTATGTATGTATGTTCCCTCGTAGCGGCTAAACTACTGGTCCAGGCCGCAGATCTCGTGAATCGGGGACATGATGATGAGTATCATGACCCCCCGTTCACGGAGACCGAAATGAAAATTGCCATGGACAGCTTCAACCCAAAGAAAGCCCCAGGGGGCGACGGACTCACTTCGGACATCGTAAAGCGACTCATTTATGCAGACTCTGGGTACCACCTGACCCTCTTCAACAAATGCCTCGAACTCGGATGCTCGGTGTCATTAGATATCGAGGGGGCTTTCGACAGTGCATGGTGGCCAAAGATAAGAGTGAGACTGGCGGAGGAGAAGTGCCCGATCAACATCAGGAAAACAATGGACGATTATATGTCCAGCAGGAAAGTGGTGGTCAGGTACGCCGGAGAGGAGTGTGCTAGGGAAACGAATAAGGGATGTGTGCAGGGATCGATCGGTGGGCCCACTCTGTGGAACCTGCTGATCGACCCACTGCTCAAAAACTTAATGGAAAAGGGACACTATGTACAGGCTTTTGCCGATGACATAGTGCTCCTTTTCTCAGGGACAACGACGGAGGCCATAAATGGGGCTGCGAGGGATGCCCTAGACTATACGCACGTGTGGGGGGCGGACAACAAACTGAAATTCGCCCCACACAAGACGCAAGCCATGGTCATCACTCGCAGACTCAAGTACGACACCCCGAGATTAAGTATGGGAGGAGTGCCCATAGAGATGGCCCGCAGCATAAAATTGCTAGGTTTGACCATAGACGATAAGTTGACCTTCAACCCCCACATAGACAATGTCTGCCGCAGAGCTGTAGAGTTACACTCACAGCTCTCGCGAGCGGCTAGAGTCAGTTGGGGGTTGAAGGCCAACGTATCACGCTTAATCTATACAGCGGCCGTAGAGCCGATGTGCGGCCTGTGCGTGGGCAGACTCGGCAAAAAAGCTGAGTGCAAGGAAGCAGTTGAACGCAATACAACGGGGATTTGCACAAAAAATCTGCTATGCGTACAGAACCGTTTCGTTGCACTCGGCCTTAGCAATAACCGGCATTCTACCACTCGACCTCCGAGTTCAGGAAGCAGCGCGACTCTACCTAGCCCGTAAGGGCACAGTGGAGAGCGGTTTCCGGGACTTGGAGATCGAGATGGTGGAACAATACATAAACACGCCACACCCATGCACCAACACCACACATAAATACACCTGCCTGGTAGACCAAGAACAAGTAGACGCAACTGATGCAGACGTTAAAATATACACGGACGGTAGCAAGCTTGAGCGTAAGGTGGGCGCTGCCGTGACCGTCTGGAAGGACGGCATGGAGATGCGAAACCATAAGCTCAAGCTTGCTGACCATTGTACAGTGTACCAGGCAGAGCTACTAGCGCTGAACAGGGCAACGAAAATCGCCCTCGAACTACCGGACCGAAGAATCGGTATATATAGTGATTCGAGGGCGGCGATCGAGACCGTGTGCAGCGCTGGTACCACAAACAGGTTGGCCCTCGAAACCAAAGACGGTATGGCGCGTGCCTTGAGCCAGAATCGAGAAATTTTACTCTTCTGGGTCAAGGCACACGTCGGGCTGGAAGGGAACGAGAGGGCCGACCTGTTGGCCAAGGACGCAGCGATTAAATTGAAGACCAAGCCACACTTCGACCTGTGTCCGGTATCATTCGCGAAGAGAGAGATCCGCCAGGACACCCTTCGCGAGTGGGATCGGAGATACCGGGAGGCCGAAACCGCAGCGATAACAAAACTTTTTATGGAGGATGTATTCGCGGCACATAAATTGGTTAAGAAAGTTGCCCCCAGCAGGGAGCTAACGCAGGCGCTCACTGGACACGGTGGGCTCTCTAGCTACCTGTACAGATTCAAATGTAAAGAGAGCCCATCGTGTGCATGTGATCCCGCTAAAGAAGAAGATATACCTCACCTGCTGGTGGAGTGTCCGATTTATGCTGGTAAACGATATGAGTTGCAGCATAAATTGGACACTGAACTGAAGAAAGAGAATTTAGGCATAATTTGTAAGGATAGGAAAAGTAGAGAAGTACTGTTAGAATTTTGTGTAAGTGTAGTTAAACATGTAAATAAAAGAAACAAGAATGATAATGTATTGGGATATAATAGATAGTATAGGTATAAATGTATAACGCAATGTAAGACAGAAAGGAGGACGATGCTTGTAATTAATAAGAAAAAAGACATTAAACGAAAAGAAAAAGAAACCCCTCGAATCAAAATCAGGGAAGTGCAGCAAATAAAAAAAAAAAAAAAAAAAAAAAAAAAAAAAACTACTGGTCCGATTTTGATGAATGAGGTGTCAATCGATTCGTGTTAATGCCGCGAGTAACATAGGCTATATAATTTTTTGAAAAATTTTGGACTTTGAAAATTATACCTCTAAAACTATCTCCAAAAAAAATTAAATTAAGATATTTATCTCGTGTATATATTTATATTTTCTATTTACTTTTATATTTTATTGTTAAATTCAAAATAAAGGTTTAAAATGCGGTCGTACAAGTAGTATAATCTAGGAGTTGATACTTTCTATGTAATGGAAAATTAAATAAAAATATAATTATTATTTTTTATGTTATATTTTATTTTATGTGGAAACAGAAAAATATTAAATAAAAAAAAGATTAAAAAACTATAACCCGACTTCGCAAAAATTGGTTTAAAAAGTCTGAAACAAGAAAATAATTCAATTTGAAATCCAGAAATACATAGGTACACAAATGGTCAAGGTAGAGCCGTGGTCGTACCCGCTAATAAAATCTAAGCATTAGTTCACATCGAAATACGGCAGAAAAAATATGCCAATAGCGGGTGCGACCACGGCTCTACCTTGACCATTTTTGTACCTATGCATTTCTGGATTTCAAATTTAATTATTTTCTTGTTTCAGACTTTTTAGACCCATTTTTTGCGAAGTCGGGTTATAGTTTTTAACTTTTTTTTTTATTGTGTCGTCGACAAATTAGTTAGTTGTTAAAGCGTTTCTTCGTTATCAAACCCTATTAATATTTTAAATATAGAAGTGAACCGAAAGTGCAGGTTGGGGAAAAAGTTTCTTCGCATTTTATATTTAAAAATTCAAAGGGTTTTTTTTACAAAATAAATTTTGCTGAGTGGCTGAAGATATGTGAGGTCTAGCATAATGAATAATGCCCTTCCAATCCCGTCACACACACAGCATCACCTTGTTGCGAGCTAACCCGAGTTTAGCTCGCAACAAGGTGATGCTGTGTGTGTGCCGGCCTTTGGCCACGATCTTTTTCGCACGTTCTTGTCGTACGTGATCCACTTTTCATCACCAGTTATCAGCTTCTTAAGAATCTCCATCCAAATATCGAGCTTTTTTGTGAACCCAGCTTTTTTCAAATGCGCCAAAACCAGAAGCGCGAGCCAAGGGCGACTAGAGCGACATTCATGTTTGATATCAAAATTTCCGGATTAAAAACGCTTAAACTAGCGCAACTCTCACAGATACTACATTAGGTCCATAAAAATCACAATTTTTTTTCGCGGCTTGTGTTGAAATTTTATATTTTTTACCTTTTTTGTAATAAAATTTAAAAATGTATCTAATTTCTTCATTAGAATCACTCATTTTAATAATATGAAAAACAAATGAAAATCTCACATTTACCTAATTTGAATTTGGAATTGTCTTTTGTAAAATTTTAAAAATCAGCCAGATGCATCTATTGGTATAGCCCAAGAGATTTTATGAGAAGTTCATACATACTATAATGCGAAAAGAATTTTTCCCCAACCTATTATGATACTCTTTAATCGTACGTCCTTTTTATTAGGAGTATCGACAGAAAAAGGGTCGAAACGTATGTAACGGTACTTGTTTTTAAATCGCTAATATATAATCGATATCTAGCTAAGAATACTGCAAGAATACCTTTATGGTCAGTGATGCCTCTACAACGCCGGGAACGGGTTCCGTCCAAAAATGCCCCCTTGTATATTATGTTCAAGTGGATCCAAAAATGGTTTAGATTTACAATTTAGTTCCTACTACTGGTCCTGTCTACCTAGGTAGAAAGTTGCAGGTGTAGTTATATATTGTAAATGTAAGTGTAGGTAAAGGTATTTATTCCAGTTCATAGTTGGACGAAACATCATTTAATTTTGTGTTGGCACTCGAGACATCTAACATTATGTACCTAAAGAGATTAAATATGTACAGTTTATATTCAATGTATAGAAATATATATTCCTCTTAATATTATAGAAATATTATTTCTAAAGCAAATGGAAAAAATTATATCAACGATATAATGTAGAATGTTTCAATAGATGGTGATTGAAGCTCCGGTGAAGCTGCTTCCGAGAAACTCGCTAGCAATATTTCTTATATCTAATGAAAGGTATTACGATGCTATGATTAAGACTACCAAGGTACTTTTTAGTAGTTACTAAACATTACATTATAAATTAATGTTTTTTTTGTATGTAGGGCAAGCAGGAACAATAGGCGTGACGACATTAACAAATAATCAAAGATTTAATGATTTCAGGGTAAAATTGATATAAAAAGGTTTTGAAATACTTTTATATAAAAATTTGCGATTATTAAGATTTTCAATAAATTAAAAGATTAAAATAGTGCAATCGGCCATTTTGTCTGAAACGCCGCATTACAGCGCATGACGTCACGCCTAGGTAAACGTCACTGTCATGGTCCATCGCTGCTAGTCATTATACAGGGTGTAAAAAGAGCAGTCACTATAACTTTGGGATATGATTAAAGGACCTTTTCTCATTCTAGATTTTTTTTTTCATTATAAATTTTTTGAGAAAAAATTTTTTTTTGCAATTTATTATTTTTTGTCGCAAGGCAGAACTGTTTGGAACAACGTTCTGCATTAGATTCTTAAATTTTATAATTTTTGCCTTAGTACGTAATGAACGTCTTACGCGTGCTATTCACCTCTCAGCGTGCTATTCACCTCTCAGCGTGCTATTCACCGCACATTGCCTATTGAAAATTTTTAATTTTTTAAAACAGTGGATTAAAAGCAAATGACTAGTACCAATGGATATAACTCTTGCCTGGTTATTACCCCACGAAGTTATAGTGACTGCTCTTTTTACACCCTGTATATTACTCTTTCATCTATATAGTGCGCCAAAACAGGTCGAAGTGTCATGCCGTCGAGTGTGACGTCACGCCTAGGTAAACGGCATCTGACGTTTACCTAGGCGTGACGTCACACTCGACGGCATGACACTTCGACCTGTTTTGGCGCACTATATACACTATATACGTATAAAAGTATTAAGTACATAATATATTTCCGTTGCTTGGTCTTACAAAGTTATTTTCGGAAAGTCAACAAGAAAAACAAGCTACCTATAAGTTCTTCGAATACTTAGCACAGGGCCAGATTGACGTGGTGTGAAGCGTCCATAGTCCATAGACATTATCTGTAAAAATAACGCCATCGAATGATAACTGTACGAAAGGCACGCCAATACTATTGATATTCGGTAACGATTACGGAGCTTTAATTGATCTATTGTAGATACTTAATATTTTATGTCAACAAATTCTGAAAAGTTATTTGTTTATTATTAGCTTCTTCAAAAACGTAAAAATCTTTGTAGCATACTCTTGTTATGAGAATAATATTATAATATTTTCATCCAAAAATACTAAAACAAGTTAATGACTCTCTGTGTGATATAGGTAATAACTAATATCACACAGAGAGACATCTTTAGTTAACGTTCAATTTGACGTTTGTTTACGATCCTGCCATGCGATTCTCAGTCGACTAAAACATCTAACGAGATTGGAGTACCAATACTTACGATTAATACGAATTTCTTTATCCAACTTAGTTCCAAATTGATCCACCGCGAGATCGTGCGCTCCTAGGAGTGTCGGGAGTATGAAAAGCTATTGAGATGGAACCAATTCGATTCTCCATTGTGTCGAGAGTAAGCCAGTTGCTGTGTCATATTGAAGGGCTGAAGACATTTTGTAGCACTAACTACATACTATTACAAATTGAGCTCGTATTCCCACATAATTAAAACGGCCTCGCCCGGGTATAGCATATAAATTTGAAATCAAATATCCATAACAGACGATCGCCGACAGATCGACGTTTCACATTTCGATCTTATTCCAATGACGATAAGGTCTAAAAGTGTACACAGAAGGGAGGCGATTCACCCCCGTGGGGTGGGAAGAACCTCCATCTACAAAACGTGCACCTGCGAGTGCGTTAACGTCATTATCCACGTTCATACACATACAACATACACATACAATAATACACGTCCATACAACGTGATGTGCAGATCGAATATGTACTAGTAAATAATTTTCTGGGAATTGATGTTCGAATAATACCTTTAGTAATCTAGCAACTATGCTGCACCTGTAGGATTATTTAGGGTTGTCAACTCTTGTATTAAAAATAGCATTTTCCTACATTCGTTCACTTAGTACATGCTTAGTAACAATATAATTAGTAGATGGTTTTAGGAAATTCTGAGGAAAAAAACATTTATTTTCTATCATGTTGTGCCGACCCCATCTAGAGTGGGATAAGGGCAGGATAAAAAAAAAAAAACTGACAAAACTAACATTGGATTCCTCATAAGGCGTATGTTCCATCCAATCATACATGGCTAATAATTAATATGAAAAATCCATACAATTTGCTTAGTGGTGAAAATAATATTATACTATAATAATAGTCTAACGTACCTACTATATTATGCCTATTTTGTAATACGTGTGTTTACATAAAACAAACGAATGCTTATTCAGCCTATTTTATTCAACTCAATCGAATTCTATTAGAGTAATAGAGGTTAGAGCTTTAAACAGGCTTTCTTTTACACTAATAATGATCAACAAATAAAGCTCTTGTTGTAGCTTTTTGTTCTTGTGTACCTACAACAAAAAAGCCTTGACTAAAATTTAGTAGGTAGTATTACGATACTATCTATAATATAAAAATGGATCGCAAAATGTGTTGGTAAGAGCATAACTCAAGAACGACTGAACCAATTCGGCTATTTTTGGTCCTAAAATATTCGTGGAAGTCTAGGAAAGGTTTAAACGGTTTGTATGAAAGAAGTGGGCACGGGTCAGCTAGTAATAAATTAAATTATGATTGGCAACCCTAGCTGTGATAATTACATATAGTGCGTTACCGATACCAGTTACCTTACAATAAACGAAAATAACTCTATTTTCGTTTACATCCTGTGTTTTATGTATGAACTTAGGCCGAAAGAAACAGGGATTTGATTGAACATTTCGATAATAACGTCATGTCCTCGCAACTGAAACACACATTTATTGAACAAGTTCTATACGAATCTCTGTGGAGAAGAGATCACATTTTCAATTAGGTAAATTGATTGTTAAATACGAAATATCGTTGTACCGTCAATAGAATACAATAGAGCTAATAAAGGTACAATAGGAAATTGAATTGTCAAGTATCAAATGTCGAATTTGACAATTCTGTTAGATATTGGCTGACTCACTCGACGTTTTAGGGTTTCATAGTTTTGTTATAATGGATCCCTCTATCCCTCTGTCTCTCTGTTCTTCTAACTTTACTGAAGTTACAAGAATAGATATTAGTCAGGGTTCCCCCATACATTGTTTTCACTTGATTAGTATCAAGCTAATTTTTTGCGAGTACCTACCTTCAATTTGATGAGTCGCCCAAGAATTTCTTGGACGGAACTCTTGTTTGTGGTAGCTAACAGAGATAGCTTAATAACTAAGTGACATAAAAATAAATGTTTATAATTTAGTTTTATGTTATATACCTACTTTAATATTAGTATTAAGTACCATGTAAATCATTTAAAGCCCATCTTTCTTTTTCGTTTCTCACCCCTAAACAGTGCATAATAATCACAACCCCCTTGAAATACCCAACCCTCCTATATCAGATGCAGGTCACCTTTGATTAGATAACTAAATGGACACTATCATAAGTATTTATTATAACAAAACATTGAACTTTATTCAGATTGTATAAAGTCCATTTTCGTCTGGCACTCCCCGGAAAATGATTGAGTCATTTTGAAATTGGTCAGCGGTTCGCCATTTTAATTAAGTCCATTTTTTTTATAAACCGCGACCACGTTTTGGACAAAAGGATTAATTTACGGCCATTTATAGCAATTTCATTGGAAATACGAAAATTTAAGCCTTTGTTAATTTCTGATTTTTAACTGATTGTTGCTGACGTCCGAGATAAATTTAACCTAAACGTAAACAAACCCGTCTATGGCACAACCAAAGACTAGTCAGTGATGCCAATTGGCTAATATTAAAACAATGATTTTTGTTTGCTATGAAGGCTTATATTCTACAATCGGCAGTGTCAAAATGGCGTATTTTTTCTGTGAAAAATTTTCATTTGATGTTTAAACATATTGATTACTAGCTGACCCTTGCCCACTTCGTTGAGCATAAAAACAGTTTATGATGAAATTCAACTTAAAAAAAAAACAACGCGGGACCGGAAACACGGAACCCACGACCCGGGAACCAGTAACGCGGAACCCGCAACGCGGTACCCAGAACCTGCAACGCGCGGAACCCGGAACCCGCAACGCGGGAACCCGGAACCCGCAACGCGGGAACGCGGAACCCGCAACGCGGGAATGCGGAACCCGCAACGCGGGAACACGGAACCCGCAACGCGGAACCCGGAAACCGCAACACGGGAACCCGGAACCCGCAACACGGGAACCCGGAACCCGCAACGCGGAACCCACAACGCGAAACCCTAACGCAGAACCCGCAACGTATTATTACGAGCGTGTTATGCCGTCGGGGCTGCTGCTCGAGCGTCCCGGGCTGTACGCGGCGAGCCGGCGCGGGCGCGCGTACCGCCCCCACTCCTACTGGGGGGTGCTCGCCGAGTCGCTGTACATCAGCATCGTCGTCTTCGGCACCGCTGCTGCGGCGTATTGGGACTCCACGCTCGACATATGGCAGTTCCGTGAACGCAACGTTCACGGAAACGCTGTCAAATGGAATAAATAGTATCCTATGTCCGTCTACTTGCTCTAAGCTACTTCCTCACCAATTTTCACCTATATCGATAAAGCCGTTCTTGAGTTATAAATAATTTAACTAACACGACTTACTTTTATACATATAGATGTATAGATTACTCCTACTAACATAAGCTAACGCCCGGTGAATACTCCCGTCACAGTCGGTCCAGCCGATTCGGTGATCATTAGTTAGATGACGATGATGATGATGATGATGAAAAGTAGCCTAAATTAATCCTTATAACTTTAGCTATCTACCACTGAAAGTCTCGTTAAAATCGGTCCAGCCATTCCAGAGATTAGCCGGAGCAAAGAGACACGCTGACAGACAGACATTTTTTTAAAATTGCATATTCGTTTTCAGTAGATATCGTTCCCAATCCCAAAAAAAGAAGAAGATATCGTTTAAAATGTCATTAGCATTTAGAAAAACGTTGCTAATTGAAAGTTACAAACTGACACTCAATTTTATTTATTTTTATAGATGTAAAGATTTGGAAAACCTCCCCTGATCTTAGCCCGTCTATAAGGCTGCGTTTCCACTGACGCGGAGCGGGGCGCATAGGAACTTAGTGGTTCCCAAGCGGAGCGGAGCGGAGATTTCGAGCATAGTGATTGGTCAATTCGGGTACCGCAAGCTCCTGCCCGCCTCGCTCCGCGTCAATGTAAACGCAGTTTAACGTCTATAGAGTTTAATGGTTGTCATGGTAACAACATTGTTTACAAATGGAAAACAAAAATTATGAAATGCTAATAAATACCGTATTTGTATCAGCTTAAACTATTTGGATTAATATTTTTGTTAATCCAAATAGTTTTATGAATCCAAATAGTTTAAGCTTATGTAAATACGTTATTTATAGCATATTATAATTTTTGTTTTCCATTTGTAAACAATGTTGTTACCATGACACCCGTGTCATATAGATTGGCAACGACGTGAATCGATCGAGTCCAAGTTCAAACCCCGTGTGACCAATACGTATATTTTCTTCTTTTTTATAATTTTCTACTTATTTTTTTCAACATTTTCTTTCATAATAACCTTTTCAGGACAATAACGAACATACTGTAAAAAAATTGCGAAATCGGTCAAGCCGTTGCCGAAGCGCACACGATGTAAGAAATTTTGAAGGTTGGTTTTCTACACTTTGGGCTACATTTTTGGGGTTTTAGTAAGGAACCCTATTTTTGTTGAAAATATAATATAGCCTATGTTCAGCGCTAGGAATGTAGCTTTCCAACAGCGAAAGAATTTATTATATCATATTGGTTCATTGGTTTCAGAGCCTATTCCATTCAAACAAACAAACAAACAATCAAATGTTACCTCTTTATAATATTAGTATAGATTGTTTAATTGTTATAAAATGTATTGGATAATGAAGTTTAATCCTTTAATATGTGTGAAAGTGTTGATAAGTGTGAACAATAAGTGATTATCAGAAAATTTCGATGTTTTCGGTTTGTTTACCTTTAGGTTAAATTTATCAGGGACGAACTATAGTGTATTATTTAGATTTACTTTCTCACTTACACATTTTTATTTACACAGTCTATAGCTAATGTTTTCTCTTTATCTGATACGTTTAAAAAAGCTTAGGTATTAGCATTTTTATTATGCTAATCTCATAGTTTTCTCATTTATAAATATTTACAATGCAAATAAGCAAAATTTTACAACTACAAACGTTAAAAGCTGCTAGAAGTTTCACTAAAGGTTTTTGAATAAAAGTAATGTTTTACAAGCTTTTATTTTGTTTCACCTGTCCATTTGTGAGTTTAATTTGAACTACTTCCGATCGAGTTTAGATTTAATTTGTATAATGCGTGACATAATATGTATAATGTATATTGTGTGACAATATAAAACCTATTATGTTGATAGGGTGCTGATCTGATGATGGAAGTAGAAGGTGGCCATAGGACACTTGGCAATAAAACGACACAGCCCCCTAGAGTTTGGCCTCGAACGATATGTCTTGACGAGTACTTTGTTGCTGATCTTTGTGATTTATATAGTCGAGTAAGAGTTTTTTTAATGACTTCGAAAATTCGAGAGCATATATTATTATGCTTGTTTGTGTTTGTTCGCGGATAACTTTGTTATTTATTTACCGATTTCCAATTAAAGAAGTTTTTTACATAACATTTAAATCTGTTGGATTTAAGCAATTATTTGCAAAAAAACGAATAATTTATCAATTGCGTTATTTATTGGTGCGAACTCAGCAGACAATAGACACAGCTACAAAATGGCCGCAAGGAAGTGACATAAAAAAAAGATATCCTGTCACAGATTATAATAACAACATTATGGTTGCGTTCCAATTCTAACAAAATCACATTCTATCAGAACAGAATCAATTAATGATTTTTAAAATAATATTCAATGTTATTTAAATGTTGACACTGCTCAGCAAAGGCAACTATAATAATATTTCTAAGTACTACATGTAATTTATTCACCGCAGAAATGGAAAAGAACATCACATATTCGTTCTGATTCATTATTTTATTTGATTAAAACCACGTGATCAGAACAGACTATTTTTATACCTCCTTGCAAGTTGTACATCGTACCTATGCAATATGATCTTTATCATAATATGACTTTCACGAAAATACTTTAAATACTTGTAAATATAAATATGTTAAAATAAATAAGCTTATAATGAAAAGCCCATTAAGCAAGACAGCTCAAAAATTAGGTTACAGTTAATCAAGTTTACTTAAAAGCATTTAATTTTAAACTGAAATATGTTGTACTGTCGATTCCATGAATTTTATCCAGGATTTAAAAGCACTAAAAATACACTGTTAAATTTGTACACTGAAATTTTAAAAGCTCTGCTAACTCTATTATAAGCTTATAGTTCAATTTGTTCAATATCCACTCTCAGGCCAGGCCATGGACGAAAAAATATTTTGTTTGCAAAATAAAAATACGTTTCATAACCTAGCCATGATGACATTTTTTTTTGTAAATTCAAAGTTATTGCGTGATCCAGCTCAAAATAATTTCACAAACAGTTTTAGTAACATCAGCAAGGATGTCAAGTTTGGTGATACCAGGGGGGTCAAAACCCACTTAGGCCTCATTCTCCTGCGGGGTCAAGTGATTATGATATTCATCGCAACTTCACATATATTTAATACTAGCTGTGCCCGCGACTTCGTACGCGTGGAAAAGTGATTTAGGGCAGCAGTTCAAATACATTTTTAGTTTATGAACACTGTCGTTTGGATATTTAAAATCACTAATTTATAGTAATGCTTTTTTATACACGGTATTAGACGTGCATAAGCAAAAGAAGTAGGCCGATGGAGTAATAATAATAGTTTACTGTCAAATAATGGCCGTTTTTGTCGTAAATGTTTTGAGGTATTTTTTCTATGAAAATGCTAACAATTCCTGCTCGAAAAATTACCGTGTATTATTAACCGACATCAAAAAAGGAGGAGGTTCTCAATTCGTCTGTATGTATAATATTTTTTTTTCTTTTATGCGAACGGGACTACTTGATAGTACGCTCATATACGCGACGAAGATCTCTGTACTGAGATTTGTATGGAGTTTACGCCGCAGCGACTGCAGACGATGATCGTTTTCACACCGACGCTGCGCTGCTGGCGCTGAACGCCAAATTTTTTAAAAGTCTACTCTCGGTGCGCAATTCCAACTCGGACTTGCCCAGTTTTTTATTTATTAATTACCTACGCTAAGAAACATGTAGCCTACTTAGGGACTTTACGGTTAAAGTACTAACTTCCTTTAGACGACAAAATAACAAAAGTCGAAAAGAAATAAAAAACCCAAGCCGTACCTAGCATGAAAGCTAATAAATAAAAATATCATGAAAAACATAAATCTTTCTTATATTGACATAACTTTTCTAATTTAAATGTACCTATGACATCTCATTCATATCTTGAAAACAAACTATCCTACGCCTATACTTTATTAATCGTATTTGCAAAACCTAAGTATAATAATAAATTACTTCTCACAAAGTAATAATTATTTTCACTTGTACTGGAAAATAAGTATTACTTCGTGCGAAGTAAATTTGATTGTGCCTTTTAGTTTACCTTTTGAAGTCGTTTTTTTTTTGTTTAAAATTATTTAATTTTCAGATTTTTAGTGATGGGTATAGACTGAGTAGGGATAATTCTCGAATGATCAGACGACGATTATTTGAGGACGGAAAATGAAAAACAAAAACGATTAGATAAAAAAAAATAGCAGAAAGAGAAAAAGTCTACCTAGCCTAGCCTGGCGTAAGCCAGAGCGGCGCAATTTTTTTAAATATATATGTACATATATATATATATTATGTATATTGTATATATAGTTTACCGCTGCGAAATTTTTCAATATATATATATATATATATAGTATACTGCTACTCTGGCGTAAGCCAGAGCAGCGCGAAATTTTCAATATATATATATATATATAGTTTACTGAAACGCGAAATTTTTTGATATTATAGATCCAGGATATGGTGCAAAACCTTACTGTTTGGTAACATATGCTTAGACTACTTCAGACAAAATCAAAATCAATATATTATTCCACATAAATTTTGAGGATTTCCTTCGATTCCTCACGGATCCCATCATCAGGTCACCATTTTGGTGACAATGGGACCTAATTTAAATTATACCCTACACAACATAAAAAAAATTAAAATCGTTTCAGAAACGATGAAGATATCCGCGAAGAAACATAAAAAACAAACATATATTTACGAATTGAGAAACCTCCTCCTTTTTTGTAAGTCGGTTAAAAATATTATGTTGGTTATTTCATGTTACAATCTACCTTTGTGCCAAGTTTCATTTAAATACGTTGAGTAGTTTGGCTGAAATACCGTCAAATAGGTAGCTACAATTTTTTGAAGATCCCACGGGAACCCTTACGTTTTTCGGGATAACAATTTCCGATAATGCTCTTCAGGTCATAAGCTACCTGCCTGCCGAATTTCATTTAAATACGTTGAGTAGTTTGGCTGAAATACCGTCAAATAGGTAGCTACAATTTTTTGAAGATCCCACGGGAACCCTTACGTTTTTCGGGATAACAATTTTCAATAATGCTCTTCAAGTCATAAGCTACCTGCCTGCCGAATTTCATTTAAATACGTTGAGTAGTTTGGCTGAAATACCGTCAAATAGGTAGCTACAATTTTTTGGAGATCCCACGGGAACCCTTTCGTTTTTCGGGATAACAATTTCCAATAATGCTCTTCAGATTATAAGCTACCTGCCTGCCAAATTGCATTTAAATACGTTAAGTAGTATGGCTGAAATACCGTCAAATAGGTAGCTACAATTTTTTGAAGATCCTACGGGAACCCTTTCGTTTTACGGGATAAAAATTTCCAATAATGCTCTTCAGATCATAAGCTACCTGCCTGCCAAATTTCATTTAAATACGTTGAGTAGTTTGGCTGAAATACCGTCAAATAGGTAGCTACAATTTTTTGAAGATCCCACGGGAACCCTTACGTTTTTCGGGATAACAATTTCCAATAATGCTCTTCAGGTCATAAGCTACCTGCCTGCCGAATTTCATTTAAATACGTTGAGTAGTTTGGCTGAAATACCGTCAAATAGGTAGCTACAATTTTTTGAAGATCCCACGGGAACCCTTTCGTTTTTCGGGATAACAATTTCCAATAATGCTCTTCAGATTATAAGCTACCTGCCTGCCAAATTTCATTTAAATACGTTAAGTAGTATGGCTGAAATACCGTCAAATAGGTAGCTACAATTTTTTGAAGATCCCACGGGAACCCTTACGTTTTTCGGGATAACAATTTTCAATAATGCTCTTCAAGTCATAAGCTACCTGCCTGCCGAATTTCATTTAAATACGTTGAGTAGTTTGGCTGAAATACCGTCAAATAGGTAGCTACAATTTTTTGGAGATCCCACGGGAACCCTTTCGTTTTTCGGGATAACAATTTCCAATAATGCTCTTCAGATTATAAGCTACCTGCCTGCCAAATTGCATTTAAATACGTTAAGTAGTATGGCTGAAATACCGTCAAATAGGTAGCTACAATTTTTTGAAGATCCTACGGGAACCCTTTCGTTTTACGGGATAAAAATTTCCAATAATGCTCTTCAGATCATAAGCTACCTGCCTGCCAAATTTCATTTAAATACGTTGAGTAGTTTGGCTGAAATACCGTCAAATAGGTAGCTACAATTTTTTGAAGATCCCACGGGAACCCTTACGTTTTTCGGGATAACAATTTCCAATAATGCTCTTCAGGTCATAAGCTACCTGCCTGCCGAATTTCATTTAAATACGTTGAGTAGTTTGGCTGAAATACCGTCAAATAGGTAGCTACAATTTTTTGAAGATCCCACGGGAACCCTTTCGTTTTTCGGGATAACAATTTCCAATAATGCTCTTCAGATTATAAGCTACCTGCCTGCCAAATTTCATTTAAATACGTTAAGTAGTATGGCTGAAATACCGTCAAATAGGTAGCTACAATTTTTTGAAGATCCTACGGGAACCCTTTCGTTTTACGGGATAATAATTTCCAATAATGCTCTTCAGATCATAAGCTACCTGCCTGCCAAATTTCATTTAAATACGTTGAGTAGTTTGGCTGAAATACCGTCAAATAGGTAGCTACAATTTTTTGAAGATCCCACGGGAACCCTATCGTTTTTCGGGATAATAATTTCCAATAATGCTCTTCAGGTCATAAGCTACCTGCCTACCAAATTTCATTTAAATACGTTGAGTAGTTTGGCTGAAATACCGTCAAATAGGTAGCTACAATTTTTTGAAGATCCCACGGGAACCCTTTCGTTTTTCGGGATTACAATTTCCAATAATGCTCTTCAGATCATAAGCTACCTGCCTGCCAAATTTCTTTTAAATACGTTGAGTACTTTGGCTGAAATACCGTCAAATAGGTAGCTACAATTTTTTGAAGATCCCACGGGAATCCTTTCGTTTTTCGGGATAATAATTTCCAATAATGCTCTTCAGGTCGTAAGCTACCTGCCTGCCAAATTTCATTTCATTCCATACAGTGGTTTTAGCGTGATGCGACGACAAACATTCCCATATGGACAGACAGACAGACAGACAGACAGACAGACAGACAGACAGACAGACAGACAGACAGACAGACAGACATTTTTTTCAAAAATGTTATTTTTAGGTTCTGTGGCTTATATATACCCCCTTTTTTTAATTTTCACTTAAATATTCTTAATGTACAGACATGACCCCTCTACAGATTTATTATATGTATAGATAATGGAAGACATGAATGTATGAAGGTGATATCGCAATATTTTGAACGTGAAAATTTAATTTTAGGATAAGTCTTTAGTGTTTACATATCTCAATATTTATAAAGACTAAAGACCAGTACTTATGCATTCATTCTAAATAGGGTTCTTTTGATAAATAGAATAGAACCTACTCAATACTAACGTATTGAGTAGGTTCTATTCTATTTATCAAAAAAAAAAATGTAGGTGAAATGTCGCAAAATTTAAAAATGTATCGGTTACGATACATTTTTAAATTTTTTCACCTTGATCCACTCATGTCGTCCATTGTTATTATTTTATGAATTCAAATTGAGGTCTATGAAGAATCTATAAATATACCAAATTTCCTCCGTTTATATTCATAATCACATGTGTTGGAAGAACAAACAGACAGACGGACTAATAACTATAAGGGTTACCTAATTATTATGAAAATATAAAGGCAGTATTCTTGCTCCCATTTCGATTTATCTAAAAATAGCTAAACTAGACCGTGTAAACCTTCCCGGGACTTCCACGAATATTTCAAGACCAAAAATAGCCGAATCAGTTTAGCTGATCTCGAGTTTTAGCGAGACTAATGAACAGCAATTGATTTTTATATAGCCTATGTCACTCATGTTGCTTTCTAATGAAAAAAGAATTATTAAAATCGGTCTAGTATCTACTTTTTGAGTTAAGTCTTTACATACAAAAATACAAATCTTTTCTCTATATAATATTAGTGTAGATAAGAAAATTACTCGATTCCTGCTGGAAATATTTTACCCGACATAAGCTGAAGAAGCCAAAAGAAAGAATAATGGATTCTTAGAAATGCTCCGTACAGCTTCATTCTAAAGAAAATCTCGATACCTATTTATTAATTCTTATTTCTTAGAACGTAGCAACTAGGATGATTGAAACTACATTAAAAATAAAATGAGATATTTATTTATCAGATAAAATTATCACAAATATATTTGTTAGTTGTATATCACAATACATTTGGTTACTGTGGCCTATTATAATAGATTATTATTATAACTGAAGCGTTTAATGTTAAGAGTAGATATAATTAAATCAGTGCAACGATGCCTACGATCTACTCGTTTCGTATTTATTGTTTATGAGCAACCTTGGCAATAAGATGGCCACCAGAACGCTATTCAAATGACCCATATTGAACGCTGATTGGTGGAATATTATATCAGCCAGAAAGTAACGGACAGATATTTTATAATTACATCACGCTCGCTCGCTGGTCCGACGACGTCCTGGCTCTCAGTGCGCGCGTGTGTCCCCGTACTCCGTGTCCATGCCGACCCCCCACTGATTGCAGCCCAAAAACTCCATTCAGCGTCCGTATATGCAAATCGTTCGTGTAATGCGCATTGCTGGGAGACGGTCTGCTTTCGCCTGATCCCCGTCGGATTCCGTTCGACGTTGGGGTCACGGAGAGCTAGTTCACCTGAGTGTGTGTGTGTGTTCGAGTTTCGTGAGCCGCGCACCTCAGTGTAAGTACTTTTTAAACTTTTTGTGTTCGTACCGAGAAAAATGACTCATATAAGTGTTCAGTGTTTTTGTGCCGTTGATATTTCATACCGTTATCATAATGCCGTTGATATTCGCGGCCCGCAAGCCGCGACCCGCGCTTAGCCCACCGTGCGGCGTCCGGTTCGTCGCGTTCCTTGTCCCGATCGAGGTCACGCACGCCCCAGCACCGCAAAGGCTACCTTAAGCCCACCGAACCTAGCAGTAGCGGAAAGGACACCGCTCGCCCCAGTCCGTCACCGGCATTACCGCGGGAGGGTACTATCACCCCCTCGCCTGAATGTGTTCCGGTGGCGGCCAGCAGCGAGTCCGGGCCCCCAGCCCGCCCTGCCGAAGTAGGATCGGCCCTGCCGCAGCGCCCTACGCACCGCAATGAAGAGGAGTATGGCGGCCACTATCGACGTATGAAATCTCACACCCGACGGAAGCCCTCGACTAATTCTTTTTTGGGAGGGCCCCGGGTGGAGTACCACGACCAGGGATCCGACGGATCCCTCTATGTGGGGTAAACAAAACCAAAAAGTGGCGCGCCCGGTACGAATACCAGACGCAAAAGCCAGAGTTCTCAGGACCGAACCCTCCGCGACAGAACGCGGAGAAAAGCTAAACTATCTAAACTAGCTAATACTATAAACTAGCTAAACTATCGTTGGTTCCTCTTCGAGGATCGCCATCCTCGAAGAGGAACCAACGATAGTTTACGGTCGTTGCCCCCGAGACGCCTCTCGGGGCAGATCTCCACACGTGTCCCCGCCGGCAAAACGCAGTGATATTCCTGCGTCTTATGCTGCGGCCGCCACCCAAGGAGCGTCTACGTCCCACACGTCCCGGCCCTCATCGCCGATGGACACTACGCCGGCGCCGCACTCTTCCAGATTGCCGCCGCCTGCACCCAAGACCACGGGATAGACCGGGGTGCGTATTTTTTGTTTTACTTACACAAACCCCGGGCCTCACGCCGGCCATATACAAACTGTCCAGTTTTATGTTGATGCCCGGCATCAGGATCGAAGCATGGCGAAGCAAAGGGGGTCCGTCCCAGTGCCAAAGGTGCCAACAATTCAGGCACAGCAGCAACAACTGCCACCGCCAGAAGGCGTGTGTGAGGTGCGCCGGAGAGCATGCAGCAGCTGACTGTCCCCGAACAATCACGGATGAGCCAAGCTGCGTAAACTGCAAGGGGGCCCACCCGGCAAACTACAAAAAGTGCCCGGTTTTCCTAAGGGAGAAGGCGAACCGGCGAGCCGGCCCCCTCGCCCGCACCACCCGGAATGCAGCCCCGCGGGCCAACCGCAGCCCCTCCATCCCGGCACAGGAGGTAGCCCCTCCCCCGCCCACCGCCTCATCACTGATGGCAGAGGCTAACCAGCCCACCCCTCGCCGTGCGCCCCCAACACGCACTGGCGAGAAGAAAAAGAAGGAGAAGAAGAAGAAGAAGTCGTCCTTCTCTTCTTGCAAGTGAGAGCGTGGTGTAATTATAAAATATCTGTTGTTCCTTTCTGTCTGATACCGTTCCACCAATCAGCGTTCAATATGGGTTGTTGATTTGAATGCCATGTTAGTTGATCATTCATTTGAATAGCGTTCGGGAAACCGGGGTTCAATGTATTCTAACTATTATGTTACATATATTTTTCAAAAGAACATTTTCCATTCAGTGCGAGTTTCTTACCCCGGATCTTCTCGACGGGTTAGGGTTGAACGGGTACCTTTTTGTGTTGACATTCCGAGAATAACTTGTTCGGTTTAATTTCGAAATAAAATTTTACATTTATTTTTTTCATTCGAGTATTAAAATTGAAGTACATTCATAACATTTTTCAATTTCAAATGCTACATGATACATCGACTACAATATGTTTAGAGTAAAACCAATTTTCTAATGTATTTTGGGCCTGAGGTTTCTCGTAGGTACATCGTCTGTCGTTTTCGTAGAAATACAATGGCGACTGTCGAGAATATAGCAACATGGCCGCACTGTGTATGTTGAGCATTTTTGCTTCACAACTACATTTTAGACTATCATAACTAAAGTTCAGTAAAATAAAAAAATAATAATAACAATCTAACACTAGATTAATTATAAAGTTTTCAAAAATAAACCATAATATTTCATATGGTATTTCAGGGTATTTCGTATTATCTATTTTAATTCACATAAGTGTTTTATTTAACAACGCAACTGTGTTTTTTTTAACTATGTAGTTTATTATTATTTATAATATTTTTATCAAAACTTTCAGTGAATCATAATATTTTTTTAAATTTGTTATATTATATACACTGATTAACTTTAACTATATTTTTATCTTGTTATTTTTATGACTATGGAGTTTGAACCTATATTTGAACATAGTATCTATTCCATCTGAGGCGTAGTATTTAAGTTCACGGAGGAGGCATTGGGGCCCTCATGCATCCAGTTGTCGGAGGCATAGTTATTTCAATTTAAATATATATGTATTCCACCTGAGGCGTAGTATACACATTAACGAAGGGGGCATTGGGGCCCTCTTGCAGCCAGTTGTCGGGGGCATAGTTATTTCAATTTAAATATATATCTATTCCATCTGAGGCGTAGTATACACATTAACGAAGGGGGCATTGGGGCCCTCTTGCAGCCAGTTGTCGGGGGCGTAGTTATTGTCCTGTTTCTCTACTATGTGGAAGGTGTAGGCGTGACGACTCTTGTCCGACTTATTGTGGGCACTCTTGTGGACTACGTTGCCGTGGATAAGGACGCAAGTACCTGGAAGAATAAACATATACAATATACAACATTTAGATTATACAAAGTATAGAATATATAAGTATAGAATATATACACTTTTAGTTCTGCCTTTTTACCCGACTTCGGCGAAGCCAAAAGGAAGGGTAATGATTTTGGCGGTTTGTATGTTTGTTCCCACGTAGTGGCTAAACTACTGGTCCGATTTTAATAAATGAGGAATCATAATGAGGACGCGAGTAACATAGGCAATATATTTTTTGGAAAAATATTGTTTTTTTGCGTGGGTGCGACTACGGCTCTACCTTGACCATTCGTGTACCTTATCATTTCTGGATTTCAAATTAAATTATATTCTTGCTTCAGATTTTAAGACCCCTTTTTGCGAAGTCAAGTTAAAGTTTTTCTTAGCTTCTTTTTATTAAAGGTTAACTTCTTTAGGTTACATCGCTTTGTTATGTAACGCGTTACGGCGCAGTAAGTCTGGCTTCCGTCACTTTTACGCATACAGCGGCGGTTCCTCTCTCTCTAACCTGCACCGCGAGCCATATTATCTATAGTTATAATTTCTTTGTAACGTCTCGAGACGCACACTTTTTAGCCATTAAAATTTTACTCTCTCCCGCTTTGCTTGGGAGGGAGTCTGGATAATTTCAAATTTGTACATATTATTTGGTTCTTCTGATTAATTTCATTGCGGGTTCCAAGATAAATCTAGAATATCTCTAGAGCACCCCTGAGTTCATATCAAGGCGTTATGAGATTGGTTACCACCCTGACGTATATTTAGTATATGGTGGAAAATTAGGAGCCATTTGCTCTTTCAATAACAAAAAAAAACTTAGTACCTACACGGATGTCAGTTGCCAAATTTAATGGCTATGTACTTTTAAAATACTAACTTTTAGGTAATATACATGTACACCGCCTGTAAAGTGATTAAAATCAATCAACCCCTTAACAGCGAATATGCAAACTCGTTGATATAACACAAGTTCCAAACGAGTATCAAGCTACATAATTTGTCACAGCTCGATATTCCGGTATTGCCGATACTGATATATCGTTGCAGCTGCGATCTGTACTGGCACTTGTTTCCATCATAATCCATAACTATCATGCATTTTATTTAACTAGCTGCTTAAAGTTTTCTTAGTGTTATTGCCGTTAAGAAAGAGCAGAGATCGCCTCCGTGGTCTAGTGGTTTAGACCGCTCTTGACTCATAGGTCGTGGGTTCGATAACCGCGTTGGAACAACATAAAATGTTGTTTTCAAGTTTGGTTAGGACAATACAGGCTGATCACCTGATTGTCTGATAAGAATTAGGATGATCCATGCGTCATATGGGCTTGTATAAAGTCGGTCCTGCGCCTAATCTCCCGCCAGTCGTGTCGGTCATCCGTCCCACTGGCCTACGAGAGGGAAGGAAGAGAGAGAGTGCTTCTGTGTATTGCGTACCTACTTGGGCACTATAATGAAACCGGCTACCGTCTCCGAAATTGGTGTGGGAGACATTATTATTAGTGTTAATGCTTTTAAACTGTTGACTAGAAAAGTCTGAGACATGTCGCCAGCGAAACCGTCTATTATCTATTTTTTTACTGACTGGAGTCTCAACTCAACTCTCAACATACATACTGTAATGAAAATGTTTTTGCTACATTTTAATTCGTAATTTATACAAATGTTTGCAACTTATCGTATAAAACATAACTTAAGAATTTTATTTAACATTAAAATTTTTACCTGTAAATTGTTAACACTTATGTGCACGTATGTTTATCAAGTCTATCACAAACATATTTAACATAAATAGCAGACGGTTTCGTGCATAATGAAATCCTACCAAATGCCCGCCGTCTACCGCATAAACCTATATGAAAAGCTTAACTTCCCTAAACGCTATATTAGTCCGACAGTTCAGTTAGAAACTCTGAAATGTTAATATGCCCGACATTCACAAAATCCTTCCGTGGCAGTTTCAGAAATGTTGAAATACACCGATATGAAATTGACAGTCTGATGATGAAATGCTGCTTGCCGCATCCCGTGTAGGATGGGGATTCCTACCACGGGTATGTGGGGCTCGTTACGTCCGTTATGATGGTAAGTGGACGCAGCCATACCTACTAAAACTCGGCGGTACTCCAACAGAACCGCCACCCACGGAACCACGGGAAATATAATACAACCGCGATAAAAAAAAAATATATATATATATTTGTACCTGCATTAAAAAACAGAGATGAGTACATTACGGAATAAAACCCGACAAAATGCGACGTTTCAACACTGTGCTAATGTAAGTTGAGCCAATTCGTCATTCAAGCTGTGACAACACTGAATGGAGGCTTTAATTACTGTATCGTTCGTAACTCACCTTTACTAACAGGTACTGGTGTGAAACTAGACTGCGGGTAGACGGGCGCTGGTCTATCATAAACCAGCCCCTCTTTGGATTCCTTATCCGCGTTGCGCTGCAACCTTCTATGTATTCCCGACTTGTGGGAACCTCGGGACATCCATAGACAACCGTTCTGTATGGTTGCATCTTCTAGAGCTATCCAGAAACCGACTGGTGGCACTGGTTCTGTGTAGAGATATGTGGCGTCTTGGTGTGGTACAACTGGAATGGAAAATTGGTATTAGCGGAAGAAAATGGTAGAATGGTATTTTAAATAAATTCTTACGTGTAGTTTATTTCTTTCTAAAGTTACGAGTAGAACTGTAGTTCTTCTACATTATTTTTGACGTGAAAACTTGTGGAACAATTTTTGATGGGTGAAAATAGTTAAACTCGCGCCTGATCGCAAATTCGTAAGAAAGAGTGAAAGTAATCCAGCGTGGCTTAGGAAAGTAAGTTAAGTAAGTAATATCCCCCTCTCTTTCGTCAGCGCTGCGAAAATGTATGCCCGCTCTTGCTGGTTTGATTTTTAAGTCTGCCGGTATTCCCGGAGAGCAACTCTTTTTACCCGACTTCGGCGAAGCCAAAAGGAAGGGTAATGATTTTGGCAGTCTATGTATGTATGTATGTATGTATGTATGTTTGTATGTATGTATGTATGTTCCCTCGTAGCGGTTAAACTACTGGTCCGATTTTAATAAATAAGGTGTCAATCGATTCGTGGTAGTCCCGCGAGTAATATAGGCTATATATTTTTTCGAAAAATTTTAGATTTTGAAAATTATACCTCAAAAACTATCTCAAAAAAAAAATTAATTAAAATAATTGTATCGTGTTTGGTATCAAAAGATAGGTCTTGGCAAGCACATTACAAATATGTATTTAAATTTTAAATTAAAAATTATATTTTATTGTTACATTCAAAATAAACGTTTAAAATGCGTTCGTACAAATAGTATCTAGGAGTTGTTTAGTTACTTTCTATGTGTTAATTTAACGTTAATTTAGTGAAAATATAATGTTATAGTTTAGGTGGAAACAGAAAAATGTAAAATAAAATAAAAGATTAAAAAACTATAACCCGACTTCGCAAAAAAGGGCTCTAAAAAGGCTGAAACAAGAAAATAATTCAATTTGAAATCCAGATATGCATAGGTACAGATATGGTCAAGTTAGAGCCGTGGTCGTACCCGCTAAACAAATCTATAATATTCGTCTGCTGTTGAAATATACAATCTCAATAGCGGGTACGACAACGGCTCTAACTTGACCATATCTGTACCTATGCATATCTGGATTTCAAATTGAATTATTTTCTTGTTTCAGCCTTTTTAGAGCCCTTTTTTGCGAAGTCGGGTTATAGTTTTTTTTTTGTTACCTTACGCGTAGATGCATAATACTTTAATTAAGGGTCCGACGGGCGATCCAATTATTGTCATCGAAATAAAGTTCGCCCATAGCCTAAATAAAGTATATTTTGATAAATTGTTACTCAAACCTATGCGTTATATACATGTTGTAATCTTACACAGGGTACATATTGAACGAGCGCGATCAGGATTAAATATATTTTTATACATAGTGCGCTTGAATGTATAAAGAGGCCGCGGCCTGGCGGCGATCGTCTTTTCAATTGCTTCAAAGCATCCCCAGCACCAGTGCCCACGCCGTCGTTGAGTGCAATTCGTCGTACATATCGAATCGAGATTTTTAAAGAAAGTTAATTATGTTATTTTAATAATGAATAATCTTGTTTATGTATTTAAAGTCATTGCTTATGTTACAGTGAACCCTAAGGTTAGTTTAAATATGTCCCACGTGTTAAATTACACTTTGTATATTTAGAACTAAAATAATGAAATTTTATAAAATTACAAATAAATACTCTTTTTATTTTAAAAACTGACATTCTTCGAAGGAGAGAGATACCTGAACCCGAGAAATAATATTTTGTCAAAATACTAGTCCTAAGACTAGTTATATTTTAGTCCTCTTGTAGAGGCCATAAAGGTGGGACCTATGTTTAACCTAGCTATAAGATATTGCATAATAAGTTAAAGTGTAATAAATGTAATTATAAAATTATTTCACGTATATCATTGGACGTGTAAATGGACCCTAATGTATGCTGTGGCATCATAAAAATTGTATATTTTATATAGTGTGTTAATATTTTAATTAGTACTGGGGTTATTGTCCATTAATCTCACCTTCACCACCCAAGCCCGGGTTCTTGTAGATGTACATGCTCTGCACCACCGCTGGGTCCTTGAAGCCCAGTTCACTACACACCGCCTTCACTCTGTCACTGTACGTGTAGCATCTGAAGATCGGGTGAAGAAGATGGAGGGCGTGGCCTACCTGAAACGATAATTAAAAAAACATTTGTAGCTATACACTGCGTCCCACGGTTCATATACCAAGATGAATATAGTTTGAAGAGAATGACGCGGCATTTTTGTTTTGGCACCTCATACTATTTTGCCATAATCCATTAAAAAAATACAACAAAGGTCTAAAATGACGGAGAGAATTATAGTATGCTGGGGCTCGCGGGCTCCTAGTCTATACACATGAATGCACTAGTCGTTGACCTAACACCTGACTAGGGTTGAAACTTCTCCGTGGTCTAGTGGTTCTGAGCTTCGCTCTCGACCCGGAGGTCGTGGGTTCGATTCCCGCGTTGGAACAACTAATAATATTGTTTTCAAGTTTGGTTAGGACAATGCAGGTTGATCACCTGATTGTCTGACAAGAAAGGTGATCCATGCGTCGGATGGGCATGTAAAAAGTCGGTCCTGCGCCTGATCTCTCGCCAGTCGTGTCGGTTTACCGTCCCACTGGGTTATGAGAGTAAAAGGAAGAGATTTTTTCAGTTTCAACCCTAATAATAAAAATTATTAGGGTTGAAACTGAAAAAAAAACTCAGTGTTTACGCGGACATTGTTATTGTGCTTGCTAAATCGCGAAGCGTGGTGATTAAATATAATTGGCCACTACCCCACAAGATATATTTTCGGGAAGGAATAAATACCTACAACAGATACCCAGGATTATTGAGTCTTTCATGAATTAATTCAGATACATGGACATTAAGAAGATTCACTGTGCTTAACTGTCGTTTAAAACTTAACGTACCTATACCTAATATATTTCTGTTAAATAATATCTAAAGTGTTTAATATATAAACTAGACTACTCTAAACTGCCAATGGAAGGTGACAGCTTTTAAATCTGGATTGGTTTACCGAGAAAGGCTTTTAGTTAGTTCAATTTTAGATGTCCTATTTATAACGAATATTAATTACAATGTAGGTTAGGCTATTTTAGTTCAAAGTAAAGGCCGCTCCAAGGACTATGTAGACCAAACAAGAAAAAATATGCTGGAGACAACTGGACAAAAAAGCTGATTCAAGAAATACCTGGATTGTTGGAGGAGGCCTTATATATCCGATTATTATTATTTCAAATGGCATGAAATATATTTTTTGTACAAACTTTGTAAAGGAAAGAGGCTTGATTATTATTATTATTTTGATTTTCTGACAATTTCATTTATCCCTTCGGGGAATGCCTACTGAATTTAAAGGAAAAGCAGGTCAAGTGAAGCGTTAATTAATTATTATTATTGATTCTTAGTAGAATGGTTACTTCCCTCGGAGAATACAGTAAATCCAATAACGGATGCAAAAAAAAGAAAGCCTACATTATTTTTTAAGAATTATTGTGAATACTGTTTGTTGTCCCTAATAAAGGGAAATAAAATAAATATAAAAGCCTATACTGTAGGTATATATCGCCACGCTAAAAACAATAGGAGTAGAACACCCATGAGGAATGTTTCAGAATTTGGGATTTCAATCCACCAAAAAAAAAACGGGTGCAAAAAGAACAATCACTATAACTTGGTGATATGATATACTACCATTTTTCATTTTAGAAATGGATTTTTTATTCCTATAATAAAAAAAAATTTGCTTTTTCGTTACTCTCGCGACAAAAAATAAGAAATATATATGACAAAAAAAAATCCAAAATGAGGTAATATAATAGTATCTCAGAGTTATAGTTACAGTTCTCTTTACACTCTAACGCCCGGTTTCTGAAAGGCTGATCAAATTGATCAATTGATCAAAACAGCTAATCTGAACGCTCATTGGTGAAAACAGTGACTGCGAAGTGATGTTCACCAATCAGCGTTCAGATTAGATTGATTTGATCAATTGATCAATTTGATCAGCCTTTCAGAAACCGGACGCTAATATATTGCAGTTATCAAATTTTACCTTGTTCAGTGATATACTCGGATCAACTTGTAATTTGCCTTCTGCAGTAAGTGCGCCGGATTCAAAGAAGTATCGGATTTTGTCGTTGCTCTCCATAAAGTATTTGTCCTTCAGTTGCTGGAAATACACAAAATACAAATAAAAGTCGCTACATAATAATGTTATTTAAACCCGGCTCGGCGCAATTGGTTTACCGTCGACGGCAGCCGATGCCGTTTTTCATTAGGGAATATGCAGCTATTTTTCATGTATGTTGTCCCTTAAACCGTGTAGTAAAGTTTTTGTAATAACATTTTTAGTATCAAATTCCATAAAAACAGTGTAAAATGAGAGCCAACTTTAAAGACAAAAAAGGTGTGAAATTGACGCCCAAGGTATAAGGGGATAGTATTTGGCCCAGATATATATGAACGTAGAATAATATGATGCAAACGTTTTAAGTAAGTAGTCAAATCAGTAATTACCAGTAATTACCTATAGCTATACGATGTATAATAATATCTATGGATGCTTCACACCACGTCAATCTGGCCCTGTGCTAAGTATCCGAAGAACTTGTGTTACAGGTACCAGATAACGGTGACATATTTAATACTTTTTACTATACACATATTTAAGATTTTTATTATTTTATACACAAATTTAATACACATCCATGACCCAGGAACATTGGAAACTTTTGGTTTCCTGCGAATGCATGCGAGTTTCTTACGCTGGTTCTTCTTGGTGGGTGGAACCGCTATTCTTGTTGACTTTCCAAAAAATAATCATTCAGATTATTTGCTGGATCATACCTGTTTCTCATTTTCCAGCGTGGAGAAGACTGTCCTGTCTTCTATTTCCGCCGCCTGCGCGGTGAGCTCCAGCCCGGCTGTACGTAGCTCGTCACACTCCGCCGGCCGCAGAAAGTCTTCCAGCACCACGTACCCATCCCTGTCCAGCTGGAATTTATTTTTTATTTATTTCATTGAAAAAAAAATCGCAAAAAAACATTACATTGTTCACATATAGAGAAACTTAAATTGGTAACAATATAAAATTAACAAGGTGTTGAATTTTAAATAATTATAATAACGTATCCTAATCCAATGATGTAGTAATTCTTTTTAAATATGTATTGTATTTTATTGTATATGTAGACAACTCAAACTTCAATGTTACAATTAACAACATGTTGTTTCAATCGCTTTTCAAATATCGGCATACTTGGAAAATCTTTAATCTCCTTAGGTAATTTGTTTAATCTTATTTGATAATAATTATAAGATTAAACCATATTAAGACAAAATACTTATAAAATTGCCCTGTAACTATTTACGTACTACGTCATACTCAAGAACCCTCCAGGACACATCCTGTGGGAGACGTAACTCCTCTATCCTGCGAGACCAAAAAAGGAATAAAAATACCTCATCTTTCCCCTTATAGTCCTGGTAAAATATGCTCTTTGTGTTAGTCAAAAATCTTTACCTTGTTCATAAAATAAGAATGTGTAATAGTTTTACTGCATCCAGAGTCACTGTGACCTTAATGTGAACAAAAGTAGGCAATGTGTAATATGGTTATGAAATTAATTCGGATTATCCGTTTGTTTCGGATAATTTCGGTTGATGATATTAAATTTTGGTTTCCTTTTTACAGTAGCAAAACTTTTATTTTGGATTCGGTTACGGATATTTTTATAACGGATATCCGATAGTTTCGGTTACGGTTATGGAGCTCCCTAACATTCCTAGTATGTACGCATAACATAAGATCCCAGAAAACGTTTAAAAATTTACGATCAATAAAACATGTTAAAAAGTTGGCAAATAACTTTTGGATTTTAACAGTAACTAATAAAGTTAATCATTTGATGAATATGCACACCTTGGGGATAAGGTATAAAACCTTTTATTTCATCTTTATGACAAAAGATTTTAAATTGTATGGGAAATTTTATGATATTGGGGCATTTCTCATACAAACATGAAAGTCGAAAGTTAGTCTTTCAGCGCTGGTACTTTCACAGTATACTCTACATTATACACACCCTAAAGTATTTTATCACTCATTTATTTTACACCTTGTATACAAATAGCTGGTTTCTGAAATGTCGTGATTAATCGTGGTATTGGATTTTCAAATACTAAGCTATAATACTCGTATGTTATAGTTGTAGAAATTCATAAGCTGGCTATTCATAAGCTTTGATTTCGACGATTTTCCACGTAATATTCTACAGTCATGACTTCTGTAAAGTTATTAGCCGACATAGCAACTTATTTCCAGTCCTTTTCATTTTCTTATTTTCAATTAAATAAAATTCAAGGCAATTCGACTGGCTATTTTTGTTTTCTTCGATTTCCAGGCACATTCAGGAAACCGCCATCTAGCGCCTATTGTAAATATTAATTAGTATACACTTTTTATTTTTTATAATTTTTGTAAATATTAATTACTTATCTCGTTTAGTATCTTCTTCTTAATTAAGGAGTTGAATTTAGCTTAACGTGATGTTATACTTAAAAAATAATTTTAATGTTAATATTTGTACTTAATACGGCATATTT
This sequence comes from Celastrina argiolus, assembly GCA_905187575.2. Taxonomy (NCBI): domain Eukaryota; kingdom Metazoa; phylum Arthropoda; class Insecta; order Lepidoptera; family Lycaenidae; genus Celastrina; species Celastrina argiolus. The sequence continues at coordinate 20,785,117 of LR994583.1, forward strand.
ACATTTTATAATTTACAAACGGTAATAGTCGTGACGTCTATTGCAATTTTTTTGTATTAAAGATTGATTGTATGGGATGGTAGGTAGATGGTAGGAGAATGACGATCCTGCGCCTTATCCCTGGCCAGTATGGTCGTCTCGCTACGCTACTGGAGTAAATGAAGAGAGATAGTGCTTCAGTCTATTGCTCTAGCACTTTGGCACACTACAAATAACACCTCCGTAGCTAACTGAGATCGGCGTGGGGGGCATTATAAAGTGATTAGGTACTTCTGTGTTCAGTTTGTTTACGTTTTGCCGCCGTTCGCCCCACGCGTAGAGTATTCTCGGCTCTGGGATAATTTTTGAGAATGCGTTGGCCATTTTATATCTCAACTTATTAATAGGTAGGTCAGCGGTTGATGGTTTATAAAGCAATAACTGCAATAACTAATAATCTATAATTAAACAGTGCACCGTTCGATCACAATAGAGTTGTTAGCAGATTCCATCTCGGCGAATAACAGCTCATTTCACAAATGAGTTGTTATTTCGTTTATTTTTATTAAATTTGGATTTTTTAAAATTTGAAGCGACATAATACTTAAAACTTTTGTCTCTGTTCGTTATTAAACAAATGTCTATTGGCATATAGCACGCGGGCAGATTTTAGACTAGTTCTTGTATGGGACACGTTGTATTGTTGATCAAAGGAGCAGACATAATATTATCAGTATTAAACCTTCATACTAGACAGCTCGGTGCAATCGGTATATTAATATGAGATTACGAAGCTATCGACATCTCATTCATTAAATATGTTGTTCAGGTGCTACGATGGAACAAAGACATTTACTGCCAAATTCATTTAATAATAATATCTATGGACGCTCCACACCACGTCAATCTGGCACTGTGCTAAGTATCCGAAGAACTTGTGTTACAAGTACTAGACAACGGAAATATATTTAAAACTTTTATACTATACACTTATTTAAGGCCCAGGAACATTGAAAACTTTTTGTTCCTTCGGCGGGATTCGAACCCGCGACTACTCGCTCCAACACCAAGGCGCTACGGAGGTCATCATTCAATTCATTACCTTCCTTTTGTCTTACCGTAATCAGGTAAATATAATTCGTTTTCGCAATTTTGCAAGTATATGCTGGTGGCCATACAAATATTTAAACTATATTATTGTCTATAAATAAACTAAATTATGACAAACGACGAATGCCGAAAGATATTAAGAACAGTTGTCCAGAACAAAGAACACAAGTGAATTCCTTGTTTGAGTCTTTTCCGGTATCTTTGTTCCAGAATTTATTCGACGCTAAATATAATGTAAATGAATTACTCGTTAAAATTGTTTAATGCACAACGCATATTCACCTTTTGCCAAATATAAGGCTGGGAGTATAATATACAGTGTACATATTCATCATCATCATCTCAGCTATGCGATAAACACCACGGTTGAGAGAAATACAAAATAGGTATTTATAAAATCTATTGCTGTCTCGCAGTGCCTTAGCTAGCCAGCACTAGCGCGATAGAGACAACTGCAACTTGGACTGAAATTGGCTTTTTTTGCCTGGCTTTTTTTTAGGTTTTTAAACGTCCATATCTCTTTAAATAATTAATTTATTAAAAAAAGGAAAAAATAGGGACGTACAAACAATATTCATAAATATTCAGAAAAAAAATTGTTACTCTAGAGGTGTTATCCAGGGAGGAAATAGAAATCCCCTAGACCCCTATTTTTGTATGGAAAAAATCCTAATGTATTTCCTGTAGTTAACTAATTGCTTATACTCTACCTTGACCATTTTTGTACCTAATCATTTCTGGATTTTTCTGTTTCAGCCTTTTTACCCGACTTCGGCGAAGCCAAAAGATAGGTAATGATTTTGGCAGTCTATGTATGTATGTATGTATGTATGTATGTATGTATGTATGTATGTATGTATGTATGTATGTATGTATGTATGTATGTATGTATGTATGTATGTATGTATGTTCCCTCGTAGCGGCTAAACTACGAGTCCGATTTTGATGAATGAAGTGTCAATTGATTCGTATTAATGCCGCGAGTAACATAGGCTATATAATTTTTTTTTTAATTTTGGACTTTGAAAATTATACCTCAAAAACTATCTCCAAAAAAAATTAAATTAAGATATTTGTCTCGTGTTTGGTATCAAAAGATAGGTCTTGGCAAGCACATTACGAATATATATTTATATTTTTAATTTATTTTTATATTTTATTGATTTTATTTAATTGAAAATAAAGGTTTAGAATGCGGTCGTACAAGTAGTATCTAGGAGTTGATACTTTATATGTAATGGACAATTAAATAAAAATATAATAATTATTATATTTGATGTGGAAACAGAAAAATATTAAATAAAAAAAAGATTAAAAAACTATAACCCGACTTCGCAAAAAATGGGTCTAAAAAGTCTGAAACAAGAAAATAATTCAATTTCAAATCCAGAAATGCATAGGTACAAAAATGGTCAAGGTAGAGCCGTGGTCGTACCCGCTAATAAAATCTAAGCATTAGTTCACACCGAAATACGGTAGAAAAAAAAGTCAAGGCTCGATGCCTATAGCGGGTGCGACCACGGCTCTACCTTGACTATTTTTGTACCTATGCATTTCTGGATTTCAAATTGAATTATTTTCTTGTTTCAGACTTTTAGACCCATTTTTTGCGAAGTCGGATTATAGATTTTTAAACTTTTTTTTATTGCGAAGTCGGGTTATAGTTTTTCTGTTTCCACATTAAACGTAACATCATAATTTTATTAGACACAACTCTACAATTAGACATCACATGTACGACCGCATTTTAAACGTTTATTTTGAATTTAATAATAAAATATAATAATTCATGAAATATTTAAATACATATTCGTAATGTGCTTGCCAAGACTTATATTTTGATCCAAAGACGAAACAATTATCTTATAAAACTTTTTTCGATGTCTGATTCTATGGTTTAATTTTCATAAACACAATATTTTTGCTCAAATTATATAACTTTTGCTACTCGCGGCTTCATAACCAATCGATTGACACCTAATTTATTTAAATCAGACTACTAGTTTAACCGCTACGAGGGAAAATACATACAAACATACATAGACTGCCAAAATCATTGGCGATCCGTTTGGCCGAAGTAGGGTAAAACGGAGGCGTTAGGTGCCCAACCTTATGGGAAAATAAATACCAGATTGAATCGGAATGGAGTGAAAACCAAAATTATTATCGGTAGCACTGCAAATATTTCATAAACGTATCGACCTGTTGATGACCATTGTTGAGGATTTCAAACCAGAGAACAATATTCCAGGAAACGCACATAAAAGTAGCACACTATTAAAGGCGTAAATTTGTGAGTAGGTATGTGTGTACGCTTGTTACTCTATCACGCAAAAAACTAGCTGACCCGTGCTCACTTCGGTGAGCATAAAACAGTTTGTGATGAACCGTTTAAAACTTCCCGGGACTTCCACGAATATTTCAAGACCAAAAATAGCCAAATCGGTTCAGCCGTTCTCGAGTTTTATCGAGACTAACGAACAGCAATTCATTTTTATATATAAGAAGAGAAGAAGATTTCAGGACCAACAGCTAATACAAAGTTTGAAAACACAAAATACGTTATATTAAGAGGAAACACCACGGTTGAGAGAAATACAAAATAGGTATTTATAAAATCTATTGCTGTCTCGCAGTGCCTTAGCTAGCCAGCACTAGCGCGATAGAGACAACTGCAACTTGGACTGAAATTACCTATTAAAAGTACCAGAAATCGACGTTTAGGGGATTTCTGTTTCCTCCTCAAAAACTAAACCGATTTAAATATTTTTTTCTGTATTAGCTAAAAAAAGAATTGAGCTAGGTTCCTATTTTTTGCTTTTGTTGATTATTATAGTCAAATCTGTTTCCTAGATATTTAAACATAGCGGAGAGTCTGGCAATTTTTTTTAGGTTTTTAAACGTCCATATCTCTTTAAACAATTATTTTATTAAAAAAAGGAAAAAATAGGGACGTACAAACAATATCCATAAATATTCAGGAAAAAAATTGTTACTCTAGAGGTGTTATCCAGGGAGGAAATAGAAATCCCCTAGACCCCTATTTTTGTATGAAAAAAATTTCGTGGTGTTTCCTCTTAAATGTTAATACAATATTTGTACAGCCAACAACATTCGTTTCAACTTACAAAGAAAAACTTACAACATCGAGAGTCATGATGTTCAAATAGTAAACAATATTACTACTTTATATGGCAGCAAAATGTACGGTTTCGTTGGGATTTTCCAGAAGCGGGAAACGTCTAGTACTAAATAATGACGATGATGAAACACAACACTAGTTTACATGACAAAGCTATTGCGTTGTAATGACAATTATCTAATGCACTATTAGTAAATTGAATATTGGAATCCGTTAGTCAATAACTCAATACTATTAGCGAAGACGAACGGCCGGTTTCTGAAAGGCTAATCAAATTGTTGATCAACTAACAAGGCATACGAGTTAACAACACGTATTGAACGCTGATTGGTAAAACATTTATCAGACACAAAGATAGGGATATATATATTAGTTATTATATAATTACATCACAAAATATCAAAGACGAGCTTTAATCACGAAAGAGTACCATTAGTTGACATTTCAATTTGCGACTGCGAGCGTGATGTAATTTAAATAATTATAAGACTAGCTATCCCGGCAAACTTAGTATTGCCTTATTAATTAATTGCTTGACATACTGACTGCAGCGCCACCTATCGGTTCCAATTGTAAATCTAAACCATTCTCGAATCTCCACGAACACACACAAAAAATTTCATCAAAATTGGTCCAGTCGTTTAGGAGGAGTTCAGTCACATACACACGCACACAAGAAATATATATATTAAGATTATTTCCCTTTCTTTCTCTCTGACAAATGTTTCACAAATCAAAATTTAAAATACGGGGTGTAAACAAGGATGCCATGTTAGTTAATCGACTATTTGATCAGCCTTTTAAAAACCGTCCGGCTTAGCTCACATTGGCGCCGAGTCAAAGCCTATCCTAATGATATAGCAAAAGAGATGAAAATTTTTCTGGGTGTAAAACTTGACAGTTGACCCCGCGTGAGTTGAGCCTTATAGAATCATAATACAATACATCCATTAAAAGATTGAATCATACAACTATGGTTTATAAAGGTAAAAATCCAAACACTACGCAGAGAGAACAACGAAATAAGTATTATAAATACCTCTCTATTGTAGAGCATTCGCTCATTTGATGAAGCTCCTTTAGGCCGTGTTTCACCAAGTAATGTTAAAGTTAACGCCATGTTAAAATACCATACCATCAGGAATAATAAATACAGGAAATACGAGAGGGATAACATGATATTTAATGTAATGGCAATGTTAAAGTTAACGCAACGGTTAACTTTAACATTGCTTAGTGAAAGGGTGTTTACCCTTCGGCCAGGTTTCACCAAGCAATGTTAAAGTTAACGATATGTTAAAATACCATGCATCTCATTCATTGATAGGAATTACGAGAGAGATAACATGATATTAAACGAAGAATTAACATTAACACGAAACACACCCTTATTCTTGTGTAAACTGACGTAGAGTATTCTTTCGTGTGTTTTGTTATTACTAAAAGATCAAGAAATTTAAAGATAAAGATAAAGATTTATTTATTCCAAGAAATTTAGTTTTGTTCTAGTTCCAGCTTCTTAATATAATTGAATAACAACTTTCGGCAATCGTCTTAACTATCAGGGATGAAATGGATATGAAATTTCGGATACGGATACGGATATTAAATTATATCGGATTATCCGTATGTTTCGGATATTACATTTTTACAGTAGCAAAACTTTAATTTCGGATTCGGTTACGGTTATGGAAATTTTTAATATCGGATATCCGATAGTTTCGGTTACGGTTACGGAGCTCCTTAACATCAAGATGCCATCGCTAATTATCGCTTACAAAGTTCGATAACAAAATGTATGGGATTTGACATAAGATACGCTAAATGATCGTAGCTTATGTCAAATCCCATACTCTCAAAAACTCGGCAAAATCTATAAAATTGCAATCCAAGTTCTCGCCAATGTCGTCATGAGTAGCAGAAGCGGAATCCATTAACAGGGTTATTGGATGTAGAAAAATCGCCAAAGTTATTAATCATAATAAAGTCGTCGTAAATAGGTAATTTACGTATAATCAATCACAAAATCACAGAATAGGTCTCCAAACAGCACAAAATTAATTGAAAGTAATGTTTATAGTCACATATCACCTTCATCCATTCATGTCTTCAAATATGTCAATATTTGAAGACATTACTTTAGTACCTCACTCTACAGTGAGACACCAGGGGGCTGATTCAAGATGCCATCGCTAATTATCACTTACAAATATGTCAATATTTGAAGACATTACTTTAGTACCTCACTCTACAGTGAGACACCAGGGGGCTGATTCAAGATGCCATCGCTAATTATCACTTACAAATATGTCAATATTTGAAGACATTACTTTAGTACCTCACTCTACAGTGAGACACCAGGGGGCTGATTCAAGATGCCATCGCTAATTATCACTTACAAATATGTCAATATTTGAAGACATTACTTTAGTACCTCACTCTACAGTGAGACACCAGGGGGCTGATTCAAGATGCCATCGCTAATTATCACTTACAAATATGTCAATATTTGAAGACATTACTTTAGTACCTCACTCTACAGTGAGACACCAGGGGGCTGATTCAAGATGCCATCGCTAATTATCACTTACAAATATGTCAATATTTGAAGACATTACTTTAGTACCTCACTCTACAGTGAGACACCAGGGGACTGATTCAAGATGCCATCGCTAATTATCACTTACAAATATGTCAATATTTGAAGACATTACTTTAGTACCTCACTCTACAGTGAGACACCAGGGGACTGATTCAAGATGCCATCGCTAATTATCACTTACAAATATGTCAATATTTGAAGACATTACTTTAGTACCTCACTCTACAGTGAGACACCAGGGGGCTGATTCAAGATGCCATCGCTAATTATCACTTACAAATATGTCAATATTTGAAGACATTACTTTAGTACCTCACTCTACAGTGAGACACCAGGGGGCTGATTCAAGATGCCATCGCTAATTATCACTTACAAATATGTCAATATTTGAAGACATTACTTTAGTACCTCACTCTACAGTGAGACACCAGGGGACTGATTCAAGATGCCATCGCTAATTATCACTTACAAAGTTCGATAACAAAATGTATGGGATTTGACATATATTTGATTTGACTAAATGACATACCAAATCGCGATCATTTAGCGTAGCTTATGTCAAATCATATACATTTTGTTATCGAACTTTGTAAGCGATAATTAGCGATAGCATTTTGAGTAGGTCCCCTGTTAATTATACATTTTGAAATTGTTATCGATTTCAATTTTGCATTTGGTTTTGAGGCTTCACATTGATAATAATTAATCAGTGTCTTTTGTTATTTTGATCACTACTCAAAAGCTCCTGAATTATGTTGCTACCGCGGTGAAATTATTAAATTCATTTCACAAACAAAATAGATTGTGAAACTTTTAAAATGGGTTGTTCCCCATTTTGGAAATTAATTAAATTTTTTTTGTCTAAATATTAAAAAAAATTGCCTTATTGTCATTGTTTTTTGTTGCAAGAATAACTAAAGTTAAGTAAGTAAGAATTTTTGTTAAAAAATACATTTCTACAATTAGAAAAGGTGGTAATAATATAATCAAATCCTCAAGTTATAGTAACTGTCTTCCTTTTACACCCGTCATACATATTTTTTTTCCATAATAGTAGATAACTCTCGATTTCTTCTCGAACTGCCTTCTTGGTTATTGTTTTAATTTATATTTATTTGTTGTATCTTTGTGTGAATTTAAAAAATCTTTTTATTCTTTAATTTTTTTTTCTTGATTTCACTTTATAAAAAACATGCTTTATAGAAAAATCTATTGGTAGAGATATTTAGGTAGATTATAAAGACGTACAAATCAATATAGTATGTGACAAAAACCATAATATAAATATGTATAGCAGTGGTGGCTGGATGCACGCACGGACATATAGCCTGAGAAAAACTATAAGGTTTTAACGAAGTCCTACAGTACCCTAGAAAGGATTCATCTATCAATATTCGGTATTAAAAACATGAAAATTGAGTTGCCTTTTTCATAAAAGGTTTTATATTGATGGATGTTATCCGCATTCCGCCACGGAATAGTTTAAGGTATTTTTAAACCAACGATTTTGTATTTTTACCTGACTACCGCGGGGCCAAAATGGGATATGATTTAATACGAAGTGGGGTTAAAGATTTTGTTTTAAAAGTTAAAGTATTGTGGTTATAGGAAGGATAAGGTTTTCAAGATCCGTGAAAGCATTTATAGACCACAAGAATCACACATCTTTTTTTCTTAGCATATCTTACTTTGTGTTTCCGTGGAATACATACAGTAAGTCAAGCAGAACATTTGAAAGCTCCGTAAAGTAACGTTAACGAATAATAATGGTACGAAAAGCAGGGCCCGATTCTCGTAACTCGAACTTCGATTTGATCGTCAGCTTAAATCATACGTGCATAAGGGGGATAGAAATTCGAAACGTACGAGAATCGGGGCCCTTAATAGCGCCAATACAATTGACAATCGATTTCTTTACTTTCCATAACTGTCAAATCTGTCAAATGTTCATGCGCCTCTCTTGTCAAAAATAAACTATTGTTCGAGTCTGTTTTTTACTTTTCATTATTTTTTTGGCAAGAGATGAACGATGCTGATGCTGCTATGTTTTTGCTGTTGTACGCTGTTTGTAAACATTTACAAGAATTTACTCTCAGACAAGATTACGAAAGGTAATCCTTTACTAATTGGTTGTATCCCGAGAAAATATGGACTTGAGTATTTTCTATAAAATTGTATTAATAATATCATATCATTTAGTTTTATTTATGAAATCCCGAGTCATTATAATTTTATTTCACCATTGAAGGCGATATTCAATTCTTCACTATGAACTGTAAAAGATTAAACTATACAACTTAGACAAACATATATACGGTCGAATTGAGAAACCTCCTCCTTTTTTGGAAGTCGGTTAAAAATGAAAAAAAAATATGATAAAAAAGTTAACCTTTTTTAAATGGCAGTGTAATGCCCAAAAGTAGGAAAAGGGTATTATATTCAAAACAGCAACTGTCGCTATAGTACCAGCACCCTGATTTAAGATACTCGTACCATCGCTATATATCGCTTACGAAGTTTGAAAACAAAATGTATAGGATTTGACATAAGCTTCGCTAAATGATCGTGTGTCATTTAGCGAACTTTTTGTCAAATTTCATACATATTGTGTAGGAAGTCCAGACACAAACGAGATTCGAATCAGTTCGATCTCAATGGCTTTTGGTGTTTTATTTGGTGGATTTGAAACTACCCAGGATAAACAAAAACGTAGGTTCGTAACTTTATGTACTCCCGACCATATCAATAGACTGGGAATCAAAATAAACAAAAGTCGATTTATTCGGGAGTACCCGACACGATCGAATGTGAATCAAAATCGAACAGTTTGGAGAGTAAGGCCCCTTGTTCTCCGTAATACCCTATAGTCTCTGCGTTGAGAGCATCAAACCACTGAAGTTGTCAAAATAAGCTACGTAACACATGAAATATATATTATTTACTAATTAATTTCTATAGCTAGTTTCCAGAATTTCGATTTGCAAGCTGTTCGGCGAAGGCAGAGCGGGCTTTAGAATTTCAATTTCAGTTCGGTAAGTCGTTAAGCCTCTTTAGTATGTGTAATTCATAATATTTTAAGTAAATTGTAATAACAAGCGTATGTTTTATATATTATAGGAAACACTAAATATAGGGGAGGCTTTTACAAATTACTTCTTATGCCTAGTCTGTGGGGTGCCGGGGATAGCATCTCCCCATCAACCGTCTTCCTCGTGGGTGTCGCAAAAGGCAACAGGTGGAATATAACGGGTGTAAAAAGAAAAGGGGGCTGACTCAAGATACCATCGCTAATTATCCCTTACAAAGTTCGATAACAAAATGTATGGGATTTGAAACTTTAGCGTACCTTAATACGCTAAATGACATACTAAATCGCGATAATTTTGCGTAGCTTATGTGAAATCCCATACATTTTGTTATCGAACTTTGTAAGTGATGAAATGAGTACGAGTATAATCGTATCTCGAAGTTATAGTGACTATTCTTTTTACATCTGTATATCAGCAGCGTTTCTGTGTAGACATAATATATTATGTATATAAAAAACTGCGCTTGCCAACCCGCCAGCCAGACGTGGTGAATATAGGCAACCCCCTAAAAATACCTTGGGCACTTTGGGGGAGGTTTATGTGGACGTTATGGTCAGCTGACGATGATGAGACAAACGTTTTCCTACTTGGCTATTGTATTAATATTTGAACGTCACGTAAAAAATAGTGGCGCCTTATATCACAACTACCTCTGTTTCTAAAGGTGAGGCCCCATTAGTGCGTTGCGCTCCTCGATGTGCGCCTCGATTTCCATATATTTTTTACTAGCTGAGCCCGCGACTTTGTTCGCGTGTTTTTTGAGTGACTTAAGCCGTTTATGCAGCGCACGCAACGAAAGTCCCCATGTGTGAAAAGTTATCCCCGTTTTTGCAAAATTTCTCACGGACGCTTCCCTCCTGTTGGTCGCAGCGAAATGTTATATAGCCTAAAGCGGAAAGCCTTCCTCTATCAAAATCAAAATCAAAATCAAAACATTTTATTTCCATATAGGTTATTAAATAACACTTATAGAATTGTCCTACATGATGCCTACCACCGGTTCGGAAACTAGCCCGGCGAGAAGAACCGGCGTAAGAAACTCGCGCGGGGCCATCTTTTAGCAAAAAGATTGGAAAATTGTTCTTTTTCTTTTTAAATATAATATAATATTATACAATATACATAACAATGTTATGACTTAAAACTAAAATTATAAAAACAAAGTGTACAAAGTTGTAACCTAGCATAGAGGCACCTTATTCCCAGGGTGTGCAATCATCAATGAAATCATTAACCTTATAATAACCTTTAGCACACAAACGTTCTTTAACTAATTTTTTAAATTTATTTATAGAAAGATTTTGAACGTTTTCTGGGATTCTATTGTATAGGCGTATACATTGACCTTTAAAAGATTTACCTACCTTGCCAAGTCTAATCACTGGTATATCTAATTTGTGCTTATTTCTAGTGTTTATACAATGGTTGTCGCTTTTTTTTCTGAAATCATTTATATTCTTTTTTACATACAACACATTGTCCAAAATGTATTGAGATGCGACGGTCAGAATACTTATTTCTTTAAACTTTTCTCTCAGAGATTCAAAAGATGACAACTTATAAATAGAACGTATAGCTCGCTTCTGCAGCACAAATATAGTATTAATGTCCGCGGCATTTCCCCATAAAAGGATGCCGTAGGACATTATGCTATGAAAGTAACTAAAATAAACTAGTCTCGCTGTATCTTCATCTGAAATTTCTCTAATTTTTTTTACTGCATATGCTGCAGAACTGAGCCTATCTGCCAGTTTTACAATATGAGGACCCCACTGTAATTTACAGTCTAGTGTTATACCTAGGAATACAGTGGTGTCTACTAAGTTCATTTTCTCATCATTTAATAGTACATTGGTTTGGACCTGCCTAACATTTGGCAGGCTAAACTTTATACATTTTGTTTTATTTGAATTTAAAAGTAAATTATTTACATTAAACCAATGTACCATTTTTGAAAGAGCACTATTTACCTCGTCATAGTTTGACTGTCGTCGCTTCACATTAAAAATTAGTGAAGTGTCATCAGCAAAAAGTACTATCTCATGCTTATCTTTTACTAGATACGGTAAGTCATTTATGTAGATGAGAAAAAGAAACGGACCTAAAATAGATCCCTGTGGAACACCTAACTCAATTTTGGTGCCAGCAGATCTTTTACAATTTATTTCCACTCTCTGAGTTCTATTGTTGAGGTAAGAACTTAAAAAATTTAGTGCTGTGTCCCTTATACCATAGTGGTATAATTTTTTGACCAAAGTAGCGTGCTCGACACAGTCAAACGCCTTGGAAAGATCACAAAACACACCAAGAGCATCCTGTGTCCCCTCCCAAGCTTCAAATATGCTGCAAAGAAGGCTGATGCCTGCATCTGTTGTGGACCGACCTTTAGTGAAACCGAATTGATTACTATGTAGTAGATTATTCGAGTTAAAATGAACTAGCAATTGGTTTAAAATAATTTTTTCGAAAATTTTACTAAAAGCCGGTAGTATAGAAATTGGTCTATAATTGGCTGGGTCAGATTTACTTCCAGCTTTAAAAAGAGGCATCACCTTGCTATGCTTCATGAGGTCCGGGAACACACCACTCTTAATACAGTAATTGAATACTAAGGCTAAGTAAGGGGCAATGATGTCAATTATGGATTTAATAATTTTTGTAGATATTCCCCAGAGATCGGTAGTACTTTTAATATTCAGTAATTTGAATGTGTTAATAATGTCTCTGGAGGTAATCTCTTTAAAACTAAAATTGACATCACATTCCTTGACATTTTCTTTGAGCATTTTTTCTGCAACTGCAGGTGAGGAATTTAAGTCTTTTGTAGTTGAGACTGGAATGTCAGCGAAATACTTTTCGAAGACCGTCGCAACCTCTAGGTCAGAATTAACCTTTTTATCATTTATACAAAGCTCAAATTTAGAGTTACGACCGGCGACTCTTCCAGTCTCATCTGCAATAATCTTCCAAGTGGTTTTCACTTTATTTTTAGAGTTCGCTATTTTTTCTTTTATGTGAAGTGCTTTAGCTGCTCGACAGACCTTCTTAAAGATTGAAGAATATTTCTTGATGTGTTGCTTAAACGACTCACTCCTATTTAATGTCCTTTCGTTATACAATTCATATAATCTTTGTCTACTTACAATAATTCCTGCAGTAGCCCAGTTTCTAAAAGTTCTATTTTTATTATTTAATTTGACCGTTTTAGAAGTAAATACAGAGTTAAATTGAGTTCTTAATATTTTAAAGAAATTATCAAATGCCGTATTTGAATTATTAGGTACACTTAAGTGTTGAATATTTGAAATTAATTTACTTCTAAAGTTCTCAATACGTTTTGTATTAATTGGGATATAAACAAGCTTTTCTTCCGGGATTTTATCACAATTAATATCAAAAGATGCTAACTGACCAAAATGATCAGAGCTAAGCACATTAATTATTTCTTTTACACTAGGAGTAATATTAGTGAAAATATTATCTATACAAGTAGCCGTAGTATCACATACTCTTGTCGGTTCATAAATTAAACTAATGAGGTTATACGATTTTAATAAAGATGTGAATCTAACAGTGGCGGAGTTTAAGTCAAATAAATTAATGTTAAAATCTCCACACACAATAATCATTTTGTTAGATGCACATATTTTTGCTAACACTTGTTCCAAAATTTGTTCAAAAGAATCGTATAAACCTGACGGAGGCCTGTATACGCTTACAATAATAAGGTGGCTCAGTTCAATACAAGCTAATTCAACTATACGTTCAGTAGAGAGACTTACAATGTCTTTTCGTTCTTTGAATTTTAATTTTTTACTTGTTAGTATTAAAGAACCACCTCTAATAGCATTCTCCCGACTGAACGAGCTAGCAACCTGGTGACCACAAAAATTAAATATTAATTCATATTTTCTGAACCAATGTTCTGATATACACATAATATCAATGTTGTGCTTATTTAAAAATAATTCAATTTCTAATTCTTTACCTACCATTCCCTGTAAGTTTTGGTGCACCAGATTTAAATTAAATTTACAATTTTTTCTAAATATTTGGGTAGGTAGGTATTTATTTCTATTATTATTTAAAGTATTGCTAGAGTGGGCCTCTGTTGTCTTAGAACCTAATTTAAATTATTTGGAACATATTCCAAGCCGTTAACTATATTATTATTGTCAGAATAAGAGCACTGCTCAATAGAAGCAGTGGCCGGTTTAGCCAATTCTTTGGCTGGTCAAATATAAATGGACTACCCAACTGTAGTGTATGTCACTAGGACAGTTGACACTTCAACTGCCAGTGTCTCGAGCGTATGGTCACACAGGCAGGGGAATTCGTATTATAGCTGTCAAGGAGATACGACCTAGCCTTACGTGATGATGATACGTTGGCGAGCCATATATTATAATATACTACACCTACACAAAAATATTTTTTTAGATCGGACCAGTAGTTTCTGAGATTAACGCGTTTAAACAAACAACTAATATTATTAAGTTCCTCTTTATAATATTATAATATACATGACGTGAAACATCGTCGACGCTACGTCAACGAAACGCACTAATGGGGCCTCACCCTTATAAGCAAAATGACATGACATGACTTAAGTGCTACTTAACCAAAGAGGCGTTTCAGTAATCAGTAGTTAGTAAACATTTGACGACCTCCGTAGCGCAGTGGTTGAGCGCGTTGATGCTCGAACGAGAGGTCGCGGGTTCAAATCCCGCCAAGGGAACAAAAAAAAATTAAATTATCCTGGGCCATGAATGTGTATTAAATTTGTGTATAATATAATAAAAATCTTAAATACCTATATATGTATATGGTATATAATAGTATATGGTATAAAAGAATTAAATATATTTCCGTTGTCTGGTACAGTCGGCTGCACTAACATGGATACATCTACAAATTTGCAAAAATATGTCTACGTTAGTTTTTCAAAAATATCGTCCTCTTATTGCATTCAATGCGATGTAACCAGCAAAGTGTTGCAAAATTATGAATACATTATTTTCATAATGAAGTAAACAGCAGTATTTCAGTGAATAGTATACACACTTAAATTCATAATTATGAATACGCAACAAATTTCAATAATATGTAAACATTGTTTACTTCATTTCAATGTAAACATTAATTGTATCAATAATATGGATACACTTATAAAATTTTAGCATTTTTCACTTTTCTGCAAATATGTTTTAAATGCCACAAAAATGTACTCGGGGTATGTTCCAATAAGATGTATACATTCATTTTTTCTTTTTCTTTTCGCACAGCCGTAACTACAAATGGTAGAAACATGAAATTTGGACTATTGAATTAGTAAAAAATCCCTTTTTGTACCTCCAACAAAAACAGAGGGATTTTTCGAGTCTGTCTGTATGTCTGTCATCGTAGCTCCCAAACGGATGAACCGATTTTGATGTAGTTTTTTTTGGTTTGAAAGCTGACGTGGTCATGTTAAAACACTAAAGCTATGATTCAACAAAATAAATTTGCTTACTGCTGAACAATTCGAGTGTTACTTAAAAATAGTTTTACTTTTATTACTAGAAAAAACACAAAAAGAAAAGAATTATGAAATTTATTACAGTCGATCAGATATTTTACCTAAACATATATTTCAGAAACTATTTTTGTTAGGTTTTTACTTCTACCCTCAAACTATATCTATGATATTTTAATATTATATTAATTTTGTTTATCACACAAAATGTTAACTTGCGTGTCTGCAAATTAAACTTACACTATGATATAAGTTTGACGTTTATTTATGTATATTTGTCTGTTTGCTTGTGGCATCGTAACTACTAAATGGATGGACCGATTTTGATATACTTTTTTTTTTATTTAAAGCTGACGAGATCGCAATAATTCGTCTTCAGTTCATTCACTGTTTGACTATTCAGGGGCTAGTTAAAAAAAATAATTTTGCTTTTCTGACTAAAAAAAAAACAAGTAAAGACAAGAATTATCCAATTTATTGCAGAAGATCAGAAATTTTACGCGAACATAATATTTTATTTCAGAGACTGTTTTTATCAGGTTTTTATTTCTACCCTCAAACTATACATAATATGATGATAGCGAAACCAGAAATATTTAGTCACGAGTTTGTACAACAGAGTTGATTTACAGTTATCGTTTGCACTTCTCAATATTCATTATTCAGTAATTAATTTTTTTTTGGATTTTTTCTTGTTGTTAAGCTTAGGTAATCCAAATGGAGTCATTTAAAACTACAATTTTTATTATTTTAAAATATGGGATGTTTTTCATGATGCCCGTGTTAGTCAATATTATTTATATTTACAATATTACTAATACAGAACGATATTAACATTGTTTAGTTTTGATCATATTATAGTTTGAGGGTAGACTATAAAAACCGATGAATGTAGTCTTTGAAATATATACGTTCGCGTGTATCAGAGTTATACCTATTACACTAAAGAATATAATTGATATTCTAATGTATGTGTGATTTTTAAATAACCGTCAATAATAATACCCGTCAACATATCACCTCTATTATTTATAGAATTCATTATTGTATATAATGCAATGTAATGAAATTTTGACCAGCCTTTTCTGAAACACAAAATTAACGTTTACATTATAATAAAATAAACAATGTTTACATGCTACTGAAATTTGTCGCGTGTTCATAATTATGAATTTAAGTGTGTATACTATTCACTGAAATACTGCTGTTTACTTCATTATGAAAATAATGTATTCATCATTTTGAAACACTTTGCTGGTTACATCGCTTTGAATGCAATAAGGTGACGATATTTTTGAAAATTAAACGTAGACATATTTTTGCAAATTTGTAGATGTATCCATGTTAGTGCAGCCGACTGTACCTGTTACACAAGTTCTTCGGATACTTAGCACTGGGCCAGATTGACGTGGTGTGAAGCGTCCATAGATATTATTATTATTATTTTAGTAAACACAATATAATAATAGACCACATTACATTAGGGTGTACTAAGTTCATAAGTTATCGTAATTTGATAAGCTATACGTAACTTGTAACTGCAAACGATTAAATTCTTTAAAACCATTGCCTTAGCGTTCACAATCAAGCAATTATTCTTATCGGGTATTAAATAACTAGTTATGCGATAGTTGTAGTTTCGTCACATTTGTAGTTATGTATTCTAAAATAAAAGAAGTTTCTAGACTTTACACACGACAAAATCTATATTAAGGAATACTACACGTATTATTAATAAGGAGAAAAGATAAGTTTTTTTACCTGGAACAGGCTCCGAAACTACTGGAATGATTTTGATGAAATTTGGCATAGATATAAAGTAGGCCACATGGAAGGACAAAAGCTATAGCTAGGCATACTATCGCGCCAAAATGTACGGTTATCAATATTTGGTTTTACTCGCACAAAGTCTTAGGCAACATTACATACGAGTCATACGAAAAACTTATTCCCGTTCAAATGCATGATCAACTAGCATGGCATTCAAATTAACATTGTATATTACATATTGGTTTGTATGCTAAACGAAGTGGGCACGGGTCAGTTTAGGTATATTTATGTGCTAATACGAATTAATCATTATTATTATCCCCAGATGTACCTACCTGAAAGTAATCTAATTCATCAGCAGGTTGACTCATGGAAATAGTATATTTAAATACATACTGTAGACTGAGGCTCAACTACAATAATTTGTTCATATGGTATCAAACATACATACAAACCATCGGCCATCCTTATTCCTTACAATAAAACAAAGTCCTTCGCCACGTCTGTCTGTTTGTTCGTGATTAACTCAAAGACTACTGGACCGATATTCATGCTCTTTTCACCAATGGTTAGAGTGGTTTTCAGGGAAGGTTTTAGTGTATAATTTGACCCGGCAGGTGGCACTGACGTCAGTGCGTCAATAAACTTAATTCTATGGCGGTACGTCAAGACAACTAGTTGACAATAGTCATATTGTGACTGCATTTAAAGGACTGAGTATAGGTAATTATAATACAAATAAATTATAAAACACTACCTGCTTATAAATAAGATGCCATAATAGTATATAAAATAGCAAACGTATAAGGAAAACTCAGTAGAATAATTTAAAATATGTTAAACATTTGCTATTTGCTTAGTAAATGGAAATCAAAATTAAACGATGAAATATACAATCGCATTTAAGTAATATTTATCAGTTTTAAATAAGCTAGTGTACAACAGCCTTACATTTAGGTGAGAATATGAGCCCTGTTAGGTGATGATGATGACTCTTGTCTTGGAATAGACAAATATTCACTTAAAACAGTATACGATAATATGGATGTACAGAAATAGTCCTCTTTGGAGGTCATGAGATCAAAACAAACAAAATGTGATGCGAATGTAAAATATTATATTTATGATGAAATACAGGTATATGTCAGTAAAAACAACAAAAACACAATTATATAAGATAATATGTTGTCATAAATTTTTTTATTATAAAGTGGGTAAAAAATTGCGCCGAACAATTGCCTAGTAAAGGGCACAGGACCGTGCGCAAGTTATGTAAAAATCGCAGAGCAAAACTCACCTGACTGCGTATCGAGTCTCTCATGTTTGTATGTCTCCCACAAAACTCAACGCGCGACTGATCCAGTATCTACACGGAATGGTGTCTCGATCAAGTTGATGGTACGTGGCGTACTTTTAGTCACAGCATCATGCAATGCGCGTATTATTAGTACCAATTATTGCGTCTGTGAGACTAACGAGCAATGTAAGCTGTTTGAAAATGGAAACGAGAAGTAACCATGCGCCCGCGCAGTATGCTCGATGACGCAGCGCGAGACGGGGGCGCGTTTGACACATCTGTACGCAATTGATTTAAGTGACTCAACCCAATTTGAACTCTATAATTATAGCGTCACGATTCAATTTCCCCTTTTGCACAATAATACAAATATGGATCTGAGTAATCGTTGAGATGTTTTTGTGTTATTCATTTTACGGGCATTTTTAAGATTCAGATGTAGTTACCTACTGGGTTTTGTTTGGCTCATTGCATCCTATACTTTTATTTGTCAACGTTTTATTAATATTGAACGTTGTTTAAGAGCTGTTATAGTTGTTACATACCTAAATCAAGGTTAAACTCAGTGATCCTAGGCCCACCAAACTACACATACTGGTTTAATAATAAAGTAGAGTCCATTCCATACAAGAAATTCCCTAAATAAGTACTGTGAAAATCAGAGTCCATTCCGTATAAGAAATCCCCTAGAAACTGTGAAAAGCAGAGTCCATTCCGTTTAAGAAATCGCCTAGATACTGTGGAAAGCAGAGTCCATTCTGTTTTATAAATCCCCTAGAAACTGTAAAAAGCAGAGTCCATTCCGTTTAAGAAATCACCTAGAAACTGTGAAAAGCAGAGTCCATTCCATTTAAGAAATCCCCTAGAAACTGTAAAAAGCAGAGTCCATTCCGTTTAAGAAATCACCTAGAAACTGTGAAAAGCAGAGTCCATTCCGTTTAAGAAATCATCTAGAAACTGTGAAAAGCAGAGTCCATTCCATTTAGGAATCCCATAGAAACTATAAAAAGCAGAGTCCATTCCGTTTAAGAAATCACCTAGAAACTGTGAAAAGCAGAGTCCATTCCGTATAAGAAATCCCCTAGAAACTGTGAAAAGCAGAGTCCATTACATTTAAGAAATCCCCTAGAAACTGTGAAAAGCAGAGTCCTTTCCGTTTAAGAAATCCCCTAGAAACTGTGAAACGCAGAGTCCATTCCATTTAAGAAATCCCCTAGAAACTGTGAAAAGCAGAGTTCATTCCGTTTAAGAAATCTCCTAGAAACTGTGGAAAGCAGAGTCCATTCCGTATAAGAAATCCCCTAGAAACTGTGAAAAGCAGAGTCCATTCCGTTTAAGAAATCGCCTAGAAACTGTGTAAAGCAGAGTCCATTCTGTTTAAGAAATCCCCTAGAAACTGTGAAAAGCAGAGTCCATTCCATTTAAGAAATCCCCTAGAAACTGTGAAAAGCAGAGTCCATTCCGTTTAAGAAATCCCCTAGAAACTGTGAAACGCAGAGTCCATTCCATTTAAGAAATCCCCTAGAAACTGTGAAAAGCAGAGTCCATTCCGTTTAAGAAATCCCCTAGAAACTGTGAAAAGCAGAGTCCATTCCATTTAAGAAATCCCCTAGAAACTGTGAAAAGCAGAGTCCATTCCGTTTAAGAAATCCCCTAGAAACTGTGAAACGCAGAGTCCATTCCGTTTAAGAAATCCCCTAGAAACTGTGAAAGCAGAGTCCATTCCGTTTAGGAAATCCCCTAGAAACTGTGGAAAGCAGAGTCCATTCCATAAAGAAGTCCCCTAGTTAAAAACCCCTAAAAATCACTTCGCCGATTTTGATGAGTTTCGGTATAGAGGTAATTATAATTAATGAGTAATACACAGGCAAAATAAGTCTTTGGTTGATTTGTAAAAGACCAGTGCCGGCATACTTTGGTAGGTACGCTGCCATAACTTTAAAAGATAATATATAGGGGGACGATGGGGAAATTACGGACGCGGGGTAAATACGGACTAACATATTATATCTACTCCATCCCTGCTCCCCGCGTCCAGCTACCGCGATCACGCGTTTCGTTCGGCCATCCAGCGCACACGTTTCAAGGTAATTGTTTTTTTTTGTGATTTTGATGTAATATTCGTATTTACTATTTTGAGTGTTATTCAAAAAGACTAAGTGTCAGTTTAAAAGTCATATTTTCTATCGATTGCGATGTTAACGACTAAATAAATAAATGAGTAAATAGTACGACCGTTGCTTGGGCTTGATAAATTTTGTTAACCTAAAAATTTTGATGTTGTACCTTTTGTTACTAATTACCCCAATATTTTTCAAAATATTTATTTTATACTAGCTGTGCCCGCGACTTCGTACGCGTGGAAAAGTGATTTAGGACACTTTTATATTTTTAAATATATTTTTAGTTTATTGGCGCAACCGCTGACAACTTTCCCCAATAGGTACTTCCCAGTGTATCCCAGTGTTGATCCCGATCCAGTAAGTCACGTACCCGGCAAGCCTCTTGGTATGCAGGGTATAATAATAATATAGTACCATCCTTTCGGAGCTCGGCAAAAGAAGTAGGCCTTCGAACAATATGTAGAAGTCAGCAAAGGTATTCGAAGTTAGGATAATATTATTCGAATGCACCGTATAGACCCAGCCAATTTTTCACGTTAATTTAGTAAATTATTTAACTTCGATGTCCGTCTGTCTATCTGTCTGGTTGTCAAAACTTTAACACGTGTAGGTATCAAGCTAACAATCCTATTAAATACTCAGGATCTTCTGTCCCTTCTGGCTTTGAAAAAAACAGACTCCTTAGCCACATCTACCCAAAGATTCAGCCGTTGATCTCTCTAATTTTCGACACTCCAAAGGGAACCAAAACCTAAATTTGATACGAAGCAACGTCTTAATAGTGCCGACATAGGATAAATTGCGAAACCATAAAATTATTTTAAATTTTTTTGAACTTACTACCGTTTTTGTCATTAATATTTTGAGATATTAAATTGAAACATATATTGCAATTATTAAGGTATTTAAAACGAAACTCTCGGTTAGACATGGGCGCAGCGGCACGCCCCGTCGAGGATCCAGCAGGCTTACTCTCGACACAACCGAGAATCGATCAGTTCGATCTCAACGGATTTGGTGTTTTATTTGGTAGATTACTTTGGAACTAATTAGGATAAAGAAAACCTTTGGAACGTAACTTTTTGTACACCCAACGATATCAATCGACATAGAACAAAAATAAACAAACGTCAATTTATTCGGGAGTGT
The DNA here is from genome assembly GCA_905187575.2 of Celastrina argiolus. Taxonomy (NCBI): domain Eukaryota; kingdom Metazoa; phylum Arthropoda; class Insecta; order Lepidoptera; family Lycaenidae; genus Celastrina; species Celastrina argiolus. The sequence continues at coordinate 20,806,893 of LR994583.1, forward strand.
GCGGCACGATTGAATCTGAATCAAAATCGAATCAGTTTGGGGAGTTAGGCCCCAGCTCGGCGCGCCGATCGGTTTTAGTAGCGTTTTTTTATTAACCTACCCTAAGTATAACAATAATATAAATTAATTAAATTTAGTTTTAAAGAAAATATAAAGTAAAAAAAGATTAAATTTGAATGTTTGCAGCGCGGTTCCTGCCGCGCTTCATACAAACGTCCAGCATTTTTTTTTAATTGTCATAAGTTTTTTATTTATGAACCGATTGAGATGAAATAAATGTAAAGTCAAGATTACTACAAATATTATGATTGAACCACATCTAAATCGGATAAGCCGTTTCTGAGATTAGCGTGCACAAATGCACCGACAAACAGACAAAAAAAAAATTGTTTTGGGTACTATTGCATAAATAAAAGTCTCCTATACACACAGGCACAGGCACAGTTAGTACATTTTAATAGTATTTTTTACTCAGCAATCTACACTACACCAGACCGGTTCGGACGTAAGACGTCACGCAGCAGCCTGCATTACGCGGCGCCCGGTCGAATTGCATGGTATAAAGGGCAAATATTATAGTCTTCATGGAATGCTTAAGCCAACTAACGTATTAAAAATGATAAGGATTAATGATGGTATAAATAGCTTTCCAAAAACCGCTTAATTGCCCGTTTTTTAGTTAATCGCGAAAGGCTTTCTTTTAATTTTACAGTTAATTAAGTTGATTTTATACAATAAATGATAATTTATTTCAATTTGTGAAGCAAGTTCAAAAATACAATTTTTATATTATTACTAGCTGTCCCGGCAAACTTCGTATTGCCTTATTAATTAATTGCTTGACATACTGACTGCAGCGCCACCTATCGGTTCCAATTGTAAATCTAAACCATTCTCGAATCTCCACGAACACACACAAAAAATTTCATCAAAATTGGTCCAGTCGTTTAGGAGGAGTTCAGTCACATACACACGCACACAAGAAATATATATATTAAGATGACACTGTGAAAACACTGTTTTCCCAGAAAAAAAATCCTGATAGTTAGGTACTTATTTGATGTTCTAATCTACTTTAGTGCCACGTTCTATTGCTTCGCGTCACTGTGTAAGCGATCCCCCCGCGCCCCCCGCACGAACCGTTCGACCGCAGGCCGCGCGCGCGAAATTCATCCGACTTGCTTTAAATTTATCGTCACTGCTCGGCTCCTAAGTATCGTAGCGTTATGTTATATAGCCTATAACCTGCCCAGGAATATGGGCTACAATCGTACCAAGTTTGGTTAAAATCCCTTCAGTAGTTTTTGTTCCTATCGTGCACATACAGACAGACAGACAGATAAAAATTTTACTAATTGCATTTTTGGCATCAGTATCGATCGCCAATCATCCTCCAATATGTATTTTGAAAAATATTCAATGTACAGAATTGACCTCTCTACAGTTTTATTATAAGTATAGATATAGAAGAAGATTGTTTTCGTAATTGCTTCATTATTGATATTGAATAGTTCTTTGTTCCAGATGCCACGAAAATATAAAAACTTTAAGAGCTACTCGTACATCACGACTAGTTAAAAAAAGACATTCTATTATTTTCACCAGCACACCGGATAAAGCAAATTTAGAACTAAAAGAACAAAAGAAAATAGAAAGAAAGAGAAAGAATCTGGAACAAGAAAACCAAAACTACAAATAAGAAACCAAAGACGACCAAAAAAGGGTTAAGAAACTTAAACAATTTTGAATGCAATAAAGAAAATGATGAATATTTCTATGCAGAAATATTTCACACCAGACTGGATTTCTAGATTCCCACAGAAGACTGGATTATGTGTTCCAAATGCAACAATTGGGCACATGAGAATTGCAGTGCTGCGTCTTCTTCAAGAGGCTACGTTTGTGAATTCTGCTAATGAAATGAGACCTCGTCCGTCAATACCCCATGTTGTCCGCAATTATGGGTTAATTGCGGACAACATGGGGTATTGACGGACATTGGTCCGTATTTACCCCTCGAGCTAAGGGTAATTACGGACATAAATGTTTTTGTTTTCGATTTAAATTTAATACATGTTGATTGATCTCATATAATTATTTATGTTGATTTGATAGGTAAATAACTATAGTTTAAATTTTCTTTTCGTTTGTTTCAATGAAACCAGGCCAGCAACGAAGGAATTCTTTTACAGTACCCAAGTGTGTGCGCAATACACAGTAGCACTCCCTCTTCCTTCTCGTAGCCCAGTGGGACGGATAACTGACACTACTGGCGAGAGAACAGGCGCAGGGCCGACTTTTTACATGCCCATCCGACGCATGGATCGTCTTTCTTGTCTGACAATCAGGTGATCAGCCTGCATTGTCCGAATCAAACTTGAAAACAAACTTTTTTGTTGTTTCAACGTAAGAATTGAAACCACTACCTCCGAGCCGAGAGCTAGGTTCTAAGCCACTAGACTACGGAGGCAGAGGAAATAATATTACCTTGACCTATGCTACAACTGTACGGTTATTTGGTAAAGAAGCTACGAATATGTAAGTATATTAATTACCGCTGGTGAATATATTATAAGGGTCGCAGTCACAAGGGTGACTGCATGGAAATTGTTTGTTAATTAGCTTCCATAACAAAAAAGTGCATTGAAGAGGAGCATTCAGATTCTGGTTCAAAAATATATGACGATCTCCGTAGCGCAGTGGTTGAGCGTGTTGGTGTTCGAGCGGGAGGTTGAACAAAACGTTTTCTGTTTCTGAGTCACGGATGTGTATTAATTTTGTGTATTACCATTGTAAAACTCTTAAATATGTTTAAAGTATAAAAGTATTAGATATTATGTTGTCTGGCACCTGTGACACAAGTTCTTCGGATACTTAGTACGGGGCCAGATTGACGTGGTGTGATATTATTATTATTATATATATAGTTGCCGTCACAACGAACTTCATACCGCATAAGAATTAAGGGTTAAATTAGTACACTAAAATATTACTTAAAAGATACTATATCCATTGTGTGGTGAAAACACCATGAGACGGGTGCAGTAGCTAGTTTTTGAGTTTGATAAGACAGTTGCGACGAAGGACTTTGTTTTATAAAAGTTGAGACACCCCTCCACCTTCTTCTTGATTGTCCAGCTCTCCATCTGAGCAGGAGCAAGTATCTCGGGCAACTCGAATTCTCTACAGCAGAGGAAATCCGCAGACCCCCACCATATCGTTCGTTTCAGGTTCAGACGTTTAATCTTATCTACAACGAAGTTATAGGGGGTACAGGTAAAAAGACTGAACTGTTTTGAGAACACTACCGTGTGCCCAGATTTTAAATATTTCAAAAATACATACATCCCTATGCAAAGTGATTTCTACACGCGGTTTTTCAATTAATTGGTTAGTAACCATAAGGCGAGGAATAACCGCTACTAGCGCCACTCTTTTTAAAATGAATTTTACAATGACACAAAGATCTTATTAAAAAAAGTAATCGGTTCAAACTTTAAGTAAATAGCTAAACTAATTTATTATAGTAATATATAATAGTTAAACTAATATTATGTATTATATCTCGTAAGTAATAACTAAAACGGCCGTTTAAGTTATTACTTACGAGAGTAAATACAGTATAGGATTTATAGCTGTAATTAAATGCCAATAAATTAGTTTAACTACTTACTTAAAGTTTGAACCGATTACTTTTTTTAATTAGATCGTTGTGTCATTGTAAAATTTATTTTAAAAGAGTGGCGCTAGTTGCGGTTACTCCTCGCCTTAAGTCTCAAAAACTCGTAGACTCGTACGGATTGATTGGTTTTCATTTAATTGGTTGAAAGAACCGTTCAAGAACGCTCCAGCGTTGCTACATTGTCAGAGAACTCTATAAAATGTATAAGTGTGTAAAAAGAACAGTCACTGTAACTTTGAGATACGATTATACTACCTTTCCTCGTTTTGGAAATGTATTTTTTTGTCAAAAGCAAAACAAAATTTTTTCTACTTTTTACCATTTCTTTTTTTTTTGTCGCAAGAATAATGAAGAAGCAAAAAAATATATATATTTTTATTTTTGTAAAAAAAAAAACTTTTCTAGAATGAGAAAAGCTGTATCCCAAAGATATAGTGTTCTTTTTACACCCGTTATACTGTACGGATTCTTATTTATCTATTAGAACTTATTTATTTAACACTTTATATAATATAACATGTGATCTTAAATTTGGACCAGATTAACCTGACATAATATATTAAATACATTAAAGGTCGAAAATACATACAATATGATTTTTCTCTTTCACTCTTATAGGTTTTTCGATTGAAAGAAAGAAAGAAAGAAAAGAACATTTATTTGGTAAAATAATATAAAAACAACATAAAAATATTATAAAAAACATGAAATATTACCAAATTGGGGCCCACTCAGCATGTGTTGCAAACATATTTGCAACGCTGATTTTCAGTGAGCACCGTAAATTAAAAAATAATAATTACTTAACAAAATAATTAACAAATAATAATAACTAAATTAAAATTAGCATTAAAATCAAAATTATAATATTAAAATGTACAAAACAAATGAGATCAATAAAATTGTGCTTAGTAACATAGGTAATAAATAATGATAGTAAATGCAATTAAAAAAAAAAAAAGATTGATGTTTTGTGGGACAGATACGTCACGGCTACGATTTTGGCATTCCTTTGAATATACTAATTCCATGGAAGTACATAAGTCCGCGTATATATATTCATTCATACCAAAAGTAAGATTAAGCTCATGAGTTTAATGACGTCAAAAGGCAAAACCACTACAAAGCCATGTCTTTGTGCTCACGTACTGATGCTTTGAACATACGTGTACTAATATGTCAAAGGTTCAATATCAGAATCGAATTTAACAAAGGGCTGAAAACTGAAACGCAAATTAAAGTAAGGCTTCTATTCCCAGGCAGTGATTGTCGTTGATTGGTGAAACGACAAGGACATGTGACTTAAATGCCACTTCATTTAACTGTCGCAGTATTAGGCCGGTAGACTTTCAATTTGCCATGGACTGATATTGGAGTTTGCACCAAACGCGTTTGACGATGATTTGACTTTTATGAGAGATTTAGGTGTACAAGTAAATGGACATTCCAGACTGCTCCGAAGGCTTGTAATTGTAAGATTTGATTAGCATACTCAATAAACATTACTAAAACTATCTAGCATATAAATGTTTCGGTGATATAATATTAAATATTATTATTTCACCGAAACTATTAAATATAATTACCTAAGCGTAATTATAAAGATGTAATAACGCCGATTTCGACATACGTAAGACATACACGGAACTTACAAAGAAGTGTAAACGACGCGACGAAAATATAGATAAATACTTACTCCGCTCCGACTTAATATTAAAAAAAAACATTTCAATTAATTATTATTATAGTTATTAATATTTGGAGTTTACTCCTTAAGAACCGATTTGAGTTATAAGGCCCGGTACGGAAATTTTATGAGGAGTAAAATCAAGTGTAACACGAAAAGTTGAGGCGTTACGTAGAAAGAGACAAACATATATATCTGTAGGATTGAACGTGTAAAAGAATGAGATGGAATACTATATAATAAATATGTATAAATTGTACACAATTATTATTCTTATTATTATTATGTCTGTGTATAGCTTCCTTGCTCACGGGCAATTAAATCCCGGACCTTTGGAAGGCATTCGTGGGGCCGAAGCCAACACGCAGAGGCCCCGTTATTATTATTATTTTTTTTTATTTTCTTTTCTCCCTTGTGGGGTTGTGTTTTGTCTAAAGTTGCGGCGGGCGGGTTATTATTATTATTATTATTATTTTTATTTATTTTGTTTTGTAACATACTTTATGTAATATGCTTTATTGAAGTAATATAAATAATCCGAATAATTACAGATTATGTTTGTTTCTCTTATCTTTTTAGCAGATGCGTTCATTTACCCTTTTTTTCTATTCGATATATTATATCATAATTGTCGTTCGTAAGGAGTAAACTCCAATCGTGCGTCGTAGCTGACACACACACACTTTTTTATTTCTTATAGGTATATTATATTTCTTTGTTGCACGGTGAATGTGACGTTTAAATTTGTGTTTTTTTGCATGATTTAAGTTAGATCACATTAAATCGAACGTAGCTGTGTAATTTGTATCGTATACTGTTCCTTAACTTCTTGTAGTATAATAATTTAGGCACGTGACTCTTTTATTATAGTAATGCACCTGTACCCATTTTCCCTTGGTGTCGTAAAGGCAATATATATGAAATATACATAAATACACATTCCACGGACATTATTATTATTTTAAAACTGCATTCGCCAATTACTCGCCTGCCAAACTAGGCAATTAATAGCTACTACCCCTTATGAAATGCTTTGGCTTAATGTCATGTAGACCATAGATAATACAGTATATATGTCGCAGTCATCTAATTGAATCCGCTATTTGATTAAATGTCTAGCGCGTTTATTGAATGACGACATTTAATTGGTTAACTAGGCCAAACATTGAGTGAACAAGCGTCACTCAACGTCCAACTAATAAGCGGACAATATCAAAGCCCTTTAAACAGAGCGAACGTAAAATCAGTCAGGTGATTGAAATTTAGTTCATTTTTCCCCGCAGTGGCGCTAGTAGTCACCAAAACATGGTTGGTATTTTAATCTGGGGGCACGGTCGTGCCCCCGTCAAGACGAGCCAAGCGAAGCGCAAGGGCACTACCTACCTTTTCTCGAAAGGTTTCGTCCTTTTTCTTGAACTCCATAACTTTGCTTTGGATGATGCTAAATAGTTGAAAATTTCAACATATAATGACACCAGTAAGTTCATGAATTATACAAAGTTTGAATATCGTAGCTACTATACTTTAGATTTTATCGATGTGTAAAAACCCCTGATTTCGTCACTGACTCATTTATAGATCATCAAAATTCTTAGGTTACTTCCGGAAATCTTAGAAAGCTGAAGTTATGTATGTAAGCTGTTATTGCTACAAAACCAACAAAAAAATTATTAAAATGTAAATGCCGCCATTTTGAATCCAATATGCTGGACCACTATATTGGATTCAAAAGGATGTTTATTATAAGGATCTGATGATCTTTAATTTATAAAAGGAATATAATATACAAGTACATAAAAACCTACGACCTACTTTTTGTAGGACCCATAATCGTTCAGAGTTTTGCTCCATATAATTTATGTCCGACTTTATGTATGTTGAGTGCGTATACTGCAATCAGTATATTCTATTATTCATCTACAAAAAGTCGGTCACCAATTATTAATCGGTGACCGACTTTTACCGAAGATGAAAAGTATATTATTATATTATTTATGAAAAGAAAATTTGTTTTTTATCCACTTATTTAAAATTAGCGCGAATATGCAGGCAGCTAATAGTTGTAGATTGCTGTCGGTCACAAAATAGCTGTCGGTGTATGGAACAGTTCTGGCACAAGCTCCATCTGTTGTTAAATTTCTTTTCTCTAAAGTTCTTTGTATGCTTAGCATTATTATAATGTGATGCGTCGCGACGCTGGGCGTCGGCAGGCGTCGCGGCGCTGGGTGTCGGTAGGCGTCGCGACGCTGGGCGTCGGCAGGCATCGCGTCGGTAGGCGTCGCGACGCTGGGCGTCGGCAGGCATCGCGACGCTGGGCGTCGGCAGGCGTCGCGGCGCTGGGCGTCGGTAGGCGTCGTGGCGCTTGGCGTCGTGGTGCTTGGCGTCGCGGCGCGGGGTGTCGGTAGGCGTCGCGACGCTGGGCGTTGGCAGGCATCGCGACGCTGGGCGTCGGCAGGTGTCGCGGCGCTGGGCGTCGGCAGGCGTCGCGGCGCTGAGCATCGTGGCGCTGGGTGTCGGTAGGCGTCGCGACGCTGGGCGTTGGCAGGCATCGCGACGCTGGGCGTCGGCAGGTGTCGCGGCGCTGGGCGTCGGCAGGCGTCGCGGCGCTGAGCATCGTGGCGCTGGGTGTCGGTAGGCGTCGCGACGCTGGGCGTCGGCAGGCATCGCGTCGGAAAGCGTCGCGACGCTGGGCGTCGGCAGGCATCGCGACGCTGGGCATCGGCAGGCGTTGCGGCGCTGGGCGTCGGCAGGCGTCACGGCGCTGGGCGTCGGTAGGCGTCGTGGCGCTTGGCGTCGTGGTGCTTGGCGTCGCGGCGCGGGGTGTCGGTAGGCGTCGCGACGCTGGGCGTTGGCAGGCATCGCGACGCTGGGCGTCGGCAGGTGTCGCGGCGCTGGGCGTCGGTAGGCGTCGCGGCGCTGGGCGTCGGCAGGCGTCGCGGCGCTGAGCATCGTGGCGCTGGGTGTCGGTAGGCGTCGCGACGCTGGGCGTCGGCAGGCATCGCGTCGGTAAGCGTCGCGACGCTGGGCGTCGGCAGGCATCGCGACGCTGGGCATCGGCAGGCGTTGCGGCGCTGGGCGTCGGTAGGCGTCGTGGCGCTTGGCGTCGCGGCGCTGGGTGTCGGTAGGCGTCGCGACGCTTGGCGTCGCGGCGCTGGGTGTCGGTAGGCGTCGCAACGCTGGGCGTTGGCAGGCATCGCGACGCTGGGCGTCGGCAGGCGTCGCGGCGCTGGGCGTCGGTAGGCGTCGCGGCGCTGGGCGTCGGCAGGCGTCGCGGCACTGAGCATCGTGGCGCTGGGTGTCGGTAGGCGTCGCGACGCTGGGCGTCGGCAGGCATCGCGTCGGTAGGCGTCGGCAGGCATCGCGACGCTGGGCGTCGGCAGGCGTCGCGGCGCTGGGCGTCGGTAGGCGTCGTGGCGCTTGGCGTCGCGGCGCTGGGTGTCGGTAGGCGTCGCGACGCTGGGCGTTGGCAGGCATCGCGACGCTGGGCGTCGGCAGGCGTCGCGGCGCTGGGCGTCGGTAGGCGTCGCGGCGCTGGGCGTCGGCAGGCGTCGCGGCGCTGGGCGTCGGCAGGCGTCGGTAGGCGTCGCGGCGCTGGGCGTCGGCAGGCGTCGTGGCACTGGGCGTCGGTAGGCGTCGCGACGCTGGGCGTCGGCAGGCATCGCGACGATGGGCGTCGGCAGGCGTCGCGGCGCTGGGCGTCGGTAGGCGTCGCGGCGCTGGGCGTCGCGGCCTAGGGCGTCGGCAGGCGTCGCGGCACTGGGCGTCGGTAGGCGTCGCGACGCTGGGCATCGGCAGGCATCGCGACGCTGGGCGTCGGCAGGCGTCGCGGCGCTGAGCGTCGGTAGGCGTCGCGGCGCTTGGCGTCGCGGCGCTGGGCGTCGGCAGGCGTCGCGGCACTGGGCGTCGGCAGGCGTCGCGGCACTGGGCGTCGGCAGGCATCGCGACGCTGGGCGTCGGCAGGCGTTGCGGCGCTGGGCGTCGGTAGGCGTCGTGGCGCTTGGCGTCGCGGCGCGGGGGTCGGTAGGCGTCGCGACGCTGGGCGTTGGCAGGCGTCGCGACGCTGGGCGTCGGCAGGCGTCGCGGCGCTGGGCGTCGGCAGGCATCGCGACGCTGGGCGTCGGCAGGCGTGGCGGCGCTGGGCGTCGGTAGGCGTCGTGGCGCTTGGCGTCGCGGCGCTGGGGTCGGTAGGCGTCGCGACGCTGGGCGTTGGCAGGCGTCGCGACGCTGGGCGTCGGCAGGCGTCGCGGCGCTGGGCGTCGGCAGGCATCGCGACGCTGGGCGTCGGCAGGCGTTGCGGCGCTGGGCGTCGGTAGGCGTCGTGGCGCTTGGCGTCGCGGCGCTGGGCGTCGGTAGGCGTCGCGGCGCTGGGCGTCGGTAGGCATCGCGGCGATGGGTGTCGGTAGGCGTCGCGACGCTGGGCGTCGGCAGGCATCGCGTCGGTAGGCGTCGCGACGCTGGGCGTCATCAGGCATCGCGACGCTGGGCGTCGGCAGGCGTCGCGGCGCTGGGCGTCGGTAGGCGTCGTGGCGCTTGGCGTCGCGGCGCTGGGTGTCGGTAGGCGTCGCGACGCTGGGCGTCGGCAGGCGTCGCGGCGCTGGGCGTCGGTAGGCGTCGCGGCGCTGGGCGTCGGCAGGCGTCGCGGCGCTGGGCGTCGGCAGGCGTCGGTAGGCGTCGCGGCGCTGGGCGTCGGCAGGCGTCGTGGCACTGGGCGTCGGTAGGCGTCGCGACGCTGGGCGTCGGCAGGCATCGCGACGATGGGCGTCGGCAGGCGTCGCGGCGCTGGGCGTCGGTAGGCGTCGCGGCGCTGGGCGTCGCGGCGCAGGGCGTCGGTAGGCGTCGCGACGCTGGGCGTCGGCAGGCGTCGCGGCGCTGGGCGTCGGTAGGCGTCGCGGCGCTGGGCGTCGGCAGGCTTCGCGGCGCTGAGCATCGTGGCGCTGGGCGTCGGTAGGCGTCGCGACGCTGGGCGTCGGCAGGCGTCGCGGCGCTGGGCGTCGGCAGGCGTCGCGACGCTGGGCGTCGGCAGGCGTCGCGGCGCTGGGCGTCGGTAGGCGTCGCGGCGCTTGGCGTCGCGGCGCTGGGCGTCGGTAGGCGTCGCGACGCTGGGCGTCGGCAGGCATCGTGGCGCTGGGCGTCGGTAGGCGTCGCGACGCTGGGCGTCGGCAGGCGTCGCGGCGCTGGGCGTCGGTAGGCGTCGCGACGCTGGGCGTCGGCAGGCATCGCAACGCTGGGCGTCGGCAGGCATCGCGGCGCTGGACGTCGGCAGGCGTCGCGGCGCTGGGCGTCGGTAGGCGTCGTGGCGCTTGGCGTCGCGGCGCTGGGTGTCGGTAGGCGTCGCGACGCTGGGCGTCGGCAGGCGTCGCGGCGCTGGGCGTCGGTAGGCGTCGCGGCGCTGGGCGTCGGCAGGCGTCGCGGCGCTGGGCGTCGGCAGGCGTCGGTAGGCGTCGCGGCGCTGGGCGTCGGCAGGCGTCGTGGCACTGGGCGTCGGTAGGCGTCGCGACGCTGGGCGTCGGCAGGCATCGCGACGATGGGCGTCGGCAGGCGTCGCGGCGCTGGGCGTCGGTAGGCGTCGCGGCGCTGGGCGTCGCGGCGCAGGGCGTCGGTAGGCGTCGCGGCGCTGGGCGTCGGCAGGCGTCGCGGCGCTGGGCGTCGGTAGGCGTCGCGGCGCTGGGCGTCGGCAGGCTTCGCGGCGCTGAGCATCGTGGCGCTGGGCGTCGGTAGGCGTCGCGACGCTGGGCGTCGGCAGGCGTCGCGGCGCTGGGCGTCGGTAGGCGTCGCGACGCTGGGCGTCGGCAGGCGTCGCGGCGCTGGGCGTCGGTAGGCGTCGCGGCGCTTGGCGTCGCGGCGCTGGGCGTCGGTAGGCGTCGCGACGCTGGGCGTCGGCAGGCATCGTGGCGCTGGGCGTCGGTAGGCGTCGCGACGCTGGGCGTCGGCAGGCGTCGCGGCGCTGGGCGTCGGTAGGCGTCGCGACGCTGGGCGTCGGCAGGCATCGCAACGCTGGGCGTCGGCAGGCATCGCGGCGCTGGACGTCGGCAGGCGTCGAGGCGCTGAGCATCGTGGCGCTGGGCGTCGGCAGGCGTCGCGGCGCTGGGCGTCGGTAGGCGTCGCGGCGCTTGGCGTCGCGGCGCTGGGCGTCGGTAGGCGTCGCGACGCTGGGCGTCCGCAGGCGTCGCGACGCTGGGCGTCGGCAGGCGTCGCGGCGCTGGGCGTCGGTAGGCGTCGTGGCGCTTGGCGTCGGCAGGCGTCGTGACGCTGGGCGTCGGCAGGCGTCGTGGCGCTGGGCGTCGGCAGGCGTCACGGCGCTGGGCGTCGGTAGGCGTCGCGGCGCTTGGCGTCGCGGTGCTGAGCGTCAGCAGGCGTCGCGGCGCTGGGCGTCGGTAGGCGTCGCAAGTGGTTTTAGTGGGTAAACCGGCGGTAAAGAGCCGGGAGTCCCACATACCCCTCGGGGACCCTCCCGGGGGATGCGTAACGCATTTCCCTTGCGAAAAAAATAAAAAATAAGGCTGATCACCTAATTGGCTGACAAGAAATAAGATCCATGCGCCCTTTTTTTTTTTTTTTTTTTTTTTTGTTTTCGCAAGGGAAATGCATTACGCATCCCCCCGGGAGGGTGCCCGAGGGGTATGTGGGACTCCCGGCTCACTACGGCCGGTTTACCCACTAAAACCACTTGCGGATTGCCATCAGCCGTTGAGTGGAAGGCGTGCCCTGGATCTGTCAAGCACAGGCCACGCCCACCCGACCGGCCGGTCTACCTCGTAAGGGACCGGTCTTCCATCACAATGAGGGAGCACTTCGGCAAACTGAAGCGCTCCCCTCGGCGCCGAGACTGGCTAAGCCGGGGAGGTTTACCCATCCCTCTACCCGGAGCCCCGTACTAGACGTGGGATGGGAGGGCCGCATAACGACGCCTCCGCACCCCCGTCCTGCGCCGGCGAAGCGGAGCAGAGAGAGGATCAGTCTCTCTGTCCCGCTCCGAGGCCTCCTTCTGCGACATGACAGATTCACAAAAGGAGACCACCGCCTGCCAGGCCTCATCGCTCTCGAGCATGCAGCGCACCATGGTCGAGAGCGAGAGGTCCCGCCCAAGCACCGCCATGAGGTCATGGCGCTGCACGGCCCAACGATCGCACACCTCAAGGGTATGCTGGGCCGTGTCCTCCGCAGCGCCGCACTCATGGCAGGCTGGCGTAGGCTCTCTCCTGGCCACCTTACACAAATACGCACCGAAACATCCATGTCCGGTGAGTATCTGTGTAAGGCGGAAGGTGAGGGGTTTATTCTTGCGGCGCATCCATGCCGCAAGATCTGGACGCACTGCAGAAACCGTATGCTTACCTCACCCCACCTCCTCAGCAACCACTGCTCTCCTAGACTTTGGAACCGCCTGAGCTCCTCCCACGATAGGGCCTCACTACGCGACCTCCTCTCTGACACGAGGAGGTTCAACTCAGCGTGGACCCTAGCCACGAGCTCCCACGGCGGTTCTCCCGCCAGCGCAGTAGCCGCCGCCCAAGAGACCGTACGGTACCCTCTGATGACCCTCACTGCTATGACCCGCTGCATTCTGTGCAGCAGGGCCTTATTCCGCACCGTGAGGGCATCCGACCAGATCGGGGCACCGTACAGGGCTATACTCTTACACACACCAGAGTACAGCCGCCTGCAAGCTTGACTGGGCCCGCCCACATTAGGCAAAAGCCGGCCCAGCGATGATGCCGCCCTTATGACCTTCGGCCCTAATAGTTGGAAGTGAGGGCCGAAGGTCCACCCGTCCAGGGTGAGCCCAAGATATTTGACGGTGGGGCTCACCCGGATCTCCTCCTCTCCGACCTGAAGTCGTGCGCCTGGGGGGGTCCTCTCTTCCCGGGTCCGCAAAACATGAGGGCTTCGGTCTTATCATAACGAACCCGAAGCCCCAAACGCCTAATGCGGCCAGCCACCAGCGACACTGCCGATTCGGCCAGCCGCGCCGCCTCATTAAAATTTCTCCCCCGGGATGTTACGAAAGTGTCATCAGCGTAACAGATGACACTCATCCCAGGGAGAAGACGACAACGCAGGACCCAGTCAAAGCCAATGTCCCACAGGATCGGACCCAACACCGATCCCTGTGGAACACCGCACCCTGCCCTCCACCGCACAAAGGACCCCTCCCGGTCCTCCCACACGACTTCCCTGCCGGAGAGCCAATCTCCCAACAACCTTCCGATATACGAGGGGACACCAAAATAACTCAGCGCCTCCCGTATCACGCTGTGAGGAAGGCTGTTGAAAGCGTTGGCGATGTCGAGCGACACCCCCAACACCACCTCCCCCTCGCGTTCCGCCTCCTGCGTCACCGACCTTAGGCGCCTAATGGCGTCGACGGTAGACCGACCGACCCGGAAACCATACTGATAATCTGACAGTTTCGGTCCCGGGCCCTCCTCCAGATGCTGAACGAGTCGAGAAGCCACTACACGCTCAAACGCTTTCCCGACCTCGTTCAGCAGAACGATCGGCCTCACCGCAGACGCTTGGTCCGGTGGCCGGTTCCCCTTTGGCAATAGGGTGAGCCGACCTACCTTCCAATCCCTTGGGAACTGCCCCGACCGAAAACAGTGGTCGAAGAGTTTCCGGAGGGGATTTTCGAGGTGCACAAGTGCGATGGAAAGCACTTTCCCGTGCACCCCGTCCGGACCTGGCGCTCTCTTCTTGGAACGAAGGCGGGAAAGAACCGCCTCCATCTCTTCGTCGGTGACGAGTGGCGGAACACCCTCCACGGTCGAGTCCGACACTGACCGAGCCATTCGCGGAGGAGCGAATCCTACCGGGGGATCAGGGAACAACTCCCTGACAATTGTCCCCAGTAGCTCCGGTTGGAGCGTCTCCGTCAAAGGGGCCGACTGGACGCGGAGTTTGTCCCGCGCCCTTTTATACGGTCGACCCCAGGGGTCATCGTCCAGACCCCCCACAAGCTCCAACCATGCCTCCTCTTTGGCCCGGCTCATGGCTAGCAACAGTGCCTCCCTACAATCACGGTAGACACTGTGCAACCGACCATCTCTTTCTACGTCCTGGGGTCGGCGCCGCCTGCTGCGTCCATAAGCGCGACGCGCAGCGTTGCAGGCGACGCGAAGGTCGGTCAGCTCCGGCGACCACCAATAAACCGCCCGACGTGGAGCGGGGGGACCACTTATTCTCGGCATGGCTGCCCGGCAGACGTTTTTAAGTACATCTCCGAAGCAGCCAGCTATTTCCTCCACCCCTCGACCCTGCGACGGCGACGGGAGGCACCAGCGGCCGACAATGGCCGCCTCCTCCGCCAATTCCCGGTTGAGCCTAGTGAGAGCCCAACGCGGGAACCTGCTACGACCCCTGGACGAAGACGGACTCGACCCGGAGGTTGGAGACACCTCGAACCTTATGTAACGATGGTCCGAGAGTGTCTCCACCTCCGTTATCACGCTCCACCTGCCGATCCTGCGTGCGATATCGGGCGTGGCGAACGTCAGGTCCACCACCGACTCCCCATTCCAACGCACGCAGGTCGACACTGTCCCCTGATTGAGTAGGGACAGCCCCGTGGCCAGCGCCCACTCCTCCACCTCTCTTCCCTTTGGGTTCGTGACCGGGGACCCCCACGCTGAGGACTTAGCGTTGAAATCCCCTGCCACGATTACCGGGAGGGGGGCTAGACGCCTCACTATCGGCCCCAGAGCGTTGAGGAATCGCTCCAGAGCCGCCAAATTTCGGTTCGGAGAGAAGTACACCCCAACTATGGCTACTTCTCCCCGGACCACCAACACGTACCCGTCCCCCCTCATTTTGGGTATGAGGGGGGGACTAGACCCTGCCCTCACCACTACTGCAACGGAGCCCGCCGAATCCCCTGCCCAATGTGGCAGAGGAGGCACGAAGTAAGGCTCCGCTACAACCACAACATCGACAAGCCACTCCGCCATCGACTGCAGGCAGAGGTCCTGAGCCGCGGCGGAGTGGTTTACGTTCGCCTGAAGGAAGCCGAGATGTCCTGACATTATGATGACATTTCGGCCTCAGGCGCCTCCCGTCCACTCCCCGTTGGTTTCGGGGGGGAGGACTTTCCTCTTGTTGATGGGGGGTTACACGCTCTTCCCCTCATCACGTGATCTGCCTTCCGACCCTCATCTGCACAGAGAGCACAACGGGGTTCCGCACTACAGTTTGCAGCTCTGTGCCCCGCCTGTCCGCAACGGAAACAAAGATCCGTGCGGTCTTTTTTGGAGGGGCACATGACGCTGTAGTGCCCCACCCCGAAACACCGATAACAGTGCCTAGGGCGCGCCCCTTCATGTTGGAGACGCACCCGGCTCCACCCGACAGAAATACTCCCCAGCTGCATCAACTTTTTAGCCGCCGAAACTGGGCAAGCCATGCGGGCAAAGCCAATACCACGCGGGCCGCGATAGATCTAGCCCACCCACACCTGATCCTCAACACAACCACCCTCCTTTGCCACAACCGCCCGAACGCGCTCCTTCGTTGCAGTGTCGTCGAGACCCGTCAGTCTAAAATCCGTGTGTTTAACGGGTCTGACGACATCCGCGACACCCGACAAAACCTGCGACAGTTTACTTGCCAGGGAATCCGCCATCTCTCCACTGGACCTTCCAGGCACCTCTATAAGTCTCGCTCCAGAGGCCGCACTCCTGATTCGTAGAGATGGGATTCCCAATTCCTTCAAATCTCCCAGATCCCGCTCAGCCTTCATGAGGACTTCGCCGTAAGTAGCCCCTTTTTCAGCAGCCTCCGGACGCAGCTTCACCACCACCGCCGAAGACCCCGGTAAGATCAACTTCTTCCCTTGTGAAGCCGCTCTCTGCGGCTGCTTCAACTTTTTCTTTTTAGGGGCCCTACGACGGACCACCTCCGACCAGCCAGATGAGGGACCTGCCTCCGGCGGCGCAGTCACAGCTGCATCAGAGACGCCGGCCCTGCGCTCACTACCCGCCACAACATTTAGGGACCGCGACGCTGTTGGACCAAAACTAGTCCATTCCGACCCTTTCCTACTAGCTTTTTGGGCCCTAGCCGACGCCGGACGCACTGAGGGACGAACCGGCAGTGCTGGGAAATCTTCACGCCCCCTTGTTGTTGCAGCAACCTGTACAGGGGCAGAACGCTTTGAAGAACCAGAGTCCACTGCACTCGACACTCTCTCCCCGTCAGCCGCCACTGCACGTATCGGTTCCAAAACCGTCACGCTCCTCCTGTCAGACGCCAGAGGCGGACGAACCCTCACAGGCGGCAATAGCCTTTCCTCGAGGGCAGCAAGACCGTCGATCATATTGCCGACTAGCCGCGCCAAGTTGCCCTCAAGTTCACTCATCTGTTCGGAGGTCAATAGACTACTCCGCTTTTTCGTCGCTGCCTTTTTGGCGTCCTCAAATTCACGCCGGTAACTTCGGACCTCCTCCCTCAGGTTCCCAACCTCTCGCTGCAGCCGCGCATTGTCGGCACGTAAGCGACGCGTCTCTTCCGCTTCAGTCCTCGTCGCAAGCGTGTCGATAACCACCCTGATGACGCCAGTAGCTTTACGGATCTTACTGGCATACCCGCCCTTGAGGTTTGTGGATCGGCCCGCAAGATCCAATATCTCATCGAGACCTCCCACCGCCGACTGCATCAATTCTTCGATGCCCATTTGGTCCACGTCCAAATCCAATGGGCCCGGTCTCTCCACAGCAGCAGTCGCCGGCGACTTCCGATATGACTGGCGTTCCAGAGACGCAACAAAGTCCTGAGCCGCTCCCTCGACCTTACGTGAGCCGGAGCTCGCCACCCCACGCGACTTCCCACGACGCGCCGTCGGGATCTTCTTAAGACGGCCCGACACCAGAGTACCATCTGGGCACTCAGTAACAGAGCCAGAGTCATCCGAACATAACCTCTTGCGACGGGAACGTTCCGACTCCGACACCGGGGCAGACGGCATCGACCAATCACGGCCCAGAATTTCGTCCAGGGTTATCCCTGCACGAGGCCTAGGCGAACTCACGGCCGTAGCTGGCCCATACGACCTTCTTCCCTTCTCCGTTTCACCGTTTCCGACTCTCCTCTCAACTTCCTCAACCGAGGCGACTTCGTCCACCTCCGATCTATCTTCTCCGTAACTTAGAAGAAACCCCCCTTCACTAATGATAGGGATGGCATCCTCCAAGGTGTCATCCCTATTTTTAGTTCTTACTCCTTTCCTTGACATATTGCCAACTATAAAATTGGCCACACACGCCAACAACTAACAAATGTATAGCAAAAACTTACTATACACTTAAAAATAACTAACACTAATTATAACTATGAAACCAACACCAAAAAATAAAGAAAACCAACACCATAATTAAGAGTAAATCTAATCTAATTATATAAAAATAACTCCAACACACAAACACGCACACACACACAAAAACAACACTGAGACGAACTCGTCACCAGTATCGATTTTATGTGGATGACTTTGTGATTGGGTATAAACAAAAGTGGCCCCAAGATAAAATCACTTAAAAATTGAATATCTCGGGAACCGAGAGGCGCACCGAGATAATTCAAACGACAAACAAAAGCCCTGAAAAAAGACTATTATTCGCCACGTTGAACGCAAACTTCCGACAGCTGGCATAGGCTTCGCCTAGGAAAGTTTGAGTTCGATCCATGCGCCCTTACTTTACTAGGCTTAGCTTCACTTACTCTACATTTCAGTTAAAACGTGATACTTGGCCGTTTTGCTACCGTTACGAAGATTTTATTGACATTCATTTATCGTGTGTGAAATAAAACGGCCAAGCATCACGTTTTAACTGAAATCTAGAGTAAGTGAAGCTAAGCCTAGTAAAGTAAGGGCGCATAGATCAAAAACTTTGGTTCTACATGGGATTTGTCCACTTTTTGATAGATTTTGATCAAGGTGCTTGTAGATTTAGGGCGAGTAGTCTTTAGAGTTTGGTTTTATACGATATCTGATAACTTTTTCACAGGGTAAGCTTTATAGACTCGTCTCGGCAACATTTTTACATGAAAATGTTTTTGGTGGGATTTTCATTTCATTTTGCGTGTCATGTCATGTCCTAATTTTTGAGGACCTTTTAAGTTGCAAACTTATGGTTAAATGGTTAAATCGGGTAGGTTACCAAACATTCAACGACTATGCGAAAGGACGTTCAGTCAAGACGTTGAACGTCACATTAAACAACTTGTCGAGTTGCCCTTTAGTCATTCAATTAATTGTCGTCATTTCATACACACGCTAGTCATTCAATTAAACTGCTTATTCAATCAGATGACATATAATATATATAATATGAAATATAATATAGAGATAGAGCCGTCATAGATGAAACGACGAATGCACCTGCACTCAGTAACTATTGAAGATGTCAGATATTTATTATTAGCTTCCACTTATCTCCCTGTGTTTATTTTATAATTCATGTGTCACTTTGGTGTTGTATTGTATGTTTTCATCCATAGATATTATTATTTTTATTGGCAACACCGACACATAAACAGGTTGGTGAAAAGGGTGGGAGAAGTGGGGAGATGAAAAAAAAAACGGCGGGAAATTTGATCGCGTGCGGTTGTGTTTTTTTGAGCCTAATATTTTAATTAATTTATTGGTATTTCAGAGCAGGGTGATACTGTATATATTTAGATAATTAGTAGTTTATTTAGTTTAGTTTTGTTCTTTCTTCAATAGTTGGTAAGTTTTTTTTTTTAGTTTTTTATAAATATGAATCGGCCACCCGACCCAGGAGGCGGGAATGAAAAACCTTTATGTTCGGTGCCGCAACCAAGTAGTTTCATAACTATTGATTATGATGAGTCAAGTATGGATACTGACCAATCTGTAAAAAGATCTTTAAAACGTACCCGACTGCATAAAATATGTAAGCAATGCAACAAAAAAGTCCGAAAAAACGCGGGAAACCAAAAAACTGGTTGCCAATGTTGTATTCTTTCTGATAAATCGGATGAAAATAAAGATGAAGTCGTCTCCGATTCACTACCCCACAAAGAGCCCGAAAGCGTTACAAAAAAATCTATTGGTAGAAATACCTACAACGAAAATGATGTTTCTCCATACGTAGTTCATGTACAGAAAATTACCAAAAGTGACAACGATGGTACCTTTCTTCACCTAATTACTTTCGGTGATTTTCTGATAAAAAATAATATTTATAATATCATTAACGGCAGTTTAAAAAAGATAGGGCGTAATAAAATATCAGTGGCTTTCTGCAATTACAAAGACGCTAATACATTTTTAAATAATAATTTACTTGCTGATAACAATTATAATGCATTTATTCCATCATTTAATGTGGTCAGGATTGGTATAGTGAGGGGTGTCCCTGTAGAGTGGTCACCAGAACTGATCATGGAAAATATTTCTACTCCTAGTGGGTTTGGGAAAGTTGTAAATATTAGGAGGTTAAATTTCAAAACTATAGTAGAAGGTTCTCCTGTTTGGAAACCAACACAATCATTAGTAGTTTACTTTGATGGCAGAGTTTTGCCAAAGAAAGTGTTTCTATGTTATAATGCTTTACCAGTTGAGCTCTATATCTTTCCAACTATACAATGTTTCCACTGTTGTAGGTATGGACATACCAAATTACAATGTAGGTCAAAACCAAGGTGTCTCAAGTGTGGCCAAGAACACACTTCGGACTCTTGTAGTATTAATGAGATTGACTATTTCTGTTGCTTGTGTTCTGGTCACCATATGGCCAATAACAAAGTATGTCCAGAGTTTAACAGACAAAAGTTAATAAAAATACATATGGCTGAAAAATGTGTATCATATGCAGAGGCTAATAAAGAAATCCCATTACCATATAAATCTTATTCAGAAATAGTATCTTCACCCCTTACAAATTTGCCTGCAAAAGCAGATAGTCCCACTCTCAATACATCATATAAAAAAACAGTAACATTGAAACCACGTGCACCTTATAAGCCCAGTAAAGGTTATGACAAAATTGGCCACAATAACATAGTTAAAGAATTTTCTTTTGACCAATTCGAAAAAAACACAACTCCAATAAATGTAGATA
Source organism: Celastrina argiolus (assembly GCA_905187575.2). NCBI lineage: Eukaryota > Metazoa > Arthropoda > Insecta > Lepidoptera > Lycaenidae > Celastrina > Celastrina argiolus. The sequence continues at coordinate 20,827,336 of LR994583.1, forward strand.
ATAATATTTATTCTAAAAATGATTTTTCTAAGATTACTGATGTGATTTCATTGTTACAAACATGTACACAAAATAATACTTTACCGTCCATCGTTGCCCCTTTAATCCAGTTAATCGTAAATATCCTTCAAAATGGCCACTTGCCAAGTAATAATTCAGTGGAACGCTAGAAGCGTTATCAATAAAAAAAATGACATAATTTATTTATTAAATAATTACCAACCTTTTTTATTTTCTTTTTCTGAAACTTGGCTTAGGCCAAGCAATACTTTTAGGTTTAAAAATTACAATACCATCAGAGAAGATAGGTTAGATGGTTATGGTGGTGTAGCTTTTCTACTTGAGAAAAGTTACCCTTTTAGTTTAATTAATATTCCTGTACATAGTCCTGAATTTTCTATTTTAGCTATAAGTGTAAATAATGTATGTTTTGTTTCTGTATATATTTCCCGCATTTCTATTAACATTTTAAATGAAATAAGTAACATTTTAACATCCCTTCCAAAACCTTTAATTATCACAGGTGATTTTAACTGTCATCATCAGTTATGGGGTAGTTCAATCACCAATAATTATGGTAATAAGCTTTTAACTATTCTGGATCAAAACAATTTGTGTGTGATAGGTTCTGGTGAACCTACTAGGCGCACTAGTCCTTATGATGGTTTAAGAAGTGCTGTTGACCTGACTATTTGTTCTCCACAGTTTGTTTCCCATTTAACATGGTATGAATTAAGTTAATGTATAAGTATATTTAGTTTGTAAGGATATAATGGGACTGACATAGTAAATTAGCACTAAAAGTCCCTAATTAAAAATTGAATAAAAAAAAAAAAAAAAAAAAAAAAAATCTTTTGTTTTATCTTCCACTTATGGAAGTGATCATTTTCCTATAATTAATTCTTTTCCTTCTAATTGTATAAACTTTCCTAAGCAGAGTAATAGATTGATTCCTAGATTTAATTTGAATAATGTTTCTGAAGAATCTTGGAAACAATTTAGTAATACTGTGGATGCAAAACTGTCCCAAAAATTGTCTAATGGCAATGACGTTGATGCTCTTGTTTTTACGGATCTCTTGATTGCAAGTGCTAATGAAGTATTTCCAGTAAAAAATGAAACATCTTCAATCCCAAGCCCGCCATGGTGGGATAAAGAGTGTACTGAAACCATAAAAAAGAGAAAACAGGCTGAAAAATTGTATAGCAACAATATGTCTTTAGAAAATTATTGGACGTTAAAAAATATTGTAAATAGTACTAAATTACTTTTCAAAAAGAAGAAACGTGAAAGTTGGCAGAAATTCTGCTCAGCATTATCCCCTAATACTCCTCCAACAGATGTGTGGAAAAGTATCAGAAGGTTCAAATCTGCGTACAATACTTCTCATTCTGTATCTCTACCCAATAATATAGCAAATGACTTTTTAGACAAGCTTGCTCCTCCATCAGTTAATTTTAAAACTAACCTATTAGACAATAATAGTACAATGGACGAAAGTGATGAATCTTCGGAATTAAATTCTCCTTTCTCCATAGCAGAGTTAAAAAATGTATTGGCTAATGTATCCGATTCTTCCCCTGGGCCTGATGGTGTTTATTATTCATTTATTTCTCACTTAAATTATGACAGTTTAGCAATTTATCTTAAAATAATAAACTTTATTTTTGTGTCTGGCAATATTCCATCAGATTGGAAATGTCAACTTATTATACCCATTTTAAAGCCAAATAAGGATGCTTCCCTCCATCTTCGTACCGACCTATCGCTCTCTCATCAGTTCTTTTAAAAGTTATTGAACGTTTGGTAAAAAACCGCCTTGAGTGGTTTGTTGAAACTAACTGTCTTCTTTCTTCATCCCAATATGGTTTTCGGCGAAATAAAAGCACTTATGATAACTTAAGTATTTTTACTACAGATATTAGATTAGCTTTTAGTGTTAACAAATTCGTCCTTTCAGTCTTTCTCGATCTGTCGAATGCGTATGATAATGTCATCATATTAATACTTAAACAAAAATTATTTTCCCTAAAGGTTCCTAAGAAAATTATTACATTTATTATAAATATGCTTACTGATAGGTCTATTTTCTTCTACAATAATGGCCTAAAGTATTTAAGAATCCTAACTAAAGGATTACCACAGGGCTCAGTTTTGAGCCCTTTGTTGTATGATTTATATTCTTATGATTTAGAGTTGTCCATTGCGGATGATATTGGTGTACTCCAATATGCAGATGACTTACTTTTGTTTGTTAAAGGAAATAATATTGATCTTGCAAAGGCAAAATTAACAGAATCCCTGTTCTTTCTTAAGAAATGGCTTGATGATCATGGCCTAGATTTATCACCATCAAAAAGCTCCTCAGTTCTTTTTCATCGAATGCGTAGGACCCCTCAAGTCCAAGTACTTTTTGACAATACCATTATTCCACAAAATAGTCATCACAAATTTTTAGGTGTTATCTTAGACGAGAAACTTTCTGGAGTTCTACATTGTAATTTTGTTGTAAATAAATGTGAAAAAAATATTAATATTATTAGATGCCTAGCCGGTATATGGTGGGGTGCCCATCCTTTTTATCTAAAATTGATATATAATGCATTAATTCGGAGCATCTTAGAATATGGCACTTTCCTCCTAGATCCTGGGCATGCGTCAGGATTTAAAGCTCTAGATAAAATTCAAAGTAAATGTCTTAGACTTATATGTGATGAAATCTAGTCCGATAAATGCCTTGCAGGTTGAATGCTGTGATCCTCCTTTGCATTTACGACGTCAATACTTATCAGATAAATACCTTTTTAGATGCCTTCAAACTACTGATCATCCCATTATTACTAAGCTTCACCAACTTGCTTACTTTGTGTCAAATGACTCGTATTGGATGCATAAACGAAATCCGTGTTTGGTTGTAAGTTTTTTTAAATTTAAATCTCTTTCTGCTCCTATACACCAATCTAGTAATTTACCTATATTTTCTAGTCCTTTCAATACCCTCACTTTTACTCCAAATGTTGTTAACATCGGGATTGACAAAACTGATGCTTTGAGAGCTAATGCAAAATTTAAAAGTATTGTTGAAAGAAACTTTAGTGATTTTCATTATATTTTTACAGACGCCTCAAAACTTGAAATAAATGGTAATGTCGGTGTAGGTACCTTTCACTCTCAATATAACATAGTACAGAAAATTAAACTTCCCCCTGAATGTTCTGTTTTCACTGGGGAGTGTTTAGGTATTTTAAAAGCTTTACAGTATATTAAGTTAGCTAAACTAAAAAAATCAATAGTGTTCACTGATTCATTAAGTTCAATTCAGGCACTTAACAAGAACCCTTTTAAAATGAAACAACAGCATCCTATTATTTTTGATATTAGACAATTTTTATTTGACTTTGAAAACGACTACATTGTAGTGATTGCTTGGATTCCGAGCCATTGTGGAATAGACGGAAATGTTAAGGCGGATTCATTGGCAAGGAATGCGTCTATTTGTGGTGACCTAGTTCCGTATAAAATTTATTATCCAGATTTAATGACTCTACCAAAAACGTATCTGGAGGAGTCCTGGAAACTGTCTTGGGATAATAATAGTAAACAAAAGGGGGCCCATTTTTATAAATTACAATCTGAAATTGTTGCAAAGCCTTGGTTTTTTAGCATGAACTTTAACAAAAAGTGTTCAAGCATCATAACAAGATTAAGGCTGGGCCATACTTGTTTGCCAGTCCATCTTGCAAGACTAAATATCATTGGTAGTCCCTCGTGTATATGTGGTAGTGAAACGGCAGATGCCAATCATCTGTTTTTTTCCTGTCCAAATTATAACCGTTCCTGTTTCCTGGATTCATTAGTAGAAAATAAAATTCCTTTTCCTACATCTATATTTTGTTTATTGTATATTAAAACATATGCTATTTATAAAATTATTTCTGTTTTTATTTTACAAAATAATATTGAGATATAGTACCACTTTCCTAAATTATATTGTGTATAATAATTAAGTTTATGTATTTTTTACCTACTTGTCCTGAATTCCTTAATCCAAATTCTATCGTTTCCGTAAATCCTAAGTTCTTTAAATAAAGTTTCCTCCGTTTGTCATTGGCTATGCACAAAGTGCATGCCATTAGAGAGAAAAAAAAAAAAAGTGGGGAGACGTTGGCAGGGAGAGCTTATATACAAAATACACTGGCTGTCGGCTGACAGTCCTAATGGTTAACAGTTCTCTAAGTAGCATAATAGTATCTCAAAGTTTGTTACCTTTTAAACTTAAACTTTTGTAAAATAAAGATGGAGAAAAGTGTTATCGTACGTAGACGTATCATTTCTCTTCACAAGTTAACATTCTGAAGCACAACTTTCACTAACCTTTACTCAAAGTAAATAAATATAAATGTACGAACTCACTTTTATATTGCAAAGTCTAAACTTTATAAAGTTAAATCAGGCAGTTATCTGAGTACAGGATATCACTGTCACGGAAAATGTAACTCGCCCAAAGATCGTATATTGTTGCAGAACTTTCTAGAAACAAATTGAAGTTCACTGGAGAGGCTAGTAATTGCAACGTTGAAGTATCGCGACTTTTATACGCTTTATAGAGAACGCATACTTTATTATTATTAACCTGTAACCTTACTCCCGACACAATCGAGAATCGAATCAAATCGATGGTAGGCATCATATAGAAACGACGTTCAGAAAACATTTTTCGTAAAATTTACTCTGAATAAAAATATTTGATTTGATTTGATTCGATCCCAACTAACCGGGATGAAGAAAATCGTTAGACCGTAACTTTTTGTACTCCCGACCATATCAATCGACTGAATACTAAAAAAAACAAACATCAATTTATTATATGTACGCGGCACGATCGAATTTGAAACAAAATCGAATCAGTTTGGAGAGTAAGCCCTAGTGTGAAATAATGATCGGAAGTTTTGTCCCTGATTATTTCATATTGTGAGACAAAGACAAAACTAAAGTAAGCTATCCGACACGTATCAGCTGGGGCCTTACTCGCCAAAGTGATTCGATTAAGATTCAGATTCGATCGTGCCGCGTGCTCCCGAATAAATTAACGTTTATTTATTTTGATTCTTCGTCGATTGATATGGTCGGGAGTACAAAAAGTTACGATCTAACGATTTTTTTTATCCTGATTAGTTTCAAAATAATCCACCAATTAAAATACCAAAAACCGTTGATATGGAACTGATTCGATTCTCGATTGTGTCGGGAGTAAGCCTGCAGATTGTGTCACTGTCCTGTATTATCATCAGCACGCTTACTTATTAATAATTAATTACTAATTAATAACCAACCGACAACCGATGAAAACTACATTTTATAAGTTTGACGTGTCTGTGACATGGTATTTCCCAAGCGGTTTCAAAATATTTAAATTTAAATATTTTTTGTTTGATAGCTGACGCGATTAAGAGTATTCTTCATCATCACTTCACTCACTGTTTGGCAATTTAGGGGTTATTATTTTTTATCTTTACCAGGTTGTTGTGGTAGTATGATGGAACCATGATAGAACTCATGGCCCCGCTAAGAAGCGTGAATAATGACACTAGGGGGTTTTGAGTTGGTTAACACGTTGCGAAGCACTGTGGAGTCCAACGTAACCTTGCCACCTCCCCCGGGGTCTCAGGGTATGCACAATGCATTTCCCATAGAGAAAAAGAAAAGTCACGAAAATCATATCTTCTCAAATATCTCGCGACTTATTGCTCGGAGGTCGGCTTATATTCAAGACGCCATCGCTATTATCGCTTATGAAGTTCGAAAACAAAAAGTAATGGGATTTGACGTAAGCTTTGCCGAGCAAATTTGTATGTGATTTAGCGAAGCTTATGTCAAATTCTAAGCGATAAATAACGATGGCATCGCGAATTAGGGCCCAGGAGTTCAAAAAAAAACATTTATTTCAGGCTACATGGCCCATATTACAAATACCTTACAGACTAACATACATTTAATATTACAAAATACTTAAAACTGCACTACACTACACGCAATATGCAATTGTTAGTCGTGACATTTACAAAACAGAATTTTTTTAGACGATGCTGAAAATCTAGACGTCTGAATAATCCTGGCGTCAGTTTGTACGTGAGGACTCAACCCTTGGGGAGCGGCAATAAATTCACTGTTGCCTCATAATACATTCAACACGGTCTTAGGTTCTCCTTTAACATTATTTCATCTATTTCCATAAGCTTATTTTCTTCTTTTTTCTATAACTTATTCTTGTAATAATAGATATGTATATGTTTTAGGTGAAAAGCATGTAGCTTCGCCGGACCGCTAATTTTGCCATTATTTTTCTTTCTCTTGTCAGGGTTATTTAATACTAGCTGACCTGTGCTCACTTCGTTAAGCATATAAATAGTTTCACACAATCCTGAACCCGCAACGTGAACCCGCAACGTTCCTTGTTTTATTAAAGCTGTGAAGTTTTTGTAAGTTTTTCATAAAGGCATTGTAGGGTTTTCTGGATATGGCAGAATTTCGTATCTACGAATTTTTTATTTATTTTATTAATCCAAATAGTTTAAACTTAAATATATATAATGCTATAAATAAGGTATTTATAGCATTTCATTATATTTATTTTCCATGACAACCCTATCATAATATTATATACTGGTAACTGGTAAATGAGTGTTATTTGATGAAGGTTATTATTATTTTACAGTTGATATAAAGGATTCTTCTTCATTATAATTAACTTTTTGTTTGTAGTTTTAAGGATTGATAAAATTTTGTCTTGACTTTCTAGAAAATGTTGCTATTTTACTTGCCGAACCCCAATTCGACCAAATAGTTTAAGAATGTGTGCAATGGCCTCTTATTCTTATTCCACTCGTTAGTAATTACTGGTTAGTATATATTGGATAAGCGTTAAAAAGCGCCGTGTTGCAGGTTTCTACTTTCACTTTCCAAAATTAATTTGGTATTTTAGAATGGGTCTTATAGATTTAAAATCAACTCCGTGAATAATTAATTCAATATTCTGTGCATTAAATTTTAATATTTTTAAGTTTTAGTGTTAGCTGTTTTAAATTTAAAAGATTATATAAATTCGTTAAAAATTACTTACAACAATGCATTTTAAAATATGTTACAAAATATTATTAATTCAGCTGCAGTTGGTTTAATGTAAAAGAATTAAAATGTCTTCTCGTATATTAATGACACATCAATGTGGGCATTCAAAATGTACATCATCGTTAACTTTGTATATCTATTGTGAAAGTACAGTTTTTTATAATAAGTATTCTCTTTTTATTGAAACAATTTCAAAATGCACTGTAGAATTATTATAGTCTGCCGAATGAATCACAATATGTTTACCGCGTTTGCTTGTTTATTTACAAATTAACATACTGTATGAAATTAACGTCTTTTAGAACCATTCAAGCGTCACATTTCTCTACTGAGACGTACAGAGTCGCTTTATATTACAGATTACTTGGTTAAATTTTCTCCATAATAATATAAGAAAATAAACATTATTAATATGGGAATCTCAAAGAAAAATAAATTTATTCAAAGGGCTAATGTAACGAAGGTTTATGCCAAAACATTTTATTTAAACTCATTGTGAAATCAACTTTATACATTTAGCAAAAACGCCAAATTCATACACTTTAATGGCAATTCCATATATTTGACTACTAGTTTCATTCGTATTGTGCTCATTTAGGCCCTAAGGGATACATGCAACCCAAAATGGGTAGGATGAGGTGCATTCCGCTCCACGCAGGCGGTAGCATGCCGCTAGGAATGATCAACACACTAACTTCATTTACCTGTTTCCTGGACTTCTTGATCATCGGCTGCGGTTTCAGCTCCTCGTCAGAGAACGCGCGCGTCCGCGGGTCAAAGTCACGCCCGGACGACGCCATGGAAAATGCTGGAAGGTGATAATTATTACGTTAGATAAATGCCCTCGAGTCTTATAGTGAAGTGAGCAACATAAGTATACGTATTAAAATAATTCATGTGTAGCAAATTATGAAAAGATAATATATCAAATCCAGACTAAATGTACGGATTGTCGCTTAGTAAAATGAAACAAGCTACATTTGTTTCAGCTGTCATGGGCGGCTGTAATCGCTTTACGTCAATAAATAAAAATCTATTTTACTCGTACGAAAAAAAAAAGAAAAAAAAGCAACATACAATACTCACTAGAATCGGCGGGCGATAGTGGTGGGTTGATGGTGTCAGGGCTCATGCAGTCTGACGGCGAGCGCTTGGTGACAGGCGCCTGGAGCCCGAGCGTCAGCCCGGCGCCCGAGCCGAAGGCGGAGCCCCCCAGGTACGCACCGCCCAGGCCCTCGCCCGGCATGCCATTCTCCGACAGGAACTCGTCTAGGTCCACATACTGAAACCAACGCCGCAAGTCACACACTGGCACCCCGAGCGACGCTCAGGTTTGGGCCCAGGAAAGCGGCCTGCGCTTCCCACAGCTCGCTGTCGTCTTTCTTGTCCTCCAGCACATCTTTACTGTTCACCGATTTGCCTGCAACAAGGTGGGTGGAGCCCGGTCATTGCGAGCCGCTGACTCGGTCATCTGACTGACCCGGTCATCTGACTGACTCGGTCAGCTGACCGCGCCACCGATGCGGGTCAGCGATCGCAGTTCGCGGCGCAGGCATTACAGTGGCACAGACGGTTAGTCTGGGTATGCCACTGTACAAGAATCAGCAGTAAGGATTTGGAACACACAAAATCTGTGTGTGTGTGTGTGTGTGTGTGTGTGTGTGTGTGTGTGTGTGTGTGTGTGTGTGTGTGTGTGTGTGTGTGTGTGTGTGTGTGTGTGTGTGTGTGTGTGTGTGTGTGTGTGTGTGTGTGTGTGTGTGTGTGTGTGTGTGTGTGTGTGTGTGTGTGTGTGTGTGTGTGTGTGTGTGTGTGTGTGTGTGTGTGTGTGTGTGTGTGTGTGTGTGTGTGTGTGTGTGTGTGTGTGTGTGTGTGTGTGTGTGTGTGTGTGTGTGTGTGTGTGTGTGTGTGTGTGTGTGTGTGTGTGTGTGTGTGTGTGTGTGTGTGTGTGTGTGTGTGTGTGTGTGTGTGTGTGTGTGTGTGTGTGTGTGTGTGCGCGTGTGTGTGTGTGTGTGTGTGTGCGTGTGTGTATAATGTATGTGTGGTTATGTATGAGTGTATTTGATGAAGGTTATTATTATTTTACAGTTCATATTAAGGATTCTGCTTCATTATAATTAACTTTTAGAAGCCATTTCTGCAAAATTGTTTTACACTGGTGTCGTGTTTTATATATGTTTAGTAACTTATTTATTTTATTATAGAGATGCGGTGCAAGAAAGGTCAAATGTCGTGTAAGGAAGACAGATTGATGGATGGTTACATTGCAGACTTTTTTTGATCTTCGTTTAAGAAGTATATTAAGATCAAAATGAAGTTCTGCGTGTTTGCGTAATGTAGCATGAAGAATATAAAGGAGTCTAATAGACAGTACTTGACAGTCTTGATAAAGGTTAGTAGTGGGATATCTAAAAGGCTTCCCCAAAATTACCTTCAGTACCGATCTTTGTGCGCTTTCCAATTTGATAATTTTAGTTTTACAAGCTCCACCCCATGTCGAAATACAGTAGCTTAACACAGATTGAGCGAGTGCAAGATAAACCGTTGTTAAAAGTTGAGGTTCAAGGACATCACGTAAGTTTTTAAACATCCAGGTCAATTTTCTTGTACGTGTTGAAAGATGGTTTATATGGGCGCTCCAGGATAATGCTTCGTCTAACTGTACTCCTAGATATCTTATATCCTCAATTCTTTCCAATGTTAGACAGTCACAAGAGGACAAAGCCGAACCACACATAGCTCTACAAGTGTGCGCTTTTATGCAGAAAGTGGATCCAGGTTTTGTCCTTTTTGACTTGGAAAATATTATATATTTGGTCTTTTTAATATTGAGTGTCAAAAGATTTTTATTAAGCCAGGTCATTGCATGTCTGAGACCATCCTCAGCATTTCTTTGGGTTTCTGCCCAAGTCTCTCCCGTAAATATCATAGCAGTGTCATCAGCGTATGAGTAGATGTTTCCACAAGATGGTTTGTATTTACAGAGATCATATAAATAGACCAGGAAGAGACTTGGGCCTAGCACACTGCCCTGAGCAACTCCATATGTGATTGGGCGACAAGTGTTTAGATGGTCGCCAATCTTTATCTGCTGGGATCTGTCCGTTAAAAAACTTTGAAAAAGCTTAAGAGGAACACCTCGTATCCCCATCGATTGAAGCTTTTCGATTAATATGGATATGAAATTTCGGATACGGATATGGATATTAAATTATTTCGGATTATCCGTTTGTTTCGGATAATTTCGTTTACGTATATTAAAATGGTTTCCTTTTTACAGTAGCAAAACTTTCATTTCGGATTCGGTTACGGATATTTTTTTATGTCGGATATCCGATAGTTTCGGTTACGGTTACGGAGCTCCCTGACATCCCTGCTGCAGAGACATGGGCGCCGAGCAAAATTTGCTGGCAGCGGCGCGCCGACAGATCATAGCACCTGTCAAAATTTGGACTTTACAATGGCACGGCATCGCCGCGCCGGTGTTGAATTAAGCAATAAGCATCGCTGAAGGCGCTGCAAAAACCATAAAAATCTTAGTGCAGCTAGTAGTAAAAATAGGCTATGTATTCATGTTAATATTGGTCAATTGGCATCAATGACTAATCTGTGGTTGTGTATTAGATGGCTTTGTTTATGTTTGGGTTAAGTTTATCTCGGACGTACTAATAGTATATAGTAAGTGAATAAGAACACTGTCGATCACATCAGCTTGCAAAGAAAAAAATCTAGATCAAAATTACTATGCAGACAAACATACACACACACAGACACGACTAACTTATAACAATATTCTGATTTCGTGGGGGTTAAAAATACATTTTAGTTTCGTACTGTATAAGTTCCCCTGTAAAAAAAAAGTGGAAACAGGATTCGACCGCAAGGCTTACAACGTATAACCTGCCTCGGAATATGGGTTAAGCTATGTTATTGTTCCTGCCAATACTCAAAGGATTGTAATATTGTACTGCAAGCGGAAATAAATATTTTTATTGTTATAAACTCTGTGTGTTCAATAATATACAAAGCTAATAGTAATCGGCAATAATGCTTAAAGAAAATGACAAAAGATGTATGAAATACGACGATTGTGAAACACATTAAAAATTGATAAATATTTTCATTGTAACGGAATTGCTGGGACTCTGTGTGTTAAATATACAAAGCTACTGTGCAATATTGTTTATAGTTATTGGCAATCTTCATGGAAAGCGACAGAAGGTTAATGAGACTCGATGATCCCGAAATATTAAAAAAATATATAAGTACTTATTTTAATTTGTAATGGAATTGCGAACTGTGTGTTCGATGTACAAAACTACAGCGCGATCATTTTGCTAATAGATTTTGTCAACAATTTTTATGGAAAGTGACAGAAGATGTATGAAAATTTATGATAATACATTAAAAATTGGGTTTTTACAAAGTGTGTGCAAATTTAAATGTTTATGTAATTAATATATATTTTTTGTAATAATAATTGTTTGATTTTAATTATAGTATAATAGCTGAAAATTTCTGAGCTATGCTTATTCTTACCTGTGTTGGTAGCATGAGCTCATTTTTTTTTCAGCTTTTGTACTATAACGAAAGTCTAGCGTTCACGATCTCTGTCTCTATTAATATTAGGTCCTTACATAAACGCGTGCGCTGGTCGCTCGAGTAACACGTTATAATACACGTTATAATACACATATATATAACTTTTCTACGCCTATCCAGTGCCTATTTTGGTTGTTATTTGTGGTAGATGTAAAGAAGACGTTACCGATGCGATTGAATGATCAGCATGCCACAATCACTTTGACTTCGCATGTTCCGGGATTACGGAGAAAGGTTATCGAAAATTAGGTGAACGTCAACCTACTTGGAGGTGTGCAATTTGCAAGAGCACCGGTCTTGTCTGCACCAACCAGACGCCAGACGCGATCAAAGTTAAAAAGATCGATGAACGACTGACGGCTGTCGAATCCCTTCATGACGACGTCACGCGCAACAAGTCAACAATTTCCGAGCTGAACGATAGTCATAGAGATATAGATCAATGGGTTCGTAGCAACAACCTCGAAATTAAAGGAGTACCCATGAAGGACAAAGAAAACCTATTTGAAGTCTTAAATAAAATAGGTTTAATTATTTCCTATCCGATTTCAAAAACCCAAATCAATTTCATCCATCGTGTACCGTCAAATTCAACAAACAAAAATATAGTCGTGTCATTTTTGTGCCGTTATGTTAAGGAAGATTTCCTAGCAGCAGTCCGCTTTCGTAAGCAGCCTCTATTCCTGACCGATATTGGAATGACTGGATCGGGAAGAATTTTTTTAAATGACCACCTTACTGTTAAAAACAAAATGCTACTGACACAAACGAAGACTTTAGCTAAGAAACATAATTTTCAATATGTCTGGGTGAAACATATGAAGATCTTTGTGCGACGAGACCAGACCTCAAAATCATTCGTTATCACCTCGGAACACAATTTGCAAAAAATTTATTAACTTTTATAATTTCATTTGCGCTTATTACATTATAATATCATTTTCACGTTCGTAGTTCTTTACAACTTTCTTAGTCATTGTTGTGGTATTGTAAACATAATAATACTCTTTGTTTGTTCTTACAATCTGACTATTTCATGTAAAATACTGTGCTTAATGTATTGTACAAATTGTTTTTGTCTAGGTGATAATACAACACATATCCCATCATTTGATCTGACATATTTTGTTGTCTACAGTCTTAACTTTTCTGTATAAGCTGCTAGACAAAGTACAAACACTACTTATAACTATAATTGTTATTACAACTTTTTAATAGGTAGGATTTCATGTGGTTTGTTAGATGCTGAGCTGGTTTTATATTATTTTAGTGCATCACTATCATTCAATTATGCTATTTTCCTTTGTTGTAAGGTATGTACATTGGCTAAATATTACTATGCATTTAAAAATATTACACTAGAATATTTAGTACCAAAAAATATTATTAATATAACCTTTTACTACAACACAACATATATAAAATTAATGACTATAATTCCATTAAAATATAGGTACATTTAATTCCACTTTGCACCACTAATCTAACCCCAAACAATAACAGCTGTTATGAATGGATATTAATATCATATTATCGTTTATTACAAACTAAAATATGTTGTTCACTGTATGTCCGTGTAAACAATGTTAACAGTTACGTTATTAATACAAATCTGTGTCTCGTATGCAGCACGAGACACAGATTTACTTAACTCATAATAATGTTGCATGCATAATATGCTATCACACACTGTTAGCAGAACATAACTGTTACTGTCCTTGGATCAGTAAGATCACTGCTCTGCTATATAAATATTATATATATATTTTTAGTTTTACTTATTGTAACCTACTGAATGGTTATTATTATATTATTAACATGAATGCATTAATTTCACCTTATTATATTATTATACTACTGAAACATTGGGTCGGTATAAATGTCAAAATTATGTTAAGTTATATCTATATATATAAAAGAAAGTCGTGTTTGTTACAACACTTATAACTCGAGAACGGCTGAACCAATTTTCATGGTTTTTGATTCGTTGGATTTGTCTCCTCCCCGAATAGCAGAATACATATTAAAAATAGTGAAAACTTAATGTGTAATGAATAATTAATCATGTAAATAAATGCTCATATTTTGTTCATCAAATGTCAAACATTTGTTGTCAAATGATGTAACAACTATGCGTTTAGAAATCTATTAATGTATGCGTATTGAAGTGTCAGTTTGTAACTTTCAATTAGCAACGTTTTTCTAAATGCATATGACATTTTAAACGATATTTTCTTCTTTTTTTGGCATTGGCAACGATATCTAGGTACTGAAAACGAAAATGCAATTTAAAAAAATGTCTGTCTGTCAGCGTGTCTCTTTGCTCCGGCTAATCTCTGGAACGGCTGGACCGATTTTAACGAGACTTTGTGGGTTCCGCGTTGCGGGTTCCGGATTCCGCGTTGCGGGTTCCGGGTTTCCGCGTTGCGGGTTCCGGGTTCCCGCGTTGCGGGTTCCGGGTTCCCGCGTTGCGGGTTCCGGGTTCCCGCGTTGCGGGTTCCGGGTTCCCGCGTTGCGGGTTCCGGGTTCCCGCGTTGCGGGTTCCGGGTTCCCGCGTTGCGGGTTCCGGGTTCCCGCGTTGCGGGTTCCGGGTTCCCGCGTTGCGGGTTCCGGGTTCCCGCGTTGCGGGTTCCGGGTTCCCGCGTCGCGGGTTTCGGGTTCCCATGCTGCGGGTTCCGCGTTGCGGGTTCCGGGTTCCCGCGTTGCGGGTTCCGGGTTCCCGCGTTGCGGGTTCCGGGTTCCCGCGTTGCGGGTTCCGGGTTCCCGCGTCGCGGGTTTCGGGTTCCCATGCTGCGGGTTCCGCGTTGCGGGTTCCGGGTTCCCGCGTTGCGGGTTCCGGGTTCCCGCGTTGCGGGTTCCGGGTTCCCGCGTTGCGGGTTCGGCGTTCCGGGTTCCGCGTTGCGGGTTTCGGGTTCCCTGTTGCGGGTTCCGTGTTGCGGGTTCCGGGTTTCCGCGTTGCGGGTTCCGGGTTCCCGCGTTGCGGGTTCCGGGTTCCCGCGTTGCGGGTTCCGGGTTCCCGCGTTGCGTGTTCCGGGATCCCGCGTTGCGGGTTCCGGGTTCCCGCGTTGCGGGCTCCGGGTTCCCGCGTTGCGGGTTCCGGGTTCCCGCGTTGCGGGTTCCGGGTTCCCGCGTTGCGGGTTCCGGGTTCCCGCGTTGCGGGTTTCGGGTTCCCACGTGTTTTTTTTAGTTGAATTTTATCATAAACTCTTTTTATGCTCAACGAAGTGGGCAAGGGTCAGCTAGTACTATATATATAGTTATAACTTCCCATTGTTTATCTCCGTTAGAGCACAGACTAGCGAAAGATAGTAAAATGTATAGTTTGTATTTTCATTTTATGTCGGAGTACGAAAACATAGAACATAAGACTAAAATTAGCTGTAAGAAAAAATATTATTAATTATTATTATTTGTATAAAGTATTTGAAAACATTATTAGATTAACATGTTAATTTTATTTACATTTTTATTTTATTTACCTTGTTTACATTCCGATCTATTATTACAAAAACATGAATCTGTGGTGGAATGCTCCTGAATTTTTACTATTAGATATTGATCAATGGCCATCACAAATTGTTCAGAATTATGATGATAAGTTACCAGAAATGAGACCGAATGTTGCATTGAGCACGAATGTTTATAAAGTTGAGATTAAAAATAATATTATTAACTTTGAAAGATTTTCTAAGTATTTTCGCCTAGTTCGGTCAATAGCGTTTATATATGTTACGTTTTATTAAGTTGTGTAAAAAAGAAACAATTTCAACTAGTTATATTAACGAAGACGAATTTCAAAACGCATTAAAATTTATTATTGTAGCATGTCAAAAAGAATCTTTTCCCGAATATCAACTTTTATTGAATGGTAAAAAATTACCAACAAAAAATGTATTATTAAAATTTACACCGTTTTTGGATAATGATAAGATAATGCGTGTCGGGGGTCGTCTCGACAATTCAAATTTTCACTATAATAAAATATGATGTCGACGAACAAAATGGGCGCGGATGATCACTTCTAAAAATCAGTCTTACCCATAGGCCTGAAGCTGGGTTCCAGCCCATGGTCCAACAATATAATTAAATTAATATAAAACCACCACGTGTCCTATGTGGTTTGGTTTCATTAAAATAACTTTAGATTAAATATGAAATTTAAATAATTGTTTATCTGTAGTCAACAAACTTCGCAACAAAGTTTCGAAGCCACGAAGTATTTCATTATCTTAAAGCCATAAATTGATTTCTCATTAAGATTTCATGTCTCAAACTTTGAAGAAAAAAATAATTAAGGTCACTGAAAAAACAAAAAAAAAATTAAATCGGCCGCTACACCTGGGAGTTACGATGCTACGGACAGACACACAGAGACACGTCAAATTTATAACACTCTTCTGTTTTTACCTAATAACTACTGATAGCTATCTAAAGAATAGCTATCTAAAGAATAGCTATCTAACTAATAGCTAACCATGTCTACTCTACGACTGATTAACGCTGAAATAGTTAAATAAAGTGCTGCTTCAGGGAGAGAACTCCCAAAGAACTGAAGAATCACTCCCTGGAAAAATCTAATCAGTTTAGAGAAACTGATTCGATTTTGATTTAGATTCGATCGCGCCGAGTACACCCGAATAAATTGAGGTATGTTTAATCAGATTCTCAGTCGATTGATATGGTCGGGAGTACAAAAAGTTACGATCTAACGATTTTATCCTGATTAGTTTCAAAGTAATCCAATATCCAATAATCCAATAATAACAAAAACCGTTGAGATCGAACTGATTTGATTCTCGATTGTGTCGGTGTCAATAACCAAAAATAAGGTTCTTACTTTTGACAATTTATATATTTTTAGTCGCAAGAATAACAAAAAAGCAAAATTAAAATTATTGCAATATTTTTTGTTAAGAAAAAAAAATACATTTCTTGATTGAGAAAAGGTAGAATAATCAAACCCTAATTTACAGTGACTGTTCTTTTCACATCCTGTATAGCTTATAGCCTTCCTCGCAAAAAGGGCTATGCAACACTAAAAGTTTTTTTTAATTAGTAGTTTCTGAAAAAAGCGCGTTCAAAACTCTTCAACATTATAATATTAGTAAAGATTGAAAGTTAAGTTAAGTAGTACTACCTAACTACTAACCACAACAGCAGTAGTAATAAGGTCGAGCAAAATATGATTAATTCGGTGACGCAACCACAGCTCAA
This sequence comes from Celastrina argiolus, assembly GCA_905187575.2. Taxonomy (NCBI): domain Eukaryota; kingdom Metazoa; phylum Arthropoda; class Insecta; order Lepidoptera; family Lycaenidae; genus Celastrina; species Celastrina argiolus. Next base: position 20,844,277 of record LR994583.1, read on the forward strand.
GCTGTCACTTGTAATTCAGACGCAATTGAATGCAACGTGCAATCGTTGGGCTGCATGCAACACAACGTGAATAAGAGCGATGAACTTACGGAAAACACAAATAATATTTTCTGTTTCCACATCAAATAAAATAATAGTAGTAGGGAATTGTTCGTTCTGGACCACTCAAAAACCAGCGTAAGAAGACCTGATAAGGAGTATAATGTATGTGCGAGGTGTTTCATTTTATGGTGGTTGCGGTCAAAAAAACAGTGAAAAAAAGTCAAGCGCGAGTCGTGCGTGTAGCGATATAAATATAAAAATAGAATAAAAGTAGTATGTTGTTTGTGGTTCCGGTAAGGTTGGTTCTGGTCATGCGTAGGAGGACGTGGTGATATAATGATATCTATGAAAATTGTATATAAGTAGTATGTTGTTGGGGGTTCTGGTAAGGTTGGTTCTGGTCATGACAACCACCATATCTATTATCACCAAGTCCTCCCAGACTTGGTGATAATAGATATGGTGGTTGTTAGGTAGGTATAGTTGGGTATATATATAAATATATAGGTTGTTTATGCTTTGGCAGCAGTGCCGTAGCCGCTGGTGCAGGCAGGGGTCTCGTTAGCGTTGGCTGGTTGGGTCAGGCGCGGGCGGGCTCGCTAGCTCTAGGTCGTTGAGGGGGGCGCGAGCGGCCCGGCCCGGCCCGGCCCGGTGCGGCGGCGGGTCAGTGGCAGCGTTGACGCTATTGATTGATTGGAATGTATAAATAATAATATGGAACCCGATTGACGTGGTGTGAAGCGTTCATATTACTATCATGTACGCGGTTACGTGTGATAACATAATTATAAATTAATATTATTGTGGTCATATTGTAGAGACCTATTATCCTGTGTATGATAAGGAAGCCTGGGAAATAGTATGTTGATGGTGAATGTACGTCAGCTGTATGTATATATGTCACGTAGTGTAATTTACTCCGTTTAACAAGCTATGATGGTAATGATGATGATGATGATGATGATGATGATGATGATGGATAGTGTTAAAGGTCGTTTCGAACTGCACGTGTCCTCCCACGTAAAGGAAGTTAAAGGGAAATAGATATCGTTTATTTTTCGTTGAGCATATATTTTGATAAACGTGGATTGTATTGATTCAAATATGGGTTTGTTTGGAAAAAGATTTTTTTATTTATATTGTGAATCAGTGTAAGGCAGATGGGGAGTAGCACGTGTTAGATGGCTTAAACATGTTAGATGTAGTAGCTCAATAAAATACATTTTGCGATGCGTTTGTTCGGAAATCCTATGTTTATGGATTCACGTTTGGTTACAATAGTTGCAATGACTCCCGCGCGCATTAGTTATCTATTGGTATAAAAATCGACGCATTCATCATATTTGCAATTAATTATTTATTGTGAAGGGTGGCATTAGTGTTGGTAATTATATGTTATTTACTAGTTTATTACCATGGGTGGTGATGCTGCATATTCAACGTGAGAATAGTACAGACATGGTGGTGAGAAACATTTCAAAGTCAGTTAATGAAGATTTGATGAATTTATGTAATAATAATTTTTGGTATGTAAAGAATGTGACACTCTTTAAAGCGAATGGTGCTTTGATGAAAAACTGGGTGATAAAATTTTATTTTGGTGAACATGAGATAAGCGGTAAAGATGAAAAGCATTATTTTCGCCCCCAACGCCTTGTGATTGTGAATAGTAGGTATAGGAAAAGAATCCGACAGATGAGTATACAAATATGTAATGATAAGAATAAGTTGATATTGTATAAATTGGAAATTGTAAGATACATTCATAATCAGCGAAACAAGCGAAGTGGTGTACGGAACGTGAATACTTTACAACAGTCATGGAGCTCAGATTTGTTTCAGCAGACATTTAAAGACGATAAAGGATTGGAGATTGTTGTTAAGGTGGCTAGAGTTGGTTCTAATCAAAATAATCGTAAAAAGAAGTTGCATATGAGTAGATTAGATGACACTCATGAAGCGATAACTACTCTTAATCAGACGTCTCCTGTAACGACAACATCTCCTGTATCGCCATCATCAACATTTCCACCTTTAAGTGAGAAATGTATGTAATATAAGACTGTAATTGAAGGTGTTATCCATTGGAGCTATGGCGAGTGGGAAAAAATAAAAAAGGGTAATTTAACAGATACTGAATGTGGTGGTAAAATACCGATTAAATAATATCAGGATGTGGTCTATTTTGTTGAGTGAGGAACCTAAAAATTAATTGTTTAATTCATAAGGTTTCAGTATAAATAGTTGCAAGCGTTCAGTTTGAAATCACATTCAATCAACACTCGTCGGCAATACAGTTAATATATTTTCGCTAGAAGTTGTGCAATATTGTGAGTATAATATACATATTTCAAAATGTCATCGTTGGTGGAAGCTCTGAATAAATTAAATAATATTAATATAACATGGAAAAAAATGGAGGATCTAGAGATAGATACGCCATATAAAATTATTAGAGCTTTCAAAATTCAATCAAATTTCCTTACGGATACAATGCAGACAGTGGTTCATCTACACAATGGATACATGGTGACATTACCATCGAGATATAATGATATAGATGAAGATCTTTTGTCAAGCCTTAATGAGGGTGTGAATATAACTAATAAGGGACGTCTGGGCACTACATGCATAGTCTACTTTTCCACGATAAATTAAGGCAATATTGTGTTTTTTGTATTCCAGTGTAAACTACATACCTAAAATATACATAAAAATGATATCGTTAATAGAAGCAATGTATGCTGAATGTAAGAGGGAGTGGTTAAAATATTTATCAACAAACAGGTTGCTGCGACTGTGGACCAGAACTATTCCTCTGTCTGTGAGTGTGCTGCTCAGAAGTGTGTATGAGAGGAGTGCACTGAGCGACAGCATCACATATTGTTTGATAGAAATTTGGGACGACATCACTAATCATTTTGAAGACACTGAGATATAAACGTAGAAGTGGAACAGTGGTTGAAATTGTTAAGTGACACACCGCCCGTATATATTTTATAGACAGAACAATATAAAAAGTGTTAAATTGTGTTTTTATAGTTTTAAAGTCTGTTTTAGTCATGCAATTCCAAAAGAAAGACAATTATAATAATAATCATATTAGGTTTATGATAGACATTGATGGGTTCCCCCTTAAAAGCAATATATATTTCAAGGAAGTGGGAGTATTTGATATTTGGACTGGGATGATGTATTTGTTCCATATACAACTGCCTTTATGGTTGTTGAACCTTGGAAAAGACAAACAAATTGCATTTTGTGAACGCCACATTCACGGGTTAGCATTTAAAAATTTTAAAGGGGATATAACTCAAGAGCAGTTGGTGGAGCAAATACACACCCTTGATCCAAATAAGGAATATATATGGGCATATAAAGGGGGAACGGTTGAGAAAAAGCTTTTATCATCGTTAGGTTTCACACACATTAATATAGAAATTTTTGGGTGTCCAAAGGTAGAAAAAGTGATGTTAGAGTTAAATCTCCACACAAAACTTAAGAACTGCCATCGGCATTCTAATTTTTCCAAAACCTCCACGAGAAGTTGCCACTGTAGTGGGGTGGAGGTGCAGGCTTTTTCAATGTGGGTGAAAGCGAACGTTGATAAATTCAAACAATAATTATATATATATATGATTTAAAATATGTATTCTTTAATATTAAGTTAAGTATTAAAAATGTATCTTTTAGAAATAAGAAATATTTAGCTTGTGTTTGTATGTACTTCAAAATATAGGTATAAATAATAAACTTTATTAATTTATTTTGTTTTCTTTATTAATCCAACTTGTTGTATTTAAACCGAACCATTTCACCAATACTTTATCACCTTTTTTTTTCAACACTTTTTCCACGAGATAGACATCGGGATATTTAGCTTTTTGTAGTTCTTTTTCATAGAATGAACCCAGTATTGGTTGGTTTTGTTCATCTTGCAACTGATAGGTCACTGGGTTGGTATGATTCACTTTCACTTTTTGAAATATTTCCGAACTCCAATTGCCAGTATATCCTTTGGAAAAACACGATTTATATTTACTGATTCTCACATAATCATTACATTTAAATTTTGATTTACCACGAACTTTGATAAAATTGTAAACATTAAATAACAAGGCATTGGCATTAGTATGATTCACGGTCACTGGGGCAACCCTGATAGTGCGATGTATTTTATTGTTATATTTTTTCATTATGTCACAAAGTACGTGATCAAACCATTTATAAGAGCCATTAAAAGTGAATTGCTGCCAAATCCAATTTTTGATTGTTCTAATAAATCTTTCTACAATGGCCGCTTTCATAGAGCTGTATGTAGAGTAGTAGAGTATATCCAATTTTTCCATCAACGCCTGAAATTTCCCATTGAAAAACTCACGTCCATCATCTGATTGAATATTTTTTGGTTTTCTACCGAGATTATTCTTCAATATGGTCTGAATGGCTCGCGTTAGATCCTCACCCGATTTACTTTTCACCGGTTGAGCCCACGCATATTTGGAAAATGTATCGATGCACGCTAAGATGTACTTGAATCCCTTGTTATACTTTGAATACTTCTGCATGTCTATCAAATCAATCTGCCAAGTGTCGTCAAGCCCTTTTTGTATGAATCGTCTTCTTGGAAAATTTTTACTAGCATTCTTATGAATTTCCTTTACGACCTGCCATTTACTCATAATACAGATTTTTATACAGTCTTTGGATTATTTTTTATTTGAGATTTAGAATTCATTTCCGGTTCGCTCTTGGAATTTTTTTGTGATGAGTCTTCAAAATTAGACTTCTCTTTTGGATTTTTATTTATTTGGGGTTTAGAAATCACTTCCGGTATTTTTTGTAAATGTTTTTCCAATAATTCCACTAAATGATTGACCTTCTGTGATATTTCTTCGCACTGAAGATTGAGTTTTTTAATTTTAGACAAACAAAATACTGTTACCTCCTCCAATTGAGCTTTTATAATAACATAATTTTTTTGTATACCTATACTGACATTTTTTAAGACTCGGTTTTTAATGTTCACTTGTCTAGCGTCGAAATGTAGAGTTTTTATTGATTGTTGAGTAGGTTTAGTGTTCAAATAACGTCCAAACTTATTGACAGACATTCTTATAATAAAGATACGATTTCTTTAAAATTAGTTTTTATTATACTTAATGGGGTGGTTCTACAATATTGGCTTCCACAAGTTCTTCAATTATTGCAATAATTTCATTACCATGAACATTGTTTCCGGCATTTTGGGAAGCGATGAGCAAACGTAATCGATCCACAAGTTCATTGGGATCGTCCCAATATTTAAAGTCTGTATTTGGATAGTACTTCTTTAGTGACAGGTCTGATGATTTAAAATAATTGTTATTTTTTATAGTTGGTGATGTTGCTAAGCATCCTCCTCCAACCTTGTTTTTATTAGGCGAAGAAGCGCGTTTAATATATGTGCTGTATTTTAAACACCCTGTATCTGACCATTTGATGAGAAATTACGTCGGTGTGCGTTCGTCATTGTAATTATCTTATAATAATTATGACTGTCTGGCTGAATGAGAGACAGGTTGGGTTCTCTTTTGAACAGTAGCTCCATCAATCCAGGTGTATATTTGAATTTTTCATTCTGAATAGTGAAATGCTTTTCACCCAAATCAAGTAAACTATTACCCACGTGATATCCCTCATCAGTAAAGTAAACGCCAAAGGGTACTTTTTTATCTTATTAATGACGCAGTTATCTATATAGGTTTTTGCCAGGGTGTGAATGTTTTCCTTTTCATATTTAGATATTTCTTTTAAATCACGTTCGTTGGTTCTGCGATTTGTCATGTTATCAGCATCTTTAAAATCATCATCATCATCGTCATCATCATTATCATATTCGTCGGTGGATTGTTTGCTGGAACTCCCCGGAAATTTCACACCATCCTCCTCAATTATTTTTACCTTATTGCTTTCTTTATTGTAGTTATCGTTTGTTTGAATTTGATTAAGAAGAGTGTTTAGGGGTTGTGTGATTGGTTGAAATGTTTCTTGTAAGGTAGACGTGAGCTCGGCTTTACCTTCATTTAATGACTTTATTTTCTTTTTTACTGATTTAACTGAATCGACTAGTTTTCGTTTTAGCTGTTTATCACCAAAGATCTGTGGCGATGTGGTGGTGGTGGTCCATTGTGAAATGTAAATGGTTTCATTATGACATGTGTATATATCCATGTATTCTATAAAATAATAAAATCATCAAAACCTCTTCGATATCGACCTTTGTTGATTCCATCATCTTTACTTATCACTATAAACCCATATATTTATCCCTCCAGCATACTCTACACATTTCAGAAAATGTATCCCACGACATATCCGTGTTGACATGATCATCGTAAGCATGACGTAGATTCATTTCATCCTGTTTAAAGAGTATAATAAAATTAGCATTGTCCCTCACCAGCTGTTTGGGTATTTTGCTATAGGTTTGACATAGATAAAAACAATCAATCCCCCTATGTCTACCCATAGAGAAATGTAAGCGAATTGGTTCTTGATTTTCCATCGACACATCGTCGAATATTATAACGCTGTTAAACTTTATCTCTTCCGGTGAGGAAACGTCACTTTTATCCGAGGACATGTGGAAATTGACTTCAGGCACGTGGCTAAGTACTTTGTTTAAAAATTGATATTTCGACTGGTTCAGAGATTAAGAGTACAAGTACCTAGATATTTTCAAATATTAGACCTTTAGGTTCAAGCAATAAGGTTAATAATAGGTTAGGTTAGGTTAGTGTACAACGTATACTGTTGGGTAAAAGGTCACTATGTCTATATTTTTTATAGTAATTGTCAACGCCGTTTTTCAATTTTACATCCCAACCTTTTACTGATAAGAGTAATGTTTGCTTCTTGAATTTCATTCCGTTGAGAGCGGGAGACACCTTAATAATAATAATACGTATATTATTTAAACAATTTATAATAGCTAATAATTGAAATGATTATACACAATAAAAATTATCTCAGTAATTGTAAAGTATCTATGAAAGCGAGCAGTGGTTTAATGAATACACTCATCAATAAGTTACCGTTCGAGTTACACGTGCCCGGTTACAATTATTGTGGACCCGGAACAAAATTGCAGAAACGTTTAAAGAGAGGTGACATAGGTATTAATCCATTGGATGAACCGTGTAAATTACACGATATTGCATACGCTCAAAACTCATCTTTAGAGAATCGACACAAGGCAGATATAGAGTTAGCGTCGACGGCGGAGGAGCGCTGGCGGGAATCGAAAAGCTTATCTGAACGGTTGGTAGCGCTCGGCGTTAATAAAATAATGAAGTATAAGTTGAAACGCGGAATGGGTGTGCCTCTCACAAAACTAATAACAGCAGCCCGTAAAGCGGTGAAACATACAAAAAAATCTAAAGTCGGTAAATCACTCACCACTAAACAGCTCATAAGTACGGCTATAAAAGCAGCTAAAAAAAGTATTAACTATAAAAACCACTCGCAACAACCTGTGCGAAAACCTAGAGTTATACCACTGCCAAAAAAAGGTGGTTTCTTGCCTTTGATACCAATCTTAGGAGCATTAGCGGCCGCTGGCACTCTAGCTGGTGGGGTGACAAGTGCCGCTAAAAACATTTGTGAAATGGTTAAAACAAAAGATCCCAATCGGTTAAGAGACTCAATTCCAGTGGCCGTTGGTAAGGGTATGTAGGCACCTTACAAAAAAGGTATGGGTATACTCTATATGGCGCCATATTCAAAAAACTAATAAACATTGTCCTACCGAATCGTGCCCTCTTCGACCATGAACTCGTCACGTTTGCTAACCAATTGAAAATTCCACATGTTCGGGGAGTTTTCATGCGTGATGACATACTGAGACTAGGACGAACTTCAAAGCTGTGGAGGTGTGAAACGGGAATAATAAATTTGGACGATTCACACGGACCAGGAACACATTGGGTGGCGTACGTGAAGAAAAATCAGCAGTGTCAATACTTCGACAGCTATGGAGACTTGAGACCACCATGGGAATTTATAAGCTATATGTTGCAGGGAGGAATTAATATTGTCGGTGGTATCAGTTATAACTATTACAAGGTGCAGAAAAACAAAAAATTCAACTGTGGACATTTGTGTTTAAATTTTCTGTCAAATGTTTGTAATCAAATGTTTAATACTTAAACTATCCCACGAATAAAAATATAAAACTAATGTAATACATTTCATTTCACCTCGTCTATTCAATCAGTGATAATGTCTCTTACTTTATCATTTAATGGTCATACATTGAATGTGGATTTTCTACCTCCCATAGAATTGGGCGTTGGTGAATTTGAATGTGCGTTAATTTATTTGAAAACATTCAATTCCATACCTAATGTGGATAGTTCTAATAATGTTTTTCACTATGGTGACAACAACGTTATTACAATTCCGGAAGGATCTTATGAATTGGAAAAAATAATTGAATATCTGGAGGATGAGGTTGAGAGTCGTATAATTAGTACTAAGCATAGTTCAAAGAACGATGAAACTCCAATCGCTATAAATGCAAATACGAATACATTAAGTTTTTTCCCCGCTTTATGACATACACTTTTAAAAAGAGAACAGTATTGGTAGTGTTTTTGGATTTTCTCGCAAAGTCTTACCAAAAAAACAACTACATGAATCAGATCAAGCGATAAACATCATTCCGACCAACACTATAAGAGTAGAGTGTAATATTATTCAAGGATCATTTATCAATAACAAACCATCACACGTACTCCATGAGTTTTCTCCCTCAGTACCGCCAGGGTTTCAAATTATTGAGTGTCAACCGCACCTAGTTTATCTACCCTTAAAAGTGAATACAGTACAAAATCTCCAAGTGCGCTTAGTGAATGAACACGGTCATCTTGTTAATTTTAGAAAGGAAAACATATCACTTCGTATACATATAAGGAAAAGATAAAGTTATGATTATTTATAAATTCAACTCTCAATCGACATCAAGTCATAGTTCACACTCTCCCACGTTAGAGACAATATCTCGTTCTTCAAAGTTTAATATTGATTTAAATCAACCACAGCAACAACAAGAACAAGAACAACATCCACGAAAACAAGCACATAGGAAGTTAAGAACAGAAAATTCACTGTTTTTATTATCCCTCGGACTAAAAATAAAGTAACACCAACAATGACGTCATCGTTATCAACAATTTTAAATATTGGGGAGAGCGTGTTGTTTGACGATAGCATTGAAAGTATTGAATATCACTCATACAGCCTATACATTGATTCATATAAAAACAATGATGAGATACGGATCCGAATCAATCATCAGGATACAATTGTGTTGCCCTCTGAGAGTCAGCTCATAATCGAGGGCACTACAACAAAATCTTCCTCTTTTGTAAACAATGGTGCCACCCACCTGTTCCAAGATATTCGATATGAATTAAACGGTGTGGAGATTGATCGAACAAAAAACTGTGGTGTCACCACGACAATGAAGGGACTCGACTTATCGTATGGAGAGGAAGAGAGCAAGGCCTTGGAAAATAGCTGTTGGAATATGAGTGGTTTCAAAGAGTTTGAAGGCGAGTTCTGTTTTACCATCCCACTACGACATTTATTGGGTTTCGCTGAGGATTATAACAAGGTCATTGTAAATGCAAAACATGAACTGGTACTGAACAGGAGCTCTTCAAATTTAAACAGTGCAATTGTGAAGGATTTGGCGAATAGTATTGACATTGACATAAAACGTATTATATGGCGTGTACCAATTGTAAAGGTGTCCGATAAAGAGAAACTTCGTTTGTTACAGTATGTGGAGGGTAATATCCCAATCCCCTATTTCATTTCGTTCGTGGGATCTTTATGAATATCCACTGTTACCAATGTCTCAAAAGCACGTGTGGACAGTTAAAACGAGCACGCAGCTGGAGAAACCTCGTTTTGTTATACTCGGATTCCAACATTCACGCAACAATGATGCAACTAAAGATAAAAGTTTATTTGATCACACCAATTTCTATAATGCACGTCTATACCTCAACTCTCAATACTATCCATATGAGTCATTTGCTAATGATTTTGAAAAAGGTGTCTTCTCTGTGCTGTACGAGTCGTTTACTAATTTTAAAAGGCAATACTATGGTTTAAAGAGCGCTAATATTCAAATTAATCCATCTCACTTCAAAACAAAATCACCTCTTATTGTAATTCTACTAAAAATCTAGACAAACGGATACCCTTCATTCAGGTGTTGGCGGCGGTATAGACATTAAATTGGAAATGGAATTCAAAAAACCCATTCCTAATGATACCAGCGCCTACTGCCTCATCATCAATGACACAATATTTGAATATGCCATTTTAACTAAAACAGTTAGAAAAATATCCAGTTAAACAGGAAACTGGTGCTGTTCAGCTTGAAGTACACAATAGCCTGTTTATATTACACGCTGTTCTGTTTAGGCGGTTCAGTTCGATATAAGCTATTGTGTTGTTAAGATGTCTCACTTAATTTCCTACCCTTCATATTCACCATCAATTCCTCCTTTTAATTTTGAACTCTGTAAAAACGTATATAACCTTAACTTAATAAGAATACCCCACATATCAACGTATTTGGTGGTATCCAATCGAATAAATGAGGGTTTGGAGGAGGTTATTAATATTGGCAATCGATTGCTGCTAACCAGAGAAGAATGGACCACAATATTCATGGAGAACGCAAACCGTATATTAGATTTTTTCAAAAATGGCACTACTCCTACTGATTTACCGACTACTCAACAAAATCCGAATTGTACAGTAAGCTTTGTAAACATGTCTGATCGCGGCGAGGGATTACAAAATTTCATCGTGTTATGGGCAGGCATCAAATCAATGAATATCAGCAGTGATGAATGGTGGCACCTGCATCACATACTGAACTGTCTTGACACTCGCCTACAATATTTACATCGCATAAAACTATCTATGAGAACAGGATGAACTTCTTCAAAAAAAAATCCAAGATGAGTCGAGTGAGAACATTGCATGAAGCATCAAATATAATGGAAAGTGTTTATGATCGAACCTCCATTGTGGATCATGAAATTAGGTGTTATGCCACAGAGTACTTATTTTACTCATGTTTAATATAAGAATATATAAAAATGAAACAATAAATAAGTAAATATATATATCACCGTCTTTCCATTAAACCTTTCTTATCGTTTCATTCTAGTAAATTCTACGTGTATCCAACATGTAAAAATTGATAATCATAAAAATGTGGTTAAAATGTGGTTAAAATAGTGGTGACCTATTATAATATATGAACTTTGTATAAATATTAAATTAATTAGTTGCATATAAATAATTAATTAGTTGCATATACAAAATTAAATTGTTCACTACATCAAGATGTATAATTCAGAGTGTCCTTTTTGTAACGTTAAAGTGGTAAGTAATCAGCTGATTGCTCATTCGAGAACAAAACGTCACAAGTGATCAAATTGTATAATGCGGTAGGGATGATAAAAGATACATCTCTCCAGATAACGGTATAAATTTACTTTAGCTTGGGGACACTATCAAATAAAAACATTATTTTTACACAAGTATGCCTTTTATTTCTTTATTACTTTTCCTCCCCCTCCACTAATGTAGTTCTGCACGTAAGCACATTGATTAAACCACCGCACGTGCTCTTGCCAGGGTTCGTCATCATCTTCCCAATCTTTTAAACTGCCGCCACAACAGAAACCCGTGTGGTGACGGCATTAGAATACAATTATCACCACCCCCGATACTATCCTAGGGGAGTCGTAAGAGGCGACTAAAAGGAAACACACACACATCAACAGCTAGTGTGAGAGAAGGAAAACTCGAAACAAAACCCTGTACCAACCCGTCTAGCCAGCGTGGTACGAGTAGGCTTTTTTAACCTCATATGTTTACGCACCAGAAGACCAGGCCCCTAGTCCCCGGCGGCCCCACTATTCCTGGCTACGGTAGCGGCCACGGTAACGGCGGGGCGGGGGGTGCTAAGAATCCCCGGAAGAGATCCGGCTACCACCCCCCTTCTAATAGGTCCAACTTTAAGAGAGAGGTCAGTAGACGGGTCCAGCTCGGCTGGGCAGTCTTCTCGTCCAAAATACCTCAGTGCCTTAAGACAAAGGTATACAACCAATGTGTGTTACCAGTGATGACTTACGGTTCTGAGACGTGGTGCTTCACGAAGGATCTTTTCAAAAGGCTCAATGTCGCTCAGCGTGCTATGGAGAGGGCAATGCTCGGTATTTCTCTACGTGATCGAATCAGAAATGAGGAGATCCGTAGAAGAACTAAGGTTGCTGACATTGCCCGTAGGATCAGTCAGCTGAAGTGGCAATGGGCCGGCCACATAGCACGAAGATTGGACGGTCGATGGGGCAAAAAGATCCTAGAGTGGAGGCCACGTACTGGCAAGCGCAGTGTGGGACGGCCACCTACCAGATGGACCGACGACCTGGTGAAAACTGCCGGGTCACGTTGGATGCAGGTGGCAATGGACCGGTCGCACTGGAAATGTATTGGAGAGGCCTGCGTCCAGCAGTGGACAGTAAAAGGCTGAAACGACGAAACAAACAGTCTTATCTCCTCGACCTGTATAGAAAAAACCAGCATCTGCAAGTTGCTCCGGCGTTTGACGCATACACTTTGGCCAATCTTCAAAACTACTCAAACGTTTCCCTTTGAAACGGAAAATTGGATACTCAACTTTTTCAAAGCCTTGATTTCCATCATATTTTGAGTATAACAACAACGATCCAGATCCGCAGACATCCATTTTTTTACCTTACAAATAACCAATTCACCACAATACACACAATAGCCTGTTAAACTGACTAAATTAAACTAAGTCGCACACAGCTGCTGCTGCTACTGTTATAATTTATCCACGTCTCCTTATCATTCGCACACATAGTAGGTACACACAATATACATTATTTTCTCATGCAGTCCGCGTGAGTCACCACACCGCACGCAATATCTACGATAATATGAACGCTTCACACCACGTCAATCGGGTTCCATATTATTATTTATACATTCCAATCAATCAATAGCGTCAACGCTGCCACTGACCCGCCGCCGCACCGGGCCGGGCAGGGCCGGGCCGCTCGCGCCCCCCTCAACGACCTAGAGCTAGCGAGCCCGTCAACGCTAGAGCTAGCGAGCCCGCCTGAGCTGAGCTCGCGAGCCCGTCAACGCTAGAGCTAGCGAGCCCGCCTGAGCTGAGCTAGCGAGCCCGTCAACGCTAGAGCTAGCGAGCCCGCTAGAACTAGCCAGCCCGACTCGAGCCCGCTAGAGCTAGCGAGCCCGCTAGAGCTAGCGAGCCCGCCTGAGCTGAGCTAGCGAGCCCGTCAACGCTAGAGCTAGCGAGCCCGCCTGAGCTGAGCTAGCGAGCCCGTCAACGCTAGAGCTAGCGAGCCCGCTAGAACTAGCGAGCCCGCCTCGAGCCCGCTAGAGCTAGCGAGCCCGCTAGAGCTAGCGAGCCCGCTAGAGCTAGCGAGCCCGCCTGAGCTGAGCTAGCGAGCCCGTCAACGCTAGAGCTAGCGAGCCCGCTAGAACTAGCGAGCCCGCCGCCTGAGCTGACCTAGCGAGCCCGCCTGAACTAGCGAGCCCGCCCGCGCCTGACCCAACCAGCCAACGCTAACGAGACCCCTGCCTGCACCAGCGGCTACGGCACTGGTGCCAAAGCATAAACAACCTATATATTTATATATATATACCCAACTATACCTACCTAACAACCACCATATCTATTATCACCAAGTCCTCCCAGTCATGACCAGAACCAACCTTACCAGAACCCCCAACAACATACTACTTATATACAATTTTCATAGATATCATTATATCACCACGTCCTCCTACGCATGACCAGAACCAACCTTACCAGAACCCCTAACAACATACTACTTTTATTCTATTTTTATATTTATATCGCTACACGCACGACTCGCGCTTGACTTTTTTTCACTGTTTTTTTGACCACAACCACCATAAAATGAAACACCACGCACATACATTATACTCCTTATCAGGGGTCTTCTTACGCTGGTTTTGAGTGGTCCAGAACGAACAATTCCCTACTACAAATAATTATTATATTTTTATTAAATTGACTATTACATAGAAAGTAACAAAACAACACCGAGATAGTACTTGTACGACCGCATTTTAAACGTTTATTTTGAATTTAACGATAAAATATAATAATTAATAAAATATTTAAATAAATACTCGTTATGTGCTGGCCAAGACCTATCTTTTGATACCAATCACGAGACAATTATCATAATATATTTTTTTTGAGATAGTTTTTGAGATTTAATTATCAAAATCCAAAAAAATTCGAAAAATTATATACCCTATGTTACTCGCGGTATCATCACCAATCGATTGATACCTCATTTATTAAAATTGGACCAGTTGTTAAGCCGCTACGAGGGAACATACATACATACATACAAACATACATACGAGTACATACATACATACATACATAGACTGCCAAAATCATTACCATTCCTTTTGGCTTCGCCGAAGTCGGGTAAAAATATATTTGATGAGTAAACAGAAAAATCCTTACTTAATATTATAAATGCGAAAGTAACTCTGTCTGTCTGTTACGCTATCCCGCTTAAACCTCTCAACCGATTTTGATGAAATTTGGCACAGACAATCTTTAGACCCTGAGATACGCGACATAGGCTACCTTTTATTGCGAAAAAAAGGGGATGAAGAGGTTGAAAGTTTGTATGGGATTTCTTTAATTTTAAAAGATAAATCCATGAAACTTTATATTTAAGCACTTGATAAGAAATAATTGAACATTTGTTCTAGCGTTTTTGAAATTTCAACCTGTGAGGGGATGAAATTGGGGTTGAAAGTTTGTATGTTATTTCTTAATTTAAAAAGATAAAACCATGAAACTTTATAATTAAGCACTTAATAAGAAATAATATGTGTGCGTGTACTAGTGTACACACGTAAGAAATGAGACTTCTTTATGGCCTTATTTTTCGAAAAATGATCTACATGCAAAAAAAAAAAAAAAAATATTTTATATATTATATATATATATTTTTTTTTTTATATATATTTTTTTAGTATTGATATATTATTTATCACGTCGCTATTGTGTTTCAGAAATAAATAAGGGTGCTATAAAAAAACGTGGCTTGACCCTCTCACGATTCTGGGTGACTGGAAGGGGGGGGGAAGATGGCGCGTAACGGAAAAATGTGACGCGTAACCAAAGAATGTGACGGTAAATTTTTTTCCAACGCCGATAAAGAAGTTTCACTTCAATTAAACATTTGTTCTAGCGTTTTTGAAATTTCGACCTGTGAGGGGATGAAATAGGGGTTGAAAGTTTGTATGAAGTCATTTTTGAAGATAAAAACATTACAAATTGTATTTAGGCACTAGATAAGAAACAAAAAATCGTTTGTTCTAACATTTATAATTTCTACCAGTGTGGGGGTGAAATAGGGGTTGAAAGTTTGTATGGGTGTTCGTAATTTTTTTTAGATAAAATCATGAAACTTGGTAAGTAGGTCTCTTAGGATGTGCAGAGTTTTTCTACAAACGAAATTCCCGAAATTCGAACGGAACGGAACGAATTCGGAACGGGAACTACGAAGCCAAACTTTTTGTATACAAAATCTTAACCACTGAACCTAGGAACATGATGTTTAGAATGAATAAAATATTTTTTTATTAGTGAGGCCCTGTAAATTAATTTTGTACATATGTATCTACTTAATATTTCGTGATCTTTTAGTTCATAGTTCCATCTAATTCCACAAGCCAATCTCTTTATATTATCTTTTAATCAAACAAAACTAAGAGCCGAAAAGTATATTCATAGGTAAAATGGTGATTCTGCCCTCTTTGTTTGTGAACAGTCCCCGATACTTACACGAGTATACTCAAGACGCATTTGCCTATGTGCGTACGTATGGTCGACCTGATTTATTCGTAACCTTCACCTGCAATCCATCTTGGTCTGAAATAGTTGACGAATTGATGCCAGTTCAAAGCGCCAACGATAGGCACGATGTCATTGCCAGAGTGTTTAGGTTAAAAGTTAAAAAGCTTATGACTGTAATAACTAAGGAAGGGTTTTGGAGAAGTGCAATGCTTTATGTATTCCATTGAGTGGCAGACGCGAGGGCTCTCACATGCTCACATTTTACTTTGGTTAAAAGATAAATTGCGACCTGACCAAATCGATAGAATTATAAGCGCTGAAATACCAGATCCTAACAATGACAATGCACTTTACGATATTGTTATGAAAAACACGATCCACGATCCATGAGGGGCTGAAAACGGAATACATAGGTACCATATACCTACTGTGAACAGATATTTCTTATTTTTTTTAAATATACCAACACTCTTTTAACTTAATGCTATACCCAAATCTATACCGTTCTTTTAAATAATATTCAAATTACAAATACGCAGACGAAGTCGCGGGTACCATCTAGTAAAAAATAAAAAAAAGTTAAAAACTATAACCCGACTTCGCAAAAAGGGCAAAAAAGGCTGAAACAAGAAAATAATTCAATTTGAAATCAAGATATGCAATATACATAGGTACAAAAATGGTCAAGGTAGAGCCGTGGTCGTACCGTCTAAACAAATAATTATAGGCGTCAATTCACACAAAAATACGGTAGAAAATCGTCTGCTGTTGAAATATACAATCCAAATAGCGGGTACGACCACGGCTATACCTTGACCATTATTGTACCTATGCATATACGGATTTCAAATTGAATTATTTTCTTGTTTCAGCCTTTTTAGCCCCTTTTTTTGCGAAGTCGGGTTATAGTTTTTAACTTTTTTTTATTGTATTTTGGCGTTGCTGATCTTTAAAATCATTGAGCCCTTATTTCAAGATAGTTTTCACTTTTGAAAACCCTATGGCCGTGGTATCTCTCCTGTCAAACTCTCGTGAGAAGCTATCAGTCCATTATTGTTCAATTTGTTATTACATATATCTATCTACCCAAACGAGAAATATTTGCTGTTTGATAAAACTAGAAGCGCTCGCGGCCTGTCCGTAGTAAACGGTATCTACACCGAAAGTTTTTATTTGTCTGTTCTAGACAGTTCTAAATACTTCTTTACCGAAACTTTTTATTTAGAGGACAGTTAAGTATTTCATATAATTATACAAAGAATACATTAAATTAAGATATACATATTATATCTTAATTTATTCTAATAACCTCAATTTTATAAAAATAACTTTAACACGGCTATATGATAATTCATGTTTATTGGGATATTATTACGAATATAATAATTGACAATCTATACTAATATTATTGTTTGTGCAGCGCGCTAATCTCAGGAATGATTTGAAAAAAAAAAATTTGTTGGATAAGTCTTTAAAGAGGAAGGATTTATAACGTTACGCTGCGATTAATAGGTGCGAAGCGTCAGTGAGAAATATTGCAAAAACGGGGGAAATTATTTACATTTGGGGACTTTCGTAGCGTGCGATAAACGGTTTAAGCCACTCAAAAACCACTCGAACGAAGTCGCGGGCACAGCTAGTCTTTCTTAAAAATATCAATTCATGACGTGCTAATGTCTATGAACACACATACGTAGAGTACAAACATCATTTCAGGCTTTGGCGTAATCAAGTAAAAATATGAATCTTAAAAGAACAAGAATTTCCACGTTTAAATAAGTGTATCACAAACAGATCGCTTTATTAAAATAAAATATCAAACACATAATTGCTAACTGTCGAGTTGAAACGCTGTAACAGGTGGGCCTTCCGAGCTGGGCAGTTTCCCCCTCGAGCGAGGCTTTACCCCCTCGAGCAGGGCAGTTGCCCCCAACCCACCCGAGGCAAACTCCCTTCGATCGAAATCGGGGTTCGCACGATAGGAATAATCTGACGCTACCAGCAATCAGCTTAATATGTCTATGAGCTAACGATGCATTGCTTGATTGGAATGATACAAAGGTCATCTTCAAATCTGGTTGTCAAACATACAGGATACAATTAGATAATAATAATAATAATAATAATAATAATAATAATAATAAGGGGCCATTTTAAGGGGCCCATTACGATGAGTTGGCGAGTCACCGTCTGCCAACTTTATGATACATGTAACGACGTGGTATCTGGCAGACGCCATAGTCCTTCCATAGTCATAGATACCCAGTCCACTAGCACCTCACCCCTATAGCCCATAATCTTTTCTTATAAACATTCCTTGTAATAGTCTCCGTGGGGGCACTCCCATGGTGCGTACAGGGAGAGTTGCCGGCTAGTGTCACATTACATTTAAATTAAAATTGTGTAACGGGGCCTCTGCGTGTTGGCTTTGGCCCCACGCATGCCTTCCAAAGGTCCGGGATTTAATTGCCCGTGAGCAAGGAAGCTATACACAGACATAATAATAATTCTATATTTACATCTAAATACCCACACATGGAAGTCAGTAAGCAACGAATAGGGGATCAACGACGAGCCATTATACACTGCAAACTACTATCAGAGCAGGAAATTAACCATATTAGAGAAGAAGCAAGAGACACCATACAAACCAGACATCCATCACCAAACAAAATAACAAGTACACCTCACAACCTAGTTCGTAAAATGCGATGGACAGATGACCTAAACGAAAATATTATGACTTGTTACTATAGGATAACTAAATTAGAAACAGACTTTACAACTTACAGACCTCTATTACACCAGGAAGTTACCTCCAGATGCCCTGAAATAGCTCACCTCTCAGCTCAAAGAATAGCGGACCAACGTAGATCCATCGTCAATAATAGACTGTTATCAATAGATCACTTAGAAAGACTTAAAGACCAAGTACGATGTGAATTGACCTCAAGCTTACCGGAGAACACTGAACCAGCAACTAACGACATGACTGAAATGACAGTCACAGAAAATCAGCAACAATTACCACAAATTAATGAAGAACATAACAATGACATACAAAGAACTCAAAGCACCTCAAATCACTATTTGACACCAGACCTGAACAAACAGTTAGAAGAAATGCTAAGCGAAACTATAAATATATTTAAAAACACAGATCCAACAACCCGACCACGACTACCTAAACTTAAATACTCAAAAAAATTGTTAGCTATTATCAACAACATCAATACTAAAATATTACCAAAAATACTACAAGAAGACACGGATTTTAATACACTACAAACTACTATCTACAGTGTAGCTTACACTACTGTTAAATTTAGCGGGGCCAGAATATTCATGCATACTAACCAAACAAACAAAAAAACAAAAGAGGCACCGTGGTGGCAGAAACGATTAGAAGTAAAAATAAGTGAATTAAGAGCAAGCATAGGAAGACTTCATGAATATAAAAGAGGTACGCGATCACCAGCCTTAGAGAGACATATTAATAAAATTAAAGAACAATATAAAATACACTCTACACATGAAACAGAAAATATAGATATTTCACATTTCCTAGACACTTTAAAACAGAAACTTAACCTCTTAGCTAACCGTTTAAAAAGATATCAAGAAACTACTAATAGAAAAAAACAGAACAAAGAGTTTTTTAATAATGAAAAGTTATTTTATAGAAATCTTTCACAGCAAACAAGTAGTAACACAAGAGAAAACAGCATAATAGCGCCGAGCACTCAATCTTTACTAGAGTTTTGGTCAAATATATGGTCTAAGCCCATAGAACACAAACAAAATAACTGGATAGAGGAAGACAAGAAGAGATTAGAAAATGTACCAGAAATGATGTTTGAACAGATAGATTTAGATCTCATAAGGACTGTAATAAACAGAACACATAACTGGAAGGCTACAGGATCAGATAACATCCATAATTTCTGGTACAAAAAACTATCATGTACTCATATGCTTCTACACAAACACATAAACTCATTCATCATAACACCATACGCAATGCCACCTTACATAACACAAGGCATTACTTACATGCTCCCAAAAGATTTAAATGACACTGAAAACCCATCTAAATACCGACCTATTACTTGTCTGCAGAATTTATATAAAATAATCACAGCGTGTCTCAGTGAGAGTATCTATAAACACACACAGGAACATAATATTCTATCCGAAGAACAAAAGGGATGCCGCAAAAAAAGCCAAGGATGTAAGGAACAGTTAACCATCGACGCCGTAGCCACCAAACAAGCAATGAAACAAAAACGCAACATCTATACTATGTTTATAGATTACAGAAAGGCCTTTGACTCCGTACCGCACTCATGGCTGGTATATATTTTTAAACATTATAAAATACACCCAGTTATCATCGGTTTTCTAGAGAAAATTATGCCACAGTGGAGCACTAAATTAAAAATTTGCAATAATACAAATGATTCTATTGAAACAGATTACATTCCAATAAAAAGGGGAATTTTCCAAGGCGATGCCTTAAGTCCGTTATGGTTTTGTTTGGCTCTTAACCCACTATCATCCATGCTTAATTCAAATAAGACAGGTCTCAAAATAAATCATAATGCACAACATACCCGTATGACTCATCTCATGTATATGGATGATATCAAACTTTTTGCTAGTACATTACATGAATTACACACACTTGCCGACATAACACAGTTGTTCTCTAACGATATTTGTATGCAATTTGGAATAGACAAATGCAAAATAGAAGCTGTTAGTAAAGGGAAATTAAAACACACCACATATGAATTAGCGAATCATGAAATAATAGACGCATTGGACCCTGCAGAAGGGTATAAATATCTAGGATATTATCAATCACAAGGAATTAATCATAAAAATGTAAAAAAAACGCTGCAAGAAAAATTTAAAACACGATTACACCGAATATTACACACACATCTCAATTCAAAAAACACAATCAAAGCCATTAATACTTTTGCAATACCCATACTCACCTACTCTTTTGGAATTATTTCTTGGAGCCAAACAGACCTTAAAACTCTACAAAGGGTAATTAGTACAGCTATGACTAAACACAGAAAGCATCATCCTAGGGCATGCATACAGAGATTAACTCTACCTAAAATCGAAGGAGGTAGAGGTCTTATCGATATCTTTAATCTTCACAATAAACAAATCACGCTATTAAGAACATACTTCCACAATCACTCACACTCATCTCCACTGCATAACGCCGTCTGTCAAGCGGACTCATTTACACCACTTTTACTTGCAAATCACTCAAAAGAAATAAAAATTATTACAAATCAAGACAAAATCGATGCCTGGGCTCAGAAATCCCTACATGGACGCCACCGCACAGACCTTATAAACACTGGGGTGGACAAAACAGCATCAAATGCATGGCTAAGACGAGGTGAGCTATTCCCGGAAACAGAAGGTTTTATGATGGCGATTCAAGACCAGGTTATTGATACTAAAAACTACAGGAAACATATCATTCGAACATCAGGCGTGAGCAGCGACCACTGTCGACATTGCCACAAGCATCCCGAAACAATTCAACACATAACAGGCGCTTGTTCATCCATCACCCAAACAGACTACAAACACAGACACGACCAAGTCGCTGCAATCATACACCAGATACTCGCACTCAAACACAACCTCATCTCAGACAAAACGCCATACTACAAATACACACCACAAATCATATTGGACTCACCTGACTACAAATTATACTGGGATAGGACAATACTGACAGACAAGACTGTACACTACAACAGACCAGACATAGTACTGCATGACAAAAGAAATAGAACGGTGTATTTTATAGACATCGCAATACCTAACTCGCACAACCTGACCACCACACACACTAACAAAGTAACTAAATATACAGACCTCACAATAGAAATTAAATCGCAATGGAAAGTTAACACCGTCAAAACAATACCTATTATAATCTCAACCACTGGCATCATACCTAAAACACTGCATACATCGCTCAAAACACTTAACATACATCCACTCACATACATCACCTTACAAAAAACCGTCATCCTAAATACATGCCGAATCGTCCGAAAGTTCCTTACCATAAATTAATTACATATTGTACCTGAAGTTGTTTGGCCACAAGCCCGCAACTTCAAGTAGGCCCCGTAAAGGAGAGAAGAAAATTTAAAAAAAAGTCAAAATAATAATAATAATAAGAACGTTTATTTGACACATTACAAACATTACACTACACAAGAAACTTACATACGAGTATTACAATACATTACAATGACAGGGCAGCAAATTTACACAATAATTAAACTTTTAGCTGTAGAATTTCCTTTGATTAAAATAAATAATTATTATAATTAAGAACTTAGAGGTAGGTGCAATGTAGTATGGCACAATACAAGCTTACTCCCGACACAATCGAGAATCGAGTCAGTTCGATCTCAACGGCTTTTGATGGATTACTTTGAAATTAACCAGGATAAAGAAAATTGTTCGATCATATTTTTTTACTACCATATCAATCGACTGAGAATCAAAATAAACAAACGTCAATTTATTCGGAGGTACGCGACACGATCGAATCTAAATTCAAATTCGAATCAGTTTGGAGGAGTTTTATTGGTCTGCTATAACAACAACTACTAAAAACACAATAAAATAAATATTTAAGGGGATCAACAACTGTTGCATGTCAAGGCAACGGATTTAACAGTCAGAATAAATGAATAAATGCATGATTGTTGGAGTTTGTCTTAAACATTACATATTTAACAACAACCTTGATATTTTTGCTCGTTTTGTATTTTTGCGCGTGTCCGACACCCACTCGACCGGTTTCATTTGAATTATTTCCGCTGATGCTGATTACACGGAAACAACACGGTTGAGAGAAATACAAAATAGGTATTTATAAAATCTATTGCTGTCTCGCAGTGCCTTAGCTAGCCAGCACTAGCGCGATAGAGACAACTGCAACTTACACTGAAATTACCTATTAAAAGTACCAGAAATCGACGTTTAGGGGATTCCTGTTTCCTCCTCCAAAACTTAACCGATTTAAATATTTTTTTTCTTTATTAGATAAAAAAGATTTGAGCTAGGTTCCTGTTTTTTGATTTTGTTGCTTATTGTAGTCAAATCTGTTTCCTATATATGTTTAAACATAGCGGAGAGTCTCGCCGTTTTTTTAGGTTTTTGAACGTCCATATCTCTTTAAATAACTAATTTATTAAAAAAAGGAAAAAATAGGGACGTACAAACAATATCCATAAATATTCAGGAAAAAAATTGTTACTCTAGCAGCATTATCCAGGGAGGAAACAGGAATCCCGTAAACCCTTATTTCTGTATGGAAGAAATTTCGTAATTTCTAATTTATTTAAATTTAAATAATTATTTTTTTATATTTTATTTAAATTTTTTAATTTTTATTTTTATTTCCCCTTAATTTTAATGAAAAATATATTATATGAAATGTTTCTCGATAAATTAGTAGCATACTTTGTAAATGCATTCACTCGAATGCCTGTATATTTAGTGATTAAATTAAACAAACCTCGATTACCCAAGGATTAAAAAAATAAAACACAGGACAATATCCTGTATTTTTTTTTTCCTTTTTTTGAACAGTTTACCGTCCGTACCTACATAACATTATACGGATGCTTACTTAAGTACTATTGAAAATTCCGTCTACCTACATACTTAAACATAAAAAAATAAAAAGTTAATAGTACCTAATAATAATTAAATAATGTTTAATTTTGTAGCATGTTACTTATATTAGGTTCTATAATTTAATATTATAAACATAGCATCGAGATAAACCCGTGTCTGGTTTACGGTGCTACTAGTACTATATTTAAGTAAACAAATGTAATAAAGTAATAAATAATAAAAAAAATCCAAAATTTCAATAGTTCTTGTCAACACTCGGTATGGAACCTGCACCTTTCGGAGCGCACCTAAGCAATCTTACACTACGACATAGAATGAGGGAGGGGGTGGAAGGGAGGATTACAATGGGGGATGTGGGGGTGTTCTCGCTTTCAACCCTACCAGGATATTTTTAAAACTTGTTTTAAATCCTATTTATCCTTCTAAATCGTGTCTAAATCACTAAAAATCCAATCACGCGCTGTCAAGCACAGTTGATCCTTGTTATTGACAGTATACAAAATATTTGGATAGAGGATCGACTGCACGCATTGATGTACTATCTAGAGATGTCACATTTAAATAAAAAATTCAAAGACGCATTTGCAACTTAAGTTATTTTATTGCCTTCAGGAAAATGTATCGAAAAAATCAAAAAGGCTGAAACAAGAAAAATAAACAATTTAAAATCCACATATTATGATTAGGTACAAAAATCGTCAAGGTTTACATCGCTCGGTGGTGCGACCACGGAGCGATTTAGCCCACTATTGGTATAGAATGTAGCTTTTTTTCTACCGTATTTCGGTGTGAGATAACGCTTAAATTTCTTAAGCCGGTACAACAATGGCTCTACCTGGACGATTTTTGTACCTATGCATATCTAGATTTGAAATTGATTTTTTTCTTGTTTCAGCCTTTTTAGAGCCCTTTTTGCGAAGTTGGGTTAAAGTCTTTTTAATTAATAAAAAAATAATAAAATATTGTTTATTTCATAAAATTAAATTACAGCATTTTTAATTATTACTGGGGGACTCCACACTAGGTCGGGCCTGTCTCGTGGAGTCCATTAATGGCCTTAATTACTAATATACGCTTAGTGAACAAAATTACACATTCAATTTAAAACTTATTTTTTTTTTCATGAAATAATGCTTACTATAATTATTACAATAAAATAAATATTGCAACAACTATAAAATCATTTTTTATTTTATTTTTTATTTTTCTGTTTCTACATCAAATGTATTTTCATCAAACTAACCATTACATAGTAGATAAGTAACTAAAAAACTCCTAGATACTACTGGTACGAACGCATTTTAAACGTTTTGAATTAAACAATAAAATATAATAATTAATAAAATATTTAAATACATGTGCTTGTCAAGACCTATCTTTTAATCCCAAACACGAGACAATTATCTTAATTAAAATTTTTTTGGATATAGTTTTTGAGGTTTAATTTCCAAATTTTCGAATAATTATGTAGCATAGATATTACTCGCGGCATTACCAATAAATTGATACGTCATTTAATGTAAAATCGGAGTAGTTTAGCCGCTACGAGGGAACATACATCATTACTAATTGTCGACAGGTTGGTGACAAATGAGGTTCTCCAAGAATATTTATTTTGTACTTACGGTATAGGGCATTCTTGCTAAGGAAAATGGCTGCCAGATAATCACAATAATATGTAATGCTCAAAGGCCACAATATTACAAAATAAGGATTATTCGTGATTAACCGACAAAGTGCGATATCCGTATACATTTTGTATTTGTATGTCAATGCAAGTCGTAATGAAGAGAGGACTATAACTGAGAATTTAAGTGTGTTGGATGTGGCATTTTATTATGATATCTTAAAAAAATATACCTATTTTTTCGGCTATTCAGCGAGATGCGAGGAATAGTGTTTTTATTATTAAAACATTGTTTTTAAATTTTAGGTTAAATAGTTAAAAATATAGTTAATATATTAGATATTGTGCCATAGATGTTATCTAATTAATTGCTATTTTATCCAAATTATGTGAACGCCATATTTTCG
Source organism: Celastrina argiolus (assembly GCA_905187575.2). NCBI lineage: Eukaryota > Metazoa > Arthropoda > Insecta > Lepidoptera > Lycaenidae > Celastrina > Celastrina argiolus. Next base: position 20,870,030 of record LR994583.1, read on the forward strand.
ACTACTCCATACTACATGCTGCATCATCAAAATCACATTAATAATTTTACTATTATAATAAATTTTATTCACTGCACGTTCCCTGTATGAAATATTATGAAGATTTTTCACCGTCTGTGAAAAACCTTTACATACGTGTAAAGCGTTAAATAAAATTAATAAACCATTATTTTTAATCAACTTCACTATCTAAGGTCAGTGTAGAGGTGTAATATTTTAATAAAGGCGACAGGATCGTCTTTCTCACTTAAGTACAACGCTTTGAAATTCCTTTCCAGTATTTTAAACAGGTATTCCTCGACTTAATACCTTTCTGTAAGGAATGTGAACGCCATCTTATGATTTAAATTTAAAGATATTTAAATACGGGAAATGTTAATTTCAAATGTGAATATTTAAACCGTTACCGGTTTCAACGAATAATGGCGAGATAACCACAGTCTTATAGAATAGGCATGACGAAAAATTTTGAAATCCACTTTTGTAAAGTGGATACACATTAGCTAATTAATAATTATGAAAAAACCTTTATTTCGGTAACAAACTAATGAATATCGAAGATTATAGCCATTTTTCTAATATATTTTCAATAGTGCGCCAAAACAGGTCGAAATGTCATGGCATCGAGTGTGATGTCACGCCTAGGTAAACGTCAGATGCTTAAGTAAACCATAGATGAAATAGTAATATATAATGACAGCAGCGATGGACCATGACGGTGATGTTTACCTAGACGTGACGTCATGCGCTGTAATGCGGTGTTTCAGTCAAAATGGCCGATTGCACTATTTTGATGTTTTAATTTATTGAAAATCTTTATAGTTAATCGCAAATTTTTATATAAAAGTATATCGGTATTTCAAAACCTTTTTATATCTATTTTACCCTAAAATCATTAAATATTTGATTATTTGTTAATGTCGTCACGCCTATTGCGGCGTTAAAAAACGGAGACTTTTCTTTGAGCTCGTGAGACCTCTTTTGCTAAAGGGTGCCACGAGCGATAATCGTTGACCAATTTTTAGTAGGTGAACATACTTATTGCAATAGAGCAACGCACGCGTCATGTAACAATATGTTCGTCAGAAAAAATATGATGGAAAATTCTTGATTAAATCAGTCCTACAAAAACTATGACGTGGCTGGATTTTCTTTTAAATGTGTCATCTCATTTTCATTTATTTATTTGTTTTTATTTTATTTATTTATTAATAAAAAGGCTTACATACAAATAACAAACTACTAAAGTATACAAATATGGTAAACATATTGCTAATTACAAGCCTCCACATATAGGTAGTATAAAATATACCAAAGTACAAGTAAGTCACCTCACTGCAAACTTCCTAATAAAGCATTAGTCACATTTTATACCCAATGCTGCATCAGGGACTTCTATACAAAATATGATTTAGCTAAAAGCCGTCTTGCCATATTAGCCTTTGTACAGAATAGGTCCATATCAGTGTCATGTGAAATTTTATTAAAGGTAAATTTACAGCAGTACTATTTTTGAAACAGTAGAACAGTTTTTAAGCAAAGCTTTTAACACCGTAATATATACGGTGTCGACAAAATTATATTAACCAATAAACTCGACATATAATATTATGTTTATCAAAACAGTTTATAATGGATCGCTAGCCACAACATCAACATGTAAAATATAAATACGCAAGGTAATGCAATCACGGCTGAAACATAATGGATTTGTGGTTATGTTGTTGTTTACAAGCATCGTTTGCGCTACTCAACAATAGTTAAGCCTTTAAAACAAAATATTTACACAGCCAATTAGCATTTAATGATGCGGTCTTTTTAAAAGCTTTTATTCTATTTGCTTTCAAATGATAGTGTGGGACAAATCTTGCGAGTTAATACAGGATCGATAAACACTTTAGAGTGTGTATAAAGTGTGATCGTACGCTAAACGCGGTTGCGGACAATGTCGACTTATTTACGTGCTCATTGGACGAGTTCACCAAGGTCACATATTGTGTAGTAAGTAAGCTAGATGATAAGTTAAAGTAATTTTGATTTTTGTTACACTCTATTGTATTAGGTTGAGTACCTGTGATGATAGTTGTAGTTTGTAAATAAATAAATAAATAAATACCTATATAGTTTACTGCGAAACCACTTATTTAGAGGTAGGTACTTATTTTTATGTATGGCCAAATTTATGATAATAATAATAATAATAATATAAATATTTGCCAAAATATGGTAGGTAAATGTACCTAATGTATGTAATGTAGCCTAATGAGGCTGGAATAGGTTAGTAGTGACACACAATATATCTTGTCGGATTATCTCGACGTGCAAATCGACGGTCCCTACGTAGGTGTATAAAGTCAAGTCCAAAATCGCATTTTTTTTTATTGAACCATATAAATCCATTTATTGAGACGCATATTTCTACATAATTATTTTTTTTCTGTCACAAGTAGTTTGCTGGATAATAAAGATGTAAATGAAGACAAGTTGATAATTTTATAGATTTTACTGTGGTAGATGCGGACATGTATGGCTTACCATCTTGTACCAAGTTTGCAATTGCGCACCATTTTGCGCAAACACAGACATGTCACAAACCTGTTGTTATTTACTTATAATATTTCCTTAAAAGAGAGTAAATTTTTTTTGCAGATTAACCAGACGTGCAATTTAAATACGATTTATTTGAAGAATATTATTGTAAACTAAATTGTATCTAACTTTAATAAAAAGATACGTGATTCATAAACATACTCCACCGATGTGTCATTTGCTTATAATAGGTATTTTGTCTGCATTTGTCATTAATTTGGTTTTTTAGGTATTCATAGACAGGCCAACCTTCCCACTCTTGTACACTAATGCCAATTACCTACTAACTCCCAAAAGTTTTATTAATTATGTAAATATTAAACCCTAGTTAAAACGTACGGCTGTGATTTGCGATGATTAAAATAAATTATTGTAACTAAGAGTTCAGACGGAAAACTTTAGTAGTGTTACTTTATTTTTTATATTTAGAAGTATTTGTATATTTTTTTCATTCAGTGAAAATGGAATTATTACTGTTATTATATTACTAATATTTACTATATAAACGTAAACCTACAAATAAAAGTGATTCTGTTTAAATTTACAATGTTAATTAAAAAAATATACAAAAATGTGTAGACTTTTTACGATTAAACAGTTTAATATAGCTAATAATCAAGTTTTACTAGTATTTTACATTATGGACCTATAGTTATTAATAGCATATCCTTTTATTCGTTACATTATAACATACAAAAAACGACTTATATTAACAGCGTATAAAAAGATATGTCCATGTTTTTTTGATGGAGAGCCAGAATTTCTATTAATTATATTTTATAAATTTATAAATTATGACAATACTAATAATTTTTATAGTGCAGAATGAATTTAGGGCTTACTATAATGTTTTTATTGTTTCAAAGTAAAAACGGACATGTGTGACTTAAAGGGCAGCCTTAAATAGTCAGCGTAAAAACGGTCATCTTGCAATTTTGACGAAAATATTGTAAATATTTCAAATTGTGTTACATATTTAAAAACAACCTACATTAAGCTTTACAGATCAACAAAAAATATTGTGTTTATGTTTTATGATAATTCTACAGAAGAGTTTGAATCTTTTAGACCTAGATCCCAGAGCAATCAGACATAACTTATTTTCACACGAATGAAACCTGAAGTTTTCAGTAGCGTCTCGTGTGCCTTTAATTGTCGCGCAGTCGCCGAGTAAACAAGCAACTCAGCAAAAAAGTTTTGCGAGTATCGCCGCTCACCCCGCACCTCCCCCGCGGGCGAAGACAAAGGGGAAGAAAGAGAGCCGTAAGGCTACAGAAAGCCGCAAGGCTCAGCCACCGCAACCTGGCAAGGACGAGAGCAGGAGGTGCGATGAGGATGGCTTCATACTGGTGGAGAGAAGGAAGAAGAAGCCCGCCGTCCGCAACCATCGCGGCACCGCACCCTGTGGACCCGAGCAGCGCCTGCGGTGTGAAGTGCGCTCCACGCCGCTGTACGTGTCTCGCCTGCACTGGTCCATGGAGGTTAAGGACGTCGTGGACTACATCCGGAAGAAGACGTCCCTCCCCTTGAGGGTTGAGCGTCTGGAGTCTCGCCACAAGGTCAACTTCAGTTCCTTTGTGGTGAGAGTACCGACGCATCTTCTATCGACCTTTGAGGCGGAGGAGTTCTGGCCGACGGGTGTGGTCTACCGGAAGTTCCGGGGGAGACTCCGGAATGAAGCGCGCTACACGTCGCCGTCAACACGTGTAGTGTAGTTTTTAAGTATTTTAAATATTATGTATGTTAGTCTTTAAGGTATTTATAATATGGGCCTATGCAGCCTGCAATAAATGGTATTTAATTTAATTTTTTTTTAATTTAATACCTACGCGCTTTGTGTAACTTGCCGAGTGACACCTGGGCAGGTACCAGGTGAGGAAGGTAACTAAAAATAAGAGTTATTTAACTTATTTTCACATGGCTGATTTTTATATATTATGTTATGTAGAATATTATTTTAAAGTAATATTATAAGTGTCAGACACTTTTGATTGACCAGAGCTTTAGTCAGATGCTTTTAAACTACCCAAAAAATAAAATATGAACTTTACTTATTTTTACACGTCTGATTTTTTTATATGTTATTAAAGTATTTATTTAAAAGTTATATTCAATCAGTCAGACAAATTAGAATGACCAAACATCCCCTAAGACAAAAATTATTCAGCCAGAAGTATGAGGGCGAGAGCACTATGACCGGATGACTTAGTATGACAGTCATTATATAACAGTAAGTACCTATTCTTAGTATATATATATTTTTTTTTACTTTGAGACACATGCGCATAGTGCTCTCGCCCTCATACTTCTGGCTGAATAATTTTTGTCTTAGGGGATGTTTGGTCATTCTAATTTGTCTGACTGATTGAATATAACTTTTAAATAAATACTTCAATAACATATTAAAAAATCAGACGTGTAAAAATAAGTAAAGTTCATATTTTATTTTTTTGGTAGTTTAAAAGCATCTGACTTAAGCTCTGGTCAATCAAAAGTGTCTGACACTTATAATATTACTTTAAAATAATATTCTACATAACATATATAAAAATCAGCCATGTGAAAATAAGTTAAATAACTCTTATTTTTAGTTACCTTTCTCACCTGGTACCTGCCCAGGTGTCACTCGGCAAGTAACACAAAGCGCGTAGGTATTCAAGGCACACGAGACGCTACTGAAAACTTCAGGTTTCATTCGTGTGAAAATAAGTTATGTCTGATTGCTCTTGGATCTTAGTCCATTTAAAACGCTCTCCAGAAAACCACTACTTTTGAAATGTGGCTTTATACGTAGGGGCCGTCGAAATTTTATTTGAATAAGTACATTGTATGAGAACAGATATAATAACAATAACATATTAGGCTAAAGTAAAACCCTAAGGTATTCAATTAAAATTAATTTCAAATAAAATGTTGCTATCTTTAAATTTCATATATAAATATAAACATGGTAATATATAAACATGGTAATGGAAGTACATTTAAATTTTTAAACAGCGGTTTACAAGTGTCTAAATATCCTGCTACCACATACCGACCTAATACATTTTTTTTGTATTCTAAATATTCTAATAGTATCGGATGCATTACCCCACAGTATGATTCCATAACGAAAATTAGATGACACATAGCTATGATAAGCAGTAAGAGCTGTTTTTTTGGATGCAATTTGTCTTAACCTATTAAGAGCGAAGACTATGTAATAGAAATTATTGTTATAAAAGAGCATGTTTTTAAATCATAATTATTTTATTTAATAAGCAATTCGTGTATAATATTAGTTTTCAATTTTACGTTAAAAGATAGTTTGAAATAAAATGGCATTCGATGTTCATAAAATCATTATTGGTTTGCGGTTCGAAATTGGGTAAAGCATTGTGGGTGAAATTTGGTTGGACAAATAGTTGGTCAGTGGTTAAGGGAGTTTATTTTATGGGTCAAATGAGTCCTTGTATAATGGTTGTACAGCTAGGGAAACTAACGATTAGGCTTCAGCCTCGAATTTTGCGGGCGGCGGGGCGGGAGCGACGGTGGCGCTGGAGCGGCAGGATCTTTTGCGTATATATGTCGCAGTCATCTTAATGAATCTGGTTATTTAATTGAATCACTAGGCGGTTATATAATGGCGTCAAACCGCTCGTACAGATAGCAATGTGTTGATATATTTTTTGATAAATTTACTTTTATGTTCGTTTTATTAGTACTTTTTCGGAAATTTCGGATTCTAAAATTTCTTGGCAAAAACAGGATTCAATGAAAGCGCTAGTCATTCAATTAAATAGCGGATTCAATCAGATGACTGCGACATATACATATAATCGAGATTATGTTTATGGCATTTTCTTTAGCCTAATACGAGCGAGGCCCCATTAGTGCGTTGCGTCGTCGCAGCGTCGACGCTCCGTCGTTTCCCGTGGGCCATGTCATAGAAAAGGAAATCGAGGCTGTGGCACGACGCAACGCAGCGCAACGCATTAATGGGACCTCGCCCTACTTTATAGAAATGAGATATTACAGGAAACTCAGTAATCATAGTAGTACTCACATGAGTCCTACCAACGCCGCCTGCTTTACTCTTATCCTGTGGGTTTTGGTCTTACATCATCTTATTAAATATTAACTTGGGGATAAAGTTTCTTCGGCTTTGTATATAAAAATTCAAAAGGTTTTTTTATAAACGTTATTTATAATGGTAACATTAACTAAAGTATATAGGTCTCATTTTGTTCGATAACTTTTTGCCATCTTGTTGGGACATGATCCCATTGCTATAAAAATTTTGGGGCTTCTGGTGAAAAAACTGCCATAAGTGGTTTTGGCAGTCCTGTTGTTATATCAACCTGACACTGCCTAAGGAATTCTGCAGCGGCCGAAACAGGTGGAAATCTGAAGGTGCAAGGTCAGGACTATACGGCGGATGCATTAACACCTCCCAGCCAAACTTCCGTAATTTTTACTGAGTGGCTAAAGTGTGAGGTTTTTAATTATACTAAAATCAGCCAGGTACAATTGATATACCTAGCCCAAAAGATTTATGATAAGTTCATACATACTATAATGCGAAAAGACTTTTTCCTCGACCATTAAATTTATTGAATTAAATTCTAATATGACGTCACAGAAATATTTGTCGATATAGCAACACAAAACATTATTTATACTTAACTACAGCACAGGTCAGCGTGCCTAATTCATTAAGCATATAAACATTTTGCTTGTCATCAAATTAGATCACTCCTATAGCGGAATCACAACGCTGGACCCGCCGTGAAACCGAAACCTGCAACCAGGAACCCACAACACGTAGATCCCGCAAACCCGGAACCCTCAACGCGGAATCTAGAACCCGCAAACCCTGAACCTGCAACGCGGAACCTGCAAACCTGAAACCCGCAACGCGATACGGCATAAGTAATAAAAAGCAGGAATAATAATTAACTGTATTATCTTATCTATAATATGAATCCCACCAAAACATTTTCATGTAAAAATTTTGCCAAGACGAGCTTACCCTGTGAAAAATTTTTCATATATCGTATAAAGCCAAGCTGTAAGGACTACACGCTCTTAACCTACAAGCTCTACTGCACTACATAAAAAATTAATGAATTAAAAAACTATAACCCGACTTCGCAAAAAATGGGTCTAAAAATCTGAAACAAGAAAATAATTCAATTTGAAATCCAGAAATGCATAGGTACAAAAATGGTCAAGGTAGACTCGCTATTGGCATCGAGCCTTGAATTTTTTTTTCTTCCGTATTTCGGTGTGAACTAATGCTTAGATTTTATTAGCGGGTACGACCACGGCTCTACCTTGACCATTTTTGTACCTATGCATTTCTGGATTTCAAATTGAATTATTTTCTTGTTTCAGATTTTTAGACCCATTTTTTGCAAAGTCGGGTTATAGTTTTTTAATCTTTTTTTTTATTTTATATTTTTCTGTTTTCACATCAAATAAAATAATTACTATATTTTTATTTAATTGTCCATTGCACAGAAAGTATCAACTCCTAGATACTACTTGTACGTCCGCATTTTAAACCTTTATTTTGAATTTAACAATAAAATATAATTATAAATAAAAAATATAAATACATATTCGTAATGTGCTTGCTAAGACCTATCTTTTGATACCAAACACGAGACAAATATCTTAATTTAAGTTTTTTTGGAGATAGTTTTTGAGGTATAATTTTCAAAGTCCAAAATTTTTCAAAAAATGATTTAGTCTATGTTACACGCGGTATTAATACGAATCGATTGACACCTCATTTATCAAAATCGGACCAGTAGTTTAGCCGCTACGAGGGAACATACATACATCTGACTGCCAAAATCATTACCCTTCCTTTTGGCTTCGCCGAAGTCGGGTAAAAAGTGGTCAGGTCTCATGTAGATTCTTGATCTATGCGCCCTTACATCACACTATACATTTCAGTCAAAACGTGATGCTTGGTCGTTTTATCTCACACACGATGAATGCCCTTAAAATCTTCGTAACTTGATACATGCCGTTTGCCCTCCATAATAGTATCATTTATGTAAGAGAGAGTAAGAGAGAGTTAATCAAACTACTTTGTGGTTCAGTAAGCATCACACCGCTACTGGTTGTCGCGGTGCATTTATTCAGAATGAAACTTTAGAGACCGAACATGAACTTACTACTTAAGAAGGTATCCGTTTCATTGCAAGCGTCTGAATTTCAAGCTGCTCTCGGCCGCGCTACGATGCTCTTGTGTTGAGACGTGTATCTTGATTCTTCGTCAGTAAATAAATTTTAATTTCTCAAATTCAGCCGCGCCTCATTTCTTTATTTTGTCGAATTTTTCACTCAGACTCTCAAATATTAAATGTATTTAATTCGAAACAATATCGTGTTACACGTTTGTCCAACTAAAACATTTTTTTCAAAAGGACCCTCATAAAGTTCAAACTTGCAAATAAGCGGTCGTACTTCTTGTAGGTAATAGAATGTAACTTTAAATGTTACATAATACCTAACTTTTATGACAATATACAGTGTGTAAAAAGAACAGTGACTATAACTTTGAGATACGATTAAACTACCTTTCCTCATTTTGGAAATGTGTTTTATTTTGTCAAAAACTAGAAAAATATTTTTTACTTTTAAAGTTTTTACTATTTCTTATTTTCTTTCTAGAATAACGAGAAAGCAAAAATTTTTATTTTTATTTTTATAAAAAAAATATTAAAAATAAATACATTTCTAGAATGAAAAAAGTAGTATAGTAGAAAAGCTATATAGTGACTGTTATTTTTACACCCGTAAGAAATATGTACAAAGCCTCATTAACATCTAAAACGAAGAAATATATTAAATCTTTCTATCTTAAAAAATGTATGCTATGCTATTTCTCTGTAGTCTCATTAGCGTTTTAAAAATACTCACTTGACCTGCCCGTGAGATCGTCATTTACTAAAGAGGTTACTTTAGACTAGTTTGTAAAGATACTTGAAGAAGCTCGCAGTGCAGTTTTTGGGTACCTGGTACTCTCAGCACAGATTATGCTCTCAGATAGAAATAACGATCAGAAATCCGAAATTAACATCGCTATCTATCGCTTACGAAGTTCGAAAACAAAATGTATGGAATTTGACATATTAACCCCCGGTTTTCAGGACGCTATTCAAATGAATTATCAACTAACACGGCATTCAAATCAACAACTCACATTGAACGCTGATTGGTGGAATATTATCAGAAAGGAACGGACATATATTTTATAATTACATCACGCTCGCTCGCTGATTCAAATCGTATGTCAACTAATCGGTGTCTTTGGTGAATTGACCTTATCTATGGAATTTTAACAAATCTTGCACGTGCGAGCGTGATGCAATTATAAAGATAATATATATGTTCCTTTTTGTCTGATAATGTTCTTCCAATCAGCGTTCAATATTGGTTGTTGATTTGAATGCTATGTTAGTTGATCATTCATTTGAATTGCGTTCGGGAAACTGGGTGTAAGTGACTCGCAAATTCGTATGACACTTACCCCCAGTTTCCCGTACGCTATTTTAATCAATGATCAACTAACATGGCATTCAAATCAACAACCCATATTGAACGCTGATTGGTGGAACATTATCAGACAGAAAGGAACGGACATATATTTTATAATTACATCACGCTCGCTCGCTGATTCAAATCGTATGTCAACTAATCGGTGTCTTTGGTGAATTAACCTTATCTGTGGAATTTTAACAAATCTTGCAAGTGCGAGCGTGACGTAATTATAAAATATATGTCCGTTCCTTTCCGTCTGATAATGTTCCACCAATCGGCATTCAATGTAGCTTGTTGATTTGAATGCCATGTTAGTTGATCACTCGTTTGAATAGCGTTCGGGAAATCCCATGCATTTTGTTGTCGAACTTCGTAAACGATAAATAGTGATGGCATCTTGAATTAGAACCCAGGACCCAATCTCGTGCCTTATACTTCGTTTACCCCCTAACTTTTGTAGACCCCAATCCAAATCCTTACTTCCACAGGCTTTCATCTAAAGGAGACTCAGCTTTTTTCACTGATGATAATAATATAGGTATAATATATAAGACGCTTCACACCACGTCAATCAGGCGCTGTGCTAAGTATCCGAAGAACTTGTGTTACAGTTAGATTGACAACGGAAATATATATTTAATACTTTTATATTATACATAATATATTTAAGATTTTTATTATTTTAATACACATCCATGACCCAGGAACATTGAAATGTTTTTGTTCCCTCGGCGGGATTCGAACCCTCTCGGTCGTGCACCACGCGCTGAACCACTGCGCTACGGAGGTCGTCGATGATGTTACCCATGTTAATAAATAATACATTTTTTTCACAAAAAAATTGATGAAAAATAAATACCTAGTCCTGACATAAATACAGATACAAAGATAAATATATTTTTTTCTATTGCAAATAAAATTTAATTCTTTTACAGTGTTTTAGTTTTATTCAAAAATAAAAAGATAGCTGTGTGAAAATATGAAAAGTTTATTCAAAGTGGCCGCCGTTGGCTGCAATACAGTCCTTTAAACGTTGAGGCCAGATATCAATAGAAGCACGCACTCTTTCCATGGGAAAATTCCTCACTGCCAATCGTATGGATTACTTCAGGGACTCCAAATTATCATGGCGTTTAGAGCAAGACATACTCTCTAAAACTGACCATAAATCGTAATCCAGCGGATTAAGATCGGGACTAGACGATGGCCAACAATAAAAAAAAAAACGTTCGTTTCCAAGTTTCAACCAAGACTGCGTAGAGCGAGCTTTATGAGCTGATGCCGAGTCTTGTTGGAAGGACCATTCTTGGTTATCGAACATAGTTTTGTTAAGGGGTTTCACTACCTTCTCAAGAATGGTATCTTGATACACTAGTGCCGACGTTTTGATACATTTTTCACAAAAGTATGGCTCAGTCACTCCTTCATAGCTAATAGCTAATACCCCACCAAACCACCACTGACGTCGGATAGTGCCCACGTTGCACTCTCTCAACTAATTGGGAACCATTTATTAATCCTCTTTTAACTCTATTACTACCTTGAATATTTAAATGCTTACAAATTTCTTCAATATGTTTTAAAATAATAAAAATTATTTGAAAAATATAGATAAATTAATTATTGGTAAACTTTGACTTCATTATTGGTAAACTTTGACTTAGCATAATTAACTGAACTTTTAATTAATTCTAAATTATTTGTAATAGGCGTTATATCTAATTTATGAATAATAATCCATCTTCCTTCTATGATTTTAGATGGACGTAATTCTAGTACAATTACATTTTCCGAAGGTGCTAACCTTCGTAATCTGTATCCAAAGACGTTATTGAGTCTGAAACAACAATTAATTCCTCTAAATGATATAGTCTGCCATTACTTAATTAAAACTTGTTGTGAGGCTCAATACTAATAATCTCGTAAGGACCTAAATATCTTGATTTAGTCTTGTCGTTCAGCCATACTATTTTTAACATAAGCCTTTGTCCCAATTTTAAATGATTTTAAGGGTTTAATTTGTTAATTTAATCTATTATTTATATACTCCTTTTGCTTTTTTAACAAAAATTTTGCTTTTTTAAAAATATTCTAATTTCTTTAAATGTCTTTGGAATCGGAAACCTTTTTATTGCTTAAATTTTAGACTGATTAGGTTTTAAACCATTTTGATTTTCACATGACCTAAAAATTCTATCTCCTCTTTCATAAACACACACTTAGTTTTATTTAATTTAAGGTTTGCTTTACGTAACGCTTAAAAAACTTGTTGTAATTTATTTACATAATCTTGTTTACTCTTTGAATAAATAATAATATCGTCTAAATACACTTAACAAATATTACGCGTACTACGGGTACGTATTACGGGTACTAAATGCTTTTTTCAATGGATTCCTCGTCCATTAATATCTGATGATATCATGAAGTTAAATCTAAAGTTGAAAAATAATTATTTCCGTGTATTTTGAAAATAATTCTTCTATATTAGGCAAAGGAAATTTATCGGACTTAGTTATATTGTACAGGCTGCTAACAGTACATGGAAATAATATTAGCACAGTAAGCATTTTCTATACATGTCGCCGTGTGTTATACGCGCGTGCAAATTGTAGCATTATTTTCATTTAATAAAACAGTTATCATTCAGCATTCAACCGGGACGGTTTTATTTATCATCCCCGATCGTTCTGACTTATCAATTACAGATTATATTCGAGCTCTTAATCATCGTCTTTATTACAGCCGTCAAAAGGCTCTACAAAATATTCAAGCGTCTAAAGAAAAATCTAAAAACTATTATGACGCACGCACAAAGCCTATTATTTACAATGCTGGTGATATGGTATATGTCCGTTGCCACCACAAGCAAATCAAGACCTTATCCCCAGTGTGGAAAAGTCCATATAAAATAATAAAACTATGTGGTAATCATACTGCAATGATATTAATTAATCGTAAGCACGTTCACACGACATAGTGTGCTAGGTCAGTAAGTTAGTAATAACGTATTCGTAACATAAGTCCTTTTATTCGAGTTCATATGCGCGTTGTCGCCATGTCGTATATTATAATATTATGTTAACTATATCAGATTACGTATCGCCCATCATTAGTAGTCCCGAGTCCGGGCCTTTATTTAAATAAGCTCCTAGATCTTAAGATTACTAATATATAATTATATAAATAATATACAACAAAACATAGATAAAGTAGAATTTTTGTTCGAAAAGCTAAGTGTAATTATAATTCTATTACGTCATCAAAATATAGACAAAAATATTTTTTTTTAGAAAATATGGAAATTATACATAAAAATATATATGATACAATTTCTAATACAGATTATAAAATTACATTAAAAACTCAAATTAATTCCTTATCTAATTCTTTAGAAGCTATAATATTGACGTCATCTTTCGATATCGATGACATAAACAATGCTATTTTATTTGCAAAGCTTTATATAAAACATTACAGTTTACCGCAGTTGGCGAAACGTCGCTCGGAAACGTAACAAACGTAGTGTCAAATTTTAATATTTTATTAGACGATTGTTGTGAACATTCAAAAATTAATAAAAACGTTTAAAACGTTTGCAAAACTTCCTCATTCCAGTTTAAAAAATATTGGTAATCTTGACTCATTATTACATGCCAGCATCCATCTTCGTTCAATGGAAGATGAGTTATATAAATTAGAAAACCCATCTCACTTAGAGACATATGGCATTCATTATTTGTCTTTTAGCTTACTAAGCAGCATTGTATTTTTAATATATCTAATGTATAAATGTCGAAAGAATATAACTTGTAAGAAATCTCCTTGCTGTATTCAAATCTTTAATCAGTGTCATAATTCTAAATCTCGCACTGATCATCCGACATCTCTTGTTGTATTTAAGGATAATAATAGTATTAAAAATGATTCTATTCCGGAGGAGGTATATAATAGTATAAGCACGCCGACTCCTTTAAAAAGAAATGTTGTGTTAACCAATATAACAAAAGATCATAAATTGTAATTTTAACTTTAATTGATTTAAGTTTTAATTTTGTTTCAATAAATATGAAATATTAATAATGTTAATTATATTTTTAGAAATTTTTATATTTGTGTTAATTAAGTACCTACTTTGATTTAAATTTGGGAAAATAAATATTTTAAGTCTTTTAGCTATTTTCTTGTATACTCCAAACGAAAGTCCAAGTTCCCGCGTTCATTTTAGTATACTCGTAATCTCTCATCACTTTTAAATGTGATGTTCGATCTTAACGGGGAGGTTGTTATATCGAAAGTCACATGGGATAGTATGTGTAGCAAAACTGCTGAGTTTCCCATTGCATTATTGCGAATGCAATAGGAAACGGCTATTATTTCCACCTAATTAAATATTAATATTAGATCAGATAGAATTGGACTTCCGTCGGGTGTAGGTAGGTCTTTGTCAATATATTTAAAGTGTCATTTTTTAATAAATATATTTCGTGTTTTAAATAAAAGTTCTTTTTTTAAAAGTAAACCCTGATCCACCCCGTAACAGTTCGCCACGCAGTATCAGCAAGACATCGAGCATATTCAGCAAAATGAAAACCATTTGCAAACTCTTCTACGTAATCAAACAGTTATCATAGAGGCAGAGTTTAATATATTGAAAAGACACGAGAATATCAGGAAAAAACAATTTAATCTCATCGAGAATTCACCGATATAAATCAACGTCATATCAATACGAATTTTTTATCACCGCAACAGCTTCAAAATCAAATCAATATAATATCAGGTCGTTTACAAAGGGAACTCGTGCTCCCGACGGACGGGTCCAATATCATTCAGCTGTATAAGCTACTGAGAGTTGCTGCGAGAGTCACGGATAAATTTCTTATTGCTGAAGTAAAGATTCATGTATTAAACAGTGAAATTTTTTAACTTGACAAGATTATTTGAACTTTACAATATATTCTCATAACATATATAGCAACAGATTGGATATCAACCAAAAGCTCGAAATACCCCAGTCCTCTGTCTTGAATAATATCATTAACACTTCATCTATTGATATGCCGAAATTAGAAAACCATGAAGGTGAATGGGAAGTTTTGAAAACGGAGATATCAGAAATTAAGGAACAATCTAGTGGCGAGCTGCGAGTGCACGATGTCCATCATTAAAACATCATAGTCCTGAATACATCATAGTCCTGAATACATCATAGTCAGCCTATTTGTTATCATTGGCGGTGTCGTATTGTTCCGATGGCTTCATCGGAGGCGCCAGCAGGCCGGCACGCGCGGCAGGTAGGCGTCCCGCGGCACGCGCGACCCCGACGCCGCCCCCGCCCTCTCCGCTGGCTCAGCGTTAGCGTTAGTGATGTGCAAGTGAATGTACCGAATAAAAAAGAAATTAGTGAAGTGTTTTCGAGTGCCCCTAATGTTCAAAAAATGTCTAGTGAAATTAGACAATCAGTGTTAAGTCTCGATAAAAGCACTCTCCCTATGTTTAGTCGTTCCGTTCGATTAAGTACATTGAATCATTAAATACAATAAAATACTAGTTCATAAAATAATTTTAGGTTGCAGATAGAGATAGTTATATTTTTTGTTTTACATACAACATTTTTACCTATCACTTTTTGATATCAAAAGTTTGTTTAATTTTACATTTTTTATATCCTTTTATATAAGGTGATTTTATCATTTTATTTGTATCATGTAGTTTATCATTTAAATTAACCTCGCCTACTTTCGGGGGGCGCAGGATGTACGGGCTGCTAACCGTACATGGAAATAATATTAGCACAGTAAGCATTTTCTATACATCTCGCCGTGTTATACGCGCGTGCAAATTGTAGCATTATTTTCATTTAATAAAACAGTTATCATTCAGCATTCAACCGGGACGGTTTTATTTATCATCCCCGATCGTTCTGATTTATTAATCATACATCTTTTCTACTTGTGTTAATGTTGAGTCTGCAGAAGTAGCCCTACATTATACATATATCATTTAATTGCCTACAGTCTAACCATGCGCCATTTTTGTACGCCATATTGGTCAATTTTCTTTGAAACTATATGCACAGGGGATGACCAAGGAGATTCTGAGGGTTGTATAATTTTTTCACTTAAAAGAGTGCTTATTTGTTTGTCAACTTCTTCCTGCTGTATTTGGGGTAACCTAAAAGGATGTTGATAAACAGGTTCCACACAAATTAAATTAATTTTATGTTTAATTTAAGTTGTAGCACTATTTGTTACGTTTTCTGTAAATAAATCTGCGTAAGTATTGCACAAATCTTTAATGTTTAAATTATTTTCGCTGGACATGTGGTATATCAAAATTTCACGACTTGGTAAAATTAACTTTCGTTCTTTTATATAAATTTTTGCATCAATTTGTTCTATCATGTCAGTTCCCATTAAAATATCATATTTATCACTAAAATTGTATATATACAATTTCATTTGACTATTTCCTGAACCAAAATATTTACGCCAGTATGGGGTTTCTATCTTTACGTCATGGTGTGTTACGCCATGAGACGTTCTAACTGTAATTTTTTCTGGCTTAAGGCGAGGAATAACCGCAACTAGCGCCACTCTTTTTAAAATTTTTACGACACAAAGATCTTATTTAAAATAGTAATCGGTTCAAACTTTAAGTAAATAGTTACTGTATTTACTCTCGTAAGTAATAACTAAAACGGCTACTTCAGTTATTATTTCATAACACGCACGGGGACATGTGATACTAAATATTCTCTTGAAATCACGTCATTGGATGTAAACTTTGTTCTCAATTCGAAGATCCCGTCATGAATATACTATTTGTTGAGAAAGTGCGCATTGGGACATGGACATACTATATTTAGGGATCTAGCTGCAGTTATTTGTTTATTTATATTTAGTTTACAAACAGGTTTTATCGTAACTATTTTTATTTCAGTGCGTCTACGAACTTCTGAGACCCGCCGGCTTACATAAAAATAGCGATTAGCAAAAATCGCCCCACGACGCCCAATAAATTTTTTGCTGAACGTAAAAAAAAAATGTACTATCGCTAGTTGTGTTTGAATGCACATTTACTTCATGTGCATTCAAACACAACTAGCGATTGTGAACTTTGACAACGGTTAATAGGAAATAGGTCCTATTAACCGTTGTCAAAGTTAAAGGGTAGATAGCGCAATTTTTGCGATCGCTTTGCTTTTTAAACGAGTTTTTATATTATTTTAACACGCTCCAGTCGGCGCGAAACCCATTTCTTGCCATACAAATAGGGCTTGCAATCCGGATATCCGGATATCCGTACTATCCGGATATCCGCCGATTTTCAAATCCGGATTTGACTTGCATAATTATCCGCATTTTACGGATATTACGGATAGTTGTATTTCTCTTTTAAATATTAAATAAAAAGTTGTTAAACACATGAGTGTTATTGCGTTATATTATTTTAATATAGTTAATCACTTGCAATTATTTACTTACTTCACAAATCACAATAATTCAATATTTGGAAAATCCTTCGAACGAATCTGTGAGACTGACGATTGTTAAAATTATTTCTACATTTTTTGAAACACAACAATCAGATCAAACAGTCATAACTTCAACAGAAAATACACAAGATACAGAAGGTTGCTCTTCTTCAACTGTTTTATCACAACATTACAAGAAGAACTCATCCGGTTTATGAGTCAGCCATCTTTTGCGCAGCAACCGCCTTCTTCAACAAATGATTTAGACACCACAATTCGAGTAGAGATGGCACTATTTGATGGAAATGGGCAGAGGAGCAGGAATTTAGCAAGGGTTAACAATCTTCTTTTATCAATACCACCGACCAGCGTTGAAGCAGAAAGAGTGTTTTCTGCTACAGGATATTTATGTAACCATTTAAGTACTTCCATGAAAGAAGATTCATTAGATAGTTTAAGCTTTTTAAGATCATATTACCAAAATTTTGATAAAAAATAGTTTAAGCATTGCGAAATATTATGAATATTTCGCAATGCTTAAACTATTTTTAATTGAAGAGATTATTTAATATATTTTGATCATTTTTGTTTTATGTTATTTGATTAATACATTTGTTGTTTCATAATTAAGCTGATTTGCCAATGAAAGAGATATTTTTATATAATTATTATGTTTTAAATAGGTTGATTTTATTGGGGGGATGTTGTGATTTGTGATAAATGTAAGATCTCATTTTTAAAGCGTTTTAGATCATGTTACCAAAATTTGGATAAAAAATAGTTTAAGAATTACCTAATATATTTGATAATTTCGAGATATTTTGTTCATTGTTGTTTTATTATATTAGATTTATACTATTGTTGTTTATAATTGAGCTGATTTGCCACGAAAAGTGATATTTTTATTTAATTCTTATGTTTTAAATAGGTTGATTTTATTGGGATGTTATGATTTATGATAAATGTAAGATCTCACTTTTAATTATAATTGTTTTAATTTGAAAAGAATAGATACAAATTATTAATGTGGTATGATCAGTGTTTTATTGTATAATTTTAGAAAGTGTACTAGTTTTTTTATGTGATTATTACTTAAAATATTGGTATAGTTTCTTATTTCTTTGTCATTTTGCTTGAGAGACTGATTAAAACGTGTAACAAAAGCTTACTAGTCTTATTTATAATAAAAACTAAAAAATATCCGTATTATCCGTATTATCCGGATAATCCGGATAGTAAAATATTAATATCCGTACTATCCGGATAGTAAAAATGAACGGATATTGCAAGCCCTACATACAAATAGTCACTCAGTCACTCAAGGTCAATTTTGGATCGTCCTGGCTCTCAGTGCGCGCGGTTGTCTCCGTACTCCGTGTCCGTGCCGACCCCCCACTGATTGCAGCCTTGATTACTCCATTCAGCGTCCGTATATGTACGATTGATTTGTTAAAACCAATCGTGCATTGCGCATTGCTGGGAGACGGTTGCCGTCGCTGACCTCCCACTGGAACTCGTTCCGGTGTTGGGGTCACGGAGAACCAGATCCCCCGCGTGTGTGCGTCCGTGTTCGCGTGTTCGTGTTCGCGTGTTGTGCCTACGTGTGAGTACCTATTGTGTGTGTTTTAACTAAATACTGAGACATGACTCCTGTAAGTGTTTTGTGTTCGTTTATAGTGTAGTTCTGTCCGTGACATAGAAATATGTCCGACCGCGAGTCGCGGCCCGCCAGCCGCGATCCTCGCCACACGCCCCGTGCGTTGTCTGGCCCGTCGCGTACCTCGGCCCGCTCGAGGTCGAGGTCGAGCACGCCCTGGCACCGCCGAGGCTACCTTAAGACCGCCGAGCCTAGCAGCGGAAGGGATACCGCTCGCCCCAGCCCGTCGCCGGCATTCTCGCGGGAGGGTACTGTGACCCCCGCGCCCGAATGTGTTCCGGCGGCGGCCAGCTGCGAGCCTGGGCCCCCTGCCCGCTCTGCCGAACCAGGATCGGCACTCCCGCAGCGCATCACGCGCCGCAATGAAGACCAGGACCATGGCGGGCCTTCTAAGCCCGCCATGCCAGGTACCCCCCTCACCCCTTCGCCGAGTGCCGCGCCTGCGACCAATGCCGCAGCGACGCGTACCGCGTCCACTGCCAGCGCCGCAGCGCCGCTCTCATCAACGGCTTTGATGCCCCCCCCGCCTTCACCACTCCCCTCGACGGCCCCCAAGCGGCCTCGAGAGGTTGAGACCTCCCCGCATGTGTCCCCGCCGGCCAAACGCAACGAAGGCGTTGCGTCCTATGCCGCGGTGGCCTCGCAGGACACCCCTCAGCCTTCCACCTCTCAAGCTGGATCGCCGATGGATACAACACCGCTGCCACCAGCAGCTGCACCACCTCCAGCTCCAGCGCCGAGATGCCCGCCCATTGTGGTGGAAAAATTGGAAGACTGGACCACCCACTTCCGGGCCCTACGCGCCCAGCTAGGCCACGCCCCCAACGCCCGGGCCTACGGCCAAGGCGTTAAGTTTATGCCCGCTAGTGAGGGCGAATATCGTACCGTACAACGGTACCTCACTGACTTAAGTCAATCAAACGCCACGAATATTAACTGGCATTCATATGCCCTCCCTCAAGAAAGGGGTTTAAAGGTGGGTCTATACGGCCTCCCCCCTAATACCTCCACCGACGAAATAATGACGGAGTTTGGAACACTCGGCTTCGAGGCCGAGTATGTTTCCCGCATCTCCGGTAGAAGGGACCGACCCGGGTGTGTCTACTTCGCACTGCTGAAGCGGACCCCGGGTCTCACTCCGGCTGTTTACGAAATAAAAGAATTTTTGAGCATGCCCAACATCATCGTTGAGGCATGGAGAGGGAAGGAGGGTCCTTCCCAATGCCACCGCTGTCAGCAGTTCCGGCACTCTAGCCGGAACTGCCACCGGAGGATCGCGTGTGTACGCTGCGGTGGGGAACACGCCGCCGCCAACTGCCCGCGCTCACCCGACGACCCCCCCTGTTGCGCCAACTGCAAGGGGGCTCACCCCGCCAACAACAGGCGTTGCCCGACGTTCCTGAGGGAGGCGAGGAACCTGCGCGCCGGCCCGCTTGCGCGTACCACGCGTAACATGACCCAGCGCGCCAACCGGGGACCCGCGGTACCAGACACAGAGGTACCACCACCCCCCCCTACTTCTACCTCTTTAATGGCCGAGGCCAACCCACCCATCCCTCGCCGAGCCCACGCAGCCAACAGCAGGCGCGGGGCGCCGAGAAGAAGAGGTTCACAGAGAACCAACAGAAGGAGGAGAACAGCATCCGGGTCCGGCGCCACCCCCGTGGTCGCCATGGACACAGACGCCGATACTTCCGCCCCCCCTACCCCCATGGCCGGTGATATGACCGAGCCCCCCACCTTTCAGTTGCGCCCTCAGCGCCCCCCCCGCACCCCTCGCGCCCCTCGCGCACCCCATACACAGGCGACCACTATTTCTACCGAAGTGGCCCCTGTAGTCGCAGCTTCCGCTGCCCCCCCCACCACCCCTACCCCCTCGAGCTCTCGTCGTCGGGTTAGGATTGAACAACAGGCTCAACAGGCTCAGCCCTCCAACACGGGTGAGCTTATACAAGAGCTATTCCTCCTCGCCATGGACACCTTTAATAAGATCCGGGCAGGAGAAGACACTTTCGCTGCTCTGCTTCAGGCCTTCCCTCGGGGAGCCTCCCTCTTAACGAAGCTTATCTCCCTATGGCTTCCCACGCTCCGTCGCCAGTAAGGATCATTCACTGGAACGTCCGGGGGGTTCGCGGTAAGGCGACATCAATCCAGCATCTTCTCCACGACCAACAAGTGGACGTCGCCTTGCTGAGCGAGACCTTCCTCTCCCCCTCGGACCGATTCAGAATCCCGGGCTATTTAGTTTACCGGCAAGATTTCACGGACGGAGACCGTGTGTGCAGAGGCCTAGCCGTTTTGGTGGGCAGACGACTCTTGCACCAGGTGCTCCCCCCCCCCCCCCGTTTCTTCGATGTTCGCCCTCGGCATCGAAATTGTAATAGGGACAACGCGCACCCATCTATACGCCAGTTATAAGCCCCCGGGGGCTCGTTTAGATATCTCCGACATCAGGAAGCTCCTATCGGAGGAGCCGACCTTGATTGCCGGAGATCTGAACTGTAAGCATCCCGGGTGGGGCTCCAGACTGGCGAACGCGGACGGCAATCGCCTGTTCGCAGATGCTGAGCGCCAGGGCTACGTCGTTGTTGGCACGTATGCCCCCACCCACTACCCGGATATTCCGCACCACTCCCCCGACGTCCTAGACATAGCGGTCATGAGCAACCTGCCGGGCGCCTTCCACCAGGAAGTGCTGGACCTGGCGTACGGCTCTGACCACCTCCCTGTCTTGGCCGTCATCAGCTCCCCCGCGTCGACCGTCCCCTCCCCTTTGAGGCGACCGGTCCGCGACTGGGACGTTTTTTCGCATCGGCTGCATGAGTCAACCCCCAACATGCCGGTCAGCTCCGCCGAGGAGGTCGAATCGTTGGCGTCCCAGCTAACGGACGCGATCACCTCGGCGTTGGAAGCGGCCACCCTACCGGCGTCCTCGCAGCAGTTGAGGAGGCCTGCCCTGCCGCGACACGTCGTTGCCCTCTTAGCGGAGAAGAAGAAGGTACGACGTCGCTGGCAGCTCACCCGCTGCCCTTCCCTCAAAACGCAGCTCAATAAGCTGCAGGACGAGGTAAGGAAGGAGTTGAACCTGCTCAAGGAGGCAAACTGGACCAGACGTATCCTGGAGGCGGGAGAGGACTGGCACTCCCTCCACCAGCTTTGCCGTGGCCTCACCAACTCCGCAGCCCCCGCCAGACCACTCCTCCACGCGGATGGTAATTACCGTTATCGCGCAGAGGACCGGGCCGAGATATTTGCAGAGCATCTGGAGCACACCTTCTCCCCACTGCAGACCACCGCAACGGACCACGTCCGGACTATCTCCGAGGAGGTTAGAGGTTTCCTTCTCTCCCCTCCCGACCCCCCAAACTTTTCCTTCTCACCCAGAGAGGTGCGTAAAACCCTCTCTCGGCTCAAACCTAAGAAGGCCCCCGGTGCAGACGGCATCCCCAACTTAGCCCTCCGCCACCTTCCCTTCAGGACGGTGGCCGCACTCACCCGCCTGTTCAACGGCATCGTTAGGACAGGCCACTTCCCTTCCCGCTGGAAAATGGGGCTTATTATTACTATCCCTAAGCCCCATAAAGATCTCCGACGGGCCGCTGGCTACCGGCCCATTACATTACTCCCCACCCTTTCCAAAACCCTTGAGATTCTCCTCCTCAAGCACCTCAACCCCTACCTCCCTCCTCGTAAGGAACAGTTCGGCTTTAGGTCTCAGCTGAGCACCACATTACAGCTGGTGCGAGTAATTCACCACCTCACCGTTGCGGCCAACAAAAAGGAGTCTTCGGTCGCAGTGTTCCTGGACATGGAGAAGGCCTTCGATAGCGTGTGGCACGAAGGCTTGCTCTGCAAATTAATCCGAGTGAACGTGCCTCGCTTTTTGATAAAGCTGATGGCATCGTTCCTCGCCGCCCGGTCCTTTAGGGTTCGGGTAGACGGTGTGCTGTCGTCGGAGCGTCCGATTGCAGCCGGAGTTCCCCAGGGTAGCGTGCTCTCGCCTGCGCTGTACAATTTGTACGCCAGCGATGTGCCCAAGCACCCAGACACCTTGGCGGCGCTGTACGCCGACGACACCGCATTTATTGCGACCTCGCTGAACCCGGCCCACGCTGCGGTCAAGGTACAGCGGACGCTCGACCTCCTTCCTGACTGGCTGAGCAAATGGCGACTCTCTGTTAATGCAGCGAAGTCCCAAGCGCTCGCCGTCACCAGAAGAAGGAGCGCGCTGCCACCGCCTTTAAGGATAGGCGATGCGGAGATCCCCTGGGGAAGAACCGCAAAGTACCTGGGGGTCACCTTGGACCGCCGGCTCACCATGGGCCCGCAGTGCAACTCAGCGGTCGGGAAGGCCAGAGCAGCCTTAGCCAGGCTGGCGCCGGCCTACTCAGCACCGCAGATCCCGTTGAGCATGCGCGTAGCGCTGTTCAAGATTTACGTCCGCAGCCGCCTCACATACGCGGCACCCGCATGGCACCATCTGCTCTCTGCGTCCTTGAAAAAGTTGATGCAGAGGGTGCAGAACCGCGCGCTGCGCCGAACCGCGGGTGCCCCCTGGTATGTGAGGAACTCCACCATCTCGCGAGATCTGCGCGTCGAGAGCGTAGAGGCGTTCGTAGCGCATCTCGCCACCAACCTGTTTGCGCGAGCGGACGCCTCGCGCCTTACCGAGCTAGCTGACCTGGCGCCTTGGCATGCGCGCCCGCCGGACCGCCTGCGTCTGCCCAGAGACGCCGTCCTCGAAGAGGACCACACGACGGAGTCGTAAGCCCGTCGCACCACGAAGAGGAGGAGAATGGCTCAGACGCCTATCGTTTCCCCCCCTCTCTTCCCCCCCCCTTTTTTTTTTTTTTTTTCGCTTTTTAAGCTTTTCCCTCCACGTCTGGCTATGCACTTAATAATGCGTAAGCACGGGTGGAGGTTTCCTTTCACGTCTGGCTATGCACCGGCTCGCGTAAGCACGGGTGGAAGCTTCACTTCCACGTCTGGCTATGCACCGGATGCGTAAGCACGGGTGAAAGTTTCCCATTTTTCCCCTTTTCCTTTCCGCGGTCGATTGTTCACCCAGCGATGAGATTCCCGTGCACGTGGAGGAGTGGTCTACAAACACGTTCCTCGGCCCCCGGGGTCGAGGCCTCCACAGCCGGATGTGTAGTCGCTGCCGGTCACAGCCGTCCGCGTACGTGCTGATTGCTAGCTTAGATGTATCTTTCCAATGGCTAGTTCATGGTCTGTCGTTTGGGTTAGCACTTCGGCACTATTTTGGCTTTTCTCCGCGTTCTGTCGCGGAGGGTTCGGTCCTTAGAACTTTGGCTTTTGCGCCCGGTATTTGTACCAGGCGCGCCATTTTTGTTTTTCCCCACGTAGAGGGATCTGCTGGATCCCTGGTCGTGGTTCTCCACCCGGGGCCCTCCCAAAAAAGAATCCGGTCGAGGGCTTCCGTCGGGTGTGAGATTGCATACGCTGCCAAGGTCAATTTTTTTTTTTATATATCTATAGACGCTTCACACCACGTCAATCTGGCCCTGTGCTAAGTATCCGAAGAACTTGTGTACAGGTACCAGACAACGGAATTATATATTTAATACTTTTATACTATACACATATTTAAGATTTTTATTATATTAACACACAAATTTAATACACATCCATGACCCAGGAACATTGAAACTTTTTGTTCCCTCGGCGGGATTCGAACCCGCAACCTCTCGGTCGAGCACCAACGCGCTGAACCACTGCGCTACGGCGGTCGTCAATTTGTGACGCTGACATCAAGCCAAAGGCTTTGTAAAATTGACATTATACAAAGCCTTTGGCTTGATGTCAGCTATACGGCAAGCCAAAAATTTACTTAAATAAGTAACTTATAGTTAACGGGTATAATATTATCTGTGATTATAGAATGGAATAATTTTGAATAAAAAATTTAATAAAATAACAAAAAAAAAAGCAGTGAGTGAACTGATGAGCTATTAATGCTCTCGAAAACGTAGGATTTGAGATTCAAATAAAAAAACTAGAGCATTTGAGAACTCCATGTCACACACAGATACGTCAAACGGCATCCGAATAAATGAACGTCAAACGGAATCTGAATACACGTAGATTTTATACACGTGTTGGACATGGGAGGTGTACCACCTCTTACTTTGATGTACAAAATGTGACCGTAGGGTCTTAGGGCCGTAGGGCCAGGACTGTATTGTTCGGAAACTCTCCAGACAGCAAATACAGAGCGCTCAAAATAAAAACCGCCGTACTTGCGCACAAGGAGTTCCGTATAAAATGTTAATATAGGAGGCGGGATCCCCTGAAATATTCACTTTACTATGTTTTATAACGGCAATAGACATCATCTGTGAAAATTCAACGGTCTTCCCATCGTGGTCAATAAACAGCCTGGTGACCGACAGCTAAGTTTCAATAATAGGGTCCTACTTTTACTGAAACGTGGTTTTGGAACCCTAAAAATAATAAACAACAAATTAATAGCTGATTTTGTTGTATAACGTAGGGTTCCGTAACGACCTTTTTAATGAAAAGCTGATTATAGCCGGCATAATGTTTGTGATGGCCTTAATAAAATAAAATATAAAAAATAGCTAAATTTCAATCTTCAGATACCTTTTCCCTAAGGAATAAATATGTGACTGACAAATTTTGTATGAAATAAATGCCAAAGTCACATGTTAAAATTGAAAAATAACCCCAAGTTAACTTAATCTGAATCGGAGGGAGACATGTAGACTTGAGGTTTTTTCACGAATTGGTCCTGGAAGGAGGTGAATCCTTACTGCACAATATATTTTAATCATAAGGGACTGGTACCGGAAACTCCCTAGACAGATAAAAATGGAAACGCTGAAAATAAGAACCGGCTAAGTGAGAGTCTCACACACGAAGGGTTCCGTACAAAACGGCAAAAAATAATGTTTGCTATATGCTATAAACGGGGGCGGGCAAATCGGGACGCGTCAAGTGAAACAAGAGGTCAATTTCACACTGTCCTATATTTGGATAAATCATAGACGCGCTGCAGTTCAGGTGCGCGGGCGCGCGGGGGGTGGCACGCTTCCCGCGTTATAGATAATGCATACAATATTTACTAACAGATAGGCCACTCATGAACTACGCGCCAAATACAAATATTAACATACTTAATATCTAACACTATAATACCACCGTTAATTATTTTTGGTAAATATTTGTTTTAGTAGCGATGGACGATGCGCGGCGCTCGGAGGAGTGGAACCACACACGTTCCTCGGTCTCAGGACCGGGGCCTCCACACGCCACATGTCGTCTTGCCATTCAGGAATAAGTCTTCCAAGGCTTCCTTCCCTTAGAGCTACGGTTTTCCCCTGCGTTCTGTCGCGGGGGGTTTTCCCTAGAAAAACATAAGCATAATACGGCTCGGTATCCTCAATACCGGGTCCTTCGACCCCACGTAGCGGGGGAACCACGACCAGAGGCAAGTGCCCCACTTGCCTCTGGTCGTGGTTCCCCCGCTCCCGGCCACTCTGGCTAGGAGCGAGTGAAATGCATAGGTAGCGGTTGTTGTAGTAGCGACAACAGAAATACATGATTTGCGAAAATTTCAACTCTCTAGCTGTCACGGTCAAGGAAGTACAGATAAGTCTCAGTAATTGGAATTCTGTTTTTACTCTTAGAATACAGTATCCTAAAACGCTTCGATAATACAATAGAGATGAAATATCGAACACACGGCAACACACGTGACACGGGCCACGGCAGCCATTGTTTAAAAACTCAATGTGTGTTTGATTTTCAGCGCCGTAAATTTACTTCTAAAGCCTGAAACAGCCAAAGGTGCCAAACACGGTTCAAATTACGTGTGGTTCGTGGGGTGCCGTGTATAATAGAACCTCACTAGTAACCATCTTTCCCGTAGGTGTCATCAAAGGCGACAGAGGGAATATATTATATCCGGATTAGCATTTCCGCGGACGTTATTATCATCTGAAAACTTCGTTTACCGACCCGCCTACCAAATATCCAGTAGTTGACGTCATAGCTGAAATGATGATTATAATTTTAACACAGGTACTATTGCATTTATTATAACGGGTGTAAAAAGAACAGTCACTATAGCTTTGGGATATGATTATACTACCTGTTCTCATTCTAGAAATGTATTTTTTGAACAAAAATTTTTTTTTTGGTTTTACGTTATTCTTGCGACAAAAAAACGTTATGGTAAAAAGTTTAAAAATAAATTAGTTTTTGACAAAAAAAATATATTTCCAAAATGAGGAAAGGTAGTATAATTGTATACCAAAGTTATAGTGACTAGAAACTATCTTCTCGTTTTAATCCGGGACCCCTGTCTTTACATTCTAATATTCTGAAGCAGAAAAGTTTGTTTGTTGACGCGCGAAACTTATGACTTAAAAATTATTTTTATGTTGGATAGACTATTAAGAGTAAAACGCCAATTGCAGAATATTTTAAAATCTGGGGTTTAGTTTCACGCGGAGGATGTCGCGAGCACAGCTACTCACGTCTGTTAAGCTAGAAAGGTCAAGTCAGCAGAATCTATCATCTATATATCTCAACATTTAGTGCTCATTTAGTGCCAATTTAATGCTGATTACATACATTTAGTGCTCTTTTTGGTAGGCCAAAAAATAGAACACTGCTAACTTTTTATTAAGCTAGCAGAATACCATTCGTCACCGCGTTATAATACAGTTGCAGCGAAAGGCACATGAGCTAATCATTTAGTGCTCATTTAGTGCTGCTTAAGCGCTGATATTTGGTGCTGTGATAGTTGGACCAGAAATGAGCATTCTGCTAGCTTTTTATCAAGCTAGCAGTGTACGATTCGTGACCCCGCTATAATACAGTGAGCAGCGTGAGGCAAATGAGCTAATAATTTAGTGCTCATTTAGTGCTACTTAAATGCTTATAACAACCATTTAGTGCAAAAAATGCAAAAAATGAGAACACTGCTCCCTCGGTAGATGGGGACTTATACTGCGGGTATGAGGGACTCGCTGCGTCCGAAGAGATGATGAACTGGACGCAGCCTCTACCCACTAAAAACTCGGCGATACTTCGCCACCACCGCCGTTGGCGGAGCCGCGGGGACACTATATTACATACATCCGCAACTCCGTCAACAAATGGGTGACCGCCTGGGAATACAAATTCAAATTCAAAATATTTTATTTCCAAATAAAACCTAACAAGTGAAAATATTATAATTATTATAAAGAACATAAAAGACTCCTTAAAAATAACATAATATATAAATTAAAAACTATTTTAGGTAAATTATTATTACCTAAACTATAAACTAAACAAGTAATAAAAAAGGCTATATGTAAAAAACTATATCTAAATCGGGGGCCGCTGGTAATGTACCCAAAAGACTAGCAGTATTACCTCGCTGTATCGCTAAACTGATACGTTGGCCGAAGTAAGCGCCAGCCCTTGGGTCGTTTGTCTTTTCCTAACAAGTTATTTTCGGAAAGTCAACAAAAAGGCTACCACCGGTTCAACCCTAGCCCGCCGAGAAGAACCGGCGTAAGAAACTCGGACGGAGCCATCTTTTAGCAAAAAGATAGAAAATTGTTCTTTTTAAAAAGTGTATACTTAATATGTTTACAATGTTAAAAACTTAATCTATATATTATAACAAAAGTCAGAGTACATAAAGTACATTGAGGTAGCCTTGCATGTGGCCATCTTATTCTCAAGGTGTGCAATCGTCAATAAAATCATTGACCTTATAATAAGCTTTAGCACTAAGACGTTCTGTAATAAAAATACTTAAAAAAAAAATTTTTAGTTTAAAATGTATATTTCGTTGAGCACTAAATGTTGAGATATAAAACGAGTGATTCTGCTGACTTGACCTTTCTAGCTTAACAGACGTCAGCTACTCCATATAAGAAACTTTAGAGTTCTTAAGGATTTCGTCATATTTCCCATTTTCCTACGGCTCCACACGTAGTGGCGAACAGTGTTCTTTATCGACTTTATAAAATACTCAATTAAATCAAAGAACGATTAAACAAACTACATAGAATATGGCATTCATTAAAATCCCAAAAAAGCCCCAAACTTTCATTTTGATAATAGTAGTGCTTATGTAAGGGGTGCGAGTTCCTGGGGATGCTACATCAATGTATTTCTTGTATCTTCTTATCATCTGACCTGATTTGAACTTTCAACAACAATATTACTTTACAGTCTTTCGTTTTTAGTCTAGAATGAATCCATCTGATTGTATTATTAACCGACTTGCAAAAAAAGGAGGAGGAATTCTCATTTCGGCCTGTTTTTTATGTATTTTATGATTGCATCGAGATTTATGATCCAATTTGCGTGATTCTTTTTTTTTATGCAGAATAGCTGCCTTTTTTATGTGACATAAATATATATATACGAAGATATGTTTTATATATATACGAAGATGTAATTTTACCGTGAGAAGTATTTCACTTCAAAATAAAAAATAAACTACGTTTAAAAAAACCGATTTCAACAGATACAAGTATAATTTATAAAAAAAAAATATGTAGTTTCAATTGAATGTCCTTTTTGTAGTCGGTGTCAGCCATGAGCCAACATTAAAAGAAAATTATTCTTAAGTTAAAAATATTTCTACAAAAATAAAAATTAAATAAACTCCCCGAATTAGCGTGTAACATTCCTATCACACCTAACAAACGACCTGCTGACCTTGAAGACCTGAACCGATTTCCACCAAACATAGCTAATAACCCTCTCGACTGATATACCTTTCAACCATAAAAACCGCATTAAAATCAGATCATCCCTTTGGGTGCTACGATGTCACAGACACATACACATTTACACAGACACGTCAAACTTATAACACCTTAAAAATAATTTATTAATAATAATTAATCTATGCAAATAATTCCACCCAAATTTCGTCGAATATCATTATTTTGTTTACATTTGGGTCAACTTGAATCGGAGCTGAGAAGGCGTTGGCAAATTTTTATTGCCATAAACAGCCTATGTTTTAATTTTGAGAACCTATATATGCTAACTACTGAACGTATTTTGGTGACATTTATTGCGATCGATAAAGACACACATAAAATATTTGAGAAACTCAACCTGTAAATATAGTAGGTAATTTACTTTTTAACTTTTGCATAAATAAGCTCATTAAGCTTAGCCGACTTTCAAATCGTCAGTCCTTTCTGTTGGAGCTTCTCTGAAATCTTTTCTAATCTTAATCTGATGCAACGGATTTAATTTTATATACTTTTTTAAACGTTTTTAGCCCCTCAAATTAAATAAAAAAAATCATGCCTAGTTTTCCAGAGGTACTATATATATTTATCACATTATTATATTAGTCCTAAGCTCCAAAACCACATAATTTATTTTATTTGATTTACTCCAATGGATCATGTAAATATCAAGAAATCCAAGATGAATTGTGCATTATTAAAGTGTACCGAATTTTGAAACGAAGAACGCACTTAAAACGCACTTAGAGCGAGTGACGTTGGAATAAGCTATTACGGCCGCCCTGACACCCTTAACACATCCCGCCGGTTTCCTGTGCGACCATAGTAACACTCATCCGTCCCAAAGCGCAGCTCCGCACGCACGAAAATCTGATTTGAACCTTGTGCGTCACAAGTTGTGACCTAACTTCAACTCACAGTAAATTAATACGTGAATAAATTTAATATTTTCAGTAGCGCACGTATGATGGAAACGTGAGTGAAAATAGTCGGGCTGAGGTCCTGGGCGGAGTGCGGGGTACGAGAAGGGGTATATAAGCCTCCGGCGGAACCGCCCAAGCCCACTCGGTTGCGATCAGCCCCAGGAAATATACATCTCCGAAAGGCCTACGTGATCTCGAATAGTCCCGACCAACCGAGTATCGCGGTAAAAATGTTGCAAGTGAATTATTTTTGTGTCTGTTTAAAATAAATTATGTCATTGTATTTAAAAGTAAATCGTATAAAAGTTTTGAAATGTAAAAACGAAAAGTTTCTACGTGTTGACTTCAGGGGTAAGTTGCGATTTTTCTCTTTGTTTTCGTTTTGTTTTTACAACTGTATTTTATTATTATATTTTTATTATAATATTTTTTGTGTCGCAGTCGGGTGGCTGTTCAAAATTAATATTATATTTATGTATCTGTTCAGTATATCGCTTTCGGCCATCGGTTCTGCGTACTATAATTCCTATGTCTATGTCCGGTACTATTGCAATGCGATTTTTATAATATCAAATATTTAAAGAATAGCGATTGTGATTATTAACTTTATATATTCCAAGCGATTTTAAACAATGTTCAATAACTTAATAAAAATCTGTTGTTCAAAGTTTAAAGTAAAAATAACTTATTTGAAACATTGCTAAATAATTTAGCAAATTTATTTTCATAAAAAACAATAAAAAATATTAACCGCTTGTAACGCTTCTCGCGAAAACGTACGATGTATATTACATTTATTACAATTGGCAAAAATATAAAATAAATTTTTGTTTTTTTTTTATAATATTTTTTGAACGCATTGTTGGTCAAACTTTTGGTAAAGTCGATGAAATATTACGAGCGAGGAATTTTTTTTTTTTTGTTATAAAGAAAAGTTAATAAATTTGGCTGTTCTAGCGACAAAATCTTCTTCCCGTTATATCGGGAGTGAAGCTATTACTGTCACGAATAAAAAACGCGAATGTGATTATTAACTTTATATATATATTCCAAGCGATTTTAAACAATGTTCTATAACTTCATAAAAATCTGTTGTTCAAAGTTTAAAGTAAAAATAACTTATTTGAAACATTGCTAAATAATTTAGCAAATTTATTTTCATAAAAAACAATTAAAAATATTAACCGCTTGTAACGCTTCTCGCGAAAACGTACAATGTATATTACATTTATTACAATTGGCAAAAATATAAAATAATTTTTTGTTTTTTTTTATAATATTTTTTGAACGCATTGTTGGTCAAACTTTTGGTAAAGTCGATGAAATATTACGAGCGAGGAAATTATTTTTTTTTGTCATATGCAAATATAAAGAAAAGTTAATAAATTTGGCTGTTCTAGCGACAAAATCTTCTTCCCATTATATCGGGAGTGAAGCTATTACTGTTACGAATAAATGACGTAAAATTAAAAGCAATGTCTTAAGGTGCGATTCCACCGGTGTTCTAAACTGGGCCCTGATTACGTAACTTCTGTGGCTTTCCCGACCGTCGACATCTACTGTCATTGGGACGTTAAATCTTTTTAAAACATGATTAAAAATGTTAAAACGTCAAAATTATGACATACTAACTTTTTAAATCGTGTTTTAAAAAGATTTAACATCAAAATGGCAGACTTAATCTATAAGATGTAATGCCTTTAAATAAAGATTAAAAAAAAAAAAAAAAACATCAAAATGACAGTTGATGTCGACGGTCGGGAAAGCCACAGAAGTTACCTAATCAGGGGCCTGTTGCGAACATTGTGCGTAACAAATGTTTGTTCCGGTGGACTCGCTAACGCAACATTAACAAATTGGCACAGCTGGAATTCTGAAAAAAATTTTGGCTAACAAATGTTCTGAACACTATTTTGGTGGAATCGTCCCTTTACGTACGTTCTTTTATTTCTTTCGATATTTAAGCTATAAATGTCACCATGACATAAAGGCGATGTAAAATTAAAAAAGTAATGTCAAACGAACGTTCTTCTACTTCTTTCGACATTGAAACTATTAATGTCACGATGACATATAAATCTCGTAAAATAAAAAGCAATGTCTTACGTATGTTCTTTTACTTCTTTTGATATCTAAGCTATAACTGTCACCATGACATAAAGGCGATGTAAAATTAAAAAAGTAATGTCAAACGAACGTTCTTCTACTTCTTTCGACATTGAAACTATTAATGTCACGATGACATATAAATCGCGTAAAATAAAAAGCAATGTCTTAAGTATGTTCTTTTACTTCTTTTGATATTTAAGCTGTAACTGTCACCATGATATAAAGGCGATGTAAAATTAAAGAAGTAATGTCATACGAACGTTCTTCTACTTCTTTCGACATTGACGCTATTACTGTCACGATGACATATAAATGACGCAAAATTAAAAGCAATGTCTTACGTATGTTCTTTTACTTCTTTCGATATTTAAGCTATAACTGTCACCATGACATAAAGGCGATGTAAAATTAAAGAAGTAATGTCATACGAACGTTCTTCTACTTCTTTCGACATTGAAGCTATTACTGTCACGATGACATATAAATGACGCAAAATTAAAAACAATGTCTTACGTATGTTCTTTTACTTCTTTCGAAGCTATAACTGTCACCATGACATAAAGGCGATGTAAAATTAAAAAAGTAATGTCAAACGAACGTTCTTCTACTTCTTTCGACATTGAAACTATTAATGTCACGATGACATATAAATCGCGTAAAATAAAAAGCAATGTCATACGAACGTTCTTCTACTTCTTTCGATATTGAAGCTGTCACTGTCACGATGACTTATAGGTGATGTAAAGTTGAAGAAGTAATATCATACGAACGTTCTTCTACTTCTTTTGACATTGAAGCTGTCACTGTCGAGATAAATGACGTAAAGTCAAAGAAAATGTCGTACGTACGTTTTTCTTCTTCTTTCGACATTGAGTCTGTGACTTAAATTTGAAATTGTCATAATTAAATCCTTCTTTGGACATTGGAGCTATCACTGTCGCAATGATATAGATGACGTAAATATGTTTTCAACATAAATGAAACTCATAGAGATCTTAGCAGTGAATCCTGCCTTAAGGCAGAGTAAACAAGACAAATACAAAAATAGAAAACAGACATAAGATAATTATGAGGATGTCGCACAAGGCACCTAATTAGTAATTAGATAAAAGTATTCATAATTTTACCTTACTTTATGTTTTGTCTTTTTTAATTGTTCGTAAAATGTACGAAAAATTTACAATGTTGTTTTAAAATTATTAAGATATTTGTAGTAACTAAATGTATTTTTTCAAAACCTTAAAAAAATTGAAACTTTTTCATATTACTTTTTTAAAATACCAAGTTTTAACTATGTATCGTAGCTTACTAAAATATTTACTGAAGAAACGAAATGAGACTTAAATATTGAAGGTGCAATGATATTAGGCTATGGCACATATTCTAGTTCAGCAGTTCAGGTAGTAATAATGGTAACCTGTGGTTATAACCAAACACATACAATAAAATTAAGGAAAATAAAATAATTATAATATAACAAGGACGCAGTTATAAAGCATCCAATTATTATTTGCACTAAGTTTTTTTTTTAAGTGCACTGTATGTATGTTCCGGTGGAATCTTGGTACTCCGTTTTGAAGCAGATATCTTCAAGCGATAGATTGTGTACACAATAAGCTGTGTGATATTATTATAATTTTAATATGGTGGACCATTCAAGATAGCGGAATGGTTATATTGTATCAAATAAAAGGGCTTGTTAAGAATAGTTCGAAAAATAATGTGACGTCGTTATAAATCCAATATGGCCGATTATCCAAGATGGCGTACTAGTTACTTTTTATGCGCTTCTACGTTATGCTTTCGTATAGTATGGGTATTAAATGAAAGGGTTAGCTGAGAATAAAAATTCTGGTTAAAATATGATAGTTATAAGCTCCGTTGCTCTAATCCACTTAGCTTAAATTTGGTAAACAGACTCGGAAACTTAGCCAGGGATAGCAAAACAATAGAAAATAAACTAAAAAAATACTTTTAGTTTTTAACTATCAACTTATAAACTTTTATGCTCTTAAAAATAATGTTTACATAAACACAATAATTTATATGATCATATACCTAGCGTATCGTATACGAGGTTTGAGTAAATACAGTAATTTTAATAAAACTGAAATATAAAAAATACTTAGTAGATAAAGTAAGGTCCTCTGCACAGTAATTATTTTGATTTATTTCTAATTAGGGTTAGTTTCGTTTTTAAAACAAAATGTTGGAGAACCAAATTACATACTTATAATAAATACCGTATACGAGCGAGCGGAGCTAGCGTGAGAAAACAATCAATTTTCAGCTCCGGGCCAATTGGCCTCCTTGGCAAAAATTAAAAGATAATAATAATATTATGTCAAATGATATCTCTATGATGGAGTAGGTATTTAACTTTACATAATATAGTATAGAGTGCAACATACAGGGTGTAAAAAGCGCAGTCACTATAACTTCGTGGGGTAATAACCAGGCACGAGATATATCCATTGGTACTAGTCATTTGCTTTTAATCCACTGTTTTAAAAAAATTTAAATTTTCAATAGGCAGTGAACAACGTGCACAACATAGCGATCAGCTGATTACGCTGAGAGGTCAATAGCACGCGTAAGACGTGCATTACGTACTATGGCAAAAATTATAATGATCCAAAAATCCAAAAATTTAAGAATTTAATGCAGAACGTTGTTCCAAACAGTTCAGCCTTGCGACTAAAATAATCAATTGCAAAAAAAAAAAATTCAAAAAATTAATAATGAAAAAAATTAATTTCTAGAATCAGTCAAGGTCCTATAATCCTATCCCAAAGTTATAGTGACTGCTCTTTTTACACCCTGTATATATTTTTTTAAGTCTTAAAGTCAGTATTTAAGAAAACAGATGACTTTTCGTAATTTCATTAACTTGTTTTTAAAATAACGAGATATTTCTCGTTAATTTCACAGTAGAAAAAATGAATAAAAAGATTTTTTATCATTGAAGACTTAAGTAGTTAACTTCTTATCTTAAAATAATGCAATTAAAACAAGATCAACAGTGCGTTCTTAAAATGGGTGTTAGATAAATTTACATCGATTTGGTTTTTTTTTCAGGACAATTTTAAAACCTTTCAGCATTATCGAGGACAATGTTAGGTTTTTACCAATGTGGCTCTTTTAATGTGTAAATAAATGACCTATTTCCATTATCCAAAATATATCAGATAAACCTTTTACATGAAAAAGCACTGAGCGCATGAAAAGCACTCGTGATAATATTAACTTTGTAATATAAATGTAAAGCATAATTGTAAATAATGTATTTGCTTTAAAAACAGCTTTTCTAAAAATATTGTTACAAATGACTTTTTTCGAATCTGTAAAAATGTTAAGTGGTATAATAATATTTACTTGTTAAAAATACCAAATAAAATATGATAATTTAATGAATTAATATTTTGTCAGGCAATAAAACATCCAGAAGCAGCCTCTTTGTTTTTTTAAAACCAAATTACATTGAGGACCACAGCCCACCCAAAAGTAAACTATGTACGTTTGTGTAAAAAATGTATGGACATGAATTATATGTTGAGATGTTAATATGATCGGCAGTGTGTCTTTGTAATAATGTTGTATTAAAAACAAAACTTACACCTTCCTTTATCACTTATTTAAAACTCATTAAGGGTCTCAGCGTTTCGGCAACTTTTTCAGCGATGCAAACGCGATACTTTCGCGCTTCTGTCGCGATACAAACACTTTTAAGTAATACTCCTCCCATTATCTATCTCCCCTTCCCATCCCCGATGATTCGCGGTTGCATCGATACAGTCGCGATGCAAACGCGATACCTTCGCGCTTCTGTCGCGATACAAACGCTATTAAGTTATCCTAGGTTCATTATCTCCTTTCATCCCCGATGATTTGCGGTTGCATCGATTCAGTCGCGATGATGTAGCCCTTCAATAGCGCGTTGCCATGGCTTTTACAGGACGTTGAAAATGCGACTACGGCGCGTTAGTAGCGATAATGTCGAGCGTTTACGAAACGCGCGACGGCAAAAAGTCGCAGTGGGTGGGGGCCTTAATTGAACATTACATTAATAAAAGTGTATAATATTTAGTAACGTTTATTAATTACATTTTTTTCGTTTTTTTACATAATTACAGAAAACATTCAAACTATTTTCACATTAAAATTTCCCTTCGCGTTCCCCAAGGGTGAAGAGGGTTGACAAAGTGACTTTTGTTACAACGTTCATTTGTTTTTCCATTTTTAGTGTTCCGTAGCCCCAAAGGAAGAAAGCCTTATAGTTTTCCGTTTGTCCGTCTGAGACTTTATTTCGAGAACTAAACTAACTGAAACTAGCTAGCTTAAGTCCCGATTTCACCAACTCATGTTAGTGTTAACGGCTTGTTAAATTACCATGCCTTTTCATTCATTGATAGGAATTACGAGAGGAACAACACGATATTTGGTGAAATATGCCCTAAACGAGGTTATGAATTATTATGAAAGGGCAAACATATTACTTTATTTATTTTCAACCACGTTGCCTCTCTCTTTAAACATTTTCTTTATATAATTATTCTTTATATATATAATATCCCTCTGTGGGCTAGTTCTCTCTCTTGGCTGTTTCCTTAAATTATTTCCTATTTTATGGATCTAGGAGTAGGTATTTTTGTAGCTAATTGCTATAGTAGGTGTATAGAATTCTCGTATGGAAAAAAGCTCCAAAAGTACACCGGGATTTAGATTAGTAACTAAGACTAGTTTGTTACTTACAAATCAAATCTCATAAATTACGACATAGCGCTCAGAGTTATTTTATGTTATAAGTTGTTACTATATCTTACGCCTTCTAAGCGTTATTCACGTTGGTTCATTTCACAGTTAAATGTTGTTCATGTGCTTGTAATCTATTATACTTGATTACTAAATGATTACCTACGTAATGTACTGATTTACTTTTTATAAATGGATCATAAGGGTGCCCACTCTCAGTAATCTGTGACCTTTTTGTAGTTGAATAAAAATAGAAAAAAAAGTCGGCACAGAATTAATATGGAGGAAAAATCGGACCGATGATCGGTCCGACAAAATGTAAGTCATGGTCGGGCACACAATAAACGTTCCTAAAATGTAGGTAAACGTTTTTATAAGGTACAAAAGTAAAAATACTTTCTTCACTTACTTTTGGAAGTCGCATGTACCGTGTTTCTGTAATACACATTTGCTGAGAATTTTCATTTGTTTCTTAAAAATCCTAATAAAGGAAATTCTGGGTCTTCATGAAAAGGTAATTCACGCTTTTATGTTTAATGTTACACGAAATGTATGTACCAAAAGGGTTTTAGTTCCGTAAATATATGTTAGGGGTTTTTAACTTACGTTTTTGGATAGTGTTCAATTATTAATACACATAAGATTAAACAAAATTCAGTCTTGACCCCCGACTTTTTAAGAAAATGTTTATTTGTCAAGGAGTTTAATTGTAAGAGAATGTTTAATTGAATTATTCATCAATCATCATTATCATCAGTTCAATGACTCCTATTTTATAATAACAAAAAATAAAAAAAGCCTAACCCAACTTATCGTGTAACATTCCCATCAAACCTAACAAACGAGACCTGAACCCGATGTCTACAAAACTTTGCTAAGAACACTCTCTACTAATATACCTTCCAAACGAAAAAACCGCATTAAAATTTAATCATCCGTTTGGGTGCTACGGTACCACAGACAGCCACATACACGTCAAAATTATAACGCCCCGTCGTTTTTGCGTCGGGGGTTAAAAAATTTTGATCCATTTTGCTTATACTTACGATGCCACATGCGCACATACACGTCAAACTTAACCGTCTGTTTTCGTCGGCGGTTGAAAATACGGGTATCAATATTTTCATTATTATTGACAACTGCCGATCATGTAAAAAAACTCCTGAAGTGGTCTTGTATGTCTACCTGTCTTCTCTGTGTGCAATGGAGTTGAACTTTTGCTTTCATTTTTTTTCTGGCGAATCAAACGTATCAATAACATGCTGTATACATAATTCGTAATATGTACAAAATACCTATCAATTCCTTCTTAGATACTGTTTCATGCACAAGCATGGGGCTTCTAAAATTGCAGGTATTTTAAAGATGGATGCTGCTCTGAAATGTTAGGCAGTTACCCTTCACATATCCTGTGAAATTGATATCTTATGACAGACAAAAATATCAATCAGACAGACAAACAACAAACAATTTTTACGGACAACGTACTTGTTCCAACATAAATACCTACTAAATGAAAAATTGTTTCAAAGTGAATTATATTTACGGCTTTAAAATACTCCAACCAATGCTTAAAAGTATAGAAGATGACTGGTAAATTATACTTTAAAAGATAATTTTAATTCGAAACCGCCATTAACAATAATTTCAATAAAATATAATAGTTACATCTAAAACTAAGTTACATTTTACATCCATTATTTATGGTGAAATGGTCACAATTTCAACTATTTAAAAAATAATTGGTTCATTTGATTTTGAAGTCATTTATAAACCATAATATTATGTTTTGTACAAAATAAAAAAAAAATATAATTCGACCCATTAAAACACCCAATAATGTCATGAAACAGAATAAAATATGACGTAAACTGTTAAAATTACTTCAATTATTTAAAATATTTACACACAAAATGCTGATTGTAATGTTTGTAATTTGGTTAAATCATGGGCGGTTTATTCAGACATCCCATTTTATAATAATGGGCAGACGCGGTGGAACAACAGTTGGGTTATTTCATACAATATGCATACCCCATACTAACCCTTAACCTTAAAGGGTTGGGTACTTTTGGGCAGCATCTACCTTAGAAGTTTGCATTAAAGGAGGATGGGCAAATTCAAAATTCAAAATTCAAATTCAAAATTCAAAAAATTTTATTTCCAAGTTAAACTTAACAAGCTATTTTCGGAAAGTCAACAAAAATACTACCACCGGTTCAACCCTAGCCCGCCGAGAAGAACCGGCGTAAGAAACTCGGACGGGGCCATCTTTTAGCAAAAAGATGGAAAATTGTTCTTTTTTTTAAAAAGTGTAAACATAATATGTTAACAATGTAAAAACTTAATCTATATATTATAACAAAAGACAGAGTACATAAAGTACATTGAGGTAGCCTTGCATGTGGCCATCTTATTCCCAAGGTGTGCAATCGTCAACAAAATCATTGACCTTATAATAAGCTTTAGAACAAAGACGTTCTTTAAATACCTTCTCATACACACAAGCTATCATAACAATGGTCTGTTTCAATATTTTATTTCTTTGCACATAAAAGAGTAAGCAATAGCTATTTTTATGGAATAAGTAATAAAAAACACTTTTCCCTTTTGTTTTAAACACACTTTAAATTACATTGTTTTAAATAGTTTTTAATTTTTTAATACAATCTCTTGGTTGTATTGAGTCGGTACTTAGGGATACTTAGGGACAAGTGTTCAGAATACATATTTTCTGCCCATCTTCCTTTATTGAGTCTACATTTAAAATGCTTATAATTATTTTGTATCGCTTCATACTTGTTGCTTTATATGTTATGCTACACCATGCAAAAGTATTTTAATTTGAGTTTAAACCTTAAAAAAATCCGAAAGTGCTTACCACTTTTAAAATATTTCATTTTAATGTAGGTTTAAGGTTTGTTCTATAAGGTTGTTTCACCAACTTTCACACTATAGTTTTGATTTGTTAATAATTATGCAATTAATATAGTGCATGCAACGACGATGCTGATATAGCCTGCAGCTTTAAGCCTCTATTAAATAAATGAATAAAAAAACTCTTATCCATTATTATAGGTATATATTTGTATTACGAAAATCTATCTTCGAATGGAAATGATATTAATCATGACAGTACGAAAGGTCGCTACGTGTGTAGAATGATGTCAAAATACACAAAAAATCTTGCATCTGTGCGTTAGACAACACGACAAGTAAAACTTCTCTACCTATAGTTCCAT
Source organism: Celastrina argiolus (assembly GCA_905187575.2). Taxonomy (NCBI): domain Eukaryota; kingdom Metazoa; phylum Arthropoda; class Insecta; order Lepidoptera; family Lycaenidae; genus Celastrina; species Celastrina argiolus. The sequence goes on from LR994583.1 coordinate 20,911,075, forward strand.
CTTAGATATTATGTATGATGTAAGGTCTGCATAGTGTCTTAGATAATATACTAAACGTAAATAACACAGAGGGAAAGAAAGAAAGAAAATGTGTGCACGTACCTTTCTCTCCCCTACAGTAACATAAACGTAAACTCCCTCCCCCCTCATCTTCCGTTCGCCTCGCTGGATCACACTTTTTGCAACGCTATCGTCACGCATTCATAATCTTACCAAGGACAAACTGAGTTTTACTTCAAAACTCCTCCATATTTTACTTAGCTGAAGTACCCTTATTTCTATGTGCTACGCGAATTATGTTATATAATGCTTACATTATTTTCTTTTCAAAACATATTATTTAATTAGTTAATTGCTTTAGACGTCATATAATATATTCACATATAGAACTATACGTGTTACTCATAAACTTGCAATATATAGATGTATATGAAGCATTGAGCATGCAGTGTTGTAACATATGTTGTTTAAACGGTATAATATATGTATAATATTGTTAAAATTGTAGTTATAACGTGTATATTTATTGCAGGTGACATTAAAAATTCATGCGCGCTACTCAACAATGAAGAGGTCATTTTCCTTAGAGAGGTAATCTTTATTTTTTTTAATTATAATAAGATATGGTATTTTTAATACCCAAAAACGTTTTTAAATCCCTTACAACAATTTAGATTGAAAGTTTCATGTGGTATATATTTTTATACTAAATGTGCCCGCGACTTTGTTCGCGTGGTTTTTGAGTGAGCCGTTTATGCAGCGCAGCGCCCGCAACGAAAGTCCCCAAATGTAAAAAAATCCCCGTTTTTGCAACATTTCTCACTGACGCTTCGGTTGGTCGCAGCGTAATGTTATAATAGCCTAAAGCCTTCCTCTATAAATGAACTATCCAACAAAAAATTTTTTTTAAATGTGATCTGTCGTTCCTGAGATTAGCGTATACATATTTACTGTTAACTGTCCCCGTGTGTGTAATGAAATCTAGCACGTTAAATTTAGCCCCTAATCCAATCCAGTTGAAATTTCAAATGCATTGGTCATTGCGTGGCAATGCATTATTACGATGACATGGCGCTGACCTACCTTTGTAGCTGGGACATTTAAAAATAAAACTAATGGTCAGAAAAATTATCACAAGTTAGCAGTTTCAACTTTGATAAAGGTCGCAAGTTTAAATTTAAAAATATTTCACTCGCAAATTAGTTTACAACAACGTTTTGAGCTATATACTTAATATAAATTAAATTCATAAGCCATGAATAAATTATAGGGACCATTAAGGACATTTAATGTTTGTTGTGCGTGAACTGTGTTTACCTAATTAATAATAAATAATAGTAGATCCGACACGGACTCTGTGGCTGATTTTAGAGCCCAAGTATGTACGCAATACTATGTAGGTTAAACGACACGCCGGACGAGAGAATAGGCACAGGACCGACTTTACATTCCGATTCGACGCATGAATCCTCTTTCTTGTATAATCAGGTGATCAGCTTTCATTGCCCTAACCAAGCTTAAAACAACTTTCGGTAGCCGCCGAACCTCCAAAAGCTACTTTTTTATAAACTACAGGGTTCCCGTGGTGGACGGATACTCTATTGTCTATGTTGAAGGTTCATTTTCATGAGAGCTAAGGCTAGTTAACTTACAACACTACCTTAACATTCGTTTAACGATAATTTGGAAAGCTTTCAGGCTGAATGTAAACAGACTCGCTACATGACAAGACGCGGTTTAATTATATTATTTACATACTAAGTGGCAATATTGAGAGCGTTAGTAGATTATGTTTAGGGCTCGGTCCTATAGCGACTTACTATGAAGTGTCTTTTACTACGAATTGCATGTGTGTTAGTCTCGAGTCGGTCCAATGATACATAACCCGCGGGCGATAATCGGTGACAGACTATTTGTAGGTAAAACATACTGATTGCAATAGTGCATCGCACATTTCATACAAAGGTCAATAAGAAATAATATGAAGGAAAAATCTGCCCAATTATCTTGTCCTAAGAAAAGGACGCCATGGTCACCCTAAAGCCGGTGATGTTTTCGTGATTTTATAAAATTGCTTTGATTCGTCCAAAAAAGATAAGATTATAGATTGCAAGCATTTGGGCAACATTAAGCTGAATCTATCTTAATATATATATTTCTTGTGTGCGTGTGTATGTGACTGAACTCCTCCTAAACGACTGGACCAATTTTGATGAAATTTTTTGTGTGTGTTCGTGGAGATTCGAGAATGGTTTAGATTTACAATTGGAACCGATAGGTGGCGCTGCAGTCAGTATGTCAAGCAATTAATTAATAAGGCAATACGAAGTTTGCCGGGACAGCTAGTTTTAATTATAAATATGTAACAAAAATACCTAGTTTTTGTTTAAACTAGGTTCTTATGTGTTTAGAATAAATAATTGTTATGACGTCAATTTTCAAAATTGACAAAAGTTAGAAGAAAATGTTAACTTATTAGTATACGATGTAAAATTGTGCTTTTATGTTTAAACAATATCATACATAGGAGGAACTTCAACATAATAGTTTATTCTCCTATATGATATCTATACTAATATTATAAACCGGAAGAGTTTGTTTGTTTGCTTAAAAGCGCTTATCTCAGGAACTACCGGTCTGATTGGAAAAATTCTTTTTTTGTTAGATAGTCCGTTTGTAGGGGTTTAGGCTATATAACATTACGCTGCGACTAATAGGAGCGAAGCGTCAGTGAGAAATGTTACAAAAACGAGGAGACTTTCGTTGCGTGCGCTGCATAAACGGTTTAAGTTACTCAAAAACCACGCGAACGAAGTTGCGGGCACAGCTAGTAATCTTATAATCAGTAACCCCGCGGCCTAAGACCACGTTCCTTATTCATTCTATTCGTAAATGAAACTTTCTTTCATGCCAAATTTCTGAGACCCTACAATATCGAGCAAACTAAAGGGCAGCAGCCAGAGACATTTCTAACAGATTTCCCTAGACCTTGACTTCCCCGCTCCAACATGACGAAACCTTCACCAGGACAGGAACAGTGGAACATACGAACATAAGTTTGTATGTTCCACTGTTCCTAAACTGATGATTAAATATTAATGAAAGAGATGTACATATATTCGTAACTATACACCGTGGAACATAGGCTCTAGAGGCAATATTAATCAGTGATAATACTTTAGGATGTGTATCGATTCTGTATATAGAGTTTACTGTGAAAGTACCAGCGTTGAAAGAGGAACTTTTTAAACTATTGTAAGGGCAAATTTATGATGTTGAGGCATTTCTTATAGAAACATATAAGTCAAAAGTAAGTCTTCCAGCGTTGGAACTTTCACATTATACTCTACAAAGGAGTCACATTTTACACCTGTTATAGTTTAGGGAGTGTGGACTAAAGTGGACCCAAAGACATATTTCTAATGGATGCCCCTCGTTCCAGCATTTCGATTGGCCCTTGGCTTGCCCGCTCCAACATGACGAGATCCTCACCTTGGAGTTGCTTATCCGCTGCCGCTGGGGCCCACCGAGGATCATCGGCGTGTACCGCCTGTCTTTGCTGCCAGTGCTGCGCGATGGCCGCATCTCAGTCATGGACTCTATGGTGGATGACCGCGACAAGCCTGTCCCGGTAAGTGCTAGATGTTTTTGCTGGATATTTCAAGATATGTCAACGTTGATATTTCAAGATGTGTAAACGTTGATATTTCGACATTTCAACGAATCTACTGCGAACGAAAAAGAGACAAGATACCACCAATCTTAGATGTGGAGCTGAAGAGGAAGACTTCATTAAATGAGGCAATAGGTCTCTCAGGTAATAATAATCTTCTGCGGCAATATATTTTTTTTATTAAAAAAAGAACAGCAAACAACTACACTATGTATATAAATAATACAATTTAAACATATAAAATTAAATAATAGGGAAGCCCACAGCACTGACCACAGTTTACCAAAAATCTTACAAAATAAAAGCTAGTGGGCAAACAATTCATGCGTAACAATTAGGTATAAAAAATGAAATTATGCAGTACTAGAAGGGACTATTTTAATCATGCAAATACTCTAAATAAATGATATCGAAATTGTGATACAGAATTTGCAAGAATATCAATATTTTCAAAAGTAGCTGTTGTGCAGGTGTTATACAGGACATTTAGTATTTATACACAAGGCACGACAAGCAGACAAAACGGACAGCTAAATTACTTTTTATTTTAAAAACTAGTGATTAGATATATTCCTGCAATTAGTTATTTGTTTTAAAAGGAGGTAAGTACTATCGCACATCGAAGAATAGCCACTATAAAATGTATAATATTTAACGGCTATTTTGCATCATGACTGGCAGTAAAATTATATGAACGCTTCAGATAACATTAAAATAAACTTTAACAATAAACACGAGTTCTGTGAAATTTTAAATGAAACATCATGAACTGAACTAGATACGTGGAAGAACTTTGTATTCAATATTTTAAAACTCGTGCTCGTGTCCTACAACCTGTATAACAGAGCATATGATTGTGATGCAAAATTAGCAATGTTAAGTAGATCTTTTTATAATTAACTTATTTATTTTAACCTCCGACCAAAACATAAGGGTGTTATAAGTTTCATGTTTGTGAATATGTCTAATATGACGTCGTAACTCTCGAACGGGTTAATCGATTTTTATTTAATTTTTGTTGTTTGATAGCTGACGTGATCAAGAATGTCTCTAGCTATAATAACACCAGTTAGCACACTTGACATGTATTTAACGTTTTAAAAACTATTAAACCATTTAAGTTTGTAGTCGTTTATTTGAAGTGTAGAATCCATTTCCTGAAAGGCTAGAACTCTGCGCTGTGATCGGTAGTCGGAATGTTTAATTAACAGATACAAAAATATAAGATCCTCAAAGAAAATGGTGTACAGCGAATATTTACTGAGATCGGGTGATTTTATTTACGAGATAAGTGTTTTATTTCTAGTCCTTTTCATTAGATCTAAGCGCTCGAATGTTTTTAATAAACATTATTGTGTGTAAATACTATCATTGTGGATCTCATTTCTCTGTCTCTGTGTTAATACACAGAGACAGAGAAATGAGATCCACAATGATAGTATTTTAAAATCAAATATTTACTTAGATCAAGTGTTTTTTTACGAATTAGGTGTTTTATTTATAGTCCTTTTCATGAGAATCTAAACGCTGTGCTCGAATGTTTAATTATCACTGTCAAAGATCCTCAAAGAAAATGGTGTTCAGCAAATATTTACTGAGATCAGGTGATTTAATTTACGGGTTAGGTGTTTTATATACTTTTGTAGAGTCCTTTTCACGAGAGGCTAGACGCTGCGCCGGAATATTTAATTAACACAATAAAAGATATAAGATCCTCAAAGAAAATAATTTAAAATCAAATGTTTACTGAGATCAGGTATTTTTATTTACGGGTTAGGTTTTTTATTTAGAGACCTTTTTTATGAGAGGCTAGACGCTGCGTTTGAATGTTTAATTAACTCTGTGAGAAAAATAAGATCCGCAATGACAATAGTTTTAAAAGCAAATATTTACTGAGATCAGGTGTCGACTGAGGTGTTTTATTTAGAGTCCTTTTCATGAGAGCGCTCAATGCGCTCGAATGTTTTAGTATCACAGATTGAGAAATAAGATCCGCAATGAAAATATTTTAAAAGCAAATATTTACTCAGATCGGCTGTTTTTATTTATGTTTGTAACTAAACGATATAGGTATATAATATTATGATTAATTGATGCTCTTATCGATAGCAAATGAAAAGATATTGATTCACTTTGATGATACATGTACATCACACCGCACAGTATTAAATAATATTTCGCGTAATGTTAAACGCGAAAGCTGTCTGTATTTACGTATCATTTAAGGATTGGTTGCTCATACACGAAAAAAGGACCGTGCAATGTACAGGTTTACTAATTAAAAGAGTATATATTCGACTGTCGTTTAATAACTCACTTACATTACTAAGATTCATACAATATATAAGGGGGCGATACACACACTACACCTCCCCCGTATTAAAAAAAACCTTTTTTTTTATATACTATAGTTCTATTCTTACTTATTATATTCAAAGTTATAATAAATACAATTCCATTTATTATTAAAAAAAACGCAAACCTGTTTTAATAAAAGTGTTGGGTTGTTGACGATGGTATCAATAATTAAAAAATACTGAAATCAATAATTTAAAAAGATCCGATTTATAATGTTTTATATATCAGTATATAAACTACTTTTTATATTCCATTGTATTTTTTTCTACAGTCCATCTGATTGTCAAACTTTAATTAAATCCTAATTTTATTTAAAAGAAACTTAACTTAACTTAAATGTACTCTGCGAATATGTATAAATCTCTATACTATAGAGTCTATAGCATGCGGAGTTGCATGTAACTCATGCATGTACAGTCGTGAATAATAGCAGACTTTTACTTTTACACCTTATATACTTAGCAATAAGGTTGGAGTATGGTATACCGCGTATTTCAGTGACTGTATATGTGTGACGACAGTTTTGAATGGAATAACGCAATTACTGTGAAAAATGAATAAGTATTCATAGTCACGCTTACATTGAGTAAATATGTTCGCGTGGGCTTTGAATAGGACTGATTTAAGTAAAGCAATTTAAATGTAGGTATGTATTTTATTCCTTTCATATTACCATTCCCTTTTTATTACGTGAATGCGAGGAATTTTCTGTAATTTGTACATGAACTTCATAGGATGAAACACACTAAACAAAGAAATATAATTGAGCCAAAGCAATGTGCTATTTTGCGATGCTTTAAAATGGAAGCATTATAATTTTTAGATGGCATTGAATCAGAACATTCAAATTACAAATATCTGTAATCAGGGTTCCGTAGAACAAGGAAATATTAGAATTCAGATCCGTCTGTGTCATTATCAGGAATAAATCTGTTATAGTGAATATAATTCTTAATTTTTACTTCATTAAGACGAATGGTCAAGCAAATGACCTTGAGTGTTTGGACGTGGAGCTAACGCCATCTATTTATGAATAGTAGTTCAATGTAGCGTGCATTAGGATGTCAAATTATATTTTCACTAGATGGCGCATTTAGCATATTTCTCTGAGTTGAGCAGAGTAATAATAAACAGAGGCTACATTTTATATACTAAATAATATATACTTAGATAATTTTTTTTATTTTATCCCCGTTTAACCCTTATTATTTGTATTAGTCGAGCCATTTTAGTAAGTTCACCTCAAATTCGAGATACCCAATTATAAGAAAAGTATAACAAAGAAATATGACCTTTGACCCTTGAAATTTAATAGTAGCGTACACCCTACCATATATATAGATTAATTTATGACTGCTAATTTATATATATATATACAGCGTGTAAAAAGAGCAGTCACTATAACTTTCAGATACGATTATACTACCTTTCCTCATTTCGGAAATGTATTTTTTTTATATATTTTTTTGTCAAAAACAAAAAAAATATATTTTTTTTACCATTTCTTAATTTAAAAAAAAAATACATTTCTAGAATGAGAAAAGGTAATATAATCATATCCCACAGTTATAGTGACTGCTCTTTTTATACTCTTTATATAATATATACAGGCTGTAAAAAGAGCAGTCACTACAACTTCGTGGGGGAATTACCAGGCAAGAGATATATGCATTGCTACTAGTCATTTGCTTTTAATCCACTGTTTTAAAAACTTTCAATAGGCAATCTACAATGTGCACAACACAGCGATCAGCTGATTACGCTGAGAGGTCTATAGCACGCGTAAGACGTTCATTACGTACTAGGGCAAAAATTATAAAATTTAATTATTTAATGCAGAACGTTGTTCCAAACAGTTTAGCCTTGCGACTAAAATAAATAGCAAAAAAAAAATTTTTTTTACAAAAAATAAAGTTTCTAGAATCAGTCGAGGTCCTATAATCATATCCCAAAGTTATAGTGACTGCTCTTTTTTTATACCCGTTATATTATATACATTTTGTTTAATTTTTTACAGTTTACTTCTTACACAGGAAACTTTTGTCTATCGATGATTCATACAGGATGTTACAAAAAAAAATATTCATTTAAATAAACTTGTTTATTAAGTTATTTTTTTTCCTTGTTGGCAATGGGACTTGTTGGCTTGAATGGTAGGGGGCTAATTTTCTTTTTTTAGACTTTTTTTAATTTTTTTGTTGACAGCCTCTGTTTTATACTGTGGGTCTCTAATGGGTATATTTCTCAGATATCTAAGATCCACTAATTCTGGTAGTATGCAATCCATATAGAAGTCTTTCAGCTTTTTTTTTCTGTCTTTCCTCGGCGTTTCTCTCTAAATGCTGGAGAATTCAAAAAATACTCTTTTTGAATTCTCCAGCATAATATCTTCAGCCATATCCGGTTTTGAGCAATTTTCCCCATAGTTTGTTCCATCTTGGGTCAATCTCCTCTAAATATTTCAGAGTCAGTTTCCGACTCTTCATTCGTTTTTCTTCGTTCCGTTTAATTTCGTTGCGTGGACTTTTTCCAACAATTGATTTATCCAGAACGGATAAAGGTTTTTGAGTATTGAATGATACTTTTCTGGTACCTAATATTCTTCATTTTGTTATGTTTTTTCTGTATTTCAAAGAATACTCTGTATCTGTACTTAATGCTAAAAATCTATTACAAAAATTTGTAAGTAAATGATTCCGGCATTCTACTTTTTCAACGGTATAATTTTCATAAGGTCTAGATTGGATTATTTTTGAATACGTGCTGGCGTCCCCGTCCGATATTTAACGCGCATTTCTATACTTTTTTTAAACCCTTGCACCAAGATCTCAGACTACATTCCTGTAGACGGTCCTAAAAGAAAAAACTAAATTTAGTTTTGATTTATTATTAATTATGAAATAGTATAACTATTAGTTATACCTCAGTCAGAGTAATATAATAGTACCTAATACACGTAGAAAACAGGGAAATAAAGGGTACTACGAGTCAAAAAAAAGCTAGTAAATTACCAGAATAATTTTTGTAGCATGTGTGATCTTTTGCCTCTTTACCCTTGTTCTGAGCTAGGACACAAATACAGCAATATTTATTTTTAATGCCATTTTTTATTTTTTAACAACAAAAAAACCCAAGTCAATGAACTGTAAAGGCAAAATCACGAATCACTTTACACGCAGTAGGAGCCAATATTTTGTTGACTAAAGACATGGTTTTTTTAATATTTTTTACGGCTTCCTTTATTGATAATTAACTCAGGTTCATAGCTTCAGAGCTGTGGCATATTTCCATGGCAAGCAATTTTTTTAACATTATGTATAACTGTAGGTTTAACTGTATAATAGTGTAGCAGTAAAGAGTAATTGTTTGATGTCTCTGTGATAAGTATTCTGTATGATAAACATTTACATTACAATGACACTGTCTGTACCTAGACTATAATTGTAAATAATTATGCATCTGATGATCATCATAATTTTTATCTTTTCTGTACAGGCGGAATCTTGGGATCTTTTGGGGACTTTCCGCGGTTCCATAGACTTAAAAGTAGGTACCTATTAACTCAATAGCGACCTAATAGAACCTATCGTCACCAGGAATACAGCTTCATATCTAATTTTAAGTCTATGGGACCGCGGGAAATTCTTTACATTATAGGTACAATATCAAAAAATATGTCTATTTTATAATTAGATAGGTACCTACTTACTTTTTAATATCATTTGCTTTGGCTTCTTTTGCTTTTGTCTGATTTGCAACACGAGTTCTTCTTTTATATAGCAACTTCAATAATCGTTTGTTACTTTGTTTCGGAATACTTTTATTACCTATGTTTGTTTCAAAGTCGAACCGTAATCACACAACATGTGCAAACTATAATATATAATTTATACAAGCCGGTAATGTCAATTGTCACTTGTCAAATCAAAACAAGACCACGCGAGATTGTATTACTCTTATCTGCTTATTTACTGTGCGCGCCGTGCGGAACGGCAACGCTGCATTGTACATGGGTTGCATCGAACTGGCAACGTTGCATTCCATAACTAAACGCCTGATTAAATGTTGTGAGCAAATACTTTACTAGTGGTGTTTGATTTACAGTAGGCACCAAAGACCTTTTATGATATAACTTCTATTTTGCAATAGTATTTGTTACAAATCGACAATGAACACCAAGATACAAAGTAAAGAAGCATGCATGCAAAGATTCATTATAAACGGATAAGCCAAACCAAAAATAAATCCATCCTAAAATATTCATTTTACGCGAGTCATAGCATTTTCTAAAATGTATTTCTGATTACTGAGTAAAGATCGTCAAAATTATCGACAACAACAATATACTTCAAGATACACTTTATAATTACACAAAATTTCTTTATTTCCCCAGTCTGTAATTTAGCTGAAAAACATAGCCTAAAAGTCGTGAAAAACGCATTTTGCTTGACCATTCGCCTTAAATAAAAAAATATTCCAGGAGCTTCTCATACAATGTCAGACATTTTATAGGCAACGTTTTTTATGCTACGGCTACGTGTCCTCGAATAATCTTGTTAACGAAAGAGAACACGACTATTAAACGTTAAACGACATTAAAAACTATTTCCGAGTACTCAAAAGTGCATAATATTTTTCTTACAATTTGATCCCGCGCGTTGTCTTTAGAAAACAATAAATGATTTAGCGGAAGAGTATGAACTGACGGTGGTCAAGCAAATATAAGTATCTGAGCTGGCCACATGTCCAAAAGACCACGTCATGATGTATCGGCCGTCTTATGTAAATAATAAATCATAAAATGTAATTAAAATCTGGATGGTAATCATAAAACTAAAAACTGTATCCCCGATGTTTGTTTGAATTGCTTTTTCTGCTTCAGTGAACGCAATGCTGAAGACGTATTGATATCAAAATAAGATTATCGACATTATAGCGTTATCCGTCGGGTGCCGGAGTAGGAATCTTTCCCGTTGGTGTCGTAAAATGCGAAAAATATATATCCGGAAATGGACAGCAGCTTTTCCGGACATTTATATTATCGTGCGCCCGCCAACCGGCCTGTCGAGCGTGGCGAGTATAGGCCATGAAATACATTAGGGAAGGCTTATGTCCAACAGTGCTATTCTGTAAAAAGGTTTAGCGTATCTCGACAGCTGAATACCGGCCGAGTGTCAAATTTCCCATACTGTGAACTTCGAAATTTAATACTCCGCCGATTCAGCTGTCGAGATACGCAAAACATTCTTACAGAATAGCACTGCAACATTGGACGACTATTCTGTACGCGGCGGCGGCTTGGGCTAGCACAGCAGAAAAGATGGGGGTCCAGAAAAGGCTAAACACCGTTCAGCGGGGTTTTGCCCAGAAGATTTGCAGAGCCTATCGGACCGTCTCCCTGAACTCTGCACTACTGCTGGCTGGGATACTCCCTCTTGATCTCAGGATACTCGAAGTATCGAGGCTCTATGAGATCAAGAAGGGAGTGTCACACCCGGTACTGAGGGACAGGGAGGTGGAGCGACGTAGACGAGGCTGTATATTCGGACGTGGTCTGTGACCACGAACAACGAATATATACGGACGGCAGCAAGATTGAGGGTCGGGTCGGAGCTGAACTTTCCGTTTGGAAAGGTGAGGCCGAGATCAGGACCGTCAAACTTACTTTGCCGACGTATTGCACCGTCTACCAGGCCGAACTCCTCGCACTGAGCAAGGCCGTAAAAATTGCCTGCGAGTGCAGAGTGACTAAGGTCGGCATCTTCAGCGACTCCAGAGCGGCCCTTCAGGCGGTCACCCTTGGTTCCCCTCATCCCCTGGCAGTACAAACTAGGGGGGCCCTCCAAAAGCTGCATTGCAGAGGCGGGAGGTCTCCCTGTTTTGGATCAAGGCGCACGCAGGGCTGAGGGGGAATGAAAGGGTCGACCAATTAGCCAAAGAGGCCGCTCTGGGTTCGAAGAAGAAACCCGATTACGATCTGTATCCTGTGTCATTCGTCAAGCGTGTCTTAAGACAGGACACGATTGAGGAATGGGACAGGAGATATACGTCCGGCGGGACGGCCGGAGTCACGAAGCTCTTCATCCCCAAAGGAATAGTGATGGTGTGGAGTGAGTTGTTACTGTGATATTAGTATTAAATTGGAATTTATTGTATTTTAATTTTATTTTGACATCTGTAATTTATATCTAATAATGTGAATTATTGATATTGTAATTTAATTAATTGTATTTATTGGAATATTATTTGGAAATTGGTTATTGGAAATTTTTTAATTGTTTTTTATTGACATTGTAATTTTATTAATTGTATTTTATTGAAATTGTAATTTTAGGAAATGTATTTTATTGAAATTTAATTGGTTGTCTGAAAATTGTTTTAATAGTGTTTATTGATATTGTAATTTTATTTATTTATTTATTTATTTGTAAGATTTACCAACAATTGTTAACACTAGTTACATTTTTTAATAACATTCTATCATATTGCTGTTTATAATGTGTCACAATCACTTAGAGGTAAATACAGCATGCACTAAAAGTAGACATCTTTTTCAAAACAGCAAGTAAGATCCAAATCAGTAATCATATTCTAAAACTTAAAATTCTTTAGCTATTAAATATATAAAATACAAAAACTAAGCAACATCTAAAATAAAAATTAGTTAAAATGTATAGGTATATAAATTGATTAATTATTTTCAGTAAAACAATAAGAAATTTAAAAATATTGATGAGTAAAAATAAAAATAAATACACTTACAACTATTATAATACAATTACTTTTAAATATTTAATTACAATTAAAACTCATTTTAACAATTTCAAAGGCGTAAAATGAATATTCCAATTAAAAGTTGATAAAATAAAGAGTATTAGAAGCCATCCGTGCAATCGTCCTCACATATATATATTCGTTAAATTCCCTTTGAATGTAATTAGATTACCATTAAAAATATACAATTCAAATTCTTTTGCTTATAAATAAATAAAATACAAAAATTAAACAGCATATAAAATATAAATTAGTTAAAATGTATATAAATTGATTAATTATTTTCAGTAAAACAATAAGAAATATATTATGTATTTTAAGATATTGTTGAGTAAAAAAATAAATTACCTTACAACTATTATAATACAATTACTTTAAAATATTTACTTTAAAATATATAATAACAATTAAAACTCATTATAACAATTTCCAATTAAAATTTTATAATATAAAAAGCTATTAGAAGAATCATTAGAAGCCATCTGTGCAATCGTCCTCACATATATTCGTTAATTTCCTTTTGAATGTAATAAGATTATCATTAAAAATATCCAAATCAATTTCAGCCTGGAGTGAGTGGTAGGTAGAGATCATGCGGTTCATGGGAGAAAATTTACCTACGTTTGTGCGCGCAGCATCACTGTAGAACACTTTAGTCATAGGATATCTAGGTATTGTTCGTGGTACGCTTAAAGAAAGTTGACTCAGAACATCAGAGGCCGAAATAATTCCTTTTGATATTTTGAAAAGGGTTACCACATCTATTGATTTCCGACGTTGCTCAAGGGATTGAAATTTAAAATGTTTTATTTTATTTTAATAGTATTTTATTGAGATGTTAATGGTTATTAGGAAATTATTTTGAAATATTCTATTGATATTGTATTTTACTGGAAATTTTATGTAACCGCACTATGTTATTGGAAATAGTAGAAACTAAAAAAGAATGACAAAAGAAAGGAAAAATGATTAATAAAAAGAAAAATAACGAGCCCTGTCAATGATAGGGGCGAAGAAAAAAAAAAAAAAAACATTGGACGTCTTATATGCTTTGACGGCGCCGTGCCGTGGTCACGTGGACACTGGACAAGCGCACCGCCAATGTCGTTGAGAACAACAAGTGCAATTAGGTTAGTCACGTAACATTCTCATTTCGCGAAACGAACTGTTGGTGACTTATATAAGTGCTTTTAGTTTGTTCGTCATCATCAGCACGACCATTCTTATTTTATACCTGTCTTTTACCTTTTAGTACTTCGCCGTCCATAATAATGTGAGTGAAGAAGTATGCGTTATTTTTTATTAATTTTATGTATTTCGTGATTTCGTTGGATGCTGGAGTAATAATAGCACCTCTTTAGTCCCTATGATACTACATCTGATGATGACTTAGTCGAAACCGGTCGTGTATTTCAATAAATCTAATGTGTAATAACTAATAATGTGGAAAAAGTGCAAGTAATTCAGAATCAATTTTTCAATAACATATTATACATGTCGCAGTCATCTGGTTGAATCTGCTATAATATTTTTACCAACAAATTCAATGAATCCGAGACTAGGACAGCCATTTAATATTTTATTTTTAAACTTAAAAATTTCCGAATGTGTGTATTATAACGCACATTAAAGTAAATCAATCAAAAAATATATCAACACATTGCTGTACGAGCTGTTTGACGCCATTAAATGACCGCGCTAGTCATTCAAACAAATTAACAGATCCAACCAGAGGAATTCGACATACGTATAACTTTGTTGTCGGGGTTTAAAAAAGAAATATACGCGCATCTTAGCGCAATGTTTTCCATCATTACTAAATAGGCTAAGGAAGTAAGTAGGAAACGGGATAAAAGTTGTAAATATAATCAATATTCCGCGCGCCTCTCTTGTCATGAATTTCAACTTGTTCACGGCAACGCGTTTTGGGTATAAAACATGCTTTCTACGAAAAAATTCCAACAAATATAGTTACTACGTAGAAAAAACATATTACGTATGTAATCATATAACGTACCCTCTGCTTAGACTACGTATCGCGTTAATGCCTTAAATTGCTTGGACGCACTGGGGACGGGCCACCGGGATATGTGAGACTCCTCGGGCACGGGGTAAAGGGCCGCACCCGGGTTTACTACACTAAAACCCAACGATGCGCCATTCACCCCGCTGTTGCGGAGCCGCGGGAACGACAGACCAACCGCGACTCTCCGAAGAAAAGTCTACTCGAAGTCTTCCACAGCCTTCCACTCTTGCTCGCTGCTCAGCATGGAGGACACCAATACTGGCAGCGAGAGGTCAAATCCAATGGCGGCCGTGAGGGACGCCCGTTGTCGAGTCCAAGAGGGACAAACTGAAACAGTGTGTTCGGCCGTGTCCCTGTCCGCGTCACAATGGTGGCAGTTTGCTGTCTCTTCTCTTCCGGCGATCTCGCACAGGTACCGACCGAAGCACCCGTGCCCGGTCAGCACCTGTGTGAGGCGGAATGAGAGGGCGCCCGACTTCCTACTAAGCCATTCCCTCAGCACTGGGCGGATGGCCAGCACCAGGTCCACACTAACTACCGGCTCCTGCTGCCGCTCCTCCCACAATTAAATCGCCCTCTCTCGGGCAGAGTCTCTCCACCGGCGGACAACGTCTGGAAGAGGGTTGCCGCCCTCCGCGCGAACCGCAGCGCAGCGCCAATACACGCCGGCGAGAGACTGCGCGTCGATGTCCCAGGGGACACTTCCTGCGAGCAGGCAGGCCGCATCTTTAGAAATAGTGCGGTATCCACGCACTGCTCGCGTAGCCATCATCCTCTGCAGCCTGCCGATCACTAGCCGATTCTGAGGCAGCAGTTGGTCGGCCCAGATCGGAGCGCCGTACATGATCATGGAGCTCACGACGCCCATGTACAATCGCCGGCAACTGAGGCTCGGGCCCCCCAAATTTGGGAGCAGCGAAGCCAAGGCACCAGCCGACTTGACAACCTTCAGCGACAACCGGTGGAAATGTTCCCGGAATGTCCATCTGCCGTCGAGGACGAGACCCAGGTACGTCATGGATGGTAAGACGTTGTTCCTGCTCCCGCCCACCACTACAGCCAGTCCAGGCGGCGGGGAGTTCCTCGGCTTATGAAACGATAGAGCTTCGGACTTCTCTAAGGCCACCGCAAGGCCCAGCGCGCGAATACGCCGGACGACGTGTGCAACCGCCGCCGTCGCGAGGACAGTCGCATCGCGATGTGTCTTGCCGCGACTGACGACAAGAGTGTCGTCCACGTAGCACACCACTTCAACTCCGGGAAAATTTGCGCCAGTGAGCACCGAGTTGTAACCGATGTTCCACAGCGTCGGACCGAGAGCCGACCCCTGTGGAACACCGCAGACCACTTCTTTTTCCTCCCAGCCGTCTTGAGTCGGGTATTGCACGTAGCGTCCTGATAAATAATCCCCGATGATGTACGTTCTAACATCCCTGCAACCAACTTAACTACCTCACTTTACATAATTTTTTGTTTTAATAATTTTACCTCATATACTTGCATTAAATATTTACAAATCACTTATTTTATTGGGAAATTTAATGAATACTTAACACGATTTTTACAATTATTATATTTTATAAGCCTTTATAATATCTTATTTCATAGTATTTTTTTACAATACTTCAGGCGCTCATTACGGTATGTTTCTACACTAAAATATATGACACTAACAATATATTACACTATTGATTTAATTATTTTATTAAATTTACAAGATTACCTTTTTAATAGATCATACGTTTTGCGAATATATTATTATTATCATGCTACAATAGTTATAATAACGACGGTTAAAATCACATATTATTACTTGTCGTTTATCAGTATTAACTTTTATGGGAGTAGGTATAACTTTAGAAAAATTACGCTTAGAACTTATTACGAGTTATATATTAATCATAACACATCGTATTTATGCATTTACCATCTAAATGTTGGGATTTCAATACAAATTAGAATATTAGCTTACCGTTTTATTTTCCATGTTTGTTCGGGTTTTGTACCACAATGTAACACCAAACTATTAACATATTTTATTGTTATCACACAGCTATACACTATTTTTGCTTATAATGGCTTGTGTTAACTTTAGTATTTATGACCAAAACACTCGAGGACTGAGAACAAAAACCCATGACTTTAAAAGGAATCTAATGTTAAACTCTTATGATGCAATCTCATTAACGGAGACGTGGCTACTCGGCAGCGTATGCGACGGTGAACTGTTCGATGATCGATATGTTGTTTATCGTAGGGATAGGGACCTGGAGGTCGATTTTGATTCCCGCGTATAGGAATAACGAAAATAAATGTTTTCAAGTTTGGTTAGGACAATGCAGGCTGATCACCTGATTGTCTGACATGAAATATAGGCATGTAAAAAGTCGGTCCTGCGCCTGTTCTCTCGCCAGTCGTGTCGGTTTACCGTTCCACTGGGTTATGAGAGTAAAAGGAAGAGAGAGTGTATTTGTGTATTGCGCACACACTTGGGCACTACAAAATAACTCTTACGTAGTTACAATAAAATCGGCTAGTTACACTGAAATCGGTGAGGGGAGCTATTATTATTTTGAACCCTTCGCGAGTCCGACTCGTACTTGGCTGTTTTTTTTAATTATGGTTATTACCAGTCGAAGTACTGACACTCGAAACTTGAATTTCGCCAAGTCGTTCGTTTATTTGCCGTCGTAAAATTACGCTTCGGTTAACAGGCAATTTACATTCCGGTAAATAAAATGACCGCAGGCGAGGCTGTTTACACTCCCCTAATATTGTTTCATCTTCCCAATTATTTTTTAAACATTAAATTGTACAGAATTTGGAGCAGTCAAAGCCACTGAACAGGGGCCTTACCATGAGATCATATAGAAGTATTACGTTAACATTACTTTCCTCCAACTTTTTATTCCATATTTTTTTCAAAATATTTTTATGTCTACTTGGAGAGTTAGTGTGCTTAAACGTGCTAATCTATGAAACTACTGGTTGCGAACTTCGAAAACAAAATGTATGTAATTTGACATAAGCTTCGTTAAATGACAAATGATTCGTAAGCAATAATAAGCATTAAATAAGAGCCCTGGTACAAATTGAATAAAATATTAATTTTGATTGTTTTAATTTTAAGTTAGTAGATAGTCTAATATTATTTTAATTACTGTTTTATTTATTTTACTTTACTTTGTGATTAATAAACTTTATTTTGATTGGATAGCCTATTAATAAATCGGGCAAACGTAGCGGCACACCTAATTCATAATATACTCAGTTTAATACTTTATACTTATTCTAATAGTTATTTATTTGTAACCTAACCTAAACTATTTTATGAACATGTGACTATATGCATTTTGACAATTTCTATGATTTATAATTAATTAATATGATAACTAGGACTAAGTATTTAACTATTGCTTCACTATGTGTAATCATTGACTCTTGTAACCTAATACCATCCATCCGTTTAGACAACATTGAGATGTGCTGCAAACAAAAAAAAAAAACAACAATTAATCAAAATCATTCACAAGTAAAACTTGTAACTGTATACTAATTACTTCAGTGAATTATTTACCTTTGATGTATGCAACTCAGGATAATGTCGTTAAATAAATTTCTGGACAATGGGGTCATATTTTGTCCTAATACAAATACAAATTTCATCCCATAATTCAATTAAGTATAAATTTTATCCCATATTTGAATTATAAATTTGGATCTCATAAAATTGTTAAATTGTAATCGAAATAACGAGGTGGCACATGTAGGATAAATTATTACGCAATATTGCCACGTTTACGTATATTAATTAATTAAAAAGGGTTAAACTCTTTATGTTTTTGACAGTTACTAAAATAGTTTTTTTTTTTAAATACATTGGACCATGACATACATTATATAAATATTTCGCGCATTAAAAATTGTTATAATGACACCAATTAATTTCTACTTATAATCAAAATAATATACCATCTATATCTGTATAACAATTAGTAAATATTGTATAGATTTCTGAATTAATAATTGTCTCAATACATGAAATTTGTCACGTTTCAACTAATTATAAAATAACTATTATTTGACATTGTACTAATCCATTTATTAATGTTTCAAATCTTTCTGTGTTCAAAATTAGATATTGTATAATTTTTATATTTGTAAGTTAACGGTAAATTTGTATATTTATTGATAATTCACACACCATGCTATTATGGTAGAATGTATGGACCTATTTTTAAACTTTACCACCTGCATACCTATGTAATACATTCTGTGAATAAATGATTGATTGATTGATTGATTAAATATGGAAGGATAATTGAATTAAAACATACGCTACATTTTATCACGAAAAAGTATCCCGTGAGTTTAATTACGTCAGCCGCGGTCAGAAGCCAGTTAAATTATTGTACAAAACAGATTATCGCTATGTCGTTAAAGTTCACAGAGTTTTAATGATAAAAGTTGAAAAAGACTCTTTGATGAACTTAATATTATTGAGTCGAATTTTTAAAGAACTTTCATAAGAAAAAAGCTGTTGAAGTCACGTACATAATGTAGGCAAATCAAGATTGAAGACAAGAACTGTATAAATTACAATATTGTATTGCGTTCTCCATCCGTGCGGTGCTGGGGAAAAATACCACCTCCCATCAACCTTTCTCGTTGATGTCGTAATCGTCAACAGAGGGAACATATATCCGGAAATGGGCAACAGGGTTTCCGCTTAGTTATCCTATTATATAGTATTGTGTTATAGTTCAAAAACAATGGAAATCAATACTTTTTTATCAATAAACACAAACACAACACAAAATATAATAATATAAATATTATAATAATAAGTGTAGCTCTGCTACGTAATTCGTAGCAGCGTAGATCTGTAGCTGATGCTACAGAGCTACGGATCAGCTACGACATTTCTTTGTAGTCTTCACGTGACTATGAAAATACATGATTAGTTTTTATGAAAAATCGACGTCAATTTTCTCCTAATATATTAACCGCGTTTTAAATTATATTGATGAAAAATATATTATCTTCTCTATCGTGACTGCAATATACATTTCAATCAACAATCATTTTATATTAATTTATCAAAGTTTACATAAGATTCAACGTACTTTTATATTAGACTAGCTGATCCGTGCCCACTTCGTTGAGCATAGAAACAGTTTACACCTTCCCCGGACTTTCACGAAAATTTCAAGACCAAAAATAGCCGAATCAGTTAAGCCATTCTCGAGTTTTAGCGCTCGTAACAAGTTGTAGCGAGCGAACTAACGAACAACAATTCATTTTTATATATATGATTTTGCCCTCGATGTGCACTCAAAAGTACTTCCTCCGGGAACTGTACATTTAACGGGATTAAAAGTTAGTTGTTTTACAAAAGTTCCAGAACGTTATTAACTGCAATATTTTTTAATATCATTGGCTTCACAACGATATTTCAACTTGGAAAAGGCAATTTTAAAAGAACATCTCAACTAGGTGACTTACAGAGAATTGCTGTTATATATCCATACAAACAAGGTGAAAAATAAATGAGTGATAATACTTTAAAGTGTGTATGTCATTTTATATATACTGTGAAAGTACAAGCTATGAAAGACTTGCTTTGGACTTTCATGTTTGTATGAGAAATGCCCCAAGGTCATAAATGTTCTCATACATTAATTTTAAAAAAAGTACATCTTTTGGCGCTGGTACTTTCACAGTAAACTCTATATTCGGGGCCCATACGCACCCTAACGTATTGTCACTCCTTATTATTATATCCTGTATATCCAACACTGACGCCCGGTTTCCGAAAGGCTGATCAAATTGATCAATTGATCAAATCAGCTAATCTGAACGCTTATTGGTGAAAACAGTGACTGCGAAGTGATGTTCACCAATCAGCGTTCAGATTAACTGATTTGACCAATTGATCAATTTGATCAGCCTTTCAGAAACCGGGCGTTAATGATCTATAATTTAGACAAGGGCCCTAATTCAAGATGCCATCGCTATTAGCACTTACAAAGTTCGAAAACAAAAATGTATGGCACTAGCTGACCCGTGGCACTTCGTTGAGCATGGAAACCGTTTAAACCTTCCCGGGACTTAACACCTTTGGTTGGTCCTAACAGGAAATTCTAAAGATGTCTATAGTAATCTAGTACTAAACATAGCCTATGTTACTCAGTGATAATGTAGCTTTCTAATGAAAAAATAATTATTAAAATCGCTCAAGTACTTTTTGAGTATATTCGTTATATACAAAAATACAAATCTTTCCTCTTTATAATATTAGTGTAGATTTGACAAAAAGTTAGCTAAATGACAAGTGAATTCGTGTGTCACTTTCACCAAACACTACCACCTTATTTCACTGTACCACGCGGGTGAAGCTGGCAAAAGGTAACTAACTAGGCCCGTATAAATAAAACAATCTCAAACCCAACCTCACCCTGAGAACCAATTTGACAGATAAAACAACGTTCCGTTTCACTTTTAAAAGTGAACAACTTTATTAATGTTACATAGTACTTTAATTTCTTTTCTTTTTATACCGTTATATTCATATTATAGATTACAGGAAACAAGAAAATAAGTTTAATGTATATTTTTATAATCGTTTATTTACGTTTTAAGAAAGAAAAAAATTTAAGTATGTGACATAAGTAAAATTCTTCAGTTTTAAAAGTGAAACGAAACGTTGTTTTATCTGTCAAATAGGCTCTCAGGGTGAGGTTGGGTTTGAGATTGTTTTATTTATACGGGGCCTTAATGTATTTTCTTCCCCACTCATATGCCAGCGCCGATCGTCAAGTGGAAAACCGGCGTATGAATGCAATAAGTTAGTATCTGGACGCCTGCCAACTGAAGCAACAAGTCACATCACACTTGTTGATTTGTCGTTGAGTTACGATAGTATCTATATAGGCCGCTGGTATTTTATGGCGTTATAAAAACACCTATGTTCATATTAAACAAAAAATTTTTACGGTGCCTACAGATACTTGAAAAGTGTAAAAACAACAGTCACTATAACTTTGAGATACGATTATACCTATTTCCTCATTTTGGAAATGTATTTTTTTGTCAAATATTTTTTTTTTCCTATTTCTTTTTTTTTGTCGCAAGAATAGCGAAAAAGCTAAAAAAATATATTAAATTTTTTTTATTTTTTTTAATAAGAAACGCATTCTATCATTTTATCTGCTGTATCCAGATACAGCAGTACAATATTTACCACACTTGTAGTTATAGAAAGAGTGAAAACGCTATTATTTCTAAAAATTGCGTTTTGGAATACATATAATTTATAATAACATTACCGTTTTTATAATAGCAGTAGGTTTGACGTCATATTCTTTATGACGTCAAACCTACTGCTATTCTTCTATCGATAATCTTGATTCATATATTTTCGGAAACTGTGACTCAAATAATATGTATTTAAGCCCACAGATTAGTAATTATTAATCCCATACAACGCTGCTGTTATTATGTCAATTCGTAAGAATCCGTTCGGGATCGACAAATGTGAATCGAGGTCCTGTTTATAGTCAACGTTTTATAGACATCTACTAGCTTTCTTGCATATTTATCTATTTACTATGAATAACCAACAAAAGTTTTAATACAACTAATTAAAGTAACGTATAGTTTAAGATGTATTTTATAATGGTCTTAATGACCCAGATTTAAAAGCGACATTAAATAAAAAAAAAGTTTCAATAAACAATATTAATAATTAATTTATAAAATTAAATTTATAAAATCTTTTTGTCTGATGCAATAATCTGTAAATAAACAATTTTAATTACAGATTATTGCATCAGACAAAAAGAAAACATAGATTTAATCTAAGAGGCAAAAGAGCCCTTAAAAAATTAATATTGTTGGTGTATTTCGACCACGGGCAATCTCTAGTATCAATTAAAACTTTTGGTACCTCTCATGGTACAGACATAAAAATTCAGCATCATGCCTTATTGGGATGAGTTTTGAAACTTTTAGATCTTTTATTTGTCTATGGTTCAGATTAGAGGTTTTTTTTTCACAGTCGAGCTAAGCGGAACGCAAGGGCATTACCTAACTTTTCTCGAAAGGTTTCGTATTTTTTTTAACTCTCTTAACTTTAATTTATTCGTCTATACTACACTGAGATTACACTTATATATTATAACAATACTATCTCGCCAAACACATGTTTCACGGCGATTTTTTTTTCGATTTCGACATTCTGTATAATTTACACTTACCTTGCGCTTTTATTTTTTATTTATTTATTTTCATAAAGGTACATACAATTGATATACAACACTCCAAAAACCATTAGGGTTTGTCCGGAGTGTAAGAAAAATATGATAATACAATAGCATATTTAAACCAAGGAAGAACATAGAACATAAAATATACGGTTTTTCGAAGTAGGGGGTTGTCCATTAATCACGTGATCTTTTTTTAGCATTTTTTAACCCCCTCTCTCCCATTGGTGATATGTAGTGAGGTTTAAGACCACCCCCCCTCCCCCTTCTCAACATCACGTGTATTTATAGTATCTACAAAGAATCTTAAAATTTTCTGAATATTATCTTAATTTAAATACAGGTAGGTCTCTACACGCCGCGCCTTGCCGCTTAATATTTGTTTAAAATCGCGCGTTCGACGAAAAAATAAATACATGAGATATCTTACTACACCCGCCCCCCTCCCCCCTTGTGTTATTTTCGTGATTTTTATCAAACCCCTCCCCCCCTTTCAAGCCTCACGTGATTAATGGACAACCCCTAGTGTAAAAAGACCAAACAACTTCATACACAGAAATACTGTGTGTTGCAAGTGAAATAAAAGTAACGAGTCTCGGGATGCACTTGTAAAGCACTCTGGAGGAACATAAACTTGTTATAACGTCTAGTTTACTGATATTAGAGCAATAACAAACACATTCCTGGCTTCTTCAACTTAATACATCTTGCTGGCTTTTAAAGCAGAACTTTCGAAGAAACCAACAAGTGTAATCGCATCGCGTTTCACTTTGAACAAATTTTTTATTTTATATCCTTTTTTTTTGTATCTACTATGGCGAACCGAAACGGATAGTTATTATTTTTACCTATGTATTATGTTACTATAAATGTTTATCTGTTCCCTTATACCTTCTAAAATAGTTGCGACGACCTCCGTAGCGCAGTGGTTGAGCGTGTTGGTGCTCGAAGCGAGAGGTCGCGGGTTCGAATCCCACCGAGGGAACAAAAAGTTTTCCATGTTCCTGGGTCATGGATGTGTATTGAATGTGTGTATAATATAATAAAAATCTTAAATCTGTGCATAGTATAAAAAGTATTTCCGTTGTCTGGTACCTGTAACACAAGTTCTTCGGATACTTAGCACAGGCCCAGATTGACGTGGTGTGAAGCGTCCATAGATAGATAGATAGATAGATAGATAGATAGATAGATAGATAGATAGATAGATAGATAAATAGATAGATAGATAGATAGATAGATAGATAGATAGATAGATAGATAGATAGATAGATAGATAGATAGATAGATAGATAGTTACTATAATTTGACTAATAAGGTGTCGTTAGAAGTATCGGCTACAGACGCCGAAATCGGTTAGGGGAGCTATTATATTTGTTTACGTTGTCTATCACGGTTTAGTAAATAAAAATGTCGTCATCACGTTCCCCTGCCGTATATTTTGGGGTTAAAAACGGCCCTGTGGATACGAACCGCCCCGGCATGAAATAACTATTATATATATGTTGTGTATTTCATCGAATGAGGCCGTATGCGGAATGCGGATTGTAGTTTTCATTGCCCGGGACATGCACGTGACATGACCATTCCATAAAATAATAATAATTATTATAATAAGCTGCCCGCAGGGCAGCTTGTGGCGAGCTGTTGGGGAGTAGCGACCCCACGTACCTGAGTGCTCCCAGGGGAAGGACTCTGTTCTCCATCTCCGGCTTACCTTCACTGGCCGGCCGGAGTGATTACTGAGGAAGAACAGCCCCTACCTCTGACTTGCCTTAACCAGCCGGTCAGAGTGGAGTCGCGAGAGCTTCGTGCTCGTAGGAAGGATGTGAAGCGTAAGTGGCGAGTGGGCGTCGTGATGGGACCCTCTGAGGGTGCAAATGATCGGCGTATAAAGTCCAGCGGCACCTCTCCTGCCTCTAGCCGCTCTGTAAATGTTGCCGCCTTGGTGCACCGTGCGTGCGACCATTTTAAGGGGCCCATTACAATGAGTTGGCAAGTCACCGTCTGCCAACTTTCTGATACATGTAACCACGTCGTATCTGGCAGACGCCATAGTCCTTCCATAGTCTTAGATACCCAGTCCACTAGCACCTCACCCCTATAGCCCAGAATCTTTTCCTATAACCGTTCCTTGCAATAGTCCTATACTAACTGGTGGGTCTCCGTGTGCGCACTCCCATGGTGCGTACAGGGAGAGTCGCCGGCTGGTGTCACATTACATTTAAATTAAAATTGTGTAACGGGGCCTCTGCGTGTTGGCTTCAGCCCCACGCATGCCTTCCTTTAATTGCCCGTGAGCAAGGAAAGCTATACACAAACATAATAATAATAATAATATCTATGGACGCTTCACACCATAAAATGCTTTAACGTAAATTCTATAGCCTATGTTATTATTGGGAGTCGATCAACATCTATTTCATCAAAATCTGCATAAAAATACAGTACATATAATAAAAATAACAAGAACATACAATACCTCATACTATTATGAGGTATTGTATGTTCTTGTTATTTTTATTTTATGTACTGTATTTTACTAATGTGCTTTAAAATTAAATATCTCACAAACGGATTCCTAAATCAATGGCCCGTTTTAATATTTTATCTATGTCTTAAGGAGCATTTTAAGACATAGTATTTTACAATACTTCAAATAATCTATAGCAAGATATATGATGTGGGAAATGTCTAAGTCCTCTAAATAATTTAGGTATCAACATAATATAATAGAGAACTATAATATGCAATTTAAACACTGTGATCACTTACTGTTACTAAACTAGCCTAAGGTGGTGTTTCACCAAGCATTGTTTAAGTAAATCCTTCGTTAAATATCATGTTGTTCCTCTCATAATTATTGTAAATGAATGAGAAGGCATGGTATTTTAACAAGCCGTTAACACTAACATGCGTTGGTGAAACACGCCCTCAGCCAACTATTATTAGTCATGATTTGTTCCAAGGCCAGTGTTTACGCCATGTTCGTCCTAATCCGGAGTCTGCAACGGTTTAATTCTCAAAGGAGCGAATGCCAGCTGAAATTACAAACTGTATCAGTAACACATAATCATCATCATCTATGACAACATAGATGATGATGATTATGTGTTACACAAGTTAACACAAGTTTATGACCTAATTTTACATTACTCTATAACTCTTAAAGTAACAAAGCCATTAAATTTTTCTTTATAGCAATAACATGGACTAATTTAGATTTTTCGAGGCAGTTGTATAACTTTTATGCGGGCGCGCCCTATTCTAACAAAAAATGTGCTTTAAAATTGAATATCTCACAAACGGATTTCCAAATCAAAGGCCCGTTTTAATATTCTATCTATATCTTATATAATATCCGCGAGCCGCTGTCACGTTGCATGGTATTCAAACAATAGACAGATAGGTTATTGAAACGAGCAATTATGTTATATCCAATTACGACCTCCGTAGCGCAGTTGGTTGAGCGCGTTGGTGCTTGAACGAAAGGTCGCGGGTTCGAATCCCGCCGAGGGAACAAAAAGTTATCAATGTTCCTGGGTCATGGATGTGTATTAAATTTGTGTATAATATAATAAAAAACTTAAATATGTGTATAGTATAAAAGTATTAAATATATTTCCGTTGTCTGGTACCTGTAACACAAGTTCTTCGGATACTTAGCACAGGGCCAGATTGACGTGGTGTGAAGCGTCCATAGATATTATATTATTATTATTACTGACAAGCCAATCTATGAATAATTCGAGAAAAAAACATCTACAATACTGCACGTTATAGTTTCGGATTTAGCCTACCCTGACCATTTTTAAAATTCATCCGGTATATAATATATAGATTCAACTCAACATAGTGCACGTTTTGTGGGAGACTGGTGATTCGTGCTGTATTCAAGTTCACTCTGTCTGTCCTCGGTTTATTTGTCAACCGTTTAGTGGTAGACAAATAAAAGTTTAAAATGGATAAACGTATTTACAAAGACGACAAAGTGCTGAAATAATATCACGGAAAATAATTTAAAGGTAAGGCCAAGGTAATAAGCCATGTATTCCATATCTACATTTTTGTCATACATTGCAGTGTTGTTAGTAAGGTATAGCATAAATTGAAGAAATAAATATACTTAAAATTAATGTTAGTGGTGGATGGTTGTTGGTTGTTTCGGTAAAGGCCTCCTCCATATTTTTCCATGACTGCCTGTCATGACTGCCTGTCTTTGCCTGATTTTATCCAGTCGTTTCCTGCAATGTGTGTTGTCATCAACCCACCGTCTTAATTGTCGACCGACATTCCTTTTTCGCTTTGGTGTGCGCACCCACCGGACCCCCAGCGTCTGCCTCGAGACGCCATCCTCGAAGAGGAACCAACGACGGAGTCGTGAGCCCGTCATACCATGAAGAGGAGGAGTAAGGATAGGTCACTGTCGTTGCCCCACTCTCTTCCTCCCCCCCCCCCCATTCTTGCTGCCTCGGCCATTTATGCCGGAGCGGCCTTTTTTCGCTTCTAATAAGCTTATTTCCTTCCACGTCTGGCTATGCAACATAACGCGTAAGCACGGGTGGAAGTTTTCCCTTTTATTTTTCTCTTTTTCTCTTTCCGCGGTCGATTGGTTACCCAGCAATGAAATTCCCGTGCACGTGGAGGAGTGGTCTCAAACACGATCCTCGGCCCTCGGGGTCGAGGCCTCCACAGCCGGATGGTGTAATTATAAAATATACATTATAATAAACATTCGAGAATTTGAGAATTACTTATATATACGAGGGAGATTGCCTTTAATAAAGCATGTTGATACTTATTAAAATAATACAGGAAGTCTATAATAATATCGTGATGTAGACGACGGTCACCGCCATCTGTTGGTCACTAGAGGTACTAAATCTTCTACGGCTCTTATAAACTTATACTAAGTGCATACACCTAAGCGCAACTTAGCATTTTTGAAGGAAAAAAAATGTACTTATTTTTATTTTTGAAAAATAGCTTTAAGGTTTTCTTTTGATAATGGCCATCTTTAAACGTCATGACGTGACGTGTTAAAAATCATATTATTATTATGTTAATAGTCATAAGATTAAACACTAAAATGATTTATACATTGATCGTGTAATATTTTCGTTTATTGTTATCATTATAACGTTACCAACTGTTAAATGTGTTGATAAATGTGTGTTTAGATGTTTCACAGTTCTAAACATAGATTGCTCTGTTAGCTACCTGCATCGCGATATCAAGTGTCGAACGGTTTTTACATAAGATTTTATGGAAGTATAACATTGGTTTATAACCGCGCGAGATCTGCGCGTGGAGAGCGTGGAGGCGTTCGTAGCGCACCTCGCACCTTATCGAGCTGGCTGACCTGGCTCTCTGGCATGCGCGCGCACCCACCGGACCCCCTGCGTCTGCCCCGAGACGCCATCCTCGAAGAGGAACCAACGACGGAGTCGTGAGCCCGTCATACCATGAAGAGGAGGAGTAAGGATAGGTTACTGTTGTTGCCCCACTCTCTTCCCCCCCCCCCCCATTCTTGCTGCCTCGGCCATTTATGCCGGAGCGGCCTTTTTTCGCTTCTAATAAGCTTATTTCCTTCCACGTCTGGCTATGCAACATAACGCGTAAGCACGGGTGGAAGTTTTCCCTTTTATTTTTCTCTTTTTCTCTTTCCGCGGTCGATTGGTTACCCAGCAATGAAATTCCCGTGCACGTGGAGGAGTGGTCTCAAACACGATCCTCGGCCCTCGGGGTCGAGGCCTCCACAGCCGGATGGTGTAGTCGCTGCTGATTGCTAGCGTAGATGAATGTTAATGGTTTGTTTCGCTGTCGTTCGTTTAGGTTAGCATTTCGGCACTATTTTGGCTTTTCTCCGCGTTCTGTCGCGGAGGGTTCGGTCCTGAAAACTTTGGCATTTGCGTCTGGTATTCGTACCGGGCGCGCCACTTTTCGGTTTTGTTTACCCCACGTAGAGGTATCCGTTGGATCCCTGGTCGTGGTTCTCCACCCGGGGCCCTCCCAAAAAAAGGAATTAGTCGAGGGCTTCCGTCGAGTGTTCCCCCCCCCCCCATACTTGCTGCCTCGGCCATTTATGCCGGAGCAGCCATTTTTCGCTTCTAATAAGCTTATTTCAACGCGTAAGCACGGGTGGAAGTTTTCTCTTTTATTTTTCTCTTTTTCTCTTTCCGCGGTCGATTGGTACAACAGTAAAGGAGTTTTTAACAAAAGCAAGGCAAGCAGTATTTGGTAACGCGAGGCTGCATTTCGGCGTTAGGTCAGTGTGGACAGGACGGTATAGTTGTCATCAAAACTTCTGATGGTAAACGCCACAAAGTGCTGACAATTGAAGAGCTCAAGCCCCTGATATCAAATTACCCAAAGGTAATCCAAAGTGCTGCCAAAAGTGTCTAAATAGTTACACCCTTCACGTTCTCAATAATTAATTGATCAAATTGATTAGCTTTCGTATAAACAAGTGAAGTTGTCAGGTACATCGTCACTCATAGTTTCGATGAGTTGTGTTTTGAGTGATGGTAATATTTTGTATCTCCAAATCGCTTCAGTTTTTAGTTTTACTTGTTACAATATTTGTTAGCTTCTCTTGCAGTTATTAATAAGGTAGACATAAACTGTTCTCTTGATTACCCCATTTATTTTTATTATTTTAAATTGTATAAAATGTAATACAAGGCTGATGACATTATTTGACATATTGTTATGACAACTTAAACTTGATTCAGCTGTCACCTGTATTTTGAGTTTTGACACTTGACTTAACTTTTCTTTTTTTTTATTATAGGATAATAAGCTATGTCACGCCATATCGGGTCGCGTTCCAATGAGGGGTTTTCGAAGTGTCACTTTTAGGTACAGAGACTACCGTAAGATGGCGCTTGCATAATGTAATATGTCAAAAAAATCTGTGATCTTTGTTGGGTGCAAAAAGAATATAATCACTACTGATATATATTATCTGTGACACCAATGGCGGTACTGACTAATATGGTAACCAAGGCATGGTTACCATATTTGTCAGTATGTAAATATGCTAAAGAAATAAATGTTACGTATTATAATTTGGAAATATTAATTTACAATATCTGGCAACGATGTCGACTGGAGAATATAAAAAATTAAAACAAAAATTTTCAAAACAGACATGAGATTTAAAACCTACACAGGGGAAGTATTTAAACCCGCAGGAATGACATATGTCAAATGCACCTACAAAAATCAAAATTTTAACGGAAAATTATACAATACCTATTAACCAAATTGTAGATCCAATATTTGGCAGAAGTTGGATGAAAGAAATCAAAATTAAATTAGCTGACATAAGAGTTATAGATACTCCTAAACTAGAGAAAATACTTGAAGAATATTCAAACACTGTATTTAAACCTAATTTAGGAAAAATACCTAGTTAGGTATTTTTCCTAAATTGGGTTTAAATACAGTGTTTGACAGTTATCAAGCCCATTTAAACCTGAAAGACAATGCTCAACCTATTTTTATTAAACCACGGCGAATTCCTTATGCCCTGAAGGAAAAAGTTGATAAAGAAATAGATCGACTTAGTGAAGAAGGAGTTATCACAAAAGTCGACCATTCGGATTGGGGTTTCACGATGGGGACAATGGGTGTGCCACTGTCCCCATCGTGAAACCGAACGGTAGTATCCGTTTATGGGCCGACTACAAGGTAACATTAAACAAGGTTATAAAAGATGAACAATACCCCATTCCTATTATCGAAGATATATTTGCTGAAATGAACGGAGGTAAATACTTTTGTACCTTAGACATTACCCAAGCCTACCTGACTATGGTAATGGACGATGAAAGCGCAGTCCTGCAAACATTGAGTACACACAAAGGAACTTACAAGGTAAATCGCTTAATGTTCGGGGTTAAAGTCGCCCCTAGCCTATGGCAAAAATTCATGGATCAACTACTCCAGGGACTAGATGGTGTTAAGTGCTTCTTCGACGATATTATTATATAAGGATCTACGGAAGATCAACTCATGATACGACTGAATCAAGTCTTACAAAAACTACAAAAGAATAATCTACGAGTAAATAGAGATAAATGCCAATTTTTGAAAAATAGTATCAATTACTTAGGACACACGATAGACAAAGACGGCTTACACAAGAATGAAGACAAAATAAAAGCGACGTTCTTACGTCACGACCAAACATCAATTGGTACGGGCTTTGGACATCAGTGTTGGGAGAGCGTCTCAGTCGAGTCTTGATTATTATTAATTTAGTACTCAGTACTCAGTTTATACAAGGTACTCAGTACTAAATTAAAAATAATCAAGACTCGACGCTCCCCCAACACCGATGTCCAAAGCCCGTACCAATTGATGTTTGGTCGTGACGTAAGAACGTCGCTTTTATTTTGTCTTCATTCTTGTGTAAGCCGTCTTTGTCTATCGTGTGTCCTAAGTAATTGATACTATTTTTCAAAAATTGGCATTTATCTCTATTTACTCGTAGATTATTCTTTTGTAGTTTTTGTAAGACTTGATTCAGTCGTATCATGAGTTGATCTTCCGTAGATCCTTGTATAATAATATCGTCCCTGGAGTAGTTGATCCATGAATTTTTGCCATAGGCTAGGGGCGACTTTAACCCCGAACATTAAGCGATTTACCTTGTAAGTTCCTTTGTGTGTACTCAAGGTTTGCAGGACTGCGCTTTCATCGTCCATTACCATAGTCAGGTAGGCTTGGGTAATGTCTAAGGTACAAAAGTATTTACCGCCGTTCATTTCAGCAAATATATCTTCGATAATAGGAATGGGGTATTGTTCATCTTTTATAACCTTGTTTAATGTTACCTTGTAGTCGTGTAGTCGGACGCTCCCCCAACACCGATGTCCAAAGCCCGTACCAATTGATGTTTGGTCGTGACGTAAGAACGTCGCTTCATGCGATGTTTCGGAAACCACCATTGGCTACTCCAAGGACCAGCGTCGACTTACCTGCTACTAAGGATTTTGCGCCAGGCGACCGGATCCAAGCTCGATCCTACGGAAACCGGAGGTGGGAATTCGGGATTATATTACGTCGCCTGGGTCGGCTACATTATGAAGTCCGAACAGATGCTGGTACAGTCTGCCGTCGACATTTGGAGCAGCTCTTACCTGCGCCAGGTGTACATCAAGAATAGTGGCGGAGGACTGATATATATTATCTGTGACACCAATGGCGGTTGCCTTGGTTACCATATTTGTCAGTATGTAAATATGCTAAAGAAATAAATGTTACGTATTATAATTTGGAACGTTTCTGGGTTGTTAATAGGGTTTCCAGATTATTATAGCTATTATCCATTTTCAGGTAGTGAAATTATACATAAAGTGGTTAAGTCGCTGTAGGTATGCTGTTTCATACACAAAAATAATCCTTTGAAATTCCTTTCTTAGTGATCTCCTACACTTCCGAGGAAACCTACAATCTACATACATTATAGCTCGCTGGCTTCAATATCTTTGATTTTTCAAACAAATAATTAATCACACTTTTCTCCCGTTTCCGTAGGGATTTCGGAAAGTTCTTGTTTAGTACTCCCCTATACTTACATTCTAAGAAATATACATGCAAAATTTCAACCTGCTGCCGAGTATTTTCGACTCTTAAGTGGTCGGTATATATGTCGCAGTCATGACTGCGACATATATATATTGAGAATATGTAGCCTGAACTGCAGTTGGATTAAACATTGGCTCTGACTGCTGCTGGAGCTGGTTAGCTTGCTGACAAGCTTTATTCCATGGGAATATAGAAGGAACAGCTTTTCTTTTAAGTTTTTTAGGCGATGAGCTGCAAACTTAAAAGTTTGGTTTTTTAGGTATGAACTCCTTAGGTATGAACTCCTTAGGTATGGAAACATACTACAGTAGGTAGTATGTTTCCATTAAGTTATGATACCCAAGATAGGTAACAACATAAATATATACTTGTATTTAGGTTAAGAAATTAAAAACATGTAACTAATTTAAGTCTAATGTCAATAAACTTTATTATTATTTCTTATTGCACGAGATAAATATTTTATCTCTAGGGCTCTTGCCAAATGTGATGACGGAGAGATGAAATCATGAAATCTGCTGGCGTAAAGTGAGTTGAACATATGAAGGAATTTTTTCTTATAGTTAATCCTGTTTTTATAAATTTGATAGCCTCTATCCATCTTGATCTCCGAGTTTCATCTTGGGGAAAGCGGTGGTTACCTATATTTTTACAAAATTGTACTACGCATGGACTAGCCATGTTTAGTTTAGTTCTCAGGGCACAATTAATAAATAATAAACTACTGCAAGTGAAAGAAAGAAAGTTGAAAGGTAAACAAACAAAAAACAAAGCGGAAATTGACATTTTACATAGGACTTGACATATTACTTAGGTTTAATGCCATCTATCAGCATTTTTCTTAAACTAGCCGAACTGTCAAAATAAAAACCGCTCATTAACGCTAAATTATGTGGCCATAACTAATCATATTTTTGTGTTTTTTTTTCTTCTACCTATGTGATTATTAGTCATAAGTTGTGTCGGTTGGCGGGTGGTTTAGTGATACGAATTAGTTGTACTCGTTTTATTCTGTTACTTGAAATTAATATTATTCGTTTTCGTTAAATTATTTATATTATTATTATATATTATTATTTTATTGTTATTATATTACCTACTATTATTTATATATTGTATGTTACTTTATTCTGTTATATTATGTCTGATAATGAATCATATTTAACTTCCAATGATACCAACGATACATCTGAAAACGACAGCTTCGGTTCAGTGGGTGAAACGCTGGGTGAAATATTATACCAAAACTTTAACTCTGTGAGCACACAATTTTTTAACGTATGCCATATAAATTGTGTGTTATAATCTTTATTTATTATATTTTATATGTTATGTGTAATTTATTATTTTACTATTTATTAATAAATGTAATTTATTCATTTTCTGTTTACATGTTTTCGTCTGTACAAGTAATGCATCTACTTATTTTTATTTCTAAATCACCTAAAGGTTGACTGGTAGATAATTCCTTGAGGCATTAAGTCCGCTTATGTACAAATGTGCATGATGCTTAAATAAATAAATAAATAAATAATAGAAAATGGATCGGCGTAGAACTAGTTCTACGCCGATCCGATACGCACCTTAGGGTCTAGACCCTTACTTGTACAGACGAAAACATGTAAACAGAAAATGAATAAATTACATTTATTAATAAATAGTAAAATAATAAATTACACATAACATATAAAATATAATAAATAAAGATTATAACACACAATTTATATGGCATACCTTAAAAAATTGTGTGCTCACAGAGTTAAAGTTTTGGTATAATATTTCACCCAGCGTTTCACCCACAGAACCGAAGCTGTCGTTTTCAGATGTATCGTTGGTATCATTGGAAGTTAAATATGATTCATTATCAGACATAATATAACAGAATAAAGTAACATACAATATATAAATAATAGTAGGTAATATAATAACAATAATATAATAATATATAATAATAATATAAATAATTTAACGAAAACGAATAATATTAATTTCAAGTAACAGAATAAAACGAGTACAACTAATTCGTATCACTAAACCACCCGCCAACCGACACAACTTATGACTAATAATCACATAGGTAGAAGAAAAAAAAACACAAAAATATGATTAGTTATGGCCACATAATTTAGCGTTAATGAGCGGTTTTTATTTTGACAGTTCGGCTAGTTTAAGAAAAATGCTGATAGATGGCATTAAACCTAAGTAATATGTCAAGTCCTATGTAAAATGTCAATTTCCGCTTTGTTTTTTGTTTGTTTACCTTTCAACTTTCTTTCTTTCACTTGCAGTAGTTTATTATTTATTAATTGTGCCCTGAGAACTAAACTAAACATGGCTAGTCCATGCGTAGTACAATTTTGTAAAAATATAGGTAACCACCGCTTTCCCCAAGATGAAACTCGGAGATCAAGATGGATAGAGGCTATCAAATTTATAAAAACAGGATTAACTATAAGAAAAAATTCCTTCATATGTTCAACTCACTTTACGCCAGCAGATTTCATGATTTCATCTCTCCGTCATCACATTTGGCAAGAGCCCTAGAGATAAAATATTTATCTCGTGCAATAAGAAATAATAATAAAGTTTATTGACATTAGACTTAAATTAGTTACATGTTTTTAATTTCTTAACCTAAATACAAGTATATATTTATGTTGTTACCTATCTTGGGTATCATAACTTAATGGAAACATACTACCTACTGTAGTATGTTTCCATACCTAAGGAGTTCATACCTAAGGAGTTCATACCTAAAAAACCAAACTTTTAAGTTTGCAGCTCATCGCCTAAAAAACTTAAAAGAAAAGCTGTTCCTTCTATATTCCCATGGAATAAAGCTTGTCAGCAAGCTAACCAGCTCCAGCAGCAGTCAGAGCCAATGTTTAATCCAACTGCAGTTCAGGCTACATATTCTCAATATATATATGTCGCAGTCATGACTGCGACATACATACCGACCACTTAAGAGTCGAAAATACTCGGCAGCAGGTTGAAATTTGGCATGTATATTTCTTAGAATGTAAGTATAGGGGAGTACTAAACAAGAACTTTCCGAAATCCCTACGGAAACGGGAGAAAAGTGTGATTAATTATTTGTTTGAAAAATCAAAGATATTGAAGCCAGCGAGCTATAATGTATGTAGATTGTAGGTTTCCTCGGAAGTGTAGGAGATCACTAAGAAAGGAATTTCAAAGGATTATTTTTGTGTATGAAACAGCATACCTACAGCGACTTAACCACTTTATGAATAATTTCACTACCTGAAAATGGATAATAGCTATAATAATCTGGAAACCCTATTAACAACCCAGAAACGTTCCAAATTATAATACGTAACATTTATTTCTTTAGCATATTTACATACTGACAAATATGGCAACCAAGGCAACCGCCATTGGTGTCACAGATAATATATATCAGTCCTCCGCCACTATTCTTGATGTACACCAGGCGCAGGTAAGAGCTGCTCCAAGTGTCGACGGCAGACTGTACCAGCATCTGTTCGGACTTCATAATGTAGCCGACCCAGGCGACGTAATATAATCCCGAATTCCCACCTCTGGTTTCCGTAGGCTCGAGCTTGGATCCGGTCGCCTGGCGCAAAATTTCAGAACGCGGACCCCGTAGGCCCCCACTTACACCAACTTCGCCGCGTTTTACAGTCTCTCGCGGGAAACAAAATAATTATAGGTGCCGACGTTAATGCCTCCTCGCCCCTATGACACGGCAAGCTTAGGTACACTGATCGTTACCGCCGTAGCGCAGTGGAAGATTTTATCGCTGAGTTCAACCTTCAAATTCACAAAACCCCCGACGCACCACCTACGTTCAGTAGCCCATCAGGCGAATCTTCAATTGACGTCACGCTATCCAGCGCGTACGTCCGAGTTAACAATTGGAGCGTCATGCCAGATGCCACCTGTAGCGACCATCGTTTGTTAGTGTACGAGTTCTCTAGCGCCCCCACGAGTGACACCGTTCTTAATTCAAACGACTTTAAATATAATGTAAAAACCGGTGATTGGAAATTATTTCGTTCTCTAATTACCGCCGAGACCAGAGATTTCACTCGCTCACAACTAAACGTCATTGAGTGCGCTGAACTTATGACATATACCTTCATTTACTGCGCCGATGTTGCCTTGGGCCGAAAGCACCTTAAAAGAGATGATAATTGTAAATAATAACATAAATTAATCTTCGTCGCGAATTTAGACGGGCTAGGCGTAAAATTAATAACTTACGAAGATCCGGCCTCGTACCCTCCAACACCGAATACGTATCAAAACTAATTGACCTACGCACTTCAAGGTCACGTTATCTCGCCGCCGTTACCCTAGCAAAAAAAAATATGCTGAAAAATGCCGCGAATAGATTGGATAGAGAGGGTCCCTGGTCCTCGTTATACCACAAATTAAAACCTAATAGTAGTAATGCGCCAAACTTTATTTCTAATATAAAATTAAACAATACTTACACGTGCAACTTAGAAGACACGGTTAAGGCTTATCTCGACGTATTAATACCAGACGATAATCCTGATGCGGACGATAATCATCACCGCGAGATTAGAAGTAAAATGTTAGACCCTATCAATAGCCCGGTTTCAGACTTGCCTTCACTTGAGGAATTCACCAAAATAGTAAATCTTTTACCTATTAAAAATCCGCAGGTGCCGATAAAACATCAAACATCATGTTAAAACAAGCGTGCTTAGCGGCTGGCTCCTCGATATTACTTGTGTTTAATAGATGTATCACAGAAGGAGTTTTCCCAAAAATTTGGCGTATCGGAAGTATAAAATTAATTCCAAAAGCTGGAAATAAGCCAACAGACGACCCGATATCTTATCGTCGTATAACACTACTTCCATGCTTAGGTAAACTACTAGAACGAATTATCGTACTCCCCGGTGGCCCTAATTTTCATAATCAGCAGTTCGGTTCACCGCCGGGAAGTCAACTGTTGACACAGCCTTAGAAGTTAGAAAAACAGTAAATTCATCGGAAACGAAATACGTGGTCGCGATCTCATTAGATATATCTGGCGATTTTGATAATGCATGATGGCCGATGCTACTATTAAAACTCAAAAATCGAGGCTGCTACTCTAATATTTATTCGTTACTACACTCTTACTTGCGTGCGGCTGCCCACAGGGTTCTGTAATTTCTCCTTATTTATGGAACATAGGCTTTGATGATCTACTGAGCCTCCCCCTTCCACCATTGTGTACATTAATAGGCTACGCTGATGACGGGCTTCTAGTAATTCAAGCTAATTCGCGCTCCGAAATCGAAATAAAAGCCAATAAATGCTTCAATTTAATATCAAGAAACCATAGAAATCGTTTAGAGTTTGCCGCGCATAAAATTTATCAAATACTTCTAAAAGGAACCCTACAGTCGACTCCATGCATTAAACTAAACAATATTAATATTAAACGTAAACAGTCACTGTGTTATCTCGGATTCTTTTTGAAAAATAAATTTACCTTCTTAGAACACATTATTGAGACAGGTGAAAAAGCAAAGCGAAATTTCTATGCCTTTACAAGAATATCGACGTCGACATGGGGTCTATCATATAAAACCCTAAAATTAATTTATTCGGCTA
This sequence comes from Celastrina argiolus, assembly GCA_905187575.2. Lineage (NCBI taxonomy): Eukaryota > Metazoa > Arthropoda > Insecta > Lepidoptera > Lycaenidae > Celastrina > Celastrina argiolus. The sequence goes on from LR994583.1 coordinate 20,949,386, forward strand.
CATATCTAGGTAGTATATGCTACGGGGCTCCCGTGTGGGCCGACAGGGCAACTATCGGTGCTGCCAGACGCAAGCTATTACAAAGCCAACGTCTCGCGTTAATCTTTCTATGCAAGGCGTACCGTACCGTCAGCACGGAAGCTCTGCCAGTACTCGCTGGGGTCTTACCCGTCGACCTTGAAATACAGCGTCGGGCAGCCATGTATTATCGTAATAAAAGTTTAACTGGCCCGTATTTCTTAAACGCACGCACGCGACAAAAATATTAAGATTATTCGAACCAATAGATATTTCAATACAATACCTAATCTCCGAATGGCAGACGCGATGGGAAAACTCCACAAAAGGGCGCCACCTGTACAACTTTTTCCCATGTGTACGCGAACGGCTCTCCATGCACTGGCTAAATATTGATCACTGCGTTTCACAATTCCTGACCGGTCATGGTAATTTTAAAGCGAAACTATACGGATTCAAATTGGTGGAATCACCTCTATGCGAGTGTTCGACCGAAGGCAACATTTTCGAACAAACGGCGCATCACATTCTATGGGAGTGTGATCTCTGGCGAGATGAAAGAACTACAATGCTTAACAGCCTAATTTGTAAATCTGGAGTCGCATATTACGGTGACCTCGTGGACTAGGAATTTCCGTGCTTTCAAGCGTTTCTGCCATAATTATTATTGGAAACATTTATCAACATCATAATAAATCTCCATGGCATAAACTCATATATAGATTACAATGACATAATAATATAATAATATATATTCCCGTGGTGCTTTCCCTTAATTTTTGGCCTTTTGTGTCATTACAATTTTGTACTGTCTCCCACTTTTCTTGGGGAGGGAAACTGGAATACTTCCTACTCCTCCTTTTTTTCTTTTGATTAATTTCGTTGTGGGTCCCAAGACAGATTTAGCTTGTCCCTCGGGCTCCCTGAGATCATATCAAAGGGTTTGTCGTGGTTGGTTACCGCTGTCGATCCTGGCTCACAGGAGTTGCAGTGGTGGGAATGTGAGGTGGGCCAATGCCCGTATAAAAAAAATCCCAAAAAATTACATAAACTCATAAATAGATTACAATGACATAATAATATAATATATTCCCGTGGTGCTTTCCCTTAATTTTTGGCCGTTTGTGTCATTACAATTTTATTACTGTCTCCCACTTTGCTTGGGGAGGGAAACTGGAATACTTCCTACTCCTCCTTTTTTTCTTTTGTTTAATTTCGTTGTGGGTCCCAAGACAGATTTAGCTTGTCCCTCGGGCTCCCTGAGATCATATCAAAGGGTTTGTCGTGGTTGGTTACCGCTGTCGATCCTGGCTCACAGGAGTTGCAGTGGTGGGAATGTGAGGTGGGCCAATGCCCGTATAAAAAAAATCCCAAAAAATTACATAAACTCATAAATAGATTACAATGACATAATAATATAATATATTCCCGTGGTGCTTTCCCTTAATTTGTTGGCCGTTTGTGTCATTACAATTTCGTACTGTCTCCCACTTTGCTTGGGGAGGGAAACTGGAATACTTCCTACTCCTTTACTTACTTTAAACGTCATGACGTGACGTGTTAAAAATCATATTATTATTATGTTAATAGTCATAAGATTAAACATGTGAAAAAACAAATGATTTATACATTGATCGTGTAATATTTTCGTTTATTGTTATCATTATAACGTTACCAACTGTTAAATGTGTTGATAAATGTGTGTTTAGATGTTTCACAGTTCTAAACATAGATTGCGCTGTTAGCTACCTGCATCGCGCTATCAAGTGTCGAACGGTTTTTACATAAGATTTTATGGAAGTATAACATTGGTTTATAATCGCGCGAGATCTGCGCGTGGAGAGCGTGGAGGCGTTCGTAGCGCACCTCGCACCTTATCGAGCTGGCTGACCTGTCTCTCTGGCATGCGCACCCACCGGACCCCCTGCGTCTGCCCCGAGACGCCATCCACGAAGAGGAACCAACGACGGAGTCGTGAGCCCGTCATACCATGAAGAGGAGGAGTAAGGATAGGTTACTGTCGTTGCCCCACTCTCTTCCCCCCCCCCCCCCCCCATTCTTGCTGCCTCGGCCATTTATGCCGGAGCGGCCTTTTTTCGCTTCTAATAAGCTTATTTCCTTCCACGTCTGGCTATGCAACATAACGCGTAAGCACGGGTGGAAGTTTTCCCTTTTATTTTTCTCTTTTTCTGTCGCGGTCGATTGGTTACCCAGCAATGAAATTCCCGTGCACGTGGAGGAGTGGTCTCAAACACGATCCTCGGCCCTCGGGGTCGAGGCCTCCACAGCCGGATGGTGCAGTTATAAAATATACATTATTTTATTGCTGGAGTGAAACTTCTTATTTGGATATCCTAGAATGCCACTAGTATTAATTCAACACAAATAAACATTCGAGAATTTGTGAATTACTTATATATACGAGGGAGATTGCCTTTAATAAAGCATGTTGATACTTATTAAAATAATACAGTAAGTCTATAATAATATCGTGATGTAGACGACGGTCACCGCCATCTGTTGGTCACTAGAGGTACTAATTCTTCTACGGCTCTTATAAACTTATGCTAAGTGCATACACCTAAGTGCAACTTAGCATTTTTGAAGGAAAAAAAATGTACTTATTTTTATTTTTGAAAAATAGCTTTAAGGTTTTCTTTTGATAATGGCCATCTTTAAACGTCATCACGTGACGTGTTAAAAATCATATTATTATTATGTTAATAGTCATAAGATTAAACACTAAAATGATTTATACATTGATCGTGTAATATTTTCGTTTATTGTTATCGTTATAACGTTACCAACTGTTAAATGTGTTGATAAATGTGTGTTTAGATGTTTCACAGTTCTAAGCATAGATTGCGCTGTTAGCTACCTGCATCGCGCTATCAAGTGTCGAACGGTTTTTACATAAGATTTTATGGAAGTATAACATTGGTTTATAATCGCGCGAGATCTGCGCGTGGAGAGCGTGGAGGCGTTCGTAGCGCACCTTGCTACCAACCTGTTTGCGCGAGCGGACGCTTCGCGCCTTATCGAGCTGGCTGACCTGGCTCCCTGGCATGCGCGCCCGCCGGACTGCCCCGAGACGCCATCCTCGAAGAGGAACCAACGACGGTCGTGAGCCCGTCATACCATGAAGAGGAGGAGTAAGGATAGGTTACTGTCGTTGCCCCACTCTCTTCCTTCCCCCCCCCCCATTCTTGCTGCCTCGACCATTTATGCCGGAGCGGCCTTTTTTCGCTTCTAATAAGCTTATTTCCTTCCACGTCTGGCTATGCAACATAACGCGTAAGCACGGGTGGAAGTTTTCCCTTTTATTTTTCTCTTTTTCTCTTTCCGCGGTCGATTGGTTACCCAGCGATGAAATTCCCGTGCACGTGGAGGAGTGGTCTCAAACACGATCCTTGGCCCCCGGGGTCGAGGCCTCCACAGCCGGATGGTGTAGTCGCTGCCGGTCACAGCCGTCCGCGTACGTGCTGATTGCTAGCGTAGATGAATGTTAATGGTTAGTTTCGTTGTCGTTAGTTTAGGTTAGCATTTCATTATATTTAAGATCATATCCGTATAATAAACATATTTAACATCCATTTTGTACCGTCCACCACATTGGATTCAAAATGGCGGCATTTATATTTTAATATTTTTTTTTTGGTTTTGTAGCAATAACAGCTTACATAAATAATATCAGCTTACTAGAACGTCAGGAAGTACCTTATGAATTTTGATGATCTATAAATGAGTCAGTGACGAAATCTGGGGGTTTTTTAGACATTGATAAAATCTAAAGTATAATAGCTACAACATTCAAACTTTGTATGTTTCATTTTTTTACTGGTGTCATTATATGTTGAAATTTTCAACTATGTAGCATCATCCAAAGCAAAGTTATGAGAGTTCAAAAAAACGACGAAACCTTTCGAGAAAAGTGCCATTGCGCTTCGTTTGGCTCGTCTTGAAGGGCACTGCCGTGCCCCCAGATATTCTATGCTGTTACTTTTTACGTTTTTATAACCTTATTATCGGCCGTTCGCGATTGTTAGTAAATATCTTTGTTTTTTCTACATTATATATATTTTTTATATATAATGTAGAAAAAACAATTTTGTAGCTTTCACAATCCAGTGATCTCATCATTTCCTCTAGGTCTTTGGCAGTTTCAGCCATTAATAATAATAGGTCCCCTCACCGATTTCGGTGTCGGTAGCCGATTTCATTGAAACCAGGCCAGCTACGCAGGAGTTATTTTATAGTGTTCAAGTGTGTGCGCAGTACACAAAGACACTCTCTCTTCCTATTACTCTCATAACCCAGTGGGACGGTAAACCGACACGACTGGCGAGAGAACAGGCGCAGGACCGACTTTTTACATGCACATCCGACGCATGGATCATCTTTCTTGTCAAACAATCAGGTGATCGGCCTGCATTGTCCTAACCAAACTAGAAAACAACATTTTTTGTTGTTCCAACGCGGGAATCGAACCCACGACCTCCGGGTCGAGAACGAATCACGGAGGCGTATAAGTAGTGGTCTATGTTGGTATATTAAATGAATTTTGATTTAAAACAATGTGTAAAGTTCAGGTATGATGATGACGGTGGCACTCGGGCACACAGGTAGTAAAGAATGCATAGCCTGGGGACTTGGCTGTTTGTTCGTTAGTGACTCTCTGCGAATGACCTGATAGAAGTGGGTCACGAATTTGTACACATTTTAAAGTTAAATTACAACATGTTAAGGATAACATTCATTCAAATATCAATAATTCATCAAATAGCTAAAATAGCTAAGTATTTACAAAATTTAGTATAATCAAACACAACAAAGATAAAGCAAAGCATTAAATATAATGTAAAAACCGGTGATTGGAAATTATTTCGTTCTCTAATTACCGCACATTCCAGAGATTTCACTCGCTCACAACTAAACGTCATTGAGTGCGCTGAACTTATGACAGATACCTTCATTTACTGCGCCGATGTTGGCTTTGGCCGAAAACACCTTAAAAGAGTGATAATTGTAAATGGTGGAATAATAACATAAATAACCTTCGTCGCGAATTTAGACGGGCTAGGCGTAAAATTAATAACTTACGAAGATCCGGCCTCGGACCCTCCGACACCGAATACGTATCAAGACTAATTGACCTACGCACTTTAAGGTCACGTTGTCGCGCCGCCGTTACCCTTGCAAAAAATAATATGCTGAAAAATGCCGCGAATAGATTGGATAGATAGGGTCCCTGGTCCTCGTTATACCACGAATTAAAACCTAATAGTAGTAATGCGCCAAACTTTATTTCTAATATAAAAATAAACAAAACTTACACGTGCAACTTAGAAGACACGGCTAAGGCCTAACTCGACGTATTACCAGACGATAATCCTGATGCGGACGATGGTCATCACCGCGAGATTAGAAGTAAAATGTTAGACCCTATCAATAGCCCGGTTTCAGACTTGCCTTCACTTGAGGAATTCACCAAAATAGTAAATCTTTTACCTATTAAAAAATCCGCAGGTGCCAATAAAATATCAAACATCATGTTAAAACAAGCGTGCTTAGCGGCTGGCTCCTCGATATTACTTGTGTTTAACAGATGTATCACAGAAGGAGTTTTCCCAAAAATTCGGCGTATCGGAAGTATATTTAAAATTAATTCTAAAAGCTGGAAATAAGCCAACAGTCGACCCGAAATCTTATCGTCCTATAACACTACTTCCATGCTTAGGTAAACTGCTAGAACGACTTATTGTACCTCGCCTTCATCCCGGTGGCCCTAATTTTCATAATAAGCAGTTCGGTTTCGCCGCCGGAAAGTCAACTGTTGACGCGGCCTTAGAAGTTACAAAAACAGTAAATTCATCGGAAACGAAATACGTGGTCGCGATCTCATTAGATATATCTGGCGCGTTTGATAACGCTTGGTGGCCGATGCTACTTAAATTAAAATTAAAACTAAAAAATCGAGGCTGCTACTCTAATATTTATTCACTACTACACTCTTACTTTTTGAACGGCATAACTAAATTCCGACTCGGTCATTGCACTCACTCAAAGACTCGTAACGTGCGGCTGCCCACAGGGTTCTGTAATTTCTCCTTATTTATGGAACATAGGCTTCGATGATCTACTGAGCCTCCCCCTTCCACCATTGTGTTCATTAATAGGCTACGCTGACGACAGGCTTCTAGTAATTCAAGCTAATTCGCGCTCCGAAATAGAAATAAAAGCCAATAAATGCTTCAAAATATCAAGCGGGGGCTATAGAAATCGTTGAGTTTGCCGCGCATAAAACTTATCAAAGACTTCTAAAAGGAACCCTACAGTCGACTCCATGCATTAAACTAAACAATATTAAAATTAAACGTAAACAGTCACTGTGTTATCTCGGATTCTTTTTAGAAAATAAATTTACCTTCTTAGAACACATTATTCAGACAGGTGAAAAAGCAAAGCGAAATTACAAGAATATCGACGTCGACATGGGGTCTTTCGTATTAAAACCCTAAAATTAATTTATTCGGCTACATATCTAGGTAGTATATGCTACGGTGCTCCCGTGTGGGCCGAAAGGGCAACTATCAGAGCTGCCAGACGCAAGCTATTACAAAGCCAACGTCTCGCGTTATTCTGTCTATGCAAGGCCTACCGTACCGTCAGCACGGAAGCTCGGCCAGTACTCGCTGGGGTCTTACCCGTCGACCTTGAAATACAGAGTCAAGCAGCCATGTATTATCGTAATAAAAGTTTAACTGGCCCGTATTTCTTAAACGCACGCGACAGAAACAAAATATTAAGATTATTCGAACCAATAGATATTTCAATACAATACCTAATCTCCGAATGGCAGACGCGATGGGAAAACTCCACAAAAGGGCGCTACCTGTACAACTTTTTCCCATGTGTACGCGAACGGCTCTACATGCACAGGCTAAATATTGATCGCAGTGAAGATGAACGCAGTGGCGTTTCACAATTCCTGACCGGTCATGGTAATTTTAAAGCGAAACTATACGTATTCAAATTGGTGGAATCACCTCTATGTGAGTGTTCGACCGAAGGCAATATTTTCGAACAAACGGCGCATCACATTCTATGGGAGTGTGATCTCTGGCGACATGAAAAAACTACAATGCTTAACAGCCTAATTTGTAAATCTGGAGGAGTAAATTACGGTGACCTCGTGGACAGCGCTAGGAATTTCCGTGCTTTCAAGCGTTTCTGCCATAATTATTATTGGAAACATTTATCAACATCATAATAAATCCCCAATAATGGCATAAACTCATATATAGATTACAATGACATAATAATATAATAATATATATTCCCGTGGTGCTTTCCCTTAATTTTTGGCCTTTTGTGTCATTACAATTTTGTACTGTCTCCCACTTTGCTTGGGGAGGGAAACTGGAATACTTCCTACTCCTCCTTTTTTTCTTTTGATTAATTTCGTTGTGGGTCCCAAGGCAGATTTAGCTTGTCCCTCGGGCTCCCTGAGATCATATCAAAGGGTTTATCGTGGTTGGTTACCGCTGTCGATCCTGGCTCACAGGAGTTGCAGTGGTGGGAATGTGAGGTGGGCCAATGCCCGTATAAAAAAAATCCCAAAAAATTACATAAACTCATAAATAGAGTACAATGACATAATAATATAATATATTCCCGTGGTGCTTTCCCTTAATTTGTTGGCCGTTTGTGTCATTACAATTTTGTACTGTCTCCCACTTTGCTTAGGGAGGGAAACTGGAATACTTCCTACTCCTCCTTTTTTTCTTTTGATTAATTTCGTTGTGGGTCCCAAGACAGATTTAGCTTGTCCCTCGGGCTCCCTGAGATCATATCAAAGGGTTTGTCGTGGTTGGTTGCCGCTGTCGATCCTGGCTCACAGGAGTTGCAGTGGTGGGAATGAGAGGTGGGCCAATGCCCGTATAAAAAAAAATCCCAAAAAATTACATAAACTCATAAATAGATTACAATTACATAATAATGTAATATATTCCCGTGGTGCATTCCCTTAATTTGTTGGCCGTTTGTGTCATTACAATTTTGTACTGTCTCCCACTTTGCTTGGGGAGGGAAACTGGAATACTTCCTACTCCTCCTTTTTTTCTTTTGATTAATTTCGTTGTGGGTCCCAAGACAGATTTAGCTTGTCCCTCGGGCTCCCTGAGATCATATCAAAGGGTTTGTCGTGGTTGGTTACCGCTGTCGATCCTGGCTCACAGGAGTTGCAGTGATAGGAATGTGAGGTAGGCCAATGCCCGTTTAAAAAAATCCCAAAAAATTACATAAACTCATAAATAGATTACAATGACATAATAATATAATATATTCCCGTGGTGCTTTCCCTTAATTTGTTGGCCGTTTGTGTCATTACAATTTCGTACTGTCTCCCACTTTGCTTGGGGAGGGAAACTGGAATACTTCCTACTCCTCCTTTTTTTCTTTTGATTAATTTCGTTGTGGGTCCCAAGACAGATTTAGCTTGTCCCTCGGGCTCCCTGAGATCATATCAAAGGGTTTGTCGTGGTTGGTTACCGCTGTCGATCCTGGCTCACAGGAGTTGCAGTGGTGGGAATGTGAGGTGGGCCAATGCCCGTATTAAAAAAAACCCAAAAAATTACATAAACTCATAAATAGATTACAATTACATAATAATGTAATATATTCCCGTGGTGCTTTCCCTTAATTTGTTGGCCGTTTGTGTCATTACAATTTTGTACTGTCTCCCACTTTGCTTGGGGAGGGAAACTGGAATACTTCCTACTCCTCCTTTTTTTCTTTTGATTAATTTCGTTGTGGGTCCCAAGACAGATTTAGCTTGTCCCTCGGGCTCCCTGAGATCATATCAAAGGGTTTGTCGTGGTTGGTTACCGCTGTCGATCCTGGCTCACAGGAGTTGCAGTGGTGGGAATGTGAGGTGGGCCAATGCCCGTATAAATAAAATCCCAAAAAATTACATAAACTCATAATAGATTACAATGACATAATAATATAATATATTCCCGTGGTGCTTTCCCTTAATTTGGTGGCCGTTTGTGTCATTACAATTTTGTACTGTCTCCCACTTTGCTTGGGGAGGGAAACTGGAATACTTCCTACTCCTCCTTTTTTTCTTTTGATTAATTTCGTTGTGGGTCCCAAGACAGATTTAGCTTGTCCCTCGGGCTCCCTGAGATCATATCAAAGGGTTTGTCGTGGTTGGTTGCCGCTGTCGATTCTGGCTCACAGGAGTTGCAGTGGTGGGAATGAGAGGTGGGCCAATGCCCGTATAAAAAAAAACCCAAAAAATTACATAAACTCATAAATAGATTACAATTACATAATAATGTAATATATTCCCGTGGTGCTTTCCCTTAATTTGTTGGCCGTTTGTGTCATTACAATTTTGTACTGTCTCCCACTTTGCTTGGGGAGGGAACTGGAATAATTCCTACTCCTCCTTTTTTTCTTTTGATTAATTTCGTTGTGGGTCCCAAGACAGATTTAGCTTGTCCCTCGGGCTCCCTGAGATCATATCAAAGGGTTTGTCGTGGTTGGTTACCGCTGTCGATCCTGGCTCACAGGAGTTGCAGTGGTGGGAATGTGAGGTGGGCCAATGCCCGTATAAATAAAATCCCAAAAAATTACATAAACTCATAATAGATTACAATGACATAATAATATAATATATTCCCGTGGTGCTCTCCCTTAATTTGTTGGCCGTTTGTGTTATTACAATTTTGTACTGTCTCCCACTTTGCTTGGGGAGGGAAACTGGAATACTTCCTACTCCTCCTTTTTTCTTCCGATTAATTTCGTTGTGGGTCCCAAGACAGATTTAGCTTGTCCCTCGGGCTCCCTGAGATCATATCAAAGGGTTTGTCGTGGTTGGTTACCGCTGTCGATCCTGGCTCACAGGAGTTGCAGTGGTGGGAATGTGAGGTGGGCCAATGCCCGTATAAATAAAATCCCAAAAAATTACATAAACTCATAATAGATTACAATGACATAATAATATAATATATTCCCGTGGTGCTTTCCCTTAATTTGTTGGCCGTTTGTGTCATTACAATTTTGTACTGTCTCCCACTTTGCTTGGGGAGGGAAACTGGAATACTTCCTACTCCTCCTTTTTTCTTCCGATTAATTTCGTTGTGGGTCCCAAGACAGATTTAGCTTGTCCCTCGGGCTCCCTGAGATCATATCAAAGGGTTTGTCGTGGTTGGTTGCCGCTGTTGATCCTGGCTTACAGGAGTTGCAGTGGTGGGAATGTGAGGTGGGCCAATGCCCGTTAAAAAAATAGTCATAATAATTTCCTTTTAACACCAAGAAAAGAAGCTTGTAATAATTTTTATGGCATTAGAAGTGCTCTTTGTTTTATTTAATATCTAAAATTTACAATCATGAATAAGTAATGCACAGGTAAACGTACGTACCTACTATCTTTAGATCTTCGGCGATTACCGTTGTTCAACCGTGACGTTGTGTCAATATATAAAATAGCTGACCCGTGCCCACTCCGTTGAGCATTCAAACCGTTTAAGAGGAAACACCACGGTGGAGAGAACTACAAAATAGGTATTTATAAAATCTATTGCTGTCTCGCAGTGCCTTAGCTAGCCAGCACTAGCGCGATAGAGACAACTGCAACTTGGACTGAAATTACCTATTAAAAGTACCAGAAATCGACGTATAGGTGATTCCTGTTTCCTCCTCCAAAACTTAACCGATTTTAATATTTTTTTCTGTATTAGCTAAAAAAAGAATTGAGCTAGGTTCCTATTTTTTTCTTTTGTTGTTTATTGTAGTCAAATCTGTTTCCTAGATATTTAAACATAGCGGAGAGTCTGGCCATTTTTTTTAGGTTTTTAAACGTCCATATCTCTTTAAATAATTAATTTATTAAAAAAAGGAAAAAATAGGGACGTACAAACAATATCCATTAATATTCAGGAAAAAAATTGTTGCTCTAAAGGTGTTATCCAGGGAGGAAAGAGAAATCCCCTAGACCCCTATTTTTGTATGGAAAAAATTTCGTGGTGTTTCTCTTAAACCTTCCTGGAACTTCCATGAATATTTCAAGATTAGAAATAGCCGAATCGGTTCGGCCGTTCTCGAGTTTTAGCGAGATTAACGTACAGCAATTCATTTTTATATATTGTTCCCGCGTTGGAACAACAAAATATGTTGTTTTCATGTTTAGTTAGGACAATGCAGGCAGCATCACCCGATTGTCTGACAAGAATGATGGGCAAAAAGTCGATCCTGCGCCTGTTCTCCCGCCAGTCGGGTCGATTATACGTCCCACTGGTATAAGTGAGTAAAGAAGCTTCTGTGTGTTGCGCACACACTTGGGCACGGTAATGCTATCCTAGGATAACAGGGACCTATAAGACCTACGATTGTGCCAAGAACTGTCTCGTTTTTGGATTAAACTTTATACCTGATAATGACTCCTTGTTAGGCTCGTGGTGATTATTACCTAATAATTATTAGGTAATAATTAAAGCTATAAATTTACCTTATACCATAACTTTTACAGGCACATAATCTATGTAATAATTCTTTATAATGTAATGAACCACGAAACGGTATTAACAGTGTTTTATTAGATAGATAACGATTTAATTAATTTAGGACTGCTAATAAGAAAATTAGGAAAAGCTATTAATATTCAAGTAATATAATACGTTAAGGTAGTAGAATAGATGATTGAGTGCGTAGTTAAAGAGCTAAAATATCTTACAAAGTTATCTTATGATATAGTTACAGCATTCTAAGCGTTATTCACGTTGGTTCATTTCACAGGTAATTTTTTATGTATTTTTCCACGGGCTTGTAATCTACTTATGTATAATATTCTTATATATACTGTATTAACGCCACAGTTCTGAATCACGCTATCGAAGTTTATTCAGTTCAGTGCTATCTATTATTTATTATCAGTGTTTATTACATCGAGATAACTGTAGCAGTTTCTAGTTCTTTTGTCCCATAATAGTTGAAAAAATATATTATTATATTCTATAATATTCAAAATTACAATGCAGATTGATAAACGATCTTCTATGGTTATAGCTATAGCTTACGGCTTACACTTTACGGCATTGAAGAATTATATACAAAGTAGAAATATATCAATATTGCTACAGCAATTAAGAGGCTGAAAAAATAATATAACATATTATATTATATTTCACAAATATTTTACCTTATAATTAAAAAAATTGTCGTTTCGTTCTAAAGATTGACTTTTGTTGGGTTACAGCAATTAAACTTGAAATCTAACCCTTATCCTTAATAAAAGATAACATAAACTTTAAGGAACTTCCAAAAGTTAGCCTTATCATGACAATTCGTTTGCTACCCAAAACAAAAGAGCAAATATTTTATGTGGGTCGTCTGAGAGCCGGAAACTTTCATTATTTTAGTTTCAGTACGTTTGAATGTCAAATTAATTTGAGATAATTGAATTAGAAGGGGCATATTATTAATATGTAGCGCCAATAAAAATATTTTTTCGAGTACTAAAATTGAGGATTTTTTTAATCATGTCTAAGAACAACTGTTCTAAGAATTACTTAAAAAAATAAAAAGAAAATAAAAAGAAAAGGGCCATGTACCTATTACCGACCCAAAATATCGGGTGTGTGCCTAATACCGTTTATGTGACACCCTAATACCGATCATTGAATAAATGAAACCGTCAAAGTAAAATAAAAATGCTCGTGCTATATCAAATGTATAATATATAAACGCCCCCGCACTACACGTACAGTATGCTATCACCACTTATCAATTATTTATATTATTGTGTATTCTTATAATAGTATATTCTTTACAGCAAATCAGTCAAAAAGTGTTATTTATAGGAATCATTACCCGACTTCGGCGAAGCCAAAAGGAAGGGTAATGATTTTGGCCTATGTACATACATAGACTGCCAAAATCATTACCCTTCCTTTTGGCTTCGCCACTGTACTGTGTTACTGTATACATATGTATGTATGTATGAACGTTCCTTCGTAGCGGCTAAACTACTGCGATGTATGTTTTTTATAGAATACTGTACCTAGTTTCTATTACTCCGAGGTATTACTAGGGTAACTACCCTAATATGTAACTTTATTTCCTTGAAAATAAATACCGAAGTAACATTATTCCGAGGTAGTACTAGGGTAGTTACCCTAGTAATACCTCGGAATAATACCTCGTCTCGCGACGGCAAGCGTGCGTTTGTGCGTTTCATGCTAACTGCGATACAAACGCTTTGGTTTGTGTTAATTGCTAAGGTAATCACATGGCTTTAAGTAAAAGTTGCCCTAAATACATAAAAGAAAAAAAGATTCGTGAGATAATTTCGGATTTTAATTGTACATACAGAAAGGCATGTTCTGGGTTCCGCGTTGCGGGTTGCGGGTTTCGCGTTGCGGCTTCCGGGTTCCCGCGTTGCGGGTTCCGGGTTCAAAAATAAAATAAAAAAAAGAATAAAAAAATACCACATAAAAAATATCTAACTATAGTCGGAATTTTAATTCGATTCCAGATTTGACACATTCAGTGTTGCAACGTTATGACAAGTACTAAATAGTGACGTGCGAAATTATTCGATACGGAAATGGAATATTTCGGGATCGATTCCTCTCGTATATAGTAGTATATCTAAAAAAAGAGAAATAAAACAAATATATGTATTTTGGTAATATTTTATTTTATAAATCGTCGCCGTCATCGCTATCGGTGTCAATTTCTGTAACATGTTCTGTCTGTTATAAACTAGCTGACCCGTGCCCACTTCGTTGAGCATAAAAATAGTTTATGACTAAAACAAACTAACGTTCGCGTTCTTTAGTTATAAATAGTGTAGGTACCTAACACGACTTTCTTTTATATATATTATAGTCTAGCTGACCCGTGCCCACTTCGTTGAGCATGGAAACCGTGTAAACCTTCGCGGGACGAACGAATATTTCAAGACCAAAAATAGCCGAGTCAGCTGATCTCGAGTTTTAGCGAGACTAATGAACAGCAACATTGATTTTTATATAGCCTATGTTACTCAGTGATAATGTAGCTTTCTAATGAAAAAAGAATTTGATTAAAATCGGTCTAGTACTTTTTGAGTTAAGTCGTTACATACAAAAATACAAATCATTCCTCTTTATAATATTATTAATATAGATGTATAGATTACACCCACTAACATAAGCTAAGCCGGTGAATGCTCCGGTCAAAAACAGTCGGTCCAGTCGATTCGGAGATCATTAGTTTGATGACGATGATGATGATGAAAAGTAGCCTATGTTAATCCTCATAACTTTAGCTATCTACCAGTGAAAGTCTCGTCAATATCCCTCCAGCCGTTTCAGAGATTAGCCGGAACAAACAGACATGCGGACAGACAGACAGACAATTTTTTTTTAAATTGCATTGTCGTTTTCAGTATCCTTCATATGCATTTAGTAAAACATTGCTAATTGAAAGTTACAAACAGACACTTCAATATAATTAAGGGCCGATTTTTCAATCGTCAGATAACTTTTATCTGTTGAATAAACATGTGACTTTGACATTTGTTCCATACAAAATCTGTCAAAGTCACATATTTATTCCTAACATAAAAGTTATCTGACGATTGAAAAATCGGCCCTTATTTGTATAGATGTGTCTGATGTTGTCAATTAGCATATTATTATCTAACCTATTAATTTTTTCCTCTTCTTTGACAACATGGGATACGCATTTAGACCATTACAATAAAGCAGTGATTACCAATTAATAAATAATTATTATGAATAATTATGTATTTATTTAAATAAAAATCAATAATTTAGTCTTTAATTGGCACACCAATATTATGATTATTAACATAAATCGCGATTGTTTATCGATTTTTGTGTTTATCACTACACTAATAAATGTGGTATCATTATTTTATAAAATGACATTAGCTAATGTCAAATTTGGAATCTAATTAAAATTCCGAATATAGTTATGGCGTTTGTTTGAAAATGTACAAGTAGATTATTGTTTACGGTCGCACCTTTAATACAAATTTAAATGACATTAAATATTTAGTAAATAGAAAAGAAATATATGAATGTAACAAAGATTATAATAAATTATTTCATAAATGTCAAATACTACCCGTAGATAAAAAAGTTGAATGGTTGATAGGTGTGGATAATTACTATGACAACAAATACAAAGAATTAATTACACACTTGCACAGCACCAGGAAAAATGTAAGTGGAAAGTTTATTCAACCGCAAATAACAAATTACTATGGGGAGAGGATGACTAAATATTTGGTACCAAAAATATTTAATAGAATAAATTTTTTAAGACAGGAGCCTAAAGTTAGCGTTAGTGTGCTTAAAAATAATTTAAGAAAAATTTTACTAGAAGAACTGAAATAGATATTAATAAGTTTATTATGGGTACTTTACTCACTTTCACTCTCTCACACACGCAACACACACCCACATACACCACACACTCCCACTCCCACAAACACTTACAGACACACACGCACATACACACACACACACACACACACAAACACTCAAACACACATACACACTGGAACACACATATCTACACACACTTAATTGAAATACCTAAGTAACATACTTACTTGTTAGAAGATAATGTATTTTTTTTTTTTTTTTTTTTTATTATTAAGTATATAATAATATAAGTTGCAGTAGTTAAGTTTAGTATTAAGTAAAATAAGAAGAGCGCGAACTCGCCAATAAACTTTTAGTTTGGCGAGACATGTTTTTTATGTAACACTAATTGTATTTTTATTATGAATAAAGTTAAAAAAAAAAAAAAAAAGATCGTGATAGGACATTGTGTAACCTATTAACCGACCTAATGGAATTTGTATAAATTGTGTAATTACGTGTGATTTTTGTACGTCTCAATTATTTTTAATGTGTTATTACATAAATATTTGAAAATAATGATATTTAAAAAATACGCTATTTAAAAAGTATACCTGCTTTATAATTCATCAAAATATTTACATAAGAACAAAGTTAGTTGTTACAGCTCCTAAAGCTCTAGACTATATGGCGTTAATAGCTCAAATACAAGTTAATATATTAAGGAACTGAGTTAATACACCCTCCTGCCTATTAATTTATACTTTTTAACAAAAATCATGACACACAAAATATACGAAAAGTTCTTATCATCGATAGAGGGTCGATAATAGGAAAAAAATTGTGTTTTTTGTTCCTATTACCGCCTGTTTTTAATATTGAATTTTAGGCAAAATAAAATAGTATCTCATTATAAATAGTTGTTATTTGTGTTCCTGAAAATATTTAAAAATGCATCAAAGTACTGGAAGTTAGATTTAAAAGCTTGACGATATAATATTTTGCTAATAGTGGAACGTCAGTACGTGGTCAGTACTTATGTTATCGGGAACGCCACAGTATGGAATATGCAACTGTCGCCGACGTACACGGCCGAATTGAGCTATTATTTTTTTAAATGTTGAGTTACCCCCACACATACAAAAGGCGAATATTTGCAATACAAAATATACATCTTTTTTTTAAGCAACCAATTGTGTAACTTTAATAATAATATATCACATAAAAACTATAGTTTTCTAAATTGGGCGGTAATGAGCGCGAATTTTAAGAGGTCGTTATTAGGTACGCTTATGTTACATTTCTCCTTCCTTCCTAACTCCGGAATTGCGAGTAGAAATAGCGAATAGGCAAGCACGCGGCACGCGACCCTGTGTGTTGCGAGGTTTTACAATGGGCTAACATTTTTAAATAACTTAATTTTTAAGAAAAAACTGTATCCTTACGAAATAGATATAATATACTCGTAGTCCATGTTATTTTCACGTGATGCCATGAATCTATCGACACCCAAGTTTATTTAGTATTAATTAAAATCTAACCTATAGTATAGGCGCTACAGTTGAACAAAGTTACGTAAACTTATTTATATACCTAATATACAGGGTGATTCATGAGTCACATAGCAAGCCGATTATAGTGTAAAAACAATGACGCGTAGAGCATATAAAATATTCAGGGTGTAAAATGACCACAAGGTGTGGATTTTACTATGCTGGGGTTCGAAGGCTCCTAGTCTATACACACAAACGCACTGGTCGTTGACCTAAGACCTTAGCAGGATTGAAAATTATCTGTTTTGTGAATTTAATGGAGATCTTTAATCACGATTTGTCGCGATTAGGGTTTGGGTAAGTAATTTATAAGAGGTGCCAAAACAAAAAATGCTGTACGAGTCCTTTTCTTCAAACTATATTCGGCTTCATATAGGAACCGTGAATCATTCTTTATATAGACTGCCAAAATCTTTACTGTTCTTTTTGGCTTCGACGTGGTTGGGTTAAATGCGCCTACGAAAGTTTTTATATAAAAATTATTCAAATTAATTTTTCCTTACAGATGAACTCTCCGCTGCAACTTTTAAAAACAGACAATCATAAATTTATGTAACATTAACAAAATGGTTCATTTGTATGATAATATCGTCCAAAAATTTACTAATAACATCTTTCGTGTTTTTAGATTAGGTAAATTACATTTTAAACAAGCTCTTCTTGCCTACATCAAAAAAAGGTATTTGGGTCTCGTTCCGTTTCGAAACCATTACCTTAAAGTAATGAACTAAGTTTAATTGGATCCAGTCTAGATATAGCTTTGGTGTTTTACTCATTATTTAAATTATTACTTGATTTGATTTCAATTAAGCTTTTTGTGACATTAGATCGTCCGTAGTCTAGTGGGCAGATCGTTCATCATCACTCGAAAGGGTACAGGTTCGATTCTTAGGTTTGGATGATTTTCAGATCTCAAGTACGGACAGAGAAACATAGTGAGAAAATCTGCACTTAGTAGGCCGCAATCATACATACCAGTCATTCGCCTGGATTAGGTCAACCATTTTGTGAGAACGCCGTATGTGCTGGGCATCCATGCCGCAATCATACAGACCAGTCATTCGCCTGGATTAGGCCAACCATTTTGTGAGAACGCCGTATGTGCTGGGCATCCATGCCGCAATCATACAGACCAGTCATTCGCCTGGATTAGGCCAACCATTTTGTGAGAACGCCGTATGTGCTGGGCAACCATGCGATATATAAAACCGCCTGTCCAGTACAGTATTTAAAGAGTGGTTACATTAGCTCGGTCATACAATAAAAATGTATAAATCGCAGTCATCTGGTTGAATCTGCTTATTTAATTGAATAAATTTGGCGTCAAACAGCTCGTACAAATAGCAATGTGTTGATATATTTTTCATTAATTTACTTTTTTCATTAACGCACATTGCGTTATAACAGTAAACATTCGGAAATTTTGAAGTTTAAAAATAAAATATTAAATGGCTGTCCTAGTCTCGGAATCATTGAATATTTTGATATAAATAGAATTCAATGGACGCGATTCAATCAAATACCAGATTCAACCAGATGACTGCGACATATGCACTGTATAAAATAAATCATCCAATAAAGGATGCAAAGGCCTTCTCTTTTACATTGTTAAGGGTTAGGACCAGTTCAAACTTTGCGGGTGTTCTAATGGTCCCCGCGGTTCCCTCAAATGCGGTAGTGCAATAAGCTTCGCTAACTGAGAAGTCAAATCCCATACATGTTTGTTTTCGAACATCATAAGTGATAATATCGAATGCATCTTGACTAAGGGCACAGGTCTTTATAACAATAACTTCAATAACAGATTCCATGTTATTCACAAAGTAAAGTTATATATACGAGTGCCTGAGGGACTGTTCTCTCCCGAGGGACGTTTCAGGGACTGATCGATGGCGTGAAGATTGATCTCCTTTAATCCCATAATGTATTCTTTGCATTATAAAATAGACCTCTGTTCTACCTGTCCTGGTTTTAGGGTACCGTAACCAAATGGTAAATGCCCTATTACTAAGACACCGCTGCCCGTCTGTCTACTAACAGAAATTTCATGAACCGTTGTTTGCTTGGCAGCTTATTGGCGTGTTCCACCAAGCAATGTTAAAGTTAACGCCATGTTAAATATCATGTTATCCCTCTCGTATTTCCTGTCCATGAATGAGATGGCATGGTATTTTAACATGTCGTTAACTTTAACTTCGATTGGTGAAACACCACGCCCTTAGTCTCGATTTCACCAACGCATGTTAGTGTTAACGGCTTGTTAAAATACCATGCCTTCTCATTCATTGATAGCAATTACGAGAGAAACAACATGATATTTAACAAAGGATTAACTTTAAAATTGCTTGGTGAAACACGCCCTAAGTTTTCATTTATGGTATTATAATAACATAATTATATAACTTACTAGAGATCGCCCTGTAATAATCACATCCCAAAGTTATAGTGACTGTTCTTTTTACACCCTTTATACACAACGCCTTAGTGGTCTAGTGGTTTCCATCCTCTCCGGGGTCGTGGGTTATCACTTATTTATTTTACACCTTGTATAATGGGTGGTAGAGTTATCGCAGACCTTGTTTTTATCTAAAAATTGCACTCGCCATCCCGCCAAACCAACCGGCGGCGGCTATAAGATAAGACAAAATTGATTTTATTTCGAGGAAATTGGTATACATAATAATTGGTCTTAAATCTAATGAGTTCACAACGTCTACCTCATAGAGGTGTGATATTACAATTAATTGTCAGAAGATTTACAATAACATAAAAAATAATAATAATAATAAGTAATAATTAAAATTACAGAATTATTTAAGACAGAAATTAGGTTTAAAATTAACTAATTTAGGAAATGCAATACTCAATCGGGCAGAGTTTCCCCTTACCGACCGCTTTACCGAAAAAAGTGTCTAGACCACCTATGCACCGAATTAAATAGGCGTAATCCCCTCTTAAAAGACTCCATTTTGTGTTCCCACTCAAATTGGTGTTGCCGTTCTTAAAGTGTGGCCACTTTATTAACAATATAATGTAACCGGACCGTTTTAATCAAAGAGATTATGCATTTATAATAATGATCCGAGTATTATTACGAATCGTAATTATCATCAGATCAACCGTTAATTAAAATTGAATCAACAGTTTAAGCGCTATGATTTAACAAACATTACACACAGGTACACACAGATAATTCCATTGGCTGATACATATGACACGGTCAGTATTGGACCATTGCAGGGAATAGTTAATAGAAATGATACTGAGCTATGGGAGTGAGGTGCTAGTGGACGGGGGTATCTAGGATTATAGAAAGACTATGGCGTCTGCCAGATACGACGTGGTAACATGTTATTATTATTATTTTACTATTACGTTTTTGTTCGCCGTAACCTCCCATTTACATTTTATAAATTTTATTCTTTACACCCGTAAAAATAATATAAATATTATGTAAACATGGCTTTTATATAACCGACTACTTTTAAAATGATTTCCGTATTGTACCAAACGCTTTATCCGTGAGTCCATATCGCAATTATGGCCGGTTTTTTTTAAGTTCCGTAGTATATTTCGCTGTGTATCTGCATATATATATGTCCGTCTGTCTGTTACGAAGCTGTATATCCATAACCGCGACAGCTAGACGGTTGAAATTTCACTTTCATGTACGTTGGTTGTCGTTTAACAACAAATAGTAACACCAGAAAAATATCCGTAACGCTCTGTACAGAACCCATGGTGCGCGCTTACGACCCGCAGTTGAGATATCTGTGATATTAATTTATTTTTGTTGAAATCTGTAGGTTTTCTTTAAAATAAACGTTATTAATCCGACACAACGCTGCTGTCATTATGTCAATCCGTATTCGAATGTTCGAAATCGGACAATCTGAATCTGAACGTTTAAAATTCTGTTTTGAAAAAATTCAAACGTCAGCATGGAGTTCATTCCAACCACTAGCCAGTTAAAGTTCATAACACCTGCAGGCTCCTTGGCAACGGGATTGTCCATCTGGGTCACATGAATTATTCGCAAACGGCGAGCGGCGAAGTTTGCTGCTCATTTCAGGTGGGCAATTAACTGAATACGCTCCTGGAAATAGGCTCTTAGGCTTTCACATTGGCGGAGACTCGAAGCGTAAAGTTTTTTAACTATTATACCTGAGCACGAGTGAACGAAAAGGATTAAAAACATTAGTATATTATTTGTAATATTAGTTATTTATTTAATCACCTCTGTTGTCTAGTGGGTCAGAGCTTCGCTCTCGTCCGGGAGGTCGTGGGTTCGATTCCTGTGTTGGAACAACAATAAATTTTGTTATTAAGTTTGGGTAGGACAATGCAGGCTGATCACCTGATTATCTGACAAGAAAGATGATCCATGCGTGCGTCGGAAGGGCATATAAAATGTCGGTCCTGCGCCTGATCTCCCGCCAGTCGTCTCGGTTATGCGTCCCACTGGGCTACGAGAGTGAAGGAAGATAGAGTTCTTCTGTGTATTGTGCACACACTTGGGCACTAAAAATAACTCCTGGGGCCGGCCACCGTCACCGAAATCGATGTGGGGTAATATTAAGTTCATTATTAGTTTATTTACTTCAAATAAAAAAAGAATTATGGAATTTTATAAAATACGAGTATGAGTATTTTACATACATACGTCTAATCTACGTATGGTTATCTTTATCGTACAGTAAAATATGGTTATCTTTCTTGGGTTAAGAACATAAAAGGAAGAATTTCAAAGACAAACTTTTTTTGGAATGATCATTCCAACTCGTAGCAACATGTAGGTTACGTCGCATGCCAGTACGAGTTTTGTACGGAGCGTTTACAAAAGACTTACAAAAGAGCTAAACAATCGGCGATTTCTATGAAAACATTGATTTTAGTATACTTATTATTCCTTTCTTGTTTTTCTAAGCATTATTCATTTATAGATAATTGTAACTAAAAGGCTTTAGGCTATATAACATGACGCTACTATCAAAATATAATCGCGATAGTGTCCAGACAATCACGCGAACAAAGTCGCGGGCACAGCTAGTCTGATAAGAAGTAGGTGAAATAAAAATGCAAGACTTGACTATGATTTGACCCCCGTGTGTGTAGTCAAATCGTCAGTACCCTCGTGGTGAGGTAAAATCACAATATTATGTAACTATTTACACTTCATAAACAGTCATTAGGGTTACTTTATGACAGTCATTTGCCGCATTTCACAGGCATTTTAAGGTTTAGACAGGCGTGCGGCCGGCATTGGTATTAGACATGCATTTTCAAATGACGCGATGTCTTTTACTTATTAGGTTTTATTAATTTACCTACAGTGTTTTGCGTTAGTCAGGCATTTTTCTGAAAAATCAGGCACATTAGGTATAATGTACAGGCATCCCTCTATTTACATGTGGTAACCCCAGTCATGACAATGTATGATACAGAATCAGCTTAACAGATACAATCGTCATGCCGATTGGCCGATTGACCGATAGGCACTAGGTGTATTGCTACAGTTCCACTCAGGTTAAATTGGATCATAGTATGGAATATAGATTATGATTTTACCTCACAGCGAATGCCTTTACACATGTATCCGGTCACGGCGCGGTCGCCGTGCCGTGCACCCGTGCTAGCCGGTCGCCGCTGGGATGTTGCAGTATTATCGACAATTTTGGGGAACAACGACGTCTTCTATCATGGAACAAAAAAAGATAGCCTTACTCCTATTGTATCGACGTCGTCAACGTCGACTTCATTATATTTTAATGAAGTCGTCGTTGATCCAATATATTCTCTGACGTATGTACGTCAGAGAATATATTCAGAGAATATCTGCAATAATCGTCCGTCCGTTCCCCTATGATTTTAGCTGTCGAATGGTATTTGCGCTCGCCGTGCCGTACCGCGCCCGTGTTCATGTGAACGCGTCTAGACAACTCCATACAAGACTATAAAGACGGTTGCCGCGTCAAAACCGTGCTTATAGTGGATAAGTGCCTTTTCACATGTACACGGCCGCGGCACGGTTGCCGTGCCGTGTAAAATAGTAATGTATGAGCAACAATGAGCGCCTTTTCACATGTACACGGCCGCGGCACGTATGAGCAACAATGAGCGCTTTTTCACATGTACACGGCCGCGGCACGTATGAGCAACAATGAGCGCTTTTTCACATGTACACGGCCGCGGCACGTATGAGCAACAATGACGTATGAGCAACAATAAATAAATAAATAAATAAATAAATAAAATCTTTATTTTGCTCAATGAGTGCTTTTTCACATGTACACGGCCGCGGCACGGTTGCCGTGCCGTGTAAAATTTATGAGCAACAATGAGAGCTTTCACATGGCACGGCGACCGTGCCGTGACCGCGTGTCAGCCGTCCTTATCCACAATAAGCACGGTTTTGACGCGGCAACCGTCTTTATAGTCTTGTATGGAGTTGTCTAGACTAGTTCACATGAACACGGGCGCGGTACGGCACGGCGAGCGCAAATACCATTCGACAGCTAAAATCATAGGGGAACGGACGGTCGATTATTGCAGATATTCTTTGAATATATTCTCTGACGTACATACGTCAGAGAATATATTGGATCAACGTCGACTTCATTACAATATAATGAAGTCGACGAGTGCACGTGAGCTAGCACGGTTGCACGGCACGGCAACCGTGCCGCGGCCGTGTACATGTGTTAAGGCGCTCATTGTTGCTCATACATTACTATTTTACACGGCACGGCAACCGTGCCGTGATGTGAAAAGGCACTCATTGTTGCTCATACATTACTATTTTACACGGCACGGCAACCGTGCCGCGGCCGTGTACATGTGAAATGGCGCTCATTGTTGCTCATACATTACTATTTTACACGGCACGGCAACCGTGCCGCGGTCGTGTACATGTGAAAAGGCGCTCATTGTTGCTCATACATTACTATTTTACACGGCACGGCAACCGTGCCGCGGCCGTGTACATGTGAAAAGGCGCTCATTGTTGCTTATACATTACTATTTTACACGGCACGGCAACCGTGCCGCGGCCGTGTACATGTGAAAAGGCACTCATTGTTGCTCATACATTACTATTTTACACGGCACGGCAACCGTGCCGCGGCCGTGTACTTGTGAAAAGGCGCTCATTGTTGCTCATACATTACTATTTTACACGGCACGGCAACCGTGCCGCGGCCGTGTACTTGTGAAAAGGCGCTCATTGTTGCTCATACATTACTATTTTACACGGCACGGCAACCGTGCCGCGGCCGTGTACATGTGAAAAGGCACCGAGGGTTATCCCCAGCTTATAGCTTATGAATTATATGACGTCACAGGCGTATTACAAGCGATTAATTAGTCAGAGAACACGGGATTGTTGGTTAGATAATGGAAGCTTCAGGTTTTAGTTAGAGGGGCTTCTTTAAATTTGATGTGTCTTTGCAGCAGTGACTATAACTTTGGGATATAACATAGCTTTTATCATTCTAGCACGGATTTTTTTGTCGTCAAAAACTAAAAAAAGATTCCTACATTTTACTATTTACGATTTTGGTCGCAGGAATACAAAAAAGCAAAAAAAATATATAAATGTATAAACAAAGGGCTAGAAAATCATACCCCAAAAATATAATGTCTGTTCTTTTTACAACTTGTAGAATAATATGGTCCCACACTGATTTCGGTATTATTGAAACCAGGAGTTATTTTATAGTGCCCAAGTGTGTACGCAATACACATATACACTGTCTCTGCCTTCACTCTCGTATCCCAGTGGGAAGGTTACTTGACCCGACTGGCGAGAGATCAGGCGCAGGACCTACTTGTTACGTGTCCATCTGGCGCATGGATCATCTTTGTTGACAGACAAGCAGGTGATCACCCTGCATTGTTCTAACCAAACTTGAAAACAAAAAGTTTTCTATGTTTTTGAGTCATGGTTGTGTATTAAATTTGTGAATTAATATAATAAAAATCCTTATTATGTATCTATACTAATATTATAAAGAGGTAATGTTTGATTGTTTGTTTGTTTGTTTGTTTGTTTGTTTGTTTGAATGGAATAGGCTCTGAAACCACTGAACCAATATGAAAAATTCTTTCACCGTTGGAAAGCTACATTCCTAGCGCTGAACATAGGCTATATTATATGTTTAAAAAAAGTAGGGTTCCTTACTAAAACCCCAAAAATGTAGCCCAAAGTGTAAAAAAACGACCTCCAAAATTTCTTACATCGTGTGCGCTTCGACAACGGCTTGACCAATTTCGCAAATTTTTTTTACGGTATGTTCGTTATTGTCACGAAAAGGTTATTATGAAAGAAAATGTTGAAAAAAATAAGCAGAAAATTAGAAAAAAGAAGAAAATACGTGATGGTCACGCGGGGTTTGAACCTGGGCTCGATCGATTCACGTCGTTGGCAGTTTATATGACACGGCTGTCATGGCAACATAAGTATTAACAAATGGAAAATAAAAATTATGAAATGCTATAAATACCGTTTTTATATCAGCTTAAACTATTTGGATTAAAAAAATTATTAGGATTAACAAAAACATGAATCCAAATAGTTTAAGCTGATATAAATACGGTATGTATAGCATTTCCTAATTTTTGTTTTCCATTTGTAAACAACGTGGTTACCATGGCGACCTTTAGACGTTATAGACGTTTGGCTGCGTTTCCATTGACGCGGGGCGAGGCGGACAGGAGCTTGCGGTACCCGAATTGACCAATCACTATGCTCGAAATCTCTGCTCCACTTCGCTTGGAAACTCTAAGTTCCTATGCGCCCCGCTCCGCGTCAGTGAAAACGCCAAGATTGGGGAAGTTTTCCAAATCTATACATCTATACAAATAAATAAAATTGAAGTGTCAGTTTGTAACTTTCAATTAGCAACGTCTTTTTGAATGCATATGACATTTTAAACGATATCTTCTGCTTTTTTTTGCATTGGCAACGATATTTACTGAAAACGAAAATGTAATTTAAAAAAAATGTCTGTCAGCGTGTCTCTTTGCTCCGGCTAATCTCTGGAACGGCTGGACCGATTTTAACGAGACTTTCACTGGTAGATAGCTAAAGTTATAAGGATTCATTTAGGCTACTTTTAATCATCATCATCGTCGTCATCTAACTAATGTTCACCGAATTGGCTGGACCGACTGTGACGGGAGCATTCACCGGGCTTAGCTTATGTTAGTAGGAGTAATCTATACATCTATATGTATAAAAGTAAGTCGTGTTAGTTAAATTATTTATAACTCAAGAACGGCTTTATCGATATGGCTGAAAATTGGTGAGGAAGTAGCTTAGAGCAAGTAGACGGACATAGGATACTATTTATTCCATATTTTGTCAGCGTTTCCGTGAACGTTGCGGGTTCTGCGTTTGGGTTTCGCGTTGTGGGTTCCGCGTTGTGGGTTCCGGGTTCCCGCGTTGCGGGTTCCGGGTTCCCGCGTTGCGGGTTCCGGGTTCCCGCGTTGCGGGTTCCGGGTTCCCGCGTTGCGGGTTCCGGGTTCCCGCGTTGCGGGTTCCGGGTTCCCGCGTTGCGGGTTCCGGGTTCCCGCGTTGCGGGTTCTGGGTTTCCGTGTTGCGGGTTCCGGGTTCCGCGTTGCGGGTTCCGGGTTCCCGCGTTGCGGGTTCCGGGTTCCCGCGTTGCGGGTTCCGGGTTCCGCGTTGCGGGTTCCGGGTTCCGCGTTGCGGGTTTCGGGTTCCCGCGTTGCGGGTTCCGGGTTCCCGCGTTGCGGGTTCCGGGTTCCCGCGTTGCGGGTTCCGAGTTCCGCGTTGCGGGTTCAGGGTTCCCGCGTTGCGGGTTCAGGGTTCTCGCGTTGCGGGTTTCGGGTTCCCGCGTTGCGGGTTCAGGGTTCCCGCGTTGCGGGTTCAGGGTTCCCGCGTGTCGGGTTTCGGGTTCCCGCGTTGCGGGTTCCGGGTCCGGGTTCCCGCGTTGCGGGTTCCGGGTTCCCGCGTTGCGGGTTCCGGGTTCCCGCGTTGCGGGTTCCGGGTTCCGCGTTGCAGGTTCCGGGTTCCGCGTTGCGGGTTTCGGGTTCCACGTTGCGGTTTCCGGGTTCCCGCGTTGCGGGTTCCGGGTCCGGGTTCCCGCGTTGCGGGTTCCGGGTTCCCGCGTTGCGGGTTCCCGCGTTTCGGGTTTCGGGTTCCCGCGTTGCGGGTTCCGGGCCCGGGTTCCCGCGTTGCGGGTTCCCGCGTTTCGGGTTTCGGGTTCCCGCGTTGCGGGTTCCACGTTGTTTTTTTTTAGTTAAATTTCATCATAAACTCTTTTTATGCTCAACGAAGTGGGCAAGGGTCAGCTAGTATAGTATAAAAGTATTAAGTATATTTCCGTTGTCTGGTACCTGTCACACAAGTTCTTCGGATACTTAGCACAGGACTAGATTGACGTGGTGTAAAACGTTCATAGATATTATTATTATTATAATAATATAGCGCGTAACAGATAAACCTGACGATTCATATTTCTCCCATACGTCGATAAAGAAATTTCACCTCAAAAATTTATCGAAGAAATATAATAAATATCCTCGTATTCCTTAAAACTTAAATAGACTGCTAGCTAATGTAGGCAATAAAACATGTAACCGAATTCAGTTAATTTACATTTATAATTCATGGAGGCCTCCTCTTAATTAAGATATGTGCGGAGCCTTAACGAATCTTTGCGTTACAAGATTTAGGGAAAATACAAATGGCTGAAACTAGAGTCCGAGATAAATTTAAGGGTATTTAATGAATAAAATGTATTTAAGGATATTTGAATCCAATTAAAATTTATTTTCCGAAACAAATGAAAATGGAAAAACAAGGATAACGTTCCACGGTTTTCGATTAATGGTATTATTATAGGAAAAATGTATATGTCGGAGTTGAAACGTAAAGCTTGAAAAAAGCTTAGCAAGTTTGGTTATATTTGACAAGAGGCGAGACAGAATAGTCTAAAACCTGTGCAGCTGCCGTTAACAAAAAAAAAGAAGTAGAAGACATGTGTCACCTGGGACAGCGATGACAGATGTCACTCTCGAGATATCATGGTGGGCCTTGAAAGTTATAGACCAACTTCGTTTACGTTTCCATAGTTATCAACGTAAGCTCTGAATTACAGGAACTGTTACAGTTCAACACGTTCAGTTTGGTGTTATTATTTCCTGATCCTATAAAAGACGTGCACAGAATACCTCACTCTGAAATCAGAAGTGGGATGTAATCCAGAAAATCAAGATATATTATAAAATTGATGGATTGGATATGGCCTTGCTGATATTCAGATCACATTGAGACGGAACAGAGTATAAATAATATTACGGAGCTCTAATCTAGTCTGCCAATGGTAGCATACTATACGCATAGCAGAAAGACGAATGATGGGATTACAACGCTGCTGACGATGGTAACGTGCTGACAATGGGAACGTGACGATTTACAATAGCACCACGATATTATGACAAGATTGGTGTGGCTAGTCAACGACAGGCCTTGGTTATAAGTTTGGTGACTTTGGTAACAGGTGGTAGCAATCTTTTTATTCCTCGTAATAATTTGGAAGCCTTCAAAGTAAATACAATTTCAAAGTTTCCATGAAATTGTTTGCCCAAAAATCAAAATAAACTTTAAAGTTTAGTGTTCGTTTGTATTGTCGTTTTGTTTTATTTGTAGATGGACAATACACTGGGTGACTGGACGATACATAGCCTTGCATAGCTTGCATGCTTGCCCGATGCATAGAACGAGCTTTGCTGGGTATCCAACCAACGCAGATGAGCATTGTGTATCTTATGGACTTCTCTTCTCGCTTCGCAAAGATGTGAACTGGTTGTTTGAGTATCATTACTTATTTCATTGTAAAGTTCAGAATTGTTCTGGTTTTATAATCACAGTATTATTAACAGAAAAATACAATCAAAGTAAAAGATCTTACAGTATTTTGATAATTAAATTATGTGAGTTTTAAAACTTGTTATTGAACTAGCTATGTTATTATTAATAGACTGAAATCAACACAGTTAATAAAGAAGAAATTACAGTTTCATTTTAATGATAATAATTATTATTACACAACAAGTAAAGGTCTTATCTCTGCAGGTGAGCGCAAGTTGTAAACAAACAGGCTTAAATACAATAACAATTGACATGTTCTTTGTAAATATTGTTCACATGATAGTAAGTAGGTAGTTTGAAGTACATACTTAAATGTAATTTTCATTGGTGAGCTTAAAAAAAAAGTAACTTTAAATAATGTCTTGTACATTGTTATTTATTCCTAAACTGGCTATAAACACTGTTAAAGCAAATTTGAAAAAACCTATTACCTACACATTTATCAGACTATTACTTTTTAGAACAATATGCGATTTGGAATAGTTTAAAATTCGTCTAACATGATAATATTGTTTGTGATTTGAGTTTTACGGAATTAACGCATTTTAATTTCATGTTTCAGAAGCTATGTATGTAGTATGTAGGCTGGTACTGATGGTGAACGAGGCATCACACACTCAACGGTCCAAGAATCTCAGAGGCCGTGGCAGTCTACTGATGCGGTGGAAGATAAGAAAGTTCATTGAGTGACTTCAGTTAGCTTCGGCAAACTTGGTGATTTTGTAAAAGGTTGTAAACGCACTAGCGAGTCTTCAGGTATTATTAATGACTACGTGGTCCAGTGGTTTTGAGCCTAGCACTCGACTTTGGAGTTGTGGGTTCGATTCCCGCGATAGTACAACTAAAAATGTTTTTTGTCAAGTTTAGTGAGGACAGTGCAAGCTGATCACTTGTTATTGTGTGACTCTAAAGTAATAGCTTATCTTCATTCAATCAGTTCGGTTATTAAAAGGAAATGAAATTAATTTAACTGCTTTGAAATCTAACATTTTAATCTCATCGTTGTTTCTGATATTTAAACCGCGATAGCTTTGATCTTGAGATATAGCCTGATTAAAGACACAGCGAAGTCGTGTGGTGTGATGGGGCAATTCATTAGGACGTGGTGTGCGGAGCGCGTGTGATACTGGCGGAGGTCGGGGTCTTCACAGACCACATGCTGTGTAATCAACGGGTGATGCACACGTGTTAGCCGTGGGGGGAACACGAAGTGTTACGCGGTTAACGAATTTCGGCTAAGGAGCCGTGGTCATAGAGGCATTACATGAGAGTTTGCGTTGTTTATTGATGTGCATTAATGAAGTTATAGTTTCTGTTGAGATTACTATTAGAGAATAAACTAACAAATTGGTATATAATTGTAAAGTCAGGGTAGGCCGAGCAAAAGGCTTGAGATATTACACCTGCTTTTCTCTTTTACAGGAGCATCACACGAGGATGTGTGACTGGTCAGAATGGCCGTGTCGGAGTTGAAACGTAAAGCTTGAAAAAAGCTTAGCGAGTTTGGTTATATTTGACAAGAGGCGAAACACAATAGTCTAAAACCTTTGCAGCTGCCGTTAACAAAAAAAAAAGTGGAAGACACGACGTGTCACCTAGGACAGCGATGACAGATGTCACTCTCGAGATATCATGGCGGGCCTTGAAAGATATAGACCAACTTCGTTTACGTTTCCATAGTTATCAACGTCAGCTCTGAATTACAGGAACTGTAATAATTATTTATTTGATGGCTCATAATATAAACACGTTCAGTTTGGTTTTATTATTTCCTGGTCCTATAAAAGACGTCCACAGAATACCTGACTCTGAAATATATTTTTTATTTATTTTTAATGCTTTATTCATTTAAGGTACTCTTCATTCACAGTCATGTATTACGCCAAACTGATGTAGCAGTTTGTAGGCGCTCCGCTCAAATATTATATTATACTAGCTGTGCCCGCAACTTCGTTCGCGTGGTGTTTCATTGACTTAAACCGTTTTTGCAGCGCATGCAATGAAAGTCCCGAAATGTGAATTGTTTATTTGTTTAAACACGCTAATCTCAGGAACTACTGGTCTGATTTGAAAAAATCTTTTTGTTGAATAGTCCATTTATAGAGGAAGGCTTTAGGCTATATAAAATTACGCTGCGTCAAAACCAGCCGACGCCCGACACCGCGACGCCAACGCCCGACGCCGCGACGCCGACGCCCGACGTCGCGACGCAGCGACGCCGACGCCGAAACGTGGGCTATATAAAATTACGCTGCGACCAAAACCAGCCGACGCCCGACACCGCGACGCCAAAGCCCGACGCCGCGACGCCGACGCCCGACGTCGTGACGCTGACGCCCGACGCCGCGACGCCCGATGCCGCTGACGCCCGACGCTGCGACGCCGACGCCCGACGCCGCGACGCCCGATGCCGCTGACGCCCGACGCTGCGACGCCGACGCCGCGACGTTAGTGCCGCGATGTCCGACGTCGAAACGCCGACGCCTGACGCCACGACGCCAACGCCGCGACGTAGTGACGCCCGACGCCACGACGCCAACGCCCGACGCCGCGACGCCAACGCACGACACCGCGACGCCGACAGTAGTTCAGTAGTTTATGTTCCATGCGTGCACATACAGACAGACAGACAGACACACAGACAGACAGAGAGATAAAAAAATTATTGATTGCATTTTTGGCATCAGTATCGATCACCAATCATCCTCCAAAAAGAATTTTGAAAAAATATTTAATGTACAGAATTGACCTCTCTAGAGTTTCTTTATAAGTATAGATTATATTAAATAATTGTTTTACGAAAATTAAAAATAAACTACCTAAAGCGCAGTATGTAATGAACTATTTCAGTTCATTACATACTGCGCTTTAGGTAGTTTATTTTCAATTTGTGTAAAACCAGGGGTCAAAATATAAACATCAATAAAATCATCTAGACTATATAATTGCTAAGGCCAATAAGTCACTAGGTTTCGTAATAAGAATGAGTTCTCAATTTAAAAATATTAAAATCCTGAAAATTCTATATTGCTCATATGTTCGGAGCACTCTTGAGTACTGCTCCCAAATATGGAACCCACAATACAGCACCCATATTAACCGATTAGAGTCTATCCAAAGAAAGTTTACGAGATTTCTACAATTTAAGTGCGGAACATCTGAAACTAACTATGAGTCGAGATGCAGAAGGTATCACATCCTACCTTTACACTTCAGACGTCGTGTATCTGACATCTCGACTCTGGTGAATATCGCGCAGCATAAGATAGATTCTCCCTACCTTCTTTCCAAAATTAACTTAAAAGTCCCGTCACGTTCTTCCAGAATTTCTTCATACAATCCCCTGTTTATTCCTTTTTCCCATACTAATTACCGCAAAAACTCATTTTTCATAAGATCATCTAACCTTTTTAATGATTTGAGTAAACTTCATAATATTGATCTATTTAATTCCTCAGTTAACGAGACGAAAAAGATTATCTCTAAGCAATGGTTTGAGGCTGTTCCTTGATTGTTGGTTTTATTATACTTTATCACTATTTATAAGGATATTTTAATTACGTGTATTGTAATATATTATATCTATGTCGGCGAACTTATATGTACAACATTCTATCTACATATTATATCATATTGTATTTTAGATTTTTAGATTAGAAAAGCAATTGTCATTGTTTAGTGTCCTATATGTGGAAACGTGTGAATAGTGTTAAGAGTTTACTTAGTCTTTATGCAGTTTATATGTACACTGTATGTTTTCCTACGAAATAAAAATAAAAATAAAATAAATAAAATAAATAAAATAAATCTGCTGAGTTTCTAAATTAATGACTCACTTATATATTTTTTTTAAATTATTTACTTTTAAGTATGTTATGGGTACCTTCTGCTTTCTGTTTATTAGTATACCAGACGGATACTCAAACTTTACTTAAAGGGGGAGCTAGTAGAAGAATAGCATGTGACTTAGGAGCCTCCTCCTCCTTAATAATAATTACTATACACGCTACGTATAGCGTGTATAGTAATTATTATCATAAAATAGTGCGTGCGTCGGTGACGACATGTGGTACTTTATGGTTATTAAATTACATATAGCCAAATATGCACTATAATTATGTATAATACAAGGCTGTATAATATGCAATAATATTATGTAACATAATTTCGGGATTTCACTGAGCTTCACTTCGACTCTAAGCTAATATGAACCATCAATAAAAGTAGATTTATCATAAAGTACATACATATTATTTGAAATTGACTCAAACAACAATAAGTACCAGAGTGCCGGCAATTAACGTATTAATTTGCATTTTCACGCTTAGCTATAATTAATCAAAATTCAAACGATTAAAATCAAATCAGGAAAATTCTAATTTCCACAACGATGTGAAATACATGATATTACGTATATTAATTGATATTATGCTAAATAGAATTAAAGTTATTTTGGTTACAGCGTAATTTTTGTTACAGATATTCATGGATTTCGAAGTACTGTACTTCTCTCCTCCACAATCTACATTAATGAATATCGAAGAAATCGAAAATAAGGGCGGCATACCGGCTGGCCCGCCAAAACCTGATATACCGACTGTCCATGATTCACGACCGGCTACCGCATCCGGGTCTCATAACAGAGACAGACCATCGACTCCACAACCCTCCACGTCCCGACAAACAACGGTAGGCCAAAGGAGCCATGGACAGAGCCAGCCGGTCAGTCGAGCCCAAACCCCGGCACAAAGCCGAGGCCAGATTGTCCATAGACAGTCAACAGTTAAACTACCTTCGCCACAGAGCTCGCCGCAGGCCCATAATGTAGTGCAGACGTCTGCGCAAGTCCATAGGACAGGCAGTAGCAGACAAAGCTCTACGGCCACATCCAGACATGGCTCCATACATAGCTCCCAAAGCTCTGGCCAGTCTGATGATGATAAAAACGTTCTAGATAATCTAGAAAAGAATATACAAATGATGGAAATGTCGCTGATGAATAAGAGTTCTGCCACCGACATGGAATCAGGAGAGGACGAACCTTCGCGAGCTAGGAGACTAAAGATTGCTGGGAAACGTATTTTAAAGTCAGTATTAAAGTAGTTAAGAGTAAGAAGCGAGTTAAGAAGTAACATGTCCTTCAAAATCGAAAAAAAAACTCCATACTAAGTTCCTACCTATCATTAGTTTGTTTCAATAACTACGAAGAGATCCCCGCGCTCACGTCCAATTTGACCCGGATACACTATAATCATCCCATTTTGTCGGGTCGGGTCATCTGATTTACGGTCACTATTTTCTGTTATTATTTACCTACTATAAAATTCAATTCCTTTGGGATTACCTTTTTTCAGACGCGGTTTCTCCATGGGGGGAGAAAAGGTCGTCACGATATCGGAGGACCATAAGAAACGGACCTCCACTTTCAAGACTGTGAAGAGCTTCATGCGTTTCGGGAAATATCGCCAAAGGGACAGCAGCGGTGATGAGGAGCAGGGTCTGATAGAAATGCCCGGGATGTCGTCCGAGCAAGAAGGTCCTATCAGTCATACGTCACCATCATCTGATGATGCCATACTAGTGGATACAAGGTCACCTACGTGCTCTTCAAAGTGCAAAAAGGTGTAAGTATTCAACTTGGTGCTCTTAAGAAGCTACTTACTTCTATACCTATATTACTGGTAACGTTGTCGAGTGCTACAAATAGCTCAGTGGCTAATTTTCTTATGTCACTAAAGCGATAAATTTGTTTGATGATTATTCTTGCAGGCCATTAATGCTAGACTTCGCTGGATCATCAGCCCTCAAGGCGGCTGATTTCCAAGTCTGCGTCAGGATTATTGAGGCGAGACAGTTGGCGGGACTCAATATGGATCCCGTTGTGTGTGTGCAAGTCGGGGAGGCTCGCAAATACACCAGCGTCAAAGAGAGCACCAACTGCCCTTATTACAATGAGGTAATTTCCCATTCACATAAACACTAATATACGAAGCTAATCGAAGATTACTTAGAACGTTTTTAGATTTTATTTCATTCTAGGCATGTAATAAATTCGAAAGTTTTAGCACTAAGAAATCCACCGAAACAAGGTAATAAATAGTCCGTGAATTTACCGTTAAATAACACCTTATTTTATGTTTAAGGTTCTACAAATAGAAACCTTATTAATTTAATGGATGCGTAAAATAAAATCGGGAGAGTCATACATTTTACAGCGATAAAAATTGCATATTATATATTTATTTACACTTTTTGCACAACGTAAAAATGGCAGACTTAATGCCGAGGGGCATTACTTGTTTCCTTCAAATTTAGTAATGACTAGCTGACCCATGCTCACTCCGTTGAGCATAGAAACAGTTTGTGATGAGCCGTTTAAATCTTCACGGGACTTCCACGATTATTTCGAGACTAAAAATAGTCGAATGGGTTCAGCCGTTCTCGAGTTTTAGCGAGACTAACGAACAGTAATTCATTTTTATATATTACTAGTTGGCCCGTGCCCACATCGTTGAGCATACAGACCGTTTAAACCTTCCCTGAACTTCAACGAATATTTCAAGACTAAAAATAGCCGAATCGGTTCAGCCGTTCTCGAGTTTTAGCGAGACTAACGAACAGCAATTAATTTTTATATAATATAAGAAGATAAGAAGAAAATATATAATTAAAAATCAGGACGGTACTTTTGTAGCTTGAACTGAAATGACTCGTATATATATATGAAAAGCATGATTAAATTGAAGATTAGGAGACACCTGTTTCTTCTTTCAAAACTTAACCTATTCAGAGATTTTTTTCAATATAAACTAAGAAAAGGCTGGAGCTATGTTCCTATTTGGCCTTTTCATAAAATGTACTCCAATTTGTTTCCTGAATGTTACAACTTACAACACAGTCGAAAATCTGACCATATTTTTTAGGTTTTTGACCGTCCATATTTCTAGTAATAATTAATTTATGGATAAAAGAAAAAATAGGGACGTATTAATAGTATACTCAGAAAAAAAAGACATGTGGCACTCGGGGACTGCCGCGGTAAAGCTATTGCATACTTAGGTACTTATTGCATATCAACTTATCCGATACAACCAATGCCACCTAGAGGCGGGTTGTTGAACTAAAGAGACAAGCGTGATATTTCAAAAAAGTCATTAAAAGTTCTGCTATTCATCGATAGATGGCAATAAAAAGTATTCGGTCGGAGTGGGGGTGTTAGGTTATTTTCGTTACGGAATTTCTGGATTCGGTCTCCACGCTCAAGGCCCGCGATAGAATCTATGCAATAACTTAAAACTCTAGTGGAATTTTCCCGTAGTAATCAGGTGTCGCGTAGACCCCAGTTTTTGTATGAAAAAACTGCCGTTGGGTTTCCTTTAAAATCTTTCCTGTTTATATAATATTATTATAATATAAGTAAAGATAGTAAAATAATTTTCCTTGTTCCAGTACTTCGTGTTTGACTTCCACATGCCTCCGGTGATGCTGTTTGACAAGATCATAACGCTCTCAGTAAGTAGATAAATATAGTTTAGTTTGCAAAGGATTTATAATGAGATTGGTAGAGATGTAGGTGGTTGTAAAGTGTGGCTTTAACAGAATTCCAGGTATAGTTGTAAAGACGAACGAAATTTATATTATAATATGCGCACTTAGACTTATTTAATGATTAATTAAGCAGGAAGAAATTTGTGGCAGACACATTTAATGATAATTGAAGCAGTAAGAGATTTATGACATACACATTTAATGATTATTGAAGCAGTAAGACATTTATGACAGACACATTAACGATTACTTAAGCAGTTAGAGATTGTATAAGTAGAGATTTGTGCATGAAGTCCATACAAGATGTAAGAGATTTGTGACGGACACATTTAATATTACTTATGCAGTTAGAGATCTGTGCACAGTGCATAAAGTTAATATATTATAACTCAAATGTCACTAAATGCAACGAATACTTTTACTGAAATTACAAATTCAAACACACAATCGTGATTAACAAAACACCCAATTCCATTAAATTGTGCAGAGAACTTCAGAATGTGCCGAATAATATCGTTTTCAAGTTCTCCGACTGTAAACGAAAAGTCCTTGTACAAGCTGAAATCGGGATGAAACCGGAGTGTTACAGTCACAAATAGCTTAATGCAATATTATGCAAGTGTACTCGAGTCGCGCTCGGCGAATCGTGAAACTGAACGTAACTTGCTGGAGATTTTTCCGTTGTCGTTGTTATGCACTTGTAGCTATAACTCGGTTGAACAATTATTCATTTTGTACTCATTGTAGACGTTTGAAACAAAATATAAATTGATCGCAATAAGCGAGTAGGTCTCATGTTAAAGCGCGTTTCACTTCGAGAGTCAAAATATATTAAATGTTCTTCGTTATGTCAATTTATCTAATTTATCGCCTCCGTGGTCTAGTGGTTCAGAGCTTCGCTCTCGACCCGGAGGTCGTGGGTTCGATTCCCGCGTTGGAATAACAAAAAATGTTGTTTTCAAATTTGGTTAGGACAATTCAGGCTGATCACCTGATTGTCTGACAAGAAAGATGATCCATGCGTCGGATGGGCATGTAAAAAGTCGGTCCTGCGCCTGATCTTTCGCTAGTCGTGTCGGTTTACCGTTCCACTGGGTTATGAGAGTAAAAGGAAGAGAGAGTGCTTCTGTGTATTGCGCACACACTTGGGCTAAAATAACTCCTGCGTAGCTGGCCTGGTTTCAATGAAATCGGCTACCGACATCGAAATTGGTGAGGTGAGCTATTATTATTATTATCTAATTTATTCTCGATATATATGTCGCAGTCATCTAATTGAAATCGTCATTTCATTGAGTGACTAGTGTTTTTATCGAATGACGACATTAAATTGAAAGACTAAAGGACAACTCGTCAAGTTGTTTATTGTAACGTCCAACGTCTTGACTGAACGTCATTTAGACATTTCGCGTAATTTTTTTCTAATTTGCGCTCATACTACCGATATTTTATCGATAAATGTAACTTTGCAAATTCTACTATAAATAATTCACAGATAAATAATATAACATAAATACATCCATTTGGTGTAGTTTTGTATGTTTTAACAGCTAAATTAGTAAAACGATGACGAACAGCATGTTTAAAACTTACCTTCATTATGTCGTTCGTACTCAGTCAGTTTCACCTCAAATTATTCTTTGAGAGTAGCCGGCAGCGACGTTTTAATAGATAAATCCATGCTGTTACACTATTTTTTAACGAGTATCGCACTTTAATGTAGATTTAATGAAAAAAATATCAACACAATGCTTTCAGTGCGAGCTGTTTGACGCCATATTTGTTTTGGTGACTACTAGCGAGAAAAAGTTTCTATAACTTGACTGATTTTAATCCGCTAACTAATTGGACATTGAGTGACGATTGTTCAATCAATGTTCGGCCTAGTCTTTCAATTTAATGTCGTCATTCGATAAAAACGCTAGTCAAACAATGAAATGGCGATTTTAATTAGACGACTGCGACATATACAAGATAACAATTTATTTGAAGTATATTATTAATATTTTTATTCCGTACATTGTGACAAACAAATCAATGGAAGGAATAATATAACTACAAACAAAGTTTAAAATATACCTTTCACCCGAATTGTTAGCAGTGAATGAGCTAATGATGATGAATTATAGCTTAAGAACACTCTTGATCACGTCAGTTTCCGAACGAAATAAAACTAAATTTACGTTGTTACAAACGAACATACACACAAACACATATATTATACACTGTATATTCTACATAATCCCAAACTTGTAAAACCCCTCTATTTTTATCAGGGGAGAAAAAGAAAGAAATAAAAATCACAGCTTACAATTCTGGTCTTTCAAATTGGTAGTGCGACTACCTGAAGGTTAGGAGTTTGTTAAAAGCTCCAGTTTAGTAACGGAAACGGATATCCGGTTCTCTGAAGTAAATGCGTAGCTCTTAGTTTAAAGTTTATAAAAATTTGATATAGGTACCAACCTATGTAATAAGTGTATCTTATATAAAGGCCACTTCAGCCAAACTAAATAAAATTATTAAAACTCAGAGTTCAATGTTTATCATTTTCAACTTTTTTTTGGTGCAAGCGATGTTTAATGCTAAAACACATGCGCTTTTTAAAGTTAGGCTACTACAAAACTAAGTCAAATTGAAACCATTAATGTCACAATTCAATTACACAACAGGAAAAAGTAGACGGCCAATTTGATAACCTAAAATAAAAAGAATATTAAAAAATCAAACTATTCTTTAGGACCACTACGCTCTAGTTTAAATAATATACTGAATGTAGGTTTTTAGTAAACCTGTACGGCGGATAAACTATAAGGGTTAGCGATAAGGTGGCCCTGAGTAAACTTTAGTGTTCGAAGGACCGCACTAATTTAGGAAGATTAGGTTACACAGACTAACCCTTAGGCTAGGTTAATAACGCCTGGCGAACCTTTAAGGTTGATATCATTATGAGCTAGCCTTCTTAGACATAATTTTCCTCACGGTTTTCCTTGCCTTAGCCTTTGAAAAAAAAACGTCAGTATACAGTGTGACTGCTGAGACATGAGCAATACTTGAGGACGTGATATTTGGTTATTATATGAGATAAAAAAAAATATATCAATTAATCACTGAGTAAACTTAAATAATTATTTACCCAACGCATGGAAACCGCGGGTAGGAACGCGCCCGTACTACCTACGTTGATGTCGCACGCCGCCGCGCCGGCTGCATAGGTATGCCTACTTGCCTAGCCGCGTAATTTTCATAGTATCCATGATTAATTTATTTAAAGGAAAATTTGGTACCTAATTTTATTACATCAATAATACATATCTATTTATAATGGGAATCGAGTACCGAGTACTCTCCGTAAGTATTGCACATGTCTCACCAGTCAGCCTGTATAAGCAAGAGCTCCAATAATGAAATAATAGGCAAATGGAAAACACTTGGGTGAAGCCACTGAAACAAATAAAAAAATAAATACAATTTCACAATAAAAACAACGCATTTCGCAGGACATTAATAACTTAGCTACTGTATCTATTCTATTTATATTTTGAACATTCTTTATGCCTTTTGATGTGCTGTAGTGGCTGCACTCAGATTTTTAATGTCTTACTGGAATCATCATTTTTCACTCTTTTAATCTACATATTTAATTTAGTGACTTCACCCAGACGATCGGTGTGCTCTACAGTGTGTCTCATGGTTCATATATCAAGCCGAATATAGTGAGAAGAGAGGGACGCGTAAAGCATGTTTTGTTTTGGCACCTCATATAAATTACTTACTATAAATCACGATTAAATATCTCCATAAAAGTCACAAAACAGATGAGTTTCAACCCTGGTCAGGTGTTAGATCGATGACCAGACTCAGTGCGTTAGTGTGTATAAACTAAGAGCCCGCGGGCCCCAGCATAGCTTACTATGCTTTGCTAAATAGTTTTGCTAAAACCCTTTGTATTTTTTATCGCGTTATGGTAAGTAATTTGTATGAAGCGCCAAAACAAAAATATATACGCGATTTTAGTCTTTATTTTCTTCACACTATATTCGGCCTGGTATATGAATCGCGGGGTACACTGTATAATGCTATTGTTTTATAATCCCAGGGCACGTGGCTAATCTAAGTTAAGCAATTCAAGGATATTTGTATTTAACCTTCTATTGTGTCTGAATATAGATATTCATTCTACTTCTTATTTAGTTACCTATTGTTTAAAACATAAAACTTTGTTCTCACTAAGCGCGATTATAATTGTCGTTTTAAGGACCGTTTTTTTCAAACGGATTTCACCATGTTTTTAAGCAAATCTCGTGTGTTTTTTTTTTAACTATTTACGAGTAGTGAATGAAAAATAAACAAATTAATGCAGAATTTTAATACAACCATCACAACTGTTATCTCGTGACATTTTGTTGAGCCGACGAAATCCCGAACTTTAAACTCGGTGCGGCTCGGAAACGCGCTGCGTTTTTGTTGGTTAAATGCAATTCCGTGTTTTAAGCGCGTTTAAACGCGTAAAGCAAGCTCAGCGTATACTGAGCGAGCTTAATTTCATTGGTGAAATCGTCCCTTAAGCAATATTTTAAACCCAGACTGAAACATTAATCACGCTATAATATTTTAAAGACAACAGTTAGTAAATGTATGCGTTTGTTACGAAATACGCACCAATTTCTAAATCAATTATAATCTTGATTTTGTTTATTTACAATTTTTTTTTAACAAAGCTTTATTTATACATTTTTTTTCACTCTCACTACCCTTTCTTGACATAATAAATGTATGTAGACACGTACTTCGGGTACTAAATAATATTTTGTAGTACCCAAAGGGTCTTGGGTTTAATGCGAAAGGGGATCAAACACATATGGGTCATTGTCAAAACAGGGTTCAGATTTTGAAAAAATAAAAAATCACTTAATTTTTAAAAACATGACTTTATTTAATAAAATAGATCAATTATAATAATAATAAGTTATTGTCTGAGATCAAACTTAAAAAATAACACAATTATTTAAAAAAAACCTTTTTATAGGTCCACCGAAAAGATATAAATGTCCACCGAATGTACTAAAAGTAAATAACAGTAAAAAACCAAACAAAATAATAAAATTCTTTTTCAATACTAACAATCAATACTTCTCACAAGAATAAATAAAAAAAAATCAACCGGTTGTCACTGAAAACAAAATAAATAAAAAATAAAACACTTTGTCCACCGAAAATATTATCTCGTTTCGGTGGACAATATGTCTTCATCCTCTGATGACGACCAAAAATGTTGAAGTCGTATCTGGTGTACTTCTTTGGGTGTTTGAGGTCTTGAAATAGGTGGAGAACACGAACTGTCGGAGTTAATTACAGGTAACCGTATACGTTTTCGAGTTTTTGCTCCACAGAGTGTCTTGGAACAACTTGGTTTTTCAGAATCATTGCTTTGAGTCTCAGCAACAGCTGAGCTTGACTTTTTCTTTTCTATTGAATGAAGCACCTCCTGAACTATTGAAGTCCAGCCAGGGCTCATGAGTGGACCTGGCAAGTATGTATGGGGCTGGGAATAGAACTTGTAACTGGCGTGAGAGCTGGTATTTCAACTTGCAAGATAGGCAATGGTAAGTCAAGACTTATTAGACCAAGATCATAGTGAGGACACGAAACACCTGGATGGCAAATAATGCAGCTTAGTCTTCGAAAGTGGAGGATTTTTGGTTCAAGTTTGTTCCATGTTACTTGATGTACCTGCATAGTACCACGAAAAGGGCGGATATTGCAGTTTTGAATTTTGTTTTCAATTTCTTTTGCTGTAATATCGTCGATCTTTATTACGTCAATTCTTTTACAGTTCTCATGTACCTACACTTTCGATGAAACCCTCAATGTTGTTAACATCATTTTCTCTAGCTACGTGCTTATCAGCCGTTCTTTTGAGGCTCCCCCCTATACCATCAGGGGCGCCATTACTATGCCCACTCTCGCTAAAGTGCCACAAAATATTATTTACCTGTGTTTGTTCACCCAAGTAAGCGGCAATTAAATAAAACATAGTTTTATTTTTGTACTGTGTTGAGGGACCGTCGCTTAAAACATGGACTTGCTAGAGGGGTTTCTTCTACGCAGAGTGCAAGTTCTCTTTGTAACTTCAGTCTATCTCTACGTGATTTTGCATCCTTTCTCTATTTGTTTCGTAGTTGTCTCTGTTCTCTATCTGATAGATCATTTATTGTCTTAATTTTTCCTAACAATTTTTTCTATTGTAGTATTCCCTATCTTTCTTTCGCCTTTCTTCTAATGGTCTTCATTCAATTTCTCTCTCGCTCTCCTATTACTTAACTTCTTTTGTTCGCGTCGTTTTTTTTTTCTTTTTATCTTCACTTAATTATTGTCTAGTTTTTGCCATTGTCTGTTGATAAAAAAGAGGAAGCCTAAGCAAATCAAAAAGCTAACTCAAACAAAAATATTTAAGTATCGGTCAGGACAAATTTCTCAAGCTTAAGTCAATTAAAAGCTGGCATGCTTAGACTTTGTCTAGAGATGACTATGACCTAAAGATGATTTCACAATAGGAATAGGAAGTCATCAGCCAAATAGTTGTAAGATGACCGTACACTTCTTGTCAGAATAAAACTTGAACACACTGTTACCGCCTGAGCCATAAAAAATAATAATAAAAAAAACATATTATAAACGGCGCGAAACAAAGTGCTCTGATTGGCCGCTGAGAATAGCGCGAAATTAAGGTATGCTGTGATTGGCCACTGAGAATTTTTAAACACAGACGCATAGAATTTTCGCTCCATTTTGTACGCATTATTATAAAATTATTTAAAACCAATGTAATTATAAAACACTACCGAAGAATATACGCTTTATCAGTCTGTTTGCTGTTTTCTCTTCACTCCTCAAATAATAATAAACATCACGCAGCCATACCAGCAGAAACGCATAAAATACTTCAACATTTGGTCCATCGGTCCTGGATATTGGAGAAGATTATTATTTGAGAGACGCTATTTGGTGGAGAATATCGGCATACAGTGCATCATCGGTAAGACGAGCCAACCAAAATTACTCAAACCTTTACCTTTTCACCTATTTGATACCGGAATTTTATCAATTTCAGTGCCTACGATTTGTGCCTGCCGGCTGACTTACATAATATCGTCGTTGCTTATAATTTACGCTTCATTTCAAACAGTAAGTACTTACAGCTTTTTACTACAGTGCAATGACTAGTTCTGAGCAAAATATTGATGATATGTTAAGGGATTTGAGGAAGAAACGAGGGTTTATAAAGTGTAGGTTAACAAACACAAAAAAATATGTTTCCTCCTTTCAAAACGTTGAGTTAAATGTTTATCAGCGCGCAGAGTTAAAATTGCGTATTCCCGGAGCTCAAAGTTTGTTGAATGATTTCAATCAGATACAAAGTAAGATTGAAGATCTCGTACCGGAATCGGAATACGATATGTTGATCGAATCGCGCGCAGAATTCGAAAAGGAATACTATGTAATTCTTGCTATGTTAGACTGCATGGTAAATCCCGACAACTCCGATGAAAGGTCCGTCAATAAATCATTTGAGTGCTCCTTAGTTCATGAAGGTAATAATCATAGTGGCGAGTTCGTTAAATTGCCTACTATATCTATTCCTAGCTTTGACGGTTCAAGTGAACACTGGATTGAGTTTCGCGACACGTTCATGTCTCTTATTCATAATTCTAAAACAATACCAGCCATTCAGAAATTTCATTACTTAAAAGCTAGTTTAAAAGGCGACGCTAAGGTAGTTATTGAAAATGTAGAGTTTTCGTCTAGCAATTATCTAGTCGCGTGGGAACTTTTGTTACATAGATTCAATAATACTAGATTAATTATTCAAAGTCATATTAAAGCTATCTTTTCCATTCAACCTATAACAAAGGAGTCGTCTGTGCAATTAAATAAATTAATTGACAGTATATTAAAGAACATACGATCTCTTAAGATTTTGGGTGAGCCGACTGAGTATTGGGATACACTAATTATTTATATTGTTGTGTCAAAGCTGGACCACGCCTCAGAACGCGAGTGGGAACAGTATAAAAACATATTTTATAAATCTAACACAGACGCTAA
Organism: Celastrina argiolus; assembly: GCA_905187575.2. Taxonomy (NCBI): domain Eukaryota; kingdom Metazoa; phylum Arthropoda; class Insecta; order Lepidoptera; family Lycaenidae; genus Celastrina; species Celastrina argiolus. Next base: position 20,993,887 of record LR994583.1, read on the forward strand.
AATACAGTTAAGCGACTTATTAGACTTTCTTAAAGAAAAGGCAGACTTATTAACTACTCTCACCGTTAGTCACTCCAGTAAAGTAAGTACAAGTAACGTAAATAAAAAATCATTTTATAACACTAATTCTAAAGTTCATTGCAATATAATAGCTGAAAATAATTACAATACAAATAGCAAATCACAAAATAAAAAATTGCGTTCGCAGATTATTAAGCCATGTTTAATGTGCAATAGTCAACATCCGTTATATTCATGTCAAACATTTCTTAATCTTAATTCACAAGATAAATTAAATTTTATTAAGGATAAAAAACTGTGTATTAATTGTATGCGCTTTGGTCATTCCGTGGAGACTTGTGTTTTTGGCCCATGTAGAAAATGCGATCAAAAGCATAATACGTTGATTTGTGATGCAATTAATTTAAAAAATAACACTGTAACATTGTATGGATACGGTTCTAGTAAACTTCAGCCGGTTTCAGTGATAGATCCGAGCGCGAGCAGCTGTTATAAATTGCAGTCACATAATACACACTCACATAGTGATTTATATAATAATCAAAATAAAACATTTTGTCCGGAGCAACTCGTCATGTTGTCGACGGCTATGGTCGAAGTATGTGGCGAATCGGGTGAGTATTACAGCGCACGTGCCGTTTTAGATAGCGGCAGCGAGCGTTCTTTTATCTCACAATCGTTATGTAGCAAATTAAATATACGCATTTTACAGTCCACACAACATATACACGGTGTAGGTAATTCTATTACGCGGTGTTCGCAATCATCTAACATTGAGTTAAAGTCGCGCGACGGGAGCTTTACTGCCCGTATTCAATGCTTAGTGTTGCCACAGATAACTTCAAAGTTGCCTACCACTACGCTTAATTTACAATATTTTAATATTCCTCATAACTTATCATTGGCCGATCCTTATTTCTATGAACGCCAAGATATTGATTTATTATTAGGTGCGGATTTATTTTGGGATTTGTTGACTGATGGAAAAATTCGTCTTAAAAATGGTTCCTATATTCAAAATACGAAATTAGGTTGGATAGTTTCGGGTGTCGTTCAATCTGTTCCGTATAACCAAAAGATAAAACATGTCCATTGTAATTTTTTATCACAGTCAACTGATATGGTTTCACTCGATAAATTAGTTAGGCGTTTCTGGGAGTTGGAGGAATTGCCTATAACTTCTAATGAAAAATATTCGAATGAGGAGTCCGCATGTGAGGAACATTTTATAAAAACAACTAAAAGACTTTCGGACGGACGTTATTGTGTTAGTATACCGTTTAAAAATTCACCTAAAACTTTAGGTAGTACACGCGAACAAGCGACTAAACGCTTTTATGCACTAGAAAAACGTCTCGAACAGAATGCGAACTATAAAGCCATGTACCGTGATTTTATTCATGAGTACATCAACTTAGGTCATATGAGTCTTGTTGATTCGTATACTGATCCACATTATTTTTTACCGCATCATGGAGTGTTTAGACAACACGCCACGACGACTAAGTTACGCGTAGTATTTGATGCCAGCATGCCTTCTAGCACTGGTGTATCATTAAACGACCTGCAAATGATCGGACCTGCAATACAGGGTGATTTAATTTCGATATTATTACGGTTTCGTGAACAGAGGTATGTAGCTTGTGCTGATATCGAGAAATTCTATCGCCAATTAGAAATCTTAGAAGATCAGCGTGACCTCCAGCTAATCTTGTGGCGCGATAGTCCTTTAGAACCACTGAGAGTTTACCGATTGAATACCGTGACATACGGTACGGCTTCCGCTCCCTATCTTAGTTGTAGGTGTTTAAAGGACTTAGCATCCCCACAAAACTGTGTAGATCCGCAAATAGCTTACACTATTAATACTTGCTTTTACGTAGATGACTTAGTAGTTTCTTCTAATAATATTGAAGAATTAAACCGCATCTGTGAGGGCGTTAGTAACATTTTAAATGCAGCCTGTATTACTTTGCGCAAATGGCTATTTAATTATGACCGCACGAACCTAAACACAACTTCTGAGTTAACGGATAATAATAATGTACATCAGTTTACTTTATCCGATAAAATTGTACAGAATAAAACTTTAGGTGTCGGTTGGAAAAGTGTATCGGATGAAATTTACTATTCGTCGCAAGTTCCGATAGATAAAGATAGTTATGTTTTATTAACCAAACGTCGTATATTATCATCCGCGTCTCAGATATACGATCCATTAGGATTGCTGAGCCCGGTGATAACGGTTGCTAAAATGTTAATACAAAAATGTTGGTTATTAAAATTAGAATGGGACGAACCAGTTCCCGATGAAATTTTACAAATTTGGAATAAATTTACCGACGGATTATCTTATTTAAACTGTTTACGTATTCCGCGTTATGTAATGTGTATTGAACCCATTCGCATAGAGTTACATATCTTTACAGACGCGTCGCAAATCGCGTACGGTGCCTGCGCGTTCGTACGCACTATCAGTGCATCAGCTGATGTTACGGTGCGCCTGCTGTGTTCCAAGGGCAAGGTCGCGCCTACAAAACCCACAACTATACCGCGCTTAGAGTTGTGTGGTGCTTTATTGGGGGCACGTTTGTATCATAAACTAAACGGGTCTTTGCGTTCAAATTTTGATAAAGTGGTATTTTGGACGGATTCCACCATCGTTTTGGGTTGGTTAGGTATGCCTATTAATTTGTTAAAACCTTATGTTCAAAATAGGACGACAGAGATTCATGAGTTAACGAAGGAACTTTCGTGGCGTCACGTGGCAGGCAAGGATAATCCAGCCGATTTGGTTTCAAGAGGTCAAAACTTAAACGCGCTTATATCTTCATCTTTATGGTGGAATGGACCATCATTTTTGCAGGACATACATTTTGTAGTTCCAGATCTAAACCATTCTAATTTAGTACTTAACAATTTACCAGAAACTAAATCGTCTAACATCTGTTGCCATAGCGTAAAACTAGATAACAATTTATTTAATTTTTCTCGGTTCTCGCAGTACATGCGATTAAAACGAGCCGCTGCTTACGTTTTACGTTTTATCTATAACGCTCGCAATGTGAACAATAAGCGATCCGGTTCACTATCTGTCGACGAATTAAGCCGCGCGGAGTTGATGTTAGCAAAGCTTAGTCAACAGGAGTCATTTTTTGATATTTTAGATTCGATTAAAAATAATCTATCGTTAAAGGGTTGTAGTCAACTTTCAAAATTAAATTTATTTATTGATTCGGATAATTTAGTCCGAGTAGGGGGACGTATTCAAAATTCGCCTCATTTTCATTATGATAAGAAATTTCCAATTCTTATTTCCGCTAAACATAATTTTTCTATTATGCTTTTCCGGTTTGAGCACCAACGCTTGCTTCACGCGGGACCGCAGCAACTTTTATATTCACTAAGGGAGATGTGGTGGCCCGTCGGAGGCCGGAACCTTGCTCGGAAAGTGGTGCGCTGTTGTGTGCGGTGTTCACGATTGCGACCGACGACGGTTACTCCTCTAATGGGAAACTTGCCCAAAGAACGTTTAGACCCTGGGTTTCCGTTCTTGCGTAGTGGCGTTGACTACGCTGGCCCAGTGTTTACGCTGAACCGCAAAGGTAGGGGAGCAAAATTAGAAAAATCATATATATGCATATTTATATGTTTAGTAACGCGTGCAGTTCATTTGGAATTGGTGAGCGACCTTTCGTCGGATGGGTACTTTTTAGCTCTAAACCGGTTTATCGCTCGGCGTGGTAAACCACAAGACATATTTTCGGATAACGGAAAAAACTTTGTCGGTCTGATGAATGAGTTCAAAAAATTTTTAGCTTCTTGTTCGAATGAAATCAGGGAGTACGCAATTTCTCAAAATATTAATTTTAAGATGATACCTTATTACGCTAGTCATTTCGGGGGGCTATGGGAGGCTGGAGTAAAAAGCTGTAAGCATCATTTACGACGTGTCGTGGGAAATGCACATCTGACATTCGAAGAATTCACTACGCTGCTGGTGCAAATCGAGGCTATTCTAAATTCCCGTCCATTAACTCCTCTTTCCACCGACCCCAACGATTTTCTACCACTTTGTCCATCTCATTTTTTGGTTGGCCGTCCACTGACTGCACCTGTAACGGCCGAGGTACACGACGTTCCTGTTCATCGTCTCACACGATACCAGCGTGTAGAACAATTACGCCAACACTTTTGGAACCGATGGTCGCAGGAGTATGTGTCCGAACTTCAGACCAGGAGCAAGTGGCACAAGAGTAGAGGAGAGCTTAAAGAGGATATGCTTGTCTTAATCAAGGATGACAATTTGCCGCCACTGAAGTGGAGCTTGGGCCGCATCGTGAAAACGTATCCGGGCAAGGATGGCGTCTCGAGAGTTGCAGATATTCGCAAGACAGATGGCGTTGTACGGCGAGATTTTTCCAAGATTTGTCCACTCATTCCTTCTGATTACTGAGTTCTGTTTGTTGGAACCTACTACAGTTCCAAGGCCGGGGAGTATGTTACCGCCTGAGCCATAAAAAATAATAATAAAAAAAACATATTATAAACGGCGCGAAACAAAGTGCTCTGATTGGCCGCTGAGAATAGCGCGAAATTAAGGTATGCTGTGATTGGCCACTGAGAATTTTTAAACACAGACGCATAGAATTTTCGCTCCATTTTGTACGCATTATTATAAAATTATTTAAAACCAATGTAATTATAAAACACTACCGAAGAATATACGCTTTATCAGTCTGTTTGCTGTTTTCTCTTCACTCCTCAAATAATAATAAACATCACGCAGCCATACCAGCAGAAACGCATAAAATACTTCAACACACACGAATGACTTTGTTTATTATTCCTTAATTTTCTATCACGCACTCAAACACTTAACACTTTCAGTATCACTTTTATCTTTAATTACACACTCAATATATTGTAACACTTTTAGACTTTATAATATTCACACTTTACAACATTATGACATTATAAACTTTATAAAACACTGAGCTCATACTTTACTGCCTTGAACTATCCTCCATGAAGGATCTCAAGCAATTCCCTCTAGAAAAACCCCTTAGATCCCAAGTTCCCTCTCTCTCAAATATTTTTGGGCGCGTAAAGTGTGAGTTCCGCCCATAATGGCGCCAATGCACATTAACACTAACTTCCGTTTTTAATTTCAAATCCCAATTTAAGTGTTGGTAATATTTTGTATACTTAAAACAATTTCTAATATTTATTAATAACAATTTAAAATTATTTATATAAAATTAGACTAATTTCCACAGTTGACTTTCAACTGTGGCGCTAGTGTACATAGTAAAAATTACATCCTATTTTGTTTTTGATTACAATAATTGATATGCAAAATTATTTTAATAATCTAATGAATTTATAAACATTATAGTTAATTAGGTACATATTACTAATTTCATAAATCAATTTTCTAAATATTATTTCAAAACAGATAATTAATATGACGTGTTGTTGATATAAAAAAAACAATACTATATATTTAATTTGAACCTTCCTCTATAAAGTTATTTTAATAATCTCATAATTATAAACATTAGTTTTTTTAAAACACTTTACATTTCAATTTTATAAATCAAATTCATCAATTTAAAAAAAAGTTACATTATAGCTTATATATAAAAAAAATAATACTAATTAATTTGAACCTTACACTCGTCCATCCTGACACGTGTGTGGTCCCCACACACGTATCTGATGAAACCTTACACTTGGCCAAGTAAATTGGCAAAAGGAAAACAATCAATATTAAAAGTATTTATAATTAAGTTTGTATAATAAATACAAGATTCTTTATAAGAATTCACTCATAGTTTCATTAATCACACTCAAAAATAATTTATAGCACTTAAAATTATACTCTCAAAATTCACTCTGAGTAACATAAAATACAAACAGATACTTCACTCTGAGTAACATAAATTATAATTAGAATCTTCACTCTGAGTATAATAAATTACACTTAGTAACTTCACTCTGGGTATTACAAATTAAACTCAGAAACTTCACTCTGAGTAACATAAATTACAATCAGAAACTTCACTCTGAGTATTATAAATTATATTCAGAAACTTCATTATTACTAGCATAAATTACCCTCAGACACTTCACTCTGAGTACCTTGAATTACCCTCAGACACTTCACTCTGAGTACCTTAAATTACCCTCAGACACTTCACTCTGAGTACCTTAAATTACCCTCAGACACTTCACTCTGAGTACCTTAAATTACCCTCAGACACTTCACTCTGAGTACCTTAAATTACCCTCAGACACTTCACTCTGAGTACCTTAAATTACCCTCAGACACTTCACTCTGAGTACCTTAACTTACACTCAGAAACTTCACTCTGAGTACTTTAAATTACATTTATAAAACTCACTTTGAGCACTACTTTTTTACTTATAATCTGAAAAATTCACTCCTACTTGAAAAAATTTCTGAAAGTATTCATACATTTACATTATAAATAGATTTGGTGAACCAACTCAATAAAGCAAAAGAAAAAGGTAAATGAATTACAAATCATTAGCATCATTCGCGTCGTCATCATTAAAACTTAAGTCATTATCATCGTTATCATTATCCTTATCATCATCATGGTTATTCTCATCGATTTGTAAAGCAGATAAATGAATCCACGGCTGCATCCTATCAGCAGCAACAGTTGTTTTACGCCTATTTCTCATACCTTCAAAACCTGGTATTGGTGCCAGCTTATAACGATCATTACCGAAAACTTTAACCACTCGATATGGACCCTCATAAACTGGCATGAGTTTAGTACTTTTGCCACTGTTATTAAATGCAGTTTTAACTATTTTTACTAGATCGCCTTTATTATAGACGCGCGCTGGTCGTCTACCTTTATCATAGTTCTTTTTTTGCATGATTTGTGCTTTATCAATATTTTCCTTAACTTTATCTCTTAGTGTATCTATATCTACTGTTTCACGAGTTTCATCGACTATTTCATTTAAAATTGGATTTACCTCACTAACCATTAATGTGCCAAACATAACCTCAGATGGTGCTCTACCTGTAGATTTCTGGATTGTATTATTTAATCCCCACTGTACTTTACCTAATTCATTATCCCAATCTCTCTCATCGTGCTTTAAATTTTGTGCAGTCAACGAATCTAGAATAGTACGGTTGTAGCGCTCCACTTGACCGTTTGACCGAGGACACGCCACCGCATTCAATACATGTTTAATACCTCTGTTAAGACAAAACCTTTTAAAAGCATTAGATGTAAAACAGCTACCTCTATCGCTCACTATACGCTCTGGGGATCTAAACGTGTCAAAAATATCATCTAATACTTTTATAACGTTTTGTGTATTCGTATTGCGGACTGGTCTTATAAAAATAAATTTGGTAAATGAATCTATAATCACTAGAAGGTGAGTGTAGCCTCGCTTCGACTTAACGAAGGGCCCGAGGTGGTCAACATGCAGGGTGTGAAATGGCTTTTCAATTTTCTGTATTGGATGTAAAAGTCCTTCGCGGTTATTTGAAGCCTTTTTAGCATAAGCGCACTCAATACAAGCACATACATATTTCTTTACAAACCGTTTCATTTTAGAAAACCAATATTTACTTTTAAGTCTATCGAAAGTTTTTTCGAAACCTAGATGACCTATATCGTCATGATTCATCCTGCACAATTGCCATCTCGCGCCCTTAGGTACCACCCAACGAATATCATTTTTATTGCCATTTATGTATCTAAATAACTTATTATCCTGCATGACATAATTACTTTTTATGTATTCTAGCCCTTTATCATCTAATTTAGAGTTCAGTATATCACAAATTCTTCGCAATTCTGAATCTCCCAACTGCAGAGTGAGTAGCCAGTCATGTTCACTTATAGACAAAACAATCGGGAGAGGTTCAGTATCACGACTTCCGGAATCTTCAACTGGGTTCCTGGAAAGAGCATCTACGTGCGACATCTTTTTACCTGCCCTATATTCGATCGAACAGTCAAATTCTTGCAGTGTTAGCCACCAACGCGCTATTCTTGGCACTAAATCACGTTTTTGGAATGTTGACCGTAGCGCACTACAGTCGGTTACTATTTTAAAAGGTTTACCCAGTAAATACACTCGAAATTTTTTTAGAGAGCAGACAACAGCCAGAGTCTCCAACTCATAAGAATGAAAGTTTTTCTCCTCTGGCGCCGTCTGTCTACTAAAATATGCGATGGGCCTAAAAGATTCATTTTCTGAGAAACGCTGCATTAAAATGCCACCAACGCCTATTTTACTTGCATCAGCATGGAGTTCAGTTTCTGCTGACGTATCAAATATAGCTAAAACAGGTCGTATCGTTAGTCGTTCTTTCAATGTGATAAATGCTTTGTCTTGAGCATCACCCCAAGTCCAACTAGTATCCTTTTTTAAAAGTTTAGTTAGTGGGTACGCTATTGTCGCAAAACCCTCGATAAACTTTCTAAAATAGCTAACGAGACCAAGAAATTGGCGTACCCCATGAACGCTATCTGGACAAGGAAAATCAGCCACACACTTAATTTTTGATTCACCAGGGCGTACTCCATTTGCACTTATTTCGTATCCAAGATAATCAATTTTGTTTTTCAGAAAACTACATTTACACAAATTTAATTTAAGGTTAGCTTTGTCCAATAACTGTAATACTGTTTCGAAATTATCTAAGCACTCACTGGCGTCCCGTCCAAATATCAATACGTCATCAATATACACTGTCGCTTTATCAAAACGGGCTGGTCCCAAGACATGGTTCATCATCCTCTGGAAAACAGCCGGTGCGTTTGCCAAGCCAAACGGCATGCGATTAAACTCGTACTGGCCGTCAGGCGTGACAAACGCAGTTAAATGTTTAGATGGTTCAGCAATTGGTACTTGATAATATCCAGACATAAGATCTAATGTAATGAACCATGCCTGGCCGGATAGCCTCGCAATTTCGTCTTCAATGAGTGGCATGGGATAGCGCTCCTTAATCGTAATAGAATTTAATTTCCTGTAGTCCACGCACAACCTAGTAGAGCCATCCTTTTTTCGTACTAAAATTATTGGGCTGGCGTAACTAGACACGGACTCCCTAACAATACCCGCATCTAACATGTCTGTGATCATTTGCCTTACATTATCACGTTCATGGTGGGACAACCTATAGGGCCTATACACGACAGGTTGCTTATTATTTATCTCGATAACCATCTCTGTATTAGTGGTGCAACCTAAACTCGCCATATCAGTTGCAAAACAATTTGCATACCTGTCAAGTAATTCATAAAGTCGGTTCTTGTCATATTCTGAAACGGATGTTCCTAATTTAACTTGGCTTTTATCAATCTGCGAAAGACATTTACCAAAATCAGGGACCACGGCAGTAGAAGCAACATGATTAATAATATCTAATTTTTGAGCACGGGCAAAAATAAAATTTTCTACAAATAAAGTAGGTATAGAACATGGCATTATCTTTACATTTAAATTTCCTTTATTTACATGGTATACACCGCCGTATACTATGTGTTGTGCATTAGGTTTTCCTATCAGTTTCGTAACTAGTAATATACTACCAGTGAAGTCAGTCTCAGTCAAAGCCTTAACACTTGCAACTCCGTACAATTGCACACTTATTTTGACCCTCACTTTAATCAATAACTCGTCAGTATCAGTACACTCAACATTGGCTGGAATTATAGAGTCCACAGTTAAAAAGCTAAGTTTCGCAGAGTCCTTGTAAACAACCACATGCGGTTGTTCGGAAAAGGACTGACCTATCAGCAATGGTTTCTCTAAAAATTCGTCTTTAACTACTCTACAACTAACTAAAGCACTCGCCTCATCTATTGTCATATCAACCCAAACTGTGCCTAGCGACTGCACTATAGTATTTCCGAAACCTACCATTGCCGAGGATTGTCCATTATGAGAAAGTCCTAGTCTTTTCGATACAGTTTCTTTAATTAGAGTAACTTCACTACCCAAATCTACAAATCCTTCCAACGTCATGTCATTAATCTTTACTAGCTTTACAAATTTAGTGCTCGCATTTGAACTGGCAATTCGCATGGTTTTCTTAACAGAATCTATAGAGTTTTTCTCTTTAAAGCAATTTTCAATAGTATGTCCAATTTTGTTACAGCTCTTGCAAACTAACAATGTCTTCGGACATTGTGCGAAAAAATGACCCTTGTCCTTACAATTAAAACAGAAAGATGAACTTTGAATTATTGGTTTTCTGATAGGCTTACTATTTTGAATATTATCATTTGCCACACTGACGCTATTTCTATTCCTGGATGGGACAAAGTGCGAACTCATTGTCTCTTTATTGCTTAACAAAAATTTAAGTAATTGATTAGGTTCTGAACATTGTAAAGCAACGCAACTAGATTTTATGATTTTGTCATTTATACCGTGGATAATACAATCTACGGCCCGTTTACCACGAATATCACATTGATTAAGCAAAGCTAGTTTCTCATAGAAATAAACTTCAATTGGTTCACCATATCTACTTCGGCGCTTAAGCATATCTTCTAAGGACTGGCCATAATTTACTTCACAAGGAAAATTACTTTTAAGCAAATTTTGCCATTCAGACCAAGAATATAACATGGTATCTAAACTTGCAACCCAAACTTTAGCCAGTCCCCGTAATTTTTGCACTGCAAAGTGAATAGTAGTAGTTTCGTCCCATCCATACACAGAGGCACATTCGTTTACTTTTTTCAACCAAACATCTATCCGCTGATTTTTAATAGAAGGATCAAACTCAGGGACAATATTTTGGTAATCAATACGTCTACTACAAGTTTGTTCACTCTGTGCAGCTGGCTGGGACGAAAAACCATTTCTAAGAGACTGTATCAAATTAAAAATATCTTTACTACTAAAAACAGGGCTAGGTAACCTTTGAGGTGGTCTTCTGCTGGTTGACTGCTCGCCATGCTGCATTCTCCCACAGTTTTGCAATGCACTAGACCGACTGCTTCGGTTGCTGCGATGCCTGTGATCTTCTTCGCGTTCTTTTTGCAACTCTAGTTCCAAACGCCGTATTCGTCTGCGCTCTCTCTCAAGCTCTTGTTCCCGCTTGCTCCCGTTGCTGCGACCACTACTGCGGCGGCGTGGCCGTGAACGCGAACGCGTGCGGCTGCGTGACCTTGAGTGCGTGGGGCTGCGTGACCGAAATCGTGTGCGGGTTTGTTGGCCACTACTACGTGGGCGTTCAGCGACACTGTCGCGAATGCGCACCGGATAGCTCTGAAGGATAGGACTGCGACTCCGCCTGTGATCCATGCCATCATGACATTCCCTGTCGTGACGGTCGACGCTCCTGGTTGGAGTCACAAGATAATGACGATGGCCGTCAGTATTTTGACTCACACGACGCCGTCCATCCATAATCCGTTACAGTGTCAATCCCCACTTTCTGATTTGTAAGATGACCGTACACTTCTTGTCAGAATAAAACTTGAACACACGAATGACTTTGTTTATTATTCCTTAATTTTCTATCACGCACTCAAACACTTAACACTTTCAGTATCACTTTTATCTTTAATTACACACTCAATATATTGTAACACTTTTAGACTTTATAATATTCACACTTTACAACATTATGACATTATAAACTTTATAAAACACTGAGCTCATACTTTACTGCCTTGAACTATCCTCCATGAAGGATCTCAAGCAATTCCCTCTAGAAAAACCCCTTAGATCCCAAGTTCCCTCTCTCTCAAATATTTTTGGGCGCGTAAAGTGTGAGTTCCGCCCATAATGGCGCCAATGCACATTAACACTAACTTCCGTTTTTAATTTCAAATCCCAATTTAAGTGTTGGTAATATTTTGTATACTTAAAACAATTTCTAATATTTATTAATAACAATTTAAAATTATTTATATAAAATTAGACTAATTTCCACAGTTGACTTTCAACTGTGGCGCTAGTGTACATAGTAAAAATTACATCCTATTTTGTTTTTGATTACAATAATTGATATGCAAAATTATTTTAATAATCTAATGAATTTATAAACATTATAGTTAATTAGGTACATATTACTAATTTCATAAATCAATTTTCTAAATATTATTTCAAAACAGATAATTAATATGACGTGTTGTTGATATAAAAAAAATAATACTAATTAATTTGAACCTTACATAGTTTACTTTCCTATATTATATTGTTCAGCTATATAATTAAGAGACAACTTTGCCATATTCAACACAAACTGCAAAAAATAAATCAGTAAGTACCGATTTAATCTAAAAATATTTCGATGTACATAGTAATATATTTCACGCACACAAAATACCACCTTAATTATGCAATTGAATAACAAGCACATGCAAAACAAAGCTGCAAAAACAAAAATGTAAAAATTTATCCATTCGGTGGACATTCGTCTTTTCGGTGGACACCAATTCCACCGAAAAGATGTCCACCGAATAGACTTTTCTGCGAAAATGTTTTATACTAAGCACTATTTTGAGTATAAGTTGAAGTTACAAGTATTTATTGATAAATTACTTGAAAAACTAACATATAAATGAAAGTAATTAATTAATAAGGTTTTACTTACCAAAATACACACGTAACCGAAAAGACGCACGCAACTTTGACACACCCAGAAATTTATGAACAAGAAACAATAACTTCGTTTTCGTGCAGCTCGCGACGAAATTGGGCTGCGCGTGAGTAGCTAAGTAATGGATACGTTCATTAATAATGTTGCGATCACAATTTTTATATTTTTTTATAAACATTTTCTTAAATAAGTAAAGTCCACCGAAAATATGTTATTTTTAGTAACACAATTACAATGTGCAAGAAGTGTCTTGAATTTAACCCAGTATTTTTTATATTTGGTCATTTAATTAAATATCTTTTTTAGGAAAACAACTTCGAAGTAAAACTTTAATTAATGCGTTTTTATATTTTATCAAATTTCTATGAAAAGGTAGCGCGGTAACAGTCCACCGAAACGTACTTTCCTTTGGAAATTGTTTCGAAAATACTTTATTTTTATTTTTTTATTTATTTATTTATAACCAAAATAAAATAATGAATATTTATCTTTACTAAAAAACTAAAATATGTTCAACAATTAATGTTTAAGTTCTTGATTTTTTTCAATAACCAAATTTTATGCGGTTATGACAATGACCCATATTATGTTAGCGACTTATAGTTTATTATAAAATAAGGGAAAATTGAATTATAATGGACTTGATTGATTGTGACTTTTCAACATTTTTAATTTAATTATAATAAATTTACTTATCAATAATTTATCACAATATACCTGCTTAATATAGCGTGTCTTTAAAAAATAACTCAAACTATGTAGGTATACAAATTTTATTATCATTGCCTTATATTACAACCTACCTACCTACAACAGTACAGATACAGATGACATTTAAAAAAACCTAGAATTTAGTCAACTTTTATATTATGATACTAGCTGTGCCCGCGACTTCGTTCGCGTGGTTGTCGGAAACACTATCGCGATTATCTTTTGATTGCTCGCGTTGTTTCTTGTTATTTTTATATTATTAAAAAGGAATTATTCTTTCATACATATTCTTTCTAACTTTCAAATAGAGTTTGAAAGTTATGCATGTAGGTATTAAAATATATATTTAAAAGCATTTTTTTTATTTAATTTTAAGTAAGTTTATGATTGGCCCCTGTTGGCCACAAGTTGCTCAAGACAGGGACAAGTGTATTTCTTTAGAGGAGGCCATCACCTTCAAATACAACATTTTTTGCAAGAAATAAAAGGCTTTTTTATTTTATTTTATTTCATTAAGTATAAGATGAAAATGCGTTTCTTTCAAATGTGTAAATAAATAAAGCATCTTTGATCTCGCTTGTTTGATCTCGAACTCGAGCGGCCGGTGTCCGTTTGCGAGTCAATTTAACGTTTCCAAGTGGAAAATCTCGATATCTTGTTTCTTTTTATCCGTAAATAAATTCGTTAAATATACGTAGCCGTATTACTTGTATTCGTTAATTATGAAAGTTAATAAAAAGCAAGTAATATAAACGCAGAAAGGGTTTAATAATTGAAGACATGAGTGGAAAAATTACCCTGAAAATTGAGTTTAAACTGTCACAAAACATTTCAGGATATGTATAACGTATTAGGTATATTTATTCTAGAGACGGATATTTAGATTAATGTATTTAATACTTTACGGCGTGTTCTAATGCGTTTAATTGGCAGTTTCAACCTAATTTTCTAGAAATCAGAATTATTCTACATATCACCTTCGTCCATTCATGTCTACAAATTATTATCAAATGTTATCGATTCTATAATATGAATAGCCCGCGTTATCCTAAACAGCAGTGCAATTCTCTAAGCGACTTGGGCTCCGATTCAAGATGCCGCCGCTACTTATCGTTCACGAAGTTTGAAGACAAAATGTATGGAATATGACATGAGCTTCGCTAAATGACACACGAATTATGTCGTCACTAAGCGAAGCTTTCTTTCACCATTCTACCGTACTCTTGTTTTTTCATAAAACCTACTCATAAAGCAGAGTTCGACGACACACTCTGACATTGGAGACTCACTAAGGAGCCATTTTTTAAGAAGAAGAAGAAGCGAAGCTTATGTCAAATTCCATACGTTGTTTTCGATCTTCGTAAGCGATATAAATCGGTGGCATCTGAATCAGGGGCCCTTACTCTCCAAACTGATTTGATTTTGATTCAGATACGATCATGCCGCGTACTTGCTAATAAATCGACATTTGTTTATTTTGATTCCCAGTCGATTGATGTGGTCGGGAGTACAAAAAGTTACGATCTAATAATTTTCTTTATCCTGATTGGTTTCAAAGTAATTCACCAAATAAAGTACGAAAAAACACTGATATCGAACGGATTCGGTTCTCGATTGTGTCGGGAGTAAGCCCCCTGGGCACGGTTGAGGCTGTGCTCGTCGCTGTGATCACGAATGTCACCGCCGTCACATGGTCGGTTGTCAATACTATAAAAACCTGTGATAAAAACGAATCTTGGGGAATACCATTTCGGCCATCGTTGCTATTATAGCCGTCGGAATCTTGGCTGAAGATTTTAGCGCCTAGAGAATTGGACTGCAGACTTGAAAACAAAATTGTTGTTGTTCTCGTAGATCGAACTGACGCCCTTCAAAGTCGAGACTTAAGCTATAAACATCGCACCACAGGAGCTTTAAAAAGTCTAATCATATTAATTATTTTGATAGCGCGATTTATTACATACACAAGCCCAGTTTCATAATGTATGTTTTACATAAACCTATTTTCCCTCAGGAGCATGCGGGGAAAAGTGGAAAAACGAATTATATTTGCTGACTTTGTTCATAAACAATTTCCTGAAAAGATTCAAAATTATTTCTTCTTCAAGTACCTATACACTATGGGGCCGTTCAAGTATTACGTAAGCACTATAGGGGGGTGGGGGGGTCTTTGTTTTGCTTATTTAGGATGACATGGGGGGTAGGGGAGTCCAGATGATGATTACGTCATCGATAGTTATTTACTTTTTTATACGAATGGCAACCCTCACATTGTCTAGGCTTGAATACGAAACGCATTTTCGGGGATTCCCGCAAATATACACGCATACGTTTTATTCAACATTAGTGTTACCGTTGATTCCAAATACCAAAATATAAATATTGATTCAAAATACTAAAAATTTAAAATAAGTTTGTTATGTTCGTAAGATTATAATATTTTTGTCCCTTACTCTATGTTGATTACTGCATTAGTAAAATCTAATATCTACATTAAATTAATTTTCTTATTTTTAAAATTATAATTATAACATTATAATTATAATATAAAAAATACATTTTTAATTGAAAAATGTTTACGTAAGCATGGGGGGGGGAGCTTTGCTTACTTTTGCTGACAAGGGGGATGGGGGGGTAAATAATTGTAATAAATCTGCTTACGTAATATTTGAACGGCCCCTATACAGTCTCTAAGGAAAACCTGTTATTGAGAAAAGAAAACATTGTTGTTTTATTTGCTCTGTTACTAGCTTTTGATCGACCTCCTCTGTGTAAAATTCTGATCCATAAGAATTTGTAAATATTTTAGTACCACAATTAGTACCTACAATATTTTTTTATTAATATATTTATTATTAATCATTCAATAACTCGATTCTGAATCGCGCTATCAAAGTGATGACAGTTCGTAGCTATACATTTGAAAGCTTCGGTCTGACCGAGCATAGCAATTCGCTTGGTCGAAGATTTTCCTTTGGGACGTCGCCTATTCGCATCCAATAAATAAACCCAATCATTGGAATGTTTATTTCAGAGCTTCGCTCTTGACCCGGAGGTCGTGGGTTCGATTCTCTCATTGGAACAACAAAAAATTTAGTTTCCAAGTTTGGTTAGGACAAAGCAGGCTGATCACCTGATTGTCTGGCAAGAAAAATGATCCATGCGTCGAATGGACATGTAAAAAGTCGGTCCTCCGCCTGTCCTCTGGCCAGTCGTATCGGTTTACCGTCCCACTGGGTTATGAGAGTAAAAGTAAGAGAGAGTGTCTTTGTGTATTGCGCACACACTCGGGCACTATAAAATGACTCCGACGTACCTGGCCTGGTTTCAATGAAATCAGCTACCGACACCTAAATCAGTGAGGGGAGCTATTATTACTTCTTCACGATAAGCAGTAACAAAAACTTTAATTGTGCTGACTGCCAAATAGAAAGGGTATAATTTTGCCAATCTGTATGTATATCTGTTTGTCCTACGATTACGAGATTTACGAGTCAAATGGTTTTTAAGTGTTTTTTTATTTATTTATTATCTATCGTGTTAACAAAAATACTGTCTGCAGGTTCTTCAGTCGAGGAACATCCTCCGCTCCAACAAGCTGCTTGGCAACTTCAAGTTGGACGTCGCTACTGTATGGAACCAACCAGGTATGTATTTATTTGCTACTACTTTTCGTGGACTCCCGCAAAACCAAATTTGAAATGTGGGGTTACAATCGTCGTCACATCACTGACAGTTTCTGGTAAGCATGTCTAGTAGAACCTCGGTTTTCTCTCTCACGGTTTTTTAAGGTCTTATAGGTCGTTTGGTACGAGTTGGCGTTGATGCCAACTCGTACCAACGTTTAACTATATATTGTAGAACAACATGAATAGAATAGAATATAAAATATTTGTTGCAAGAATGTAGTATTATAAAACATGTTCTCGTACATTCTGCCATACAGATGGCGTGCAATCGCAAAAGATAATTGAAGACATGAATATCCAATCATCCAGAAGGAGATATGGAGCAAAATTATGATTTCGAGAAAATTTATTTCAAACTGTCAAAACATTTTGGAATATGTCGTAAAGTATTAATAATAATAATAATAATAATAAACATTTATTCAGCAAAAATTAGACATTACATTACATTGAGTACACACAATAAAACACTTAACAATGAACAAATAAGAAAAAGTTACATGTAAAACAAGACCGGTTACAGCATGAACATAATATATGATAAATAAATTAAATAATAATAATTCGGTCCAGAAGGTAGGTAGTGTAATGCCTATATTGCCGAAAAGGATACCACTCAGGCGTATCACCGCGGCGTGAGCACCACAGCACCTGGTATTCTGTGGTTCCATCAGTATTGTCATTTGAAGGACAGATTAATACTCAGCAGTTATAGAACGATACATAAATACGTTAGCGATACATAAATATAAAAGGATTTAAAAAGGTGATTCATTGCTATGGGCAGAGCAGCTATACCACCACCCGCCCCGTCGCCCTCCCCGCGCACTTCCCCATAGTCACTATAGTTGTGTTGCAGGGGGCGGACGCGCGCATGGTTAGATGCCATAATATTATGCCTGTCCATAGCTATTATTGTTAGATGGTTGATAATACCAATTAGTTACACAAGATCTATTATTCACTTCAAAATGTGTAGGGGCAATATAATACTACAATTATAATGTTACCTACTAGCGCAGTCAGAGGATAAAAAGGTAGGCTGGTTCAACAAAATAATTATATTATATTACTACAAACATACACAAATGAATTAAAAAATATGATATGTATATGTAGCTGAAATACTTATAATATAGTAATTTTAGGTTATTAAGTACATTACATCTAAAGACCCATCTCTAAAATAAGTGTACTTTATACGTTACTACATATATCCTAAAATGTTTAAGTGACTGTTTGAACTCAATTTTCTGGATGAATTTTTTTTGCGACATAATTTTCATTATCACCTACATCGATTCCTGTATTCAATAAATGGAGTATTTCAAATTATTAGACCTGGTAGATGGCATAACAAGTACTTATACAGTGCAACCTTAATATAACGTACCTCAATATAACGACTTCCTCGATTTAACAAATTCTACGTAATCCCCTTGAATTGTCCATAAGAGTCAATATAAAATATACCTTTACATTGCGAACATTCTTTGCGTACAACCTATTTATAACGAATTTTCAACTATCAAGAAAATGTATTCATACCTCTAATTAACGAATTTTGCCAACCCAAAACCTTTATATAAAGTTTCCACCAATAATATAACTCTTAATCTTATAATGTGATTCATGTCTCGACATGTTTCGACACGCTTTTGTTTGTAAAGTAATCATTGTTGTTTTGATGGAAAGTAATGTAAACACTTCTGCTCGTCACTATTGTTAAAGATTTAAGTTAAAATGGCTCAGAAACGTAAAAGGTGTTCCTTATCGGTCGCAGAAAAGCGAAAATCATTAATTATGTTGACCAAAATCCCATGACGAAAAAGAATCTAAAGATAAGTTTTCAGAAGAAAGTGGCTTGAATGTAAACAGTAAAAGTTTAAAATCATGCGAGTTCAAAGACGTAGAGGAATGTGTGTTAAAGTGGTTAAAACAGTGCCGAGACAAAAAAATCCCAATCGGAGGCCCTATTCTTCAGGAAAAGGCTCAGCGGTTTGCATTTCTATTCACTTACCTCTTTATAACGAATTTTAGACCAATCTAACCTCAACATAACAAACCTCAGTTCAACGAATTACTTGATATTACGAATATTTTCTTGTTCCCCTCCGATTTGTTATATCGAGGTTGCACTGTAATTAGTTTCCCAATTGTGACATGTGTACATGCTATGTAACGCTATAGACCGGTACGGCTAGCGTATTTTGAGGTGAAAACCTTAAAAAAAATCTAAAGTTTCTGAATTTTTGCATGTGGATAGAGTGGTACCCAATTAGCTTATTTTCAAGTTTTGTGTCATTTCTGACCATTGCATTAAAGTAATAAATCTGTTTAAAAAATTTTTAAGTTTAAAATAACAACGGGGTCATGTGTGGGATATCATTCAGATTCTGGATACCTAATTTGTGCCATTTTCGCCCATTGCAACCCGACATATTGCCAGTTCGTTAAAACAGTACCTGTAAAAAAATTATAGTTGATGAAACAACTATAATTCAGCTTAGGACTCTTAAATAAATCCATGAAAAAAAAATTGTGTCAGATTAATCCACCGATTTCGAAGTATTTATTTTTTTTTGTTTTTCCCCGCTTATAGACACTCCAAAAAAATATTAAAGTTACTAGAGTTTACATAATTAATATCATAATTTAATGATAAATCTATATTATAATTTTGTGTCATTTTCATGCACGGGTTATAGAATTAAACACAAAAATAAGAAAATAATTGTGCACGGAGTAAATGTCGCGGGCAAACGCGGGGGCTGCGGAGTGGCGCGCGGAGTCCATTTTATATTTCTACTAGCTGTGCCCGCGATTTTTTAAATATATTTTATGTTTGGGTAGGTATTTAAAAAACTAATTTATAGTTAATGCTTCTTTATACACGGTATTAGACGTGCATAGGCAAAATAAGTAGGCCGATGAAGTTTACCGTCAAATAATGATAGTCCATTGAAATGTTACATTTTTTAGGCCTTACCTTGCGTTTTTTAGAGGACGCAATTTTATTTTTTTGATGTGTAGGGGGGGTCAGTGTAAAGCTAAAACCAAGTTTGTGGGGTCGCCACCCTTGTCCCACGGCCGCCATCTTGAAAATAGGGGTTGAAATGGTATTTACGATATATCTCTTAAACTATTTATTTTATAAAAAAAATTGTGAACATTTTTTGTTGCAAATTAAATTCTCTACATCTTTGCTCCAGTAACTTTTTGTCGTAGAACTATAAATAAAAAAGTTATAAGCGAAAATCTTCGGAAATTTGAGAAAAAAATTTATATTTTTCGATGTAACTTTTTTTTTATCATTTTACGAAAAAATGATATTCGACCATTTTTGTACATCGTTTTTTGAGGAACAACTTTTATTCGCATCATTTTTTCATTAAGTCAATAGCTAAGGTGTTACAGCGCTCCGAAGTGAGTACTATTTTTCAGTACTCTTAACTATACCTATATTATACGTGTGTACCTATGATAACTCATCAGTTATTGTTTGTTTTTTTTTTCTTTTTTTTTACTTTATTATTATAACTTTTTTAATTACAAATTTTGAATTTTATTAATAATTAATTATTGACTCTTTTCCCCACCACCCACGAGGTAGAGTCTAGAGGCGCGTTTTTTTTTTTTGTTGTTGTCCTTTCATCGTTAGGATTCTCCGCATCCTATAATGCCATTTCATTATTCGAAGATTCTTGTGCTTTTCATCCGGCGCGTAATATCTTACCTCATGCTTTTTTTTTTTTTGACAATGCTGATTATAATAGCAATACAATTGATGGTAAAAATACTTTCCATGCGATGGGTGGTATTCAATGCGTTACACCTTATAACAGTATCGAAAGTGATACCAGTTTACCACGAGTATCCAAAAAAATACCTGCTTCAATAAAATCTACACTTGGATTAATTCCTCTTTCATCCTACTCAAAAGGCAAAACCGTTGGTCTCAGTAAAATAAATGTTTCAGTAATTGAACGGGCCACACAATCGACCAAACAAATTGTTCCTACACCTTGTGATTTGATGTGGCTGTATGGTAAATGGTCATGCACTGTGAATATCAGCGGATGGAATGGATTTATGATCGAAGCAACTGATGATTTTCGCTTATAACTTTTTTATTTATAGTTCTACGACAAAAAGTTACTGGAGCAAAGTTGTAGAGAATTTAATTTGCAACAAAAAATGTTAACAATTTTTTTTATAAAATAAATAGTTTAAGAGATATATCGTAAATACCATTTCAACCCCTATTTTCAAGATGGCGGCCGTGGGACAAGGGTGGCGACCCCACAAACTTGGTTTTAGCTTTACACTGACCCCCCCTACACATCAAAAAAATAAAATTGCGTCCTCTAAAAAACGCAACCCAAAATGTAACTTTTCAATGGACTATGACTCGGACATGTCATATTAAGACATAGGATTGACCCCAACTTAGGTGTAACTATATCTTGAAGACATGACTGTTTAGAATTAAAAAGTGCAGACGTATTCAACGTATTTAATTTGTCTAATAATTAGCATCTCAAAATAGCACATTATTTGGGACCATTTTACGGGTAAAAATCGTAGCGACATACGCCGTAGATACTTTTAACACAATTATTACTGGGGGCACATTTTGCGGCTGTGCGTGGTCTAATTCAAACTACCGGTACCTACTGCCTGTTATTTAGATTTAGATGACTTAGGTACATTTAATAGCATTTTTAACCAAGCTGTGTATTCGATAACTAGCGGGTTTCATGTGATTTTAATGTCATTCATTGGTTGAAAATTATCACGTACCTAATTCATGCGTAATGTTTTGTGTGCGTAATTGTAATTTCAGTACTAATTATTTGTAATAAATTATTTAACGAAAAATAATAGTTACAAAAAATATATTATGCGTGGGGTCCCTACCTAAGTACCTACCATGCCGGCTCGGACGCGAGAATCACGGCGAAACTATTGTTTTATAACGAAAAACAAACAAACAACCTAAAAATATTAGTATAGATATTTTGTATTTCTCCACGTCGCGTGACGTTATTTAAGGTAGACGTTACACACTAGGAGGTATGAATACTTTCACACTACACTTTTTGAGTTCACTGTAGGAACTTGGTTTGAATTTTTCTCAAGTTTTATTTTGGTAAAAATTTTATAATACGTCGCCATTTTAAGGGGTCACGAGTGGTTGGGAGGGGCGAGGGGGGAGGAGTCAGACTCCCCCCTCACCATTTTCACCCGCCGGAAATGCTTGATTTCCTTAGAAAAAATAAAAAACTAATTTGTACAAAAACGGTTTATTCTACTATAAAAAAATGTTTTATAGCTTTTATTAATTCCACAAATGAATCTTTCCAGTATTTAATGTTATTTCACCGCCACAAATATTTCTGTGATATAAAAAAGTAAAAATGTACATTACGGACGGTCGAGTTGGCGACTGCAATTTTTATGGCGCATAGAGCTATATGTAAGGTGTCACTAACCAAAATGAAAGTTGCGGAAGCTCATAGTTTTTTACTTATTGAAAAAATCAAATTCGTATTTTATTATGGGGATTTGACTACTTTTGACGTAATATTGACATTTTTTTTTAAATTAAGTAAATGCCTAATTTTTATTTTAGTTCAATTATCTACTTTTCTTAACTAGAGTGAATCGGGCAGAATTCGCTTTTGGCACTCGCCGGCTGCTGCCGCGGCACGCTTCGCTCGGCTCGTGCGCAATCAAATGTGTAACCTAACCTAGCTATTTTTAACACTACACACGTATTATTTTTTTATTTCACATTTTTATCTTAGGCGATACGGAAGAACACAATCACATATTATTATACTCGGAAGCAAAGCAATGACCTTGTAATTATATTACTCTTATCTATGGGAATGACACACAAATTTGACATTAGCTGTCAATATTATTCATCCAAAATGGCGAGTTGCGTTTCGTTTCACTTTTTTTTCACATAATTACATTTGAAAAACTAAACTGAAGCATAAAGTTTTCGTTCCGTTTTGCATAATTTCAATAATATTTAAGAATTTTTGAAAATTGTTAAAAAATATTTACACGTAACTCCGGCAGTCAAAATTTCTTTGGGGGATTATGACTAACTTCCTTAAGGTCCGAACACCACGAATACTCGCAAATTCAGGCGACTCGTTATAAAATCCAACCCTTTATTTTAAAACAATAACAAAAAATACATAATATTGTAGTGCTTTCATGCCATAAACAGCCCCGCGCTCCCCTCACACACTGGAAGGAATTTGTTTTGTGAATAAAATCCAAAACCATAATTGATAATAATATATTAATTTGTTCCATTTTATATAGGTAAGTACATATATTAATATAGTGTGTGGTATTGGTGCCACTTTAAAAAGTAATTCTTTTAAATATTTACATACAGGTAATATTAAGGTACGATTCCACCAAAATAGCGTTCAGAACATTTGTTAGCCAACATTTTGTTTAGAATTCCGGCTGCGCCAATTTGTATGTGTTCCAATTTCTTAATGTTGCGATAGCGAGTCAACCGGAACAAACATCCGTTACGCACAATGTTCGCAACAGTTCAGAACACCGGTGGAATCGCACCTTTAGGGCATGGAACTGGAATTCCCAGAGACGAAAATCCCGGGATTTTTTTCAACGTTTTCCGAAAACGAGTTTTTGACAGAATGTTATAATATGTTATTCGATAAAATTAAATATATAGAATGAGTTATTTATATTTATTAGAGGGTCACCCTGGGCCAAAATGCAACCATAATAAAAAATGTAAACTATAAATTTATGATTTTTGCAACTTACATACGCACTAATAATATAATATTAAATCTGAAAAAAAGAAAAAGAAAAAACATTTACAAATATTTGAAATCATCTGTTATTATGTGTAGTGTTTATGCCGTAGTGTACCAACTGATTTTGAAAACGAAATTATATATTTTATTACTTCATTCAAAAGTGTTGCTGATAAGAATCAAATCCTGAAAAAAGATGATTTTTTAAAAAGGGTAGGTAGGTGATAATCGTAATTATAGGAGAAACAAAAAATACTGAAAGAAGTTGCGAACTCGATTTCGGCAAAAACTGTAACGACGGTATTAGATCTTTACTAAATAAATTTCATAGCCGAGAAAAATCATACTTTATATTGTTAAATCATTCGTTAGTGTTGGTTATAAGGATCACACCACAAGCTTAAGAAAAGTGTTTCATTGTGTTCAGCCAAGTTATAAGAAAACTGTACTGGCCGATGTCCTGTGTAGTGTGTATGTATTACGTGAACCATTTGATGGCACTTTCGACCGTCTTGTAACTTGAAATTTATAATATTATTATAATCTATAGGCATATTTTGAAATTTGGCAAGAATACACAAATTTAATTTACGTAGATCTACTAGTTTTTAGTTTATATAAACTTTTAAAAGCTAACAATTTCGTGGCTGACTAAGATAAAGATAAAAATGTCTACATTAACAGATGATTTAAACAAGTAAATATGGTATTATAGTAGTTTGATAGACCGATACTAAGCGAAAATTATGAAAACTGAAATTTTTTAATTATAAGTGATAGCTAGTTTACGCCAGGGTCCATAATTTTTTAAACCAAAAAAAATAATAGTAGGATAAAACCCATTAGAAAAGGAGGTTTTTAAGGGTAAAAAACGGTTTTTCTCGATTTCCGGAAAAACTAAAAGTCCTATCGAAAAAAATCAAATAGCAAAGTTGTAGGTAATAAAAAGATCTAAAACATTTGTATTTACACTTTTTTCACATAACCTCAAAATTTATGTGAAAAATCGAAAAAACCAAGTTTTTGGTTTTTATTTTTATCTTTTACAAAAAAAATTTTTTTTAACGAAATTTGGTGAAAACTTACCATTTTATGTCCCAAATACGCTGTAATTTATTTGATTAAAAATATTTATTTTTCACCTTATTTTGAATGAATATCGAAAAAACACCCTAATTTTCAATCAAAAATTTACCCGTCAAAATATCAGCTTTTTTCAAAAAGTTGGTATGGTTTCTGTTCTTTGAAATCTCTACTTTCCAATGGTGAAAAAAAAAAATATGTTACTACAGTAAATCTTCTCAGAAAATGCAAAAAATAAAAAAAACTTTAATATGATTTTTTTTTTATTATTATAAATAATTTCATCTAAATAATGTGATTGCTGCAATTGGTTTCAATTAAAAAGTTGATTTATTTAATGCTTATTACATTTATGTCATAGAAAATCTCATTATATATAAATATAAATGTAAATCGTACTATCGTATGATACAAACAGATTCATCCATACTGATAATCTGAAAAGACAAAATCGAATTAATAATGCCTTCACTATTTTATCGTGATTAAACTCCCACGAAAAAAAAATATTAAAGAAATAAATGTCAAAATGTATATAAAATATATTATTATTATAAATCTATTAAAAATGTATAAAATATATATGGAGATCGGCCAAAATATATTTACGATATTTTATATTTTATTTATTTTTTATGTATTTTGAAATAATTTTTTTTCGTGGGATTAACTAAATTTGTTTGTGCAAAATTAAGGAGATTGTTATTTTTTTATCTTGTACTAAAATATCATTTAATTTCAATCTTTAGGCTATGTTACGTTAAGCATACTATTTTTTAAAGAAAATATTACGATTTTTCTGTTTGAGTTGATTGATAAAGATAAAAATAGAGAAAAGTTTTTTGTTTTTTTAAGTTAACTTGTCACAATTATCTTCAAGAATCTCAGCGTGCACGTGTATTTTTATAAACGATGTTGTAAACTGTACTGTATTTCGAATACTGGTTAGGCTAACGGTTGTAACAGCTGCTACGAAATGTATAGTATATTATACAATAGTAGGTATGTATGTAGTAAGACCCAGACCCGCCTAGCCCCTTCCCCACTTCTCCACGAAATACCTTTTGATGGGCTACAATTTTTCGTAGGTCACTCAGGTATATCTACTCAGGTATATATAATTTATCTTAAAATAGTTATAAATAGGCATCTACGCATATAATTTAAAGAAGATTCGACAACTTTCTCAAAATATTGTAGATGTCTTATTAAATATTAATTTTATTAACTTATTTGTTTGTTAATTATAGTAGTATATTTTTGTTTGCAATTTTTTTGTTATCAATGTCACATGTAATCTAAGGTTTTTCGAGTAATTAAAGTGTAAATTTTAATAAATAGCTCAAAATTATTTATAATAAATAAAAAAAAATCGAATTCAAGTTTTTTTTTATTTTTAGCATTTTCTGAGAAGATTTACTGTAGTAACATATTTTTTTTTTCACAATCGGAAAGTAGAGATTTCAACGAACAGAAACCATACCAACTTTTTGAAAAAAGCTGATATTTTGACGGGTGAATTTTCGATTGAAAATTAGGGTGTTTATTCGATATTAATTCAAAATAAGGTGAAAAAATAAATATTTTTAATCAAATAAATTACAGCGTATTTGGGACATAAAAAGGTAAGTTTTCATCAAATTTCGTTACAAAAATTTTTTTTTTGTAAAAGATAAAAATAAAAAACCAAAAATTTGGTATTTGGATATTTCACATAAATTTTGAGGTTATGTGAAAAAAGTGTAAATACAAATGTTTTAGATCATTTATTACCTACCACTTTACCATTTGACTTTTTTCGATAGGACTTTTAGTTTTGCCGGAAATCGAGAAAAACCGTTTTTTACCCTTAAAAACTCACCCCCATCCCCTTCCCGACCTCAGATCGCCCGTAAATTATTTTTTCTTTCATTTTTATAATATTTCCCTCCTTTTCCAATGGGTTTCATCCTACTATTTTTTTTTTTTCACTTTTTATTATTTTTAAACGCTTCTACCCTGGTCTAGTAAGAGTGTATGGTATGACTTAGGAAGTATGGAGCTAACTTAGGAAAGTAGACTACAAAGAAAATAACTTATGCTGCGGCATATTATTATTATAGAGAACTAAACAATAAATGGAATCTATCAAAAACATATCAATTTAAAAATATTATGTCACTATAAAAACATTTAAATAAGAAAGGTACAAAAACTCAGGTCTATCCAGCCAGTCACCTGGAACAATAATTAAAAATGAGATTATGCCACATACGTACAAGTGTCATATTTGGGCTCGTGCGAGTTTCTTACGCCGGTTTTTCTCGACGGGTTAGGGTTGAACTGGAGGTAGCTTTTTTGTTGACATTCCGAGAATAACTTAATGTTAAGTTTTCATTTGAAAATAAAAAAATTACCAAAGATGAACTGATTGAACACATACTATACACATAATAATATGTTCAACAATATAGTTCTAATACATTAACTAGACTCGTAACAAAACGCACAATTCAAAATTCAAAGACAAATAAGCTCTCAGAGCGCAGACAAATTTAATCGCAATAGACCGGATATATTATCGTACATACTACAAACAAAACAGTGCTACATAAAACATTACTTAAAATATGTCACAATTGACGCCAAAAAGTGGAAAAAATGCCAAATACGACCTACAGAAAAAAGAGAAAACTATTTAGATTTGAAATCAAATATTGGATTATATTATACCAATAATAGATAGTAAGAGCTACAGCAATGGCCACCAGGAGTATCCGTAGATTTCAAGTCATATTAACACAACGACAACTGCTGCCTCCCTACTAATTGCCAATACTGTTGTCGTCAATATCGACCATCGTTTTGGCTACTCCATCAAAAACTAACTCTCGAGTCGCTTTCATATTATGGTTTAATTTACAATTGTATTCAAAATGTACATTTAAAAAGGTAAAATTAATGAGGTATACTTTAGAAAACCAATAAATGTACCTAACAGTGTTAGGTAAAGTTATTAGTTCTAATGCATATGATTTATATGTAAATTTATTTATTTATTTATATTTGTATAGTATTACAATTATTATTTCTGTAGTCTATATCTATACTAATATTATAAAGCGGAAGAACTTGTTTGTTTGTTTGTTTAAACGCGCTAATCTCAGGAACTACTAGTCCGATTTAAAAATTATTTTTTGTTGGATAGTCCATTTATAGAGGAAGGCTTTAGGCTATATAACATTACGCTGCGACCAATAAACCAAAAAACCAGCGTCAGTGAGAAATGTTGCAAAAACGGGAAGAATTATTCACATTTGAGGACTTTCGTTGCGTGCGCTGCTTAAACGGTTTAAGTTACTCAAAAAATATGTATGAAAGAATTATTCCTTATTAATAATAATAAAAAAAAGTCCGTGACAGCATTGGTATCATATGTCAGTACATGACATACAGACTAAATAACTAACAGGATCAAAAAATGGGCAATAAAGCGGTTTTCGCTAAAAATATTTATACTATCACGGTATTAATTCTTATCATTTTCAATACGTTAGTTGGCTAAAGCATTCCATGAAGACTATATTTGCCCTTTAAACCATGCAAATACAATTAATACTTTAGGAGATATACAGGGTGTAAAAAGAGCAGTCAGTATAACTTCGTAGGGTAATAACCAGGCAAGAGATATAACCATTGGTACTAGTCATTTGCTTTTAATCCACTGTTTTAAAAATTTTAAATTTTTCAATAGGCAATGTACAACGTGCACAACACAGCGATCAGCTGATTACGCTAAAAGGTCAATAGCACGCGTAAGACGTTCATTACGTACTAGGGCAAAAATTATAATATTTAAGAATTTAATGCAGAACGTTGTTCCAAACAGTTCAGCCTTGCGACCAAAAATAATAAATTGCATAATTTTTTTTTTCAAAAAATAAATAATGAAAAAAAAACATTTCTAGAATGAGAAAAGGTCCTTTAATAATATCCCAAAGTTATAGTGACTGCTCTTTTTATCTACTAAAGTTAAGATTGTTTCGCCGTGATTCGACCGGGCGCCGCGTGTGACGTGACTCGCGTCTGAGAATGCTGGTTGGTACTATAAGTAGGAATCCCACGCATATTTTATGACAAGAAACTAGGTATTATTTTTCATTAAATAATTAACTACAAATAATTAGTACTAAAATTACAATTACGCACACAAAACATTACGCATGAACAAAACAATGAAATGCAGTGCATTTATAGATTTTTTCGAATCACGTGATAATTTTCAACCAATGAGTGACATTAAAATCCCGTGAAAGCCGAGTTATTGAATACAAAGCTTGGGTACAAATAAGAAGACTAGCTGATAATAAGTTTAGTTATTTGTTTTGTATAAGAAAATATTGTTTTTCTTATTTTATGTTCAAGCTTTAATATTTGTTTTGTATAATAATATATAGTATTATTTCCAACAAACTGTTTCGCAGTTTGGAACTTTTATTATAAATTATAATTGTATAATTTGTATATTCAAATATATATATTATTTTGATCTCCGTTTTTACATAAGACTTTTTTAACTCTAACTTTTGTAAGTAGGTACTTACCAAAATCCCAGGAAATCCCGGTTCCATTATCAGTACCGAAAATCCCAGATCACAAAAATAGTAGGTAAGTATTAAAAATAGTAAGGATACTCAGCACGACTAGATCTTATTTTTATTTTTTTATAATTACTTAATTAAGATATTATTTTTTAAAGAAATACTATTATGAATATAATATTATTTAATTAATTCAATATTAGTGAGAAATAAAAAAAAATGTTCTCTAAAATAAAATTTGTTCGAATTATCGAAATTAGGCCGGCGGCTTGTCAAGCAAGCGGGTGATACTAGACCACGTGACATGTGGCCTCCACTCTGGTCACCCCGCAGGCCCCACACCCGTGCTCACCCTGACTCGCGAATAAGTTTGTTTTATTCATAACTTTAAAACCCGTGGCTGGAAATGACACTATTTTCAAATGTGATCTGTAACGACTTATTAATCAGAAAGGCGTATACTCTAATAACTTTAATTTTTTTCTGCTGCATCTAACGAGCTGTTTAATAAAAAAAAAAATGGGTATTACACGGTCTATATGATTGACATCTATCGGGATTTAAAGATAATGAGGTTTTTTAAAGAAAAAGCTCGTAGAAGCTGCAGAAGAAAATTAAAGTTATTATAGTTTACGCCTTTCTGATTAATAAGTCGTTACAGATCACATTTGAAAATAGTGTCATTTCCAGCCACGGATTTTAAAGTTATGAATAAAACAAACTTATTTGCGAGTCAGGGTGAGCACGGGTGGGGGCGATACCGGTTCCTCCTCGTTGGTGTCCCTGGGCAACGGCTGAGTGCCTTTCGTCGCGTCTTTTGCGGGGAGGATTCAGACGGCTGAACGCCGGTCTTTCACTATCCTTCTCATCTTTTTTATAACTTTCTTCTCGTTTGTTATGTTTTTGTTTCGTCTATCTTTCACCACCTTTCTTCGCTATCTTTCGTTTTGTTATAACTCTTCCGACGGTGAGCACACACATTAAAAGCCCGCGACTTTTGACCTTCTTTTGACCTTCCATCATAACCAAACTCCGACACCCCTGGTGTCGGAGTTTGGTTATGATGGAAGGACGTATTCTGAAAAATATTCACCGGGTGGGTCCCGGCAGCGATGCTGGGGAATCCCACCCCTCCGCTTCGGCGGGGGGCTGCTCCACGTATACGGGGGGGGCACAAAATGCGTTGAGTAAGGGTGTGGAGGTCGCTGTAGCGACGAGTGGTGTTGAAGGCGCGAAAGCGCGCGTGAGTACTAAACCGGCGCACCTAACCGCGCCGGAGAAGGTCTTACTGACGGACGAAGAAGTAGACTTCTCGCAACCGGTTCCTGATGGGAGACGTCGGATGTTGGAGCTGTTGAAGAAGAAGGCCTTGAGAGGGGGTATGGATCTGCCGTGCGTGATGCTCACGCGCGTCCTGATACCCGAACCTACTGGATTTGAAAGCGAGGACTGTCTCTCGAACTCCAGTGACATGTCACTGGACTTAGAGTGGCTACCGAAGACGACGCGCAGAAAGCGAAGGAGTTCTGAAGACGACATGGTATCGCCCATCAGTAAAGCGGGTCCTAAATCTAAAAGAAGACGAGGCCGCTCGCCGACGACTGGCCAGTATGTTGGTCTGGCAAAGGCGCCGGCGGCTCTTAATAAGGAGAAGGAGGAGGCCTTTCGGCTTCAGGCTGAAGCTGAAGTGGCGAACGCGGTGAAGACGGCAAGGGAGGCGCGGTTGTCTGGCCCGGCTCCCCCTGTTCCCACATACTCGGCTGAGGATGCAGAGGGCTCGGCCGCCGAATTGGCGCGAAAGGTGGAAAACTCGCTGGAGGCTATCGTCACGGTCGCCACTAGTTCGTCGAACCTGAAGGGCACCTACCGAAGGTTCCTGAAGGAGGCGGCCGCAACCATCAGGATGGCCTTCACTGAAGTAAGGGGCCGCTCTGCAAATGATGAGATTAGGAGGCTGGAGGCCCTAAATGTGCGGCTCGAGGAAGAGGTGGCGCAGATGCGCCGCGAGATTGAAGAGCTGCACAAACGAGCTCCAGGCCCTCCCAAAGAGGACGAAATTCGTCAGATGTTGTCGGAGGTCTCGCGCTCCAATATCGAGACCTTCGGCAACATGCTGAATGGAGGATAGGCTCCTGCCCGAGCCTCGAAGAAGACCTCCGTTAGCGTCGGACAGTGTCGAGACCAACAACGACACACCGGCGCCGGCGTTAGAGAAGAGGAAGGCGTCGAAGTCCAAAAAGGCGACGGCGCCTAGTTACGCAGACATAGCGGCCCCGATAGCGCCGGCCCCTCAAGAGGCTCAAGTAGCACCGGCACCGCCAAAAGCCGCAAAAGCGGCTCGGAAGAAGAAGCGGCCAAAGATGGCCGTTAGAGAGGCAGCGGGAGGGGGGCGATTACAGCGCCCTCCCCCGCCGAGGCACCGTGGACCACTGTCGGCCCGCCCAAGGCCCAAAAAAAGAA
The DNA here is from genome assembly GCA_905187575.2 of Celastrina argiolus. Classification (NCBI taxonomy): domain Eukaryota; kingdom Metazoa; phylum Arthropoda; class Insecta; order Lepidoptera; family Lycaenidae; genus Celastrina; species Celastrina argiolus. The sequence continues at coordinate 21,025,880 of LR994583.1, forward strand.
AGGTGCGGCCAAAACATCAAAGGCCTCACCGAAAAAGAAGTCGGCGAGGCTCCGCCCTCCCACAACTGCGGCCGTCGCCCTCACTCTGGAGGCGGAGGCTGTACAGCAGGGGGCGACCCACCCGAACCTCCTCCGAGAGGCCCGAAGTAGAGTTAGCCTTGGGGAATTCCAGATCCCCAGGCTCTCGATTAGGAGTAGTCGAACCAGTGGTCGCATCCTCACCATCGCTGGTGAGGCTGCACAAGAAAAGCCGGACGCATTCGCGGCGCGCCTCCGAGACGTAATTGGCCCGGAAGTAGCGAAAGTCAATCGCCCGGTGTGCGACGGTGAGTGCGCGGAGTTGCGGGTCACCGGGCTGGACGACGCGACCGAGGCTGCTGAGGTCGTAGCGGCGGTCGCAAGAGATGGAGAGTGCCCGGCCACCAACATCCGGTCGGACAAGGTCGTGGTGGGACCCAGAGGCGACAGAACGCTCTGGCTCTACGTCCCCATAGCGGCCGCCAAGAAGCTTCTGGGCTTAGGGCGGCTGCAAGTAGGCTGTGTCACGGCGAAGGTGGTGCTGCTGGCCGCGAGGTGCTACCGCTGCCTAGACGCCGGCCACTTGGCGGCGTAATGTAAGTGCACGGTGGACCTCAGCAGGAACTGTTTCCGCTGTGGGAAGCCGGGGCACAAAGCGCCTGCTTACGAGGCGGCACCCAACTGCCCAGTCTGCGAGGCCGCAGGCAAGGAAAAGGGGCACGTGCTGGGGAATAACGGCTGCATAACAGCATCGAAACCGGCCCCCAGCACAAAACGAAAGAGGAAGGCCCCATCAAAAAAGGCCCGGCACAAAAAGGCGGAGGCCTCAAGCAATGGAAGTGGAAGCCTAGACCCGTGGGCGGCGATCGGGGGATCGACCGCTCACTTGTGAGGGTCCCGAGCGTAAAGCTCCCTGGATACCCGGGGAGCCCTCGGTAGAAGGCAGGCGGCGGCATTTTATCTGGCCATCGTAGAGAGCCGGACGCGGCAGCGCTGTGGGTCGCGGAAGTATTGCAACCAGTTCCCGCGGCCCAGTTATGGCGCAGAAGGTGGCATGGAGGGGTTTTAGTCGGTAAACCTCGGCGCACTGTACACGCGCCGAGGAGTCCGACATACCCCGCCGCCTTCCCCCGGAGTCGGTGGGGATACGAAAAGTATTTCCCCCCCTCCTAAAAAAAAGGGTGAGCATGGGTGTGGGGCCTGCGGGGTGACCAGAGCGGAGGGCACGTGTCACGTGGTCCAGTATCACCCGCTTGCTTGACAAGCCGCCGGCCTAGTTTCGATAATTCGAACAAAATTTATATTAGAGAAGAAATATTTTTTTTATTTCTCACTAATATTGAATTAATTAAATTATATTATACTCGTATTCATAATAGTATTTCTTTAAAATATAATATCTTAATTAAGTATTTATAAAAAAATAAAAATAAGATCTAGTCGTGCTGAATATCCTTACTATTTTTAATACTTACCTACTATTTTTGTGATCCAGGATTTTCGGTACTGATAATGGAACCAGGATTTCCCGGGATTTTGGTAAGTACCTACTTACAAAAGTTAAAGTTAAAAAAGTCTTATGTAATAACGGAGATCAAAATAATAATAAAATAAAATAAAAATAAAAACCATTTATTTCAGGCTACATGGCCCTTATTATAAATGCCTTACAGACTAACATACATCCAAAATATACTTAAAACTACACTTAAACTACACGTGTTGTCGGTGTAGCTCGCTTCATTCCTTGATGACCTCCGTAGCGCAGTTGGTTGAGCGCGTTGGTGCTCGAATGAAAGGTCGCGGGTTCGAATCCCGCCGAGGGAACAAAAAGTTTTCAATGTTCCTGGGTCATGGATGTGTATTAAATTTGTGTATAATATAATAAAAATCTTAAATATGTGTATAGTATAATAGTATTAAATATATTTCCGTTGTCTGGTACCTGTAACACAAGTTCTTCGGATACTTAGCACAGGGCCAGATTGACGTGGTGTGAAGCGTCCATAGATATTATCATTATTATTATATAATTCCAAAATATACTTAAAACTACACTTAAACTACACGTGTTGTCGGTGTAGCTCGCTTCATTCCTTGATGACCTCCGTAGCGCAGTTGGTTGAGCGCGTTGGTGCTCGAATGAAAGGTCGCGGGTTCGAATCCCGCCGAGGGAACAAAAAGTTTTCAATGTTCCTGGGTCATGGATGTGTATTAAATTTGTGTATAATATAATAAAAATCTTAAATATGTGTATAGTATAATAGTATTAAATATATTTCCGTTGTCTGGTACCTGTAACACAAGTTCTTCGGATACTTAGCACAGGGCCAGATTGACGTGGTGTGAAGCGTCCATAGATATTATCATTATTATTATATTATTATTCCGGAGTCTCCCCCGGAACCTCCGGTAGACCACACCCGTCGGCCTGAACTCCTCCGCCTCAAAGGTCGATAGAAGATGCGTCGTTACTCTCACCACAAAGGAACTAAAGTTGACCTTGTGGCGACGCTCAACCCTCAAGGGGAGAGACGTCTTCTTCCGGATGTAGCCCACGACGCCCTTTACTTCCATGGACCAGTGCAGGCGAGACACCAGCGGCGTGGAGCGTACTTCACATCGCAAGCGCTGCTCGGGTCCACAGGGTGCGGTGACGCGATGGTTGCGGACGGCGGGCTTCTTCTTTCTTCTCTCTACCAATATGAAGCCCTCCTCATCGCACCTTCTGCTCTCGTCCTTTCCAGATTGAGGAGGCTCAGCCTTGCGGCTTTCCGTAGCCTCTCTCTTTCGTAGGCTCTCTTTCTTCCCCTTTGTCTTCTCCCGCAGGGGATGTGCGGGGTGAGCGGCGATACACGCGAAACTTTTCTGCTGAGTTGGATGTTGACTCGGTGACTGCGCGACCTGGGGAAAGCGGGCGGTGGCGGCGGCAGGTGCTAACGCGTCAGATTCCGCTGACACGCAAAACGATGTGTAAGCGCGCGCGCCACCACGACGTGACCCACTTAATGAATTATTACATTTTAATTGTAATAATTCACTACGTAAGTCACGGATGGTAGATTCCGATGCATCCAATCTACCCCGCATCTCGTCCAGCTCTCCCTTCATACTGTAGAAGTTCTTCAACAGGCTGGAGACGTCGACGTGGTCCATCGTCACCACCGGCAGCTTGTGGAGATCTTTCGCCACTAATGCTGGCACGTCGTCTGGATCCGTCTGCTTCAGCAGGGAGATGATATCCTGCACGCTTCGCTCGGTGCCATCTCTGCGTCGCGATGGCATATTCGCGCTCTGGCCGAGCGTCTCGTACAGCAGCTGCTTGCCCTTACAAATCTCCTCGCTGGTGAAGGTAGACTTGCAGATCTGCATGATGCTGACCTCGTCCATGGTGTCGATGGCATGCTGGATAAACGCCAGCAACTCATTAGCCACGAGCGCCATGATCACGTGCAGCGGCAATCAGCCGCGCGATTCGCAATAATATAAATAATATTATATTTTGTTGCGTGTGTGAAACGCGGAGCGCGACCGTTCGCTGGCTCGACACATCACACACTGATAATAATTATTAATTATTTTTTTTGATAATAAAAGTTCCAAACTGCGAAACAGTTTGTTGGAAATAATACTACATATTATTATACAAAACAAAATATTAAAGCTTGAACATATAATAAGAAAAACAATATTTTCTCATACAAAACAAATAACTAAACTTATTATCAGCTAGTCTTCTTATTTGTACCTAACTTTGTATTCAATAACTCGGCCTTCACGGGATTTTAATGTCACTCATTGGTTGAAAATTATCACGTGATTCGAAAAAATCTATAAATGCACTGCATTTCATTGTTTTGTTCATGCGTAATGTTTTCTGTGCGTAATTGTAATTTCAGTACTAATTATTTGTACTTAATTATTTAATGAAAAATAATACCTAGTTTCTCGTCATAAAATATGCGTGGAATTCCTACTAACAGTACCAACCAGCATTCGCGGTCCCGGCTCAGACGCGAGTCACGTCACACGCGGCGCCCGGTCGAATCACGGCGAAACAATATTAATTTTGCTTTATCTCCTAAAGTATTCATTGTATTTGCATGGTTTAAAGTGAATATATTGTCTTCATGGAATGCTTTAGCCAACTAACGTATTTAAAATGATAAGAATTAATACCGTGATTCTATAAATATTTTTCCGAAAACCGCTTTATTGCCCATTTTTTGATCATTTTTTATTAAGTTATTTAGTAAATCTTAAAAAGAAAGTCTATATGTCATGTACTGACTTATGATGCCAATGCTGTGACGGACTGTGTGTATAATAAATCATATGCATTATCCTTCTTATTCTTTGAACTAATAACATTACCTAACACTGTTAGGTACATTTAATGGTTTTCTAAAATATACCTCATTAATTTTACATCTTTAAATGTACATTTTGAATACAATTGTAAATTAAACCATAATATGAAAGCGACTCGAGAGTTAGTTTTTGATGGAGTAGCCAAAACGATGGTCGATATTGACGACAACAGTATTGGCAATTAGTAGGGAGGCAGCAGTTGTCGTTGTGTTAATATGACTTGAAATGTTGGTGTGTGGATGGCTACTTGATTTTGAATAATTGTTAAATCTATTTTTGGATCTAGTAAGTGTCACAATATCTACGGATACTCCTGGTGGCCATTGCTGTAGCTCTTATTATCTATTATTGGTATAATATAATCCAATATTTGATTTCAAATCTAAATAGTTTTCTCTTTTTTTCTGTATCTGTATTCTGGTTTCTGGTCGTATTTAGCATTTTTTCCACTTTTTGGAGTCAATTGTGACATATTTTAAGTTGTTTAATATGTTTTTTTAATATGTTTTATGTAGCACTGTTTTGTTTCTATGTATGTAGTATGTACGATAATATATCCGGTCTATTGCTTGTGGTGTGATCCTTATCACCATCACTAACGAATGATGTAACAATATAAAGTATGATTTTTCTCGGCTATGAAATTTATTTAGTAAAGATTTAATAACGTCGTTACAGTTTTTGTCAAAATCGAGTTCGCAACATTTTTCAGTATTGTTTATTTCTTCTGTAATTACGATTATCACCTACCTACCCTTTTTAAAAAATCATCTTTTTCCAGGATTTGATTCTTATTAGCAACACTTTTGAATGAAGTAATAAAAAATATACTTTCGTTTTTAAAATCAGTTGGTACACTACGGCATAAACACTACACATAATAACAGATGATTTGAAATATTTGTAAATGTTTTTTTCTTTTTCTTTTTCTTAGATTTAATATTATATTATTAGTGCGTATGTAAGTTGCAAAAATCATAAATTTATAGTTTACATTTTTTATTATGGTTGCATTTTGGCCCAGGGTGACCCTCTAATAAATATAAATAACTCATTCTTTACATTTAATTTTGACGAATAACATATTATAACATTTCTGTCATTAACTCGTTTTCGGAAAACGTTTAAAAAAATCCCGGGATTTTCATCTCCGGGAATTCCAGTTCCACACCCTAAAGGTGCGATTCCACCCGTGTTCTGAACTGTTGCGAACATTGTGCGTAACAGATGTTTGTTCCAGTGGACTCGCTAACGCAACATTAACAAATTGGAACACAAACAAATTGGCACAGCTGGAATTCTGAAAACAATGTTGGCTAACAAATGTTCTGAACACTATTTTGGTGGAATCGTACCATAATAGTACGGGTCTGTAAATATTTAAAAGAATTACTTTTTAAAGTGGCACCAATACCACACACTATATTAATATATGTACTTACCTATATAAAATGGAACAAATTAATATATTATTATCAATTATGGTTTTAGATTTTATTCACAAAACAAATTCCTTCCAGCGTGTGAGGGGAGCGCGGGGCTGTTTATGGCATGAAAGCACTACATTATTATGTATTTTTTGTTATTATTTTAAAATAAAGGGTTAGATTTTATAACGAGTCGCCTGAATTTGCGAGTATTCGTGGTGTATGGACCTTAAAGAAGTTAGTCATAATCCCCCCAAAAAAATTTTGACTGCCGGAGTTACGTCTAAATATTTTTTAACAATTTTCAAAAATTCTTAAATATTATTGAAATTATGCAAAACGGAACGAAAACTTTATGCTTCAGTTTAGTTTTTCAAATGTAATTATGTGAAAAAAAAGTGAAACGAAACGCAACTCGCCATTTTGGATGAATAATATTGACAGCTAATGTCAAATTTGTGTGTCATTCCCATAGATAAGAGTAATATAATTACAAGGTCATTGCTTTGCTTCCGAGTATAATAATATGTGATTGTGTTCTTCCGTATCGCCTAAGATAAAAATGTGAAATAAAAAAATAATACGTGTGTAGTGTTAAAAATAGCTAGGTTAGGTTACACATTTGATTGCGCACGAGCCGAGCGAAGCGTGCCGCGGCAGCAGCCGGCGAGTGCCAAAAGCGAATTCTGCCCGATTCACTCTAGTTAAGAAAAGAAGATAATTGAACTAAAATAAAAATTAGGCATTTACTTAATTTAAAAAAAAACTGTCAAAATTACGTCAAAAGTAGTCAAATCCCCATAATAAAATACGAATTTGATTTTTTCAATAAGTAAAAAACTATGAGCTTCCGCAACTTTCATTTTGGTTAGTGACACCTTACATATAGCTCTATTCGCCATAAAAATTGCAGTCGCCAACTCGACCGTCCGTAATGTACATTTTTACTTTTTTATATCACAGAAATATTTGTGGCGGTGAAATAACACTAAATACTGGAAAGATTCATTTGTGGAATTAATAAAAGCTATAAAACATTTTTTTATAGTAGAATAAACCGTTTTTGTACAAATTAGTTTTTTATTTTTTCTAAGGAAATCAAGCATTTCCGGCGGGTGAAAATGGTGAGGGGGGAGTCTGACTCCTCCTCCCTCGCCCCTCCAACCACTCGTGACCCCTTAAAATGGCGACGTATTATAAAATTTTTACCAAAATAAAACTTGAGAAAAATACGAACCAAGTTCCTACAGTGAACTCAAAAAGTGTAGTGTGAAAGCATATTCATACCTCCTAGTGTGTAACGTCTACCTTAAATGACGTCACGCGGCTCGCGGCGTGGAGAAATACAAAATATTATAGAATTAAAACGGACTACTGCTGACCCGCACACCGCGCGCCGCACCGCAGCCCCCGCGTTCGCCCACGATATTTACTCCGTGCACAATTATTTTCATATTTTTGTGTTTAATTCTTTAACCCGTGCATGAAAATGACACAACATTAAATTATGATATTAAATATGTAAACTAGTAATTTTAATATTTTTGGAGTGTCTATAAGCGGGGAAAAACAAAAAAAATTAAATACTTCGAAACCCGTGGATTAATCAGACACAATTTTTTTTCATGGATTTATGTAAGACTCCTAAACTGAATTATTTATTTATTTTTTATTTATTTATTGACTCACCAACAGAACAACATTTGGTACATTAATAAAATATAAAAACAAAAAGGGCTTAAAGATAAAATGAGTTCTAATGATAGGTGAAGTACAACATGCGTTTGCGACAATTAATATAAGATATGGGATATAATATGATGAACTGAAGATGAAGTAACATGGATGATAATAATTAGAATGATAACAAAATAATGGGTTTTCTTCCAACAAACCGAAAAATATAAAATAAAATTAAAGTTATTGTGCTTACAAAACATAACAAACAAATTATACAGTGGATTCGTAGACATATATAAGTAATAGGTATACATAAATTAAAACATATGAGAAAAAAAATGATTTACAATAAATGATAAACAGTTTCATCTAACTTAGCTGAAAACGACAGAACTATAGTTTAGTTGCTGTTACTGTTAGGATAACTATTACTATTATAAATATTTTGGTTTAATTTCTTTTTAAATGTGCTTAATCTATCTGAGAATATACAAATATCGGGACAGCCGCTTGTAGCTTATAGCTTATAGTTGTTGAGCGTTAGTTGTTTCATCAACTAGGTATATTTTTTTTACAAGTACTGGTTTAACGAACTGGCAATATGTCGGGTTGCAATGGGCGAAAATTGCACAAATTAGGTACTTATCCAGAAACTGAATGATATCCCATACATGACCCCGTTGTTATTTTAAACTTAAAATTTTTTAAAACAGATTTATTACAAATTTAAAAAATTGCCCACTTATTTTCGATTTACTCAAAATGCAATGGTCAGAAATGACACAAAACTTGAAAATAAGCTAATTGGGTACTACTCTATCCACATGCAAAAATTCAGAAACTAGAATTTTTGAAGGTCACCTATCACCTCAAAATACGCTAGCCCTACCGGTCTTTGGACAATGTCGTCATAATATTATATATTCGTATACAGCACACAATGTAACATAATTAGATGTTGTAAACTTTAACTCTTCTCCAGCGGCCTTTGCGACATTGAAATAAAACAGTCTTTAATCAATTGAAGACATGAATGGAAGAAGGTGATATGTAGCAAAATGATTATTTTGAGAAAATTGAGTTCAAACCGTCACATATCATTAAATTAAATACCATTATACCACTAATTTCGTGCTACATAGGACCATATTATAAATATCTTAAAGACTAACATACACATTTGAAATACCTACTTGAAAACTATCTACATGTTCAGAATCAATGTACTTATACGTTACTAGATGCATTATTATCCTAAAATGTTTGAGTGCCTGTTTGAACTCAATTTTCTGGGTATTTTTTTTGCGACATATCACTTTCATCGCTTCTTTCTTCGTCTTTAATTATAATATGTATTTTCATATACGTATAAGAAAATTGAACTCCGCTACTTACTACAAAGTAAACAATTGTAAACAAATAACAAAATACAATTCTGCGGGCCCGGAGTCACACACACACACACACAGTCACAACAGCCTCCAATTACACCCGGTTTATATTTTAAACATGGCGTTTCTCTGTACACTCCCGATAGGAAAACTTTGTTCGTTCTCCACAAAGCCTTATTTTTTATTAATTTAAGTAACTTCCAAAATCTTCCTCGGGAAATTCTTGGATTCATTCAAAAAGCAATCATAAGATGTTATTTCAAACATTTAATTGACCGAGATAAACAAAAAGTAGGCTTCTTTTCTCATTCCAAAAGATTGTGCAAAAGAACCTTTTATAAGTAACTAGCTGACCCGTGCCCACTTTGTTGAGCATACAAGCCGTTTAAACCTTCCCTGAACTTCCACGAATATTTCAAGACCAAAAACAGCCGAATCGGTTCAGTTGTTTTAGCGAGACTAACGAACATCAATTCATTTTTATATAATATAATGAAGATAAGAAGACTAGCTGACCCGTGCCCACTTCGTTGAGCATATAAACCGCTTAAACCTTTCCGGGACGTAAACGAATATTTCCAGATTGAAAATAGCCGAATCGGTTCACCCGTTTTCGATGTTTAGCGAGACTCACGAACAGCAATCCATTTTTAAATATAAAGAAGAAGTATAGATTAAAGATATTTTTTCACAATAAATGTAATTATCCCCGCGCCTGTTTGTAGTGATGATGATACCGGAAAACCTTCTCAACTCTTCAGCTTTCGGCTTAAACAAAACGCATTGAAATCTGTCTTATAGTTTAGGAGCAAAAATGCCACAGCAAACACACCGATACGTGAAACCTTACTGAGATAAACATAAATCCACCTATCATAGTAATATAAAAAACATAAAATTAGGATAAGTGGATTTATATTATAATATACCTACCTACGATAAAATTAGATGCGTGGGAAAAAGCAAAATGAAATACTAATTTTGATAATAACTTTGGTATAGGATAGCTTTTTTATTTACGAAAATATATGACTTACATTGAAAAAAAAATATTTGTTTAAATTTTACATTTTTAAATACATTTTTAATAATATAATATCCTGGATTAACACCTACGCTACTTTTTATCGAAAAAGTGCAGTGTTCCCGTAGGATACTTAACATGCTCCTTTTACATGCAATTTTCAGCATTAAGCTCCCTTAGCCTTAAAACTCTTACCCCGGATTCTGAAAGGCTGATCAAATCACTCGCTACAACTTCACTCACTCGCTACGGTCACCAATGAGCATTCATAACGACTAGTTAACTCAAATTTAGCTGATCGATTTTATCACCCTTTCAGAATAATAATAGAAAGTGCTTATGAAATAAACCTGGGAAAATTGCGTTCATTTCTAGCGCTTGAAATGGAATTAATCCAACTCTTAATTAAAACATGAATATGTATACTACTGTAACTGATCATTGTGGCTTTGTGACATTCACGCAAATTCAACTTAGGTAATAATAGAATACAGGATTTCAGTAACACGCTGAACAGAAATAACGCTAGTTAGTTACTGTTCATGGTTAAGTAGGTTTTTGTGTACCTTTAATGATATGCTTCGTGCTTACTATTTTAAAAATGTATTTAAATACATAATTTTTTTATGAGAGACACGTAAATAAACACACTTTACATTAAAAAAATATCTTATTTATGAAAACAATATGGCGATTTATGTATTTTTTTAATATGTATTTTTTGCCATTTGTTATTAAATTCGCTATTCGCCATATTGTTTTTACACAGCCGAAATATTTTGGAACCATGATGAATACCTACCATGATTTCACTCATACCACAGAAAAAACTTCATTTTCTACCTTTTAAAATAAGATTTAAATAAAATCTTATAGCTTCCTCGCAACAAACAAACTTCTTTGAGGATGCCATTTCCAAGATCATCAGACGGGCGTATAAATAATTTAAATGTAGCTTTGTTATGGACACCACCGTTTGATATACGTGAATCTGTTAAAGTTATCAATTAGCGTTATATATTCTTACATTATTTAGCTATCCAGTTATGTAATTGAAATTTCGATGCGAATTACAGATAATATGTGGCTACAACACTAAACTGAATCATCCGATTTTGGTTATAATTCGTTACTTTTTAAATCCGTCCCTTTGCTGTTCTAAATGACTAAAACGTGTAAGTTTGGAGCATTATACATTTATATTTTTTATATAAATAAAATTAGTAAAAACAAAATTAACAATTTTAACTAACCTCCGGAATTACACTAAGAACACATGCGATCGCGCCAGCTTTGAATCAAAAATAAACTAGAACAAAATCGATTACGTTTACGAGTTACTACAGCATGGAGACACACACATACAGGTGTGTCTGTCAAACACGTGAAATTTGTAACAACCCTCTGTTTTTGTCGAGGGTAGAAGTATGTTTCCAAGTAGACGATTTAAAAACATCGGAGTACAAAAGACGAAAGATTACATAATTTCCACGGGAATATTATAAAGCCTCCTTTGTCCTGTCACTGTTCGTAGCTGATGTAAATTGTATCATGAAAAGTGTCAATTAGTGGGAATGCCCCGTCCCCTAGGGAACTGGGGAAAAGGGTAATTTGGATACGTAATACTATATTTTTCCCTATTCATGTAATATTTTTATGCCACTACACTTTAAGTGGAATTATGTTTGTGGCAAAAATGTTGTTATTTTACAAGTGTACAAGACACATAAACTTACTAGTATAGATTAAGAGAATTTTAGTGTCTTGTCTTGTGTGCAGTAGATATAAATTAAATTATAATATTTTAGAACTGTGAACAAGTTGAGTATAAATTTATAAGAACACACTGCTTAAATAAATACATAAATCAAACATAACTTTTTTTAACATTTACCCGACTGCAGAAATTATATATTGTATGTTACCTGCGCTATTACGAATTTATTGACACCTCTTTCTTCTGAAAGAAGTGTCATAAGTCATAACCCGTCCTTATTAATTCGCTGTAGTCAGGTAAAAAGTAGTTACAGTCTTTGTTATTGTTAAGAAAAGTTTTAATTTAGTTATCAACTGCAGCCAACTAATTGGATAAAGCTAAGCCGTTAAAAATAAGTAAAACAAAGACACACCTAAAGTGAGTTGCATAAAGATAGGCGACATTTATTAATATTGGTGTTTTCTGAAAATAAAAAAAGACATGTTAATGAAGTCATAGCAGATCATGCACCGAGATTTCAGCGCATTGGAACGAAAATACCTACTTAATAAAAATAGCTCTTTCTAATGGACAACAAAAACATTACTGTTTGGTCGAATTAAATTTTTTTGTTTATTTTTTATTTTATTTATTTATTTAGGAAAACTTACACCATTATATAGGACAGTTCTAACATAATATTACAAGAAGGCCAATTATATTCTACAGTATTCTTACAAAAAAACTAATTAGAAAAAAAGGAGAAATAGACGTAAGACAGCAAAACAAAAGAATATACATTCTCCACGACGAACGAACAATGTTAAAATTGAATATAACTTGTAATTATAAAAATGTAAAATGATAGTGATTAACTGAGTTGGTGGAATCGCCTGCGGCACTAACAGGTCAGAACGGACCAATCCCGCTCGATGTATCGGACGCACTCTTCTATTTGTCTCGGTAGTCCTTGTCGCCGATAAGGACCACTGGCAGATAGAGAGGGAATGAGGCGACCGTTATATCGGGGGAGGGAGAGGAAATATAAATAGAGCCAAAACAGGTTTTTGTCGATTATTCAGCCGCAAGCGACGCCAAGAACTTATTGTTATGTAAAAATAATGTAAATAATGTATAGGAATAAAAATGAAAAAACTGTATATGTAAAAACTGTATATTTTGATGAAAATAAACGAAAGTTTGTTTGAGGGGGTGAGGAATGGAAAGTTCTAGAAGGTTTCTGTCGCAGCCGGTATAAATAAAGGACCGGCCGCCAGTACATTCATACCCCCACCTGCAAGCCGGACTCTCCTGCCTGCCTACCTGCTGTGCCCACCGCTCCTGTCGCTGGCAGCCTCCGCTGGGCCTTCCCCGGGGTTACCGGGGATCTCACCTGGCGGGGTGGACCGCCGGGGGCGGTACAGGGAAAGCAGAGCAGGATAGAGCAGCTTGCCCCAGAGGACAACCTGCCCATCCAGGAGCCTTATGCTCACCCCAGAAACGGTCTCACGGTGATGGGACGTAGCCCCGAAACCGATAGCCGGAATCCTGCTTGAATCTATCTCTCCTGAAGAAAGAATAATCAGCGCGGACAGAAGTAAATGAAGAAAATGTCAAGATCGAAGCCATCGATCATCCCAGACGGAACAGAGCGAGCTTATCCTCCTGCAGTCATAACGCGGAGCGCTATACAGGCACTCGCCGCGGCTACCTGCAGAAAAAGAAAACACAAGCTCTACCACCGCAACGTCCGAAACCGCGACGGAACAGACATCTACGGAAGAAACCTCTGCCAGCGAAGAGACAATAAGGAATGAAGAGGACACGCAGAGAAAGAAGCGTCCGCTTCAGAAGAAAAAAGGAAGGAAAAGTATAGTAGAAGCAGAAGAAAAGCTGGCAGAATTGAAACTACAAGAGATACGTGCATCCCTCGCACTCGCCGAGGCCAGACTCGCCAGAGAACGCGCAATGGTCTCGGAGGAAGAAGAAAAAGAAAATGAAACGGACAAGGTGGAAGAGTGGCTGCATGAACAGAACACAATTTCGTCAGCCAAAGAAGAAAAGAAAAAATAAGAAAATGAAAATAAGAAAGAAAATGTATAAAAGAAAAAGGAAAAAGAAGAAAATTGAAGGAAAATAGAAGATAAACCGGAACACAGAAAATAAAAAACAAGCGAAATAGCGTTGCTGGCGGCAGCACTCACCCAAGCTGTCCGCATGACCAGAGACGCGCCCAAGTTCCTCCAAAAGCTACCCCTGTTCGCTGGACACTCGACGGGATGGCTCGGTAACAGAGCAGCATACTACGAAACAGAAAATATGTTCTCAGACACAGAAAATATTTCAAGGATAAGAAGAAGCATCAAGGGAGCGGCATTAGAAGCAGTCAACTGCCTCCTGATAAGTCAACCAGAACCACGGTTGATAATGGAAGCCCTGGAAAGAAGATTCGGCCGCCCCGACACTCTCGCTGCAAACGAGATTCAGAAGATCAAAACACTAGGCAAGCTGAGCGACAGTCCTCAGCGAACGTGGTGGTCGCTACTATAGAAGCTCTGAAAAAGGTACATTACATGTTTAATCCAGAACTTGTGAAACACATGGTGGAAAAGCTGTTGCCCATATTAAGGAACAAATGGTACGACTATGCAGCGACGAACGACAAAGAAGACACATCGGACCTGAAGAAAATATCAGCGTTCCTGAACGAAGAAGCAGATAAGTGCGGCGCATACGCACTAGCTGAAAAATAGACAATTATCACGAAAGGCCACAAAAGAATAGAACGAACCTACTCCGCTGGTGCCGACGTGAGTACCAAACGACAATTGTCCTAGCTGTCGTCAAGAGCACTACGTGACCGAGTGCAAACGGTTCATGCACGCTTCAATCAACGAAAGGTGGGAGATCACCAAGAGAAACTGCCTCTGCTATCAGTGCCTGAAGAGTACACATCGTCGAGGAGGCTGCGGCGCCAGAAGATGCGGCATAAGTGGATACAGCATGGCACACCATCGCCTACTACATTACAACAAGCCGCCAGCAGCAGCAAGAAGCAGAAGAAAGTCCAGCTTCGGTTGAAATAGTGAGCTTCGCGAGAGATAGGCAAGCATACCTGAAGATTGCCCCAGTCACTATCATCGGTAAGAACAGAACCCGAATCGTCAGCACCTACGCCCTCATGGACGACGGTAGCACTGTCACACTCATGGACGAGAACCTAGCTGATCTCCTGGAGCTGGACGGACCACAGCAGAACATCTGGATACAAGGCCTCAACGAGACAATGAAGTACAAAAATGCAAAAATGTCGAATTCAGAATATGAGGAAAAAATAGCAAACAAGAATACGCCGTTGGCAGCGCAAGGACAGTACCGAAGCTACTGTCTACCAAACAGAAAATACAGAAAGAAGATTTAAGACTGCGCACATTTAGAAGACATCAAAGACCAACTGACGTACGACAGCGCACGACCCAGAATCTTAATAGGACAAGACAACTGGGAACTGTTAATAGCACTCGAGATACGTACAGGAACAAAAGATCAACCAGTAATATCGCACACGCGACTAGGCTGGGTACGACACGGCTATCGGTCATCTCAAATGAAAACGATAGCTTTCTGCGGCCACACAACAACCGCAACCAAAGAGAAAGAACAAGGGAACATGGAAAACATGATGAAGAAGTTCTTCGAGTTAGAAGCCCTTGGGATTGAAGCCAAGAAGCCGAAGAACGATCCTGAAGAGCGTGCAATGGAGATATTAAAGAAAGAAACGAGGAAAACACGAGATGGCAGGTACAAAACAGCACTATTCTGGAATAATGAAACAGAAACAATCCCGTGCAACTATCAAGACGCCTTGAAACGCTTGAAGTCGTTAGAGAAAAAAGTAGATCGAGATGAAGAACTGAAAAGAAAATATGAAGAAAGAATAACGAACTTATTGGAATCCGGGTATCCAGCTGCAGCCCCGCCGGCATCAGGTCGTACTTGGTATCTACCAAACTTCGCCGTATGCAACCCAGCGAAGCTTAGGATCCGCCTAGTGCACGATGCAGCAGCCAGATCAAACGGACGCAGCCTCAACGACATGCTGCTCTCCGGTCCTGACCTACTGCAGTCCCTGCCAGGAGTCATCACTGCAGACATCAAAGAAATGTTCATGCGCATACGCATAAGACAAGAAGACAGAGTCGCACTACGTTTCCTATGGAGAGGGAACGAGAGAGAAAAAAAACCTCAAGAATATCAAATGACTTCACTTATATTCGGAGCGACGTCATCACCATGTACAGCCCTATACGAAAACAATAAGAACGCAGAAAATTTTTCAGAAAAGTACCCGCAAGCAGTAGAAGAAATAATTAGAAACCATTGCATGGATGACTTCATAACGAGCGTTGCGAACGAAGAAGAAGCACTCGCTGTATGAAGGGAGGTAGACCTGATACATCAGCACGCTGGCTTCGAGCTACGCGGCTGGACGTCGAACAAAGTTACCCTACGGCAACACTTTAAGAACAACCAAGAGCTTTCTGGTATACCGATGGGAGAAGAATGCGCCGACAAAACGCTAGGAATATGGTGGGAAGCAAGAGAGGATCTGCTACGATTCAACCTCAAGCAGCATAAGATGCCGCCCGCCATCATGAATGAATCCAGAGTCCCGACGAAGAGAGAAGCCCTTAGCGTTGTAATGTCGCTATTCGACCCATTGGGACTGCTGTCACCCCTCACGATGCCTGCGAAGAGATTTATGCAAGAAACTTGGCGATATGGAACAGGATGGGATGAACCCATACCCTCGCAACTCATCCCGAAGTGGTCATCGTAGACAGAAGAGCTGAAAAAGGTAAAAATTTGAAGATTCCCCGCTGCTACGATGATCCGCAGGGCGAAAAAGAAAAACAACTTCACACGTTTGTCGATGCGAGTGAAGAAGCATACGTAGCAGCCGTATACCTCCGCATGAAGCTCCAGGACGGCACGGTACGCGCAGCAGCTGAGAGCAGAGTAGCGCCATTGAAGCCTACATCTATACCCAAGCTCGAACTCCAGGCGGCGCTGCTGGGAACTCGCTTGGCGGAAACAGTCAAAAAAGAATTAAAACTTGACGGCATAAAGAAGACATACTGGTGTGATGACTAGCCCGAGACAGTACGATGCGCATTCCCGTGTTTCGGCCCGTATAACCACGATCGGTTGATGGGGCCATGGGGGGTGGAGGGACCCGATTTTCTCATCAAGGAAGAGGATTGCTAGCCTCGAGAAGAGAAACACGTGGAAAGCATAACTACAGGTGAAGAAAAGTGTCTCACAGCCCGAGTCGTCGCGATCGAAGAAAGCCTTCCGGACATCAACCGCATAGAAAAGTGGAATATGCTCATACGCGCCACAGGACGAGCTCTACAGTTCATCGACCTGTACCGCAGAAGAAAGGACACGGTAGCAGCTGTTCAGAAGAGAACAAGGAAAAACCAAGAAGTCGATGCAAGGTGGAACCCACATCGACATAAAAACGAAAACGCTGTGCCTAGAACCAACAGTGCAGCACGAAAAT
This sequence comes from Celastrina argiolus, assembly GCA_905187575.2. Classification (NCBI taxonomy): domain Eukaryota; kingdom Metazoa; phylum Arthropoda; class Insecta; order Lepidoptera; family Lycaenidae; genus Celastrina; species Celastrina argiolus. The sequence continues at coordinate 21,043,053 of LR994583.1, forward strand.
ACATAATTCTTAAAGCACCATATATAGCTCGTGCAGAAGAGCTGACACAAGAGAGACTGCTACGCTAACGAAAAGAAGCGAATAAGAGAAAACAAAACGCCAGTGGCGGGAGATCGACTAGCCACGCTGAGTGTACACATGGTACGAACGAGATAATAAAACTCAAAGGAAGAGTCGGAGCCGCAGAGGGAGTAAGCAGAGAAACAAACAACCCGATTATACTGGATGGCGGTCACCGATACACGAAAATGTACATACAACACGTACACGAACAAGTGCATCACGGAGGAGTAGAAATAACAGTGAACGAACTTCGCCAGAGGGAGATGTGGGTGACTCGTATACGCCCAACAGTGAAAGGTGTAATCAGAAGCTGCTTAACCTGTAAAATAAGAAATGCAAAGCCGATGGTGCCAGCTACAGGTGACCTGGCGGCGCGGCGGCGCGACTCACACATCACACACGTCCATTCTCCTTCACTGATCTAGACTACTTCGGGCCAATAGAAGTAACGGTGGGAAGACATCGGGAAAAAAGGGTGGCTCTTTACTTGTCTCACCATGAGAGCCGTCCACTTGGAAGTGGTGACGTCACTCAGCGCAGACTCCGCCGTAGCCGCTCTAAGAAGATTCATAGCAAGAAGAGGGCAACCGACCGAGCTTTGGACGGACAATGCGACCTACTTCAAAGCCGCGGAAAAGGAGCTGAAAGAAGCGCGGATGAGCATAGAAAACGAAGCGAGTGCGCGCCGTATTGCCTGGCGCTACATCCCCCCGTCCGCACACTTCATGGGCGGGGCATGGGAGCGCCTAGTACGAAGCGTGAAGGAGTCGCTGAAAATAACGCTGCACGAGAAACATCCCAGTCACGAGACACTCTACACGCTGCCGGTAGAAGCGGAAAACATCGTCAACTCGACACCGCTTACCCACGTGGCGGTCGAACCGGAAGAACCTGAAGCCCTGACGCCCAACCACATACTGCTGGGAGCCAACAGCCACGTTCCAGCCCCGGGCACCTTCGAAGAACAGAAGACCCCTGTGTGCCAGTTATGGAAGCGCGCACAACACCTCGCAGATACCTTTTGGAGAAGGTGGGTGAAGGAATATCTTCCCCTCCTCCATCACCGACGGGAGCCCCACAACCGAGGCTCCGCCCCCGCTGTCGGCGACATCGTGATCATTTGTAACTCAAACTTGCCCCGCAACGTCTGGCCACGCGGAAGAATAACCAGGACCTACCCAGGGAAGGACGGCGTGGTACGAGTGGTGGACGTAGCTGCGAAGAATGTTTATGTTCTGCGCCGCCCGTGCAAGAAGATCATCGTGCTACCAAGAGAGTCGCCTGCGCGACCGACGGGAAAAATGTGCACGACGAACGAACAATGTTAAAACTGAAAATAGCTTGTAATTATAAAAATGTAAAATGATAGTTATTAACTGAGTTTGTGGAATCGCCTGCGGCACTAACAGGTCCCGCTCGATTCGACGATCGGCGCACCCTTCTATTTGTCTCGGTAGTCCTTGTCGCCGACAAGGACCACTGGCAGATAGAGAGGGAATGAGGCGACCGTTATATCGGGGGCGGGAGAGGAAATATAAATAGAGCCAAAACAGGTTTTTGTCGATTATTCAGCCGCAAGCGACGCCACGAACTTATTGTTATGTAAAAATAATGTAAATAATGTAGGTATAGGAATAAGAATGTATAAACAGTATATGTAAAAACTGTATATTTTGATGAAAATAAACGAAAGTTTGTTTGAGGGGGTGAGGAATGGAAAGTTCTAGAAGGTTTCGGTCGCGGCCGGTATAAATAAAGGACCGGCCGCCAGTACATTCATTCGCTCCTCAACTGTCGACCGGAAAAGAATTTGAAGATTCCTCACCCTGAACAACTGTAAGAAGAAATAGTGTTTCCATTACCCCTCACCCTACACCTTTCACCCTTCACCTCTCACCCTTCACCCTTCACACCTCACCATCACCAACCCGGCTTCACCCTTGACCTGAAAACCTGTCCTTGGCAATATAGGCTCGTTTGCTATCTGGCGAACGGGGCACGGTTCGCCAGATAGACCGACCCTACACACATATACATAATTATACTAATAATACTACACTAATAATATGAAACTAGAGGATTCCACTGTATTCCTGGGTATAACACTAGATAGTAAATTACAGTGGGGTCCTCACATTGCCAATCTTGCAAGTAGGCTCAGTTCTGCAGCATATACGGTTAGAAAAATTAGAGAAATTTCTGACGAGGACATTACGACGCACAGAGTGGTATTTGGTCTTAAAAGTTGGTCAAAAATATTTTATTCTTTAAATGACCGGTAAATATGTGTCTGTCAAATGGAACGCTGTGGCTTGTGAGCCAGATTGCGATGATTGCAATTGCTTACAGGTCACATTAAATGACAAAATAGTAGTTTTTGGTATATACCGCTCGCCGTCTTTTAGGTGTATAGACCGGTTCTTAACATCACTTGACAACCTATTGCGAAGGAAGAACACAAAAACTATTATACTGGGTGGCGACATAAACATAAATACTCAATCTATCCCATTGGATGACAGTTGTGCAGAGTACCTATGTATGTTAGCTACCCACAAGCTTTTACCTGCTATAACTCTTCCGACGAGAGGCTCATCATGTCTAGACCATTTGTTTACAAACGTGTTTAACCACACTATCGGCATTGTAGCAAACTCAAATATAACCGATCATGAAATATGTATAATGGCCACATCCCTTAATATACCTAAGAGTTTCCAAAATAGAACTCGACTTATAATTAATAATAATGGGATCCTTGAAGATCTACAAACTACCGACTGGGCATCTGTCCTTAATTGCAACGACATTGAGCAGGCCACTGACACTTTTTATCAAATCTTACAAACCTCTGTTGACAATCATTCAAAGCTGGTTCGTGTCAGTCGTAATCGGTACAATATTAACCCCTGGATTACACCGGGACTTATGAGGTGCCAAAGAAATCGTGACAAACTACACATGAAATGGAGAAAAGACCCTAACAATAAAATATTTGAACATACATATAAAAGATACAGAAATTTTCTTGACAAACTTCAACGAAATTTGAAAATAGCATATGAAACACAAATACTTAAACTTAACAAAGATAATCCTAAAAAATTATGGACTTCCATCAAAAACATTTGTCACATTTCTAGTAAAAAGAGTGAAGGGAATGCTCTGTCTCTTATAGGAGCTGACCCGTTAAGTTCGTTGAATAAATGTAATGACTTTCTGACACATGTCGGCAGAAATCTGGCTAATACCATCTTAAATTATCATGCTACTACTGAAACCATTTTGGCAAATAATTTCAAGCCCCCACGAACAATTACCGACTCATTATTCTTGACCCCCACTGACTCACAGGAAATTAATAGGATAATATCGGACCTGGGTACTGATGGTGCTCCTGGAGCGGATAAAATATGCCTTACCCACATATACAATTTAAGCCTCTCGTCTGGAGTATTTCCCTCAAAATGGAAAACTGCAGCTGTTACTCTCATACACAAGGATGGTTGCAAAAGTAACCCTAGCAATTATCGCCCAATATCATTACTATGCATTTTTTCTAAAATACTGGAAAAACTTATTAACAAACGCTTGACGAGTTTTCTGGCATCACACAATGTGATTTCTAAGAATCAGTTCGGTTTTCAGCGAAACAGGTCTACTGAGGATGCTGTAATGCTTCTGTGCGAAACAATATCTTCTACTTTAGATCAATCGGAACATAGTCTCGGGGTATTTCTAGATCTCGCCAAAGCGTTTGACACAGTATCGATCCCAATTCTTCTTAGGAAACTAGAATGTATAGGTGTCCGAGGTGTGGCCTTGTTATGGTTTCAAAGCTACTTGTCTGATAGGAAGCAATTTATTAAAACAACCGATACTATAAGCAACTCCATGTCTGTAAACTTTGGGGTCCCCCAGGGTAGTGTCCTTGGCCCTACCCTGTTCTTAGTCTACTTAAACGATCTTTTGGAACTGCAGCTAGATCAAGCGGATATTATTTGTTACGCAGACGATACGGCTTTAGTTTTTCGTGGAAATACGTGGGATGATGTCTTTAAAATCGCGGAAAAAGGTCTCAGTACTATCGCAGAGTGGCTAGACTCAAACCTCCTTACGCTTAATGTACATAAAACTAAATATTTAACTTTTCACATTACATCTTCATCAAAACCCCCCATATCTATCCCGTTAAAGTTGCACTCCTGCAACGCAAATTACACGTCATGCAGTTGCCCTTCAATACTCCGAACAGACAATATTAAATATTTGGGTATTATAATTGACGAAAATCTGTCGTTCAGTCACCACATCTCTTCAATAGCTGCTCGCGCACGCAAGATAATCCTTGTGATGAAAAACTTGAGACATTCGGCAAACACGCAACTATTATTAATTGTGTATAAAGCTCTCTGCCAATCTTTATTAATTTATTCGATAAAGGCTTGGGGTGGGGCAGCTAAAACAAAACTCATACAGTTAGAGCGTGCACAAAGAACAATTCTAAAAGTAATGCTTAAAAAACCGTTTCGATACCCAACCAATCTACTTTATACAGAATGTAAAGTCCTGCGCGTAAGGCAACTATACATACTACGAGCCGCAACTTTCCAGCACAAAACAACTATAAACTCGGAACAGTACAACAGTTTTCTTCTGCGCAGAGTCTTTAAAATACCAGTTCCATCCGTACGCACAACATTTGCTCAACGTCACGCACCCTTCCTGATACCTTACCTGTATAATGAGATCTGTAAGAAAGTTCCATCTGTGATAAGGTCAACAGTTAGGCAATCGAAGAAAATTATTGAGAATTGGCTGTTAGGATTTGACTACCTTGAAACGGAATTACTTTTACCATAACACACACACATACATTCACTCACTCACACACTCACACACACACACATACAAAACTAGTTTTTATTTGTATTATAACAAAAATGTTATTTCTCATATTAATATGTCCGAGCTATTTCTAAGCACCTATATTTTCTGGTTCTTGCGATACAAGCTGTGCTTAGTGCAAGAGCCGCTGTAATCTCTTTTAAAACCTAGCTCTATGTATATTGTTAGATTTAGTTATTTCTCTTGTGAAAAAGTTTTTGGTAAATAAACATTATCATTATCATTATCATTATCATTATCATTAAATAGTGTATTTATGCAATACTAGCCAAAATAAATTAAATAAAAATCATTTGTAATAGGAAAAGTTAATCAATTACTTCGTCATCATTATCATCATCAAAACTTATATTAAAATTATTACTTTCTAACAATAAGCCTAACACATCAGGAGAAAACGCAGTTTTTTTTTGTTCTTCCTCTTTCTTAGGCCCGCCAAAACAGAGTCCGAGGTTAAAAGAAGCCTGTTTAACACATCAGCATTACAAAAAAAATACAAAATATAAACAAAATTTTATTTAATGAGCTGCGGGATGGCTTTACGAAAAAAATAATAAAAAAATAAGGGTGGTTTGGGGTGACTGTTTCAAAATGAATAATAATCTACAATGTCCTTTCTATTATATACACATAAAATTTTGGCTTAGAAATGCTTAGAAACATATTAAAACGCATATAGAACTTAAAAAATGTAGATTTTAAAGCAACTTTATATAGTTTTATTTTCAAGGTTATAAATAACAAAGGACAGAAAATAAAGTTCCAAATAAAGTACATATCTGGTTGTTCAGAATCCATGGTAAAAAAACAGCACAAAATTGTATAATTTCGAAAAAAAAATTTCAAAGTAATGAAATCAGAGCGCATCGAACAATCACACGTACACTGTAGGCGAACGGTAACTTCCGACTGAGCACTCGGCACAATTGGGTGGGGTACTAGGTTTATCTTTATGTAATTAGCTGGACCGGTTCTCCTAGTTCTTAGAAAAAATGGCTTAGAGGGTGCAAAGTAAACTTTTAAAAAATCGATTTTGACCATGTTTTAGGGTCAAATACCAGTCTGTGCGACGGCGCGATTAGTATATTTTAGTTATTTTCATAGTAGGATGTCTTACGGCATCCTCTTATGGGAAATGCCGCCGACATTAACACAATATTTGTGCTGCAGAAGCGGGCAATACGTTCAATTTACAAAATGTCCTCTTTTGAATCTCTAAGAGAAAAGTTTAAACAAATTGGTATTCTTACCGTTGCTTTCCGGACATCACGTTGTACGTTAAAAATAATTTTAAGTAATTTTAAAATGAAAAGCGACAATTACAATAGGAACACTAGAAATAAGCACAAGCTAGATATACCGGTGATCAGACTGAGTAAAGTTAGTAAATCATTTAAAAGTCAATGTATACGCCTTTACAATATAATCCAAAATAACGTTCAGAGCCTCCCTATCAATAAATTTAAAAATGTAGTTAAATAACGTCTGTGTGCTAAAGCTTATTATATGGTCAACGATTTTATTGACGATTGCACACCTTGGGAATAAGATGGCCACATGCAAGGCTACCTCAATGTACTTTATGTACTCTGACTTTTGTTACAATATATAGATTAAGTTTTACATTGTAAACATATTATGTATACACTTTTTAAAAAGAACAATTTTCCATATTTTTGCTAAAAGATGGCCCCGTCCGAGTTTCTTACGCCGGTTCTTCTCGGCGGGCTAGGGTTGAACCGGTGGTAGCCTTTTTGTTGACTTTCCGAAAATAGCTTATTAAGTTTTATTTGGAAATAAAATATTTTGAATTTGAATTCAAAAGTTATATGTAGTGAAATACAAAACACACAAGTACACTACGATTATTAAATACGTAAATCTATACATATAATAAATCTGTAGAGGGGTCATGTCTGTACATTAAGAATATTTAAGTGAAAATTAAAAAAAGGGGGTCTATATAAGACACAGAACCTAAAAATAACATTTTTGAAAAAAATGTCTGTCTGTCTGTCTGTCTGTCTGTCTGTCTGTCTGTCTGTCTGTCTGTCTGTCCATATGGGAATGTTTGTCGTCGCATCACGCTAAAACCACTGTATGGAATGAAACGAAATTTGGCAGGCAGGTAGCTTACGACCTGAAGAGCATTATAGGAAATTGTTATCCCGAAAAACGAAATGGTTCCCGTGGGATCTTCAAAAAATTGTAGCTACCTATTTGACGGTATTTCAGCCAAACTACTCAACGTATTTAAATGCAATTTGGCAGGCAGGTAGCTTATGATCTGAAGAGCATTATTGGAAATTGTTATCCCGAAAAACGAAAGGGTTCCCGTAGGATCTTCAAAAAATTGTAGCTACCTATTTGACGGTATTTCAGCCATACTACTCAACGTATTTAAATGCAATTTGGCAGGCAGGTAGCTTATAATTTGAAGAGCATTATTAGAAATTGTTATCCCGAAAAACGAAAGGGTTCCCGTGGGATCTTCAAAAAATTGTAGCTACCTATTTGACGGTATTTCAGCCAAACTACTCAACGTATTTAAATGAAATTTGGCAGGCTGGTAGCTTATGATCTGAAAAGCATTACTAGAAAATTATTATCCCGAAAAACGAAAGGGTTCCCGTGGGATCTTCAAAAAATTTTAGCTACCTATTTGAAGGTATTTCAGCCAAACTACTCAACGTATTTAAATGAAATTTGGCAGGCAGGTAGCTTATGATCTGAAAAGGATTACTGGAAATTATTATCCCGAAAAACGAAAGGGTTCCCGTGGGATCTTCAAAAAATTGTAGCTACCTATTTGACGGTATTTCAGCCAAACTACTCAACGTATTTAAATGAAATTTGGCAGGCAGGTAGCTTATGATCTGAAGAGCATTATTGGAAATTGTTATCCCGAAAAACGTAAGGGTTCCCGTAGGATCTTCAAAAAATTGTAGCTACCTATTTGACGGTATTTCAGCCAAACTACTCAACGTATTTAAATGAAATTTGGCAGGCTGGTAGCTTATGATCTGAAAAGCATTACTAGAAAATTATTATCCCGAAAAACGAAAGGGTTCCCGTGGGATCTTCAAAAAATTGTAGCTACCTATTTGACGGTATTTCAGCCAAACTACTCAACGTATTTAAATGAAATTTGGCAGGCAGGTAGCTTATGATCTGAAGAGCATTATTGGAAATTGTTATCCCGAAAAACGAAAGGGTTCCCGTAGGATCTTCAAAAAATTGTAGCTACCTATTTGACGGTATTTCAGCCATACTACTCAACGTATTTAAATGCAATTTGGCAGGCAGGTAGCTTATAATCTGAAGAGCATTATTGGAAATTGTTATACCGAAAAACGACAGGGTTCCCGTGGGATCTTCAAAAAATTGTAGCTACCTATTTGACGGTATTTCAGCCAAACTACTCAACGTATTTAAATGAAATTTGGCAGGCAGGTAGCTTATGATCTGAAGAGCATTATTGGAAATTGTTATCCCGAAAAACGAAAGGGTTCCCGTAGGATCTTCAAAAAATTGTAGCTACCTATTTGACGGTATTTCAGCCATACTACTCAACGTTTTTAAATGCAATTTGGCAGGCAGGTAGCTTATAATCTGAAGAGCATTATTGGAAATTGTTATACCGAAAAACGACAGGGTTCCCGTGGGATCTTCAAAAAATTGTAGCTACCTATTTGACGGTATTTCAGCCAAACTACTCAACGTATTTAAATGAAATTCGGCAGGCAGGTAGCTTATGACCTGAAGAGCATTATTGGAAATTGTTATCCCGAAAAATGTAAGGGTTCCCGTGGGATCTTCAAAAAATTGTAGCTACCTATTTGACGGTATTTCAGCCAAACTACTCAACGTATTTAAATGAAATTTGGCAGGCAGATAGCTTATGATCTGAAGAGCATTATTGGAAATTGTTATCCCGAAATACGAAAGGGTTCCCGTAGGATCTTCAAAAAATTGTAGCTACCTATTTGACGGTATTTTAGCTATAACTACTCAACGTATTTAAATGTAATTTGGCAGGCAGGTAGCTTATAATCTGAAGAGCATTATTGGAAATTGTTATCCCGAAAAACGAAAGGGTTCCCGTGGGATCTTCAAAAAATTGTAGCTACCTATTTGACGGTATTTCAGTCAAACTACTCAACGTATGTAAATGAAATTCGGCAGGCAGGTAGCTTATGACTTGAAGAGCATTATTGAAAATTGTTATCCCGAAAAACGACAGGGTTCCTGTGGGATCTTCAAAACATTGTAGCTACCTATTTGACGGTATTTCAGCCAAACTACTCAACGTTTTTAAATGAAATTCGGCAGGCAGGTAGCTTATGACTTGAAGAGCATTATTGAAAATTGTTATCCCGAAAAACGACAGGGTTCCCGTGGGATCTTCAAAAAATTGTAGCTACCTATTTGACGGTATTTCAGCCAAACTACTCAACGTATTTAAATGAAATTCGGCAGGCAGGTAGCTTATGACCTGAAGAGCATTATTGGAAATTGTTATCCCGAAAAACGAAAGGGTTCCCGTGGGATCTTCAAAAAATTGTAGCTACATATTTGACCTTATTTTATATTAAACCAAACTACTCAACGTATTTAAATGAAACTTGGCACAAAGGTAGATTGTAACATGAAATAACCAACATAATATTTTTAACTGACTTACAAAAAAGGAGGAGGTTTCTCAATTCGTAAATATATGTTTGTTTTTTTTTTGTTTCTTCGCGGATATCTTCATCGTTTCTGAAACGATTTTTATTTTTTTTTAATGTTGTGTAGGGTATAATTTAAATTTGATCCCATTGATCCCATTGTCACCAAATGGTGACCTGATGATGGGATCCGTGAGGAATCGAAGGAAATCCTCAAAATTTATGTGAATTGATTTTGATTTTTTCTGAAGTAGTCTAAGCATATATTACCAAACAGTTAGGTTTAGCACCATATCCTGGATCTATAATATCAAAAATTTCACGTTTCAGTAAGCTATATATATATATATATATATATATATATATATATATATATATATGTGTTGAAAAATTTCGCGCTGCTCTGGCTTACGCCAGAGCAGCGGTAAACTTTTTCTCTTTCTACTATTTTTTTTTATCTAATCGTTTTTGTTTTTCATTTTCCGTCCTCAAATAATCGTCGTCTGATCATTCGAGAATTATCCCTACTCAGTCTATACCCATCACTAAAAATCTGAAAATTAAATAATTTTAAACAAAAAAAAAAACGACTTCAAAAGGTAAACTAAAAGGAACAATTAAATTTACTTCGCACAAAGTAATACTTATTTTCCAGTACAAGTGAAAATAATTATTACTTTGTGCGAAGTAATTTATTATTATACTTAGGTTTTGCAAATACGATTAATAAAGTATAGGCGTAGGATAGTTTTTTTTCAAGATATGAATGAGATGTCATAGGTACATTTAAATTAGAAAAGTTATGTCAATATAAGTAAGATTTTATGTTTTTCATGATATTTTTATTTATTAGTTTTTATGCTAGGTACGGCTTGGGTTTTTTCTTTCTTTTGGACTTTTGTTATTTTGTCGTCTAAAGCAAGTTAGTACTTTAACCGTAAAGTCCCAAAGTAGGCTACATGTTTGTTAGCGTAGGTAATTAATAAATAAAAAACCGGGCAAGTCCGAGTTGGAATTGCGCACCGAGAGTAGACTTTTAAAAAATTTGGCGCTCGGTGCCAGCAGCGCAGCGTCGGTGTGAAAACGATCATCGTCTGCAGTCGCTGCGGCGTAAAGTCCATACAAATCTCAGTACAGAGATCTTCGTCGCGTATATGAGTGTACTATCAAGTAGTCCCGTTCGCATAAAAGAAAAAAAATATTATACATACAGACGAATTGAGAACCTCCTCCTTTTTTTGAAGTCGGTTAATAATACACGGTCATTTTTCGAGCTGGTAGTAATAGGAATCGTTAGCATTTTCATAGAAAAAAACGGCCATTATTTGACAGTAAATTATTATCATTACTCCATCGGCCTACTTCTTTTGCTTATGCACGTCTAATACCGTGTATAAAGAAGCATTAACTACTATAAATTAGTGATTTTAAATATCCAAACGACAGTGTTCATAAACTAAAAATGTATTTGAACTGCTGCCCTAAATCACTTTTCCACGCGTACGAAGTCGCGGGCACAGCTAGTAATATAATATTATTATAAAATATTATTTACATAAATCACATTAAATCGGAACGAACTATAATACTACTTGCAGAACGTCAGTTCTACCACAAATGGGCCTTGCTGACTGACCCGGAGGACATGACCGCTGGGGCGAAGGGCTACCTAAAGTGCGACATCAGCGTCATCGGCAAAGGTGACACCATCAAGATACCGCCCAAGAGCGAGAAGGACGAAGACGACATTGAAGCGTAAGTACCCAGCTGTTGTATCCACAGCAAAGTTATAGGAGGTTGAACATAGCCTGAACAAAGTTTCGTTTCAAAAGGTATTGTTGTTAATAAGGAAACTGACTTAATAATATATCAATAAATAGTCAATTCTGAGTAATCGTTGTACCAAGTAACTAACTTATTGTAAAAACTATAACTTATAATATTATAATAAAGACCATGTTGCACCAAGCGATAACCTCCAAAATTACAGCTCTTTAAATGTGACAGTTGACAACATGAAACGTCAAATTACTAAATATTTTAATGTTTTTATTGCATGTTGTACCTACTACTAATATATTTCTATGTCCTTATGGGCCGACATTCTGAGATAAAATAATAAAAAAATGTACGAACACTATTGTAACCAATTTCTTGGAATCAATGAATTTGAATTAGAATTTCGAGAAAAGGTTGGTACGGCCATGCTTAACTTGGCGGGGCAACTGCCGTGCCCCCAGATATTTGATTAAGAACTCGTGTACAAGTTTGACATAAACTTTCTGTTAAGTAGATTTTCCAACGAAAACAAGTCTTACAGAACTAACATTGTCCCGAAAGACTCCTTTACATAAAACTAGATTCAAAAATATTATTAGAATTATGATTTTTGTACAAAAAAGATAGTTTCCCAGAGCTTGTACGGGGTTTAGATCATTTTTCGTATGATTTTTTTAGTATGAGATTACTATAACCTTATTTTATGTCGCAAGGGAAATGCATTACGCATCCCCCAGGGAGGGTCCCCTAGGGGTATGTGTGACTCCCGGCTCTCTACGGCCGGTTTACCCACTAAAAACACTTGCGGATTGCCATCAGCCGCTCTGTAGTATGTAGGGGAGAAGACCCTGGATCTGTCAAACCTGCAACGACCGTCCGGTCTACCTCATATTAAGACCAGACTTCCATCAAAATAAGAGAGCACTCCGGCAAACTGAAGCGCTTTCTTCGGCGCCGAGACTAAGCCGGGGAGGTTACCCATCTCTCTCCCGGCGCCTCGTACTAGACGTGAAATGAATACTATATATGTATAACCTCCAGTAATTACTATCAGCCCTGATAGTATTTAATAAATACTATCCAGTCCTATTGTCAAAATGCAATTATCAAGGGTTAATTAGCAATTATGGTAGCTAATTAGCTATCATAATTGCTAATTGACCCTTGCAACACCACCACAGATGTCAATAATTTTATCGCTAAAACATCTAATTTCAAATTAATTTAAAACTATAAAGATACTTTTAATAGAAATAAAATACTTATGATTACTATAATAATAAGTTGCTTTTCAAAGTTACAAAATTGAAAGTATTTAGTATAAAATCATACATTAGCTTACTTGCACAATAGCATTTTGTAATTAACATTTTTTATTAAAACTAGCTGAGCCCACTTCGTTGAGCATACAAATGGCTTATATATAATAATAATAATAATCAACCTAGCCGATTTCGGCTACGGTGACTTGGTTATGTTTTTAAATTTTTATATGATGTTATGTTTTGCCCTAATATGGCTAATATACCCAATCTTGGCAGTAAAGGTTCGACAGCAAGATTCGCAAGTTAGGGTACCATTGACGTAATTGTAATATATATTAGAAATGGCTTATATTCTCACCGTATAAACCTTCCCGGGACTTCAATGAATATTTCAAAACTAAAAATAGCCGAATCGGTTCAGCCGTTCTCGAGTTTTAGCGAGTCATTTTTATATATTCTACAGGCTCTAAAAAGAACAGTCACTATAACTTTTAGATATCATTAGCTTTCCTCATTTTGGAAATGTTTTTTTTTTGTCATATCTTCAATTTTTTACTATTTCTTAAAAATATTATTTTGTAGCAAGAATAACGAAAAATCAAAGAAAATATATTTTTAATTTTTCTATAAAAACATTTCTAGAATGAGAAAAGGTAGAATAATCATATCCCAAAGTTAGAGTGACTGTTATTTTTACGCCCGTAATAATTCTCGGCGCATATGCACGATATTGTACTCTCATGTAATTAACTTAGGTTTTTTTTTGAGAAACAAAGTTCTTTAAATCTAACAATTTCTATATTATTATAACGATATTTTTATAGATTATACCCACAGTATAAAGCTCGTTTATTAAATTATAGTGGATTAAAAAGCCAAGTAACATTAAAACAAGTATCAAAGCTGAGATGAAGGAAACTTTGTACACGTTGCACGTATCTGTTAGTTTTCATTTCGTAATGTAAGAAGTTTTGGGTGCATCCATTCGAACTAGCACTTACGTTGTTGGGAACTTAACGTGAGATGATTAATGTCTGCTACAGACGACAATTTTATAGTTGTCGTCGCTGATTACGACGACGAAGTTCGATAACTTGTATGGGATTTGACATCGCTAAGCGACTTATGCATCGCTTCGTCACTTAGTGAAGGTGAAGACTGCCAGATAGAAATGAAAAGCTTTGATAACTGTGGACTGTATATTACTCGTATTATAAAATATGAAGGTCGTCTACGACTGATGGTTGGTTTGATAGTATGTACTTTAAAATCTATCGCGCGGCTGTGTGCGCAGGCGCATGCGAACGCCCCGCGCGCCCTGCACGCCCCGCTCGCGCCGTTGCGATGTAGCCGCAACAAATGGTTCTATCAAATCCTACACATTTTTCATTATAAACTTTGTCGTCGTAATTAATTAAAGATAAAGCCTCCCATAATATTTGCAGTAATACATCTTCATACTACACTTCCTGAATTGTCGTACACACATGTAAGTGTCCTTTACAAGACTGGTAATGTAACGTAAATTTCAATAGCGGTCGCGTTTGGCCCAAAATATAAAAGCTTGGGCACTATAAAGTTAGGCACCTTTCGACAAACATTACATCGCTAAACATAATATATGGACGTAAACATATTATGTATTTGCTTAAAGAATCTATGCCTTAACGAAAAATATTCAGTTTGACTTATCTTTCAAAGCCATCATTAATTTTTTGTTGGCTACTTTAATTCGTGGCCCAGAGTTGTATGGAGCGTGATCCATGTCCTCAAACCTCTCAAACTAAAATACATATCAAAATCAGACAAACAAACATAACTCTCCTTCGTGCACAGTCGGCTAATATTGGTTTAAAATCTTCCATGTCTCCTATAGTAACCTTCTGTTGCCGCATGGCGTGCCTCTTGAGCGACAACGAGCCAGATTCATCATCTGCGTATACAAGGCTGATGGGTTACCCAAGATGAACTACTCCATCATGGCCAACGTGAAGAAGGCTTTCACTGGGGAGAGCCAGGACTCCGTGGACCCTTATGTCCAGATATCGTTCGCTGGGATGACTGTAAGTAGAATGTTCCTATTAGGTATAATCACAATCACGTTTTTAAAAGCATCAAAATATTACTTTCTTTTTAAAGTGTTGATAGGGTTTTCAAATTTATTGACTTTTTCTGAACTCCACTACTTATATACGGGTGTAATTAGTAATATATCTACAGGGTAGCACCTCAGTCAAGAAGAACAACTGTTCTCCGATGTGGAACGAGCAGATAATATTCTACGAGATGTTCCCGCCTCTGTGTCAGAGGATCAAGATACAGCTAAGGGACAACGACCCCGTTCATCCTAATGTCATCGGCACACACTTCATCGACCTGAAGACTATATCGCACGACGGGGAGAAAGGTGAGTCACCACTGACCATAGAGCTCAGAGTATCTGGTGGATGATCTCTGTAGTGTGCACTTTACCACATAAAATGACTGGCTCCGTGTACCGTTAGCAATACTATATATCAGATACGTCTGTCTGTTAGCACGTCCATCCTATGACTGCCCCTTCTAGGCAACCCCCACCAAGGGGCATATATAGGTATTTATAGTATATTGCCCACGATTAGGAGAAAACCAGTTAAGCAAACACAGCTACAGTCTCAATATTATTTTTCATCCTAACCCTAAATAAATATGGACTGTTACATTAAGTACCTGAAGACCCTCGCCAAAATTTATGACGACTACCACCAACACCTTCGCTACTGAAGTAAGTACCAATTGCGTGGAGATTCTGTAATATTCCTATCGGCTACAGTTAGCTTCTACATCATGAAGACCCTCATCAAAATCGTAGCTGTATAATAACAGGCTAGAGCATCCCTCCGAAGGAAAAGCAGCCTTAAGTCAGCATTTTAAGTAACTTTTTTTTCGTTTATTTTTATAAAAAAAGCAATGTACAATTTAATAATTACGCAGTAAAAACAACTAAACTAAGTGCCGTATTCGACGGGAAGATCTCTTTGGAACGTGTTATGAGTTCTTATGGTGTAAAATAAAATAAAAATAATATAATCAGTCATGTCAAAAAGAATAGAACATACCTATGCCCTAAATTGATTTGAAACAACAAAACCTCCACATACAAGTTGTATGTTTCAATTGAACAGCTTTACTCAGAACATGCTCAGAACTGAATATAATAATCTAATGGTATAGATTCCAACAATCGTTTTCATTCTCCATTGTATTTGTGAGTGTCCGGTTTACAGACACAAAGGAAAATAATACCGATATTTAGGAACAAACACCACGGAAATTCGGCACTATCTAGTAGGTATAATTTAAGTTCACATCGCTACGGTATTTATTATGTTTGAGAACACATTAATACACTGTCTGGGACTATTTATTTAATAAAAAAATTACCGACTTTTGAATATGTGAAGTATAAATGATATTTTCTTTAATCTTTGAAAAAACACTTTCATACTTAAGCGTTTTTTAAGCTATTAAGTAGGTACTTTAAATTCTACAAGTTTTACACACGAGCGGTTGTAAACCAACCTAAGATATACCGGGGTGCGGCGCTGCGCGGCATTAAGATAGCGATTTAAAATTGCATTATATTAACGACCCGTGCCCACTTCGTTGAGCATAGAAACCGTGTAAACCTTCCCGGGACTTCCACGAATATTTCAAGACCAATAATAGCCGAATCAGTTCAGCCGATCTCGAGTTTAAGCGAGATTAATGAACAGCAATTGATTTTTATATAGCCAATGTTATTCAGTGGTATATAATAGCTATAGTGGTATATAATATAATAGCTTTATATATTCTAATAAAAAGAAGAATTAAAATCGGTCCAGTACTTTTTGAGTAAAGTCGTTACATACCTACAAAAATACAAATCTTTCGTCTTTATAATATTAGTGTAAACATAAGAATATAATAGTTCTATTGCAAGAGAATTAATTTTGCACTTGCAATGAACCGTTTCATTTCTCCGTTTCGTTATTCAATACAGTACCTACACAACAAGCCAATCTCGTATGTAAGGTGCCGTTAAAACGCTAATCCGTTTTGAAATATGCTTATTGTAATTGAACAACTTAGATTTTATAAAAACAACTTGCTCTCTCCTCTCTGTATATCTACATATCTAGCGTATCCCAAATAGGTATGTAGGTACACTACAGGTTTTAGGCCCGTATTAATAAACTTCTATATGAATACGGACCTTAATTGCTCATCTACACTACCTTCATCAATTTCAAATGGTGTCTTATGTGCGTAAGAACCAGCTTTTAAAATCTTCATGCACCTTTCCTGTATTAAACTTGTAAATTATGATGTACCAAAGTTAGAATAAGCATCATAAAATTTGTACGCATGTATGAAAAGTAGGGTGGCGGGCCCTCGGGCGGTATAAATTTCGAATGAACCTTGTATCAACACTGGCTTTAGATTTAATAAGGTTAAAATATAATTACAAGGTGTGTAGGTATCTCATTATTTATAATTGGTGTATTTTTATACCTGTAAAAATATTTACTTAGGAAAAGTATACAAAGTTGTCCTTGTCTGTCAAGCGACTTTTAAAACTGATCGGAGACTGAGAAAAAATTGTGAATATATATATTATTAAGGGTGGTAGAATCAAAGTGAAGTTACTCACAAAATTTTTTAGCTTTCTACCAGCAATATTTGGACCTCTGTATTTAAGACATTTCAGATTCATACTTAGTTTCTTTAACGAGCGATTCTTGCAGGCTTTCTACCAACTTTTGGGCCAGCATACATAAACTTCTATGGGTCAACCAGAGATTACAGTCTGATAGACCAACATTCAAGTCTTAATGTCGGTATGGGGGAAGGTGTTGCATATCGAGCGAGGTAAGTTATTATTATTTTGGACTCAGATCATAAAGCAGTAAGTAGCTGACAGAACGCACTGTGTTCAGTGCCTTCTGTCAGCTACTGAGTGAAGCGGAAAAAACACATACAATTTTACAGTGAAAAATGACATTTCCCGAAAGACTTTAGAGAATTTAAAATATAGTACAATAAACTACCTTCTTAATTGTGAAACTGTATTTGATTTTATTTAGTGTTTAGTGGCTTTATCCAGATGTTCTGTGCGCTCTATAGACATGCCATAAGGTTTTATAGATAGGTACAAGAAAGTACGTATACAATAAGTATTTTATTAACTTTTGCAGGCTTCTGATATCCATTCGGACGGAGATAATGGATACTATAGAAAACCCGACAACAGATGTAGAAATTGGACCCACACTACCTGTCAACGAGACAGCATTTGAGAAGAACGCAGAATTCTTTCTCTTCTCGTGTCTGTTCGAGGCCAACATGATTGACAAGCGTTTGACAGACAAGCACCTCCAGTTCGAGTTGACTGTTGGAAACTGCGGGAACACGGTAGACGGGTACAGGGAGTCTGTGAGAAGACCACAAGATCTGGCGGTTCCAGAGCTAGGTACTTTTGCATTCAGCCTTTTTTTCAGCAGGATTTCACCAAACTTTTATAAACATTATTTTGACTCTTGATCTGTCAGGACCGAACACTGAAACGCCGATTAAGTCCTGATTTCACCAATGTTTGTTAGTGTTAACGGCTTGTTAAAATACCATGCCTTCTCATTCATTGACAGGAAAGACGAAAGGAATAACATGATTTTTAATATAGGATTAATTTTAACGTATTGTGTTGGTGAAATTGGCACTTAGGCCGTGTTCCTCAAAGCAATGTTAAAGTTAACGCCATGTTAAAATACCATGGCATCTCTTTCATTGACAGGAAATACGAGAGGGATAACATGATATTTAAAATGGCGTTAACTTTAACATTGCTTGGTGAAACACGGCCTTAAGCTATGCCTTTTCCTATCAAGTGTCAGCCTATATAGTATAGTGATTTTGTCCTATCTGTCGAGTTCTAACATTCTATCCTATCAACGGTAGAATAGATAGATAAATTAAGTGGTGCTCAAGTCAAATACTGTTCTAATTCCTCCAAGGAGTGTTAGTGACAGCCTGCGAAGAGGAAAATTATAGCTTCAGCAAGCGTTTCATTGGTGAACTGGCGCTTATTATTGAACAAATGTTAAGCGCGAATTTTATTGTGTTACCTTTAAACTACTTTTTCGGATTGATTCGCAGTTAGTACCTTACTGCGAATCAATCTTACTTACCTTACTTGAAACGCCAGAATAAACTCAACATTAAAATAACTTTCAAACCATCGTAAAAGTAGTATATTTTGTTGTATAAACGAGTCCTTTAAACGGCTACTGTATTAATTATAATTTTTGTCGCTAGATGATCTCAGCGCAGATTCAGGATTTTGGCAAAGCCTGACTCAGCCGGCCAAAGCGTCATCCGCTGACAAAACGTACTACTTCCTCCCGTATTGGGACACAAAACCGTGTATCCACGTCCGCAGTATATTCCCTGATCACAGGCGTCGACTATACAATTCCAACCTGATCTCCAAAATCATTGAGCATTTCGTACGTATTCTTACAAAAAATTATAACATATTTAAAGGTAAAGCAGAACATTTTATTTAATATTATGGTATGGTATAAAATTACAGGAAGATGGACTGATAGAAACTCAAATTTGCCTAGATTTAGACGCGACATCCTATGATGGAATTACGAAACTTAAATTAGTCTTAGAGTCTATCAGTGCAGAATGTGCTAAGTATGTCGTATACATGGGGAAAGCTCCACCTCTTGGCTGCACTAGACTTGATCGAGAGAGGCAGAAACTTTGCATTGCTGAAGTGGTAAGTGTAATTTATATTTGTCATAAAATTTGTGAGCGTACGCATAGGCATGCGTTCAAAGCATCTACCTCCTTCCCACACTGCTTCTGCGTACACTCGTAAGCAAAAACGTGAAAATGCACCACCAAACAAGTAATAATGTTAATACAATCGTGCAAAGCCCCACACCACCATGCAAGTTGCAAACCTCGAAGCGCGTTTTCTAATTCCATTAACTATTTATATTTGTCACTCAATCAGGCCAATTATTGATGACAATAATTAAACACAATCATTTTCAGGACTACATTAGTAATATGACAAGACATCTGAAGGCTTTGATAACGAAACACTCAATAAATGATCGCATGAGGACAGCATATACGTATCTGAGGAAATTAAAGCACTTGTGTGAAGACGTAAGTAAAGTTTTATAATAGGGAAGTCATAAGAAATCACTCATTTATTGTTTTCTTGTAACAGTAGTTAACACATTATTCGATAACGTCTAGCCACAACACTCGCTGCCTGATGTCTTTATATGGCTTATCAGTAATGGAAAAAGGTTAGCCTATCAAAGGATACCGGCAAGAGACATAATGTATTCAGAAAACCCTGAAGAATCTGGGAAATTTTGTGGAAAAATGCAGACTTTGTTTTTGAAGGTAAGGTAGAGTTCATTCGAGTTTAGTATAAAAAATGTTGATTCGGAATATTACAATATTATAATCTAACAGTGGCCCGGCAAGAAAGCATCTACTCCTAGTGGATGGAACATACCGGTAAAAATCAGCACCTATTTATGGATGGGCCATCTCAATGACAAGGTACACTACACTGAAGGTTTACCTCCGGGATATGAGGTGAACGTCGGAATAAAGAGTGCTGAAAAATCCAGGGCATCGCCTCCTACTTCTATTTACTACGCGGAAAAACATGTGAGTATGAAAAATATAGAAAATTTCGCAATAGTAGGAGACACGGTGTCATGAAAAATAAACTTTCATGCATATTATGATAATCAAATATGGCTTTCATGTTTTCAGACGTTCCAAATGAGAGCCTATATATATCAAGCGAGGTCTTTAATTGGTTCTGATTCTTCCGGGCTCTCAGACCCATTTGCTCGAATTATTCTTGGTGAATGCACACAAACAACACAAGTAATAGATGAAACTCTAAGCCCTACATGGGATGAACTACTTGTCTTTGAAGACATTCTATTGTACAGCACTATGGAGCAAATTAAGAAAGATCCACCAACTGTTGTGATAGAAATATTTGATCAAGATAAAGTTGGAAAATCCGAATTTATAGGCCGGACATTAGCTAAGCCCTGTGTTAAATCATATGAAGACATTTGTCAATCCAACCAGTTGCCACCAGCTCTGGAATGGTTTGACATTTCAAGGGGTGATGACAGAGCCGGAGAATTGCTAGCTGCATTTGAACTTCTCGAGTTACCCTCGAAAAAGGAACCTGCAATTTTACCTGCACTTCCTTCCCCTAGAGAAAGTAACGGAAAGCCACCAGTGGATATTCACAAAGGCCCAATTCTACCGATACCTATGGGTATACGACCGACATTATCAAAGTACCGCATTGAAGTACTGTTCTGGGGATTGAGAGATTTGAAACGAGTGCATTTCTTAACAGTCGATAAACCAAGAGTAGACATTGAATGTGCGGGTCACATTATATATTCATCTGTAATACAAAATGCAAAAAGAAATCCAAACTTCACTAATCCAATAAAATATATTGATGTGGAGTTACCTGATCAAGATCTCTATCGTCCGCCTCTAACAATTCGGGTGGTAGATTGCCGAAGTTTCGGTAGAACAACACTTGTAGGAACACATACAATTAGTTCCATCAAAAAATATATTTACACACCTAAGAGTAGGAGGGAAAGAGAAATGGAAGAACGGACGAAATCTTTAATGCAACTGCAAGACGTTGATATACGCACTAACTGTATGATACAGAATGACACGACGTACTCAGTTGAAAACGAAAGAGAAAGTTGCCCTCTCTTATCTTTGGAACCGCAACCATCGACTTCATATGGGACTGGTATGAGCCCTATGCGAAAGAAGTATATTAAGCAAGATAGGGATAGAAGAAGGAAAGTGAATAAAGATGCTGCACTCGATGACGACGAAAGAAGTAAGGATTGGTGGACTAAGTACTTTGCGTCGGTGGAAGCTATGATTGAAGATGAGAAAGAGAATAAACGGGAAATACAAGGAATATTGCAAGGCTACAGAACAGAGCCTACGGAACCAATGCGTGAAGAATTAAATTCACCGAGACCAGAACGTGATCGAAGTAGGTTCAAAAGATCTACGTCTTCGCCATCAAAGATAGAAAGAAAACAATTAAGTCCGACCGTGACCAAGAAAAACCAATTACCGAAATCGTCATTAACTAAGGTATGTAAATTTTCTGTTACTACATTTCACAATACCTATCGATGAATAAAACTCTAAATCATTCGATTTGTAGATATACCCACATGAGCTTGAAGCTGTACCAGAATACGATGAATTTAAGGAATGGCTTCACTCCTTTGAACTATATCGTGGTAAGAAAACTGGCGATGATTCAGAAGACGAGAAACGTGTAGTAGGAGTTTTTAAGGTAATATTATATTGGCAGTCTTTAATCTAACTTATATTGAGTAGATACCTAGGTACTTAGGACAATATAATTTAAAATCTTTTTTTTTGCTATAGGGAGCAATAAAAGTTTATAAATGGCCATTGCCAAAAGGAATCGATGACCATACAGTGATGGGCTTTGATCCAAACTATGGATTTTTCCAGGGTGTTCCAAACAATGAGCCCATACACGTTTTAGTACGTATTTACTTAGTGAAGGCTACAGATCTTCACCCAATGGATATGAACGGCAAAGCGGATCCCTATGTTGTAATGCATTTGGGAAACAAAAAGATCACTGACAAAGACAATTATGTATCTAAACAACTACATCCTGTGTTTGGCAAATGCTTCGAAATCGAAGCAACTTTTCCGCAAGACTCAATGCTGACAATACAGGTTTATGATTGGGATTTAGTCGGAACCGATGAGTTAATCGGAGAGACTAAAATTGATCTTGAGAACCGCTTCTATAGCCGTCACAGAGCCTTATGCGGACTCCCCATGAAATACGAAGAGTAAGTTTAATTCTAGGAACACTATATAACTTGGTTTTTATGAGGAAATCGGGGGAACTACCAGAAAATATGTATTTACACATATCCAATTTTATTACAGAAGGGGATTTAATCGCTGGCGCGACGCTATGAAGCCAACACAGCTTTTGGCAAAATTATGTAAGGAGGGTAAACTAGATCCTCCTTTATACGAATACGGTCGCGTACGAGTGGCTAAGAAAATTTTTAACATGCCAATGGAGAACATGGAACTTTTCTCCAATCCCGACACTTACCAAGAACAAATGGCTTTGCTAGTGCTTCGGCGCTGGCATGAAGTACCACGTGTTGGCACCACACTGGTGACCGAACACATTGAAACAAGACCATTATACAATCCAACCAAACCAGGTTTGTTGCTAACAGTTAACGTGATAATCTTAATAAAAAAACTCTAAAATTTGTTTTAGCAAACCATAAACTTGATGATGATGTATTTTCTTTCACAGGAATTGAACAAGGAAGGCTGCAGCTATGGGTAGATATGTTTCCCATGGATATGCCTTCACCGGGTCCATATCTAGACATATCTCCTCGCAAGCCGAAGGCCTACGAACTCAGAGTCATTATTTGGAATACTGACGATGTTGTTCTTGAAGATGATGCATTTTTCACAGGGGAAAAAATGTCCGACATCTATGTTAAAGGGTATGTTCAGGTCTTTAGTAACTTATTTTACTAAATGGCTTCTTAATTGCCGTAAATTAATAATATTAATGGTATTACTTTATCCTAGGTGGCTGAAAGGTCCAGACGACTGCCAGTGCACCGACATACATTACAGATCCTTGACCGGTGAAGGCAACTTTAATTGGCGATTTATCTACCGATTTGACTATTTAGAAGCAGAAGAACGTATTGTTATAACTCGCAAAGAGTCTGTGTTTTCGTGGGACGAAACCGAATGTAAAATTCCTGCTCGTATGGAAATGCAAGTTTGGGATGCTGATCATTTCTCTTCTGATGATTTCCTTGGTATGTAATGTTATATATTTAGAATCAAGCAAATGTATCTTAAATTCTACACCTTAGAGGATTTGAGGAGTGTCCTACTGACTACGTACCGAAAATGAGTCTTTTTTTATTACAGGAGCTGTAACTTTAGACCTGAATCGTTTCCCTCGGGGTGCAAAAACATCAAAACTGTGTACTCTGTCCATGCTGAGAGCCGATGGTTCCGTGCCCATGATTAATATATTCAAACAGAAAAGGGTGAAAGGCTGGTGGCCTTTTTATATCAAACGTGACACAGAGGAAATGGAAATCACTGGGAAGGTTGAAGCTGAAATACATCTGCTTACCCGTGAGGAGGCTGACAAAGTACCTGCAGGGATGGGTCGCAGCGAACCAGATCCATTGGAAAAGCCTAAGTGAGCGTCTTTTCATGTACCTACTAAATTAAATTAATGAAAATTACAACAACTCTCAAAAACTGTGGATTATAGTCATTAAATTTATATATAATAAAAAATATTATAATTTTGAAATACATATAATAATATATGTAACAATAATCTACATTAAATACTATAATTGCATTCACTGCTGCCAATATTACTATTATAAAATTTCTTTGTCCATCACATTCTATGGTTTTATATACTTTCTTAATAAGTAGTAATGGTTAATAAAAGCCTAAAAGTCGGACTTTACAATGCAGGCTCTCTGGACACAAATCATGATAACTTTATTGCAAAAATTGATGTACTTAACTTAGATATACTTGCTCTCTTTGAGACCTGGCTAAAAATAGGCGAGGAACGTCAGCTTCAATATCATGGGATATCGACTTTGCCATAAGCCACGACCACGTGAGATACGCTCCCGTGGTGGTGGAGTTGGTTTTTATATTAAAGATGGCATAGTTGCACGGACACTCTCACCGACCATTGACACAGTATATAGAAATGTCGAGCATATGTGGTTTAAAATAACTTTAAATGGCAAAAGGCTATTGATAGGCACCGCCTACCGGCCCCCGTGGCTCGATATTGACACTTTTTTGGATGCACTCACAGATATTATTAATGCAATGCCCAGTCATGATCATTTACTTTTGGCTGGTGATTTTAACATAAATCTCTTGTGTCCTGACGCATCAAATTCAAGTAAACTTACAATTGTTTTGCAGTGCCTAGGCTTAAATCAAGTAATTACTTCACCAACTCACTTTACAGATTCTAGTCAGACACTGATTGACACAATAAGTACCAATCTTACAGCCAAAAATGTTTTTGTGGAACATGTAGGTTCCTTACATGGTCATTGTTTGATAGGTTGTGAATTAAATATTAAAAAAGAAAAAAACAAACCTAGACCTAGGCAACTTTAACAATGACCTTCAGGCAATTAACATGTTGAGTTTGCATGATGTGAATGAAATGGTGTATAACTTTAATATACAGATCTTGGAACTTTTTAATATACATGCACCAGTAAGAACTGCTCGCATTAAAACACACTCTCATCCTTGGATTACAGACACTGTTAAATTGATGATGGAGCTGCGGGACAAAGCATTAAAGGAGTATCATAAAAGTAAATTGGAAATCAAAAAGGAACATTATAAAAGCCTAAAAACCCTAGTAAATAAGTCACTATACAATGAAAAGGTTGCATATTTTAAATATAATATAAATAACAAAATTATAGAACCTAAGCAGCTATGGAAAAATATAAAAAAAAACTATTTTGCCTAAAAATGATAATGTTCTTCCTTCAAATTTTAATAATCCAAATCTTATTAATAAAAATTTCTTTAAAATACCTACAGTCCCAATCACTCAATTATCCTACATTACATACTTTGAATTTCATAAAATTTGTGACAGTACATTACATTTAGAGGCAGTTTCCGATAGAACAATTATTAAAATTATAAAAACATTAAAATCTAAAGCTGTAGGCTGTGACGGCATTAGCATGGATATGTTGTTATTGACGTTGCCGAATTCCTTAGAAGTAATTAAATGTATTATTAATACTTCCATTCGAACCGGTATTTATCCTCATCTCTGGAAGCAGGCCATAGTGAGGTCTCTTTCTAAAATCACTAATCCCATTGAAATGAAAGATCTTCGGCCTATTAAGATCTTCGGCCTATTAGTATCTTGCCTTGTCTCTCTAAAATTCTGGAAAAGGTGGTGTGCGAGCAAGTTACAGGCTATCTGGAAAAAAATTAATTGTTACCAGAGACACAATCTGGCTTTAGGAAGGGTCGGAGTACTGTGTCTGCACTACTTAATGTCACTGACAATATTTTATGCTCACAAGACAAGGGTCATTGCACTATACTTGTCCTATTGGACTTTACTAGGGCATTCGAAACTATAAATATAAATATATTCTTATCCAAACTTAGTTACTACGGTTTTGATGAGGTTACAATAAAATGGTTTAATAGTTACCTCAGTGAACGTCGCCAATGTGTACAGCTCTCCCTTAGTGATGGTTCTATTTTGTTGTCTGATTGTCTGGATGTTGATAATGGAGTACCACAAGGTTCTAACTTGGGTCCATTGTTATTCATTTTGTATATAGCCGATTTAAAAGATCATATTCGACACTGTAAATTTGATTTCTATGCTGATGACACACAAATTTATATATCTTGTAAACCAAGTGACATAGAAAAAGCAGTTGCATTAATTAATGAGGATCTTAGTCGCATAATGATATGGGCTCAAAAAAACAGCCTGTGTCTTAATCCTGCTAAATCCAAATACTTAATTTGCGGCTCTATGAGGCGGATTAGGCATTTGAACTCTTTTACTCCCGTAACCTTGATGGGTACACCCATTGAACGTGTTCATGTCGCACGTTATCTAGGTCTACTTTTTGACTGTAATCTGCGGTTCCAGGAACATATAACTAGTGTAGTTAGATACTGTTTTTACAGATTAAAGATACTCTATAGAGCGAGACTATATCTGTCAAAAGAAATGCGTATTCGTCTTGTAGAGTCTTTGATGCTGTCAAAGCTTAACTACACAGATGTTGTTTTTGGTCCACGCTTAGCATCTGTAACTAAAAGACTTATACAAAGAGTGCAGAATGAATGTGCTCGTTTCTGCTTTGATGTGCCATCTAGGAGCCATGTAACTCCTTTCTTGAATGAACATTCTATGTTAAAAATGAAACACCGGCAAAAGCTCCACATGACATGTCTTTTATTCGGTGTGTTAAAATATAGGGAGCCTTCATATCTTCATAAGAAACTCTCACGAACGGCTAGCCTTAGGTCCTGCGGGTCGAGGCAGTGTTCTACCCAGTTGGCCATTGAAAAACACCAAACAGCGTCGTTTAGGGGCAGCTTTCGTTATTCAGCATCCAAATGCTGGAATAACATACCGCCACCTATAAGAAATCTAAAAAGTCTTGCTGCTTTCAAAAAACAACTCATGCAATTTCTTTTACAAGAACAGAAAGCACAAGAAAGTTTACGTCTAAATATAAGTGTAATATAGGTAGCTGTGCTTTTTTATTTGACTTTAGCCGATTCTGTTTCAATAACCTCTATATTATTATTAATATTTTTTACATTTATTTTATTGTTTCGATTGACATTCCAGTGCCTAGATATATGTATATTTTTATTTAATTTTTTTGGTGTTGGGTAGGCTTTTAGGATTAGTAATTAGTATCTAGTTTCGCATTAAACTTTAGGATTTAAGAACACTTTTCTAATTAATGTGTATTATTATTTTTTTTAATGTTATTATGGCTCTGTAGTAAGTACTTATTACTCTTTTTTTTGTCTTGTATGTATTTTTTTTTATTGTTTTATTTTAGTTTAATATAAATTGTAATAGTTTGTGCATTATAATATGTTGGGACGGTTGTGAGGTCACAGAATGGGTCAAGCGGAAGACCAGTGCTGGACACACTAGGTGTGCCAACAATACCGAGCTTGGTCCAATTTGCGGCTACTAAGCCACTAGGTATATTATTTTTAGATATTATGTCATGTCTTTTAGTCTCTTTTTTATTTGTTATTATTATTAAATTTCAATTACTTCTTATGTATTTAGTGGTTAGATCTGCAAATAAAGGATTTATTTATTTTATTTATTTATTTAAATAACATTATATAGGTACAACAAAGTGTTTATTTATTATGATAAGCAAGTTTCGAACTACAAGCATAAAGCAAATATATACTTTTTTTTTTTTTTTTCGCAAGGGAAATGCATTACGCATCCCCCCGGGAGGGGTCCCCGAGGGGTATGTGGGACTCCCGGCTCGCTACGGCCGGTTTACCCACTAAAATCACTTGCGGATTGCCATCAGCCGTTATGTTGGGTGGAGTGCCTGGATCTGTCTAAACACAGGCTACTCCTCCCTCGACCGGCCGGTTCACCTCTACAGGGACCGGACTTCCATCAAATTAAGAGAGCGCTCCGGCAAACTGAAGCGCTCTCCTTGGCGCCGAGACTAAAGCAAATTGATCCTAGTATATAATATATATAGTCCTCCTTATCGATTTCGATAACGGCGACCCCGGAATTTAATTGTTATTTCTAGTATGAGCCCTTATATGACTTGCTAGACCGAACTTTTTCTTGAATATCCTATCACACGTGCTACAGTAGAGTTGGCCAGCGGAGTTATATGTGTAAATATAGGAGGGCTTAGGTCTCTCTTTACGTAATTGGCGCTTTTCGTCTAGCGTTTGTAGGCGATTTTCCTCAAACGTCTTAATCTTATTATAGACTAGCTGTGCCCGCGACTCCGTACGCGTGGAAAAGTAATTTAGGGCAGTGTTATAATAAATCTGTTTTAAAAATATTTTTAGTTATAAAAACTATCGTCGATGTATTTAAAAAACTACTTTAAATTGACAATTCCTACTACCAGATTGACAAACGACCGTGTATAATTACTATAATGCGAACGGGACTACTTGATAGTACGCTCACATACACGACGAACATCTAGTACTAAGATTTGTATGGATTTTGCGCCGCAGCGACTGCAGACGATGATCATTTCCACGCCGACGCTGCTGGTGTGGTGACAATGATATTAAGACAGCGCGCCGCAAAATTTTGCGGTATTTTAGCCTTTAGGTGCGTAAGTCCGACTCGCACTTGCCCGGTTTTTTATTTATTAATAACCAAACATGTAGGTACTGATTATAAATCACTTCACTGTTAAAGTACTCATTTTATACAGAAAAGTAGCAAAATATAGAAAGTCCCAAAAGAAATAAAACAAACCTAAGTTGTACCTAACATAAAAACCATTCGGTCCATGATAAAAACTAAGAAATAAAAATATCAAGAAAAACATAAATCTAACTTATATTGACATAGCTTTTTTAGTTTAACAGTAAACACAATACTTATGTTAATCAAAATTCTATGTATTATGCAGTTATCGAATACCTACATAATTTGGACAAAGAAGACTATAAAATGTACAGTAATAGTAGGCTGTAGTATGAATTTGAACGGACGGAATGAGAACTATAATATACAATGCAAAATAATATTATACATTGCTAATGATGCACGCTGAGTTTAACTCTCGGATAACGTATTGTATAAATGTAGGTACCTACTCAACTTTGCTATAATTGTATTAAAAGTACGGCATTTGGCGTATAGATGTCGCTATTATGGTCTGCTCTGCATCACGCTATCGCTTGTAATTCTATATTTGTATAAGAGAATACTCTATCAATATTATGATATTTGGCAAAAAAACCCATAATAATCTGTTAACACATCCAGGACAGGCTAGAATTTCAAAAGGTATCTCGATTGGAATCGAGTTGTATCAACAGTTTTCCCTGTAACACAGTTTAGTAACTATCAAGATGTTTTTTAACGTCTGTATATTATTATAAAATAGAAAAAACAAAATAAAGAGCAATATATTTATGAAAATCTTAAAACTGTTTTTAAAATTCCGTACCTCAAAAGGAAAAAACGAAACACATATTATAAGATCATTTCCATGTCCGTCTGTCTGTCAAGACCCTTTTACTCAGAAACGCGTGTAGGTATCAAGATGAAAATTATATAAAATACTCAGGATACCTAGTCTGTTCCTTGAAGCAGTGAAAACATCAGACCTCTTAGCCAATGCAACCAAAAGCAGTTGCTTAGGTATGTCGCTAAGCGCTGAGAAGAGGCTGCAAGGCGAGGTGCCGAATTGGGAGGAGCTCTCGCGACTGCGGAAGCTGGGGCAACAGTGGTTGCTACGAAGGTGGGGTGAGGTTCTGGCGCAGTCCCCGTATGGTCAACATACGGCCACGGCACTGCGCCCAGTTCTTGCGGCGTGGATGCGCCGTAAGAGAAAGCCCCTCACCTTCCGTCTTACACAGGTACTCACCGGACACGGATGTTTCGGTGCGTACCTGTGTAAGATTGCCAGGAGAGAGCCTACGCCAGCTTGCCACGCATGCGGCGCTGCGGAGGACACGGCCCAGCACACCTTAGAGGTGTGCGATCGATGGGCCGTGCAGCGCCACGATCTCGTGGCAGTGATTGGGCGGGACCTCTCGCTCTCGAGTGTGGTTCGCTGCATGCTCGAGAGTGATGAGGCCTGGCAGGCGGTGGTCTCCTTTTGCGAATTCGTCATGTCGCAGAAGGAGGCCTCGGAGCGGGACAGAGAGACTGATCCTCTCTCTCTTCCGCTTCGCCGGCGCAGGACGGGGGTGCGGAGGCGTCGTTTTGCGGCCCTCCCATCTCACGTCTAGTACGGGGCTCCGGGTAGAGGGATGGGTAACCTCCCCGGCTTTGTCAGTCTCGGCGCCGAGGAGAGCGCTTCAGTTTGCCGGAGCGCTCTCTTAATTTGATGGAAGTCCGGTCCCTATAGAGGTGAACCGGCCGGTCGAGGGAGGAGTGGCCTGTGTTTAGACAGATCCAGGCACTCCACCCAACATAACGGCTGATGGCAATCCGCAAGTGGTTTTAGTGGGTAAACCGGCCGTAGCGAGCCGGGAGTCCCACATACCCCTCGGGGACCCTCCCGGGGGGATGCGTAATGCATTTCCCTTGCGATATCAAAAAAAAAAAAAAAAGGTATGTCGCTAAATTTCGTCATTTTCGACACTCGTAAGGGAATCAAAACCTAAAGGGTACTTCCCGTGAACTCAAAATCATAAAATTTGAAACCAAGCAACGTCTTATTACTAATCTACTCTAACAAATATGTATACAGTACCTACTTATCACAAAGGACTTTACAGTGAAAGTACTCACTGATTTTATACAAATAACTTTCGTAATAAACTCAAGAAAAAAAATCTTAGATTGTCCCTACCTAGCAAGCCTAAAACTAACAAATAAAAGTCACCCCCGCGGCCCCGGTGCGTTTGCTACGAATACAATTTGAAGCGGCGCGGCGGCGCGCGGCTCCCGGGCCTGCCGCGCGCTTCCTACAAACGTCCAGCAAAAACGACATGATGTTTTTAAATTGTCATAACTTTTTTATTTATAAACCGATTTATATGAAACAAACACTAAATGTTAAATGAAGCTTGCCGCAATATATTACTGAAAAGTACATCTAAATCGGATAAGCCGTTTCTGAGATTAGCGTGCACAAACCCACAGACAAACAGACAAACAGATAAACAGACAAACAGACAAACAGACAAAAATTTCAAAAATCATTGTTTTGGGTACTATTGCGTAAATAAAGGTACCCTATAATATTTTTTCTCAAATATCTTCAATGTACAGACACGACTCCTCTACAGATTTATTATATGTATAGATCGTAGATCCAGGATGACCTCCGAGCAGCAAGCTCCTCCCAACACGCAGGGGCAATAGAGCAAGCATTTAGATGCCTTTTGAGCACATCTTTATAGCACAAATATTGTCCACCTTGCTTACGTTTGCCTTCTGCTAATTCAGAGAAAAATACAGCTTTAGGCGTCGCTGCAGTCTCGAAACCAATCCTCGGAGCCGACTTTCTGCAACATCATGAACTCATCGTCGATTTGAAGAACAGAAAACTCATCGACGGTCGAACGAGTCTACACATAAATACACCGGTATGTTACACGGACATACCTACAGTCCGCAGTGTTGACGTCACGCAGTCGTATCACGACATACTAGCTGAATATCCCGGTATCACAAGATTGACATCGATAAACATCACACCGAAGCACAGCGTCGAACATTTCATCGAAACTACTGGCCCACCACTACATTGTCGTGCAAGACCGATCCAGCCACATCGCTACAATCAAGTCAAAAAAGAATTCGAGAACATGATACAACAAGGTCTCTGTCGTCCCAGCAAGAGCTCCTGGTCCTCACCTCTTCACGTCGTACCAAAGAAGAATGGCGACTTAAGGGTGTGTGGCGACTACCGGCGACTCAACGCGGTATCAAAACCCGACCGCTACCCTATACCACGACTACGAGATTTCACATATCAACTTGCCGACAAGAAGATTTTAAACCGAGCATATCAACAGCTACCAGTACACGAAAAAGACGTCGAGAAGACAGCAATAATAACACCGTTTGGACTATACGAATTTCCGAGAATGTGTCCTGGCCTTAGAAACGCAGGTCAGACATTTCAAAGATTTATTCACGAAATCCTACAAGGCTACGACTTCGTATTTTCATTCATCGACGATCTACTCATTACATCAAATAGCGAAGAAGAACATCGCGAACACCTGCGATGCGTTCTACAGCGCCTGGAAGAAAACGGTATCACAATTAATCCCGCCAAATGTGTACTTGGCAAACGAGAAGTCAAGTTTCTCGGTTTCAACGTCAGAAGCGACGGAATCAAGGCGCCACAAGAAAAAGTTCAAGTCGTCGAAGATTTTCCATTACCGAACAACATAGAAGAATTACGACGATTTCTTGGTATGTTAAATTTCTACAGAGACAGCATACCGAACGCCGTGACACTACAAGCACCGCTACACGCATATCTACACAACGCGAAGAAAAGAGATAAAACACCGATCGAGTGGAACGAAGCATCAAAACAATCATTTATCGCTTATAAAAATAGCATCAAAAACGCTGTTTTACTCGCGCATCCCAATCACACAGCACCGATCGCAATATTTTCTGACGCATCCGACACCGCAGCCGGAGCGGTAATCCAACAATTCATCAACAACAACTGGCAACCTCTCGGCTACTTCTCGAAGAAGTTCACAACAGCGCAAACGAAGTACAGCACCTACGATCGCGAACTTCAAGCTATTTAAATGGCAGTGAAATACTTCCGAAAGACGTTCGAAGGCCGAGAATTAATCATTTTTACCGATCATAAACCTCTCACAATCGCCCTACAGAAAAAAAACATCAACAACAGAAACTCCAAGAAGAGCCCGGCAACTACTTTTCATCTCAGAATTCACGCACGACATACCTACGTCATGTCAGCGGAAAACATAATATCGTCGCTGATACTTTCAGTCGTAATAGCACGATCGAATCTCCGACCGCTTTAAACTACGAGGACTTATCTCGGGCATAAGAGCGAGATAGCGAGCTACCCGCACTTTTCACACAAGAAAACTTATCTTTCAAGACAACAACGCTACCTAACTCCGATATCAAAATAATATGCGAAACATCAACGAAACTCATCCGTCCATACCTACCGCAAGAATTTCGTCGTGCCATTTTCAACTCTATTCACAACATTAGTCATCCCGGAACAAAAGCATCAAGAAAACTTATCACTCAAAAATTCTTTTGGCCGTCTATGAATACCATATAAATTGATAAAAGCGAATTCGTCATCGAAAGAAACCGCTCGAATAATTACGTAAATTATTCTAGACTGAAATGTAACACTTATCTTCCGTCTTTAATCTTTAAACCCACTTTAGCCCTGAAAAGGACTTTTACAATTCTAATAAGAATTCTTCACAGAAATGCAGCACGAATATTCACAGTCTTCATTCTTCAGTGTTCAGTCTTCAGCCTTCAAAACTCACCTAGCAACAACGCGGCGTCGACCAGCAGCGACACAGCTCACCTCACGCAGTTCCCGCCGAAAAGTGAACGCGGCCCGCCAGAGCCGCGGTATTTATTCGCGCGTCCCAGCGCGCGATCCCACTCATTCGTAGGGCACTGGACTACGAACATGACGCTAAGACATTTAGACACCCATGTAAACGACCCAAGCACATACTTGCCGACCCCGTAGACAAGATAACAGAGTACGTACTGAAATGTGCTCAGTTACGTAAACACAAATCACCACAACTACCCGCGTGGGTAGTACTGCACCAAGGCCGGCGCCGGCGTCGTCCCAGACGACTAACCACAAGCACGAACACACGTACAAACGTACAGACCGACTCAAACACCGGACAGACATCGAACCCGAGTTTGAACTCGAGCCCGAGTATCGCGATTTGAATATAGTGTGCTCTATAACCGACGCGAATCCAACATTAGATAATAGGACTTTCGCGCGCGAGTCTCCCCGACCGCTCATGGAAGGACCGAGGGCCGGCCCTTATTTAATTATTATCGATGCGACAAACTGTCCGAGCCACACTATCGCGACAATACAAATGCCGTTAGCCCTGGCTACCGCGCGCGAGCTACCTCACTCGTCAGAGAGAGAGGAAGGTTACACACGTAGCTATCCCCAACCGATTCATACATCACCCGGGTGATGTAGGTTGCGGGGCATAACCTCTTCTAGTGATTTGCCATCTAGATTCAATGCGGTTGAGTCAGCGGCTTTGCCTCTAGGTGTTTGCTTCAGTATTTGTGTTTTGGTAGCACGTATGACCAAACCAAATCGCTGACATGACTCATGTGCACTACATGAGTCAACATTATATGGAAGCTGCGACATGATATCAGACATGAAACATATGTCGTCTGCATAAAGTACGTCCAATATAGAGATTCCTTGAGTTTTATACTTTGCTCTAAACCTTGTGATGTCAAAAACCCCCTTAACAGTTCTAACATTGAGTTGTATTTGGTCATTGCAGTTCTTCAATGTTCTGCATCGCTCATCACAGCGGAAAAATATTACTTATAAGGCAAAGAGTGTTGGTGCCATAACACATCAATGCTTAAATCCACTAGTTACATGGATCACCTCGGAAAGATCGTTTTCGTGTTGTATTTGTGCTTTCATACTCATATGAAATTGGCGAATTAGGTTGACAAACGTCTTTGGGTGTCCAAATTTATGGAGAACTACCCAGAGGGCCTTACAAAAAACGCGATCAAATGTTTTTTCTAAATCAACGAAGCACATAAAGAGGGACCGCTGTTGATCCTAGCATACCGTGTGCATATCGCATTACAATAATAAATTAAAACTCTCTAAATAATTTTTCAGCCGCCCGGACTCTTCATTCATGTGGTTTCTCAACCCCCTGAAGTCTATGCGCTACATAATGTGGCACAACTACAAATGGACGATCGTGCGGACATCGTGCGCTGTGGTCGTTGGGATCACGATTCTTCTGCTGATCTTCGCGTTCCCCGGCTACCTCGTCAAGAAGCTACTTGGCGTTTAGTTAGTTGACCTCTAAGACCCACTGTAGGGCAAGGTCCTGGTCCCCTCTAAGGAGGATAGATGTTATGTAGTTCAGGCGATGGCTCAATGTTGGCGAATTCCTGGTCAGCACCTCTAGCATAATTGCCGAAAATTCGACACGCGATACATATCATGCACCGTCAATTTTAAAACTATGACAATACGCGAAATTGGCCAACGTCCTTAGCATGTCGTGCCAGAGGGCTGAGGGTTATGTAAATTGTACCTATTTGTGTAAGGAAAGGAATCTATCTTTGAGAAACGGTTCTATGTGATCTTTTTAAATTAACTCCTGTGAATATTAGTTAGATAGCGCTTGGCGCTGGGCTAAGGCTAGGCTATATGATCCGGAATCTAGTACACCGGTGACAAATTCGATAAAAAAGACGCTTATTTAAAAAATCGTTTCACCTCTATTGCAAAAGACCAGAGGTCTACTTTGCTCTGCTCTGAATTTATTCCGGTCATATAGTCCCAGCCGTATTGTTCACTCTTGAACAATAATAGCCTGTTTGTTTGCAATTTCTCAATATTTTTGGACTTTTAGCTTGTAGTTAGGTAGAGTTTCAAGGAATATTTCTCGAATTTTCGAATGGATTGATGTTATTTGTGAGTTTTCGAGTGTTTGGTCGCCCACAGCCATTTAGCCACCGCTGTTAATGCAGCTACTGCTGGTCTTATTGTATTTACTCATATTACCCCATATTTAACCGATATAATAAATACTTATTCATGTCATTGAGTTGTGTTATTAATATCCTGATCATTAATAAACAATAGCAAAATGTTTAATTAATCCCCGACTTTATAACTTCCGATCCCGAATTTAGAACTCAACCGATTTTTATTGAACAGAATATTTTGTAATACGCACATGATACGCTTCCATTTGGGACCCCACTCGAGTATATTTGCTAGACCATTCAGTTATTCTTACCCAGTTTACTTCCCACCATAGCGTAACCGATTATCACAAACACTCGCAAAATAAGTCAAGTTGAATACAATAAATCTAATTTCAACTAGTTAGATAGTGGAGCTGATTCGACAGACAGGCAGACACAGACACACAGACATGCCGAACTATAACACTCTTTTGCGTCGGGGTTTAAAACTTTAAGTTATCTAATCAAATTTGAGTATGAAATTGTGGGAATACGGGTGGAAGCCACAAAGGGAGTTCTCCGACCGAGCGAGATGGTATGTTCGGTTAGGCCGAACCCCACTGTACCTACTAGTTTTCTGATGTTAAATATATAGCGGCGAACTTTGAAAACTTCGATAGCGCGATGCAGGATTGTGCTAGTAGTATTAAATCTGAATTTACACTGAGGTATTCTACGGATAGTGAACAAAAATGTGTTGCAGTAAATGCACACCATAAAGCTCGAATTATAAAAAATCGCGCGAACGAGCGGCCCGGCCGCTACACCACAAAATCGCAAGCAATTGTGTGCAACGATTTATTTAAAAGCGGCCCAGCTGCATCTGAGTTGCATATAGTTGATTCCAATATCACGACATTGCGGCCGGGATGCTCGGTCGCGCGGATGCATATAATTCGAGCCTAAAGCAAATCACTCCGTCCTGGGGTCATGACGAAAACAAAATTAATTCATCAATTATTTATTTTATTATAACTCTAAAATATTATTTACACATCTTTAAAACATATTCATAATATAATAATTCAAAACATTTAACATTCATTTAGGAGTTTACCACTTTTAATACACTTATTGCCTTCCAAAAATTCACACAACGTTTTGGCGAGGGATGCGGGTCTACGAGGGTATTATTCACTAGGGCGAGAACTGTCGGAAGAACACTTAACTTGATACACAACATTCAAAAATTGACTTTAACATCTACGATAATTCTATTAGTGTCTGGATTACACATTGATACATTTAGTTACACATAGCTACACAAATATTATGCGAAAAGATTGACTGAAATGTCCGACAGCCTCCGGGAGTGTCAGTAACTTCACTAGAATCTCAACTCGCCGCGGAGCATTCGGCGAGTATCAGAAGCTCTCCAGGGTTGCAACATTAACAATTGTTCAAAAACATTTCAATTATATATTTACATCAAACAATATAATTATTCAAAAATAATGCAACTAATTTTTTTACAAATTCAATAATATTTAGCTAAATACACACATTACATAAGGTAATTTTTAAAACAATCAACACATTTCGATAAATTATATTTACACAAGTGATTATAAGTTAACAACCCCGGTTTAATAAATAAAGCATATGACACAGCATTTGAATGTGGGCACATTGTCATGGCGGAGCCAATTAAGATCCAAATCTAGGCATTCCAATAAAATAAATTAGGCATAAAAACATTATTTAGAATAGCATTCCACAATTTCAATAAATATTATATGGTAAAAAATAAATTAGTATAATTAAATAACATTGCAGAATCCCGCTAATTGATGTATTATA
Organism: Celastrina argiolus; assembly: GCA_905187575.2. Taxonomy (NCBI): domain Eukaryota; kingdom Metazoa; phylum Arthropoda; class Insecta; order Lepidoptera; family Lycaenidae; genus Celastrina; species Celastrina argiolus. Next base: position 21,080,723 of record LR994583.1, read on the forward strand.
CAAATCACAGCTTATGTTTAAATTATTATTAATTCAGAGTCTACATTAAAACATTTAAAACAACTTGACAAAACATGTAAGTACATTTTAATATTATTAAAAGTCTAGATTTGGATCTATAAAATCATATTCTCGTACGGGCAGTTGATTTTGTAATTTGATGTCGAAAAGTGTTTGTTGTATAGTCACAAGCGCAGGAATGTATACGTGATGACGAATACGACTGAAATGAATACAAGATATCAAATATTTGTATAGATATCATCGTGTCGCCTAGGTGTAAAATGTTAAATTGGTGCCTGTACACAATTCCCCCACCCATGGCTATACAAACGAAAAAAATAAACAAATTAAATTAATCACAATCAAACTAGTGGCCAAATGGTATTGTGCACATGAAATATTAATCGATAATGACCGCACATCTCGGTAGGTCAGCGGGTATTGAGACTTGACATTCAGGTCACCGAGTGTTTGGACCCGAAGTCAGTCATCGGGCAGTCCGACCCGATATCGAGACCCGACACACAGACAGCGTACAAAACTTGCCGCGTGAATTATATTCAATAATAAAGCCATTTAGTTTAAATCATACCATTCATTATACAAATAACGATTCTAGAACAAATCAGTTACAAAATACAAACTCTTAAAATTATTCACATTAATAAAAGGACAGTACTTTTGTATTCTATATGCCAAGTTAGAAGACGGTAACATAAAAGAGACATTTGTTCAAAATGTCGCTCCTATGGTAGCATTTAAATTGCGAAACACATCACTGTATGTATAATACAGTCGACGTCATGTAATAATTAAAGGCAAGTTTCAATATTTGCATGCCTTCTACGTCAGGATAAATGTTGCTTAAATTGTACTTTAAATAATTTCGTTCGAAAATATAAGCAACAAAACTGAAGCTTGCCCACAAAATGCGAAAACAAAAATCAAGGAGTTAGGCCGAGGAATATTATGTTTATTCCTTAGATAATATTTAATAATATGTAAGAATAAGTCAAGGTAAAATATAACACTAGGTATAATACATACCTTAAGGTACAATAAAGAAGTTTAAGAGGTAAACTTTCGAAACCAGGGACAGGTTGAAAAAAATGTTATTAATTAGTAAATAATACATTAGTGGGGAAGATTAAATCTTGTTTGACGTCACATTAACATAATATTGTGCAATTTTAACGTAAGACATGGGTCCAGCAAAGTGTATTTTTTTTTTCTCATGTATGACTGGTCTCAATTGTTTTTTATCAACAGATAAGTGTTAAAAGTTGAAACGAATACTGAATCAACGTCACCATTGTCATTGTAAACACATAAAAAACATTCCTTGATTCATGTATTGTACGAATTAAAATAAAATAATTCATAATTAATAAAATCAGAAAATTGAGTTATAAATTTAGGACATTTTCTACTAGTATTATATCTTTATTGACATAATTTATAAGACAAAACAATGGATTCCCAAATTCAGTTAGACATATTTTTCTAGCACGTTTATTAAAATATTGTAAGTCTAAAAATTGTGTGCGTTAATTGTGTATATATTTCAATAGTAATTATTTTACATTATGCTTTGGTGGATCGAGCATGTCACAATAGAAACAAGACCCATGCACACACCGTTAACTACATGTATACATGTATACATCCACCACCGGAAACGGAAGGCACAATAATTGCGCTACCAAATCACACGCCAGTTAAAATTACACCGAATATAATTAATGAGACCGCTTAGATTTAACATCATTCGGTAAAATTACAAATATCTCTGTCTCCGCCAACCGACAAGTAAGGAAAGGGAGAAGTGCTTACAGCATTTTACTGAATGAGATTATAAATCAGAGTATTCATTCTCGAATAAAATCGACTTAATTGCGACGCGAATGTTGACGTTGACACGTGACATTCTACATCACATACTAAACTTGAGTATCCGAGGGATAGGTGGCAGATATCTTATAGACTCGCTGCCCGACTATCGGGATAAAATAATACTCGTTTAATGCAAGGAGGTTAAATTTTGGACACCCCTTACCCTTTATACACAAACTGTTTGTAACCTGGACTATTTGGTGTGGTTATATAGTGTTAGTAACGAGTGATCTTGTAGATTTAGAATGTTTAGAAGAACAAGCCTAATGGAAGACAATAGAATTTAATTCTGCTAGTTTTATACGGTTTCACGTCATAACGTTTACGTTGCGGTAGAAATCAAATTTCCAAGGAGTATTAGGATGCGATATGCGACGTCCAGGGTTTAAAATGCATTATTATTGTGACTTTAAAACATTCCTAAAATTTATTAGAAAAGTCAAAAAAAGACTTTTGAATTTTATTTACAGGCAATAGCCACTGTGGAATCGAAATCTCGCTACAATACAAAGGCTAGCTAGCTTCACTAAACAATTTAACTTTAGTCCCAGTATAAGTATAAAGACGGTTCAGTTACGAATTACAGGTTACTGTTATAAAACTACTCAGCTCTAATAGGCATGTTGCCTAAAAAAAAATCTAATCAATGTTATAATATATATAATATAACATATATATACAACAAGGGTGTGTATGCAATAATCAATATACACCCTAGTTGTATACATCTTAAACAATAAATAAAACTATTTAAATACATGGTGTGCCAAGACCTAGCTTTTGTAAATTAAATGATATTTAATTTAAATTTGCCTGAAATAAATGATATTTAATTTAATTTAATTAAAGTTACTCGCGTTATCATAAAAATCGATTGATTCCTTATTAGTTATTTATTAAAATCGGACCAGTAGTTAAGGTTATACGATGAAACAAACATACATACATAGACTGCCAAAATCATTACCCTTCCTTTTGGCTTCGTCGAGGTTGGGTAAATAATAACGAAGAAACGAACAATTTAAATTTACAATAATAAAGTGAATGTTGCAGAAAGCTGTAACGTCACAATCTGATGAGCACCATATTTTATAATTTTATTACTATTTATTCTAGATCACTGTACCTCCCTCAATAATTTGAATATTCAATTTGTGTAAATGTAATATTCGACAATGGGCAACATACCTATTTTAATATTAGTTACAAATTTGGTAAGCATAGTTATAGTTTTATAACAACGAACTATATTTCTGAAGAATATATATAATAATCACACACCACGTCAATCTGATCCAGTACTATGAAAACTTGTGTCCCGAGTATCAGACAACCGAGATATATATTATACTTAAGATATATTTAAGATTTTACTGATTTAACATAAAAAAGAAATATGTAAACTTTTGAAAACCTATGAAAAAGATCAGAGCCCCAATGAATTTATCTTAAAATATAGATATAGATAGAAGTTTAATTTATTAAATAGGAAGACAGTTTGTGAATGCTAGCTTGAAGAAAACAAACAATAATCATTCTTTGTTTTCTATCTCATCATTACTTGCTTCGATGTAAAAGGTCGACGAAAAAGATACAAATATACAGTTAAAAGTCAAAAAACCTTAGGAATTATTATACTGTTAAGTTAAGTATTATGCTATAGTCAGGTTAAAATAGAATTTAGACCAGCTTCCGAATAATTGATTAGTAAATCTAGGGGTATTTCGTATTATATCAATTTATAAGATAAATCCTTTTAGAATAAGTTCTAAATATGTAGAAAATATAGTCATCCAAAATGGAAGGTTTAGTATTAATACTTAGACAAATAAACCTATTATAATATTATGTAGCTTTTCACACACCAAACAGATATTGACTATAATTGTTATTAATACAAATTAACATGAGATTTAAAAATTAAAATCAATTCAAATTTTGAACATAATTGGCAGATTGTTTATTATTATATTTGATCATATTTTTGCGTAATTTATAATCTATAAATTATTTATTTTAGAAGTAAGTAAGGCCATTTAACTAACATGTTTAGGCGTCCGAGTCAGTCCATAATATCTAATTTTAAAAATGCATGACTATGTGAAAAATTATATAATCAGAACCCAGTCATTCAGTAATACAAAAGATTAAGCTCATAACATTAAGGTGATACAAAGTAAATGACAAAATGTACACAGCTATATAATAAACAAAAATACAAATTGTCATTTAATTTTTCAAATAATTCAGGTTAATACCGAGTTGAGTGTATAAAGAGTGCAGGGTTAACAACCTAATTAATATTGACGCTTGTTATTTGACACAATAGCGGTATCAATGCAGAGTGTTTAGGGTAAACCACTTGTCCTTGATACTGTAGCTAATAGCTATAATGCCAATGACACGGTAGACACCTTAGCTATAATATCAACCACAAATACATGCTAAACATTCTTATTGTTGTCAGCTATAGTACAATCGACAGGTATAGGGTAAAACCTGCTATGGTGGGTGTCAGGGTAAACTCCCCGGTGACATATGTCAACATCGGGTTCAGGCGGATATCACATGGCGAGTTCGAGCACTAAAGCGCCCTGAAAAAGATTAATAATGTTAGACAAATTTATTTTACAAACGTTGCACTAAATTTGTGTAACATGCACCCGATTATCAGTTTGACAAACACCACCATGATGTCAAAATGCGCTTGTCAAACACAGCGTCAATCCAGCTTCGAATGAAAAAACAGAAACGCGTAGAATGTTTGTCAAACCCTTCAAACTGAGTCGCATATTATCAAACTATTTGACAAGCACGTAAATTTTGCCAAACAAGTTTGATCGTTTTCAGGGCGCTTGATAACAATTTACGCAGTGTCAATGTCTCCCACATTGATCCTGTCTTCGGATGCGGTCACGGAGAAGCCGAGAATGCGATTGTCGACTTTTAGCATCTTGTTCTTTTTCGTCTTCTTGCCTTTTCCCTGAAAAGTACAAGTTGCCTATATGAATATATGTTTAGGTAAATAACACAGGTTTATTTCTTAAAATGATACTGTTCCAAACACATTGATTTTTTTTAATTGTGTAAAAAAGTGACATTCTCTTTGTTTTATTACCATAAAAACACACGGTTTCTGAAAGGCTGATCAAATCTTCGATAAACTACTATTTGTGTTAAGATGCCATCCTGAAGGCACATTGGTGAATGTAGCAAGTGAGCGATGAGGGTTCAGAATGGCTTGTTAACTTAAATGTTAACTGGTCGACGAGTGGATCAGCCTTTCAGAAACCGGGGGATTTAAATTAAATGAGACGTACTATACTAAAATTTAAACTGATGATGGTAATTTGTTAGGTACTACTAAGGTTTCAAAATGAGTTGTGTATTGTAAAAACTCCGTTGGTGATGTGATGTAACTGATATTGAAAGTATTACCTATATTAATCTATAGTTTTATAGACCAAAACTTTTCCAACTGACCTTGACCTCCTGATAGTCAGAGCCGGAGTTGCGCGGGTTGATCGCCATCGCCGGGGAGCAGAGGTCATCAGATGGGGTCACCATGCCAACGCGCAGCAGTTTAGACCTAAGAGTAGAAACACGAAACGGTAATTAAAAAAAAACCCAACAACGTTATTTATTGTCTATAACCAATGTCACTTTCACAGTAAAATCTAACGATATCACTTAAACTGAAATCCATCGGATCGCTCAAGCTGACAACATGCTAAAGGATTATATAGGTACATACATACAAACACTCACACTGTCGAAAAAACATAAAACCCTCCATCTGGCGCAGTCGGTCAAATTTAATGAGCACGAGAATCCTGGCTGATGTGAGATGTATAATATATTGTAGCGCACACTCAAATACGAACGGTTGAGCAATGGCAATATTTAATATTTTAATTACAATGTCAATATTAACATCCATGACCCAGGAATACAGCAGTGCAATACTTTAAGCGACCGGTTCAAGCTGTACTCGTCGCTGTGATCACGAATGTCACCGCAGTCACATGGTCGGCTGTCAATAGCGTAGAAAACTAATCTTGGGGAATACGAATTCAGCCATCATCGCTATTACAGCTGTGGTAATCTTGGCACGATTTCTCCGTTCAGAGAATAGCACTGCTTAAGACTTTTCGTTTCTGTGGCAGGATTCCAACCATGTCCTCCAGATTGAACGCAAAGCAAAGCACTGTACGAAGTAGGCCTTTCTATCTGTTATTGGATGATTTATACAGTATTCTCCGAGCGAAGTAACCACTCTTCAAATACTGTAGTGCCTGGGACAAGCGGGTATAATCTCCCATGGTTGTCCAGCACACATAGTCGGCTGGGGCGAAACGGTGTGCCGGTTTCCTCACGATGTTTTCCTTCAGCGTTGGAGCATCAATGTACTTGAGATATGAAAGTCTCATTGGTACATTGCCACAACTTTGGAATCAAACCTGCGCCCTTTCGAATGCTATTCAACGGTCTACCCAATATACTCGGAATTATAATTCGATTCCACATTTGACATATGCTACTGTCATTTTGTAAAATAATGATACCACATTTATTAGTGTAGTGATGCACACAAAAATCGATAAACAATCGCGATTTATGTTATCTTATTATTGGTGTGCCAATTAAAGACTAAATTATTGATTTTTATTTAAATAAATACATAATTATTCATAATAATTATTCATAAATTGGTAATCACTGCTTTAATTTAATGGTCTTAATGCGTATCCTATGTTGTCAAAGAAGAGGAAAAAATGAGTAGGCTAGTTAATATGTTAATTGACAACATTAGATAGACAAATCTATACATCTATACAAAAATAACTAAAACTGAAGTGTCTGTTTGTAACTTTCAATTAGCAATGTTTTACTAAATGCATGACATTATAAAGGATACTGAAAACGAAAAAAATTTTGTCTGTCCGCATGTCTGTTTGTTCCGGCTAATCTCTGGAACGGCTGGAACGATATTGACGAGACTTTCACTGGTAGATAGCTAAAGTTATGAGGATTAACTTAGGCTACTTTTCATCATCATCGTCATCAAACTAATGATCTCCGAATCGGCTGGACCGACTGTGACGAGAGCATTCACCGGCCGTTAGCTTATGTTAGTAGGAGTAATCTATACATCTTTATATATAAAAGAAAGTCGTATTAGTTACACTATTCATAACTCAAGAACAGCTTTACCGATATGGCTGAAAATTGATGAGGAGGTAGCTTAGAGCCAGGAGACGGACATAGGATACTATTTATTCCATTTGACAGCGTTCCCGTGTGACTTGACATAAAACATCAATCACTTTAAAATGTGGTATAGCAAAAAAGAATCATACTTGGAAAAACAAAACGCAAATGACAGCTATGAAATGGACGTATGAATGACAATTTGATTTTTGTAACAAATAAATATTAAAACTATTTCTCTATACTAATAAGGTATACATGAAAATAAAGAGGAAATAAGGGTTAAGCAATGTGAGTTGCGGGATCCGCGTTGCGGGTTTCGCGTTACGGGTTTCGCGTTGCGGGTTTCGCGTTGCGGGTTTCGCGTTGCGGCTTCCTCGTTGCGTTTTCCGCGTTGTTTTTTTAGTTGAATTTCGTCATAAACTGTTTTTATGCTCAACGAAGTGGGTACGGGTCAGCTCGTTTATAATATATGTTACAGAAAGTGACAGCGATGACGGCGACGATTTAAAAAATAAAATATTACCAAAATACATCTATTTGTTTTATTTCCCTTTTTTTAGATATATATAACCTACTACTATAAACTAGAGGAATCGATCCGGAAATATTCTATTTTCGTATCGAATAAATTCGCAACGTCACTATTTAGTACTTGTCATAACGTTGCAACACTGAAATTGTCAAATCTGGAATCGAATAAAAATTCCGACTATAGACCAGGGACGCTGAATATACTAATAAGAGTACATAGTATGACAGAGGTGTTATACGAACCGTCTCTCCAGGAACTGGCGTGCAAAATCATTGGATTCCTTGGAGTCGTCGAGGTAGCACTTGATGTAATCCTTCACCTCGTACGGGGACTCGATGTCCTTGAGGAAACCAACAAATGTGGGCACTGCAACAAATAGATGTAAAATGTAATTCACATACATTTGAGGACCTAGTAATCTATACCACAGGCATTTATTTCCACCACAGACGCCAGGTCACAAAATATAATATAATAAATTTAACGTTACGAGCACAACATTATAGGGGTGACTTCACTTATATTAAAACGTCAAGCAAAATCTTTAGGTGAAGTAGAAGAATGCGAATAGTATATAATAGAATAGGATTGAAAAAATCAAACACATTTATATTTATAGTGAAGATTTACTGAATGCTAAAATATAAAAAATATATGCTTATAATTATTTAATTTTTAATGAAAATGAAGACATGAATGGATGAAGGTGATATGTTGCAAAAAAATGTACCCAGAAAATTGAGCGTAAACATTTTAAGATACGTAGTAACATAATATTAAGTACATTGATTCTAAAGACAGATCATTAGACTAACCCTAGAAGCCCAATCTACGTAAATTTACGTACACCGCGGCGAAAGATCTCTGTATCTTTCTCGGTTTCCATCGGATCGTGGTGAATTCTCGAACCAACTCAGGAGTTGTTGGGACCTCTCAGGACATATATACATGAGCTGGGTAAGTGCCGCCATTTTGTTGTAATAGCGAGGTTGCACGTCATTATGACGTATAATTCGGCTTTGTGTAACTTTTGCAAATGTTTCTGACTTCTTTATTGTTATGATTTATTTGAGTGTATTGATTTGTTTTTTAAATGTTGCATTTAGCATTTATATTTTTAGGTAAATTTCAAGATGGAGTCCCGTCAACGGCTAAACCTGGAAGTAATACCGTCAATTTTCGAAAATTTAAGACGATTGTTCTCGGCTGAGTTCGGACTCCGTGTAGTAAGATTTTGCAATTGAATAAGACGTCCTGATACGGCAGGAGTGATAATGAGGACACGATGGTCGACTTCATTGAAGATACAAGCAGACTTGAAGATCGGCCATAAATATATTGAAGATCGGCCATAAATATATTGAGGTAACTTCTTCAACTTAGGTGGCCGATGACGGTATTTTATGGTTGAATATGGCGTTTGTCAAATTCTTTATTATATACTGTCGAAATAAGTATAAATAAACAAGAAAAATCAATAAGCCCTAAATAATTCGTGAAAGAATTAGGTATAGATCTGACGGCGTCTTGAATCCAAAAACGGTTACAGGCACCAACTTTGAGGAGGGCTTTACGGGATAATATAACAAATATTTTAAAAACTATGGTACCAACATATTCAGAAAACACTGACAATGAGCGTGAACTAAAGAAACGACTCTACTGTGTATTTTGATTATATAAAAAAGGCTGATAACCAAAGCGCAATGTTGCAAATACGAAAAGGCCATATATGGAGAACACAATAATGTTGCTATCTGTCTAGACTTTTTTTCAATGAGACTAATAAGGTATTATTAGAAATTGATTTAATTTTATAAAAACATTTAATACTAGTTGGTTTTTTTTAAGATTTTATAATAATGGGAAAATTTGTTAGAGGTTTGATTTTTTTGTTTATTTTTTTCTATGGTTTTTTTGGTATGGTTTTTAGTAATGTACTGTAATTGTACTAATAAAGAGTATATTAATAAAAACGTATTAAGTTTATAAATTAAATCTATATTTCAATAACTAATGCAAATAAATTGATCAGAACCAGAAAAAATAGGAATATACTGAAGTTTTATTTTTACACGTCATTTTTACGTATGATTGGGCTTTATAGCAAGTTAAATATGATTGGGCTTCTAGGGTTAATGTACTTATAACTTCTAAAATGTTTATTTGAGTTTGAACTCAATTTTCTCGAATTCTCTCAGAATTTAGCTACATATCACCTTCAATCCATTCATGTCTTCAAATAATAACAACACGCTTCTACAATCACGCACTTTATCCGTTCATGTCTTCAAATAACAACAACACGCTGCTACAACCACGCACTTCATCCGTTCATGTCTTCAAATAATAACAACACGCTACTACAACCACGCACTTCATGCGTTCATGTCTTCAAATAATAACAACACTCTGCTACAACCATGCACTTCATCCGTTCATGTCTTCAAATAATAACAATACTCTGCAAACTAACATGCAATGTGCGATAACAGTGTATCGGTACTGCTAGCGCCATCGCGCTATCGAAGTTTTCTAAGTCCAGCGCTATATATACCACATCTGAAAACTAGTACAGTGGCCTGACCGAGCATACCATCTCGCTCGGTCGGAGATCTCCCTTTGGGGCTTCCGCTCGTAATCCCACATTGGTGACCATCGACAGAACACGCCTCCTTCATCATCATCACTTCCCGACCTCCGCACCTAGCCAGCCAGTTTCAGCCACTTCGGGTACCTCGTCCACTAGCCGCAACGCAGCGCGGCCTGGTCGAACCCTCATCAGCTTCAACGGGCACTCTCACTACACGACCGGTCCGCAAGAAGAGCACATCTCTCCTGGTTCAGCACGTAGCATCGGCCCGCACGGCAGCACTCCGACTCACTGGAGCCCGTGCAGCAGCAGCACAGTTCCGACTCACTGGGACTCACTGGGACTGGCGACCCGGTCTTCTGGGGGGAGTGATGTAGCGGTACTACTAGCGCCACAATCCTGCATCGCGCTATCGAAGTTTTCTAATTCCGGCGCTATATATATGTCGCAGTCATCTTATTGAATCAGGTTATTTAATTGAATCACTAGGCGGTTATAAAATGGCGTCAAACAGCACGTACAGATAGCAATGTGTTGATATATTTTTTGATAAATTTACTTTAATGTTCGTTTTATTAGTACTCATTCGGAAATTTCGAAGTTTAAAACTAAAATATTAAATGGCTGTCCTAGTCTCGAATTCTAAAATTAGTTGGTAAAAACAGGATTCAATGAAAGCGCTAGTCATTCAATTAAATAGCGGATTCAATCAGATGACTGCGACATATATACGACATCTGAAAACTAGTACAGTGGGTTTCGGCCTGACCGAGCATATCATCTCGCTCGGTCGGAGATCTCTCTTTGGGGCTTCCACTCGTACTCCCACAACAGGCGGCGTAACTATACTTCAGATTCCACCAACAACAAAAGAACAATGGCCAAATAGTACCAGATGATAAAAGGTGGCGTCCCGATATGTCATTAGTAGGAAAAATTCCCTTATATTTTAAGGCATCGTGGCTATTTAAAGACACATTTCTAATGTGTCTTTAAATAGCCATTAGAAATGTGTCTTTAAATAGCCACAAAAAATATAATTTAGTTTTGTTGTTGTCTTTTATAATATGTTCTGTAGGTACTACCATAGACCAATTACATGTATAATTGCTCCACTTATGATAATAAGAATCAGGACGCACCCTGCATTCACGTATAATTAAAATGACTTGCTTTTTAAAAAATTATATTTATTTCCGGTTTCTGTCAAATTATTCCTGGTAATTATACTAAACTATAATATAATAGCGTTAAAATGATTATCCTATTTTTATTATAAAGAAACGAAACTATGTTAGATATAAAAAATATCATAATATTATTACAGTTTTTTTTTCAATGCTTACATCGGAACGTCATTTGTCATCGACCCGGGTCATTGATTGACCGGGTTATTATTATCCGGCGATCATTCGCATTCATAGACAAGAGTGTTCGCATTACTCGCTTGCCGGTTCCCTTGTTGTTGTGAATTTCAGCCCACAATATCGCGCCAGCAGCATCCCTTGATGCTGTAGTTGTAAGAGAGGATTTTGAATAAAGAGTTTATATCAAGCATATTTTTCATTTATGTCCTCATAAATCCTATTTTTATATTACCTTATATTTATTACTAGCTGTCCCAACAGAAGTTTTTCTGTCATAAGTCAAATAACGAAAGCGACTTCCTTTCACAAGTGTTTTTTTAAGTTTCTCAATGCGGTTTCACAGCTATTAAATTTTTTGGATAATTCTCTAGGATAAATTGAAATAATTAGAAACGAGATGGCCGAATATACACTTGTAGGCTACACCGCAGTCGGGAAAAGGGTAGTTCTTAATTCTAACCTCAAAATAATTGTTAACGATATTATAAAAAATCGTGGCTATTTAGACAGAATTTTTAAACGGAATTATGTTTTGTAGAGCATAAAAAAAAATCAAATCTAACTATAGTTTATTTTGGGACATCAAAAATAAAAGTCGAGTCCAGCTCATATACAAATTTGGCCATGATTCTTTGATATAATTGCTTTTGTGTTGAATTTAAGAGGCAAAAGAACCTTACAAAATAACTACTATTTATATTGTAGTTATTATTGTGTACTAAGGAACCCTGAAAAGTAAACTTACCATCAATCTTGTAACTCCAAGACGACAGCGAATTGATACACCAAGTTTCAAACTCAGCGGCCGGAGTGGTTTCCTTCCTGTTGGTTGCGGCAACCGCGGGTTTCTTCTTTGGCTTGGGAGGCTCCACTGGTTTCGGTGGTTCTACCGGTTTCTCCTGCTTCACTAGCGTCACAGCATTCGGTTGTGTGTCCCAGAAACCACCTAACGTAAAACAGATTTTTAGCTTTCCTATAGGTGAGTTTACATCAAACGAACATACTCGTAATATTAGAGCAAGAGCATTGTTTCGTACGAAAGCAGAAAACGTCAGCGTTTATATAAAATATCAACAAATTTTATGAAGCGGATTTGATGTAAACTAGCTCGCTCGTTTGATGTAAACCCTTTGTGGTAGTTTTTATCTCTTTTATATCTTTAGAAAACTGTTAAAGTTACAATGCGACCAAATTACAATGCATTTATGTTGAACACATTACACATAACATACTTATATTACATATGTGCGAACTGAGAAAAATAACTGCATGAAATCCAAAGTTTTGTGTTAGCCCAGATTTGTCAAGAGAGCGAACTCATGATGAATACACTTCAAACTTACAACACCCTTCTGTTTTCGTCGGGGGTAAAAAATTAGTATGTTGACAATATCCTCACCGCCATTGAGCGTGTTGGCCCACGGCGCGTGGTTGGTAGGCGGCGGCGAGGCGACTTGCGCCTGCGCCTCCTCGATAGCTGCAGCAGCGGCGGCCGCCGCAGCTGCTGCCGCCGACTGACGCTTGGTCTCCGCCTACACATATAAAAAAATATTATCTGTAGTAGCTCGCTAGTGCAGCGCCCTTGCTCCTATTGTCGTTATTATGAGCGTAACATGAGTCATTATTATTCGTGCGTGAAGCCGGCGTTCATCGATTTATTAGACGTCACGTCAATAATATATTACATAAAAATATATTTTCACACTACATTGATCTGCCATGCTATGTTCTCGGGGGAGGGTATCAAACAAAAGAATTATATTTAGTAAAAAATCCCGCATGAATTTTGCCACAAAAAGTTTCTCGTTCACGTTTCTCGCGCGCATTTCGTGCTAAGTCAAATTGTGTCGAACCAATATTATGTGGGGTAACAAACAGCGCGTACCGCATCCGATCAACGCAATAAACATTGTGGCTTAGTAAAAGTGCGAAATCGAAAGGATAACGAAGTTAGAAACAAACTTAAATATGAGAATGATTCAGCAAAATCTGTTTTATTTTAACTTCGTTAGCGTATTTTGTCACTTTACATTAGCACTCTGGCTTGCATATATTAGATTTTTGTAGAATGTATTTACACGTAACAAAGAATATTAGAAAAAACGGTGATTAAAAAACCAAAAAACCCGACTGCGTTTCTTTTACATTATTTTTTTAAACACCCAGTGTCACTTTCACAGTAAACACACCACTCTACTCTAATTCTCCCGAAAAACATAACCCTTCTTCTGGTTCAGTCTGGTAAAAAACAATAATCTCCATCTCACCTGAATCTCAGCCAGGCTCTGTCCGGGCGCGTTGTTGGCATTCTTCTTCTTAGCCCATCCCACTACAGCTTGCATTTCCTGTGAAATAATATTTTGTACTTTATAAGACCGCCTTTTCGTACAGTTCCTCTTATTGTTTTATGGTTGTAGTGTGTGATTTATCTTTTGGGTACAAATAAAGAATTTTCAATTATATTGTATGTGTGAGTTTGTACGATAGCAAATTTCAATTCACATTAAAATTTACAGTATAAGTTCCGAGATTATTATTATTTGAAAGAGAACAAACACAACACGGCGTTACACAAAATTTTACTCTTAAATATGAGTAACTTCTTAAAAGAAATAGTATGATAAAAATCAGTTCGATCTCAACGGATTTTAGTATTTTATTTGGTGGATTACTTTGAAACTAACCAGGATAAATAAAATCATTGGATCGTATATTTTTGTACTCCCGAATCAAAATAAATAAACGTCAATTTATTCGGGAGTCTGCGGCACGATCGAATCTGAATCAAAATCGAATCAGTTTGGAGAGTAAGTCCCCTGAATACATCTGAATATATACATTTATATATATACCTAGGTATATCTTAAATGTCATCTTTCCTATCACAGTTTTGTTCAAGAGTAGTCCTGGCCTAGTTAACTTTGTTCCAGAGTAGTCTTGGCCTCCGCCTCACCTGTTCCCTGGCTACGGCAGCCGCCTGCTGCTGCGCTATGATGTGCATCATCTGCTGCTGCTCGCGCATCTGCTCCAGCTTCTTCTCGCGCTCCAGGCGCTGAATCTCAGCTAGCGTGAGCCCGTCCTTATTGGTGGACCCCGCCTGGGATGCAGACCATGGCGCCTTCTTGACCAGGGACTCCAGCGGCTTTGGCTGCGGCTCCTATAGGTTTAATGTTGTTATTGTTATTACCTTAATGGAGACTGGTACTAGGTATACAAAATTGATTAAAACTTCTGTCACAGTAGGGCTTGTATCTGTACAAATAAACTCGTTTTTGTTTCATTGAAAAATACCAAGCAACAATAAATTTACAGACATTTGAAAAGTTCGAAAATTATCACATCTATTGCATGTATTTTTTGGGTATTGGGCTTCGGCACCCCATGGACAGAATAGAACTATAATCACGACTTGGGTTCACACACACCACAAGCATTGAGTGCGTGTTTTCGTCACTACTCTTCGTAAAGTCAGCTACATTCACCCAAAGGGTTGGCTTAATATTATATATCGATAGTACCGAATTGTCGCCATCGCCAAATAAGCCCAGCCCTACAATACAAGAACATAAGGATAGTGGCAGGATCTCGGTCCATAACAAAATATATACCAGTTGTTTCTTCAGTGCCTCCATGTTGCGACGTTTCTTGTCCTCCTCGGCAGCAAGCTTTTCGTCTTCTTTCCTGTTCAAGACATTAATCGGTCAATCAGTTTCCTTTAACCCCAATCGTTGCTACGACAACAAGAAAACGGTAATCTGAAAACTATAAAAACCCGATTGCTTTTATTTACGGTTGTTTTATTTTGATTTAAATACATCGTGCCATTCAGGCTGTACAACGTGACAAACAATACATACAATCATACATACTGTAGAAAGACATATTCCCTCCTGACGAAAGGGGATAAAATAGATAAAATAAGTGTCGCTTTCACATTATCCCATCTTGAGGTGGCTCAAAATGTTAGATGAAATTACTCGGATAATAAATTGAAGTTTTGTTGGGCAATCCTATAATGAAACAAGAAACAATTATCGTCGACTTGGAGACCGCTATAAAACCACATGCTAATACTGATTACAAAACACTTTGATAAATTCCTTGGCTTGGCCAAGTCTGTAGCTTTTATCATATAAAGATTGTTTTTTTTTCTATTATTTAAATGAGTCTACGTAATTCTGCCCGTATCCTTTTTCTTAACTTTATTATTGCACCAAGGGGTAAGGTTATTTATAATACATAAAGATTAACCTAAATAAATGGTTACATACTTCTTGCGTTCCATTTCTTCCAAGGCCCGAATTTCTTCCAATTTCTTCTTGTTCTCCTTAGTAACATTCTTTTCTGATCCCTTTACGATGGTGAATCCTTCTTTTACCCATTCCTGTTAATAACAATGCGTTAGAATCAACATATTACATTTTCCAGTACAAACTAGTTGTAACTGCGTCCTGGTCCTATTTACTCGACTACGGCGAAGCGAAAATGAGGGTTATGATTTTGACCAGTATGTAATATATGTGGCTATGGTGGTTTATCTGTTCCCTCATAACTTCTAAACTGGTAATGGTAATTAGATAAATAAGTGCCGTTGGAAGCTCTTTGATCGTCCGCTGGTTATAGGATATTTGGAGTCACACCACAGCGCCCTCTAGGGGAGATAAAGTAATTAAATGAAAGAGCTTTGTTAGGACATTTCAAATATGTAAATATTATTAGCTGTTACTCACAGCTTTTCTTGCAATCACCTTATAATTGCAAGAATTTATTAGAGCGTATTTTAGTTTCTCTTGTCTGTCATGTGATTGTTCCAATGTATTAGACAAAGACAGGAATTGCATAACTATGATAGGTTTGAAAACTTATTGCAATTTGATACAAGACCAATCGGATTCCAACGCTGTCAAGTAATGTGCTCTCGAAAACAATACCGATAACACTGGATTGGAATAGTTCCATAAAATCGACACTCGATCTCAAACCCATTTCGTTATAGTGGCATGACTGGAAAATTGAAATGCAATTCCAATAGGTGCGTTCCACTGGGAAAGAAATAACGTTTTGCACAAAATTTTCAATCAAATTCAGGTTTTTGATTACAGGAATGTGATTAAAAATTTCGTTGTTTCCTAGCAACTGGAACGCACCTCGTGTCAACTTTGTTGTACAATTCGATAAACATTTTTAAGTAAACGCGTATACTGACCTCCTCGCCGGGTTTTGAGGCACAGACCTGTACCGCAGATTTTATTACATGTACATGGGAACAAATGCACAATTCATTGAACATAAAAGATAAAGATTTCAAATACATATCACATTTCGTGGTATTAAAATAAATTGGGCATTTTACGTGGTAAATCTAGCCTGAATAAATTATTTATTTATTTATTATACATATTATGTTAAGTTTACATTAAATATGCGCGCAGTTTGACCACAGGTTATAATTCTCTTTATGTTATTAATTTTTATAACATTATTATATGCATAGGTATATTCTATAGCGAACCCAACAAATATTTTTAAGTACATTTTTAAATTTGCATAAATTTGGTTCAAATCTAATGTATTCTGAACTATTTAAATGTAGGTACGTCCTTATTTTTTTAAACTTCCATATGACCTAATTATACAGTGTGACTGATGAGACATGAGCAATACTTGAGGTCGTGATATTTTGCTATTATATGAGATGAAAAAAAAATATATCAATTAATCACTGAGTAAATGTATCTTAAACTTGGATAATTCTTTACCCAACGCATGGACACCGCGGGTAGGAACGCGCCCGTACTACCTACGTTAATGTCGCACGCCGCCGCGCCGTGCCGCAGCGAGGTATGCCTACTTGCCTAGCCGCGTAATTTTCATAGTATCCATGATTAATTTATTTAAAGGAAAATTTGGTAAAAAATTAAGTACCTAATTTTATTACATAATATCTATAATGGGAATCGAGTACCGAGTACTCTCGGTAGAGATACTTAGAAACAACATTTGGGTAAAAACGTGGCCATATGAAAACAAATACCTTCTTTTCACGCTCCAGCTCCTTCTTGCTTGGCTTTTCTTCTTTCTTGCCCTTCGAGGGCGATGATTCAGCCGACCGCTTCTGCTAAAAATTTCACTAATTACATTTACTGGTATAAAATAAAACAATTTTTTTTAATGTACACGCGCTGTCTCGTTCTCGTACGCATCAGTATGTGCATGTGCGAGTGAGACAGCCTAATATTATTAAGAGCTGTCGTGAAAAGTCAATTGTTAGATGACAAGAAATAAATAAAGTGTGCTGTGTTATAGGTACAGTAATGTTACACGTAGCAAAATGGCGGTGCTTCTCTCGTTCACCTACAAATTATATAACGGAAAAAAGATAAAACATAATACCTCCACTTTTTCCTCTTCCTTCTTAACTTCTACCGTCTCCTCTTTCTTTTCTTCTTTAACCTTCTTATTCTTGCTCTTTGTTGCTGCGTTCTCCTTATTCTTTGTCGCTTTATCGGTTTCTTGCTTGGGTTTGGTTGGTTTGATCTCTGCAGGTTTGGTTTGAATCTGTGGTGGTGGTTTGGTTACATCTGTTACAATTGGGATCTTGTTCTTGATTTTATCCTTTACCTGCATAGAGTAAGAAAAAGTATTTGTCACTATTAGACGTTTTCGTATATTTACTTATTTTGCAAAGATTAGGTCTCGTACCCATACAATATGTACTCAATTATGGTTGTATGACGTCATTTATGCGATAAGAACTAGCATTGCAGTTGTGTGTACAAGCCGTAGCGCTTTTTAGAAACGTTCACTTACAGGGAAGTATTTCAGGTTGTTTTAAATAGATTTTTTTGAATTTGAAGTTAAACAAAATTCTGCCACCAATTGACAAATTGAGGACAGCAGGGATGTTAGGGAGCTCCGTTAACGAAACTATCGGATATCCGATATAAAAGAGTATCCGTACCAGTAACCGAATCCGAAATAATAGTTACGCATAATATCGGTTAGGGTCGGAGCCTAATTGAGACACGTTATGACAAGTTGTGTTGATCTGCCGGCCGCTGCCGACAAACAAGCCACGCGCATTGTTTGTTTTCTTGTATTGTCGTCATAGAAATCTCGTAAACAATTGACTTGTGACCAATTTTACAATTGCAAATAGTTCAACAAATTGTGTTGTGTTACGGCCGATTGAAAGTAGTTTATATTTTACTTTTGAAATTCCTTAAAAAAATAATATCCGCAACCGAAATTATCCGAAACTACAGGATTATCCGAAATTTCATAACCGTATCCGGCATAATAAACATTCTTATATCCGTATCCAATCCGTGTCCGATATTTCATATCCTTAACATCCCTAGAGGACGGCATGTGACTTGAGTGCCAGGGGCTGATTCAAGATGCCATCGCTAATTATCGATTACAAAGTTCTATAACAAAATGTGTGGGATTTGACATAAGGTACGCTAAATGACATACCAAATCGCGATCAGTTAGCGTACCTTATGTCAAATCCCATACATTTTGTTATCGAACTTTGTAAGCGACAATTAGCGATGGCATCATGAATCAGCCCGCAGTTATTTCAACTATCGGTACTCCTTACCTCCTCGGGCGGGTCGACCTTCGCTTCCGGCGCGACCGGTGCAAGAAGACTCTCGTTTTGTATGAGCTTCTGTAACTCCTCCAAATCGGGTGTAGCCTTGACGGCGTTGGCGAAGTCATCGCTAGTTATGATAGTGGTGGGTGTAGGCGGGTCGTTTATGAAGGGTTGCGGGTTCGACATATTCTGTGTAGCCCGCAGCTGCGCCAGTATTTGGTCCTCGGTTTTCATTTCCTTGGCTATGTCCTCCGGTAGTAGGGAGTTGGAAGAAATGGCTGAAGTCGGCTGTAAAATGTGAAATACAACATGTATTTTCATACGACATAAACAAGCATTCATATGTAACGTTTTGGGAGCAGAATTTAGATTGTATATAGGTTTGTGTTAAAAATGAAACTAACCACTATTACGATTTGTACTCTCCGATACTTAATAGTAAAAAAGAAAAAAATATATAATAAAAATTAAAGTTCTAATAGGTAAAAATACCTACCTTATAAATACACTCCAATACTTAATATTAACAATACTAAGTTTTGCTATTTTAGGTATACCATAGTAGATACTTTCTTGAGTAAATTTTAGTTGACATGTGTTTTTAAAAAGTCCAAGACTAATATCTATAAATATGATAGGTATATCTTTCTTGGTATATTGTAGATTAGAAGAGCCATAATTTGGACCCACATTCATAATCTACATAATATGGTAATGTAAGCACGACAGGTATAATTTAGTCAAAATGAGCGGCAAGAAAGATAATATAAGACCAAGTAGATTTATCATAAATGCAGTATATTTAGAAGGATAATGGTCACGGACTCAAATATAACACTGAGGTGTACTAATGAGGGAGAGGGAAAGATATAGAGATAGAGAAGACATATAAGAGAGTGAGAGAGAAGATAATTAAGGGAGAGGGAAGAGAGATAGACAGAGAGAGGGATAAAAGGAAGAGAGATAGACAGAGAGAGGGATAAAATCCGTGCTAAGAGTTCATTAACACTTAACACGGATCACCAAACTTAAGGCGAGGAGTAGAGCCACTCTTTTTTAAATAAAATTTTACAATGACACAAAGATCTTATTAAAAAAAGTAATCAGTTCAAACTTTTAGTAAATAGTTAAACTAATTTATTATAGTAATAAATAATAATACTAATATTATATATTATATCTCGTAAGTAATAACTAAAACGGCCGTTTTAGCTATTAATTATGAGAGTAAATACAGTATAGGATTTAGAGCTGTAATTAAATGGCAATAAATTAGTTTAACTATTAACTTAAAGTTTGAACCGATTACTTTTTTTAATAAGATCTTTGTGTCATTGTAAAATTTATTTTAAAAAGAGTGGCGCTAGTTGCGGTTACTCCTCGCCTTAGTGAAGTTTAGTGTTCTAGTGCCATTCTGCCAAGTTAATAATATGAAAGTATGTGATCTTATGGACTTTAAAGGACATGGATAAAGCTCCTTATTAGTGTGAGCCACAATTCAAGTCGCCGACCAAAAAAAATGATCCCTTTAAACGTTTTCTAAAGCGATTAGAGTACATCTTAATGCTAATTCATTGTGTATTTCCCAAAATAATATATGATCGATTTTACCGTTCACATTTGACATAAAAACTAACAAATTTCATTAAACTTCAAAATACTTTATTTGTAAAGAAAACAAAAATCATAAAAAACAAAAGTTTTCAAATATCTCATACAAACAATGCTTAATAGACGTAAATTTGAGTTAAGACGCATTCAAGCATAATATCATTACCCTTATATTATAAGGTGTGCTTATATGATAGATGTGCATGTATGAACTCAAACATATTAAAAATCATAATTATAATATAATGTTTCAGATGTGTAATGTTAGAAAACTTCTGCTAAATACAAACTTTTGAGAGTTCATTTTCTCTAATAATTGAAGATTTCAATAACGTATTTAAAAGTAGATTACAGAGTAATCACTTACATTGTACAAAATTTTATGTAAACGACTAAAGGGCAAAGATCATAAACAAAATGCAAAATAACTCTAACATTATATTATGTGTATCACATAAAAACATCTATAATCTATATAT
The DNA here is from genome assembly GCA_905187575.2 of Celastrina argiolus. Lineage (NCBI taxonomy): Eukaryota > Metazoa > Arthropoda > Insecta > Lepidoptera > Lycaenidae > Celastrina > Celastrina argiolus. Next base: position 21,102,015 of record LR994583.1, read on the forward strand.
CTTAATAACTATAATAAGTAAGAACTACATACTTTAAAGTAATTTCTTGAAAGTACACAATTGAGTTACAACAAAAATATGTTTTTTTAACAAACATATTCATAGTTAAAAATCAATAAATGGTCGGACCAATCTTACATTACATATCACATCAATATAGTTTGAGTAAACACTATATTTTAAAAAACTCATAATTTTTACTTAGTTTTAAATTAGATAAAGAAACAACTGTGTGCCTACGGCCCACTTGCGCCAGTCTGAGTTATATAATAAACTGATAGTTAGCTAATAATTCTCCTTTATATTAAGGCTAACTCCGGGTTTATTATATTTTAGTGAGCTAAATTGTTGCAACTGGGCCTTAGACAAAACTAAATACATAATGTTCAAAGAAAATCATAATGTAACACTTAATAAAAACTAGAAATATAAAAATAATCTATCTAGCTGCCAGCAGCTTCTACTTCATGAATAATTTTGGTAAACTATTTCAACATAATATAATTTCATATTTGGCTAGATAGCTCAGTCTTTGTAAACCAATACGTTTTTAATTTCAACACCTTTCTAGTGTTTATTAGTGCATCTCAAACTCGAGATTTAATTTATATAATTCTACAACAAAAAAATTAACCTAACCTCCAGTAAATTTTTTCTTAGTTAGACGTCAAACAATATTATATTTGTCAAAATCAAGTCATGTTTTGTGTAATTCATTAAATTTCCCACAGACAGAAACCTATAAATTTATATAATAATTAAGTAATCGTAAATAAGTAGCACCAAATTTTTTACTGCTCTGAAGTTACTTCAACTTCCGGTGCAGCAGTAATATTATATTCTGCTCAGAGACGTGAACTAACTTCACAGCGGTATATAACTTTGGCGCGTTCCATACGATGCAATACGACATAATATATGAATAGTAACGTCTTTACTCTTTTAACCATTATTTGCTCCGAAGTAACAGGAAGAGGAAAATAAAGTGCTTTAAAAAGTAAATTAAAATTCTTGCCATTTATATTTTTTAGTCTTCGTTTCGTGATTACAATTTACATTGTTTTAATGAACTTTTTATGAGTTCTGTCGTTAGTTGCTGAAATATAGACAAGCTACTTTAAGTACACAAAAATATGTATAATCTATATAATATATTAATAGCTATCATAAGATAGAACTACATACTTTAATGTAATTTCTTGAAAGTATACAATTGAGTTACAACAAAAATATGTTTTTAACAAACACTTAATAGTTAAAGATCAATGAAAAGTCGAACCAATCTTACATTACATATTACATCTGTATACTTTGAATAAACACTAGTTTTAAAAAAACTCATGATTTTTACTTAGTTCTAAATTAAGTAAAGAAACAACTGTGTGCCGATAGCCTACTTGCGCCAGTCTTAGTTATATAATAAACTGGTAGTTAGCTAATAATTCTCCTTTATTTAAATGGGCTAACTCCGTTCGTTGATGAATCGTGATTATAATGTAAATTGTTTTAATAAACTTTTTAGGAGTTCTGTCGTTAGTTGCTGAAATATAGACAAGCTACTTTAATATAATGGCATAATATAAACTACGGAACTCCACAAAATAAAAATAAAAGAATTGAAGACATGAATGAAAAAAAAGGTGATATGTAGCAAAATTCTGATTACGAAAAAAAAATTGTTCAAACTGTCACTTAAACATAAGAATACATTGTAGCGAATTAAGAACATTAATCTAAAGATCCGTCTCTAGAGTTAATGTACTTAATACAGTTGAGTTGTGACAGTTTAAACTCAATTTTCTGGGATTTTTTTTTCGAATAAATCACATTCATCCATTCCTTGTCTTCCCCATCCATGTCTTCAATTAAGAAAAGGAATCATGAAACATAAAATTTGCTAAATAAATATTTTAATACGAAAAAGTTTCAAAAATGAAAAAAAAAAATATTACATAGGTCTAAAATAAAAAAATAAATACATAACATAATTTTCACGCAAAGACGATACGACGTGATATATGTGTTCATTTTATATAAAAATTAAAATAAGAATTACATTTTAATGTACTAATACTATTACTTACATAAAAATAAAATAATTTGTTTTTATAATAAATATGATGAAGCGACAAAAATAACCTACAAAATTATGAGGACTTTACCCGACTGCCTAAGAAGGGGTGAATATTTTTCGACGCATCACGCATTACTAAAACGTCGTTCGGTGGCTTCTTCCGTGAGGTGTCGTCGAATTCGTCCTGATTAAAGGTTATTCTTTTTGACAATTATAAATTAAATTATTTCTAGTGTTTTATATACAGGGTAATACGAAAATTAGACAGTTGTGAAGAGATTTAACGATTGAATGCAATTTATAGTTCCTCGATTGTTCGATAGAGGCAGTGCTGTCACTAGATTGCTTTTTGCGAGGTTTTTGTTGATACGTAATACGAATTTGCGATTATGAAGCAAAAATTGCGCAATTTTTGCGAAAGCTTAGCTTTCGTAAGATACGTAATAAGCGTGCGGGAGCATTTAAGCATTTTTGTAAATAATATAAATTTCACCCAATCCGTTCGAATCATAACACTTAAATACGCTTACACTTGCCACCGCAATAGGGTTTGTATGGCTATCACTGCCAGCGCTGCGGCACAGAATCCATACAAATCAAATTGCAGCGGCGCTTCACGGCACGTGTGAAAACGCTTACCTTACGGCTGAAAATCAAAAACAAACAACAACATTGGTGAGCTTTGCATATTTTTGCAGCCCTAAAATAGGTGGTAATTTGACTTTTAACTATACTCTTTTTTTATTAATCTTTATAATATTAGCCGTACAATTTTACGAGTAATGTGTGAATTTAATACTTATAATAATAAAGTTATCAACAGCTAGTTTTTGAAATAATATTACATAAACTAGCTGTCCTGTAGTATAAACATTTGTGGACATACTTACTGACAGCAGTGTGTGGTATTTAAATAGTATTAATTAATTTTATTTATTGACTATCTCTAAATTATAAAATTTACTGGTTTCTGCAGGCTTACTCCCGACACTATCGAGAATCAAATCAGTTCGATACAACGGCTTTTGGTGTTTTATTTGGTGGATTGCTTTGAAACTAACCAGGATAAATAAATTCGTTAGATCGTAAATTTTTGTACTCCCGGCCATTTCAATCGAATGAAAATCAAAATAAACAAACGTCAACTTAATCGAGAGTTCGCGACACGATCGAATCTGAATCAAAATCGAATCAGTTTGGAGAGTAAGGCCCCTGTTCTTATTTTACCTCGGTCAAATTAGCTTAATAATAAATATAACATTTTTTTACGGGAGTAGGCGAAATATATTGCGAGTACGATTTTTATGACAGTCAAATGGCTTTATTCGATTTTTGTAGAATAAATTCCTTGAATCAGAAATGAAAAGTACCTACTATTTTTACACTGTTTGCTGATAAGAAACAAATCTGAAGGGAAAATAATATTTTACTAAGTATATGATATATTCCATAATTTAAAGTATTTTAGTCGGTTTAAAAATGTCAAAGTTATAAATTTGAAAAGAAGAGAACATTGAAAAATATACTTCATATATTATTCAACTAAATAAAAAGTAATTTAAGTATTTTAATTACTAACATCCTCTTATTAAATCATACACATTAGTTTCATACATTAAAAAAATAAACATCATTAAATATCTGAATTTGTTGCTATTCTTATTAGCAACAAATATTTCACAATGAAATAATACAGAAAGGTGTAATATTTTTTTTAATTATTCATTTCTAACTTGGGAAATTTATTTACTATAATCGTTTCATACGGTTTAGTTTGTATTAAATTTGAAATCTTAATTTCCTTTCGGCATTTTTTGCTATTTCTTATAAAAACGAAAATGTTTTTTTTTTATTTCCAAATAAAACTTAACAAGTTATTCTCGGAAACGGAACAATACACAAAGCTACCAACAGTTCAACCCTAACCCGTCGGGAAGAGCCGGCTTAAGAAACTGGCACGGAGGGATAAACTTGTTAGAAAAAAGATAGAAAATTGAACTTTTAAAAAAAATTACGATGTAAATGCTATTTTAGAAATTCACTTACCAATCCCTAATAATAAAATCTGCTTGTAAACCGCTACCTACAAATAATCAAAAAAATTGTCAAACCCTAAAACTGCACCAAAATAATGTAATTAAATTTAGGTTTAATGGGTTAATGGGTTTTTTGTCTGAAATAAATGTGATTTGATTTCATAAAATAACTAATGATTTAAGAATATGAAAGTGTTTGACCAGCTAAAATATGAACAAACAAAGATTTCTGGAAAAGCCAATATGTATGTTCAGTCATATTCATAACAAATACTTATTATTCTAGAAATATATATAAGTTAATAATATAAACACATAAAAGAAAAGTTAACTAACTTTGGTCAGATATAATACCTACGTTATGATAAAATACGATGGTGTACTTACTTACTTTTTAAAATACTTATACCATAAACTAAAACTAAGATTTCTCCTGACGACACACACAAAACTTAAATTCTGCTTCCAAATACGACAAAACGCAATTAATAACCTTTTGAGATTTCAATAATATTAGGCACATTATTATACATAATATTAAACTTTCTTTCATATTATTACAGGAATTTTTACATCAAAGAGTATAAACATTCGGTATAACATTCGTCTTATAAGCTTAATTGTAAATGCTGAAGTCAACCATACGTTACCAAGAACGTTTAGAGATATAGTGATGCAGGGCGTGTGGGATCAAAGAATAGCAAATTAAAGAAATACTGGCTTATCTTTATGTAGATTACAGAAATAGGCGTCACAAGCAGTGCAATAGAAAGCAAATGTGCAACAATCTAGGGCAAACCATAATATAAAATACATAAATAAACAGAAAGACAGGAAAATATCATAGGAATTGAATATAATACATACATACATATACGTATAGATGATAGCTTGTATGTTTATGTTATGTTTATCACTTGTGTATGGTTACTTCTTTGAATATTATAATAATAATTAATGTATTTTATTATCAACATTATTACAAAAGTTATTTTAAATATACACAAGTTTTCGTATTCATAATAAACATTCACAAAATGAAAGGTTTTTCAAGATTTCTAATAATATACAGTAGAAGTTATCATACATATTTTTTTATGTAATATGGTATAACAGATAGATTGCAAAGTTATAATCCGAAGTGAACATTAAGCATTTTCATGATTCCTTTAAAATGCAAGCATGTTTCATAGCGCCAAAACAAATGTTAAATACTAACTCGGTTATGGCGGGGACTACGTAAACCGGAATCTCCCATCCGGAGAAAGCAAGAGTACTGAAAATAGAACTCTGCTCTGATACAATAGAGTTTAAAATCGAGTCACTCGTGTCAAATTTCACATTGACTATTGCATCGATACTCGTGTGTGCGATTTTCAACTATATTGTGTTAGCCCAGAATAATATTTTGAGTACTCTGATTCGCCGGTCTTATTGATTTTCAGATCATGTATTCCCAACCTTAGATAATGAAGAAAGTAGCTATATAAAATATTGGAAGGTCCAAAGAAAAACAAGTTATAACCTGTTTTGGTGCTATTGAAACTATTAGATATACCTACAGATGATGAAATGAAAATGTATGTTATATAATAATTTTGCATTTACCATACTAATATGCTAACAATATGTAAAACTAGACGTCATTTCAACAAATGTTTGTATTGATGCGTGACAAAGATGCAATAAAAGCCATGAAAATTAAGAAGAATTAAGGAGACAAGCGTTTCAGCATTACATAATTGCAAAAAGTAATAAAAAGGGAAGCAGTTACTTTTTAAAATGCATTTTTATACAGTCGCGTGCACTAACATGGATACGTCTACAAATTTGCAAACTTATGTCTACGTTCATATATCTCAAAAATATCATCACCATAATATTGTATTTAAAGCGAAGTATGTAACCAGCAAAGTGTTTCAAAATTATGAATACATTATTTTCATAATGAAGTAAACGGCAGTATTTCAGTGAATAGTATATATACACTTAAATTCATAATTATGAATACGCGATAAATTTCAATAATATGTTAACATTGTTCATTTTATTACAATGTAAACAATAATTGTATCAATAATATGGATACACTTATAAAATTTAAGCATTTTTCACTTTTCGGCAAATATGTTTTAATTGCCACAAAAATTCCAATAAGATGTAGGTATACCTTTATTTTTTCTTTTTATTTTCACACAGGCGTAACTACATGAAATGATAAAAACATGAAATTTGGACTACTGTATTTGTAGCATCCCTTTTTGCACCTCCGACAAAAACAGAGGGGTTTTTCAAGTCTGTTTGTATGTATGTCTGTAGCATCGTAGCTCCCAAACGGATAAACCAATTTCGATGTAGTTTTTTTTGTTTGAACGCTGACATGGTCGTGGTAAAACACTAAAGCTATGATTCAACAGAATCAATTTGCTTACTACTGAACAATTCGAGTGCTACTTAAAAAATAATTTTACTTTTTTGACTAGAAAAAACACGAAAAGAAAAGAATTATCAAAAACAGGCGATCAGAAATTTTTCGCGAACATAATATTTCAGAGACTGTTTTTGTTAGGTTTTTACTTCTACTCTCAAACTATACATATGATGAAAACAAAACCAGAAACATTTCATATCGAGTTTACAACAGAGTTCATCTACAGTCATCGTTCGCACTTCGCAATATTCAGTAATTATAAAACTTTTTTGGTTTGTTGTTTGTTTTTAAGCATTCGAATCTAAAAAGGGTCAAATAAAACTACAATTTTTATTATTTTAAAATGTGGGATGTTTTCCATTCTGTCCGTGTTAGTTCATATTATTAATATTTACAATATTACTTATAAAGAACGATATTACATCGTTTAGTTTTGATTGTTTGAGGGTAGATAATAAAAACGGATTGGAACTTTCAATCGTACGACTCGAACATATATATTTCAAAGACGTTCGCGTGAATCGCAGTTATACCTATTACATTAATAAATATAATCGATATTCGAAGATACGTGGAATTTTTAAATAACCGCTAATAATATCCGTCAACATATCACCTGAGTCACCTCTATTATTTATACAATTAATTATTGTATTTATTCCAATGTAATGAAATTTTGACAAACTTTTTCAGAAACAAAAAATTAACGTTTACTTTATAATGAAATAAACAATGTTTACATGTTACTGAAATTTGTCGAGTTAACATAATTATGAATTTAAGTGTGTATACTACTTATTCACTGAAATACTGCTGTTTACTTCATTATGAAAATAATATATTCATAATTTTGAAAATCTTTGCTGGTTACATCCCTTTGAATATGGTGAAGATATTTTTGAAATATGAACGTGGACATATTTTTGCAAATTTGTAATGTATCCATCCATGTTACTGCACGCGACTGTGCATAAAGGGTATGCGATAAAAACAAAAGGGAGGTTTTATTTTAAGCAACTTTAAAAAAGAGGGCACTTAAAAGTTGTATGTTCGGTTGTAACACATATTATATTTTACATGAACTTATAACAACTGTGTTATACAACTATATAAGTACAACCAAAATACTGTGATATGACACTTGAAAAGTAGAAAAGTTTATATTAAATTTTATTGTACCAAGTAATGTAAAATATATTATTGCATTACCATTCAATGAGATCTAAATGTAAATTACCTCTACCAAATTAATGTGTTATTTTTTTTCTTTATAGCGCGGTAAATAAGTGATATTTAAATTAAAAGCATATAGCCCCGTCCATTTTGATCTTTGTTCACATTTAGATGACATTGAATCGGAAAATTTGTTCAAATTACAAAGTATAATATGTCTGTCTATTAGCATATTCCGTTTTATCCGTCAACTTTTAATGCCACTCATCCATCTGAACAAGATAGATAATCACATACCTGCTGATCCCAAAAGTATACAGGCAAATTATTCACACTAGACTCATTACGAGCGTTCACAGGCTGTTGCATCCATAACAAGTCGCGAGATGTGCTGGGCTGACTCCACAATGTATCCTAGAAGATATTATAATGTATAACTTATTATGAAAAACAATTGAGAGATCAATCTTTATATGTAATATCAATATAAAGATTGATCTCCCAAAATAACATATCTTTAAAATTATTTTTGTATGTGAAAATATTAATACAGTGTGTAAAAAGAACAGTCACTATAAGTTTGAGATACGATTCAGAATCCTATGGTGATCACACTTTGCAAATCAACGCGTATTGTGCGAGCATCTCACCAGTGCCCATTCGTGATATTTAAGATAAGCTTAGCTATTCTACGTAATTTAACAACTGATTACCTAATGTAAGTAAGGCTATGTATCTTTTATTAGATATAATATGTCGCAGTCATCTGGTTGAATCTGCTATTTGATTGACTAGCGCGTTCATTGAATTCTATTTTTACCAACAAATTCAATGAATCCGAGACTAGGACAGCCATTAAATATTTTATTTTTAAACTTCAAAATTTCCGAATCTGAACTAGGTATTATAAAAAAAATTAAAGTAAATTAATCAAAAATATATTAACACATTGCTATATGTACGAGCTGTTTGACGCCATTAAATGACGCGTTTTCCTATATACATATAGGTTATTCAAACTGGTCATAAGTAGACGAAGGATTGATTGAATTATAGTAATATTTACCCTTCTCACCTCAATACCATGTGCAGGTTGGGGATTCAAGATCTCGTGGTTCGCCGGCGGACGGGCCTCGAACCCGGACATTGCGAACTGGGACATTAAGTTCTGTAACAAAGTTATAGTTAAGTAATCAAAAAAAAAATGTTTGTTAGCCAGAATGAACTAACGGTTTACAATTATTATGGTACAAGTTATTAACATATTCTGCCACACATAGCGTGCAAATATTTGGAGATAAATTTATGACAAGTTACATGGAGTCATATGTTATATGTATCACATATTTGCGTCATAACAAAGTATTATTTATGTGGAATGAAGAATGTGATGAAGGATTATTCCCCATTAATTCTATTACTCTTTGGTCATTCCAATTTTGTTGTCTCCCGCTTTCCTACTCCACCAACTTAACTTCGTTTAGTGGATTAGTGGTTATATTCTGTAGTTTATCTGTATACCCAGGTGTTAAGGTAATTTTTATTGCGACGCTATGGGAGCAATTTTATAGACGTCAACAAGTAATGTTAAAATAATAATCACCAAAGTATGTGTGGCGAAAGGAACAATCGGTCCGTACGATCCCAGGGGACGCAAATGTGCGTCGCACCCGCGGCGCACCATCAGGCTAGAGTTGAAGAAGCCTGCGCGATACCAGTTGTACATGTCGCGAGTTGAGAAAGGACCTTGGATGGTTTTCTATAACAAATAAAATAATATACAAACAAAAGCAATACAAACAAAAAACAGGAACATAAAAGTGCTGTAATAGAGCATATAAAATGGTGATGATGAATTATAGCTAAGAACAAGCTATAGATAAGTAGCTCTCACGATGACATGATGTCAGTGCATGTCATTGCGGAGTGGTTTTGGTGTCATTCAAATGGTAGTTAACTGTGACAAAAACTCGCAATCGGCCTGGTCTATCAATTTGGTAGCTTGATGCCACGGCCATCATGTTTTATAGCACTTGATAAATAAATGGCAATTAATAAAAATAAAACTTACATTGGGGTCTTCGTAGAACCACTGTTCGGCCAGGTTGTTAGGATTCGGAGCACTGGGCATATTTGGCATAGCATTTCCATACATGGACCTGAATGGCACCTGAGAGTTTGAGTGTTGCAGACCGAGCATGGGATACATTGGGTTTTGTGACACGTTGGACATAGGCATATCTGTAGCTGATGGCATTTGCTGCAAGAGACAAAAGAAACCTATATATTGTATAATTTTATGATAAAGGCTCAACAGTATTATACTACAAGGTATATAATAAATGAGTGATAATATTTTAGGGTGTGTATGTGCCTCCTATGTAGAGTAGGTATACTTTGAAAGTCCCAACTGGTGAAACACGGCCTCAGTCTTTAAGCACTGGGACTTACAAAGTAAGTATACTCTTCATAGGAGGCATGAGAAATGCCCCAACATCATAAATTTTCCCATACAATACTTTTTTTAAAAGTACCTCTTTCAGCACTGGTACTTTCACAATTATAATCACAGTAAACTATATACAGGACCCATACACACTCTAAAGAATCACTCATTAATATTATAGCCTATATATAATATATAATCATAATAAACAAAAAGAAATTATAACACTTCAATATCATATAAACAATTTCAACTTACTTGCGGACTGTTTTGATTCATAAACAGCGAATTAGTAACGTTCGGTTGGTTTTGCATAACCGGCATACCATTGTTGGTGTGGAAACCTCCAATGAGAGATCGAGACGGCATGGCAGAACCAATGGGGTTAGCCATATTACCCATGTTATTCATTTGTGCGTTTTGCATAACAGATTGCATCCCTTGCATGGGCATTCCGATGCCATTGCTTCCTGTACCAATTGGTAATCCCAAGCTTGAGTTCAAAGCGGAATTTGGCATGCCAATATTCTGTATCGGTGCAGGAGCAGGTATAGGTGTCGGGTTATTCAATGGCATACCATGGCTGGCAGAGTTAATCATCATTGCCAAGTTCGTAGACGAATTTTGGGTGGTTTCAGTGCTATCTGTGAGCACCTCCATCTCATCTAAGTAACCCAACAACGGGGACCCCAGAGTTTCAGGTGTCTGGCTCAAGGTACTAAAAATGAAATCTCATTGAACATTTTATACTTTAACACAGCTTGAAGAATAATAATCACAATGACAGTTTCGTTGTAATGTTCATCTTGATCAATAGGGAATGCTCAAGATACCAGGGCCCATCTCATCTGAATAGCGAAGTAATGTTAGCTAAAAACCCAGGGCAATACGACATAAGCCTCGCTAAATGACATACGAATTGGCTCGTCATTTAGCGAAGCTTATGTGAAATCCCATACATTATGTTTTCGAACTTCATAAGCGATAAATAGCGATCTTGTATCAGGGTCCTGGGTTTTTACCCAAGACATCACTATTCCGATGACGAAGTTAGTTGTATGGTATTGACATAATTATACGTAAATACATATTATACCATCTAACTCCGCCCTCTTGGGGCTAATTCTAATAAGTTATATGTAAAGCGTCACTGGAACATTAGCATGTATTTAAGTTATAACAAATTTTCAAGAATCAGTTATGAGAATTGTGCCGCCGCACGCCTAGTATGACCATCATATAAATAGTTTATTTTTGTAAGAATTGACAGTGACAGTTACATAAAGGAAATTAATTCTGTCAATACAATCTATGAGATTTCTATTATCGCGTAGACGAAGACGCATAATATGCTGGTCATGCTAATACAACCACGGTAGAATTACCTGTCCAGCGGCGGCATTGGATTGCCAGAGCTAGTACCGGGCATATCATTGGCCACAAGATTCTGGTGCTTTTGACGCAAAGTGTTGTTCTTTGTTATCATCACCGATTGGAAGATCTGCTCATTACTATTATTGTACTCATCGCGATCGTCCGGCTTCGATAGATTCTCAAATGGTTGAGGCTCAGCATATCCTTTATCAGGAGCCTCAGATGCGGCGTTGCCTTCAGCCGCCGGTTTAGCTTTTTCTGGCTTTTCTTGTTCCTCGTGGGGTTTAGCGGCCGAGGTGCTTGGATCGTTAGCGCTTGCACTTTGTGACTGAAACATAACACTTTATGAAAACGGGAACTTAATTGAAGACATGAATCGATGAAAGTGATATGTCGCAAAAAAAATTACCCAGAAAATTGATTTTAAACTGTCACTTAAACATTTTAGTATCTAGTAACGTATTAAGTACATTGATTCTAGAGACGGATCTTTAGATTAATGTACTTAATACGTAACGTGTCGGGCCAGCGAACGGTCGCGCTCCGCGTTATACACGCGCAACAAATATTAATTTATATTTTTGCGAATCGCGCGGCTGATTGCCGCTGCACGTCACCATGGCGCTCGTGGCCAATGAGTTGCTGGCGTTCATCCAGCATGCCATCGACACCATGGACGAGGTCAGCATCATGTAGATCTGCAAGTCTTCCTTCAACAGCGAGGAGATTTGCAAGGGCAAGCAGCTGCTGTACGAGACGTTCGGCCAGAGGGCGAATATGCCATCGCGGCGCAGAGATGGGACCAAGAGAATCGTGCAGGATATAATCTCCCTGCTGAAGCAGACGGATCTAGACGACGTGCCGGCATTTGTGGCGAAAGATCTCCACAAGCTGCCGGTGGTGACGATGGACTACGTCGACGTCTCCAGCCTGCTGAAGAACTTCAACGGTGTGAAGGCAGAGCTGGACGAGATAAGAGGTAGGTTGAATGCATCGGAATCCACCATCCGTGATTTGCGTAATGAATTATTGCAAATGAAAAGTAATAATTCATTATGTATGTCACCCGAGCATTCGACCTTGGTAAATACGCGTCGCCGCGGCGCGCAAGCTGACACCTTTTGCGCGTCAGCAAAATCCGATGTGTCAGCGACCGCCGCCGCTTCCCGTCGAGGCCGAGCCGAAGCTGAGTCAACCAACGACTCAGCAGAAAAGTTTTGGGGGTGTCGCTGCCCGCTCCCCCGCACCTCCCCAACGGGTGAAGACAAAAGGGGTGATAGAGAGCCGCAAAGCTAAGGATAGCCGTAAGGCAGAACGCCCTCGATCTAACGAGGGTGAGAGCAGGAGGTGCTTTGAGGAGGGATTCACACTGGTGAAGAGAAGAAAGAAGAGGAAGCCCCCCGGCCGCCACCATCGCGGCACCGCACCCTGCGGACCCGAGCAGCGCCTGCGGTGTGAAATACCCACCACGCCGCTGTACGTGTCCCGCCTGCACTGGTCCACGAAGGTCGAGTATGTCGTGGGCTACATCTTGAAGAAGACATCGTTCAACTTGAGGGTCGAGCGTCTGGAGTCTCGCCATAAAGTTAACTTTTTATATTGAAAAATTGAGTTCTTTTTTGGTGAGAGTACCGACAGATCGCTTGTCAACCTTCGAGGTGGAGGAGTTCTGGCCGATGGGTGTAGTCAACCGAAGATTCCGGGGGAGACTCCGGAGCGAGGCGCACATCTCGTTGCCGTGATACGGGATGATGTCTAGTTATAATTATAATATATATGTTAGTCTGTAAGGTATTTATAATATGGGCATATGCAGCCCGAAAGAAAGGTTATTATTATTATTATAAATGTTGACAGTTTGAACTCACTTTTCTCAAAATCTTGATTTTGCTACATATCACCTTTTACATATCACATGCATGGATGCATGTCTTAAATTATTTTGTCATAATTCATTCATAACGCAATTCAATTAATATTCTTTATTTATTCACAACATTATTTATTTTACTCAAGAAAAGATATGTAATGATTATATCATACCCGCTTGAATCTTATATCTGTATCGAATCTCTTTGGGGAGAGTTTCTTTGCTTTCTCCGATGCCCACCACTCATCAGAGCCCTCCTCGATAGACGATTTGCGTGGGGCAAAGCTGCCATGTGTGTGAGATCTGGTCAGCTCTGTACAAGGGTAAAAGCTAGATCGTATATCAAAAGAAAAACATTATCATGTGTCCCATAATATATTGGATTAATATTATGTTGCCTACAGATTATCATAGAATAAAATTTTAGGCTTAAGGTTACGTTTCCCTAATAACTTTAATTATTTATACATGTATTGTGAAACTGATAAATTATATTACATAACAGTGTGTTATGTAATAAAATATATGTAAGCTACGTTTCCACCAATGTACGAGGATGCGTTGCGAGGAATGTTTTTCCAGAACCAATAGAAAAACTGTGCTAAGCTGGGCAAAGTAAATAAAACGATTCTATTGGGTATTGAAAACACGACACACACATATCGAAACGCACCCTCGAACATACTGGTGAAAACGCAGCCTAAAACATTGTTTTTTATTTTTTTTGTATTAACAACTAAAGTTATTATATTAAAGAGATATGCGAATATTTTAATCTAGCGGTTGATAGGTATAATACTGATAGACTATTACAATTCAATGTAAAAATTTATATACATATAGAAACAGTTCAATATGAGTGGCTATAATTCACCGTACAATAAAAAAATCGCCACATGATTTTGGACTTTTTTTTTTAACATTTACTCGTAGACCACATTGCTACTGAATATCTTTTATGAGCATTCATCTCATCATAACGCCTTCGTGGTCTACTGGTTTAGAACTCGGCCGGTTGTAGATTCTATTCCCGAGTTGGAACAAAAAAATATTGTTTCCAAGTTTGGTTAACACAATGCAGGCTAAATACCGGATTGTCTGACAAAAATGAAAATCTATGCGTTAGATCAGCATGACTGACTTTTAGTCAGTCTTGCGCCTGATTTTGGCACAAACTCGGGCATTATTAAAAATAGCTCCTGCGTAATCGAACCAGACACCGAAACCGGAATCGATGTGAGAGGAATTCGGCCAGTTTTTGTAACGCTATTCGAATATATGTATATGGTGAATTAACCTTATTTGTGGAATTTTAACTAGCCTTGCGAGTGCGAGTGTGATGTGACTGACTATATAATATATGTCCCTCTCTTTCTCTCTGACAAATGTTTCAGCAATCAGCGTTCAATATTGTTTGTTAACTTGAATTCCATGTCCGTTGATCATAGATTGGATTAGCCTTTCAAAACCGGATATATATTTTAATATTATATATTGTTATGTGGCTGAGTATTGTGGAAATATTTGCAAGACTTACCAAAAGGCGGCGGATCCTGAGCTCTTGGCAGGTTAGAGTCATCGTTACTGCACCCGTGGAATGCTCCGGACGAGTCAAATGTTCCTGCTCCTCCCCCTTCAGTGTTGTCCACGGCCCTGTTACAAATGTACTGGTGTTATAAATAAATAAAAAATAAAAACCATTTATACTACATGGCCCATATTATAATATACAGATGTGTACATTATGTTGAGTATCAGTGCATGTTTGATTGACTAAAGATGCGTTTAAATAACCGATTTAAAGCCGAAAAAGAAAAGATTACAGTGTATGGCGATATAATTGAAGACATAAATACACGTGTTAAATCGCAAAAAAAACCCAGAAATTTGAGTTTAAACTGTCGCTTAAAACATTTTAGGATATCGTATTAAGTACATTGAGACGAATCTTAAGATTAATATACCTTACGACGTATTCTAAAATGTTTAAGTGACAGTTTAAACTCACTAGTAATCAGAATTTTGCTACATATCACCTTCATCCATTCATATCTTCAATTGTTTATAGATACATCGGTAATTGGAATGCACCACTAAAAAACTAACTGACCCTGCATACCTTGTACATTGACGTAGACAGCAGCGCAACTAACCGGCTCCAATTAATACACTGCAACCTTTCTCGATAACCATTCAATCCATTTGTGAAACAGAAAGATCAGTGCAGTAGCATTTTAATTTCTCGCGAACAAACAGACAGACGCGGCAGGGGACTAACTTTTTTTATTTAAGGATGAGAATATTAGTGTATATCATGTTGAGTATCGTTCGACTTAAAACCACTTAACGGATTTGAATAATATTATGGAAATATTATGTTGTAGCCTAAAAAAAAACAGGGGTTACTTTTATCCCGACAGGCCTGCTTAAAACTCGAATATTTCAATTCAGTTTCGTCAACTTTCCACTGCAAACAGATTTTCTGTGTTTCTCTTCAAACTACATGCAATACGCCAATAACGCCTATAACCCAAAACCAGGTAACAAAGACGTCATTGGTTTAAACCTCCCGACATTCTCGGCGCCGGTTTTCCGTGAGACTGTGGTTTATACTTGCCATTCGGGCAGGTTGTCCTCGTCGCCCCGTGCCCGCCGGTTCGCATTCCAGTTCTGCGGCCGATCCGGCCGGTCACCCCATTCGCGATCTACGGAACGTCGGCCATCTTAGTATACTTAGCGGCCATTTTAAATACACATAATATTAGCTCAACCAATCTATCCGCACTAATTTTTATAAAAATTGTGGTTGTGCATGTAGATATTATTATCACTACCATATTATTTTGATATTCCCCAGCAGCCATCTTGTTTTACTCAACAAATTTATAAACACATACTTTTTTAAAAATTGTGACTGTGTTGTTGTGGTGTTTAGGTATTGATGTCCCTCAGCGGCTGTTGTGCCTGAGCGGCCATCTTGTTCTACTCACCCCATTTATCCGCGTTCGCGCGAGGCGTGGTGCCGCGCGCCGTATCTTGCCGCCACTCGTCGTCGTCGCGTGCCGTCTGCTGTCGCCAATTCGTGTTATTTGTCTGCCGCCTGAGAGAATATAAAGCAAATGAGCATTAGTGTAGAACTACTAGTAACTGAATAAAGTTTAATCCATGAGTGATAGTTGGTTTGTCTTTAATGTTATATATCCGAATCGACCCTGATCCCTATTCACTCGGATAATCGGCGTTCTACTATACCTAGCTCACTTAAATGATATTATGTCTGAAGTATACAGGGTAAGAATACCACCTCCCCGTCAGCTATTTTTCCCGTGGGAAAAGCATCTGAGGATATGTATAATCGGAAATGAGCAGCAGGGTTTTCGCAGATAGTGGCCGTTATACTCCTTAGTATTCCATATAATCTGTCGCAGTTAAATAGGTATTAAGATATCGTTTCAAGCTGTATGTAGCACTTGACCACATGACATTTTCAAAAAGTACTAGATAGTATTGAAAACCTGCTTTGTATTTTGACTCATTGATAGCATCGCCACCTGTCGGGTCCAATTAATACACTAAAACCTTCATCAAGAATCACTGTATCCATAGGTGAAAACAACATAAAAATCGGTGCAGTAAGTAGTCTTTAGAGTTTATCGCCAACAGCAGACAGACTTGGCGGAGGACAGTTATATACTATGTAAGGACATCACATGTGTGTTTGCGCACACACCTGCGGAACATCTTGCTCCAGTCGGTCTGCTCGGTCGGCGTCCTGCTCTGTGCGCCCGCGCCGTTGCTCGCCGACCAAGCCCGCGACGTAGACGGCTCCTCGTCGCCCATGTACGGCATCCGCGGGGCACCGGAGACCGTCATACCCCTGAAAACAATAATATACTTTATTAGCTGTCTCGGCGAATTTCGTTATAATAGAATCCTTTCTATCGTTTTTTGTTTTACCATAAGCTACGGGATTTGACATAAGCTACGCTAAATGACATACCAAATAGACAGGGGGCTGATTCAAGATGCCATCGCTAATTATCGCTTACAAAGTTCGATAACAAAATGTATGGGATTTGACATAAGATACGCTAAATGATCGTAGCATCTTGAATCAGCCCCTCGGTGACGGTGGTTCTAGGGGTCGAACGTCGGATGGCAGTCCAGGGGTCGAACACGGATGGTGTTCTAAGGTTGGAACACGGATGGGGTTCTAGGGGTTTAACGTGGATGGGACTCTAGGGGTCTAACACGGATGGGGTTCTAGGGGTCGAAGACGGATGGGGTTCTATGGGTCAAACACGGATGGGGTTCTAGGGGTCGATTACGGATGGCAGTCTAGGGGTCGAACACGGATGGTGTTCTAAGGGTGGAACACGGATGGGATTATAGGGGTCTAACACGGATGGGGTTATAGGGGTCTAACACGGATGGGGTTCTAGGGGTCGAAGACGGATGGGGTTCTATGGGTCAAACACGGATCGGGTTCTAGGGGTCGATTACGGATGGCAGTCTAGGGGTCGAACATGGATGGAGTTCTAAGGGTGGATCACGGATGGGGTTCTAGGGGTCAACACGGATGGGATTCAAGGGGTCTAACACGGATGGGATTCTAGACTTCTAGGGGTCTAACACGGATGGGATTCTAGACTTCTAGGGGTCGAACACGGATGGGGTTCTATGGGTCAAACAAGGACGGAGTTCTAGGAGTCTAACACGGATGGGGTTCTAGGGGTCGAACACGGATGGGGTTATATAGGTCAGTCGTCTCACCTGCCCACCGGCGCTGTGTGTCGCGTGAACGGCGGCCGCATCTTGTTGAGGCGCGTGTCGCCGCCGCCGCTGCTGTTGCCACCACCGCGGCTGATCCCGCGCCCCGCGCTGAAGCGGTCGCTGGTCGGGTTAGGCGCCCCGCTGCGACCGTTGTCACGCTGCGAATGTAACTGTATTCATTTTCATGTTTTTATTAAAGAAATGAACCAGGAGGTAAGCAGGTGGTGATGATAAATGATTACCGCCGCCCTACAACACCTATATAGGTTTAAGATCCAAAAAAAACCTCAATATTTAGTGCAAAACGTTGCCGGCGTTGCCAGAAAACCCGATTTAAAAAAAATCTAAATTTAATATCTGCGGTAAACAGGCTCAGTTACGCTTTTGGATAAAGGGGATGCGATTTGTGCTCTTACTGCCTGCACTGACATGCCTGTAGCTTGCACACTACCATACCAGCTCCTTGCAAGTACCCTCAACTATAGTTCGTCCCTGATAAATTTAATCTAAAGGTAAACAAACCGAAAACATCAAAATTTCCCATAATCACATATTGTTCACACTTATCAAAACTTTCACAGCTATATTAAAGGATTAAACTTCATTATCCAATACATTTTATAACAATTAAACAATAAATAATATGTTTAAACATGATATGAAATCTTTCACAGAGAAAATACGCCATTTTGACACTGCCGATTGTAGAATATAAGGCTATAGTCTATGGATTCATAGCAAACAAAAATCATTGTACATATCAATATTGGCCAATTGGCATCACTGACTAGTCTTTGGTTGTGTCATAGACGGGTTAGTTTACGTTTAGGTTAAACTTATCTCGGACGTACTATATCATATGTATATACGCTGTCATGCCTGTAACTAGCATACGAGCACTTGTTTTACGTGCGTGCCTGTTGAAGGAGGAGAAAAGGGGTTGTCAAACTGACACGTATGAATTGTGATCAGATCTACGGTCATACCAATGTAGGCAGTTAGTGTCCATAGTGTCAGTAACTCGTGCATGGAAGTTACTTTCATGCTAGCTACTGTAACGATTTACTGGCATATGTAGCTAAACACGGCGAGAAAATAATTAAAGACATGAATGGATGAAAGTGATATGTCGCGAAAAAATACCCAGAAAATTTAGTTCAAGCGGCCACTTAAACATTTTAGGATATGTACGTATTAAGTACATTGCTTCTAGAGACGGATCTTTAAATTAATGTACTTATTACGTTACGACGTATTCTAAAATGTGTAAGTGACAGTTTAAGCTCAATTTTCTCGAAATTTGAATCTTGCTACATATCACCTTCATCTATGCATGTCTTCAATTATATTACTCATGGATGG
The DNA here is from genome assembly GCA_905187575.2 of Celastrina argiolus. Lineage (NCBI taxonomy): Eukaryota > Metazoa > Arthropoda > Insecta > Lepidoptera > Lycaenidae > Celastrina > Celastrina argiolus. The sequence goes on from LR994583.1 coordinate 21,121,554, forward strand.
TACAGACAAGACGTTTAGATTAGCCGCCGGGCCAGAGATTGATTTCGATTTGTTTTAGACAGCCGTCTAAATCAAATTGACGATAAATTAAAAACCGGACAAGAGCGAATCGGGATCGCACACAAAGGGTGCCGAATAAAACGACATAAAAATCAAAGGAAGCTCCCCACTTCGTCCACCTGGGACAATAGGTACAATAATGTCATAAAACATATTTAGCAAATAACTCTTCCAGCCGAGTACTGCAATATATTACTTAATAGTTCTCTTCAAGCACGAGTTCTTCAGACCGCTCTTCAGGTTTTTGCTATGTCCTGTTTTCGATGAAAGAACCCTGTTTTTTCCATCAAAAAGTTCCAAAATAAGAAAGAAAAAAATCTGGCAACGATGAAAACGAGTTTCTGCTAGGCTGTAACATCTCCGCCAGGCGCCAATACTGTCTCAACCTAAATCAAAGTGCCCTAATAAATTTAAAATAAATCAAGTCATGGTCTAGTTAGGGATTATAGGTTAAGCTGGGAAAACCACATTAACAATTTTTTAAGGAAAAAAATATTATGATTATGATAGCAAAATTCAAGTATTCTATATCGCGCAGCATATAACAGACTATTTATAAAGCATTAGTAGAAATCAATGTATCATTTGGACTAAGTAGTTATGGACTAACGTATAAAACCTATCTAGACCACATAAAATTGAATGTTGGAGGCTACTTAAATTTATTGTAACCCTAAAATTGTTAATACACGGACAACCCTCTGGGATAGTTTGGATACTGTGCCGTTCTGCCTAGGACGGACTACACGCCACAGTATCCAATAGTACTATAGTACGTCCGAGATAAATTTAACCCAAAGATAAACGAACCGAAAACATCGAAATTTTCATATATTCACTAATTGTGCACATTTATCAACAGAATCACAGGTATATTAGAGGTTCATACTTCAATATCCAATACATTTTATAACAATTAAACAATTATTAACATATTAAGACATCAAATGAAAAACCTTCACAGTAAAAATACTTTTTTCCACTTTATTAGTTATTTTACAAATTATTTCTAAAAATACACGACCTAATTACGACATAGTCACGTGTCGAAACCGGTCGTGTATTTAAGAAATAATTTGTAAAATAACTAATAAAGTGGAAGAAAGTGCAAGTATTTAGTGTATTATTACTATATATTATGTATTTCCATCAAGCACCTACGGTACATTCAATAACATATTTTGATACTGCCGACAGTAGAATGTAGTCTATAAGTCTATGGATTCATGTAGCAAACAATATTCATAGCATTAATATTGGCCAATCACTGTCTATGGTTTTGTCATAGATGGCTTTGTTTACGTTTGGGTTAAATTTATCTCGAACGTACTATACATAGTTTAGGGCAAAAACTATGTACTCATTAACAACGAATTTGGTAAAATACGTCACATTATTTAATTCCCCACTTAATTAACTACTTACCTTTCGATATTGTTAAAAACAAAATAACGAACACAAATATAAACAAACATACATCGTGAACTTACTACTGTAACAAAATTGATACTCATAAAAACAAAATCATGCAGTGTAGTGCTTCGATGACCTCTGTAGCGCAGTGGTCGAGCGCGTTGGCCCTCAAGGAGGTTGCAGGTTCCAATCTCGTTGAGGGAACAAAAAGTTTTCAATGTTCCCTGGTCATGTATGTGTAATAATAATAAAAAATCTTAAATATTATGTATATAATAATATACAAGTATTATATAGGTATATTTCCCTTGTCTGAGACCTGTAACACAAGGTCTTTGGATACTTAGCCAGATTGACGTGGAGTAACACATATATATATATATATATTATATATGTATATATATCAGGGATGTTAGGGAGCTCCGTAACCGTAACCGAAACTATCGGATATCCGGTATTAAAAAATATCCATAACCGTAACCGAGTCCGAAGTTAAAGTTTTGCTACTGTAAAAAAGTATTATCCGTAACCGAAATTATCCGAAACAAACGGATAATCCGAAATAATTTAATATTCCGAAATTTCATATCCATTTCATTCCTGACATATATTATTATTATTAATTTAAGAAAATTGTTGTTTGTTTTCCGAAGGCTAGTCCTTGTTATGTCACCGCGACCCGTCTGAATCTATTCTAACTCCTTCGCTTTACAGTATCATCTCCAACCCGTGCTGGGGGCTTACTCTCCCTGATTCGATTTTGATTCAGATTCAAACGTGTCGTTTACTCCTGAATAAATTGACGTTTGTTTATTTTGATTCTCAGTCTTTTGATAATGTCGGAAGTACAAAAACTCTTTATCCTGATTAGTTTCAAAAAAATCCACCAAATAAAATACAAAAGACCGTTGGTAACTAACTGGTTCGATTCTCGATTGTGTCGGGAGTGAGCCTGCTGTATATTACTTGTTATCTTGTTTACGCTATTGCAATGCGCAAGCACGGCGCGCAACGGTTGGCGTACTGTGCCTATCTCTCCCTATATTCCGATCATTGCAACCTACCTAACGTGTTTTATTAACTGCTTATTTGTTTTGTTGTAACTAATTGTAAAAAAAAAAACGAAATTTTCACATATTCACGTATTGTGACGATGACGATAAGTAATTTTTCAACCAATAAGTTTAAGAAAGTAGTCAAAGAACGTTTGTGTGCAAAAGCTTACTATAAAGTTAATGATTATATTAATGATAGCACACCTTGGGAATAAAGTAGCCCCCTACTAGGCTACTTATATATAGAATGTACTCATGTTATTTAGTTTTAGTATTGACATATTTAAATATGTAAATTTATACTTTTTTTTTAAAAAGAGAAATTTTCCATCTTTTTGGTAAAAGATGGCCCCATGCGAGTTTCTTACGCCGGTTCTTCTTGCTGGGCTAGTTCCCGAACCGGTGGTAGGCATCATATAGAAACGACGTTCAAAAAACATTTTTTGTAAAATTTACTCTGAATAAAAATATTTGATTTGATTTGATCTAAGCAGTAGGTATTGCTAGGTACAGTGACATAATTTTTTATGAATTATTCTTAATGGCAAATACATATATACCATTAAATCTAGTAAGACAGTTTTGCCAAACGGTGGTGTTTTAAATTATAAGAGTGAATTATTATTTTACTTCTCATATTGTCATAAAAGTTTGTTAATTTAAATGATTAGTTTAATTTAAATTTATTAATGTAAAAAATTTAATAATGATTAGCATTAGTTACTTTGCCAACTAGGCAAAGTAACTAATGAATAAGTTGTTGTTTTTACAAATGTTATAACAATAAGGTATTTAAACTGGTGACAAAGTTGAAAACGTTGTCTGGACGAACTCGACAAGTGTAAAGGCATATCATACTGAAAAATTTCGTTTTTATCCATGTACTAATTTAAAAAAAAAATCCGGTCGTGCCAGCCAATTCGACCCGAAGTTAAAAGAAACAAAAACATTTAAAGCATATTTCACATCAGGATTAGACGATTACAATACCACTATAACCATTACTATTAAAAAAATATTTACACACTGTATCAGCTTTAGTAGGTCCTTTTTAAATTTAACCAAAACGTAAACACCGAAATTTCTACAAATTGTTGTGCACACTTATCAACACTCACCGGAATATTAGGATCATACCTCATAATCCATTACATTTTATGACAATTACACAATATTAGTATATTTCAATGGAAAACTTTAACATAAAAAAATATGCCTATATAGTCTACGGATTATTAGTCGCAAACTATAATTATGATTGTATTGTATTTGCATCACTAACTAATCTATGGTTGTGTCATAGACGGTTTTGTTTACGTTTGGTTTAAATTAAACGGTAGGCTGATATTGTATCTCACAACATCCATTCGACAGGGGTAAATTGTAAAATCGTGTACAATATCGCTGTCAAACCTATACACTTGTCGGCGATATTGTACACTATTGTATAGTTCGTCCCTGATCAATTTAACCTAAAGGTAAACAAACCGAAAACATCTCAATTTACCCTTATTGTGCACACTTATCAACACTTTCACAAGTATATTAAAGGATTACACTTCGTTATCCAATACATTTTATAACAATTAAACAATAATTGATATGTTTAAACATCAAATGCAAAATTTCACAGAAAAAATACGCCATTTTGACACTGCCGATTGTAGAATATAATAATGGATTCATAGCAAACAAAAATCATTGTATCAATATTGGCCAATTGGCATCACTGCCTAGTCTTTGGTTGTGTCATAGACGGGTTTGTTTACGTTTAGGTTAAACTTATCTCGGACGTATTATACAATTTACGCCTGTCGAGTTGCTGTTGCGAGATACATAATCAGCAGGCGGGACGTAGGTACTATACAATGTTTTCTTCCAATCTGATACGTTCGGAAAGTCACTTGACAGACAAAGACAAAATATTGCATAGGTTATCCAGTTTGTAAATATTATTTTAGGTATACAAATAACAAAGCTTTTGATTTAAGCATGTGTCGTTCGCGAACATACGATCGCCAATCTACCCGGTTCACTTGATTCAATGGTTCACTCAAATGAAACTGCTTCGGTCAGTCTTTTGACTAAATATTTCTCGAGTCAAATTATGTAGTCCAAATATATTTTAATATAATTATTTTATCATAATATACTGTTCACGTCACATTACTAGTAACGAAACCACTATTTAACGACCTACTGTTTTACCTATTCGCGATTGAACCAAGTAAATAGATTGACACGTAAGTCCCTAGATCTTTCAGCTAGCTTGAGATCTTTCGTTCGATTGATTGGTTCATTACCTCAATAGATCAGTACTGAGCGTCGATTCACATTTGCCGATTCCGAACATTCGAATACGGATTGACATGACAGTAGCGTTGTATAGGATGAAACACATTTCGACACGTATATGATTTCAAGTTTCTGATAGAAATCTTTCCGAATTTGTGAATCGAGCTACTGACGAGGTTCGCGGGAATTGAACGAGCAACACATGCTTAATTTGATTGCGGACATTGAACACGGCTCAGGATCTACCGGTGTTGCGGTAAGTACTGTAGCGGAAAGCTGTAACTGGACTTTGCAGGGTCCAGGCACAAAAGACTTGAATATTTATTTATATGAAGTTTTTTTTTTACACAGCGGATATGACAATCGCAAAATATGGAGAATGGTACGGGCTCGCGTAGGTATCATTGTTCTACGAGTTTTAAATTATTAACGGAATGTTAATAAATCTAAGCCCCGTATAAATAAAACAATATCAATCGCAACCACTATTAACGAAACAAAACGTAATCTGTCAAATATGTTCTCAAGTAGAGGTTTCGATGGTGGAGATTGTTCTATTCATACGGGCCTAAGAGCTATTGATTTGGGGAACCCTGCCGCCATCTGAGCCAATACGCCCCCGATCGCCACAGTACTTACCGCTTCGTCCTCGTAATTATTGAGGGCAGCGGGAGGCTTTCCGCGCGGCTGGTACAGCACCTCAAAGTGTTTTAGGTCTTCGGGCGCATCAGAGTTTCTGTCGTATAGCGCCAGCATCTCCTCTTTTCCGTACCTGAAGGACAAACACAATCAGACTATTATTATTACTAGAAACAGACAGCTATATAGACATACAGGCTATAATATTAATGAGTGATAATGTTACTATGAATTAAGTTTACTAAGACATTTCCAGCACTTAAAGAGGTCTAAAAGTACCTCTTTCAGCGCTGGCACTTTAACTTTTAACTTAAATTATTGTATAGGAAAATGTATGATATTGGGGCATTTCTCATACAAACATGAATGAATAAATAAAAGTAAGTATTTCAGCGCTGTTACTTTCACAATCTCTCATTTATTTTACACCTTGTATATGATATAACGATATGCAGCTTTTCCACCAAGAATGTGCGAAGATACTTAGCGAAGAGTGCTTTTCAAGAACCAACATAATCGCTTTGCTGAGCGAGGCTAGGTAAATGAAGAGATTCTATTGGTTCTTGAAAACCACATTTCTTGTAAAGTTAAAATAATCTAATATTATTGGTGGAATCGCAATCTGCCATAGGGCAGAAATTCGATCAGACAGATTAACAAAATCTTTATTATTTTCATTAAATTTATCTAAGCACTAGATAAAATAAAATGCATTTTGCACTCATTCGCTAAAAACTATAAGCCTGCCAAATATAAAACTCTTTTCGTACAATTCATATAAAACTGTAACTGAAGTGTTTGCTTTATTATTAACTAGCGACCCGCCCCGGCTTCGCACGGGTGCAATGCAAAATATACCTACTACAGAAAGTCCTTATACACAACGTTCACAGCATTTTTGTAATTAGCCAATACAGCTTAAATAATAGCTTAGACGTTACTCTTGAAAGCGCGACATAGAATTGGCCATGTGAAAAACACTCAACGCTCAAGTCTAATCCTGCAACGTTAAAAGACAAATTATTATTAAAATCGAAGTTAGCCCAGTAGTTTAGCCGCTACGAGGGAACATAGATACATACATACATACATAGACTGCCAAAATCATTACCCTTCCTTTTGGCTTCGCCGAAGTCGGGTAAAAAAAACGCATCAAAATCCGTTGCTTAGTTTTAAAGATCTAAGCATACATAGGGGACAGACATACAGCGAAAGTGACTTTGTTTTATACTATGTATTGATATTGATATTTAGTTACATACACTTGTTTGTGTGGCTATACATATATCACTTCTGCCTGTCACCACTTACTTAGTTCCTAAACTTTGAACTTAGGATACTGCTGAACTTTTCACTTCTAAAACTAGCTCCGAGTAATAAGTCAATCGAAATTATGTTGTCAGTGCAGTCGCTAGAAGGATGCTTAAATATTCAATTCCATTAGCCGCCTGCATCGAACTTAACGAGCTCGTTACGTGAAGCTCGCAGTACATAAGTAATAAACACATTGTACGGAAATACACAATCGAATGTTATTACCTATTTATTGATTGATTTTGAAAAAAGTTAAATTTTAACTAGCTGCCACCGCAATCTTCGTGGCGCCTTAGAATTATGTTTCTTTAACAGCATCTATCAGGTTCAATTACATTAAAAACTGCCTCAAGAACCACTCTATTGTTGAAAACAGCATAAAGATCGATGGAATCTTGTTTAATAAGCAGTAAGAGCGGGTACACATTGGGCGCTATCAAACGCGCGTTTTAAGAACCAGGAGTTCTGTACAGACAGTGTACTCTGTACATTACTCAAGCGCGCGCTTTTTCTTTATCCGAAAACGGGCATCAGCAAAGCGCGCGTCATTAAGCGCCTAATGAGCAACCAGCTCTAAGGCCCGTATAAATAAAACAATCTCAAACCCAACCTCAACTTAAGAACCTATTTGACAAATAAAACAACGTTTCGTTTCACTTTAAAAAGAGAATATCTTTATTAATGTTACATAGTACTTTAATTTATTTTCTTTTTATACCGTTATATTCATAATATAGATTACAGGAAACAATAAAATAAGTATAATGTATATTTTTATAATCTTTATTTTTACGTTTTAAGAAAGAAAAAAATTAAAGTATTTAACATAAGTAAAATTCTTCATTTTTAAATGTGAAACGATACGTTTTTTATCTGTCAAATAGGCTCTCAAGGTGAGGTTGGGTTTGAGATTGTTTTATTTATACGGGCCTAAGAATAAGACCGCCGAACGAGCAGACAGCTAGATCTGATGGAATTGTCTGTTCCTATTGATAAAGTAATCTTTATTCGTGTATGCTCCGTTCCGATTAATTTTAATGTCAATGTAAACAAAGCTCAGAATAGGCGGCTATATAGCTTCCAGTAATTGGAATCCAATTGTATTATTTGTTCACCTCACAATAAAGTAAAACAATGGCATATTGATTTGGTCGTATTTCAATTATTTGCATTTAAATTATATTAATTGGAAAGAGACTACTGAGTATGTCATAACATTTCTGCTCTAACCTAACACTTCGGCAACAACAAACAACAATTTTAATAATCAATGCAATTTACATTTATTCACTTTCCAATAAACAATAATCTAGGTTACTTTGAGAAAATCTGCGTTACAAGACAAGTGAATGATTGGCCCGGTTACAGCAATTGTCACTTCTGTTCTGCACTTCAATTGTACATAAAAGATTACAAGGCCTATTTATTGGTACAGCCTCTTTGTGATGCAAACTGCAATGTCTAACAACAAGGTCCTGGATGATACCTGTCTCTTAAATGTATATTATATTATATATATTATGTTAGTATATTAAACCATATTATATTATTATTAATAATAATATCTATGGACGCTTCACACCACGTCAATCTGGCCCCATGCTAAGTAGGTAGGTATCAGAAGAACTTGTGTTACTGGGACCAGACATATATTTAATATTTTTATTATATTATGCACATATTAAATACAAATCCATGACCCAGGAACACAGAAAACTTTTTGTTCCTTCGGCGGGAATCAAACCCGCAACCCCCGGCTCGAGCACCAGTGTACTCAATCACTGCGCTACGTACGTCGTCGAATTTATTTTAGCAATCAATTAAAGTAGTTTAATATATATATTATATATATTAAAACTATATTAAACTTAATTATATGATTTAACGCGCTTTACTTGATCCTAACATGTCGAGTAAGTACTTTGTCTACTAAAATAAAAAAATAATAATTTCCAAATAGGTTAGAAACTAACTCTTTTAGCATTGTTCTACATAATGATCTACCACCGATTCGGTAATTAGCCTGGCGAGAAGAACCGGCGTAAGAAACTCGCCAAAGACCATTAGCGAAAGATGATAAAATTATTCTTTAATAAAATAAAAGTTTAAAAACTATAACCCGACTTCGTAAAAAACTGGTCTAAAAAGGCTGAAACGAGAAAAAATTCAATTTGAAATCCAGAAATGCATAGGTAAAAAATGGTCAAGCTAGAGCCGAGGTCGGACCCGCTTTTGGGATTGAATATAATTGCAACAGCAGACGAATATTATGAGCTAGCTAGTTTTTTACGAAGTCGGGTTATAGTTTTTAAACTTTTATTTTATTTTATATTTTTCTGTTTCCACATCAAATATATCATTATATTTTTACTAAACTAACGTTCAATTAACGCATAGAAAGTAACTAAACAACTCCTAGATACTACCTTTACGACCGCATTTTAAACGTTATTTTGAATTTAACAATGAAATTTAACAATAAATAAAATATTCAAATACATATTCGTAATGTGCTTGCCAAGACCTATCTTTTGATACCAAACACGAGGCAATTATCTTAATTTAATTTTTTTTGGAGATAGTTTTTGAGGTATAATTTTCAAAATCCAAAATTTTTTGAAAAATTTTATACCCTATGTTACTCGCGGCATCATTACCAATCGATTGATACCTCATTTATTAAAATCAGACCAGTAGTTTAGCCGCTACGAGGGAACATACATACATACAAACATACATACATACATACATACATAGACTGCCAAAATCATTACCCTTCCTTTTGGCTTCGCCGAAGTCGGGTAAAAAATAGCAAACATAACATAAATTACAAATTACCTACATGAGTATAAGTATATAGCATTGAAGGCCACCTTATTCCCAGGGTGTGGACAAACATTAACAAAATTATTCACTTTATAATAAGCTTCAGCATAAACATTTTAACTACCTCCTTTTTATTACCCGACGTCGGCGAAGCCAAAAGGAAGGGTAATGATTTTGGGAGTCTATGTATGTATGTATGTATGTTCCCTCGTAGTGGCTAAACTACTGGTCCGATTTTAATAAATGAGGTATCAATCGATTGGTAATGATGCCGCGAGTAACATAGGCTATATAATTTTTCGAAAAAATTTGGATTTTGAAAATTAAACCTCATAAACTATCTCCAAAAAAAATTAAATTAAGATAATTGTCTCGTGTTTGGTATCAAAAGATAGGTCTTGGTAAGGACATTACGAATATGGTTTTAAATATTTTATTAATTTTTAAATTTGACTGTTAAATTCAAAATAAACGTTTAAAATGCGGTCGTACGAGTAGTATCTAGGAGTTGTTTACTTACTTATCTACTATGTAATGGTTAATTTCATAAAAATATAACAATTGTTATATTTGATATTATAGAAACAGAAAAATATTAAATAAAAAAAAAAAAGAAAAACTAAAACCCGACTTCGCAAAAAATCTAAAAAGGCTGAAACAAGAAAATAATTTAATTTGAAATCCAGAAATGCATAGGTACAAAAATGGTCAAGGTAGAGCCGTGGTCGTACCCGCTAGTAAAATCTAAGCATCAGTTCACACTGAAATACAGTAGAAAAACTGGAAAGAGCATATTTGTCTGCCGTTCCAAGGTTCAATGCCGATAGCGGGTGCGACCACGGGACTACCTTGACCATTTTTGTACCTATGCATTTCTGGATTTCAAATTGAATTATTTTCTTGTTTCAGCCTTTTTAGACCCATTTTTTGCGAAGTCGGGTTTTAGTTTTTTAATCTTTTTATTTTATTTTTATTTATTAATGGAAAAATGTTGAACTTTTTCTAGGATTGGATAAAAACGGTGTATAAGTATGTTTATTAGACCTTTGAAGGAGTTGCTTATTTTGCTAAGCCTGAACATATGTATATCCAGCTCATTCTGTATTGACTAAATGACCCATGCTTACTTAGTTGTTTTTTTTATGTTTTCATTGAATATTTTTACTTGTGATGAAAATATAAGAGCTACATGGTACATTAGCTTGTCATAACTGCTAAAAGAGGGGATATTATTTAACTGAATATAATACACTATGTATCATGACATTTTGGCTATACCTACATATTATAAAAAAGAAATTGAAAGTGTGCACAATATGTTTATAAAGTTTTATCAATGGTTTAAAATATATTTTTTGCAAGGGCTAACTAATTTTCTATACATCTATATCAACACTAACTACAAAACTAGTAAATAAATAAGGTACATTTTTTATAAATCATTAATAATTTTACATTGAAATCAAACAATGATGGTAATAAATGACAGCAGAAAGAACCATCTATAAAATATTTTTATTTCAAATCAATATATTAAGCCTTGTCATTATGTTCATAATAAACTTCCAAGTATTCAACTGACTTAAACCTTGTCCCTGCTAATTACTGTTGCTGACTCAAGGAACATAGACAGAGCTTAATTAAAGCAAACTACAAGTCTACTTAGTCCAACTTAGAACTATGCTTCAGCAACATTATTATTATTATCATTATCTAAACTAAAATTATGTTGAAATAACAGTAAGCATAGATATTTTTGACTCTTAGTCAACTCCAGAAAAGACTCGACTGGTGCATGTGGGCCTAAGTACTAGTTACTATTTTAGTATACTTTTGATGAACAAGTGATTAAGTAATGAAAATAGATAAAATTTTCTATGCTGTGTCACATAACTTAGGGCCATCCACCATATTCTGACCATATTGTACGCTGTCATATTGTGGTAACACTTAATTCTAATTCATAAGAACTAGATAGTGTTATTACTGATACTGAATAGTTCTGATCACTAGACATAGACTTTAAGGCACCACTTTCTTCTTCCTACCCTTGAGCATCATTACTAGTAAGTTTAAATTCTAACATTATCCATATATTCAAAAATAGAATTTTGTAATATGTAATGTCAAAGTAAGGAGCAAATTAAAAAGATTTTCATGTAATTTACCTTAAGGCACCAGTTTATTTTTCCTAAGCTTCGCAATGACGTCAAAATAAGGAACAAGTTAAAAAAATATATGTTTGAAATACATTCACAGCAGCATGATTTTCCATAATATAAATATACTTAACCCTGGCTTTGCTATAAATTGCTAAAAATAAAAAAGACACTTACCGCAGGCTCGCTAAGAGGACCCTGGTTGGTACTTGGTAGTGGTTGTTTGTATTTCTTGTGTTGATGCCCGAGGCTCCAGTGGTGCTGTTGACTCCTGAACCTGGGCTGGTTCCGGCGCCTCCACCTCGTGGTCTCTGGGTAGCCCCTCCTCGTGTGGGGGGTGACGACGCCACAGGCCCTGAAGCTTGTGTTGACCCACCAGGCCGCTGTGGCCCGGTGGGTCTAGCCGTATTAGGCGTCGGACTGTTGTTTTGCCTGGTAGTTGCCTGCTCACGTGGAAGATTGCGAAGCCACTCCGGCCCAAACTTTATTGGATTGTTGCGATCACCCATTTTTTCTTTATTTGTGTAGTGTAAGCTAGTGCAACTGTAAAGATAATACACATAGTGTTATTTTATGGCAGAGCTTAGATTTACTTTATAAATATTGCAAAATATTTTTTATGAAATATTACTGAATATTGCATTGCTTATTACAAACTAAACGGAACCAACGAAATAAATGTAAATTGCAATATTACATTTATTTCCTTGGTTCATAATAAACATAAAAACAAGGAAGACAAAAGAAAAGATGAGAAGATGAAATAAAAGCAATGAGAGGAAGAACATGCAAGTAGAAAGGCGCTTGACAAACAATTTTGGAACAGCTTAGCCTTTGCCAAAGGGCAATCAGAATTAAGTAAAAGTAATAAATCATTGTTAAATAAAATTGAATAGAGCTTATATTATTTTATTTATTTATTATTACAAACTAAGGAAAAATCCAGAGTTATACACAGACCAAATTTTATTTACAAGCAAATTGCCATGCATATGTAACTTCCTTTTGAATAATAAACACTCATTGCTCAAAACTGCTTTAAAATATGTTGTTTATATCAAAGTGAAACAACAACAAACTTGATATAAGAGAACAGACAGCTGAAGCAACTTTATTTTATACTATATGTTAACAACATAGTAGTCTTTCCTAGCAGAAATTTAGATTTAAAGTATTATAGTATAGAAGAATAATAATATAGAAAATTAAGATATTATAATTCAAAAACAAAATTAATTGACATAATGTTATAAATTTAAAGCTTTAATTAACACAATTGGTATTGGATTGAAAAATAGATAGTAAATTATACTTTTGCTTAGCATATACCTAGGTAATCCCTACAATTTCATAATTCTTTTTTTTTCAAAACCATTGCTATCAAATGAAAGGTGAAACCTATCCAAAGTTAGTAATGCCAACTCCATTCCTGATGAGTGTATAATATGCAAGTCATTAAATACAGAGTATATTTTATGGCTGAAGAGTCTGAACAGATCTTGATCAGTACAATCTATTGTCAATCATTGTTTAACATACATATTATTTCCATAGAAAAACAAGAATGTTGTGGGATAGTAGCGACATGGTTTAATATCAATGGCATCATATTATTAATATATAAAAAATTGGCCACGTAAAATATTATTAGAGATGTTTTTTTAATAATTCTTTTTGCCTACACACCTATCTCTAATACTCACACAACCAAACAAATGCACAATTTTCAAACAGCACTCATAGACTTTGTTAATCAGTCTTTCAATAGTTTTAATAAACTTTATAAAAAAATAGGTACCTACAAATATATTACTACAAAATGAAGAATATTTTCCATTATAATTTTGTTTTTATTTTCACTTCACAAAACACAAACTTCCGTAATCCAATAAAAAAACTAAATTCTTTAATAAAAACTAATTAATGAAATTATTTTATTGTGATGTGTGTATAATAAACTAAAGTAACTTCATAATAGATAATAAAACCTATTTACAAAATGGAAAATGAATGTTTTGCCCTATATAAAAAATATATCTAGATAGATATTATTATACACATACAAACACTGATGTATAGAATGAAGGCCAAATTGTTATTAACATTTAAAAAGACTTAAATTTTGTAAATTTAAAACATTCCATTTTCTTGTAAATCTAGTCTTATTTTACTCACTTGCTTTAGTTGTTTTGGGTCAAAATGCTATAAGTCCAGCAATTTAATTACATAATATCACACAATTTAATATAAACATTCAATTGCAAAACAATGTAACTTGAACTATAGTTGAATGCAGCTTCCTTATTACCATCAAATGCAAACAACAAAAATATCGATTAGTGTTTTGTTGGGAGTTGTCATTGGTAAACAAAAATTTGGCTTTAACTGAAAATATAAATAATTAAACCTAAATGAAACAAATTGCAAAGCTTCATAACAATATTCGAGATATTTCGCGAAAGCACAGGTTCTACTTATTCTTAAAAACGCACAAAGATAGTAAAGTAGGGTAGATTGAGTTACATTTTTTTTATATTCACAGACTTGTCTGCTAAGATTTTCTTTCGTTTTTAAACAAAAGTTAAGTAATAAAAATACTTTTGGAAATAATTAATTCGTTTTGTATTTTATCCTTGATAAGTAACATAAATATTGAGTACTTGAATTACACAAAGACCAAAGAATTTCGACCCACAAATACTTGACGCTCGTAGGAAATGGACGAATTTAGTTAACTATTTTAAAGTAAACTTATCTTTCTATACAAAATTTGTATAAATAAAAACATTACGGATCTAAATTTTATCACAGGCGCCTCGTGTTTGTAAAGACCCCACCAGTTTGGTATAGGTACCTATAAAATCTTACAACCAAGACTCAAGGTAGCCAACAGATAAGTTCGTACGGAAAAATACATAATCAAGCATTTCTGTAATTACATCGCAAGTTTAATATTCGGAAGAGATAAATTTACATATTCTAATAAAACTTACCCAGATAGAGGAATTAATTTAGCACCACGACGAGCAAGCAGCAATATGGCCGACCAAAATGTATTGGATTTGGGAACGTCAAGATTCAAGTCGTCAACGCATGCACATTTTTTTTTTAAAACAGTTTCATTGCGAATGGTGCTAAAGAGTGCTGTTTTGTTCAACCCATAGACTAAAAATGTCGCTAGTGTCACTCGATATCTTTCAATATAATAAAAGTATGGTATGTACTTAGATTATTAATTGGTCTCAGCGCAAGCGACCAATTATTAATCTATGGGTATGTATCTATTTCTGTTTTTCCGATATCAAAATTAAGAATTAGATGATTACTACAGATTACCACGGATCAAAATATGATGTTTTAATTATTATCTTACTATAATATAAATATAGCTTAAATTAAAAATAAACTTTGCACTTATTCTGTTTAAATTTATTATTTTCTATACAAACGTTACACCGGCGGCGGAAATCGTATAAAAGGCTCATCCATAGTTTTAAAAGATTACATTTAATTATATTAGACTAGCTGACCCTTGCCCACTTAGTTGAGCATAAAAACAGTTTATGATGAAATTCAATTAAAAAAAACAACGCGGGCCGGAAACGCGGAACTCACAACCCGGGAACCCGTAACGCGGGAACCCGGAACCCGCAACGCGGGAACCCAGAACCCGCAATGCGGAACCCGAAATGCGGAACCCGAAACGCAGAACCCGCAACGCGGGAATCCGCAACGCGGGAATCCGCAACGCGGGAATCCACAACGCGGGAACCCGGAACCCGCAACGCGGGAACCCGGAACCCGCAACGCGGGAACCCGGAACCCGCAACGCGGAGCCCGCATCGCGGGAACCCGAAACCCGCAACGCGGCAACCCGCAACGCGGCAACCCGGAACCCGCAACGCGGGAACCCGGAACCCGCAACGCGGGTACCCGGGACAACGCGGGAAACTCGGAACCCGCAACGCGAGAACCCGGATCCCGCAACGCTGAACCCGCAACGCGAGAACCCGGAACCCGCAACGCGGTAACCCGGAACCCGCAACGCGGGAACCCGGAACCCGCAACGCGGGAACGCGGAACCCGCAAGGCGGGAACGCGGGAACGCGGAACTCGCAACGCGGGAACGCGGAACCCGCAACGCGGGAACTCGGAACCCACAACGCGGGAACCCGGAACCCGCAACGCGGGAACCCGGAACCCGCAACGCGGAAACCCAGAACCCGCAATGCGGAACCCGAAACGCAGAACCCGCAACGCGGGAACCCGGAACACGCAACGCGGGAACCCGGAACCCGCAACGCGGGAACCCGGATCCCGCAACGCAGAACCCGCAACGCGGGAACCCGGAACCCGCAACGTAGAACCCGCAACGCGGGAACCCGGAACCCGCAGTTAGTCCGTCTACTTGCTCTAAGCTACTTCCAACCAATTTTCAGCCATATCGATAAAGCCGTTCTTGAGTTATAAATAATTTAACTAACACGACTTACTTATATACATATAGATGTATAGATTACTCGTCCTAACATAAGCTAACGCCCGGTGAATGCGAGCCGTCACAGTCGGTCCAGCCGATTCGGTGATCATTAGTTAGATGACGATGATGATGATGATGAAAAGTAGCCTAAATTAATTCTTATAACTTTAGCTATCTACCAGTGAAAGTCTCGTTAAAATCGGCCCAGCAGTTCCAGAGATTAAAGCCGGAGCAAAGAGAGAGACAGACAGTTTTTTTTTAAATTGCATTTTCGTTTTCAGTAGATATCGTTGCCAATTCCAAAAAAATAAGAAAATATCGTTTAAAATGTCATATTATGCATTTAGAAAAACGTTGCTAATTGAAAGTTACAAACTGACACTTCAATTTTATTTATTTGTATAGATGAATAGATTTGGAAAACCTCCC
This sequence comes from Celastrina argiolus, assembly GCA_905187575.2. Classification (NCBI taxonomy): domain Eukaryota; kingdom Metazoa; phylum Arthropoda; class Insecta; order Lepidoptera; family Lycaenidae; genus Celastrina; species Celastrina argiolus. Next base: position 21,138,224 of record LR994583.1, read on the forward strand.
CGATCTTGGGCCTTGGACCGTCTATAGAGCTGCGTTTCCACTGACGTGGAGCGGGGCGGATAGATTTCGAGCATAGTGATTGGTTAATACTGGTACCGCAAGCTCCTGTCCGCCTCGCCCCGCGTCATTGGAAACGCAGTTTAATGTCTATAACGTCTAATGGTTGTCATGGTAACATCATTGTTTACAAATGGAAAACAAAATTATGAAATGCTGTAAATACCGTATTTATATCAGCTTAAACTATTTGGATTAATATTTTTGTTAATAGTTTAATGAATCCAAATAGTGTAAGTTTATGTAAATACGTTATTTATATCATTTTATAATTTTTATTTTCCATTTGTAAACAATGTTGTTACCATGACACCCGTGTCATATAATATACTGGCAACGACGTAAATCGATCGAGTCCAGGTTCAAACCCCGTGTGACCAACGTATATTTTCTTCTTTTTTCTAATTTTCTGCTTATTTTTTTCAACATTTTCTTTCATAATAACCTTTTCATGACAATAACGAACATACTGTAAAAAAAATTTCGAAATCGGTCAAGCCGTTGTCGAAGCGCACACGATGTAAGAAATTTTGAAGGTTGGTTTTTTACACATTGGGCTACATTTTTGGGGTTTTAGTAAGGAACCTTATTTTTTTTTGAAAATATAATATAGCCTATGTTCAGCGCTAGGAATGTAGCTTTCCAACGGCGAAAGTATTTTTCATATTGGTTCAGTGGTTTCAGAGCCTATTTCAAACAAACAAGCCTACATTCAAACAAACAAAGAAACAAACAAACAAGCAATCAAATGTTACCTCTTTATAATATTAGTATAAACTAGCGACCCGCCCCGGCTTCGCACGGGTGCAATGCTGATACTAAATTAAATACACTATAGAAAAACTATGAACGTTGTATATAAAAACATAGCGGCCCGCTCCGACTTTGCACGGGCATAAAATATATATGCCTATGTCAGAGAGCTCCGATAATAAACGCGTCCGATTGCGATATGATAGGGAGAACCGTCCGTCAAGTATTCTCTCAAACCCTTTCTGGGTATGGTTTTTCGGTATCGGGGCTATGCCCCTTCACCGAGGGAACTTCCGCGTCTCACTAAGATGAGACAGTATCTGGGTCGAGCCTTTTCTGGGCTCTTGTTGGGCGCGTCGTCCTTAATAGCAAGCGTCTCTAATCCTGCTCCGCTTTCCCTGTACCGCCCCCGGCGGTCCACCCCGCCAGGTGAGATCCCCGGTAGCCCCGGGGAAGGCCTAGCGGAGGCTGCCAGCGACAGGAGCGGTGAGCTCAGGTAGGCGGGGCAGGAGAGTTGACTTGCTGGTGGGTGGTGGCTGGCCAGGAAGAACCGCGGCCTCCGACGCGCTATTTATAGGCATGCCTCCCCGCACTGCCCCGTCCGGCCGGTACCGCCCGCCGCAAACGCAAATTTTAAATTTGTAATATCTCCGAAAATATTTGTTTAATTTACATGCTGTAAGGAACCATATTGATCTATATTGATTGCACACTGTATTTAAGGTACTTAATTCGATAAGGATTAATCCCACATTGCTTAAAATAGCATCGTAAATAAGCCATTTTTTCACGTAAAAAGTAAACAATAAAAATGGTTAATGTGGGTTATCCCTAAAAGATAAACATATACCATCGCGGACTTTTTTGTAGACCTTTTTATGGTGTACAATACTGTAGTACATTAATTTGATCTAACTCGTAGGGTTTAGGCAGCGTTTTTGCTAAAATAGGTTAATTTACGACATCACGTTAGAAACCTCTAAAATTATCAATGTTGCCTTAGTATATTATGCATGTATTATACATATAAACCTTCCTCTTGAATCACTCTATCTATTGGAAAAAACCGCATCAAAATCCGTTGCGTAGTTTTAAAGATTTAAGCGCACATAGGGATATAGGGACAGAAAAGGCGACTTTGTTTTATACTATGTAGTGATAGTGAAGAATAACAGTTTTGTGACGTCACTGACAGTAAATAACTTTTGAAATGGCTTTCTTATTCGCGCGAATTTGAATTTTTTTCCTTAGGATAGATGTCAGACTTTATTAATTTGAGGCCAGGCTATTAGCAAGAGCAGAGCCATAATATTTATGTCCTTGTCTCAATATACGACACATGCTAATGGGACGGAAGGAGAAGTCTAGTAGCTTTATCTTCTATGGCATTTCTAATCATTTTCGAAACTTTTAAAGTTGGTCTGTGGCTGAGTAGAGTCACTTAACGAACATTGTTCGCAGAGTCAACATCCTGAGGATGCTTCGGGGTCGGAGCGAAACGCGCGTCGAGTTTTGCAACCTGCATGGTGGTGGGACTTTGCACGATCGTGTTAACATTATTGCTTGTGTGGTGGTGGTGTTTTCATGGTTTTTGCTTGCGAGTGTACGCATAAGCAGTGTGGGAGGAGGGAGGTGCATCAACGCATGCCTATGCGTACACTCACTCATCTGCTTGCAGGTTGTGGTTATAATTGTTTCGCGGGATATTGCTAGATATAATATATTTAAATTGTATGCTATGGATTTCCGCAAAGTAACGCCTGATTCCATTAACTATAGTTCTACTGGTTTCAGAAAACTGCTGATAGATGGCATTAAACCTAAGTAATATGTCAAGTCCTGTGTAAAATGTCAATTTCCGCTTTGTTTTTTGTTTGTTTACCTTTCAACTTTCTTTCTTTCACTTGCAATAGTTTATTATTTATTAATTGTGCCCTGAGAACTAAACTAAACATGGTTAGTCCATGCGCAGTACAATTTTGTAAAAATATAGGTAACCACCGCTTTCCCCAAGATGAAACTCGGAGATCAAGATGGATAGAGGCTATCAAACATATAAAAACAGGATTAAATATAAGAAAAAAATCCTTCATATTATGTTCAACTCACTTTACGCCAGCAGTTCTTTTCAGTCACTTCGAAAACCCCTCATTGACTGACTATCCAACATTAAGTTATTATCGAAGTCAACCCATCGATGTTGTATTGGGTACAATGGGATTGATATATCTTTGGGTCAAAATCCCTAAATAAATAAATAGATAAAAAAAAAAAAACCCATCGATGTCAAAGCATCGATATTTTCTAGTTAAACATCGATGTTAATTCATCATCGATGAGTAGTGATCATCCCTAAGCTTGGGCTAAAATTTAAATGTCTTTATTCAAGGGATGTCCCTCCCTTGCCTCCCTAGTCGACATTTCACATTACATGTCTTTATTATAATGTAAGTAAAGAAGTGTCCTTCGTCCTTCTATTAAGAAATTACTATTATCTATGATAATGTCTAGGTATAGACATAGTTATAGGTATACAATAAAGTTTACTTCCTCTTTATGTCCGCTTATATGTATTAAACTCATTTAATTATTGTCCCAATAGATAGTGCTGTTTTGCCCCAATAGATAGGATGATTCAAGTCTTCTACTTGAGGAAGGTTTTTAATATGCGTAAGGAATGACACATTGCATCCGTGCCAAACCAAGTTTTTAATGATTTAAAAAACTTACGTCAATCAGAATCTAATCTAATTAGAATAAAATTAGTATAAATGTTATGGACAAATAATAAAATTAATCAGAGCATTATGAATAATGCCCGCGCATTATGAATTTGACGACCTCGACGATAGCGCAGCGGTTCAGTGCGTTGGTGCTCAACCGAGAGGATGCGGGTTCGAACTTCGAATCCCACCGAGGAAACAAAAAGTTTTGAATGTTCCTGGGTCATGGATGTGTAATAAATGTGTGTAAATAAAACGCCTTTATTACCCTTAAAACTGATATAATATTATATTTTAATACTGTGACTAAACAATCACTACACCCTAAGGTATTCATCATACCATAAAACAGCATCATTAATCCATACTTAACAGGAATGATTTTCTTGCAACAAGAAAATCTAGACACACTTTTTCAATAAATACAAATATGATTTATTCAATTGAAAATAAAACTTCTTACAGTAAACATTTCCAAATACTGTTTTAAATTGACTCACAAAATCTTGCGAATAGTGGCAGTCAAATTGTTTTATATGTTATATTTTCGAATATGAAAATAAAATCAACTTTCAAGTGAAATTCAAGTAAAATGCCGATCTATGGATTTCCGAGTTAAAAAAAACTATTTTAGTATAAAACGTAGCCGACTTAATCACAGGCATGTTACTTACTCTATAATTATAATTGTCTAGTAAAATATAACAGAGCAAAGAGAAGGAACCACTATCACATAAATAAGAAAACTGTATGACCACGACCTTAATGTAGGGAATCGTATTTTTTCGTATCTCGTCTGTATAGAAAAACCATGACGAACGAGGGACATTAACGACGTGGTTATACTTGACTGTCGAGACTATTACACTAGAGTTAGGTTGAGTACCTACTTAGGATTTGGACACAAAACTGCAATTGGACCAATGCAAGGAGTTTCTCTTTGGTTTTCATGTTTTTGGAGACTTGAACATTATTTGCAGTAACCAAGTAACAGTGTGGAACGAATAGCAATAAAAATATAGAAATGCTGTAAAAAGATTTTAGGATCACAGCTGTTCAGAATGTCATAGGTTTCAGCGTGGAGAATTTGTTTTGCATCGTTTCGCAGTTTTGTGTACGAGACCTAAGTGACAAATTTAACATAATATAACATTCATTTAAACATTAAATAATGGTTGCAAACGTTTTACATTTTTTAAATAGGTTATGAACACGGAGGTCATAAAAATGGAAAGAGCTATAGAAAAAGTTTGAAAAGTGTCAAAATTTACCTATACTATACAGAATACGTAAGTAGGTATATAATAATAAAAAAGTAAGCATCCAAATTCAGTTATACTTATATTGATATAGACCAAATAATTTAATAGGTATCCATTATAAAAAGAAAATGAAATCATCTCAAACCTAAATTATTAGATGTTTTTTTTTTTTGACTTCGCACATAATAACAGCATTAGAAAGTAAGTAGATCACTTATTTAGCAACAATGTGATATGATTATAATTCTTAAAAATAAGTGAATTGATAGATACGATCAAGTGGTTACTGTAAAACAAAGTGCCGTACCTACGTAAGTAAATTAATTACGCACATCTCTATCTAAGTAGGTATAGTATGTAGCTCATGCCAGTAGCGTGCCTAGATTGCAAGACACATTTATAATTGTTTATATAATAGATATTAAATGATAAAATGTATAACACTAGTCCTTATTTCCTAAAATAGTAGTATCTACCTATCATTGATGCCAATTTGGTTGCGGCCAAATATTTCAAAACAATAATAATTTTAATTTCCGAAGGTACATTGGTAAGAAGTAGGTACCTACTTCTAGGTATAACTACCAAGACGTATATATTTGAACGAAAGTCTTTAATTTTGTGACACTTTTGAGACATGTTTTCAATAAGTCGTACATATTCAATAATATACCATAGCCTCAAGAGTTTTAAATGAACTAACAGTAGGTAATATATCTCATAGCATCAACAACTAACTGTCTTTTTCAATCTAGGCAGCGCTATCAGTGTATTTGTAGGTTCACAAAAACCTCTATCAATCAAATGTACCTGTGTTTATTTCGAGAGGACAGCTTTGATAGGCAAAAAGTTAAGACTTACAAATAACTTACATACCTACATATCCAAAATATGGCGGATTTTATCGCGCCTCAACATATAATTGAAATGCGATTTGCTTTTGGGTATTTAATGGCGTCCACGCCAACTTTAAACACACTATAAAAATACACATTTTGATGTATTTAAAAATAGCATAAATATTAGATTACGTCCTCACTAAACATTTAAAATAATCTTACTCAAGTAGCTACCTAAATCACGAAGGTACGGTAAATGCCATTTTCTCAAAGCTCGATATGGTTTAACACTAAATAAGCGGTCCTATTCGGTTGATAAAATGCCATTGTGTGCATATATCCTAAATAAAGGATCGTTCGTTTACCAAAAATAATGTTTGCCCAGTTAAATTTTAAACTTACGATGATTAAAATGGCAAATTTTCCAATCATTATAACCTAATATTTTATCACATTTCAATAATGCACTAGAAATATTCTCACACTCTTGTAAAGATAGGAAGAGAGAGGCCGCATCTATCACGAATGATCACTAAACTGGCTTCTGTAGGTACTTAGGAAACAACGCTTTGAACCAAATCATAATTTTAGTTCGTGTCAATCATCGTCACAAATGCCGCCCCCAAACATATTATGTATCTAATATACTCCTTATAACTATAATATATTTAATGCAAATGTCTACAGAGATTCGGGCCTAAAGAAAATTATAACAAAACAACCCGCGTCACACTCACTAGCTCATTAATACGAATCTCAAATAAAAATATTTGAGCATTTTCAGAACTCAAAAAAATTAAGAATCTCTACGGATAACAGTATAAAAATGGTTATAATAATACCAAAAGCAAAAATTATAGGCCTTAAAAGTAGAGCCTCTGTATAGTCTCTTGCTTAATCTTCGCCTTTGATTATATCTAAGATACTGACGTATGAACCTGTTAAGAAGCCAACGATACCAAAGGAGATTAGGAACATATTTTTCCAGAGAACCCAGTTAAAGCGCCCGAGTCCATTAGGGCGGTCCCAGAAAGTGACAGTTTCAATGACAGCGGGAAAGATAAGTCCTAAAAAGGAGAGACAGACGGCACCGACAAGAGAAATAAAAGGTCCTAGATTTGGGATAGCGATAGCCGTACATAAAGTCAATATGATAATTGTAATTCTAATACTGTATTCAGCGAGGTTCTTCTTAGCCCCAAACCAGTGGCGAACGTTCTTCCAGATGATTTCCATTGGGACGTAGAACTGGAGACTGTAGGTAAAGAAGATAGCCACAGCAATCATCAGCTTCACGCATTGACCCAGCCTGGAAAGGAAATTGCTGTTGCTTTAATTTATATTATTGGAATTGGATTATTAATGAAATATATGAGGCTATTTATGTTGCCAGTTGATGCCGCTAGAACGGAGTACATCTGTTCACAAATTTAATTTAGCTCATATTACCAAGGTAATAAAAAATATTGCTTACAGGTTATTTGCAGATCACAAAAGCGTCTTTCCATGGATATGACAAAATATTATGAAATTGATTAAAGTAAAAATTAATACAGAAATAAACATAGTTATTATTATGTATCTATAATATATTTTGAGTCATATTTTATTTGTCACCACGTTTTATATGTCAGCGCCAAAGTAAAAATGAACAAAATAATTATTAAACTTTGGCAGGTAGGTATGTGAAAGTCAGTTGTTGTTTTTGCATTTCTTTCACAGATTTGTGTTAATTCGGTTATAAGTATACAATATTGGTAGAGTATTAACCTTATTTTTTTTAATTAAAAATAAAATGTACTACTTACTTAAATTAATTAAGTAATAATTTATAAATGTGGTATATCTTAAAAAAACATTTCAACAACAAAGTCACTTACACTTCATCTTCAGGAAGATTTAAGGTGATGCTGCCCGAAGTAGCTTCTCCATATTTAAGATAACCGAAGAATCCAACCACCGCGTACAGGGAGACAACGAAGAACATTCCAGTGTTGAGTACGCCAGGGCATCCGATAAAGTGAGTGGGAGTCTTCATGTTGTTTTCCAAGGGCATAACCACACCAATACCTTCCAAAGCAAAGATGGCCGTTCCAAAGAATGTTGGGAGACGTGCAATTTCCGCCATCGGTTGCCTTTCGCTCAGACTTGGAATATCTTGGAAAAGGTAGTATAGAGTAATACCCATGCCAGTTCCAACTAACAGATTAGCTATCATCGAGAAAGGAGCCAGGTATTTGAGATTTCTGATCAGGTTCATAGCGATGAGGAATGGTAGAAGCACAGCCATGTATATCCGAAGATTCATGTCGTGAGGCAACCATTCGCTGTCTTGGGCATGGTAATCCACGACTTGTTTCACATTTCTTGCAACAAATACGATGTACACGCAGCAACAGCCCAGAAGATCAATCACCAGGAACCAGTTAACCATAGCCCTGAAAAATTAAAAACAAGTTTTTGCTATAATCAAATACAGTTTTTCAATGAGCCACGAAAGTTGAATTTCAGATTCCATTATAATAGCACTAAAATATTTGACTTCTATACATATAATAAATCTGTAGAGGAGTCGTGTCTGTACATTGAAGATATTTGAAAAAAAATATGATAGGGGACCTTTATTTACGCAATAGTACCCAAAACTATGATTTTTAAAATTTTTGTCTGTTTGTCTGTTTGTCTGTTTGTCTGTGGGTTTGTGCACGCTAATCTCAGAAACGGCTTATCCGATTAAGATGTACTTTTCACTAATATATTGCGGCAAGCTTCACTTAACATTTAGTGTTTGTTTTATGTAAATCGGTTCATAAATAAAAAAGTTATGACAATATTAAAAGATCATGTCGTTTTTGCTGGACGTTTGTAGGAAGCGCGCGCCGGGCCCGGGAGCCGTGCGCCGCCGCGCGCGCGCGCCGCTTCAAATTGTATTAGCAGCAAACGCACCGGGGCCGCGGGGGTGACCTTTATTTGTTAGTTTTAGCATGGACCAATTTTTTTAGGCTTGCTAGGTAGGAACAATCTAAGATTTTTTTTTCTTGAGTTTATTACGAAAGTTATTTGTATAAAAATAGTTAGTACTTTTACTGTACAGTCCTTTGTGATAAGTAGGTACTGTATTATACATATTTGTTAGCGTAGGTTAGTAATAAGTAAATAAATAAAAACCGGCCAAGTGCGAGTTGGACTTGCACACCGAGAGTTCCATACAAACCTGATTGACATAGAATTTTGATTTGGTTACAGCTTGAATATATTAGAGACCTAAGTATTTGTTATAAGTTTCAATTAAACACATTCATGACAAACGGTACTAAGTTTAAAAAAATCAAATTTTTTTTACTATCTATATAATGTTACTAAAAACGTATGGTTTTAGACGTTGCTTGGTTTCAAATTTTATGATTTTGAGTTCACGGGAAGTACCCTTTAGGTTTTGATTCCCTTACGAGTGTCGAAAATGACGAAATTTAGCGACATAAGCGACTGCTTTTGATTGCATTGGCTAAGAAGTCTGATTTTTTCACTGTTCCTGAGTATTTTATATAATTTTCATCACAACACGCGTTTCTGAGTAAAAGGGTCTTGACAGACAGACGGACATGGAAATGATCGTATAATATGTGTTTCGTTTTTTCCTTTTGAGGTACGGAATTGTAAAAACAGTTTTAAGATTTTCATAAATATATTGCTTCATTTTTTTGTTTTTTCTATTTAATAAGATAGACGTTAAAAACATCTCGATAGTTACTAAACTGTGTTACAGGGGAAAACTGTTGATACAACTCGATTCCAATCGAGATACCTTTTGAAATTCTAGCCTTTTGCGGCCTGCCCTGGATATGTGTTAACAGTGTGATTATTATGGGTTTTTTTGTCAAATATCATAATATTGATAGAGTATTCTCTTATACAAATCTATCTATAGGCCAAATGCCGAACTTTTAATACAATTATTGCAAAGTTGAGTAGGTACCTACATTTATACAATACGTTATCCGAGAGTTATACTCAGCGTGCATCATTAGCAATGTATAATATTATTTTGCATTCTATATTATAGTTCTCATTCCGTCCGTTAAAATTCATACTACAGCCTACTATTACTGTACATTTTTATAGTTTTCTTTGTCCAAATTATGTATTCGATAACTGCATAATATATAGAATTTTGATTAACATCAATATAACAAGTATTGTGTTTACAGTTAAACTAAAAAAGTTATGTCAATATAAGTTAGATTTATATTTTTCTTGATATTTTTATTTCTTAGTTTTTATCATGGACCGAATGGTTTTTATATTAGGTACAACTTAGGTTTGTTTTCTTTCTTTTGGGACTTTCTATATATTTACTACTTTTCTGTATAAAATCAGTTAGTACTTTAACAGTGAAGTGATTTATAATCAGTACCTACATGTTTGGTTATTAATAAATAAAAAAACCGGGCAAGTGCGAGTCGGACTTACGCACCGAAAAGACCGCAAAATTTTGCGGCGCGCTATCTTAATATCATTGTCGCCACACCAGCAGAGTCGGCGTGGAAACGATCATCGTCTGCAGTCGCTGCGGCGCAAAATCCATACAAATCTTAGTACTAGATGTTGGTCGTGTATGTGAGCGTACTATAAAGTAGTCCCGTTCGCATTATAGTAATTGTACACGGTCGTTTGTCAAGCTGGTAGTAGGAATTGTCAACATAAAGTAGTTTTTTAAATACCTCAACGACAGTTTTTATAACTAAAAATATTTTTCAAACAGATTTATTATAACACTGCCCTAAATCACTTTTCCACGCGTACGAAGTCGCGGGCACAGCTAGTATTAAATAAATATTACAAGCGTAAATTCGTAAATTAAAACATGAAATCTAATTGGACTTTGGGCATATCATGATTTTGCCATTTGACACACGTTAGTCGTTCAACAAACAGTTTCATAATATACTTACTTAGCAAGCCTGGAGAATTTGTGCACAGCTGGTGGTCCTGCGAGAAAAGCCGCTTCAGCAGTCTCGGCGAATCCCAGGGATGGCTTCTGTAATCTTCTGCAAAGCTCGTGGGAGGTTTTCACAAGAACATGGACGCAGTAAGTACAGATGCCACCGATGAGGAAGGTCGCAACGAGCCCGAAGTATAGACCAGCGTTCATGAATGCCATTGGCATAGCCAGAATACCGCTACCTAAAGAACCCTTAAGTAAGTGAATAAGGGTGTCCGCGTCCCTGAAATTAAGAAAAAAAACGTTACTCTTTCGGTTCTACTAGAGCCCAATTATTATTGTTATGTTTAATGACAATTCCACGCCTTGCAACATTAGGGTCGTTTAATATTATAAATAGTTTATTAAAAACTATTTTTATTAACTTACAAACTTTTTTCGGAAAGTCAGCAACCTAAATATCAGTGCTATTGACTATGAATTAATTGTTTATAAAACCTAGTTTAGTTTTTTATAAAACTTAGTTCAGTTTTAGGTAAAAATCCCTGATTAAACGCGATATTAGACTTGATTTATTAAAATATGATGAGAACTTACGAAGTAGGATGAGCCAGTTTCCTGTGCTCAAAGGGGTTGTAATCCTCATCCGCCTCGATATCCCGGCCGGGAATCTCCATAAGGGGCAGGGTGGATCCCGCCTGTTGTTCCACAGGGATCTCATTTGGATCAACTTTGTATCTGAAAGTTTATCCAAAAACACTGTTATAGATAGCGCCAACGCTCAAAACAAACTAATGTATATTGTGGATGGTTTAAAAGGTGAGTGATCAAAGTGTTTTCAATCAAACGCTTTTTTCAAGCAAGAAAATGGTAGCCTATTGTGAAAGATAGAAGCACATCAAAGCGGACTAGTGAAACGATTGTGACTCGATGTGTGCACGCGCCGCGACTCTACATGTCTTTATTCTACTCTACTAACTTGTCTCGTACAGAATTTACATTGTTATCAGTGTTACATGTAAGTGTATTGAGTGAAGTGTGATACATTCATTATGGTCTCCAAAAATGTATAAATTTTTAATAGTACGCTTCACTCTGTTAAGACTCGGCATTTACAAATGAGTGGCCAAATCTTAAAATTTAATGCAGCTTTACGTAGTATGTGTAGACGATAATTTAATAATTTTGAATAACAATATCAGCTTGAAAATAGCTATATTTTTCTACATACTAGATGGGTTAATAATGTCCCAAAAATTAGATGTGTTTTCGATGCTGTTATCGAAATGTAGTCTTTATAAAATATTGATCGAATAATAAAAGAACATAAAGCTAGATCAAATTTGTACAAAACTTCAGATTGTGAGCCATCCCGAGCCTGAACAGAGATGGCGTAAGGAGATCGCGGCAACCGAAACTAGCATGTGACAGTTTACGCCGCGGCCTCCGTAGGTTCGTAAACTAACTTAAATGTTACCAGAACCAACAAAAAATAAAACAAAATAAACAAAATTGAAACCATAAAATGGAATGATGTACCGGTGTAAGAGTCCATTGCAAGTTGATCAAGGTCGTCGAACGACTTTGATCTGGTGGAAGCAGCGCACGTCTTCCCGGATCGTCTCCGAAGGCTTCGAGCGTTTATAATAGCTCGTAATAAGGAGTACTTAACAGTCAACATACAATATAAAATACCATTTTAACGACAAAACATTTAATGTAAAATAAAAGAATAAGCCTTGACCGAAGGGCCTCGCGCTCTTTCGAGCGGTTTTCGAAGCTCTCGCTCTAAAATAATCTCGGTTTACGTGACATATTTTACTGTAAAACAGTACAATTTTCTTTTCGAATTCCTGTTGAACAAAAATGTCATGATTATTAGTTTAAGGGCTCCGACATAAAAACCACACATTCAATTCAGCTTGCCAATTAAAGTGACGAAAAGCTGTGATACATGCTATATTTTTTTCATCGTAAACTATGCAGTAGGTACAAAATGTTTGATGTGGTATCGAAACAAAATAATTATTAACACAACATTCAAAGCTGGTCGACTCGATGAAAGGTATGGTGAATATCGAAACATTTATCACTTACTTGACCATGACAACATCAGACAAGTCATTTTTGACTCCTTTTTTCCTGGGGTCATATTCGGCTATCATAGGCCGCATTTGAGGTTTCTGGAAAGACAAAAAAGCATTTTTTAGAAGTCATAACGAAAGACATTTTGCATTACAAAAAAATTGCTCTCTTACATGACTATTAAAAAAACAAATGAACGGTCACGTGACATGTGAAAATTTAAATTCTTTTTACCATCGAGGTACCACAACAAAAATGTTTTCAAACAAACGCGGAATCGCTAATAAAATGTGCATTATCGCAAATAGTTTGGCAAACCCTGAAGGCCAGTTGTAACAGGAAGTGTTCCTGCAAGTGACGTCACGAACTGGCAAGAAAAGGGGCTCGCTCAGTACACACCACGCGATGGGTTATTTCTGACAACTTAAATATAGTTACCACGCCTATGTGTTACCGCTGTGCTTTCCCTTTTCGTCAGTCTGTGCCTCTCAATCTACACTTATATTATAAAGTTTGTTTGTTTGTTTAAGCGCGCTAATCTCAGTGGTCCGATTTGAATATTTTTATGTTGGATAGTCCATTAATAGAGGAAGGCTTTAGGCTATACAACATTACGCTGCAACCAATAGGAGCGAAGCGTCAGTGAGAAGTGTTGCAAAAACGGTGAAAATTATTCACATTAGAGTTTTGTTGGGTGCGCTGCATAAACGGTTTTAGTTACTCAAAAATATGTATGAAAGAATTATTCCTTTTTAATAGTCATAATAACAAAAACCAACGTGAGCAATCGAACTAAAGATAATCGCGATAGTGTTTCCGACAACCACGCGAACGTAGTCGCAGGCACAGCTAGTTCAGAATGTTTAGAGTAACAAACAATTCATTTTGCTATTTGTAATTGGAATTTATTCATTACAATCATCCCGAAATATGAAACCGAAAAGTCTTTTATAATGTTTCATTCAAATCAAATTAAGATAGAGTATACAAGCAAACTATTGGAAAATATATTCTACGTAGTACATACCTACCTATGTCTTTTACATATTATACACGTTCGCCGCCTCCGTGGTCTAGTGGTTCAGAGCTTCGCACTCGACCCGGAGGTTGTGGGTTCGATTCCCGCGTTGGAACAACAAATAATGTTGTTTTCAAGTTTGGTTAGGACAATTCAGGCTGATCACCTGATTGTCTGACAAGAAAGATGATCCATGCGTCGGATGGGCATGTAAAAAAGTCGGTCCTGCGCCTGATCTCTCGCTAGTCGTGTCGGTTTTACCGTCCCACTGGGTTATGAGAGTAAAAGGAAGAGAGAGTGCTTCTGTGTATTGCGCACACACTTGGGCACTATAAAATAACTCCTGCGTAGCTGGCCTGGTTTCAATGAAATCGGCTACCGACAACGAAATCGGTGAGGGGAGCTATTATATACACGCTGTAATATTAATGAGTGGCAATACTGCATGGTGTGTATGGGTCCTGTATGTAGAGTTTACTGTGAAAGTACCAGCGCTGAAACAGTTTTTTACTTATTGTAAATTTGTGTTTACTTTACATGAGTGTTTACTTTTTGGTAGCACACTCCTTCAATTATATAATATAATACTTTAGGGTGTGTATGGGTACCATATATAGAGTTTAATGTGAGAGTGCGCTGGTAGCGCTAAAAGAAGTATGTACTTTTTTTTTAAATTATGTTATAGGAAAATTTATGATGCATTTCTCATACAAACATGAAAGTCAAAAGTAAGTCTTTCAGCGCTGGTACTTTTTTTACAGTATACTCTTAAGTATTATCACTCATTTTACAGCTTGTAGAAGGTAATCTTAATAATATTAATTAATAATATTCACTACTAATAATTAAGACGTTTGGTTGACTATTGAGATACTACGGATTAGGGACCTATTGTAAACCTTTTTTATTTGCCGTAGAACTAAATTTGTAGGTAAGGTACAATAGGTACCTTATCTATTTTTTGCATCATGATTGCAAAATTTTGACACAGCTCTGTTTTTACTTTTTTATTTGGTCTTAAATGATGTGAAAAATTTAAATTAAAAAATATCGTGTATTATTAGGCCGTGGTAGGTCGTTTGTGTTAATATTGCACAGTCACCTCTAAACCAATCCGTAAATTGCAGGTGCTAGGGTACAACCCTTGTGACTCATGACATGTTTGAATACCATTAAAGTCCCCTTACGCTCAACCCTAATGAAAATATTATTAACAATTTTGAACTTTAAATTGAAGAGGTTAACGCATGTTGTCGACTGATCAATTGTACTGGAATGTTCTGGATACAAATCGGGAGCCAGTTATGTCCAAGTCAAGGTGCATTGAATAATACCTACTACTATCCATTTTGAACAAGAGTGACCTAAAAATAAAGCTTAGGTACGTTAGTGTCCGATCAAAAAGGTCGAAACTAAATCATATAAAATATAATGCACATTGGAGAACTGAATAATTTGCTTGCCAAATGCCTTTTAATACCATGTGCAATATGCTATGTAGAAAAACCATATAGAGTAATTTGCGCAAAGATTTTTTTAACCACAGGCTGTGATCGCCCTAATTGACAATTTAAACACATTGACGTATTATGTTTGTGATATTTGCGCGCGTCTAAATTGTTCCTCAAGGCTGTTAGTATTTGTATCTTGAAGACACGCCTTCGACGATACACTATAGAGTGATCACGACTCTCACGACAAATCAATAGACAACTTGAAATTATAACGCAAATAAATATTATTTTCTCTGTAAATCACGAGGCTTCAAAAGTTGGTGTGGTAGCGAAGATGATCGATTCTTAAATATATACATAAAGAATATACCTATAACCTACTTAAGTATATAAGGTGGATATCATGAACTAAGTTTTTCTAGCTAAAAGTTCCAAAGAATAAATTCGACAAAACATAGGAATAGCGTTCGAGTTGTACATCAATGGTAGAGGCTTTACAGACGTTCCAAACTTCCAACTACCGACTAAAAACTTAATAATTATTGATACAGTTTTCCATTTCTAGTTTATATTTTATAATTTTTGTTCAAATATTTTCTTATTTGTTCAAGAATTGTAGTAAAAAGATAGATGTACAGTAGACGTGGGTACTAGGGCAACATGAATTACTGTAGGTAGCTGTAGCCACGACAGCGGTTAATCAATGTCTTGATAGTACATTTGTATGTAGCTACAGGTCTACGTATCGAATTGCATCATCATAAACAAAATCGAAAGTCACATGCGCATTGCATTCGTCGTGGCTAAAGTAAGATATGTCTCTCTCTCTCTGGTCTCTACTTTTAAATCTAGACAAATTAAAAAGTCCTAAACAAGGCAAAATACATAGGTTACTCATTTTATTATAAGGTAGTAGGTACCTAGGTTATATATTGTGTAGATAACGCATTTTTTCGAAAACGTTATATATAATTATTGTGTATCATCTTTATTAATATTCCTTAAAATCCTACCAAACCTTACGTAAATTATGGATGTATGAAAGTTCGTTGATCTTACACGCGAAAACTACTGAACGGATTGCATTTAAATAGTCATAAGCTCAGATAAATAAAATATTAATGAAATCAATAAATATTTTATTGAGCGGAAAATAAATTTCGATACCAGGAGCAAAGAACATAAAGAAGTTATTGTCAGATTTGGTGTGCGCAGAAATCTAGACATGCGCTCTGGGTGGTGACATTCGGTCTAGACTATCGACTAGATTTAGCCTGGCACTCCTAGGATCTCATAAGATTAAGAAGCTAAAAAGTTTAAGGATCTAAACTTAGAAGTTAGAAACAAATGATACGATAAAACTGGATCTAAATAACTTATCACAAAACCATTTGACAGTTCACGATTATATTATAATGAAAACATACCCGTAAGTTCTAAGTATGTAACTATTTACTAAAAAAAAAGAAATATTTAAATAGTACCAATCCTACTTACATAAATACAAAATATATTTAGGAGTCCTATAACATAGTTATACCTAACTAACCAGGGACCAAAAGAACCCTGTCTAATTATACGCCGTAATTAGGACAATAACTATTTATTTTATAATTGTCCTAATTGTAGTAAAAATATTGTATTTTGGAAAACATTGTTTGGTTGTATTGGAAGCTTTTTGATGCTTTTATTCAATTCTTTCAGTAATTTTTATTTTATTTTATTAACTAGCTGACCCTTGCCCACTTCGTTGAGCATAAAAAGAGTTTATGATGAAATTCAAGTAAAAAAAAAACGTGGGAACCCGGAACCCGCAACGCGGGAACCCGGAACCCGCAACGCGGGAACCCGGAACCCGCAACGCGGGAACCCGGAACCCGCAACGCGGGAACCCGGAACCCGCAACGCGGGAACCCGGAACCCGCAACGCGGGAACCCGGATCCCGCGGGAACCCGGAACCCGCAACGCGGAACGCGCAGCATGAGAACCCGAAACCCGCAACGCGGGAACCCGCAACGCGGAATCCGGAAGTCGGAACCCGCAACGCGGAACCCGGAACCTGCAACGTGGAACCCGGAACCCGCAACACGGGAACCCGGAACCCGCAACGCGGAACCCACAACGCGAAACCCTAACGCAGAACCCGCAACGTTCACGGAAACGCTGTCAAATGGAATAAATAGTATCCAATGGCCGTATACTTGCTCTAAGGTACTTCCTCACCAATTTTCAGCCATATCGATAAAGCCGTTCTTGAGTTATCAATAATATCTGCATTTTCGTTTTCAGTACCTAGATATCGTTGCCAATGCCAAAAAAAAGAAGAAAATATCGTTTAAAATGTCTAATGCATTTAGAAAAACGTTGCTAATTGAAAGTTACAAACTGACATACATTAATAGATTTCTGAACGCATATTTGTTACATCATTTGACAACAAATGTTTGACATTTGATGAACAAAATATGAGCATTTATTTACATGATTAATTATTCGTTACACATCAAGTTTTCACTATTTTAATATGTATTCTGCTATTCGGGGAGGAGACAAATCCAACGAATCAAAAACCATGAAAATTGGTTCAGCCGTTCTCGAGTTATAAGTGTTGTAACAAACACGACTTTCTTTTATATATATAGATATAAATAATTTTTAATTCATTTTTCTTTTTTTATTCGTGCCTATTGATGCTGAAGAATAAAATATATATTTATAGATAAGTTCAAAAATTTATATAACTGAAAGAATAAAAGCATCAAAAAGCTACCAATAACAAAATTAATGTTTTTAAAATACAATAATTTTACGATTCCATACCCAAAGAGTATAAACGGTCCCGGTATGGAATAGTAGTAGTCCTAATATAGTAGCAATAGTATTACTAGACTTCGCTGTTCGTCCGTCTGTCTGTCACCAGCTCTATCTCCTTAAAAGTGATAGCTTGACAGTTCAAAATTTGACACAGGATGTGTTGTTTCTGTTACCGCTATTGGCCTAGGATACGATTCGGTACCAGTTTACTTGAAACTTTTCTAATAGAAAATATATTGCAAGCGGGTTGTCTATAATAATCCTGGGAACTCTTTATATAATAAGATAGAGTAAGAAAATGCTTTTTGTAAATTTTACCCATCTGTTTCTGGGATAAATGAATCCAATGGAAACGAATTAAACCAATCGAATATAAGAAACCTACATAAACGGGCTAGTTTCCGAACCGGTGGTAGGCATCATGTAGGACAATTCTACAATATTATATAAGTGTTATTTAATCATGCTATTATCAATAATACTATAATATGATACGTATAAGCTTAGCTTAAATACTTACTTAAATAGAATGATTTGACAATCCAGGATGGAATTAGACAGGGTGCTTAACGATTTAAAAAGGAAGATTTCTTATTGTATGCTCAATTTTTCGCAAGAATATAATATACACATTAGATAATAATGATTATCTTACGAAGCCGTGTTCACACACATCCCGCTTGCGGTTTTTTTAAGACTGTGTACTGTACTACCTACTAAGATATATTTTTGTATATAAATAAATAAAAAATAACCAATATGGAAATAAAAAGATGATTTTGATTTGATTAAATGTGATTAAAGTTTTTTCTGGTAGCTATTGCCTACTGGATTACTGGTTCAAAGTCAAATTTATAGACAAAACATGATACTAATGTTATATTAATCAACGATTAATTTAAATGTGATCGTTGACATAATGCCAATTATTTATTTGATGCTCAATTATTCACCATTCTTAAATTATTTATTTGTCTTCCTCATTGGCTAGCATAGTATATATTATCGTCCTTTATCACAATATTCACAATAATACAGCAGGTATAACGTTGACGCCATATTGGTAACTCAAATGCTTCTTTGTTTTCAGATCCAATTAGGACTTTCAGTGCTCATTATTATGAACATGCTAACACGTGATGTCATATGATGATGTTTTTAACGCCAAATGGAAGCTTTTACTAGCGATCAGTGCTACCCTGTAAGATATCCTTATCATTTATGTTGTCCTGGTACAGGGTAAGCCAAACGAGAACTAAACTGAGCATTCGTTAGACTGTTTCTTGAATTGAATACTCGTAATAAAATAAATATAATAATAATAAGTGCTTGCAATTTTTTTTTGTTATGCTAGAATATTTTAGCTAGAAAAAGCTGAGTTACATAAAATGAATAGTTACCATTGTTTTTTAGAAAACCTTGATTTTATAATGCTTAGGGCCGATTTTTTAACCGTCAGATAACTTTTATCTGTTGAATAAACAATATGTGACTTTGACATTTGTTCCATACAAAATCTGCCAAAATCACATATTTATTCCTCAGGTAAAAGTTATCAGACGATTGAAAAATCGGCCCTTAAGCAATTTTTGTTAAAACGCTTTATAACTATGTACTAAGTACTTAACAAAATCTTTGAGCATAATTTTCACCAATCTCCAGAAAGTTTGATAAATTTTAAATTTTGCATTCGCATCAAAGACCCATAACAATTTCATATAAGTATTTTTTTTTAGTTTTTTAAACTATTATTTTGTTTGAAATCTAACGAGATCTAGACTGCGAGTGGATTCTGACTCCTAAGCTATCATCTTCGTTATCTCGATTAATACATGTAAATGATAAGGGTTACTTGTGTTGGTAGACGGTAGCAGATGTAGCTGATATCTTTACTATTTACTAAATAAACATAGATATTTGTGGCTCTGAAGCTAGTCGAGGCGTGAACCCCTTGATGTCGCGGATTGAAATCCAGTAGAAGAAACAAAAAGAAGAGAAGAAAGAAAATGGTATCACTCTAATACTGGCAATTCGACGGGCTATTTTTGTTTTCTTTGATTTCCAGGCACATTCAGGAAACCGCCATCTAGCGCCACCATTGGAAAATACTACTTACTAATTTCGTTTCGTATCTTTAGGGAGTTGAATTTAGCTTAATGTGATGGTATGCTTAAAAATATGCTTATATTTATTTTAATGTCAATATATGTACTTAATTCGATAAAATGTAATAATTTAGTTTAATATTTAGTGTAATAAATAATTTACTAACGTTAATTGTAGTAGTGCAATATCTATTGCAATTTTTTGTATTAAAGATAGATTGTATGGGATGGTAAGCCATGATACTACTTATTAATGTTTAGTACCAAAGGATAAATTATGTCAATTACTTCAAATAAAATGGACATAATAATATATTTAGTCTTCTCTCCGTTTCTGAAACTCTGAAGCCCGTAAGTCCTAAGTCATTACTCATAACACAAGTTCTTCGAGAACTTAACACGGTACCAGATTGACTTTAACGAGCCTGACGGCAACATAGTCATGAACGCATGAGTGACTGAATTAGCACAAACTTCGCAATGATCTGAATCAGAGCTGACTGATTTAATAAGCGAACTCCCATTGCAAAATTGGTTAGTGTCAGTGAGCCGGATCACAGTGATTTGCCACTTGTACTAAACAGTGTGGGTAGCGACTAGGGGAACAGGCCACGTGCAACCGCTCGTTACTAGGAGCTCATGAACGTAGAAGCAATTAAAACTATACTACCGTGAAATTACCTGCTGATTGGCAAGGCGGCGAACAACGCGACTTTTAAAGTTAATTTGTTGCGTCTGTGAAGCGACGATCGTCGGCTCCTATTTTGCATTTATGGAAAATAACTTTTCTTTTCAAGTCGAGTAGGCGTTTAAATTCAAAAAAATATTACTTATTGGTATGTTGATCTAGTCAAATGACTTCGTTATCAGGGTTTACAAGTATTCCGAAGGGTTTGATTGACCAGGGCCTTGATTCAAGATGCCATCGCTTTTAATCGCTTACGAAGTTTGACAAAAAAATGTGTGGGATTTGACATAAGCTTCGCTAAATGACGAGCGAATTCGTATGTAATTTAGCGAAGCTTATGTCAAATCCCACACATTTTTTTGTCAAACTTCGTAAGCGATTAAAAGCGATGGCATCTTGAATCAGTGAACAGGACTAAAAGATTGTATCACGGTTATCGTACACGTATCAACAATATATTTCCACGGGCATTAACGACTATTTCCGAATTATCTGGGGCTATAGATTTGAAGCAGATAGCACCGCTTCAAATATTTGCCCTTTTGAAGATTCTTATCCAAATCTCCAACTAATACAGGCTAGGGATACTAAATGATTCAGCCTTCGCCACTATCTACGTCGCCACTATATGATTTCTAGTCCCGGTTTAGTCGCAATACCTACCACACTACTACAATCTAATTTCCCTGTAATATATTCAAGTCACATGAAAGGTTATGATATTATGTGGTTATATTTAGACTTTAAAGTGTGAACGATAAACTCTACTTGTCAACATACCGATCCGTCTTGTTTCGTAAACAACGCCAAATCGAAAAATATAATGCGGAGTTTCGCTTCTAGTATAATCAACGTGCAAACGTTAATATGTAAATAAATATTGATAAGGTTACTTGGACGAAAAACAAATTCGTAAGAAATAGCCCTTCTCCAGACGGAAGAAGAAGACTCTTCTTCTCGATTACGTAAATTGGAATCAATTATTTAGTTTTTTGTTTTAGTTATTTGGGAATATATTTACATCTCTTTCACTGTCATCGGATTAGTACTTAAAACGCTCGGTAGCACAAACATACATAACTCATACATAATACACAAACTGCCAGAATTATCACACTTTCTTTGGTCTTCTTCAGTCATTTGAAAATAGTCGCTTACCTGACTTCCTGTTAAACATTTCCGAAATCCGACCGAATTTAAATTCACTCCCACTGATTCAAGAAAGTAAAACGCTTTATGGGAATGGGTACAATTATGTAAAATAAATAAAAGCTCTACGCACACTCGCGCCTCTATGATAGGAAATTTGTGTCAAAAAATACAAAAATGGGTTAAACCCATAGTCCATACAAAATTTTACACTAAGTCAAGCTACACCGCAAGAGTCGCAGCGCACATCATAAAATTTCATAACAATAAATTATCAAGTGAGTACATAGAGTCACGAGAAAATGTGTACCGTAATAATATTTTTATTCAATGGCGACATGAAGAATTAATGAAAATGTTTGCACATTGGAGTGACGTCAGACCTAGGTGTATACGTAACAAATAGTACCAGGGTATCATAGCATGGCAGCAGATACGTACAGGATAACTTACTGAAAGTGAATACGTCTGCTATAGCCTATAGGATCTTAGTAAGTAAAGTTATGCGGAATGAACCCGTGATATCGGCGGGGATTTTTGGTAATTTCCAATGGCAAAGTCTAGGTCTATTTGCAAATAATTGAGCTTTAACTGTTAACTACTCGTATTTAAGTGGTATGTTTCTGAGTGTTAACGATCTAAGGTTTATATCGCCTTTCCCCGATCATAATATTTAATAGTACCTACATTAATTTCGCTTGAGTGGTCAATTAGGTTAACAATAATTGTGTTGTTTACTTTAGTTGTTGTAGCTTCCTGTTATCAAATTCATAAGTAATTACGATTATAAGCCAAATAATATAAATTATACACTTACCTATGTTACCTGTTATTATTATGTACTACGAATCTATTGGTAACTTTTTTCATTTCCATTTAAATAGGATTATCAATTTAGGTGCGATGGTGAAAAAATACATACTTACATACATAAAATCATTAACCCTTCCTTTTGGCATACCTATTCTAGTAAATATATAGTGTCTTTCAAAGCTCAAAATAGGCTTCTTTAATTAGGAATCCTCCTATCTTGAGCGCCCTCAAGCTCTCAAGTCACATTCTGGTGTCCTTTTCGTTCTGCCATGCAGGATCTATGACAGCCTGTGATTAATATTTAATGGCCCCTTACTTTAAGAAGTCGGGCGTTCGTGTTCAATCACGAAAAGAGAAGTAGAATTATTGCATCATAGTGGCCTCTCACGTGTGATGTGATGAACTCAAAATTAGCTTGTAAACATCGTTGTAAAGATAGTTTAAATATAGACCAATAGATAACCAGAGAAAATGGCGAATCTGTGCGATGTGCCAAAAATTTTACACGTGATGCCGGTAGGCTTAACTTATATAATTAGTTACTTAAATTAGTTGGCAACGATACCTGAAAATATTTTGTATTTGTTTACTAACTATATTTCGAAATTGCTTTTGATGTTTTTTTCAAGGTTGTTGTGTTTGTAACTAAAATTTGGTAAAAATTCCGAAATTGTATATGTAATACGAATTTCTAAGACATGAAAAATATAAAGTTCTGGTAGACAGAATATTGCCTAATACCTATTATATATACTTATAATAATACTAACCCTACCTTTCTACCCTAATACTTACCTACATACTCAAATACAATAACATAACACTGATGGTAATTGAAAAGACAGAGCTTAAGAAAACTAAGAAATATTTGGCTATCGCAAAACTAAAAGGCTCTTTAGTTATATCTAACTCGTAAAAACGCTGTTTGCTGGCCATCGACAAATTAAAAAAAGTGAGAAAAAAACGATTAAAAAACTAAAACCCGAGTTCGCAAAAAATGGGTATAAAAAGGCTGAAACAAGAAAATGTGTGTGAAAATATGTTTGCCGTGGCACGAACAGATTGTTTTTACACGATCATGAGAAAGCGATGTGCCTCGTTGTGGTCTCGTGTACGGGGCAGCCAGAACAGACTCCTGAGTGTACTGGGTAGTCGATGGGACTCCAGGCTGTTAAGGCATTGGATGCAGCTCCATGCCCCAGCAGCTCGTTTCCCTTATGTTTAAGTTGTAAATGTTTTAAAAATCTGCTATTATAAATTTGTTATACTAACACTACACTTAAGACCTTTGTTACTAACACTATTATATGGATTTCTTAATCTGAAATAAATTATTTGATTTGATTTGATTTGAAATAATTCAATTTGAAATCCAGAAATGCATAGGTACAAAAATGGTCTAGGTAGAGCCGTGGTCGCACCCGCTATCGGTATCGAAACGGCAGAAAAATATGCTCTTTCCAATTTTTTTCTACCGTATTACAGTGTGAACTGATGCTTAGATTTTACTAGCGGGCATACATAGACTGCCAAAATCATTACCCTTCCTTTTGGCTTCGCCGAAGTCGGGTAAAAAACAACGCAAATCAATCGCGCGTTCGAATTTCAAATCTCAAATGGCGTCTCAGCGACCAAAACAATTTAGTTAAAACATCCTATCAATTCAAACAAGGTCGAATGGGGAACAAATACCCTGAAGTACAATGGCTGGTCACGCTATTTGGTCTCAGCCTTGATCTAACGGACGACAGCACTCAGACAGATTTGTATCTGGATTACTGTAATCACATAGAGATCACTCGTGAGTATAAAAGTGCCCTTTGAACTTTTTTTAGATCATCAAGTTTTCATTATGTGTGAATATGTAAATAAGGCAACTAAGAAAATATATCAACTTATTAAATTAAGTATTTATTTATACTAATGCTGCAACATAATATACACGTGGCTTTTGGAACCTCGACACTGCAATTTATAATGTTTTTAATACATTTTCAATTTTCGTATTACTGTGACATGACTTCTAAATGTATACAAACACAGATAAATGCATAAATTATGCATATTTGTGTTGTTCTGTAATTATTTTATCAAAAAATGGTAGGAAATATTTTGATTTCGCTGTTGGCAACCCTAAAAATTCGCGTGATCTATCAGCGCCTAGGCAAGTAAAACATTATACATTACGTGAATAGTGCATGCATATGCTAGGTGAAATAAAATACTTGACCTACATAAAATCGATTATGCGTAGGAATTTTAAACAAACAACTACTTTGTAGGCACTTTGGTTTACACATTTCGTTCTAGCACGTTACATTGCTTCCTTATCGAAATAAGGTGTTTAACGGAAAACAATACATGTAGACCAAAGCCTAGCTAGACAAAAAAAATGCTCCATGCATTATTAAACCTATATAGAAGAAAATATATATCGCCATACAATTTGATAGCTTGCCGCTTTTGTGTCTATTTGTATGTATCGTTTAAAAACATTTGCTACGTTCAGCTTCCTCTACATAAACTTATTTAGTTTCTAAAATTTTTACTTTCTAGCCATAATTTAGGCTGTGCGTTGACATATCCGTCACTCAGGTTTGCCCCTTTTGTAATATGATAAATGTAATTAGCATGTAATTATTTCTAGACCCCACTAAAACCAGGTGGATAATAAACGACCTGGGGCTCTATTATGATATTTTACAATACCAGCCTGGCTCCAGGCAATTCAATAATACGGTCTTAAACTGCCTTGTTCTTTTTCATATTATACCCTAGTTTGGTTGTCTGAAAGTGACATTCGGAAGCAAGTCCAGTGTCCGCTAACTAACTGTCATCATGCAGTTATGTGATCGTAATACGAAAATTCCAGGCAGCCATGTTGTATGGCGTAAACTGGCTTGAATTAAGAGCTTGTAATAGGCCCCCTGAAGAAGGAGTACAGGCCACGAGCGACCGGTCCTGGCAAACTTTGGGGGGTTTTTGTCTAGAAGTGGCTAGCTAGTCCTAGCTAGCTGACTCAACTAGATCCCGGTCAGTAACAGTGCGTCTGTTCTAGATGACTAAAATACTAGATTGGCGCTAAACTGCGGAAGGTGCTGCGTATCACGACCTCTGTGTACACAGATCACACTTCCTATTACACAAGGCTGCGTAATCACCGCAGATTCTATGGTTGACATCTATACATTGTACCGTCGATTCGTTCATCACTTTTGTACCTCATTGCCATTGGCGTAAGGTCGAGTTGTGATAATCTAGACTTAGGTGGCAGCTGTACCTAATTACTTTAAGCTACCGGTTCTGATATAAAACATTTAGCTCTCGGAAATTGTAACTTGTTGAATATTTATATTATGCGACTAGGCATTTTAATATTATTGCCCGCATCTTGATCAAAGGAAATCCAGCGGGTTAAAGGTAATAGTCAAAAGTGGCCTATATTACTGTATACGAGTGCCAAATTACAACAATTATTTAAGAAGTTTTGGTACGAATTCAATTGAAACAAAGGTTTCTATTTATAATATTAGTGTGCACAATGATCAGGATTTTCTCGCTTTACGAGGAAACACCATGGACTAATGAAATACAAAAAAGGTATTTATAAAATCGATTCCTGCCAGCACTAGCGCAATAGAGACAACTGCAGCTTGAACTTTACTTATTAAAATCGATGTTTCGACTTCGAGACACCTGTTTCCTCCTGCAAAACTTAATTATAAACTAAAAAAAGGCTTGGGAACATATACCTTTGTTTTGATTTTATTATAAAATGTATTAAAATTTGTTTTCTGGATGTTTGTTCAAAGTCGCAGCCGAAAATCTGGCCATATTTTTTAGGGTTTTTGGACTCTATATCTCTTTTAATAATAAATTTATGAAAAAAGGCAAAAATAGAGACTTACTAAGACACCCACATAACAAAGATATTCATGAAAAAAAAATGTAACTGTTGCTTTTGTCCTAGAACGAAAAAAGTGTGCTATTGCACCATATATCCTTATATAATCTGCCTTTATTGCCTTATACTGCAAAGATATGAATTGCCAACGTCATTTTCATGGAAAGATTGCAGCCGTCGAATCTTTAATTTAAAACAATAGCCGTGTCGTAAAGACGTCATGTCATAAACATTTTTGTCATTTATCCGTGATAGAGAATATCCAATAAGGATAGTACGTCATTCACGAAGTAGGATACATGAGCATTCTGGCTTTACCTGCGACTCAAGCAGCAAATTTTTTATATAAATTATTTTATAATATACCTATTTAGTATAAGTTATGATGGGGCTGACACGCCAAGGTATGGCAAAAACCTTTTTCAGAAATTAAGATATTAAAAAAAGGCGTTATAGATTAAATAGAGACAGAAGGCAAGTTTTGTGTGTTTTCTGTGCAAGTGACGCAATAGTCAGACGCCATTGCTGGCGCCCGGGAAGGTCACCCCCAGGAGCGCTTTTAACGGGAACCTTTTGGGAAATATCTGTACACTCTAATGATGCATCAGTATGTACCTTTACACTGTAAAATATTGAAGCTGTAAATTTTACAGCTTATTTTTACCTGACTACGGCGCTGCACGGAAGGATTAAGATTTTGATAGTATTTGTTTGCAACTATGTATTTTTATTATAGCTTCGATTTTAGTTCCTTCCATATCCTATTTTCATTTGTATTAGTTTGTGTTTCAGCATCGTTCTGAGAAAAATGTGAATAATTTTGCTTTAAATTCGATGTACGGTTACTGATGAGCAACGGATAACCGTCTAACAAACATTTTAGCGCTTGAAACTTTCTATAAGTAGTCTGGTCAATATAGACATTCGAAGATAAATATGTATCAAGCTGAAAAGTGGTAAAATTATTTAAAATATGATTATAAATGAAACTTAAAAGATTCCCATCATTGCCGTGTATGGAAAAAAAATTACTCGAGGCCAATCGTAAAAAAAATGAGTTTTTCGCGATGTTCAGCGAAACGGTAGGTTTTATCATAAACATATTTCAGACAAAAATTGTAGGTCATCATATTATCTATCAAAAATATATCATAAGCACTTTTTTTTTCTACGAGCCACCCTTTATATTATAACGATTCAAAAAGTTGTTCAAGTGTACCTTCGTTCTCATTTTTAGGTCTAGATTGACTGTACCTAAGATAAACAATAGATTGGATTGAAATGTCAGACTGAATGCACCATATCGACGCAAGGAAAGAAAATGCTATAAGTACTGTAGGTTTATTTACAGCATTTTCGTTTTCTTGCGTCGATGTACTTTTATTAGGTAAGTGATACGAATTTGCTCTTACAAAGGTCAAATCTTCTGTATCTAGGCGTGTTTTCTGACTGATACCACCATAGTTACATGTATTATATATGTAAGTATGTATGTAACGGAATCCGTGAGCATAATTTTCACCAAATTCCAGAAGTCTAATTAATTTGAAATTTTGTCTATACGTATCTATCCCTTGATAGTTGATAAAGCAATTAAGCGTGTATTTTAGTTTTTTAACTACATTTTTAGGTAAGTATTACGAATTTGCTCTTACAAAGGCCAAATCTCAAAGGCGATAACGTGCCTTGGCCTATATCTGGACCAGAATCAGATCGCATCCCATCCTGGCGAACTCACAACTTAGCATTGATTTCACGACTTATTTGGCCTCGCCCTAGTTGTCTTTCGCATTTTCCCAAATAATATATTGCTCTGTGATACTACTATAGTTATGATGACTACTGTTGTGATTTTACTTAATTCCTCTTTCAAATAGTGTATTTGTTATTATGTTTGCCAGAGTTTAAAGCCGTGTTTCACCAACCAAAGTTAGTGTTAACGG
Source organism: Celastrina argiolus (assembly GCA_905187575.2). NCBI lineage: Eukaryota > Metazoa > Arthropoda > Insecta > Lepidoptera > Lycaenidae > Celastrina > Celastrina argiolus. The sequence continues at coordinate 21,166,774 of LR994583.1, forward strand.
CATGTTAAATTACCATGCCTTCTCATTCATTGATAGGAATTACGAGAGGGACAACATGATATTTAACGAAGGATTAACTTTAACATTGCTTGGTGAAACACGACCTGTCTCAAGGATTTGAGGTGAAGAAATAATAACTTTTTATAATGGAAAGAGAAAAAACTATCAAAATAATACCCCGAATTGTGAAGCAGTGAGCGAACTGATAATGACGAAGAAGAAGAAAAAAGAACAAGAACAAGAACATCACGTCAGCTTTGGAAAAAAAGTAGATTCGTCGGTTTGAATGCTACGCAGCCACAGACACACACACGCACAGACCATCAAACTTATATCCATTTGTTTTTATCGGGGGTAGATAAAAAAAGGAAAAAAAAAACAGGCATTATTATTCTTTCCTCATATTTATACAATGCCTACTACATGTTCGTATTCGACGACCTCCGTAGTGCAGTGGTTGTTTGAGCGCCTTGGTGTTCGAGCGAGAGGTCGCGGGTTCGAATCTCGCCAAAGGAACAAAAAGTTTTCAATGTTCCTGGGTCATGGATGTGTATTAAATTTGGGTATAATATAATAATGTCTTAAATGTGTGTATAGTATAAAAGTATTAAATATATTTCCGTTGTCTGGTACATGCAACACAAGTTCTTCGGATACTTAGCACAGTGCCAGATCGACGTGGTGTGGAGCGACAATAGATATTATATTATATTATATGATTATGTATGTATATCTCCAGATATATTTAAGTAAGAGTCAATTGTTCTTAGTCCTATTAGTTCGTGATAAAAACCAGCGAAGATTACAAAAGTAATAAGTGACAATTGAGAACATACAGAAAAAAAAGAAATAATTGATTTTCCTTAGGCTCAACACACATTGACGCAGAGTTGCGTATCTTTTTTACCTTTATTCAACTCTATTGCTCCAAAATTAAGGTACAAAGTGACATGGCAATATGGCGTGCCTTACTGCGCCTTCCTTTACCATGAATTATATTGTTTGTCTGTGTATATGTGTATGTCTGTCTGTGGCATCGTAGCTCCCAAACGGATGATCAGATTTTAATGCGTTTTTTTGTTTGAAAGGTATATCAGTCAAGAGCGTTCTTAGCTATGTTTGGTGGAAATCAGGTCGTTTGTTAGGTGTGATAGGAATGTTACACGCTATGTCGGGGTTTATTTTATTTTTTTGGGTAATAGGTGAAAAACATTATGCTCTGCGCCAGTGCAAATGAGTCTTACACATGTTCCACGCGTACACATACATGTAAGGCCAACTTGTTATCTCTTCTAAGTCACGGCCGTATCAGAATTCCGTCTACATAGTCAAGACGCGTCACTTTATAGGACTCATAAAGATCCGCTATCATAAAAATTATACTCAGTTTGATTAGGGACTTCCAATGAGGGTTATCTGCATACGAGTAGATAAATATGTGCATATTATATTTGTTTATTTTGCTTATCACGAGTGACCAATCAAAGAGATGACGTGGACGGGACAAACGATAGTATTCAGTGGCGCTCAAGTCATGTGATGTTCTTGTCCGCCAAGTAGTAATGTGACAGCTTTCCAATAGGCTCCAACAAGCGTTTCAGTGTTGGGCCGTAACCTAAGGGTTAACTCACATTTCATTCCACTGTCATATGTTGTGAGTTAGCCTGTAACGGCCTGTCTTGTAACGCACTTGAAATCTGTCAAGACCCACCCCAGCAGTTAGTTGTGTGTTTTACTTTTCATTACTTATGAAATTTAGAACCATATATTATAAAAAAAAAACCACCAACGAATGAAAAAAATATATTGAATATTTTTTATTCATATCGATAAAATTGAAACGTTTCATAGAATTCCTTTAACGAACCTACACGTGCCATCCAGTCAACAGTTAATATAAAGCTAGACAACAGTACCTATTTACTTAGCTATTAAAATATAGTATGTTTCATATTATGTTTATGTTTTTATAATATATGGTACTTTCGCCCGCTCGGAATAAAAATCCTATGTTGCTTACTTCTAATACCTTTAAAAATATGTGATATGATGTACGGTTAAATAGTTATCGTGTGAAAGCGGAACAAACTGCTGATGATAATTAAGGATAGACCGAAACAAACTAGATAATAATCGATTTATCGGTTTGGGACCTGTGCCGCCACATATAGACACACAGTTATAGTCTGTTTTCATAGGGTAGGGAAAAATTTCAGACTTATTTCATGGATGCCATTGTCAGAACTGGACCAAATTGTTATGGGACCAGACGGGAAGCACCAGCATTCAAATGAAAAAAAACATCTAAATCGGTTCACCCAGGCGAAAGTTCTGAGGTAACATACATAAAAAAATACAGACGAATTGAGAACCTCCTCCTTTTTTGAAGTCGGTTAAAATTTAATTGAAACTGTCACTAATGTAATATTTTAAAATGCTTCGTAAAGTATTAAAAACATTAATCTAAAGATCCATCTCTAGAACCTACTTAATATATTACTGCATATCCTGAGTATTTATTTTTTTAATATCACCTTCATCCATTTATGTCTTCAACTACTAATTGAGTGTGCTCGCGTGAAGTAAGTTTAACTGTTTAAAGTACTGCACACGTCTAACTAAAGTTTTAAACGATCTGTTTGACGTCATGATATAAATTTTTATTAATGCTCTGTATCTTGGTACAATTATTCATTTTGAATTTGCCCAAAATAGTTAATATATAATATGGTTCTAATTTTTTTTATTCCTCAAATAAATAGCTAGTCAGAACTCAGATTGCTAACTGCTGAAAAAATCAAAATAGAAACGATATTTTTGTAGCTACGAGTACTACCCACTAAGTGAAATATCTAGATTCCTACTCTTAATCAAAATCGAAATCAAATTTTTTTTATTTCCAAATGAAACTTAACAAGCCATTTTCGGAACGTCAACAAAAAGTCTACGGCCGGTTCAACCCTAGCCCGCCGAGAAGAACCGGCGTAAGAAACTCGGACAGAGGACGGCATTTTCCATCTTTTAGCAAGAAGATGGAAAATGTTTATTTTTTTAATGTATACGCAATATGTTTACAATGTAATACCTTAATCTATATATTATAAATACTTGAGTGGGTACTATAACTAAAACCTTTGTGAGCCTACGTCCCAATTTCACGTTATACAAAAAACTATAGAGACAACATGATATTTAATTAGGGCTGCCATCCGTCCGGGATTCCCCGGATTTGTCCTAGTTTGGAGGCCGTCCGGGGAGCGTCCGATCGGGGTTTAAGTTGTAGACCGGGTAAAACCCGGACGGACGAGTACTCCCGTGCCCCCAGATTTTAATCAAGATGTAAGTTAATGAAAAAAGAATTGAAATGTCCGGGGTGGAAGCTCCAAAATCCGGGAATATTACGCTTCCGGTCCTGGGTGACAGGTTTTAGAGATGGCAGCCCTATATTTAATAAACTTTATTTGCCTTATATTACTCATTGTTGACTGCACTACTACACTCTGCAATAGGTGTAGTCATAACTAGATTAAGATTGATGGTTGTTGTAATACAAATTAAAATAAACGCGTTGTTGAAATTGGTAGTAGAACTAAAAAACAAACAGTAAACCAACAAACAATTGATAACAAGACATAAATAAAACATAAATCAAGGTAAATTTACGGGGAAAATTCCACACAAAGTAGGTTCTATGACCTCATGCCAAACTGAAATGGATTTCAATGATGATTGACTGGCTGGTGTCTGTTTATTTCGGAACAGTGTATTTTTCCGCGATATTTAGCCTAAATAGAGGGTTTGTTTTTGTTTATGGAATCGTAGCAGGATGTACTGTATTTTTATTACTGATGACTAGTATTTTTGGTTTGAAGCTGTTCTAATTCATCATGATCTTGTCGCTGTGTCTCATAGCGCATCGTAGCATTTTTACCTGGGATGAAACGGATATGGAATTACACATACACACATCCATGACCCAGGAACATTGAAAACTTCTTGTTCCCCCGACGGGGTTCGAACCCTCGACCTCTCGCTCGAGCATCAACGCGCTCAACCACTGCACTATGGCGGTCGTCAATAGTGGGGAAGTTAATAAAATTAATTAATAGTGAAAACATCGTTTTTATTAGTCAAACCCCCACACGCTGTCTACGGGCCACTGGTTGAAAATTCGGGGATTTCTTTGAAAATATTTTTGTTTATACAATAGTAAGTTTTTATAGATAAGTAGTTGCCAATGGCCCTGGTAAACATTAAATATAGGCTTAGAACTTACAATTCTATTATAATTATGTATCCGTGACTTTATTAACCGGATATCCTTTCCCGGACTACAAGATAGAAGCTAGACGATTTTGGCACACTATTTACGAATTTTTGTTCCAGCGCCGTATGTTTAGCTACTCAACTGAAAACTGATTACAGGAAAAAAGTAAAAATTAGTTCACAATTTGTTGTGCAATATTGCTGTAAGTATAACTTTATTACTCAGATGGTGCAGTACCTTCCGTACCGGAGTAAACAACTAATAATTTCATTCCCGTCTTCATTTTTTGGAAATCAGTTTAAAAAATATATAAAAGTAGATATCAATAATTCGTTATCCATAATCGTTGTCCAAAATTTTGTTTAGGTGGCGCAGTTACTCAAAATACAGCTGAACATGATAACCGCCTTGTTTTTTCTAAGTATAACACAGACCTAAACTTTCGTTTTCATGCATAAATAATATTAGAATGTAGTACCTAGAAGACATAAACGTTACAACGTTTATAAGTTTCTTGTAAAATCGATTGAAAACTTCCTGAAACAAACGTCATTACTTTACCTATGTACTCGTATGTATGGTATTTACCAAGAAGAATATAGGTTTTCCTTGTTCGATTAGTACTACACTACATTTACTACATTAAGTACTAGTTTATTATCTATTTTGTGCTACTAGTTGACAGTTATAAGTTACGGTGAAACCATGCTTCATAGTATATGGGGAACCAGTTATAAATAAAAAAAAAATCTAAACATACCTAAATTTCTTACAAAATTTGGCAAGGGCATTTATGACAAACACAGCGAAACAAAAATATACAAAAACGATCGAAACGAAATTAACAGCAGTTAGGCGATCGTTGTTAAACGACTGAGATCTTGGTCATGTTACAATTAGAAAAAAGTTATTGCTTTTTAAAAGTTTGGATAAAGAATATTATAAATTATCTTTTTTTTTTGGGAAACTATCGTATTTAGGCATTTACCAAAAAATCGTGCTGTTTCTAGAATGAAAAAATGTCTCTAGAAAGTGAGACATTCTAGAGACATTTCAAAGCAAATTAAACTGTACCTTATCGCTTTTGTCCAGAAAAAAATTCAATGGCACAATGATTCTGCCTAAACCAAAATTTCCCACGAATTTCTGACTATCACATAAAAGGCATCGAGATACAGTTCGTGGTATAATCTTTTAAATTACAGTGCACGTAATGACAGTTCAGATAATTTGCACCTTCCTCAGCCACCCGGAAGTCCACTGATTCTGTCATTATGACCCTGTGATGACCGCGAGACTTTTTAATTGGCTGTCAATGACTGTCGATAAAAACCATGGGCACTTTAGGAATATGTCTTTAATGGGTTTATATCTTCAACAAATTGCTTTGAATTTCTGTTTGTCAAGTTTTTCTACTAAGGAACTCTGTAGGAAAACTGTTTCTGACGTCAGCATGGACTTAAAAGCAAACACCGATACTATAATAATCTATATCTACACTAATATTATAAAGCGGAAGAGTTTGTTTGTTTAAACGCGCTAATCTCAGGAACTACTGGTCCGATTTGAAAAATTATTTTTTTGTTGGATAGTCCATTTATAGAGGAATTTTGTGACTCAAAAAAAATTAAGTGACTCAAAAATCACGCGAGCGAAGTCGCGGGAACAGCTAGTATAGTTATATCTACGGAACCCTATAATGGTCATTTCGTAACAAGTTCTATGTGTATCTAGGACACAGTCTGACAGATAATGTACCAAGATAAAGAACAAATAATGACTTATAATACTAGGGGATACCCCGATTCTAGTTTTCCTCTTCCGATATTTTCCGTAAGAAATATAACATTATGTCGCATACTTTGGAATATTTTATATAATACGTGCCCACTTCGTTGAGCATGGAAACCGTGTAAACCTTCCCGGGTTTTCCACGAATATATCAAGACCAAAAATAGCCGAATCAGTTCAGCTGATCTCGAATTTTAGCGAGTCTAACGAACAGTATTGATTTTATATAGCCTATGTTACTCAGTGATAAGATGTAGGTTTCGAATGAAAAAAGAATTATTAAAATCGGTGCTTTTTGAGTTAAGTCGTTACATACAAAAATACAAATCTTTCCTCTTTATAATATTAGTGTAGATGCATCTATGACCTAGTATTATCAGTGCTTTTGTGAACACCAGAGGCGAAAGCTGCATTTTTACAGGAAGTTTTACCTAACCTGTCTAGATTTTTGGACGCGGTCTTCAAAAGGTAAGGTAAACAATATACATACTCATATTCCGATGCAATATGATATAAATGTAAATCACATAAAAGCCATCGAGACACAGTTCTAAGCTTAAAACTTTTTTTTCTTTTTTTCACACCGCGTCAATCTGGCCCCGTGCTCCGGGAGAAACAAGTATCCGAAGAACTTGTTTCCTGACAACGGAAATATATTTAATACTTTTATACTATACATATATTTAAGATGTTTACTATATTGTGAACATCGATTACCCAGGGTAATTTAAAACTTTTTGTTTTTCTCGGCGGGATTCAAACACGCAGCCTTGCGCTTTGCCACTTACTGAACTCATCAATAAAAATTAAAAAAAAACGCCTTCGTGGTCTAGTGGTTCAGAGCTTCGCTCTCGACCCGGAGGTCGTGGGTTCGAACCCACGACCCACGACAACAAAAAATTTTATTTTCAAGTTTGGTTAGGACAATGCAGGCTGATCACCTGATTGTCCGATAAGAAAGATGATCCATGCGTCGGATGGGCATGTAAAAAAGTCGGAACTGCGCCTGTTCTCTCGCCAGTCGTGTCGGTTTACCGTACCACTGGGTTATGAGAGTTAAGAGAGTGCTTCTGTGTATTGCGCACACACTTGGGCACTATAAAACAACTCCTGCGTAGCTGGCCTGGTTTCAATGAAATCGGCTACCGACGCCGAAATCGGTGAGGGGAGCTATTAACTCATCAAATTGTTATTAATGAATGTGACATTGTATTTCTTCAACGCGCGGCAAATAAGTAACATTTAAATTTGAAGCATATTAACCGCCCCTGCTGCTTTGTTTACATATGGATCATATTCAATCGGAACGGACTAAAAGTGAAGCCAGAATGGAGTTATAGGAACCCCACACCGTGGCGTGAGGTTCCTACTTCCTATACAAGATGTAAAATAAATGAGTGATAATACTTTAAGTGTGTACTGTGTATGTGCCTCCTATGTAGAGTATACTGTAAGAGTACCCGCGCTGAAGAACGTACTTTTGACTTTCATGTTTGTATGAGAAATTCCCCAACATGATACATTTTTCCATACAATAATTTTAAAAAATCTTTTTCATCGCTGGTACTTTCTCAGTAAACTATATACGAGACCCATACACCCTAAAGTATTATTATTTATTACTCATTAACATTACACCCAGTATATGAGAGTCACTATACTTTAGGTTTTCAATACATTGCGGCTTGAAGAAGTAAGTGTGATTGTTTTCAAGTAGGAATATAATACCTACTTGAATCCGCAAAGCTGCAAGTACTTACAACATTATCTGAATCAACAAAATACATTATTATAATAATTTAATTAAGGACAACAGAGTGTGTTGTTATTATTTTTAGGTTTTTGTACAGCCTTATTAAATACTAGCTGTGCTCGCGACTTCGTTCGCGTTGTTTTTGAGCGACTGTTAATGCAGCGCATGCAACGAAAGTCTCCCCGTTTTTGCAACATTTCTCACTGATGATTCGCTTCTATTGGTCGCAGCGTAATGTTATATAGCTTAAAGCCTTTCTCTATAAATGCACTATCTAACAAAAAATATTTTTTCAAATCGGACCAGTAGTTCCTGAGACTAGCGCGTTTAAACAAACACACAAAAAAACTCTTCCGCTTTATAATATTAGTATAGATTACCTTTTAGCACTTCTTCCTTTACAAACTTTACTATGCGCAAATCTCATACTCTTCCGTTCGCATAATTCTCGTTAAACTGTACCTACTCAATATTTCGCTTCGCTTAGTAATAACGATGATACAAGACTTATTTCGGAGATTACTCTTCATTATAATACGGTATTATATTACGGTTATAATACGGTATTGCTTAAATTATTACATTTTATTCATAATACAAAAATGTACCTACATATTTTAAATAAGTATTATGTATTATATTTATGTATCTATAAAAATGTATGAGTATAACCTTTGTGATATAACCTTGGTAAAACGAATACCTATGCTCGGTCCTATTTCAATGTAATATAAAATTTCACCGACGCATGTTAGTGTTAACGGGTTGTTAAAATACCATGCCTTCTCATTCATTGACAGGAAATACGAGAGGGATAACATGATATTTAACTTTACGATGCCACATACACATTTACAGAGACACGTCAAACTTATAATACCTACCCCGTCGTTTTTGCGTCGGGGATTAAAAACATAATGTGATTAAAAATTTCGTACAAAACGTTATTTCCTTGCAACTGGAACGCACCCATATCAACCTTTCAGAATCCTATGGTTAATAATATTTCTTCCGATTAATAACTATTTCTATGAATATTTCTTTATCGCGGTGAATAAGTGATATTTAAATTAGATGCAATATAGTCGACCATAATATTGAAATTTGAAATTGATTTACATCATATCACATTTTATCGGAACAGAGTAATATACTTCAAATATGTTTGTATTAATTGAACTTAGGTTAAGTATGATGTTAATTTCATTTTAATTTTTGGGCCAAGTACTCAAGAGCAACATTCCCAATCGATTTTGTTCTTATTTTGTTCGTTTCCCATAACTAGGTAGGTTATATTATTTGATTTTAGCGTCTACTTAATAGTTGGTAGCTACAATATCACCAATAAATGTTTTATGAAAAGTAAATTGAACGTAAAGTAAGAGCCGTCTCTGTAAAAAATCTTTGCCGCAAAAAATCGTGCGCGATGCCATGCCGTCTCGCTCTAAAGCACCACGTGCTAAGCGCGTGCACACTGGAAGTCGGTAGAATTTACCTGTAGGTATGTATAGATACGGTTGAAGAAAATTGAACCGTGAGTTTCTTATATAAAGTTCAAATTCGTCAGTCAAATGGCTTTGATATCTGTGGCTGTGGCTATGAGTCTGTGTGGCCTACAAAAAAGGCCATAGATTTTTATGGACTAAGGCCGATGTACAGGCAATGGTATAACCTAATGGGAAGCACAGCCTATGGGCACTGGGACATTACATGTGCTCTCACACATCTGCAACGACAGAGCTGGATCTAGGATTGAGACGAACACTATCTAGATACAGAAGATTCCCTAGATACAAAAGAACATAAGCACTCATGAACTTATTGACCGGGCTCTGATATCTGATGATGATGAACGACACCTATGAAAGTGTATTTTCTAAACGCAATTACTCAATAAAATATTGTAATACAGCCAGAAGCAAGGCCGCGCCTACGTCACTCCATTGTTCGCGACTAACTTATCTCCTACGCGTTCGTATTACAAAACTCGGGAGAGGCTTCCTTTTTGGCCCTGTTTATTTGGAAGAATATTCTAACTTTGCTTTTATTACATAACATACTGTCGCGAAGAAACAATCAGTTATTCCTTTAACCTAAAAGAAGGAAATATTCATAATATATGGGTTATTTCCGTAGAAAAAAATTTCATAGAAATATCGATGAGATCGTGATTTGGAGAAAACTTGTTATACCCTTAAACTTACCCTTCAGAATAAACAGTTCCCACGCGACGCGACGCGAGATACCTTCGAGAAAGACGAGAGTGACTATAGAGAAAATATAACAAAATTTTAGCAAATAGGTAGCTTGAGCGCTTGATAAGTCGATTCTACTAATGTTACAAATAGTTACAATAATACAGTTTAGATAGGTACGGTTTCGATTACATCTAACAGCAAAATGGTTTTCTCATAATTACTTACTCATAACAAACTTAAAACGTGTAGTAGAATAATGACTTTCTAAATAATGGTCAGTTTATTTACAAGACATTAATAATAATTTATTAAAAGATAAGTACGAGAATTGGGTGTTCGCGCCTCACGTTATGTCGGCTGATCCTGGTTAAGAAACAGAATTACCTAACATAATATAGGCTATGTGCATGAAACTATCGTGAAATAAATATTATCAGTAAATACGTGATTTATCGTGAGTTTATTGCACAGTAAAGTAATATAGTTTCATACGTTGTAACCAATGAAATTAAAGAAAATTGTAACGAAAATAACCATATATACATAAAAATGTCAGGACAATATATCTGTTCCGTAACTATCAACGCGCTATAAGTTTTATTGTAATTAGTTAAAAGTTAGTCTGCTTTCGCTCACAATTATTTTCTTTAAGGGTTTAATTTGGAAGATCCTTCATCGGCATGGAAGATCCTTTTAAACATCCATTTAGAATTGCCAGGCGTAAAAAAATGCTGAATGTCCACGGCCCTGATATCGATAAAAATCAATACAGTATTAGGCAAAAATAAATACTAGAAACCTTTTATTACAAACATAGGCCATGGCAAACTTAACTGGCGTGTACAGCATGTAACTTGAGCCTATCACACCTACTTGAAAACTATTACTCTGTGTATTTTGTTCTAGAAGGAAATGAAGCAACACAAAAGACGCCACATGTATATTTGAATAATTAAAATTTAGAATAAATTAAAACCTCTATGGTATTGAATGTAGAGCAATCACGTTCTCCTTTCATAGCGTCACAATTGCTCACTCATTGTTTAAGTAATTGTTAAGACCCTCTTGAGTTGGTGTCAAATCTCAATAGACCACGTGCGAGCATTGCTTTGAATATTTTAAGAGTTATAGATAAAGAGGGTGATCTACTAACGACAGAGACTGTATCAGACGATTTATCCGCACCGCACACAGCTCAAAGACAAGAGATCAAAATCATTTTGCGTTTAGTAATTTAAAATATTACGAACCACTAATGAGGTCATCGAAATAATAAACATTAGCTATGCCCGCGACTTCGTTCGTGTGGTTTTTGAGTGACTTAAAACGTAAAAATGCAGCGCACGCAATGTAAGTCCACAAACGTGAATAATTTTCCCTGTTTTTGCAACATTTTTCACTGAAGCTTCGCTTCTATTAGTCGCAGCGTAATGTTATTTAGCCTAAAGCCTTCTTCTATAAATTTACTATCCAACAACAGATTTTTCAAATCGGACCAGTAGTTCCTGAGATTAGCGCGTTTAAACAAACAAACTCTTCCGCGTTATAATATTAGTATAGATTATTACTACTTACGTCTATTGTCTACATAATCATATAAAACCGCGGTTATATTGACCATTGACCGGCGAGCGCTATCGACGAGCTGTAAAACCACCATTTTACCTAATTGTTCGTCGATCACCCATTTTAAAGGCACTTTGACAAATTACCTGGTAGACTAACAAAAGGTAAACTGAGTTAGCTACTACTAAGGTTATTACTAAACATAAGCTTTGAATCTTAACAATAAGTACATATAATCGTTTAAAATAAAGCAAAATATAATTTACTTATTGTATGTTTAAAATCGTAATCCAGTGATTTTGATACCTGTTATTTTCAATTACATTATTATTTATTGAAGTGGCACCCGTGGTAATATGCGTCTCTGTGTAATTTGAAATAGGTATATCTGCTATGAACTTTTGCAATATCAGGATACGACATTTGAGATTTTCCAGTTAAGAAAATTGTAATTAACTCGACAGAGTTTGAACACCAGCCTAGCGTGTTAAAATTCTAGCGTGCAACGTATTTCGCGTGGAAATACTAGTTAACATGTCGAGATGGGAATATGCAAAAGAAATGTAACTAAGTCTCGTCTGATTTCAGCCCATACGTTAATAACCCTATCTAGACTATATTTTAGTGGTGCGAATACAATAAAATTGTTTGCGACTTGTCGGCAGTGTCAAAATAGCGTATTTTACTTTGTAAGTTTTTCACATGCTTAAATATATTAATTATTGTAAAATGTTGGACAATGAAGTATGATCCTTTAATATTCCAATAAAAGTGTGCACAATAAGTTAATATTATGTGAAAATTTTGGTGTTTTCAGTTTGTTTACATTTAAATTTAAAAGGGACATACTACTTTAATTAGAATTATGAACATAGGATAGACATTTGAGGAGAATAAAGTATTTCAATCTCGTAAGACGCTAATTTAAAAAGTATGTACTGGGTATGTTACAATCTTAGTTTAGAAATCAATAAGTAAACTAGCTGTCCCGGCAAACTTCGTATTGCCTTATTAATTAATTGCTTGACATACTGACTGCAGCGCCACCTATCGGTTCCAATTGTAAATCTAAACCATTCTCGAATCTCCACGAACACACACAAAAAATTTCATCAAAATTGGTCCAGTCGTTTAGGAGGAGTTCAGTCACATACACACGCACACAAGAAATATATATATATTAAGATATAGTGCACTACCTCTGGGTGAAACCACTAAAGGAAAATCCAACATTGAGGGGTGCTCCGCGATCTAGCATGAAGTCAACGGTAGATATTGATGTTCCCTCCATCGAATTCAAATAAATAAATCAATATATTTTTTGTAAAAAAAAAACATTTTGTAAAATAGCGTTGCTTATATTCGCTTATTTGTTTTATAAAAGTTGGTGTTCGGTGTCGTCTTATGTAGACGATATCAACAATGCTGACTTCATAACTGCTGCTGACATTAAACATACCACATCAACAGTAAATATTTTTTTACAGTAACGCCAATATTTGTCTGTCTGGAAAAGACTGCTGTGAGCACTAAGATCACCCATTTATACAGTTCCCCTAGACTCCTAGAGTATAATTTAGTTTTATTGTTGTGTATGTGTGTGTGTGCAAAAACATTGTTCTCTATTTTAAAGAGCATTATTCGTCTTAGCAATATCGGTTTACGCAGAATTTTCTTTCGCAGCGGCCCATGACTTTATAACAGTTTTGAAATATTATGAAAAATCACAAGTCCCTAACTCTGCATGCCTATAATATATGAGATACCTACAGCGTTCTAACTTCTGGGTTACCCTGCTCTACTTCGTTGAGCATGGAAACGCTTGTAAATCTTTCCGGGACTTCCACGAATATTTTAAGACCAAAAATAGCCGAATCAGTGCAGCTGATCTACAGTTTTAGCGAGACTAACGAACAGCAATTGATTTTTTATAGCTTAGGTATGTTACTCAGTGATAATGTAGGTTTCTAATGAAAAAATAATTATTAAAATCGGTCCAGTACTTTTTGAGTTAAGTCGTTACATACAAAAATACAAATCTTTCCTCTTTATAATATTAGTGTAAATATGAAATTATGGTGCATATAATATATACCTACCATTGTTCACCAATACTATGGTCCCCAGGCTACACGATCATATAACATGAGCAACAAGTGACTGTAAAATTCTTTTTATACCGCATACGAGACATACATCCAACCTTGACATACAATGATTATAACAAAACTTGTCTTCATATTAATATGACAAATTGGCTCATGCACTCTTATTGATCTTTGGACAGAATTTTAAACATGCTTGAATAAATTGATCTTGAATAAGTCTTCACTAATAACCCTCTTTTTAGGACAGTTTAAACTAGTTATATCTGGACAAAAAGATATAAAACTAGATAATTTATGACTGTTAGATCGATATCGATAAGGTATCGAAGCCGCTAATGTGAACGTTCAACCTAAACATTTCCTAGTTGATAAGGCTGTGCTAATTTTAATACAACATTACCTCAATGTTGACACAATCTTCAGTCACACAAGATGGCTGAATCACAAAATTAAACGTAATACATGGGTTATTCTATGTTATAGGCTCCAAAATAAAATATGAGCTTATTATGAGTTGCGAAATATGTTAGCTTCGTGCATATACATTTTTATCAAAATTGATCTAGTCGTTTGCGCGTAAAGATGTAAAAAACATACACTTACAAACTATAATATTAGCGTGACAACTAAATAGCGCCAGATTACCATGAAGATTGAATAGTTGTGAGAGCTTCGAATCTCTAAACACTAGAGCTGAACTAACATTGCTACCCTACTATATGTATAATCGTAATGTGTACTCTAATTATTGGAAAATAAAGATGAATATTCTTTGCGGAAAAACACGTTTGCCTGTGCCAATGTGAGTTGAGCCTAAAAACTAAGGAATAGTTTGAGAAAAATTACAAATATTAACAAGAGATAGGTCGCGCCGCGGGAGGCAGCAAGCTAATTTAGAACAAGACTATAATCCGATGAAACAAAATCCTTTAAAGTACCAATAAACATAATGCTTCCAAAATAGACAGATATACAGGCTGTAAAATTGATGACTGATAATAAATATTTTAGGGTGTGTATGGATCCCGTATATAGAGTTAACTGAGAAAGTATCAGCGCTGAGAAGAAAACGTCGTAGGAAAGTAATTTAGAAAATTCTTCATTATTTTTAGCATGTATCGTTGATGGATGCTGAACGAGAAATTGAGAGGTCTGCCAAATGCCAATCAGTGTTGCCAAATGATTCATTCGGAAATTAAAATTATATCAATCAACTTAATTTCTCTTATTATGTCGATTGTAAAACAAATAAATCAAGGTTTAGATGAAGCAAGAAGTGCTTTTTGGCACAATAAATTGTATCTTACCCATGCCTTATTGTTTTCAAGTAACGACAATGCTGATCACCTGATTGTCTGACAAGAAAGATGATCGGATCGGATGGGAATGTAAAAAGTCGGTCCTGCGCCTATTTTCTCGCCAGTCGTACAGCTCTTGTACTGCGCATAAACTTAAGCACTATAATTTAATTCATGAGTAGGTCTTTCAATGAAACCGGCCAGCATTTCCCCATCATTAGTTGGGGAGTTTTTACAATTGTACTGTCATTAGGTCGTTACACATATTATTGTGACAAATGCCGATAGCATCATACCCATTCCCATTTTTATATACGCTCCTTGGTGCCGTAATTCTACTAGCTATACTATCACGTTAAGAGCCGGTTTCACACTTTTCTAATATTTGTCGGATAGCTAGTTCAAAAGTACTACTTACTGTATATGGCGCGAAACAGACAAAACTTGTCATAAA
Source organism: Celastrina argiolus (assembly GCA_905187575.2). Classification (NCBI taxonomy): domain Eukaryota; kingdom Metazoa; phylum Arthropoda; class Insecta; order Lepidoptera; family Lycaenidae; genus Celastrina; species Celastrina argiolus. The sequence continues at coordinate 21,182,209 of LR994583.1, forward strand.
ACTGTTGCGATTTAAATATCAACTTTGATTTATTAATACTTATTTAATTAAGTAGTATTATCTGAGATACTTATCTTTAATGATAGCTAAGTAAATTAATATGTTTCCCGCCCTCTCACAGATGTATTCATTCAGTGTCTATATGAACATACCATAAGTATTGTTGAGAAAGTGTTAATTAGTTATTAAGTTATAGTATTGAGAATTTTTTAATTTATTAATTGATATAAAAGAACTGTGTTCTTTGGGGGGCGGAATGTTTAAACTAATAAACGCTTAATTCGGCATAAGTTACCTATAAGTAGCTATCGATACATAGATGTGCATACAGTCCACTGTAACGTCAGTACAAAATAAAACTCGGAAAGTCGGAACTAATTACACGTCTATTTATTTCAAAAACTCCCGTTAGACCAAAATCAACCTTATTGCATTAAACATAATTAATAAATCATAATTAAAAGATAAATTTTAATTTCTTTATTTAATGTCGGTGTGAACTGACGCTAAGCTATTTATTTAGCGGATAGAGTATTGCCGATTTTTCATTCATCTGTCCTTCTCTTCACGTCCATAATACTGGGATCGCAGTTACAAAAGTCGCTTGCTAAAACCACAACAATATATTTTCTTGCGAACATTTAAGTGATCAATAAGTTTTTTGCTCAGCCAGGTAGAGACTTAGAGATAACAATGAGGCGCCAGGCAACAAGTAAAAAAGTAGTGGGGCAACACAAAAAGCCGAACTATTTCAGCCAATTTAGTCTAACCGTTACTTCTAATTGCCGTCTCTAGACGATATAATAGCTTCTAGAACTTTCGCGAGACGTTTTGAGATGTTACGTTGAAACTGAATTGATAGAGCAATGTCATATCCTTCCTATTATTGGAATAAAAAGTGTGTTTAAATAACCATTTACTTAGCTAACGATTTATACATAAATTATATATAAATTATTATGTAAATTATATTAAAAGTTTCGCGGGATATAAAGTACATATAATTGTGTGCGGCTATTATTTTCATTAATTTTAGGTAATTTTTAGCATTGTTTAAAGAAATATATTGCATTCTGCACTCTAAATGAGCCAAAATTCTCTTCCTCCGTCCGTTATACCAAAGATACTTATTAAAATTTTGAACCTGAAGTCATCTCTGCGCACGCGCAGTCAATTTCAGAGAGCACGGCACGATTTCTATAACCCATGTGTTCATGTCGCTGTGAGCCAGCGAATTCTATTTATAGACAGACCAACGACCGGCGAGATTTACGACTTTGTATTTAGAATAGTAAAGTCTACCTCAAAACGCATCTTGAAAAAATTGTACTGTCTTCTTGTCAGTACAATTTTTTCAAGATCTGTCGATTGATGTTAAAACGCAATTGAAATATTGAAATTGTACTGTTTCAGCTTGTATGTATAGGTCATCTGATGTTAAAACGCGGTACAAGTATTGATGATAGAGTCATTTGATTAGTTTTGAATTGGCTACAGTAAAGTTTGGGTCTCCCCTATAGTGCTATTCTTTCTTATATATAGATTATTGAATCGCGCTACTAGTCAATATGGTCATTGGTTACCTACTGGTAGATTTAGGGCGTGTTTCACCAAGCAATGTTAAAGTTAATCCTTCGTTAAATATCATGTTATCCGTCTCGTAATTCCTATCAATAAATGAGAAGGCATGGTATTTTTTACCAAACTGCTGTTTGAGTCCTATGACGGAGACAAAAAGTTAAACTTGAGATGGTATTGGATGTCACGTAGAAGGAATAATATGGTGAATTTAGCTTTACATCGATTTGGAAAGTATCTAAAAATCGCAAAGAAAACTCTAAAAATAACAAGTGCGTGTTGCGTCTTATATATCTTTGAAATATTGCCAATATTTGTAAACACAAAAGTTCTCTTTTAGCGTCTTGTCGTAATAACCACGGGAATTGTATAAAACGCCGAGACTTGTATATTCGTTTAAAGTTAGATATAATAAGTATATTTAATTATATTTATAAATAAAACCACATTCTTCGATTCACTACGTTCTACTTCAAACCAAATAATTTTAGGTTCAAACGATTCTACAGGGGTAATAGAAACCATGCGGTTCCTATTACCCCTTTTCAACCCCTTTCAAATTACGGATACTTATGACAAATGACGTAGTATTTACTGTCCATAGATATTTATTTATAGGTATAGATAGGAATTTGGAAAAGGCTGTAAACAGGTTAGGGCTACCCTTTGAAGGAAAACAGGTCTATGGGGATCTTGAAAACTACTAATAAAAAAAAAATTTTTTTGGACAATGCAAAAATTATCACATAATGGGCACAATAAAAAAAATGGACAATCCCCATTGAAGATAGCTATATAAAAAATAATGCTCATGCCCTATCTAAAATTTCCATCTAAGATTTAAAACTTTAAACTCCCATGAACCAGATACGGGCAAATCGATGTACGTACCTATATTCTAATCTAATAACAATATCGTTGTGCACAGCAAAACGGGCTCTATTGCAACACACTTAGATTTGTAATCGCGTGTCACGTCGTTAGAATTCAACCTGAAATTAGGAGTGGCTGGACTTTACGGCGCCAAGTCCCGCTTTATGGGCAAATAAAAGAATATTCCGAATACATTCATTCTCACGAGCATAAATCAAGTGATATTGATGTAGTATGTATGGAAATCTTTACATGACTTATGGCTTTGAATTATGATGAGATATAAAAAATGCATCTAAATATGTTAAGGCTACGACGCAGTTATACCAGTAGAATAATTTAAACTTCTAAACCGTTTAAAAAGGTTTAAAGCCATCTTAGATATTTCATATACAATAACTAGCTGTTCCCGCGACTTCGTTCGCGTGGTTTTTGAGTAACTTAAGCCGTTTATGCAGCACACGCAATGAAAGTCCCCAAATGTAATTAATTTTTCCCGTTTTTGCAACATATCTCACGCTTCGCTCCTATTGGTCGCAGCGTAATGTTATATAGCCTAAAGCCTTTCTCTATAAATGGACTAACCAACAAAAAATAATTTTTCAAATCGGACCAGTAGTTCCTAAGATTAGCGCGTTTAAACAAACAAACAAACTCTTCCGCTTTATAATAGTAGTATAGATAATATAGATTGTTTTGAGTTACGGACAAACGGACACGTCATACTTTTTATTGGGGTTTATTAACTAATTTTATAACGCTACGTTACTTACTGATGTTCAAAATGAACATCCAAAGGTTGAAAATCCCTTAATATTCTTTCTTTTGTTTATTAGTAGTTTCTATCATATTGTATGACGCATTCTAATGAAGAAAAAGAGCGTCACACCTTTCCTCTTTCTTAATTGTTCTATTTATAAACCGGCTAATCGATGTTGACCCCATCATATCCCCATACTCCATACCCCATACATGATATCATTAGCAAATAGCTTGTACCTCGTATCTGGCCGGGGATGTTATCTTATCATCATAATCGATGGCGTGAAGTCATGAAAGACATGGCTGAATCATAGTGTTTTAAACTGCGTATCAGCTTGACAGACTCTAAATTTTCGTTATTTTCGTTGGCCTGGGCCCTTAATTCAAGATGCCATCACTATTTATCGCTTACTAAGGACGTGTTTCACCAAAAGTTAAAGTTAATCGTTCGTTAAATATCATGTTGTTCCTCTCGTAATTCGTATAAATGAATGAGAGGGCATGGTAATTTAACAAGTCGTTAACACTAACATGCGTTGCTGAAATCGCGACTTAGTTCGAAAACAAAATGTATGGAATTTGACACAAATGACATACTAATTCGCTCGTCATTTGGCGAAGATATCCCATACATTTTGTACTCGAACTTCGCAAGTGATAATAGCGATGGCATAAGGGCCTTGTTTCTTTAGCGCCACTTATTCGTAACTATTCACACTTGACCCACACGCAACTGTCATCTGACTAAAACTGGAACAAATCAGTTGATTTACTAGACAATTTCCTGAAATGATTTGATCGCAAAAATGTTTAATTGCCTCGAATAGAGGACGTTTAATCCGGCAGCAATGTGTATCGGTACACAACAACGACCGGTAGTTACTTTACGTCGAACTATAAAATAATCATTCGCATTTCGAAAAATGTACAGTTTGAAGAATTTTATTAGAAACACGGTTACATCAGGTCCACCGGAAGCATTGGGGGAATATAAGACACGCAAGTTATCCTTATTAAAGTTTTAATATTAATTATAGTACTATTTACTTACTTGATTTCCAATTTTAAATGTTATTTCATATGACGTGCCAACACCTAATTGGAGAAAACTCACAAACGTCATTAAATGAAATAAACATGATACAGTAACGTGAAAATGTTAACGTTAATTATTTTGTAGGTCATACGAAAACTGAATAATATGTATATTTTAATATAATAATATGCAAAATGCAAATTTCATGAAATTAAACATAGAAAACACATTGCGACGCTAAATCAACAGGTATTTAATATGGGAATATAATACTTGACGATTTGGTTAAACGAATACATAGGCTTTCCTAAGGTTCAGGACGTAGTGCTTTTCACACTTACAACGCGTTCGCAGGAGTTCCTTTAATAAATAAAAATCTGCAATTATTATAAACAAAACTTAACGCGCTGTGACACGTGAACAATGCCATGCCATATCCAATTTCATATGGATCTACTAAAATGTATAATATGTAAAATGTTTTTACAATTTGGCGCAGCATAAAAAGGGGTTACTGTAATACATATTATTACTGTTATTTAACGTATTGAAAAAAGTGGATTACCTACTAATTAGTTGTTGTGAGGTAGAAAAATTCAATAATTAAGTACATTTGAGGAAAAGATTTGAATAAAACTGTAAATATGGATGCAAATAAGGTACCGTCCTTACGTAATCACGCTCATATTATGAAGAGGAAAATTTGTGAGCGAGTCTGTTTATTACTTGTACATTTGCCAGCTGGATCAATTTTACTCTGGATTAACACAAAGGCTATAAGATATAACTTTTATTCCGAAAAAGTACATTGTTACCGTACGACTTGTTATGCGGGAGGAGCCGCTGGCAATATTATATAAGAAAAACTTGTGTCTTCAGATTTTAAAAGTCGCCTGTAACGTTAAAAATTGTGACACTACCATCTGATACCATCGAATAATCAGTTAATTCCACAAATTTCCTCGAAAAGCTTTAACCGCTCAATTCGCAGCGCATTATCAAGTGTGAAGTGACGTAACTGTATTTCACCGATTCCAACCATAAGCGGACCGCAGACGTTAGCGGACGCTTGCGCTTGCGTGTGTGCGTGCACCGCCAACAGGGTAGACGAGGGGGGAGAGGGGCGCGGTGCGGGGAAGACGCGTTAGCGGCCAGTGGAAATTTCCATCGCCCAAGCTGACTCGAGCGCGGAGTCGCTCCGCGCATAACTCGAAGCGAGTCGCGACCTATACGCATGGCAACCGGGTGTAATTGACAGAGTTTATAATAATTGACAGTCAGACAGAAATGCATTGACAGTTTTCGCCGGTTCTTCTTGGCGGCCCAGGGTTGATTCGGTGGTAGCATATTGCCATTTCCGGATATAGCTTACGTTTCATTTGAAAACAAAATATTTTTCAATTATTAGTAAAATGTGATGGAGCTAACTAAATGTACGATTAGTAAATTCAATGTCACAATTTCCTTTTTTATTGATTAATAATGATTAACGCCAGTCAGACTGTGGAGCTTATTATTATTTATGAAGTTTATACTTAGATACTCAACATTTACCTATTTACACTTATATATTTTAGTATGAGGTACAATATTATGTATTTAATTTTCAAAGAGACACTGGTACATCTAATACCAGTCCTATGCTTAAAATATTTCTTAGGCAATTGCCAAGTAGTATTGCGCATTGGAACAAAAAAAAATGTTACATGATTTGTCACTAGTTGGCATAAAAAATATGTGGGTACTTAAATTTATAATTTTCGGAAAACACAGCCGAGATCAAATTAGTGTAATTTGAATGGCTGTAAATGTAAAAAGATAAAATATCTTCGACGCTCTACATATTATTGCATCCATTCTTGATAAAAGATACCAACGCGCGCGGTGGTACCTTAGGTATATTTGTATTTTATTTATCATATTCATATTATAATATATCTCTTTCGAAACACGCAATTAAAGCGTATCTAGTTTTGTAAATCAATACAATAAATATTTTTGAAAATTACTTTAAATTTAATAAATCGATTGAAGAGAGATCTTTCACAATTTTACTTACGTACTACGTAAGTAAAATTGTGAAACATCGTATTCGTACTTCTTCAAAATTTTATTTGGGAATTGTTTAAAATAATTAACATATTTCGGTATTTACCAGTAATTTCGTTGAAGATTAAAAAATATAAAAACTAAAATAACAACATTAATTTGCATTTCTGGAACGTTCTAACATAATATTGTGTTACGGTATGTAATATCTAGCAAGTATAAATAGAAGGAGGATTATATTACAGTTTTCCTATTGAGTAGGTATTACGTTGAAAATCCACTAATAATAAATAAGAATAATATTAAACTAATTAACTAATATTAAGAATAACTATTGTAATACATTTTTCTACTTGCGGCTATTTAAAGTAACTTTTTATCCAATCACAGCACGATATAGGTATGGCGAACTTAATGTCAAAAGGCGTTTCCTACCAGTCAACCATAGGATAACAGACTTAATTTTGCAATGTGCCTTTATAAACCACAGATTTGTTTCTTAATTATGAAACGATTAGCCCAAATTGGACTACAATATACGGTTTAATAAAACAGTTTGAACGAACCGATTAGATCCAATTATTGTTTGTACATCTTCTATGGTGACTACTGAGAACTGACTATTATACGAAGTGATACATACAAGTTCATATTATTATGTAACCATTATGTTGTCGGATGTCAATCTAAAGGCTATTGTTCGAAAAATTAGCATATACACATAATGTACTTTTGTGTTATAAAACCGAATAGGTGATCTATATTTTTACTGTTTATATAATCTTGTCTATTCTACAAACTACTAGAGTCTATGTAGAATAGACAAGATACTTGCCTTGCTGTATGGTCTATGTCATAGACCATAGAACAAGGCAATGAATTATACCCAATAGTTGTAGGTAACCAAACCAAACCATAACAAGTGTCCATTTAAAAATTTGTAAAAAATACATTTTGTACAAAGGTACATTTTATTCCAAAGTGGAATGTTTTCCAAAAGGCCTAAGAAAACGGAAAATAAATTGTCTTAAAAAAATATTTTCGTATAATTTCTTTTCCCTGTAATCTCGATGTAGGGCCTCATTATTTCTGAATGTAAGAGGTGTGGCCAATAATTGTTGTACATGAATACGGCTCTCGCGTAGCGTAATAACTTATTTGCTTCTTTAGCTATCCAGTGGCGTGATTAAAATTTGGATGGGTGATAAATGTAGCTGTAATACTACCCCGAATTTGTTATCTTTCTTTCATTTTTGCCACCTTATGAAAACAATTTTAAAGGCGTATTTGCTTCAAACACTAAATCCATACGTTGTCAAACGCCTAATTGATATTTACTTAACAAATTGTGCACTCTTTGCTAATTCGTTCGCAAAAAATGTTCAAATAACCGCCACGTTTAGATCGGGTTGTGAAATTGACAACGTCATACGTTGATATAGTATGCTTACGTCAGCTCGTTTTAAACTGTAAGTGCCACTTGTGATTTAATTTCTCCAGTCACTAATACACTTAATAGGAATATTTCAGTAGGTATCATAAAACACACAATCTAAAGAATTAATATATCTATACAAAATAGTATTTATATTTTTAACTTTAACATTTCTAATTTATTTACTTCCCCTTGTAGTAAATAAATTTAGTTACTCGATAAGCTATACAATATCCTTGTCAAGTGATTATTCTAACGTATCAGACAAGGTGAAAACATTGAATAGCTTGCACAGTCTGCAAGTTAATTTATTAATATTTTCGAAAGTCAAAAAATCTTATTTCAATATTAATTTCTCGTATTTTCAATGTCTGCACGAGCTCTACTCGATTTCAATACTTAAAACATGTCCATTGTTTAAACGTTTACTGAATGCTTACAAAATGTCCCACAGGCTTCTCAGAAATCTTTTATACTCTAACCCCTTTTTGGATCTATAGTGTTGATAAAAATCAGGTTTTCTCTCAACAATGTACCCGTACGGCTGTGAGCTTTTTAAAACCCCTTTTTAGCAATTTAGCAATGATAATATTATGGCAATATTATGTTGAAAAGCCAGAAATCAGGGCTACACATTTTTTACATTTGTGGTAAATAAATATTGTTACTTCAAAATTTACTAATTTTCACAAACATTAAAAAGGTGAAAGTTTGTAAGTATGTGTGAGTCTGTTTGTTCTTTTTCACGCACAAACGCCTCGACCAATTTTGATAACATTTGATATGCTGGAAGCTAACACCCATAAACTGGGCTACTTCTTAATCCTAAATAGTAGTAAACATTAAGTTTACTTTACGTACCTATTTAGTTATTTCAGCATTAATTATTACAGCTATAAAATATTTACCTATTATGAAAAATGTAATTTTTATTAACCGACTTCAAAAAATGGAACAACAAAAAATGTTGTTTTCAAGTTTGGCTAGGACAATGCAGGCCGATCACCTAATTGCCTGACAAGAAAGTCGATCCTGCGCCTGTTCTCTCGCCAACCGTGTCTGTTTACCGTCCCACTGGGTTATGAGAGTAAATGAAAGAGGGAGATTATTTGTGTATTGCGCACACACTTGGGCACTATAAAATAACTCCTGCGTAGCTGGCCTGGTTTCAATGAAATCGGCTACCGACACTGAAATCGGTGAGGGGAGCTATTATTATTATAGTGTCCGGTTACCATGTTAATGATTATTATGTGAATCGCGCTCATGTTACAAGCAAAAAAACCTCTTCTATGATTGACATAGTCAAGGACGTAATATCTGAAAGTTAATTATAGCTGTAAATACATCTACTGCGCAATTTTCAGAACATAAAGTTCGCGTCATCAATTTCTAAGTCATGATTTATGAAGTGCTTCCATAAAATAAACGATTCACTCCAAGTATTTGCAATTGGTACTTGTTACAGATACCTATTACAAGTTACTCTGTAATAATTGATGACATGAAGGTGATATGTCGTAATATTTTGATTTCGAGAAAATTGAGTTCATATTTGAACTTAAACATTTTAGAATATATCGTAACATATTAAGTACATAAATCTAAAGATCCGTCTCTACAATCAATGTACTTAATACGTTACTACATAACCTAAAATGTTTAAGTGAGAGTTTAAACTCAATTTTCTCGATTAAAAATTTTGCGTCATAACCTTCATCCGTTCATGGATTCAATTATTTTATTTCTAGTTTTAGAATCGGTGGTAGTCTTATGTAGGACCATTCTATAAATGTTATTTGGGACCTACATGGGATTTTTTTTTTGGTTTCAGATAAAAGAAAATGGAAATGCAGTGATGTAGATATATTGGGAATTGTCTAATTTCGAATCAAATCGAATAAATATGGATTTAAAGTTTTTCTAATTTCGAATAATATACCCGTTTGCTATCTCATTTTAGCAAAGTTTACGCACACAAAATGCGAGATGTGACTTTGGGCAATTTTTTGACATTAGTCCGAGTTGTGTCGAAACAAAGTTCTGGCGTTGCGCCAGGTGTCTTCGCTACTCTAGCGGCGTTCATTCAGTGTCTATTTTCATATTACATGTTGATAAATATGGACGCACGAGTTTTTGTACATATATATTTTGTTATACCAAAATTATTCCAATGAAAATATTGGAAATGTTGAAAAACAGTTTTTCAAAAACGTGAAAAAATACTAAATACGTGAATGTTGCGAACGAAGGAGTATGGCACAGTTAATGTTTATGAAGACGTAAACCGCACTAATATTGTTCTTAGTTTTGTTAAAAATACATTATCTTACTGAAAGTAACGTTGCACATTTTTCATTTAGATGGAATAGATAGCATGTGACATTTTTATTTCGTATATTTTAGTACGCAATAGTATCCTGATTTGATATTCGTGATAAATAATAATGTATTGTCGAATCTCATCCACTACTATGAAATAAAATCGTTAACTTTTATCTCTTCCAACGAAACGCTGAACCCAAGGTTTTTTTTTCAGCTACAAATTTAAGACCAACAACGCGATGCCTTCAGGGTCGTGATAATGATTATACATCAAGGAGTTCAAACAAAATCGAGGCTCACGTTATTTGCAGAATTAGAAAGCGTAACTGCGAATACGTACTGGCATCATAACTTTTAGTATGCAGGTAACTCGAAACCTTAATATTGTCTTACAAGAAATTCACATTTTCCTGCATGGGTTTGCTTCTATACCTATATTTCCGGGAAATATAGTCCTTACGTAATGTAACATACCATTACATTATATTGTAATATTTATGGGTGAATTCGTACAAAGGCAGTTCTCATTAAAGATTCCATTTCACTGGGTGATCGACGGTAAAAGTAGAATGCACTCAAACACGGTTAAGCTCAGCTAATACATAAATAATCACAATCGCACAGCAGAAACTTAGTGTAGAGACTAGTTATGTACTACATTTTCAAATATTGCCTAGCTATATTTTTCATAAACTTAAATCTGTAACCATATATAAACGACTCCCATTCATGAAACTGGAAAAAAACTATGAACGCAAAGCTGAAATAGGAAATTCTGAATAAATTACAATTCGCTGAATAAAAGAAACTTACCTTAAACACCGCCGGCGCCAGCGGTATCGCAGCTTGGTTGTGCAGATGTTTTTTCGACATTTTCAGCAAACTTCCACGTCCCAAAAGGCCTGAATTCAAAACCGACTCGGGTTAGAGAAGATGGTTGATTTTCCGTAGGAATAATATGTATTTTTTGTTATCCGTCTTGAATGAAAAGTTTTCAACGGTCACTGAATTTCGAGTAAAGTTCGCGTCAGCGCGCGCACGTCACTTCAGTGCTGCGGGTAAGTCGGCAATGAGCGACTAGCGAGCGAGTTCGAGTCTACCGCAAGTCACAGTGGCTGGCAGACGGCGCCGCCACAGGAAACTAGGGTCACCACTCGCCATTGTTACGACCACACCTTTCTTCAATACCTGGGACTGAGCCTCGCTATTACTATAATGGCAAAACAATAGGCAACACGTTTAAGTTTTAGTTTGGCACGTTCAGATAGGTGAAATATTATTTTAAGTAGTTACAGAAATGTAGAGATCTAATTGATGAAAAAATTTAACATGAAATTAAGTAAGTCATGGGCAAAATAAAAATAAAAATAAAAATGCTTTTATTCAAAATTAAAACATAAAGTTTGTTTTTTGAAGGTCAATTTTGAAAATAAATTACAATTACAGTTACCAGTTACCACCGGTTCGGAACCCTAACCCGGCGAGAAGAACCGGCGTAAGAAACTCGCACGAGTGCCACCTTTTAACAAAAAGGGTAGCCAAAATTGTTCTTTTTAAAAAAATATATTTACAATAATAATATGTATAATACAATCAATTAGATGAAATTAATACTAAAACAAAATAATGTTACAGTATAAAAACAATTGAGTATAATATTATAGGTACAGAAGTACATTATTAAGCTACTGAAATTGCCTCATAGGATTACCTTATTCCCAGGGTGTGGTGTCTTCAATAAAATCTTTAACTTTATAGTAGCCTTTAGAACATAAATGTTTTTTAACTACTTTTTTAAATTTATTTATAGATAATTCTTTTACATTTTCTGGGAGTTTATTGTAAAAACGTATACACTGACCTCTAAAAGAATTGCTAATTCTGCTGAGTCTAGTCACCGGTACAGCCAGCCTGTGCTTATTCCTAGTATTTAAGTTGTGTTGGTCACACTTTCTATCAAATTCATTAATATATTTTTTTACATACATAACATTGTCAAAAATGTATTGAGAGTGTACAGTTAGTATACCTATTTCTTTAAATTTTTCTCTTAAGGAAGCATATGGGGACATTTTATAGATAGCTCTAATAGCTCGCTTCTGCAGCACAAAAATAGAATTAATATCGGAGGCATTGCCCCATAGAAGGATACCATAGGCCATTCTGCTATGGAAATAACTAAAATAGACTAACCGTGCCGATGTTTCGTCAGAAAGTTGTCTAATTTTTCTGACTGCAAATGCTGCAGAACTAAGACTATTCGCTAGTTTAGCAATATGTGGACCCCACTGTAACTTAGAATCTAAAGTTATACCTAGAAATACAGTTGAGTCCACCAGGTCAAGTTTAGCATCGTTCAATAGTACATTGGTTTGTACGTTCCTTACATTTGGTAACGTGAATTTTAAACATTTTGTTTTAGAAGTGTTAAGAAGCAAATTATTACTGCTAAACCAATTTACTATTAAAGGGAGAGCATTATTTACCCCGTCATAGACCGACTGTTGTCGATTCACTTTAAAAATAAGTGAAGTATCGTCAGCAAATAATACTATCTCTAGCTTATCTTTAACAAGAAAAGGCAAATCATTTATATAGACAAGGAAGAGGAAAGGCCCTAAAATAGATCCCTGTGGCACTCCCAAATCTATTTTGGCTCCAAATGACCTTGTACCATTTACTTCAACCCTTTGTGTCCTATTACTCAAATAAGAACTTAGCAGTTTGAGTGACGTACCCCTTATTCCATAGTGATAGAGTTTCCTTATTAATGTTGCATGCTCCACACAATCAAAAGCTTTAGAAAGATCGCAAAATATACCTAGTGCATTTTGCGATCCCTCCCAAGCTTCATATATACTACTTAAAAGGCTAATTCCTGAATCGGTTGTAGATCGACCTTTTGTAAAACCAAACTGCTTTTTGTGCAGCAATTTATTAATATTAAAATGTGAAAGTAATTGTTGTAGAATAATTTTTTCAAATATTTTACTAAAAGTCGGTAGTATTGAGATAGGCCTATAATTGGCTGGATCAGATTGGCTGCCAGCTTTAAAGAGGGGTATTATTTTGCTATGCTTCATTAAGTCCGGAAACTCACCAAGCTCTATACAATTATTAAAGACTAACGCTAAATGAGGACTGATGACGTCAACTATCGATTTAATAATTCTCACGGACATACCCCACAAGTCAGCAGTATTTTTTACATTTAAAGAATTAAACGCCTTGATAATGTCACGTGGCTCAATTTGTCTAAATTGGAAGTTGACTTCACATTTCTTTACATTATCTATAAGTAATGATTCGGCAGCTGCGGGAGAAGACTGAAGAGTTTTTGTAATGGATACTGGAATGTCAGCAAAGAATTTCTCAAATACTGTCGCCACCTCATCGTCTGAGTTAATTATTTTGTTATCCACACAGAGTTTAAAATCTGTGTTACGACAGGCGACTCTTCCAGTTTCATTAGTAATTATTTTCCAAGTTGTTTTTATTTTATTTTTCGAATTCTTTATTTGATCTCTTATGTGAAGTGCCTTTGCCGCAATCGACACTTTTCTAAACATTTTTGAATAATCTTTTACATATTGAACAAAATTTTCACTGTTATTAAATGATTTTTCAGAGTACAGTTCATATAATCTTTTCCTACTTATATGTATTCCCGCAGTTGCCCATTCATTGAATCTACTAGTACTTCGTGGTCTAACCGGTTTAGTAGTGAAAATAGAATTGAAATGGTTTTTAAGAAAATTAAATAATTGTGTAAAATTAAAATTTATACCGTGTTGTTCCTCAAAGTACTGCAAATTACAGAGTATATTGCTTTTAAACTTCTCAATACGTTTTTCATTTACTGGAATAAACACTTTCTTGTTGGTAGATACATATTTTTTTAGATTCTCAGTAATTAGTGTTACTAGCTGCCCATAGTGATCAGAACTCAGAACATTTATTATTTCCTTTTTATTTGGGGTCACATGGCTAAAAATGTTATCAATACAAGTGGCTGAGCTACCACAAACTCTTGTAGGCGCAATGAATAAGTTAACTAGGTTATATGATTTCAATAAAGATCTGAATCTAACAGTAGTTGGGTTACTATGTAATAAGTTTATGTTAAAATCCCCACTTATCATTATTTGTTTATTAGATACACATATTTTGTTTAATAATGTTTCCATAATTTTTTCAAAAGAATCATATAACCCAGATGGAGGCCTGTATACATTCACAATAATAAAGTGCTCCATTTCTATGCAGGCAATTTCAGTAGAACATTCAGTTGAGAGGCTGACTATATCTTTTCTTTCTTTACATTTTAAATTCTTATTTATTAATAATAATGAACCGCCTCTAATAGTTTTTTCTCGACTGAACGAACTTACAACCTGGTGACCACAAAAATTTAATGAAAGTTCACATTTTTTGAACCATTGTTCTGAAATACATAAAATGTCCACATCATAATGTTCTAAAAACAATTCTATTTCTAATTCTTTACCTACCAATCCTTGCAAATTTTGGTGCACCAGGTTAATATAATATGATTTTTTTCTATCTATGACATTATGGGTAGGTGATTTTAAAAAATTACTATTTATATTTACACTACTTATAAAACTAGAGCTAGAGACTTCCTCTGTTGTCTTAGATACTAATTTAAATTATTTGGAACATATTCCAAGTCATCTAAGTTTGTTGTATTATTACTAATACACTGCTCAAAGAAATAAGGAGTCGGGTTAGCCACTCTATTGGCTAGTCTTAAATCTAAAAAATATAATAGCGAGCATGCTATAAGTCGACGATAGTAGTTAGATAAGTAAAACTTATCTAATGTAAAATACTTAAATCTAGAATAATTTTAAATATTATTAATATCTACTACATGTACATGTTGTACATTGTTACTTATAATTACAGAATTATTACTATTAAAAGCACTACATAGTAGACTATTCAGCTTAAATCTAATTTTATTTTCGTGTGGCAAGTTATTTATGTAGGGAAAGGTGAACCAAACAATATTTTTTATATTTTTTAATTCACTTAATGATTGAATAATTCACTTAATAATTGAAGGCTTAGCCCAGATTTCACCAACGCGTGTTAGTGTTAACGGCTTGTTAAAACACCATGCCTTCTCATTCATTGATAGGAATTACGAGAGGAACAACATGATATTTAACGAAGGATTAACTAACATTGCTTGAAACACGCCCTTATGGTATTAATTACACTTAAGTATTAAGAGTATTTATTACGAGATGACATTTAAGTAATAATCAAAATTCTACACAGACTGTAACATGGAAAACTTAGTAAAATAGTTTCGTCGTAAGATTAAATAATATTTGATAAAATTCTCTCTCACGGTTCTTAATTAATTCGTTTTAGCTGATAAACGCCAACAAGTGCGTTGATATTAGTTGTTCATGAAAACAGTCAAGTGTCAGCCCTATTACAGGGTTGCATATTCGTTGTTTTGTTTGCAAAAAAGAGATGTAGTATCACGCTGACGTCATATTTCCTTCACGGTTAACAAAATTCGACGTTGATTTATATAGTCATTCTGAACTTATTTATCTGTACTAGTTTCACCAAGACTTGTTAAAGTTAATCCTTTATTAAATATCACGTTATCCCTGTCTATGAATGCGAAGGCAGGGTATTTTAACAAGCCGTTAACACTAACAAGCTTTAGTTAAATCGGGAATATATTTACAAGAGATTTTAGAAATTTCAAGCTCTCAGATACTACTGTAATAAGCTAATATTTTAAATACAAGGCCTTCATAGCCATAAGCCCAACATTACTCAAACATTATCCCACTTCATACAGCAAACGCTTTAACACAATTCATACGTAATGTATTGAAATTTATGTAAGGAAACTGCCAAGTCTCTATGTAAAGCTAAATAGAGCACAATTTCCATGCCCATGAACTTGTGCATGATTTCCAAAGACAACTGAATTAAACGATTTTAAATTGATGAGGCGACATCTGGTGGCGATTTATATCTTTAACTAGCTGAGCCCGCGACTTCGTTCGCGTGGTCTTTGAGTGACATAAACCGCTTATGCAGCGCACGCATCGAAAGTCCCCAAATGTGAATAATTTTCTCCGTATTTGCAACATTTCTCACTGACGCTTCGTTCCTATTGGTCGCAGCGTAATGATTTAATAGCCTTCCTCTATAAATGGACTATTAAACAAAAAAATATTTTTTAAAATCCGACCAGTAGTTCTTGAGATTAGAGCGTTTAAACAAGCAAACAAACTCTTCCGCTTTATAATATTAGTATAGATGTAGTCTAGTTTACTATTTTTGTATAATATCGTAGGAATATAGTACGTAATTTAACAAATTGTATGGATAATTACTAATTATCTAGAATTGCGTCGACGCGACGACTCAACCACTTTGGATTTCCCGGCCGTTCGTTAAGTTTTAAAACAGTAGGTCACGCAACTAAACAATTTACGCCAGATAATAAACGAAATTTATAAAATGTAAGTAGCAAAGAACACTCGATCACCTCTGCTTTCAAACAAAAAAAGTAGAGTAAAATCGGTTCATCAGTTTGCAAGCTATGGTGTCACGGAGACACACACACTAGACAGACACGTCAAACATATAGCTGTTTTCATCTGGTGTTAAAAAAGATGTACTTATAAGGATTTTCATTAGCGGTGAGGGTGACTGTTCTGTAAACAAAATGGTGTTATACCTATCTACAGTAATATTATATAGAGGAAATATTTGTATTTTTCCTATTTTTGTACGTAACGACTTAACTCAAAAAGTAATGGACCGATTTTAATAATTCTTTTTTCATTAGAAAGCTACATTTTCACTGAGTAACATAGGCTTTATAAAAATCAATTGCTGTTCGTTAGTCTCGCTAAAACTCGAGATCAGCTGAACTGATTCGGCTATTTTTAGTCTTGAAATATTCGTGGAAGTCCAGGGAATGTTTAAGTCCAGGGCTTATTTCCAAAATAATAATTGTACTGTTATTTTGTTTAGTAGATATAAATATATATCTAGTCTGGCCATAAATACTGTTATGTTACAATTAAAAATAAATAAAATATTCGATTTGAATTTGGAATCTGTCATTTTTACATGATTATTCATTGTGTTTTCTCATGTTGGCGCCATTACATTGTTTATTATTTTGCGATATTGAAATGGAGTGGGGTGATAAAGAGAACATAATCGCTGTGATTGCGTTACACAAAGTAGGTAGCCCAATGCAATTTTTAAAACTCTCCATACGCTTGGTATAAGCAAAATGTTTGTGTACCGGGCTATTAATAGGTACAATGAGACCTCCTCTGTTTGTGACAGAAAAAGATCTGGCCGTCCACGCTGTGTTCGTACGGAAAAGGTGGTTAAGGCAGTAAGAGAAAGAATTCGAAGAAATCCGGTTCTAAAACAAAAGATTGAAGATATTGGGAGATGAAGATAGCCCCTAGAACCATGTCGCGTATTTTAAAAGACGGCTTAAGGCTTTTAGTCTATTAGAGACGTACTGGTCATTTTCTAACTGATAATTTAAAAAAGAATAGGGTGCTAAAATCAAAACCATAACTGAGGCGGTACGCAAAGGGAGGTCACAGAAAAATTTTGTTTACTGATGAGAACATTTTTACAATTGAACAACATTTTAACAAGCAAAATGACCGTATTTATGCTCAAAGCTCTAAGGAAGCTTCCCAATTGGTTGAGAGAGTGCAACGTGGGCACTATCCGACGTCAGTGATGGTTTGGTGGGGTATTAGCTATGAAGGAGTGACTGAGCCATACTTTTGTGAAAAAGGTATCAAAACGTCGGCACAAGTGTATCAAGATACCATTCTTGAGAAGGTAGTGAAACCCCTTAACAAAACTATGTTCGATAACCAAGAATGGTCCTTCCAACAAGACTCGGCACCAGCTCATAATAGCTCGCTCTACGCAGTCTTGGTTGGAAACGAACGTTACGGACTTCATAAGAGCTGAAGATTGTTGGCCATCGTCTAGTCCCGATCTTAATCCGCTGGATTACGATTTATGGTCAGTTTTAGAGAGTATGTCTGGCTCTAAACGCCATGACAATAATTTGGAGTCCCTGAAGCAATCCATACGATTGGCAGTGAGGAATTTTCCCATGGAAAGAGTGCGTTCTTCTATTGATATCTGGCCTCGACGTATAAAGGACTGTATTGCAGCCAACGGCGGCCACTTTGAATAAGCTTGTCATATTTTAAATACCTTTTTATTTATGAATAAAACTAACACACTGTAAAATAAATTTGCAATAGAAAAAAAATTATTTTTCTTTGTATCAGTATTTATGGCAGGACTAGGTATACAAGTAAAGAGGTTTAACTCGCATTGGCGCAATCGGGTTAATTTCGTAACTGGGTCAATGTGAGTTAAACCTTAGGATATCTATGTAGATTTATTGTGAAAATATTATAGTATAACAATTTTTCCTTGTCTAATAGGTACGTTGGAAAAGTCACTAGTCGGCCAAAATGTATAGCTTATCCTGTTTAAAAATATTTTTATTAGTAAGGGGTATATATTTAAAACATTGTTTTTTAGATATGAGTATTATTACCTTCATACCCATATTGATTGTCTCGTCTGCAAAAGCGAAAATCTAGTAACGTCACCAATGATAAGAAAATCAATAGTAACATTATCATATTATTGGGAAGTAACATTTATCAGTTATAATAGTAATCATAGGAAATAGTTTTAACATAGATAAACTAACTTGTCAGTCTTATAACATTTCCACTACATAATAATTTTCATTTGATAAAATTAAATTTAAAATGTTCACGTGATACGCGCATGATCATAATAGGTACGCCTTTACATGATGTTTCGCAGAATTTAAAATACTGTCGTAAAATATATTAGTTACAAGCAATTAAGAAGTTGTATTTTACATAATAGCAAAGTAAGTAAATTACATTTTAAGGGTACAAATGGCTTACACATTCCATTCAAGGGGAATCCCTGAGGCCTTACTCTCCAAAGTGATTCGATTTTGATTCAGATTCGATCGTGCCACTCGAATTCAACGTACTCCCGAATAAATTGACATTTGTTTAGTTTTGATTTTCAGTCGAGTTCTTTTAAATTGGGCTCCTTTCAAGTGCAAAAAAAATTGTAAATCTAACTTTTAGCTTTATTATGTTATACCTACTGTTGTACTTGTTGTGGGAGAAATAAATGTATTAAAATGTATTTATTTCTATAACATGATTAGTTTCAAAGTAATCCACCAAATAAAATACCAAAAACCGTTGAGATCGAACTGATTCAATTCTCGATTGTGTCGGGACTCGGGAGTAAGCTGCTGTAATAGGTAGGAATTTGGATGGGAACCTTCCAAAAGTACCTGGAACCTCACGTTACTTCTACCACAGCTGTGGAGGCAGGATCGGCATGGTAACCACAAAAAAACCTTTGATGTGAATAGTTAGATATAATTAGTGAATAGTTATTTACCTATAGAAATTAATATTATGATTTATGACTATCATATTTCATACTATAGCCCATTTAACAATAATAATTGCTGAATTGACTGAATGCAATAGCAAGAACCAACAGGTAGGTAGATAGGTATATAGAGTTACCACTAATTGCCAAATAGCCACTTTAAAAAAACGTATTTCTTTAAAAAATATAGCTCTATATATGGTGTAAAATAAATTAGTGACAATACTTTAGGGTGTGTATATTCCACCTATGTAGAGTATACTGTGAAAGTACCGGCGCTGAAAGACTTACTTTTGACTTTTATGTTGTATGAGAAATGCCTCAACATCATAAATTTTCTCATACAATAAAAAAAAGTACCTCTTTCAGCGCTGGTACTTTCGTTGGAGTAAACTCTATATATGGGGCCCGTACACACCCTAAAGTATACGTACATGAAATATTATGAAATCTGTGTCCTACCTACTACTAGGAAATTCAGATTTTTTTTTTATTTAAGTACATGGTAAACATACAGCTATGATAAAACTCTATAATACCTACCTATTAATTCTAGAAACCAGTCAACCAATTGCAAGTTTTTACGTCTAGATCACATAATTAGCAGAAATTGTAAACGGTCATGATAGTTCGAGTTTAGAACAGATTTTTTTTTTGGATTCATAAATAAAATAAAGTGTAATAAAATTTAAAAAAAGAACACAAAATTACAAAACGTTGTTGTTGTTCTACTTCACAGTTTGCATGAAGGATAGAGTTGGTATATTATATTTGGTTATTATAGAGTTGACTCTGTTTTTTTATGGATAAGAATGTTAATGTTTCATAGTTTTATAGACGGAATGGACGGACAGTAAATATTGCATGGATTAAGCCACTAAATGACGTGTCACGTGCATGCGTTTTGTTTAAATTTCCTTAAGGGGCGCGTGTCCTTCTACTCAATCAATCAAACAAGCAAATTTTAGTACCTACCAACTTACTCAGGTATTTATTGTACCTAAGTATTACCGCAACCCTAGTACTACAATTTGACACTATTTGTTTATTGTTACTTACTAAATATGGTTTTGTTAAATCGAGAGAAAAGTGTCCGTCCGCACTTTGAGTGCTCCACTTTGAAACTGTTTGGGTCACTTAAGGTGTGACATTTTTTATTTTAACATACTTAATTATTATAATAAGTACAATATTATTGTTATTACATAGGTTAACATACAGTGGTCTAGTGGTTCAGAGCTTCGCTCTCAACCGGAGGTCGTGGATTCGATTTCCGCGTTGGAACAATAAACTTGAAAACAAATGTTGTTTTCAGGTTTGGTTTGGACAATGCAGGCTGATCACCTGATTGTCTGACAAGAAAGATGTTAGATGATCCATGCGTCGGATGGGCATGTAAAAATTCGGTCCTGCGCCTGATCTCCCGCCTGTCATGTCCGTTATCCGTCCCACTGGGCTACGAGAGTGTAGGAAGAGAGAGTGATTGTGTATTGCGCACACACTTGGGCACTATAAAATAACTCCTGCGTAGCTGGCCTGGTTTCAATGAAACCGACACCGTCACCGAAAGCGGTGTGGGATGCTTTAATGTAACCATTTATTCTTGAACTTAAAACAGGACGTTGGTTTATTTCAATAATAGGTACCTAGTCAGTGAAAAAACCGGCTAAGTGCGAGTCGTACCCAAGGGTTCCCGAGGAGGAGGGAGGAAGTGGAAGGGAACGTCAAAAATCACATTTGCTGTATGGCAGCGCCCCAATACATATTTAGTTTATTTTTACTATAATTATTAGTCAAGTAATTATGTACACATTAGTATTTTGTCTACAGCGCGCAATCAATATGGCCGGTCGTCTAGTCTTCGTTGAGCATACAAACAGTTTGTGAAGATATGTTCCATATTTTCTGACCGTTTAACCTTCCAGGGACTTCCACGAATAGTTCAAGACTAAATATAGGCGAATCGGTTCAGCCGTTCTCGAGTTTTATCGAGACTAACGAACAACAATAATTCATATACATAAGTATATGAATTATTGTTGTTCGTTAGTCTAGATTACACACGTTAGTCTACAGGTATTACATTCGTTGGTTTTTTTTATTATAATATCTAATATCTACTAAGGTGTAAGTACTTATCTTCCAATTGATAAATGACAATTTTTCTTCGCCAATTGGCGACTTTTTATTCCGGAAAACAGTGTTCCCGTGGTATACTTACTGTATTTACGCGGGTAGTAAAATAATACTTCTTTCACCTCTTTGATGCAACTTTCTCGTCGATGTCGATTTCTTGTCGACAGTACGTGGTATTTGCCAATAACCTTTCCTGATCGACAAGCAGTGAATTATGTACATGCATGTTTGATCGTTGTCTCGAAAGTATTTTACTAAGTCTTGTTGTCTTACTAAGCTAAGCTCGAATTCTTAGAATTTGACGAGTACCTAAGTATACCACGAAACGAAAACTGTGATTTTAATTTTTATAAAGATTTTTATAATTCTGAGAATTGGAATATTAGTTATAGACAAATATTACATATTGATACAAAAAAATTCAAAATTGTAAACTAAGACAGCGCACTCCTAGTAATATCTACGATCTGATTATTACCCTTCAGGTATTACTTATAACCCTGTGGCAAGAATCCATGGGTAAGAGAAACAGTGGAAGCTGCTAGATGGCTTGACGATCGATATCAAAGAAAAGGCAAAATATATAGACAAGTAGAACAATATTGAGGAGGCCTTTACTCTGTAGAGAGGTCCTTAAATTAATATATTTTAATGAATGAATGAGGCTTATTATTACCCTTCAGCGCAAAGTAGATCATACATGTGTAACAGAGACACGACCTTATAAAAAAATTCCAGGCACTTTCCGGAAACCGCCATCTAGCGCCACTATTGGAAAATACTAATACTAATTTCATTTTGTATCTTCTTCTTAATTTGGGAGTTAAATTTAGCTTAATGTGATGTTATCCTTAAAAATATATGCTTATCTTTATTTTAATGTCAATATTTGTACTTAATTCGGCATATTTACATTTTATAATTTACAAACGTTAATAGTAGTGACATCTATTGCAGTTTTTTTGTATTAAACATAGATTATAAGGGATGGTAGGCCTTCAGAGTTCTGGGGGCTTACCCAACATGCTTTTACGTTTGTCGTTATCGAAGTACGCTATTTAAAAATGTATGGAATTGACTTTTGCGTACGACTAATGACGTCCTTAGTCGTAATCGATATTTGTAGTGCTACCCAACCTGTACATTTTTGTCGGAGACGATAACAGTAAACTTTTACGCTTTCCAATTGACGATAATGTTATATGAAATGGCTACCCAACTTACACATTTTGACATTTTGTCGAACGCTATCTTATACGTTATTGTTTTCAAGATAACGAAGTCTAAAGAGGTGCTTTTAACTCCGATATCGAACAATATGGCGGATATTTATTAATCAGCTGATATTCTTGTTTAGAGTACAATAGAGTTTAGGTGCTTTGCGATTATTGTTGGCCGCACAACACGAATATACCTAGGAGAGGCGTATATATACAGTAATTGAAGGCAATAGAAGACATTCCCGACATTATTTGTTGTCTCCCGATATAAAACATTGATAACTGATTTATATCCTGTTACTGGCTTTGATCCTATCTATACTGTATTGTTAATGTATTACTAATAAGCTGTTGGTTACCCAAACAAAATAATGCCAAAACAATGCCAAAAACTTAGCAGTGTTTGGCATAATTAGTGAATTACTTACAAGCAAGTGATCTGTAGGTAGTGCAAACTGCTGTTGAAGACAAGATAATATGAGATTTTGGCAAAATTACTAAGCTTTGGTTGGTAGGTAGGTACTCGGATTTGCAAACATAAAAACCAATGCTAAAGACTGCTAAGTGAAAGAGATGATAATGAAAAAGAAATGCTTACTGTATTAAAAATATTTTAGAACTAGAATTAGGTAAATAGAATAATTCATCAGGAATAAGAAAGCATTCATGAACAAAATGTGGCCAAATGGAACTGTAAAAACAAATCTTAGTATACTAAACTATTTCTCATTATACCTACTGACTAATTAAGTGTAAATAAATACAACAATAATAATTGTTAATAAAACATTTTTTTCCAGTATTTGTAATTCATTTAATTCCTTTAAAGTTAAGTAACTTTACTTGTTAATATCTTAACATATAAAACATTGAAAACTGATTCATAAGCTTCAAATTACTTGTAAAACATTAGAAACTAAATAAGTATTAATATGTTTAATTGTTGTAAATCTTAGCAGTTTTTGGCATAATTAGTTTCAAAGTGAATTACTTATATTAAGCAACATCAAAAGCAAGTGAAAATCTGTAGGTACTGCAAACTGGTAGGTGAAGACAAGATAATATGAGATAAAACGTGGCCAAATGGAACTGTAAAAATTAACAAATCTAAGTATATTAAACTATTTCTCATAATAAATACAACAATAATAATTGTTAATAAAACATTTTTTTCCAGTATTTGTAATTCATTTAATCCCTTTAAAGTTAAATAAATTTACTTGTTAATAACTTAACAACTCACATGATGGTTCCAATCCTACCTAGGATTAGAACCTAGCCTACATGTTCCATAACAAGGTAGGAATTAAAAACCCACCGTATGACGGTGAGTAATAATTATGAAAATGGGATAAAAACACACCAGGCAGTATAAGTAAATATTTATTAATATGAAATGTCAATATTGAAAATTTGAGTGTCCCACGTCATTCTTTGTTTATTTTTCTTTTCAATGCCTTATCGCTGCAGGTCAGCAGGCACTAGATGGTGCAGGTGATGTGTCCTATTAAGGCTGCTGCAGCCGTTGTCTGAAAAAATATATATTATTAGCTTTATCAGGACTTAATATAGATATAGACTTATGTGCTTTCATTCACACAAATATATTAATTATAATTAAACATATCCATTTTGTGATTTCTGAAAACCACTTGTTATTTTATTGTTACCTAGACAGGTGATGATAGTATGTTTATATATGGATCAAGTTATATAAATACAAATAAGTTTTATAAATAATGATTAATTAAACAATGACTTTATACAGTAGTTACTTCAATTATACCCAATATTATTATGCCAATCCCTACATAATATTATGCCAATCAATTTCCCATAAGGGTAGGCCGGCACATAATATCTAAATGTAATAAGATCCTAACATCATACTTCATTCACTAACTCACATGGTTATGTTACGGGTGACGATTTTATTGATCAAGGTACACAGTATGAATGGCTACTTTAGCCATTTGATATTCGTGACTGCGTAGTATATACAAAGTCTCCCATTACTCCCATACGAAGTAGATAATATTATACTTATTAATATCGAATATGATGTTATGATAAATGACTGGCTGCCAGGTAGGTACGGAAAGCCTTAAATTGTATACCTACTAAGCACCACTTTTTTGTTCTACCATAATTATTGTTGCCGTTTGCATAAACATTCCATTTAAACACGTTACATAAAAGTTTTATTTACTTACCTGTGTTGTTGTTAACCTCTATTAATGTATGAATTTCTCCGTGATTGTATTACTGATCTATGGCATCGTGCTTTTTTGCACTCTTCATAGTTTGATTACACATCTTCTTCACTAATTACTAATAGCTTCAATACAAGTTCATTGTTAAAAACATATAAGTAGCAACTCGTCGGCCATTCGGCAGTGTTACCAACTCTCATAAATATTTATGTCCAAACTTACAACAAAAGTCCCAAAATGGTAACAACTACTTAAAAAAAATCCCTAAATTTTCTTATGGCACTGAAAACTATAAATATAATAAAAATAAATTAATACTGATAAAAATGTGATTATGTCCATTATACGTTAAGATACACTACCAACATTATTTTTTATACAGATTGACTTTTAAAATTTTGGTCGTTATAGGTAAGTAAAAAAATAGAGACCCCAAATATAAACCTAAACAATTTTACACCTAAAAACTGCTTGTAGAAATTTTTTGCCACCGAATTTAGGGGAAAAACTTCTAGGTTGGCAACACTGGCACATGGTAGTTTGTTGTCTTGTAACATGATAGTCTAGTGACGGATTTGACAGTTGACACAGTTGACACTTGACAGCGAAAATTACGTTTTAGGGCGCCGGAACCAGAGACAAAACGTTTTAAAAATGACGCCAAGACGAAGCGCAATCTTAGTGCAATCTTAGGGCCCAGGGCCCTTACCCAAGATGCCATCGCTTAGTTACGTAAAGTTCTGTAGATACGTTATCTGTTTTGAGATAGCGACATTGATTTCGTAGCCAACATGCACTAAGATTGCGCTTCGTCTTGGCGTCATTTTTAAAACGTTTTGTCTCTGGTTCCGGCGCCCTAAAACGTAATTTTCGCTGTCAAGTGTCAACTGTGTCAACTGTCAAATCCGTCACTAGACTATCATGTTACAAGACAACAAACTACCATGTGCCAGTGTTGCCAACCTAGAAGTTTTTCCCCTAAATTCGGTGGCAAAAAATTTCTACAAGCAGTTTTTAGGTGTAAAATTGTTTAGGTTTATATTTGGGGTCTCTATTTTTTTACTTACCTATAACGACCAAAATTTTAAAAGTCAATCTGTATAAAAAATAATGTTGGTAGTGTATCTTAACGTATAATGGACATAATCACATTTTTATCAGTATTAATTTATTTTTATTATATTTATAGTTTTCAGTGCCATAAGAAAATTTAGGGATTTTTTTTAAGTAGTTGTTACCATTTTGGGACTTTTGTTGTAAGTTTGGACATAAATATTTATGAGAGTTGGTAACACTGCCGAATGGCCGACGAGTTGCTACTTATATGTTTTTAACAATGAACTTGTATTGAAGCTATTAGTAATTAGTGAAGAAGATGTGTAATCAAACTATGAAGAGTGCAAAAAAGCACGATGCCATAGATCAGTAATACAATCACGGAGAAATTCATACATTAATAGAGGTTAACAACAACACAGGTAAGTAAATAAAACTTTTATGTAACGTGTTTAAATGGAATGTTTATGCAAACGGCAACAATAATTATGGTAGAACAAAAAAGTGGTGCTTAGTAGGTATACAATTTAAGGCTTTCCGTACCTACCTGGCAGCCAGTCATTTATCATAACATCATATTCGATATTAATAAGTATAATATTATCTACTTCGTATGGGAGTAATGGGAGACTTTGTATATACTACGCAGTCACGAATATCAAATGGCTAAAGTAGCCATTCATACTGTGTACCTTGATCAATAAAATCGTCACCCGTAACATAACCATGTGAGTTAGTGAATGAAGTATGATGTTAGGATCTTATTACATTTAGATATTATGTGCCGGCCTACCCTTATGGGAAATTGATTGGCATAATATTATGTAGGGATTGGCATAATAATATTGGGTATAATTGAAGTAACTACTGTATAAAGTCATTGTTTAATTAATCATTATTTATAAAACTTATTTGTATTTATATAACTTGATCCATATATAAACATACTATCATCACCTGTCTAGGTAACAATAAAATAACAAGTGGTTTTCAGAAATCACAAAATGGATATGTTTAATTATAATTAATATATTTGTGTGAATGAAAGCACATAAGTCTATATCTATATTAAGTCCTGATAAAGCTAATAATATATATTTTTTCAGACAACGGCTGCAGCAGCCTTAATAGGACACATCACCTGCACCATCTAGTGCCTGCTGACCTGCAGCGATAAGGCATTGAAAAGAAAAATAAACAAAGAATGACGTGGGACACTCAAATTTTCAATATTGACATTTCATATTAATAAATATTTACTTATACTGCCTGGTGTGTTTTTATCCCATTTTCATAATTATTACTCACCGTCATACGGTGGGTTTTTAATTCCTACCTTGTTATGGAACATGTAGGCTAGGTTCTAATCCTAGGTAGGATTGGAACCATCATGTGAGTTGTTAAGTTATTAACAAGTAAATTTATTTAACTTTAAAGGGATTAAATGAATTACAAATACTGGAAAAAAATGTTTTATTAACAATTATTATTGTTGTATTTATTATGAGAAATAGTTTAATATACTTAGATTTGTTAATTTTTACAGTTCCATTTGGCCACGTTTTATCTCATATTATCTTGTCTTCACCTACCAGTTTGCAGTACCTACAGATTTTCACTTGCTTTTGATGTTGCTTAATATAAGTAATTCACTTTGAAACTAATTATGCCAAAAACTGCTAAGATTTACAACAATTAAACATATTAATACTTATTTAGTTTCTAATGTTTTACAAGTAATTTGAAGCTTATGAATCAGTTTTCAATGTTTTATATGTTAAGATATTAACAAGTAAAGTTACTTAACTTTAAAGGAATTAAATGAATTACAAATACTGGAAAAAAATGTTTTATTAACAATTATTATTGTTGTATTTATTTACACTTAATTAGTCAGTAGGTATAATGAGAAATAGTTTAGTATACTAAGATTTGTTTTTACAGTTCCATTTGGCCACATTTTGTTCATGAATGCTTTCTTATTCCTGATGAATTATTCTATTTACCTAATTCTAGTTCTAAAATATTTTTAATACAGTAAGCATTTCTTTTTCATTATCATCTCTTTCACTTAGCAGTCTTTAGCATTGGTTTTTATGTTTGCAAATCCGAGTACCTACCTACCAACCAAAGCTTAGTAATTTTGCCAAAATCTCATATTATCTTGTCTTCAACAGCAGTTTGCACTACCTACAGATCACTTGCTTGTAAGTAATTCACTAATTATGCCAAACACTGCTAAGTTTTTGGCATTGTTTTGGCATTATTTTGTTTGGGTAACCAACAGCTTATTAGTAATACATTAACAATACAGTATAGATAGGATCAAAGCCAGTAACAGGATATAAATCAGTTATCAATGTTTTATATCGGGAGACAACAAATAATGTCGGGAATGTCTTCTATTGCCTTCAATTACTGTATATATACGCCTCTCCTAGGTATATTCGTGTTGTGCGGCCAACAATAATCGCAAAGCACCTAAACTCTATTGTACTCTAAACAAGAATATCAGCTGATTAATAAATATCCGCCATATTGTTCGATATCGGAGTTAAAAGCACCTCTTTAGACTTCGTTATCTTGAAAACAATAACGTATAAGATAGCGTTCGACAAAATGTCAAAATGTGTAAGTTGGGTAGCCATTTCATATAACATTATCGTCAATTGGAAAGCGCAAAAGTCAATTCCATACATTTTTAAATAGCGTACTTCGATAACGACAAACGTAAAAGCATGTTGGGTAAGCCCCCTGTACGAAACCGTAAAAAACGAGAAACTGACGTCGTTTATCATAGCTCCTCATTGAAATCGTATGTTAATAATGTAAAATGTAAAATGTCTGATAAAATCCCTGGTCGAGTATTTAAACATTTTCATTGAAACGTTTCCGGAAATCAGCATTATACGTTATATCAACTATGGCTCCGGTGACAATGGAATCATTTTGTACCACGCAGTCGCAACACTACACCACCGGAATGGCAATAAGAGATGCCGGGGCCCCGATTCACATAAATCGAACTTCTTTGATCGTCAGTCTGTGTCTGTCCCACTTGCATTCGCGCCGAATCATTCGTGCACGAGCAGGACAGACTGAGATACGAAACGCACGGGCCACGGCCCACGGCCCTGATTCTCGCTCCTCCCATAGCAGTCTGTCCCGATCGCATGCGCATATCTGATCATGCTTGGTCGAGCGGGATAATGACGAAACGATGTTCGAGGAGCAAGAATCGGGGCCCTGTCTGAGGATGTCCCTAGTGCAGTGCAAATCGCACAACGCCATCTATCGAGTGTCGTAATTATTTTGTTTTGTTATAAGTTGTTTTAAAGTTTTTTTTCTTTAAAGTCCATAAAACATTATTACCTACTGTATGCGATATTATAGAATCTAATAGTGTCTTGATACCAATTTATAATTCAACAGACACATTGATTACATCGTTTCAAAATGCTAAGGTTTTATTGAACGTAATTGTACTTCCTTTAAAAATCCACACACCGTAATTCTTTATAATGCTTTAATAGGTACGTAGCAAGCTAGCAAGCTCGAATACTTTCAAATCTATATTAATTGTAATAATTTAATATTTGGTAAGAAATATGCAGGAAATATGATTATAATTTATCACTAAAATGGGAATTAAAGCCTTCTCCCGTACCTCGAAAGTTGTGACTTGCTTCCCTATATTCTATGTTTGTGTAGGCTAGCTAGCAAACTAGAAATAAAAACATTTTTTCAGGTACCTACGTGTAAACCAAAAGAGTGTTCGAAGCCGCCGTAAATAGAAGTAAATTACTCGTATATTGGCCCAGACATCAATTGTTCTTCAATAGAATCAGAAGTAAAGAATACCTTGTAGGTAATATTATGAATACACTTTCAGCCAGTTCTGTCTCATATTGTCCGGTTCTGTTCAGTATTAGCATAGGTATTAGCTACCATTGTTTTCACAAAGAACGAGCATCGATATGTACCTACTACTAATACAAACACAGAATGTTATAGGTGATGATTTCTGCCTATGAATAAGCGTTTTCCTAAAATTTTGTGCTTTTTCTATTGGTGAGTATAATTTATTTAAGTATTTTATGAATATCAATGATATTCAATAAAACAAGAGGTTTATAATTTTATTGGTGAGTAGTCGTAAAGCTAAGTCTTCAGAGTTTAGACTCTATGGCATAGATATTAGATTGTGTTGTCTTCTTTAAAATGAAAAGAATTTAATAAAAATATAATATCATAAGTGGAATAATGCCCTAATAATATTTATTGAGCAAACTTATTTTTCCTTTTATAAAAATATCTATTAATTAAATTAGATTTAGATTTTGAACATTATTTAAGTAGGTAAATAGGTAAGTAGCTATGTAAAGATTTACCTATATTATTGTAAAAATCCCCCATTTATGTGCATTTGGTTTGCAATAAAGTGTTTTAAGATTTGTACCGACAGTATTATTATTATCTGTATTAGAGACCATAAGCATTTTGAAAAATGTTTAATGTTTTGTTTAGATTAACTGATCTAACTTAGGTATTTGAAGCTATGTTATCTGCAAGTAGGTGCTAAGTAAACACGTGATAAATTAGGATAAATTAGATAACAAATAAGTTCCTCCTATAAGCTGCAACTACGCAACATTTTTGTCATTTACTGAACTCGTAAAAACACGCCAATTATATTTTCACGAATCCAAGATGGCGTCGTGACGTGTGAAATGGGCGGGAGACCCGCTAATTATTTATTGGGATGCTATCGTTTAGCACTAAAAGGTTATTATACCTAGGTCTGTACCAAGTAAGGTGTTTTCTCGAATGTAACTTTTAAAGCGTCATGAAGTAATTTTTAAGCAGTCATAGAAAGAACTAAAAATTCTGTCAACCGTAATAGGTATCCAAATGGACTACAACGAACATCTTATAGCATTTATTAGGTATAGCTACACTTTATAGATTATACTTAAGTCTAGTCTAGTCTAAATAGAACATAAAGTTAAGTAAGTACCTAATAAACATAGTTACTTTTAACCAAAGCCTTTAACAATCGTTTTATAAATACCACGTGCCTGCTTGCTTAAAGTTATAATAATTATTATAATACCTACTAGGTATTAAATACGTATATTATATAATTATTACACATAAGGTATATAAGACGAACCATTTTTTTAAGTTTTAAGACCTACTAACATACGCAAAAGTTGCTAATTGCCCGATGCCTAGATGTCAAATGTTTAAAAGACATTTTTAAAAGACAGTTTAAAAGAAAATATTTACAATTTTACTTTAAATATCCTAGACGTGACTAAAAAGAAGTACCTACTCTTGCTAGGACCATATACCAATTATATATGTATAATGTATAATTGGTCCATGCTAGGACCTTAGCCAGGGTTGGCACAAATGACATTGTTCGTAGAAATAAACAATTGACACCTACTAGCCCTATTTCGTCATAGCTACCGTGATTTTCCTTAACACTCATCACACTATCACTGTTTCAACAGTTGCGTCACAGCACAAGCACCTGAGTCACCATTTTTGTATGAAAGTGATTAAGTAGGTAGTATGTAAATGTAAGTACATTCCGTTCTTATTCAATAAGATGTAAACAAAAAAATACGAAAAAAATATGATGACTAGCGCAGTGGTTGCATTGTTTCTCAAGGGGGTCGCGGGTTCGAATCCCGCCGAGGGAACAAAAAGCTTTCAATGTTCCTGAATCCTGGGTCATGTGTGTGTATTAAATTTGTGCTTATTATAATAAAAGTCTTTAAAGTATTAAATTTGTGCTTATTATAATAAAAGTCTTCGAAATGCGTATAGTTTAAAGTAGTATTAAATATATTCCTGTTGTCTGGTACCTGTAACTGAAACACTCTGGGGAGACTCCATTGTCCAGTAGTGGGCGTCACAGCTGAAAATATGATGATGATGATGATGAGATTGGTAGCATATTATTATACTCTCGGTTTCTAAGGAATAATTTCGATAATAACTTCTCTACTTAATATAATAAAAAGTAAAGATTTGTATGTACTATGTTTGTAACGAATTGACTCAAAAAGTACTAACTGATTTAAAAAATTATTTCACCTTTTGAATGCTATCTACATTATCATTGATTAAAATTTTAATGCAAGAAAAAATAAGGATCCCTACTTAAACTACAATAATGTTTCTTGGGGTGTAAAAAATGCCTATAAAACATCTTGCATCGCTTGCGCTGCGAAAGTTTTTAACGATAGAAAAATCAATTGGCACTTGCAACTCTTGCAAGTTGCAATACCCAATGAAAACTCCTTCAAAGGTAAACGCTTGCGTCCCTACTTGCAACACCAGAATCTTAATATTGGTATTTGTTGCAAAACTTCATAATCATAAGGTATTTTTTTATAGTATAATATGTATGATACCCATTATAAGTATCTATAATTTATATTCTAAAGCTATCTAAAAATTCTCCGCCGCTTAAAGTTGTAACAACGAGATGGAGGCTTCATCTTCTAATTCCCAAGGATGTTGACGTCACAAGGCCAGATGTCTGCCAGATCGATGGAGCTGGTGCCGCACAGTCTGCATCCAGACTCCCGAGTGACGTCAAGTGAAAGTGCTGGGGAATTGGGTTATTGAATGAATATTTTTTATTTACTATTGAACTCATTACGCAGAAAATCAAAAAGATTTAAAAATCTTAAATAATAATTACGATAACAGTTAAGTTGTAACTTGTAAGCAATAATTATATAAAATTATCTATCTCTTTTTCGAAAAACTATATACCGATAATCTGCTATTTGATTGAATGACTAGCTAGACTATGAATTCTATTTTTACTAACAAATTGAGAAACTTCAAAATTTCCGAATGTGTACTATTATTACGAAAATTAAAGTAAATTAATCAAAAAATATATCAACACATTGCTATCTGTACGAGCTGTTTGACGCCATCACAGACAATATTGTGGACTCGATGACCATTCGAATAGGTGTTATGTTATAATTTAAACGGAATCTACACGCCGGCGATTCGTGAATTCAACGCTCGTAGTGTCGGACTTCTCGACTTTGTTAACTGACACTAGCAAGTTCTTCTTATCCTGTTGATAACTTGCTTTGCTTCTGTTGCACTTGTTCTTCTTAGATCCGGCTCGAAGGACCAGACAATGGACGCCATTAAATGACCGCGCTAGTCATTCAATCAAATAAGCAAATTCAACCAGATGACTGCGACATACATAACATTATGTAGAGAGAGTTAACAAAATTACGTCACAATCGGTTGATCCCTTCTCGTTCGCACATTTATTATCTATGGACGCTTCACACCACGTCAACCTAGCCCTGTACTAAGTATCTAAAGAACTTGTTCAGTTGTCTGGTACAATAGTAAAATGTATTTATTAGTACTTTTAATAAGATTATTATGCTATGTTTCGGGATTCGAATCATGCTAAAATGTTATTATTATTACTTGGTGTATTAAGTATTATCCTAAGTAATCTAAATGACGGTCAATGAAATTTTGTTTTATTAAATATCATTGTATAGGATCAATTTCGGAGACTATTATATTATAATATGTAAATATACCATATAGGCTATAGGTACTTGACCTACTTATTACCTATCAGAAAATGTTGTGTATTTTTACTGAACTATTTACCGAAGTACAAACTGGAGCAGCACAGGCGCCGCACCGACAACGTATCGCATCGTGTGGCATGGCTCTGAGTCTGCTTTACCTACCTGTATCATATTATTATATCATAGAGACTAGATGATAAGTAGGTAGGTAGCACAAATCACCGAGGCATAACGCAAAATGATTTAAACAAATGGACTGTCCTCGCATATTATCAAGTAATAGACGCCTTGTTATATTATTTAACTAAAGGGGAACAACTCGTTGAGAGCGAGGTGTTAAATGTTAATATAGCCTGTATGTGGCCTCATCTATTGATCGATAAACATACTGTAGGGAACACATTTCTGTTTAGTAAGCAGTTTCGTCATTATGAGCTCGGTGCGCTGGGGCACACACCAGTCGTCCCGCGTCACAGCCCAGCCCGGTCGTTAGGTAGCTAAGTCAGAATAGTAATTGTAAACTATAAATGTGAGTTGTGACCTTAGAAATAAAACACTTCAGAGACTTTAAATATTTTATTTTTGGTAACTCTTAAAGAACTTTAACAAATAAGTTACATTGGTGACCCCGACGTGATTTCGAATTGGACGTTGTTGAATCGAACATTCGTAAATTAACAGTTTTATTGCGTTGTGCGCGTATACTACGGGGCGGCTCATTTATTTTACCGGGCAGGGCTGATATATATATTTTTTTAAACCGAGTTAAAATGTCGGAACCTAGTAAAGTGGAAGCGAACTCTCAATCCAGTGAACCGAACTTAATGTTGATATCAGTGTCCTCTCGAATCGCGGAATTTTGGACAGACCAGCCGGAGTTGTGGTTCGTGCAATTTGAAGCCGTTGTCGCGCCTCAGAAGACGTCGGACGAGTCCAAATATCAGTTGCTGATCGCGAAGTTGGGGAAGAATGTGATACAACAAGTGGCGGATTTAATTAGCAGCCCACCCGAGACCAACAAATACCCGGCCCTTAAGGCCCGGCTGCTAGAAATTTACGAAGAAACAGAAGTTCGCCGAATTCAAAAACTGATGGGAGAGTTGCAGTTGGGAGATCAAAAACCCTCTCAACTCCTGCGCAGAATGAAGGAATTGGCCGGAAATCGTGTCAATAAAGACACCCTTATTATTTTATGGCAGAATCACCTACCTGCTTCGGTTCGTGCGATTTTGGCTGCAACAGACCTGAAAGATCTAGAGAAATTAGCTTCGATTGCGGACAAGGTGCAGGAGACGCAGACTTCGTCGAGCATAGATGTGGTGGAAACTTCAAACCAAGGCAGCATCTACGATCGGCTGGATAAGCTCTCGCTGGAAGTAGCAGAGTTACGCAAGAGTTATGGAAGACGCAATCGCTTCCGCTCTAAATCGCGATCATCGAGATCTGTCAGCAGGGACAAGAACACCAACCGACCACGTGTTAGGCGTCCAAGAAATCCCGAGTGGCTGTGCTTCTACCATTTTCGCTACGGGGAAAAGGCGGCCAAGTGTAAGGATCCATGTGCGTGGAAAGGCGAGAGGCCGGAAAACTAACAACCGTGCAGCCAGGGGCGGATGGCTGTGCCGGGATAAATCATCGCCTCAGCATCAGAGATCGTCGCAGTGGTTTGAACTTTCTTATTGACACTGGTGCAAATGTTTCAGTAATACCTAAAAATAGCGTTCATAATTGTAAGAAAAATGGTAATGATTATTTTTTATACGCCGCAAACGGTACGAAAATCAATACTTTTGGCTTAAAAACTCTAAATTTAAATTTAAGTTTAAGGAGAGATTTTCGGTGGACTTTTATAATTGCTAATGTTAAGCAACCGATTATAGGGGCTGATTTTTTAAGTCATTATAATTTGATGGTTGATTTAAGCTCTAGAAAACTAATTGATAAAACGACTCAACTTAATATTGTTACTAATCTTGTTGAATGTTTGCAATGTACGGTTAAGACTGTCGACGAAGGGCACCCTTATATTGATTTGTTGAATAAATTTCCCGATATATGTAAACCCGTGTCATTTAGGGAGCCTCCTCAGCACGACGTGTACCATTTCATCGAGACGTCGGGACCTCCGGTCTACGCTCGAGCCAGGCCACTTCCGCCGAGCCGTCTGAATAAGGTAAGAGAAGAATTTAAAAACATGCAAGCAATGGGAATTTGCCGCCCGTCTAGTAGCCCATGGGCGAGTCCATTACATGTGGTGCAGAAGAAAGATGGGGGAATTAGGCCGTGTGGGGATTACAGACGGTTAAATGCGATCACGAAACCTGATCGATACCCCATCCCGCGTTTGCATGATTTTACGTTCTTATTAAACAACAAAAATATTTTTTCAAAAGTCGATATTAATAGGGCATATCATTTTATTCCTAACAATCCAGAAGATGTACCTAAAACAGCAATAATTACTCCATTTGGTTTATTTGAATTTGTGAGGATGACATTCGGACTACGGAACGCTGCACAAACCTTCCAAAGGTTCATGCATCATACTGTATTGAAAGATTTAAATTTTGTTTTCTGTTATATAGACGATATAATTTTGGCCAGTGTTAATGAGCAACAGCACAGGGAACATTTAATGTTGTTGTTTGAGAGATTAGATAAATACGGGATTACAATCAATTTGTCTAAGTCTTGTTTCGGTGTGTCTGAGTTAGAGTTTTTAGGTTTTCACGTATCAGCGGAAGGTATTCGTCCGTTAGATAGTAAGGTCACGGTCATAAGTAATTTTCCTGTACCGCAGAATGTGGACGAACTAAGACGTTTCCTAGGAATGGTTAATTTTTATAGGAAACATTTACCACACGCCGTACAAAGTCAGGCCGTGTTAGGAAAATATATTTGTAACGCAAAAAAGAAAGATTTGTCTCCTATTTCATTAGATTCGGAAGCATTGCAAGCTTTTGAAGATTGTAAAAAACAACTTCAAAACGCTGTCACGTTAAGCTACCCGGATAACGAGGCGCCGTTATCGCTCATGACCGACGCGTCAGATCGTTGCGTAGGCGCGGTCTTACAACAGAAGGCGGGAGACACATGGAAACCGTTAGGATATTTTTCTAAAAAACTATCAGATACTCAGCAACGATACAGCACTTATGATAGGGAGTTACTCGCAATTTATATGTCTATTAAGCATTTTCGAAAAAGTTTTGAAGGTCGTAGTCTAATTATTTACACCGACCATAAACCTTTGATCCATGCATTTAAGAAAGTAAATAGTGATGCAGAAACTCCTCGCAGGACTAGACAACTTTTATACATTAGTGAATTTACAACTGAAATTAGACACATTAGCGGCGAAGACAATGTTGTGGCTGACGCCTTATCGCGTGTCGCGACGATTTCCGTTCCTACGAGTGTCGATTTCGAGAAGCTCGCTGACGAGCAGAAACATGATGACTATATTGCGCAGTACAACCGACAAGGTGGCGCGCAACATAGTAATGTGTTGTTAAAGAAAATATTTTTGCCCGAGAGCAGTAATGATATTTATTGCGAAATGTCCACTAATAAGGCCAGACCTTATTTGACGAAATCATTTAGAAACCTAGTATTTAATTCGTTACACAATCTTAGTCACCCTAGTATTAAAACGACTCGTAAAATGATAACCGATAGATATTTTTGGCCCGAAATGAATCGAGATATTGGAATAATGGCTAGAGCGTGCATTTCGTGTCAACGTGCAAAAATTAATAGACATACGTTCACGAATTTCGAAGCATTTGAGTCCGTAAATCGATTCGAACATGTCCACGTAGATTTAATAGGCCCGTTACCTATTTCTGAAGATGGTTTTAGATATTGTGTTACCATGGTAGATAGAGCTACGCGATGGCCAGAGGCGGTGCCAATAAAGGACATGACAGCCGAAATAGTAGCTAAGGTAATTTATGAGCAATGGATAGTCCGCTTTGGATGTCCTGTTAAATTAACTACTGACCAAGGACGTCAATTTGAGAGTCAATTGTTCTCAGAATTATTAAAATATTTAGGTGTACAGAAAATTCGTACCACGCCATATCACCCGCAGAGTAATGGCCTGGTCGAACGTTGGCATCGTACACTTAAAACAGCGTTAATGGCTAGATTAGAATGTTCTACCTGGATTAAGGAATTGCCTACCGTTTTGTTTGGACTGCGAGCCGCAGGTCGCTCTGACACAGGTATTAGTCCAGCAGAACTGACGTATGGACGTAACTTAAGGTTACCTGGAGATTTTTTCGATGTTACGAGAAATATACAGTATGATACTAGTTTGCTACTCGACGACATTCATAAAGCGATAGAACGTAATAGACCAATATCAAAGAGACGTAATAATGATAATAGGATGTTTTATGTCCCAAAAGATTTAAATTCATGTGAATTTGTTTTTGTGCGAGATGATACGGTTAAAAAACCGCTGAGACCTCCGTACAATGGTCCTTTTCGAGTATTAGAAAGGAAATCAAAAATTTACAAAATTCAATTTCCTAAAAGACAAGCTTTTATATCTATTGACAGGCTTAAACCAGCGTATGTTTTAAATCAAGATTTGTCAAATAACGTTTCAGAATCAACCTGTATACCAGAAAGTGGGTCGAATAAGTTAGAACATACTCAGTTAGACAAACAGACGTTAAATTCACCGGCTACGCAGAAAATATCACGTAGCGGACGTGCAATACGTCGCCCGGTACGCTTTTTGTAATGTAAACAGAGTTATAAATATGTTAGTACTTTCTCGAATTAAGTTATTACTCGAAAAGTCATTCAATTGAGTTACTTTAGTCTTGTGTCACGAATTGTTAGTTTATTAAATAATGGGTAATTACAGCACGAAAAACGAAGAAGTTATTATAGCCCAACCTCAAGGGAAAGTTGACCATTTTAATACCCTAAACAATATTCACGATAAATTGAATATTTTTTCCATCTGCATAGCGGTCGCTACGGTGTTGATACTTATGGTGGTTTTGTGTTTTTGTTGCAAGTGTGCTTTTAAATGTTATCAACAATTTTTAAGATTTCCACTTTTACCTTATACAATTCGTCATGCCTCACGGGAAGAAAATAGCATGCAAGTGCAGGCAAAGCCGCACGAGCAGCAAAGTGTTCCAACTAAGGTGGTGTTCACATAGTGGTGCTATATTAATTTAACCGTAATTGCAAAAATTCAACATAAGGATGTGGACAGTCATGTTAATAGGAAAGATAAGGTACTGTTATACTGTAGGTGATATTTATGTACTACAGGAGTATATTATTGTAGTAACCTGCGTGTTACTGTGTGTGTGTGTGAATAGTTTTTAAGAATATTATTAATATAGCATAAGAACTTATACACTAACAATAATAACGTAAAATGACTAGAGTGTGAATTACATTTTAATTTTTAATATTTCATTTTAATTATGTATCTATAATTAATAGTGTGTACGAAGCTTTAGAATGTTGGCCGGCTGGGTTTCAAGTTTCAAAATTATTGTTTGGATAATGAACAACACATTGCATTGTAATCCGAATCAGCAGTTAGATTGTTTATACGACACGTATGTTTTTTGTATAGTTTATTGTTAACTAACTTTTCCTTCCATTTTGTTTGTTAAAATTTTTACCTACCAAAATTTTAGGGAGGGTGTGATGTAGGGAACACATTTCTGTTTAGTAAGCAGTTTCGTCATTATGAGCTCGGTGCGCTGGGGCACACACCAGTCGTCCCGCGTCACAGCCCAGCCCGGTCGTTAGGTAGCTAAGTCAGAATAGTAATTGTAAACTATAAATGTGAGTTGTGACCTTAGAAATAAAACACTTCAGAGACTTTAAATATTTTATTTTTGGTAACTCTTAAAGAACTTTAACAAATAAGTTACAATACTTTAAAAGTTAAAGCAAACAAGAATAGGTAATTAAAAAAGGAGGAGGTTCTCAATTCGTCTGTATGTATAATATTTTTTTTATGTATCTTCACCGATATTTTCGTCAATTATAGACGGATTTCAAAACTTTTTTTTTTTGTTGGATAGAGTTCACTTCTGGGGTGGTCCCATTTTCACCAGGTCAGGATCTGATCATGGGATCCAGGAGAAATCGAGTGCAACCACCGAAAATTGTATGCTCGTATGGTGTTTTTGCTACGTAATCATGTCTTACTCAGGTATATGCTTCAGGGTGTCAACATCTGATGCTGCTGTGCTGATGATGAAGCTACAGTACTCCGTAACGGTTAGAAGTTAGAAGGCAGTACTGCAATTGGTCGATGGAAACTATTTAGTAGTATGTAGGGCTAACATGTTGCTTGTGAGGTATGCTTGAATCAACATCTGATGCTGCTGTGCTGATAATAATAATAATATAATATCTATGGAAGCTTCACACCACGTCAATCTAGCCCTGTGCTAAGTATCCGAAGAACTTGTGTTACAGGTAGCAGACAACGGAAATATATTTAATAATAATATTAAGTATACTATACACATATTTAAGATTTTTATTACATATATAATACACAAATTTAATACACACATCCATGACCCAGGAACATTGAAAACTTTTTGTTCCCTCGGCGGGATTCGAACCCGCGACCTCTCGTTCGAGCACCAACGCGCTCAACCACTGCGCTACGGAGGTCGTCAAATGTAATGAAAAAAAAAAAGAAAACTGAAAATCCAACTGCATTTTTATTATTATATTATATTATAAACCCAGTCACAATAGGTAAACACAAATTTAACGATTTATCTTAAGCTAAATTTAAGA
Source organism: Celastrina argiolus (assembly GCA_905187575.2). Lineage (NCBI taxonomy): Eukaryota > Metazoa > Arthropoda > Insecta > Lepidoptera > Lycaenidae > Celastrina > Celastrina argiolus. Next base: position 21,222,810 of record LR994583.1, read on the forward strand.
CTGCAAGGCGTGCCAAAAAATTATACAGGGCTAAAGACACATACCGTTGAAAAACAAACCCTTCTTCTGAGGCACAAAATGACATGAGTGTTGCTTTTAGTTCTCTCCAATTATTTCTTATCGATTTATATGAAAATTACATACTAAAAATGACTCCCATAATACACAAATGAACCATTTCAATAATCTATCTATGTACAAGACTGAAAACCATACAATAAGTCAAGTAGATCGCTGTTACCTTTCATGGTTTTCAGATCCTAGTTATAGATAGCTGGTTATTAAAGCGAGCCATCTATGGTTTTACTGTACATACATATACCAATATGTAATCTAGTGGTAAAATCATGTATTAAACTGAAATTACCACTCTTTTCACATTAGCATGCTAGCATGAATATAATGTGTCCTGTGATACTACAGACAAGTATTCTTAGTTTTTTTGCTCATACATCAAACAAAATCAATTAAAAGTTAATCACACAAATGTATACAAATATGACGGTTTTTTAACATAATAGTATTTTTAACAATTTAAAAAAAAGAACTCTACTTAGTGCCTATTAAAAATGTATGTTTTATACAAAACATTTGTTAAAAAAAACATTTTACTTTAGTTTCATTTACTAGCTATATTAAACTATATTATTATAACAAAGTAAAAATTTATTTAGACAGGCTTCAAATGCCTTTCTCAGTAGCATAATAATCAGGCTAACTGAAAAATCACCTTAAAAAGCTAAATTGCAAAGCATTAATTAGTATTCTTATCAAAATATATGAAAAAAAAACTAAAATTTGTCAAGAAGATCTGCAGTAGAAATTCTATTCAGTACAAAATCTAAGTTTAAAAAAACATCAATCAGTCTGCCTGCAATTAACCAAAAAATTAATAATTTAGGCAAGTCAATAATTAAATCAAGATCAAAATGTGAGAAATGGAAATGACATGTCATACTTAGTTAACATGTTTGTGAATAAAAATTAAGATAAAAATAGAGATTTTATAATAGAAAAAAATATAAAAAATTAGAGTTAATCTAAGTAGATATCAGATTATGAATGTTGGGACTAATCCCAACATTCATAATCTGAGTCGTTTTCACTTATAGTGGAATTGTAAGGAACAGGTTTTCTAACATCCGCAACTACTTTAGGTGGTACATCTGCAGGATTTATTGGGTCTCGGGAAGGACAATTTACAACATGATATTTAAAATCAGCAGGTTTGTATCTGTGAGTTGCGTTGTAGGGACAGGTTACGTATCCAGGATGTTTTTTTTCACATTTTACAATATGCGCCTGTATACGGGTGATTCGTACGCGATGCAAAGGGTCAAAAGGACACTTTACCAAGGGATTTTCTAATCTGTCCATCCTGAAATATGAAAATAAACAATGTGAAACACACAAATATTAATAATAAAAACATACAGTTATGCTAATCAACATGTATTACTTTATGGATAACATTACATACCTACCTACTTGTTTGCAAAATGTATCGTTGAAACTCAAATTCTATGATAAACTTTTATTGTTAGCTCAAGTACCTACTCCGAAATAAAAATAAATAAAATAGTACCTTTTTTTTTTTAAGAATATAAGGCCTGGTGGCTGGTAACCAAACCTTTATGCCAAGTCATAATTTCTGTAACTGATTTTTGCCATGTCTTTATTAATATATTTTATGCAATTTTTATAGCATTTTTATAGAAAAATTCAAAACAGAAAACGAAAGATAAATTAAATTTATTTGATGGACATGGATATATGGATAATGGATACGACAGAGATAAAAAGTAGACATAATATGTGATACTTTTTTGGGACTGACACGTCGTCGCGTCTTGGATTAGCCATATCCTATTTCTATGGCCACACCTAACTCCCGTTGGCGGGAACATAATTAATATAATATTCTTTTGTTCGTCGTTTGTGGTTTGACTCAAAGACTAAAAATCCCGAAGAATATTATATTATTATATCTACGCTGTAGTTTTTATTTTATGTAAATTTGTCATTATTTTTATACATGGAACTAGTCTATGTCTAAAATTTAAACCGTATTGAAACAATCTGTCTTCGTTGTCTTCACCTACTCTTGCTAAAAGAGAATGATCCTGACCATCCAGCCTGCAAATCCAACACCCGGTTAATTTAATAGTGAAATAATGATTTAGGCTAATAAGCTCAAAATATTAATGAGCCTCCAAATCCAACAGCTGGATAATAGTGTAAAATAATGTAACGAGATAGTTAGCAAAAATAATATTCCTATATTGCACTGGCAAAAACAAGAGAAATGCTGTAAGGCAGCTGAAATACAAATTACTCTCAGGAAACGGAGCGAAATACTGTATTCTATATTGTTTTATTATTATGTACCTACATTATAATAAAACTTTTATTATTATGTACCTGTCTTATTCAAAAAATCTGCCCGATATCAGATGTCAGATTGTTTAGTGGGAAAACTTTAAGCACCTAACATATAACTCTATTATTAAATAACAATATATTTTATTGGTGAGTCAATCGTCATGGTAAATAATTACTTGACACTTCAATATTTTTATTGTATTACATGCTGACCCGTATCCACTTCGTTGAGCTTATAAACCGTCTAGATCTTCCCTGGACTTCCACGAATATTTTAAGACCAAAAATAGCCAAATCGATTCAGTCGTTCTTGAGTTATGCGCTTACCAACACATTTTGCGATCCATTTTTATAATAAAGAAGAATATTAGACTACCTACCTTCTTTCTTATCGGTCCTATTTATCGGATAATGGATATCGGATCGGCAAAAGGCAAAAAAAGGTCAATTCCTTAACCCACATTTACGAAGTTTTACTTAAGTTTTAATTATTATAAATAAATTTTGTTTAGATAATCGAAACATGGTACATATTTTCATCAATCCTTTGAATATGTATGAAAAAATCTTTTTTATTTTTTCTTTACAAATGTTGCCGCTCGCAACAATGCATTAACATTCAACAAAACAAAATGCATTCTAAAATTTTCAACATGGCTTGCGCTTAGTGAAAAATACCGATTAGAATGTATTTGTAATTTTAACAAGCTTATTTACAATAAGATCGTGTCGTTTTTCTTCGAATTGTTTTAGTTTAAATAATCACAATTAAAATAGTGTGTGTTTTTCTTGTTCGTAAATGCTAGGAGCAGGTGAGGCGAAACGCTTGTCAATAATTGAAAAGATGAATGAATGAATATACACTGGGATTTAAATAATCTACTACTGCAGTAAACGGAATTATTGTTTTTGGTAACTATTTACTGCATTTTATATTCACATCGAACTATTCACTGTCATTCAATTGTTCATTGTAATATTTCGGATTGTTATTTCAGTACATTTATAATTTAAAGACTGCAGACAAGTATTGATTTTTAATGATTTTCTTTTGAAATTTAAATAAACGTTGTTCGACTTTGATTAGTCTTCTTTATAATCTTTGTTGCAAACATTTTAACTATCTAAAACAGTTTTATCCATGGGGTTTGAGTAATTGTACAATTGTTAATAGGCACAAATTTTATTATATTAAAACAAGATTTTCAATGTACATTGTACCTCAGAATAATAATTTCTTATGTAGAGGTGCCTCAATTATTATGTGGACAACCACCTACAGTGACCTAATAACTATGCCTCCAAGTCCAATGTATAAAGCCAATATCAATGGATCATGTCAGTATATAGTGCAAGCTACACTATATTGCTACTGTCCAGACTTGGGTGCCATATATCTATTATCTTTTAAAATTATGTACAGAAGATGCTTTTTGTTATACATTTGAATTATCAGGACATTTGGCTAAATGGTTAAATGTGATTGCGTCTAATCTACTAGGCTTATATAGGGCATGTTTCACCAGGCAATGTTAAAGTTTATCCTTCGTTAAATGTTATGTTGTTCCTCTCGTAATTCCTATAAATGAATGAGAAGGCATGATATTTTAACAAGCCATTAACAGTAACATGCATTAGTGAAATCGGGACTGACTCATACATACATATGTATATGTTGTTACATAGTAGTTACATATTTACAAAAAAGATTTCTGCTTGGCTGCGTCCCCATGTATGATTTGTATTAATTACAACTACAAAACAATGTCAGCAAAACCCAGTTTTTCGTAATAAAAAGTGCAATAAATAATATGTACATGGACAATTTTCATACACAAATCCCAACACCAAATTCTGTTTGCATTGTCTCTTGAAACAATTTCATGAAATACTGTCATGAGATTAACAAAAATTTGAATAGTAACTTAAACAGTTTAATAAAATAGGTTTTCCTAATAATAAAGTAGTGAAGACAAAATTGTTACATTTTACATAGACAAATCCAAAACATAACATTTTATTTTGTACTTGTCCTATAAAAATGTAACCTAAAATAAATTAAGTTGAATAAAGTATCTTGGGTATAGCAATCTGAAATATTGATTAATTTGGTTTTGAGGTTATATTATCACAGTAGTGTATCTTTTCATTCATATATTTTTTTGTTTTCTTTGGGTAAAGTGTTGAAATTTTAAGTTGAAAGTGTTGGTTGTATTTTTTGATATGAATCTATTTTATATTGAAGTTACCTCATATTAGATACTTATTTGGAATACTAAATAATAGGAATTAAATTGAAATTACAAGAATATGTCATCTTTGTATGTAGATTGTTTTGTCTGATATGAATGTCTCAAGTTATACTTCTTCTAACTTAAGAGCTTCGCTCTTGTCGGTGGAGCTTTCTCTATTCTTCTTTGCACTCCGCCACACAAAGTTAATTAATTATATATAAAGCTTTTTATTGCTTTTTTAAAGATAAGAAAACAATAGATTGGTAGTACCAAATATCTGGGTCTAAAGCCACTAATAATAATACACAACTCTTTATTTACACTTTCTTTACCTTTTCACCTGATGATGATTTAATTGAAAGTTTATTTTGTAAGAATATAAAAAATGTAATAAAGTGGAAAAGGGTAAATAAAAATAAAAAATATTGTAATCATGAATTTCCATCAATAAGCCATAGTACATTCAATTAGTTACTAAATCCACTAAATCGTACAATATACAACACTTAAATGAAATACAACAATTTGCAAAATGACATTAAGAGAAAACACAACTTCCTTAAATTTCTCATACTTTTAATGGGTAATTTCAGTTCAAGCACTGTTGTTACTATTGATTTGATCGGGGAGTTGCGGGACAGCAATATACTTTACAAATACCTATTTTACATTTCTCCAATCTTTACACCTCTATATAATATATAAGTATTTATATTTACTGTATTATATTTCTATTTTAAATGTTCTTAATATATACCTATATAATATAAATTCTTAAGAGGGAACACCATGGGCTTGAGAAATGTGAAATAGGTATTTGTTAAGTATATTGCTGTCCCTATTATTTAGTATTCTAAATATATATAGGTATCTATAAGGCAAATAAAAGCCTTTGATATTGTCATACATTGGTATATGTTCATATTATTGGTGTGCTTTATCTGCCAAATGTATATTAATCAGAATTTTTTGATCAAAAATTATTAGTTGTCAAACATTATTAGTTGTTACTGAAAGCATTTATACATTTTATTTATATTTAGTTATGTCTTGAAACATTTGAATCTTTCAAGATTTGGTTATTTAACTGAAAAGACATGAGGAATTTGCTGCTGTTTAAAAAAAGTGGTAACCATAAATTAAAATTTTGACGACCTCCGTAGCGCAGTTGGTTGAGCGCGTTGGCGCTCGAACGAAAGGAGGGAACAAAAAGTTTTCAATGTTCCTTGGTCATGGATGTGTATTAAATTTGTGTATAATATAATAAAAATCTTAAGTATGTGTATAGTATAAAAGTATTAAATATATATTTCCGATGTCTGGTACCTGTAACACAAGTTCTTCGGATACTTAGCACAGGGCCAGATTGACGTGGTGTGAAGCGTCCACAGATATTATATTATTATTATTAGGTATTATAAAATGCATTTGATTTGTTAAAGTATGAGTGTATAAGTTTCCTTAAAAATGTATAATTATTTCAGTTTAGATCATTGGAATAGATAGAATGATGTTAATAATAAAATCATAATATTTTATAGAATGTATGAAATGAGTTCAATATCTGCACATATGCAACCAATGCCACTGTAATCACACCTAATTTTATCTTTAGTTGCTTATTAGCTAATTGTTACCTAGGGCCGATTTTTCAATCGTCAGATAACTTATATTTAAGTAATAAATATGTGACTTTGTCAGATTTTGTATGAAACAAATGTCAAAATCACATGTTTATTCAAAAGTTATCTGACAATCTTATCTTTCTTCGTCATCATTCTTATTCTTTGATTTAATTAAAGATAATAATTTCTAATTTTCTACCTAATAAATATACCTAATATACTTTTTAAAGTTTTATAAGGATTCTTTTGTTTCTTAGATACAATTGGTTTTATACAAAACACAAGCACAAAATCATTGTTTGTTATATAGGAACGACCCCTAAGTATTACTCTAATGTTATCATTTACTATTTTTTGAAGTATTTGACAACTAAGTATTTTTTAATTTTTCAAGTGCCTACTTATTGATTTCAAGCAAAAAAAAAATTGTTTTAGTAATACTAATATTAATTGTTAGATACTGCCTTGTGAGGACAGACAGACATAGTACCTAATAGGGTTTTTATCCTTTGATTACGGAACCCAAAAAATATGAATCATAACATTTTTTATTCATTTATTAAACATTGACTGTACCAAAATGCACACTCTGATATTCTTGCAGATACAAAGATTTTGATTCAAATAGTAATTGAATATTATAATATTTATGACTGCTAGGTTAAGACTAGATTTCCAATAAGATACATACATTTAATAAAATTACATATTCTTATATTAAGTGATATAAATATGTGCAACAAAAACTATGTACCTAGTTGAATCTGCTTTTACAAAAAATATACAGATGAGGAGTATGAAACTTCCTACATTTATATATCATGGAGTGTACTAAGAGGCAAAAGAAACCTTTAAAAGAGTTTATTTTTTTTTGTCATGCACAACCTCTAGTGATATTACTTGTTAACAGGCCTAAAGAAATAATGATTCCTTCAATATGAAGGAGAATATGAAGGAGATGGTAGGCGGTTGCTGTGTGTGTTCGGACGAGCGCGGTTGGCCCGACAACCCGCTGGTCTACTGTGACGGGAACGGATGCACTGTTGCTGTGCACCAAGGTAAATCATCCACGACCACGGCGATTTCTTGATGCGATATGTCGCGCGTTCACATCGATACAGCCACTAGTTGTGTGCCCTCGCCAAAGTAACCACGATTCAGTCGCGATTCCAAAGCGATACCTCAAATCGTCGCTTCTCAACCTCGTATCTAAAACTACAAATTTTCAGTAGAGTAAAAAAAACTTAATAATTAGAGATTTTATTATGACATGGATTTTGTTTTAAATGAGGTTCAGCGGGGCCTACTCCCGACACAATCGAGAACCGAATCCGTTCGATATCAGTGGTTTTTCGTATCTTATTTGGTGAATTACTTTGAAACTAATCAGGATACTGAAAATTGTTAGATCGTAACTTTTTGTACTCCCGACCATATCGATCGACTGAGAATCAAAATAAACAAATGTCAATTTATTAGGAAGTACGCGGCATGATCGTATCTGAATCAAAATCAAATCAGTTTGGAGAGTAAGGCCCCAGTATACATCCAAAGACCATGTCATTATAAAATCTAAAATTATTAAGTTTATTGACTCTACTGAAAAGTTGTAGTTTTTTATATACGAGGTTGTGAAGGTAAACCGACGAAATACTTAATGGAATCACGCGGTACTTTGCGTTAATCCATAGCATACAATTTAAATATAACTATCAATATAATATCCCGCGAAATTATATATTTAAATTGTATGCGATACCTCAATCCAAAACACGTATCTCCCATTGGAGCATTTATGCTTAAAAAGCAGCCTACAGGGTGTCAGCTTCCTCCCTACCCAATTACATCAAAATTGGTCCAGCCGTTTATGCACTAATGGTAGTAAGAAAAATACAATCACAATAATTGTTAATAAGTAAGAAAAATATTACGTAGCACATAAATATTTAATAAAAAACTCTATTGACATAAAATGTAGTACTTAATATTTGCCAATTGCATAATACTAGCTACACAATACTTAATATTTAAATATTTTCAGCGTGCTACGGCATCATTGATGTACCAACTGGACCCTGGTACTGTAGAAAATGTGAAAGTCCTGAAACAAAGGGGAAAGTTGTAAGTATTTCAACTTGATTATAATATTACTAATATTTTATATAGTCATATTAAACAAATATTTTTGTTTTTATTGACTAGGCTGATAAAACTGCTGGACCGGTTTTAATGAAATTGGTTACAATGTGTAAAGTAGACACTGCGAGACAGCAATAGATTTCATAAATACCTATTTTGTATTTCTCTCAACCGTGCTGTTTCCTCTTAATATCGCCATTCTTTCAGCGCTGTGACCTCTGCCCGTTCAAGTCCGGTGCCCTGAAGCGTACCGACACCGGGGGCTGGGCTCACGTGGTGTGCGCACTCTACATACCGGAGGTGAGATTCGGCAACGTTACTTCCATGGAACCCATCGTCCTTCGGCTTATACCACAAGAGAGATATAATAAGGTGAGTTTTTTTTAATTACATAATACAACATAATGTTTAATGTTACAGTAACATAGTTTTATTTTTAAGTATGTATGTATAATTTTTTGACACACTCTACAAGGGGGCAGCCCTTACTCTTGAAATTAAATTCAATTCCAATCCGATTGCTATGTTTATTTTACTGTAATGGCATTTGCTCCTCTTGAAAATAATATTGTGAACGGGGTATCTTATAGTTAATGAAATCAGGCGCTACTTTGCGGAAATACATATTATCATAAAATTTAAATCTGAATATCTAGCAATAACCCGCAAAAAAATTATAACCTGCACGAAAATGAGTGAGTGTACGCATAGGCATGCGTTTAATGTACCTTCCTCCTTCCCACACTGCTTATGCGTACACACTTGTGAGCAAAAATGTGAAACCACCACCACCACACAAGCAATAATGTTAATACGATCGTGCAAAGCGCCACACTACCGCAGGTTGCAAAACTCCGATCCCGGAGCATCCTCACGATGTAGACTCTACGAACAATGTTCGTTAAGTCAAAGGGATTTTTTATATCTTATTTTACTTAGTTCCACAAAATCGACACTCAATTTTAAACCAATTTGGCGCTGATGTCCTGTTGAACATTAGCCAACTGTCAATTTCCAATTCCAAAGGGGCGAACCTTTAACCTAATCTCTCGACAGTAAATACCATCTATTATATATTTACTGTCGACAGTGACACTGGGTATATCAAAACAAAAAGGCAGTTAGGATTTAGTTATTTAATTTACTGCCTTTTTTTAAATTACAAAAGGCAGTAAATTAAATAACTAAATCCTATAATAGCTGTGACTGGGCTTAGCTAGCCACACACAAGGTTCAAATCTCGACTCGATGCGGTTACAGATGTCTAATGACGAATGAGATTCATTTAATAATCCATTCATATGTTACAAAAGTTTGAAAGGCATGCAGTGTGACGGTCCGCTGTTATGTATGGCGTTCAACCATTTGTTATAGATAGATTTCTTATTAAAGCGGGCCGTCGATAATTTTACCGTCTCACTGATCAAAAGTACTCACAGCAAGCTTTTCGGATTATTATTTACTTAGTTGAGAATTAATAAGTAAGACAACTTAGCGAATAAATATGCTTGTATAACTCAAACACTACTAAGAGTAAGAGGCACCCATCTTACATGCTGTCCTTGTCTTTCTGCAAGCCATAAATGAGTTAATCATTAAAAAGGTAACATTATTTGTTCACAGACATGCTACATTTGTCAGGATTTGGGCAAAACTAACAGGGCGAGCGCAGGCGCCTGCATGCAGTGCAATAAATCAGGTATATTAGGTTCTTTATAATATTTTCTTACAATAAATTATAGTAAGTCGTGTGTATATAATTATATAATACAAGCAGTGTCAGCTTGTATTATATAATTATATCTATGGATTGTGTATATGGATTCATAGTAACAATAATCATTGTATTGTATTGGCCAATTGGCATCACTACACTATGGTTGTGTAATACACGGCTTTGTTTACGTTTAGGTTAAATTTAAAAGGGACGGTACTATACTTGAATAGCCGTGAAACTGCAGTATACTTGAATAACAGTGAAACTATAGTATACTTGAATAACAGTGAAACTGCAATATAGTTGAATAACAGTGAAACTGCAGTATACTTGAATAACAGTGAAACTATAGTATACTTGAATACCAGTGAAACTGCAATATACTTGAATAACAGTAAAACTGCAATATAGTTGAATAACAGTAAAACTGCAGTATACTTGAATAACAGTGAAACTATAGTATACTTGAATAACAGTGAAACTGCAATATACTTGAATAACAATAAAACTGCAATATAGTTGAATAACAGTGAAACTGCAGTATACTTGAATAACAGTGAAACTATAGTATACTTGAATATCCCTGAGACTGCAGTACACTACTTTGTCATGACTTGGTTGTACTGTAGACTGTTAAAGAGTGACAGACCGACAGACCGTGGCTCTCCTCCAAGTTTGCCACTGTGGCATCTTAGCTCCCAAACGGACGAATCGATTTTATATATTTGATAGCTGACGTGATCTAGAGTTTACGCGGGTTACTTAAAAAAATCTTCCTTTTTAAAATAATAACAATGCGCATCCCATTTCCGGATGTCTGTCGCCAACCCGCCCCAAGCATGGCGACAATATGCAACTACCCCAATACTTTGGGGCATCCCCCATTATGTCCAGTACTGACATAGCTGAACTGACGATGATTGTGACAATTTCTATCTGTAGGTTGCAAACAACAGTTCCACGTGACGTGTGCCCAAAGCCTCGGACTGCTGTGTGAGGAAGCAGGCAACTATTTGGACAACGTCAAATACTGTGGATACTGCCAGCACCATTACAGTAAACTGGTGAGTATACCGTGCCATGTTTATGTACTATATTATATAGGGAGCTACCTCCTTACTAAAAGTATATACACACTGTACTAGCTATGCTTTCTCCTTGTCTGATACGTTAGAATTTACACTTGACAGACAGTGACAAAACATTGTTTCGCTCAGCCAGTGTGTAAATAATTTTCGTAGAAAGGGGGTAGACATATAAATTACTGATACTTAAATACCCAACAAATGCTATTTTAGTTAAAAGAGTACTAGGTATTTGAAATACTCAATAGTAGATTTTTAAAATATCATTATTTAATAATTTTTAATAACTGTTCTCTTCTCATAGAACCTTTTGTTACTTGGTTGTGTATTACATGTTTTTTTTTTATTTCTGTCATGGGCTTAAAGTATTCTGTAGTTGTTTTAACCATCTTTCACTTATTTGGTATGACCATTGTTTACAATCTGTATCATCCATAATCATCACACCTTTGGCTCAATTTATATTTTTGATGAGATAACGAAAATTATATGAAATATATCCATTTAGATGTGAATATTTTGAAATTTACTTCAATTTAGTAAAAACATTACAATTTAAATCACCAAGTATGCAATTAGTTTTTAGAATGTGTAATTTTGACAAAAACATATTTTATCCAATATCGTAATATAGTTTTGGTCATATGTAATTTTTGAGCATCAAAATTGCCCTCAATGTCTTCTAACTTAGAACACAGTTGCTATTCAGTAACAACATGTATAAAATCATGTTAAATACATAAAATAAATTATAAAAGTAGGACAATTTATCACATTAAAACAAAATTAGAAAAAATCTTTGTTCTTTTTAAAATAATTTAAAAACAGCACTGTAATAATTTAAAAGAAGCTAAACTAGCTTTCATTGCCACTCATATACCATGGGAAATTGTCTATAACCATGTCGTTTTACGGGGAAGTCAGATTATAGACGAAAAACTATAAGCCTAACATATCGTATTCATACTCCACCTTATCAGCATTCCTGTTTCCTTCGACGTTTGCACGACTGATATCGCTTACAAGGGCACAATTTATGTGACTGTGTTGTCAGATTTGTTATTTTACGTGTCAGCAATCAGTGAGTTACTTGCCTATATAAGTATGTGTCGTGTTGCAATTTGAGTTTCATTTCAAGCCTGACCAGGGAAAGGCCTGCACGTGCTTTCTTTATAGCGGGAACATAAAAAATATAAGGATTGATTTGATCACAAACATATGACTGAATGATATCACAGTTTAGTTTTTTTGCCATATGGACTATGATTACTGCAAGTGGGCTTAGCGTGCCCGTGACATAGAAATGAGTTATTTTTACGGAAGTATAGAAAAATATAATTCGAAGCAAAATAGTTACTCAACATATTATTATCTACCTTTGACAGAAGCGAACAAAATATGACTTCAATGTTTTTAGCGACACTATTCACAATTTACGATTCGATAATCTTACGGCGCGGCAACCAATAAGCCTTTAGCGTAGACAAACTGATCGCCGCGCGGAAACGTTATAGAAACTCCGTGGAGATGGTATTGTAAATAACTCGGAACGCTTATTACGTATCTTGCAAAAGCTAAGCAATCGCAAAAATTGCGCAATTTTTGCTTCAAAATCGCAAATCCGTATTAAGTATCAGCACTGCCTCTACCGGACGATCGAGGAAATAAATTTCATTAAATCGTTAAATCTCTTCACAACTGTCAAATTTTCGTATTACGTAAGACTTGATAGCAAAAGTTGTCGTGTCGCTTATGTGCTTGTTAGTTTCAAAAGTGTATTTTTATAAGGTAATAGTGTATTTTTGATCCAGTAATGCCTCCAATTTGTCATTTGACACTCGATTCGATATTACAAAAATACCGAGTTATTTTGTTGATTTGTTCTAGAGACAAACACAAGTAATTCATATAGTTCGTCCCCATTAATTCTCAGAGAAAGGTAAATAAACTTAAGAGGAAACACCACGGTTGAGAGAAATACAAAATAGGTATTTATAAAATCTATTGCTGTCTCGCAGTGCCTTAGCTAGCCAGCACAAGCGCGATAGAGACAACTGCAACTTGGACTGAAATTACTTATTAAAAGTACCAGAAATCGACGTTTAGGGGATTCCTGTTTCCTCCTCCAAAACTTAACCGAATTAAATATTTTTTTCTGTATTAGCTAAAAAAAGAATAAAAGCTAGGTTCCTATTTTTTGCTTTTGTTGTTTATTGTAGTCAAATCTGTTTCCTAGATATTTAAACACAGCGGAGAGTCGGGCCATTTTTTTTAGGTTTTTAAACGTCCATATCTCTTTAAATAATTAATTTATTAAAAAAAGGAAAAAATAGGGACGTACAAACAATATCCATAAATATTCAGGAAAAAAATTGTTACTCTAGAGGTGTTATCCAGGGAGGAAATAGAAATCCCCTAGACCCTTATTTTTGTATGGAAAAAAATTCGTGGTGTTTCCTCTTAATACGCCAATTATATTATACACCAGAATACACAAAACTGTTGCAATGGCACTTACTATAAGCACTACTTAATACTTATCAACTCTTTTACCGAAATCTTGAAGGATCTTACTTCATAACAATAGAGAATGTTACTAGGTATACAAAATTAATTAAAACTGTTGTCACAGTAGGGCTTATATCTGTACAAATACACTAGTTTGATTCATTGAAAAATACCCAGTATGAATGAATTTACAAATATTTGAAATTCTTGAAAATTTGCAGACGTCGATAAATGACGTCATCGGATCGAGTATTTGAAATTAAATATTTTCGAAACTACACGACGTATCGTTATAATTTTTGAACTCATATTATTATTATATTTATATAAATATACACTAGACTTATTTCATTGAAAAAACCTAGTGATTAATGAGTTTACAGATTCAAAATTTCAGCTTTGTAAAATGACGTCATCGCGGCGCTAGTGTCGTAGCAAAAACGAGGTAAATGTGCATTCAAACAACAGCAAGCAATTAGCAATCAATCACATAGGTAATACGATATTGTTTGACGTTCAGCATTTGTTTATGCGTCTATCGTGCGATGACTGCTAGATTTTTGTTATTTTTGCGTAATAACCCCGCCGCAGAACGCATATAAACTGTTTTCTTGGACCATCATAATGAAGATTATTTGACATATATAAAGGATTTTCCAATAGGGACTTGACTATGATGAATTTAGTTTGTGGACGCACCTTTTCGCTTAACATCGAACTGTCAGTTTATTCAGTAGACATAACATTTTCATCATGGTGATGTACACGAACGAACAACGTCTGCAAATCGATTTATTGAATAACAAGTTCTAAAGAAATCTAAAGTCCATTGGGCCAATGATACGGCTGCCTCGTTCGTGCGATTTAACGCCTCTAGATCTTTTTCTTTGGGACGACGTCATATAATTAGCCTATGCTAATAATCCGACGACGTTGGAAGAGCTCAAAGCCAACATTGAGCGCGAAATAGCAGCCGTTTCGGCCGAAATGTGTGGCCGAGTCACGGAAAATAGGGTCCAACGAATCGACCGCTGCAAACGTACCAGCGGTGGCCATATGAGCGAAGTCGAATACCATTCATAAATGGTTTGAATGTACTTTAACATGATAAGAAAATTTTTGAAATCTCAAATGGTTTTCATTTTATTTTGAAAAAAAGTTTTCAATTTCTTATTGGAAAACCCATTATAAAAAGATACATTTCTCTAAAAATATATTAAGAAATATAAAAGATACACACGCTATCTATAGTAGGTACAATTTTGCTACAAACGCTATTAAGGTGTACTTGCGTAAAATGGACTCATTTCTAATGTGGTTATGCTAAAGTCGTCACTGGTCAGGCTGTAAATCCTTTTTTCACATGACGTCGCGTGAATTAAATATTTTCAAATCTGGCAACGTCGGCGCTCGGGACGTCAGACTGGCAGCTGTCAAATTTCAAAATCGAACGTTCTACGATGCTTGTGCAGAAGAAAGGCGGCAATGTGAAGACTATACCGCCGTATAAGCCGGTCGTGGACCAATCGAGCGACTCGAGCGAGCGGGAGCCGTCGCCCATGGCAACGGGCGGTGGGACGCCCACGCACGCGGCGAAACCTAAAGGGGTACGTGAATAGGAAAATAAAGCTCCGTACACACTTCGGTAACTTGAGGGTAGTTTGACGGGGCGGGTAGTTCCCACCATCAGGCAATCTGTCTGCTCGTTGGCTAGAAAATATGACATAAAAATTGATACCTTATTTTTTATGATTTATGTATACAGGATGAATGTTTAAACTTTAGTGTATTTTAATATATAGTCTAAACCTAAATATGTAGCTGACCTAAATGTGTATATTGTGTATTATAATTAATTATCATTGAACTCAATTATCCTGTTGTACAAATACTCATAAAATGTACAATAACAAGTTATTATTATAATGGAACGGAATGCTATAATTGTTAATATTATTTTGAATTCTAAGAAACGCACTTAAACACAATTATTATAATCAATTATATTAAGTAACAAGAATAATCCTGTGAAATATTTTATTTGTGTATACAAATTATTTATATATAGTGTTGTATTAAGTTACAAAAGTGTGTATGGAGCTTACCCACAAAATTTTATGTTAAGGTTTGAATACGGTTGAAATAGAAATGTTACGCTGGGCTTTTCGATGTAATCTTCTTTCCTAAGATCGCGATTATTTATAAATTATCTTAATATATATTTCTTGATTTATTAAGGCAAGCATCCACATATTCGCAAAGCAGTGGACGCATCGTAGACAATCAAACGATATTATGTAAGATGAAAACTAATGGATACATTTTTTACCATCCTCAAATCAGTTTGATACAATGGGTCAAAAAGCGATGTGGGCATGTGGATGCTTACCCTTAAATACTTATGGACGTTTATTTTCATATTGCTTCTCCTTTTTTGCAGCCCGGCAGAAAATCATCACACTCAAGCTCTGGAGGAGGCAAAAATACTCCAAACTCCTCCAAAAACACATCCAATACAAACGCACCAGGAGGTATGTGCAAAATATAGTTATTTTTTTTTTATTAATTTATTCAACTAAAGAAGAAAATAAATTTCAATGCGTAAACTCTCTTAAACTCGAGAACGGCTGAACCGATTCGGCTATTTTTAGTTGAAATATTCGTAGAAGTCCCGAGAAGGTTTAAACGTTTATGCTCAACGAAGTGGGCACGCAAGCTTGTATTTGTATGTAATGATGACAAGTAGTCAAAACACAACTGTCAGTAATATGTCACTTTGATATAATAATATTATAACATGAACATAATATTACTTACTAATTAGATTTCCCTGATAGTACATGTACGCCCGGTTTCTGAAAGGCTGATCAAATTGATCAATTGATCAAATCAGCTAATCTGAACGCTCATTGGTGAAAACAGTGACTGCGAAGTGATGTTCACCAATCGGCGTTCAGATTAGCTGATTTGATCAATTGACCAATTTGATCAGCCTTTCAGAAACCGGGTCGTAATATCTGATAGGGTAAGAGGAACATGGCTTATGTAGTGATCCACCACCGCTACCGTTACCATTGATCAAATGATATCAGTGTTGGATATTCCATTTATTAAGGGTATTTTATATTGTCACGCTTAAACCAACGGTAGCAATGTGATTAGTATGAGATTTTGTCACTGCTCATTTTGAGTATGTTAACCACAATTTGTATGGCGTCGAGACAACGCCCCTAGTGGCAAACTATGGAAACTAATTCGATGTGGAACAAATTCTAGTTATCATCCTCAGGCCGTGTTTCACCAAGCAATGTTAAAGTTAAATCCATGTTATCCCTCTCGTATTTCCTGTCAATGAATGAGATGGCATGGTATTTTAACATAGCGTTAACTTTAACATTGCTTGGTGAAACACGGCCTCAAGGTAAGCAGTGACAAAAACTTATCAAGCCGTAGGCACTAATCACACAGAACTGACATGAAAAATGTCAGTTCTGTGTGTGAGTGGGTTAGAGATCGTATAAAAATCGGAGGCTATGTGTGTGTTTTAAATTTTAATATATATATATATATACACGCTATTAGGGTCGACCTGTATGTAACTGTAGGATAGAATCTAAGGTAACTAATTAATATAATAATTAGGCAATATAATGAACTGAAGCGTGTTTGTCTAGTATATTCAAACTATCAATTGAAAACATGAATAATGGAAAGGATAAAGGTGATATGTAGGAAAGTTCTGAGTTTCGGAAAAACTGAGTTCAAACTGTCACTTAAACATTTTGGAATACGTCGTAAAGTATTAAGTACATTAATCTAAAGATCCGTCTCTACAATCAACGTACTTAATACGTTACTACATGTCTTAAAATGTTTACCCTCCGGTTTCCCCTACGCAATTCAAATGAATGATCAACTAACATGGCATTCAAATCAACAACCCATATTGAACTCTGATTGGTAGAACATTATCAGAAAGACAGTAACAGACAGATATTTTATAATTACATCACGCTAGCACTTGCAAGATTTGTTAAAATTCCACAGATAAGGTTAATTCACCAAAGACACCGATTAGTTCACACGATTTGAATCGGCGAGCGAGCGTGATGTAATTATAAAATATCCTTTCTGTCTGACAATGTTCCACCATCAGCGTTCAATATGGGTTAATGATTTGAGTGCCATGTTAGTTGATCATTCATTTGAATTGCGTTCGGGAAACTGGGGCTTAGTGATTGTATAATGTTATTTTTCTGGGTAACTGTTTTTGCGACATATCACCTACATCGATTCATGTATTCAATTTATTGTAATGTAATAACAGAGAAGAAGAAGTCATCGCCGTCGCGCCGCGGCTCGGCGGCCGGCGACGCTGGGAGCTCCAGCAAGAGCAACACGCCAGCGCCCTCCCCGCAGCATACCACGGACCCGCCGCCGCCACCTGCTAAAGGTACCAGCAGGCCAATCGCGCTATTGTACAACGTTTCATTTGAGGTTCAACTTAGTTTCGTTTGTGTTTCAGCTGCGTTTCGTTTCCAATCCAGCTGAACATTTTTGGTCCTTAACACAATTTAGATTCAAAAACTCAACTTATATACGCTCACTTTGTTCCAAACGTTCGAGCTGCGTGCGAGTTAAACTAGCTCTATACGAACTTTTTGTTTGACAGCGTTTGAGTTACAGCTACGGTCCAGCTTCGTCTCACCTAGCTGTCAAAAGGATAGCGCGATACCGAATACGTCATAAAGTCGAGTAACGTTCACGTTTCGGTTGCGTTTCAGCTAAAGTTTTTTAGCGCGATTGCCCTGCAGGAGTCCATAATAATAAAAATAAAAGGACGCCATCGGCTCAAAAATTTATGAATATATTTTTTGTGGGCCAAGGGACATATCAACCTCATCGATTCACGTCTTCAATTTTATTGTAGCGGCGCTGTCATGCTTTTAATGCAATTGTCACACGGTGACTTCACTTGTACAGAGCTTTCAAATGTTCCTGCTTGACTTACAGGAGTAATAATAATGACTAGAAGACGCCTTGTGTATTTATATATTTTTATAAGGTTTCAAGTTTTAAAATTCTCTTGCTTATATATAAAAAAAAATGTTCCTCATGATATCTGAAAGAATTGTTTTGTTACATTGACAAATGTATCAAAACCGTTATTTATCATTAACTTTATTTAATATTTAAAATAAGTATTAGCATTCTTTGCATAAACTTTGAAAGTGCTAATATTTACAATAATCTTTTCGCACATTTCTCTATAGTACGTTCCTTTTAAATTTAATAAAAAACAACGCAATTTTCACATTTTATTTTATTGTGTACACTTATAAAACAAATATTAAAAGATTATTCTCTATTATCCAAAACATTTTATAACAATTAAACAATAATTAATATATTAGGTCCTTACATATGAAATTGGCGTTTTGTATGGGAGGAACATAAAGGCGATTTTTTCATATTAAAATATATTTTATTAATCAAAGTATGTACCATTGCTATCTATACACTTTTGCCATCTTATAGGTAGTTCATTGATCCTTTTACTAAAAAAACCATTCAGACGGGAATCAATGAAATCTTTGAAAGCGGTTTTGACTGCCTCATCGGAATTGATTTTCTTCCTTGCAAGAAGTTATCCAAATTTCGAAAAAAATGGTAATCTGTTGGAGCAAGGTCCGGAGAGTACGGTGGATGTCTTAGACATTCCAATTGAAGCTCCTCTAATTTGGTAGCCGTCTGTTGGGCCGTGTGTGGTCTAGCGTTGTCTTGAAGCAGCAGTAGCGTAGAGCGATTGACAAGTCTCGGTTGTTTAATGGCGAGCTTTTCCATCATGGTTTGCAGTTGCTGACAATAGACATCAGCCGTAATCGTCTGACCAGATTTAAGAAAGCTATAGTGTACGACACCGGCACTAGTCCACCAAACGCTTACAAGTAACTTTTTTGAGTCAATTTTCGCTTTTACATTGCTGGTTCACCAGGGTTCAGCCATTGCGATGAGCGTTTACGATTATCGTACAGGATCCACTTTTCATCACATGTAATGATCCGATTTAAACTCAATTCATGAGGTACCCACCTTTCAAGCTTTTTCACCTTCCCAATTTGCTTCAAGTGGATTAAAACGGTTTTGTCACTAACACCGCAGCCTGTAGCTAACTCTGATGTGGTTTGCGATTGATCTGCTTCCACAATAGCCTTCAATTCATCATTATCGACCTTGGTCTCCGGCCGTCCACGGGGCTTGTTCTGCAGGTCGAAATTTCGAGAACGAAAGCGTTGAATCCAAAAACGCACCGTGTTTTCTTTTGCGACACCACCCCCATATACATCATTAATCCTTCGAACCGTTTCTGCAGCACTGGTGCCACGGTGGAACTCGTACTCGTAAATAATGCGATATTTTAAGTTTTCCATTTTGTGAAATGAGTGACGCAGAAAAAAAAGCAAAAGAGAAAAAAACAAATGAATTACGGTTTTCAAAACACAAATGCATGAGTAAATAGCTGTTTAAATTTGAATTTGGAATACCTAACCAAAGAGGATATATTTAAGATCAAAGTGGCCAGTACGACAAAACACCAATTTCATATGTAAGGACCTAATAATTTCATAATTTCATTGTATTGTAAATTTGCATTACTAACTAGTATGTGTAATAGTTTGACGATCTTCGTAGCGTAGTGGTTAAGCGCGTCGGTGCTCAAAAGAGAGGTCGCAGGTTTGAATCCCGCCGAGGGAGCAAAAAAAATTAAATTTTCCTGGGTCATGGATGTGTATTAAATTTGTGTATAATATATTAAATATGTGTATGGTATGAAAATATTAAATATATTTCCATTGTCTGGTACCTGTAACAAAAGTTCTTTAGACACTTAGCACAGGGCCAGATTGACGTGGCGTGAAGCGTCCATAGATATTATTATATTATTATTATTATAGACGGGTTTGTTTACGTTTGGGTTAAATCTGTACTTAAAACGTTTGCTTCGCGAGTTAATGAATTTTATATATATATATTTTCAGGGGCTGGTGGTTCTACGCCCAGCGGCAAGACGCCCGCGCCGGCCGCGTCTCCGAGCGGCAAGCCGTTGGAGCCGCCGGGCGTGATCAGCTCCGTGGTCGCCGCGGCGCCGCCCACGCCGCCAACCAGGTAACCAAAGGAAAAAGAATTTCCCAATCACACAAAGACACAAAAAAATAATATAGAGTTTAAGAATAATAGTAAATAGGTCGACTTGTTAGGGCACTACCAGTCCCCAGATAGGTAAAAAAAAAATTAGGCCGACTTGGCGGGGCACTACTAGTCCCCAGATAGGTAATAAAAATAATAATACATGTTATAAGTTAACAACAAAAAATTTTAAACATACAAGAACCTTACAAAAATCGAAAATCAAACTGTGCCTACGTGGGACTAAAAAGGCGTTCAGCTCCACATAGGCAACTTTTTTCATTGGAAACCTATGGATTAGGGCGAATAGGTCGGCTCGATTGACTACTAAATGTGTATATCTATAAGAAAACATAGATTGGCTTGGCAATCTATCCTTTCTTATTGATAGATCGGTTATTAAAACGCGCCATAGGCTGGCAAAACTTCTGACAAATAAAGTTCTTTAAACCTTTAACTCCATTAGTACAGTCTCTGTCAGTAAACATGCCCACAGACACAAGACAAACGAATACAGTGTGAATCTAATTGAAGACATGAATGTGTGAAGGTGATATGTCGGAAAAAAAATTAATTCATAAATGGATAAAGGTAAAATGTCAGAAAAAAAAATTACCCACAAAATTGAGTTTAAACTGTAACTTAAACATTTTAAGATGTGGTAACGAATTAAGTATGTACATTGATTCTAGAGACAGATCTTTAGATTGATGTATTTAGTACTTTACGACGTAGTCTAAAATGTTTAAGTGACAGTTTGAGCTCAATTTTATCGAAATCAGAATATATATCACCTTCATCCGTTCATGTCTTAAATTGTTACCTCGGCTTTAGATAAAGCGGGCGCTAATTATATACTTCTGCAGCACAACAACACCGACATCGGTCGTCCAAACGCCAGTGTACCAAGAGTCGGTGATCATAAACGCGGAGGCGATAGACACGAAACAGACGAAGAAGAGGAAGGCGGTGGCCAACGCGGCCATGTCTATGGACTACACCCCTACTACTACCGCCACGCCCACTGTGGTAAGTTAGTAGGAAACATTAGATGGCCAACTAATGTTTACCATCCCATACAATCTATCTTTAATACAAAAAAATTGCAATAGATGTCACTACTATTAACGTTTGTAAATTTTATTATAAAATGTAAATATACCGAATTAAGTACAAATATTGACATTAAAATAAAAATAAGCATATTTTTTAAGCATCACATCACATTAAGCTAAATTCAACTCCTTAATTAAGAAGAAGATACGAAACGAAATTAGTAATTAGTATTTTCCAATAGTGGCGCTAGATGGCGGTTTCCGGAATTTCTATGGACTTCACACTTTGCCAGTCGCATTGCCTACTGGCAATGCGAGTAGGCAATGCGACTGGCAAAGTGTGAAATTAGGGTGATACCATTTTCGTAGTAGTATATATATAACAGAGACACGAGCTAGTACTAGGTCGTGTCTCTGTTATATATCTACTTTGTGGTAGGGGGATATGATTATTGGCGTACATAATAATAGTAATATAACCCATTATTATATAACTTAATAATGACTATGGACGATTCACAGGACAATTATATAAGTGTTATTTATATTTTGATTTGACACTACTACTGCGCTACAGAGGCAAATGAGCTGTGAAATATGGTCCTTGCGATATCTGACCGGTTCATGGTAGATATACAGTATTAACGAAATAAATTACAGCCCAGTTGGAGAACATGAACCCCCGGTTTGCTTTTACCTTTTGTTAGTTGTCAAATTCAGTACTAAAATTAAGTTTGACAAGAGATTTGAACACTGATTACTTGATTAGAGTTTCGTTTGCATTTCAGAAACTAGGCGAATGATTACTCTAACCAAAAAATTTATGTCAAATGACGTCATTGGTCACAAACGACCTTGAAAGTTTAAAGAAATTATAGATATTATAGATGTCAATCGATTGTTTTCTATCTCAGTTTGGTAGTCATTATAGATTAGTCATATATTAAGCAGGGGCAGTAATAGCTACTGCCTATTTTATTTGATAATTTAATTTACCAAGCTTATTATCTCAATTATCCCAGTACTAGCCAAAAAAACGCTTTCCACGTTTAAAAATGAAGAACTTTACTAATGTTACATACTTTTAATATTTTCTTTTTGTAAACGTAAAAATAAAGAGTATAAAAATAAAGATTATATTTATTTTAATGTTTTTCTGTTATCTATAATATAAATATTACTAAAAAAAGAAATTAAAGTACTATGTAACTGTTAATAAAGTTGTTCACTTTTGAAACAAAAAGTTGTTTTATCTGTCAAATAGGTTCTCAAGTGAGGTTGTTTATTAATAAGGGCCTAAGACTTGCTGTGGTTATTGAAATATATCTGTTATAGCCAGCAGAAGTGAATCCGCAGAACTCGCTGTGGGACGGTGGCCATCCGATGACTGAGGCCAACGTGGACGGACTCGAAAAGATTATTAAGAAGGTAAAAACAGTATTAAACTATTTGTTTACACTATTAGTTGTAAAAAGTACAGTAGAATAAGCAGGAATATATTTTGTATGTCCGTAAGAGCGGGTACACATTAGGCGCTTTCGAACGCGCGCGGTGTCAACGCGCGTTTTGAGAACCAGGAGTTAAGGGGGCTGATTCAAGATGCCATCGCTAATTATCGCTTACAAAGTTCGATAACAAAATGTATGGGATATGTCAAATCCCATACATTTTGTTATCGAACTTTGTAAGCGACAATTGGCGATGGCATCTTGAATCAGCCCCCTGGTGTTCTGTACAGACAGTGTTCTCTGTACATACTCAAGCGCGCGCGTTTTCTTTATCCAAAAATGCGCATCAGCAACTCGCGCGTCAATAAGCGCTAGACGAAAAGCGGCAGTTACGTAAAGAGAAACCTAAGCTCTCCTATATTTGCACATATAACTCATATAGGGCCTCCGTGGTCTAGTGGTTCTGGGCATCGCTCTCGACCCGAATGGACCCGTCGTGGGTTCGATTCCTGCGTTAAACAACAAAAAATGTTGTTTTCAAGTTTGGTTAGGACAATGCAGGCCGATCACCTGATTGTCTGACAAGAAAGATGATCCATGCGTCGGATGGGCATGTAAAAAGTCGGCCCTGCGTCTGTTCGTGTCGGTTTACCGTCCCACTGGGTTATCAGAGTAAAAGGAAAAGAGAGTGTCTTTGTGTATTGCGCACACACTTGGGCACTATAAAATAACTACTGCGTAGATGGCTTGGTTTCAATGAAATCGGCTACCGACACCGAAATCGGTGAGGGGAGCTATTACATATAACTCCGCTGGCCAACTCTACTGTAGCACGTGTGATAGGATATTCCAGAACAAGTTTGGTCTGGCATATTAGGTCGTATAAGGGCTCATACTAGAAATAACCACTAATTTCCGGGGTCTCCGTTATCGAAATCGATAAGGAGGACTATAATGTGTACCAGCTCTTAAAGATAAGTTATCGAATGTCAATTGTGGTTACGTTACGTGTACGGAGCTTTCGAATGTTCCGGCTTGGGATACTGACCAGAAAGATGACAGAAAATTAAATACAAGGTTACACTTGTAGGCGGCGAAATTTGTTTACAGATATTCTGGCTATAAAACATTGTTTAAATATAAAAACATAAGTAATTGTAGACATAAATGGATGAAGGTTCTAAGTCGCCAAATTCCAATTTCGAGAAAATTGAGTTCAAACTGTCTTTCATACGTTTTGGAAATAACGTATTAAGTACATTATTCTAAAGAACCGTCTTCAGAATAAATGTACTTAAAATACATAATTATCTTAAAATGTTTAAGTGACAGTTTAAACTAAATTTTTTGCGACACCTTCATCTGTTCATGTCAATTATTATTAAACTAAAAAAAGCCTTTTATTTCACGATGTTCGCAATTTTACAGTATTTTTAACACACAAGTTAGAATATTATAATCAACATAATATTATAACGACCATGCTAATATAATAAATTTTATTATACACTTATAAATTAATATGTATGTTACTAAATTACACAATTATAACAATACAGTAAAATTGATTTAAAAATTAGTAGACATCAATTGAATTAATTATTTAGTTTTGATCGCAAACATTATTATTTTTAATTTATTAATGTTATAATTTATTTTGGCAATATTTTTGTTACTCTTACATGAGGGTGAAGGCCTCCTCGAGAGATGTCAATTTTTTTCTGTATCTAGCTTTTTCCATCAACGAATTGCTAGCGATTTGTATTATTATAATAAGTAATTATTGCAATTATTATTATAATATCTAAATAAACATTTCCTCCCCCAGGCGAAGACTGACACACCGGACAACAACATGTCCGGGCAGATGTCCGGGCACTTCTCCACGAGCTCCGCGCCGCCGCCGCCGCCTCTGCCCATCTATACCGCCGCAAACCAGCCCAGTCCCAGGTTCGATTACTGTTAACCCTCCTCTACAAACACCTTCACAGGATAGGCATAGGTGATCAAATTACTTGCAGATTCTGCAAGGAGAAAGACGAGACACCCCTCCAGCTTCTTCTTGATTGTCCAGCTTTTCATATAAGCAGGAGCAAGTACCTCGGGCTGCATGAATACTCTACAGCAGAGGAAATCCGCGGCGCAGACCCCCACCATATAGTTCGCTTCATGAGCAACATAGGACTGGGGACGAAATCATAATAGATCCAGAAGGGTCGCAGTGACGTCTGGGCCTGACAGGGCCAGCCTTCGATTATACAAAAAAAAAACCCCTCCTCTACACTACTCGCGGAGTTGAACGAAGAATAGGATAGTGTAGAGAAGCACTTCGGCTTACCTCGTCAAACTTTACTTCGCCTCTGGTGACTTCCATTTGTTGTCGGTTTTTGGTACCGAGTCGAAGGGCCCGAAGTTGCACGAGTAGTGTAGTGTCGCACTTCGGACTGTTGCCAAAGTATCTCGACTATTTCGCCTACCACCTACCGAGGAACTTCGCGAGTAGTGAGGAGAGATTTACACAGATAATTAAAAAGTTTTACTTCCTACTCCTCCATTTTTTTCTTCTGATTAATTTCGTTGTGGGTCCCAAGATTTAGCTTGTCCCTCGGGCACCCTGAGATCATATCAAAGGATTTGTTGTTTGTTGGTTACCGCTGTCGATCCTGGCTCACAGGAGTTGCAGTGGTGGGAATGTGAGGTGGGCCAATGCAAATAAAAAAAAATGTTACACAGAAAATAAAAGGAAAAATTTTATTTCAGTAATAGTACACATATACTACTTGCACTTTATTTCCAATGTATGAGTATGAGTTGTTTTACATTAATTGTTTGTTAAAATACACGCCCGGTTTCATAACATTCTATGAAGTATAGTGACACATATCGTCGCTTTACAACGTCGTATCTATTAAACTACAAATTTTCAGTAGAGTAAAAAAACTTACTAATTTTGGTTTTTATTATGACATGGATTGTGGATGTAAGTATACTGTACATAACTGAACTTCATTTAAAACTCTACTGAAAAGTTGTAGTTTTTAGATACAAGGTTAAAAAGGTAAAGTGACGAATATTATAATATAATATTAATATGAATATTATAATATTAATATGAATATTATATTATAATATTTATTATAAAAATATTTTGTAATCGAAGTTTTAAACTTCAATACCGTCGCTTTACTTTTTTAACCTCGTATATAAAAACTACAACTTTTCAGTAGAGTTTTAAACACACGTTACATAAATCCATGGTTAATGCTTTTTTTGTCCCACAGACACCTGCCGAGCCCCATGCCTGGTACCAGCGGTATGAACACCATGTCCAACATACGTTCCCCGTCTCAGCCTCAAGTAAGTCAACATGCTGGCTTCTGCACGCGGCTTTGCTTGGATTACCAACATATCATCCATTCGCTTCGTAGGGGGGAATCGAAATCGGTTCGCAGAGGAACCGCTTTTAGGCGTACAAAGCTTACTTAGAGGGCTAATTGCTGGAAATATCGACCATATATTGTGGAATATAAAGTCGCGGTTTCGTTAAGTTTAAGCAAACTATCTTTTATCAAAAATATCGGCTATTATGCTATTAGCTCGATTTGTAGTTTCTGAAACGCGCAGTCGAATATGCTAGAATTGAAGACATGAATGGGTGAAAGTGATATGTAGTAAAATTATGATTTCGAGAAAATTTCGTTTTTAGTTGAAACTGTCACAAACATTTTAGAATACGTTGTAAAGTTTTAATTAAAGATCCGTGTTAATCTAAAAATCCTTCTCTAGAATCAATTTACTTATACGTTACTAGATGAATTATTATCCTAAAATGTTTAAGTGACTGTTTAAAATCAATTTTCTTTGTAACATCATTTGCAACATATTATCACCTTCATCCATTCATCCTTCCTTCAATTATCTGAAAGCGCGGCAGCGGTCTCGTCAATTCTTTAAGCGGCTGTACTTTCTTTAAAGCGGCTTTTTGAGCCTCCATATTTTATAGATTTATTGTCCGTAAATAGGTCTGTATTCTTACTGTTCACAAGTCCTACAAACATGAATAAAACTTCAAATGTAGTTGTGTTTATAGTTTACTAGCTGTTCCCGCGACTTCGTTCGCGTGGTTTTTGAGTAACTTAAACCGTTTATGCAGCGCACGCAACAAAAGTCCTCAAATTTTAATAATTTTTCCTGTTTTTGCAACATTTCTCAATGGCGTTTCGATCCTATTTGTCGCAGTGTAATGTTTAATAGCCTAAAGCCTTCCTCTATAAATGGACTATCTAACAAAAAAATAATTTTTCAAATCGGTCCAGTAGTTCCTGAGATTAGCGCGTTTAAACAAACAAACAAACAAACTCTTCCGCTTTATAATATTAGTATAGATGAGATGTTATGTGGCAAATAACGCTATTTTGTAAGATGTGCATGTAAGGTACCTAGTATTCACCGTCAGCACAATTCATAGAGTATTTGTAGCATACCTACAAAATTAATATTTGTTGTCAGACAAGGTTATTGGCCTTTTAATATTTTTGTACTGCAGTAAGCGGTTACAGTTTTGTACTGCTAAGGGCAAGAAGTACGTTTTAAAATAAATATTTGGGAACAGGCGTAAACCAAACTAGTTCTAAGTGTACTCGGTTACAAATGTATACAAACTTAGGTGAATTATAATTGTCCACGTGGGTATACTCCCGTGCTCAACACAATACATAGTACAGTTGTGTGCAGCACTTAATTATAGTTGTTTGATTGGGTACATTCGCGTGCTCAACACTGTGTGATATAACGTGTCCACTGTCCATAGTTTCTTTGGGTATACTCGCGTGCTCAACCCCTTACACCGTGTGGGTACAGTGGTATAACGTTTACATAGTTTTTTGGGTACACTCGCGTGCTCAACACACTGTACAGTTGTTTGCTAAACTGCTAGGTGTTAGTTGTCCTATTGCGTTTTGTGGCTAATCGGCTGGGTGTTAGTTGTCCTATTGGGTACACTCGCGTGCTCAACACTGTATAGGTACAGTTGTGTGCTAAACTGCTGGGTGTGTATAGGGCAAGGAGCGCGAGCCCGCCTCGCTGCTAGTCTCCGTGCCACTGCCGTCCACGAGCCACGGACTCAACCTCACCGCTCACTCACAGGTTCATATCCGGACGCACAACTCTTTATGCCAAGTCAAAGTGGTCAAAGGAAAATGTTGTAAAGTCGCCTACAGATCCGATTTACTAAATTTGAAACCTATTGCTACGCGATAAGGTTGTGTAAAACGAACCCGTCGTCTCTAGTTGCGCTTACAATAGGTACTTCATTTATAATGAATTAATAAATTAAAGTAGCCTCCGAATTGTCAAGCAGGGAGCGATCTGATGATGATGAGTTACAGCTAAGATCATTGTCGATCGCGTCAGCTTTCGTACAAAACTAAGTCCCGATTTGACCAACGCATGTTAGTGTTAACGACTTGTTAAATTACTATGCCTTCTCATTCATTGATAGGAATTACGAGAGTAACAGCACGATATTTAACGGAGGATTAACTTTAACATTGCTTGGTGAAACACGCCCTTAATCTAAATAGTTTATCCGTTTGGGGTTATTACTACACATACAGACTCGTATTTTAATACCCCTGTTTTCGTCGAAGGTTTAAAATAGAGGTCAAATATATTCCTCCATATAATATTATACATTTCTAGGACGCTTTCATACCAAGTCAATCTGGCTCCGTTCGTTCTCCAAAAAATAGTCAAAAATGTGTCCTTGACAGATATTTGACTAGACGTGTAAAATATAATATGTGTTCTCGTAAGTACCTACATGTGTATACGTGTACACGTGCCTACATGTGTATACGTGTACACGTGTCAAAACGTCCTTGACCCTCAGGCGCACATACAGCAACTTGGCAGGACTCGAATCCGCGACCTAAGGATTGAGCACTGACGCTCTCAAACACTGCCCCAAAGAGATCGTCGTGCAAAATTAAAAAGAGACGTAGGCAAATAAAATTTCCTTGCCTGGTCTCACATCCGCTAGATGGCGCTTTTTCGACCATGGTCGCCATTTTGTGCCCGGTTTTTTATAAAGAGTTGTGTGTATCGGTGCTATCATAATATCATTATTAGTAACTAACATAGTATGATAATAACTAACATAGATGCCATAAGACTCACCAATCACCATATCAACGATATACCGTTGAAATGTATGCATGATGTTTGTGCGTTATAGCATGCTGATATAATAACATATTGACGTAAGAGGAAAATATTATCATCATTAAAAAAATCATCATAGTAAAAAAACTTTTACGAGAATTGTGTGAACGAAGGAGTATAAGAAATTTGTCACAGTTGCAGTATAAATGAAGGAAGGCGTGCAGAAAATATTCTTAATCTGTCACAACATTATTAATTCCTTTTGCAGGTAAAAATAAAAACTAGGAAAGTATGGTCGAATTTCGCCCACTATTTGCGACCAATAGTTTTTTAATGTTAAGTTGTACAAAATTCGTCAATTACTAGTTGACTAATTAGAACACAGTATTATGATTACTTATCGATTTAATAATAATTAATTTTATAAGAAACCTTTAACAAACTGATAAAGATACGTAGGATCAAATTTAGTCACAACTTAACTTATATTATATCGTCGATTTACCTTCACAACCTCGTATCTATAAAACTACAACTTTTCAGTAGAGTAAAAAAAACTTAATAATTAGAGATTTTATTATGCCATATGGATTTTTTTAATGAGGTTCAATTATGTATTATATCTAGTTTTTCAACTGACCTAAAGTATATAAAAAATAAGTTTTATAGTATCGAGAAAACATTGATTTTTCAGATCCGAGATTGTTTTTTTTTTAAGTTTTTTTTTTAATACGAGGTTGTGATGGTAAAGCGACGATATTTACCTCAAATGTCGACCAAAATAGTCCACATAATACTTACATCATTCAGTATAATATAATATGTACTCACATTTTAGCAGGCCGGCCCGTCGCAGCCAGAAATGAGCGGAGCGTCCCCGCATATATTCCATCAGCCACAGAAGCAGGTTAGTGATATATACTTTTAACCCCACTTGCGCCGGTCGGGGTTTGTTAACCCAGAGTTACCAACAAATCTCCTTTACAGACAGCTAGGACTAACTCTGGGTTTAGTATTTAAACTCCAGACTAAAAATATTTGATTTGATTTGAACGGCTAATCAAATAGTCGATCACCTAACATTAGTATAAGCCTAATTAGTATGTAAAAATGCAGGGTTATAGTTATATCGACAACGAAGTTATAAGGGGGTCGAAAATGGCCAGGGGGCCTACTCAAGATGCCATCGCTAATTATCGCTTACAAAGTTCGATAACAAAATGTATGGGATTTGACATAAGGTACGCTAAATGACATACCAAATCGCGATCATTTAGCGTAGCTTATGTCAAATCCCATACATTTTGTTATCGAACTTTGTAAGCGATAATTAGCGATATCATCTTGAGTAGGCCCCCTGAACTGTTTCGAGAAAAGGATGGTACGGCCGTGCTCGACTTGGCGGGGGCACTACCGTGCCCCCAGATATCCAGACTTAAGAGGCTGATACTATGAATTAATTAAGGACCCTTAAAATACATTTCCCTTGATACTTATGTCCCTATATTAAGTCCCTACTTTACAAAATTCGAACGATTAGCGTATTATAGGTTTTTTTTATTAATCAGGGGAATGATGACTAATCAAAATATTGCTTAAGGAGCAAAACACATTATGCAATACAATGTTGAGACAGTCCAATAGCAATCTTTACATATTTAACAAAGTGTTCCGCCGCGTATATCTGTCTGTTCGAGATAAACTCAAAGACTACAGATTGGTTCTCGAGGAAGGTTTTAGTGTATTAATTATTGTAGGAGGCGCTTCTGTCACTGCGTCAAGGTACAAAGTTTGATGGGACAGTAATAAATAACTAATAAGTAATAAGTAAATATTTATAAACATAAAACAAAAGAGAGACAATAGGTAAATAATGCAATCCTTATTAAATCCCTCCCTGCTACATCAAGGGAATCTATATCTCCCCATTTCCCCTATATGTAGGTTCTAAAGGCTGTATAAAGGCATTTAGGGTGATCGTGTGGCAGAGATTATAGGCTTGTTAGTCCATAAAGATATTAATTGCTATTGAAAATCAGTTTTAACCGACTACTAAAAGCAGTATTCGTTTTTGAAATGACAACTTCTTATGGGAGGGTAAACCGCTTCGTTACGTTATGCGTTACGGCAATATTCTGTCTGGGTTATTCTGTCGGGAGCCATGAGATGCACTCGTTTTTAACCCCCGAGGCAAAAACGGCGGGGTGTTATAAGTTTGACGTGTTTGTGTAAATGTGTATGTCTGTGGCATCGTACTTCCCAAACGGATGATCAGATTTTAATGCGGTTTTTTTCTTTAAAAGATATATCAGTCGAGAATGTTCTTAGCTATGTTTGGTGGAAATCGGTTCAGTTCTTCAAGGTCATCAGGTTGTTTGTTAGGTGTATTAGGAATGGTTACACGCTAAGCCGGGGGGTTTTTTTTTAAAGTGGATGTGTATGTTTGTTACTTCATGCAAAAACTCCTGAATGGGATTTAATTTTACGCGTACGAAGTGGCTGAAAATATCTAGTTGTACATATTTTAAAATATCGAAATAGCTCTTACTAGTTATATATTATATGAAACCACAGTTTTTTAGCGCGGAAAACACCAGACTTGAAAATTGTGATACGATTTTTGAAATTGGAAAATGAATTTTCCTTTGTTTCAATTATCCATTTCACGATTAGAAAAAAGTACACGTGCCCTATCCAAACGAAACATCTGTTTTCGACAGTTGCAATATTCACATTCGTTTTCTTTTATACGGAGTTTTTGAATCGGTCCATTATTCCTACACGTTCGCGTGGAAACTAAATTAAATTTACTAAAATGGGATTGCCTGCTTGTTTTTTTTAATTTATTTATTTTAAGTCGCTTTTTAACAGCTGAGGTAATTAGCACCTACAGTTACATTTATATATTTTTATATACATTTATGTTATACACAGACTATTTACAAAGCTAACTGTGTGTATTATCCTTTATCAGTTAAACATTTCTTTTACTCGTAATGATTTTTATCTATGCTAATATTATAAAGCGGAAGAGTTTGCTTGTTTGTTTGTTTGTTTAAACGCGCTAATCTCAGGAACCAGTGGTCCGATTTGTAAAATTCTTTTTTTGTTAGATAGTGCATTTATAGAGGAAGGCTTTAGGCTATATAACATTACGCCGCGACCAATAGGAGCAAAGCGTCAGTGAGAAATATTTCATTGTTTTTTAACTTTATGATATCTATCCGTCGGCGGTAGCGGCCGTGCTCGGGCGTGAACCGGCTTACTCGTTGTCTCGATATGATGATATATGTCATTGTGTGACACACGATCTAAATTTGTAAATGATATCGGTTTAGTTACATCTGAAAACTCGGACAGTAAATCAAGATAAGGGTGACTATTATTAATAGTACTGACAGAGGGTTCCTTACAGTTAACCATTCGGCCAAACGTTAATAAGCTAGTCGTTTTATCTATAAGCTTCTGCTTGTTTAAATCCACTAAGAAATTATGATATTCCAAGAAATCAGCACCCAATATTGCTTGATTCACATCTGCAATAACAAATGTCCACCGATACGGTCTGCGCAACCCTAAATTCAAATTAATAGTTTTGGTTCCGTATGTTTTAATTTCGGTATTATTTGCTGCAAACAATCTATAGTAAGAACACTCACCACTTAATTTCTGCTTACATGTAGCTGGAACCACTGACACATTAGCTCCTGTATCAACTAAAAATTTTTGTCCACTTTCTCTATCAAAAACACTGAGACGGTAATTTTTCATAGGGATGCAGCCGCCTACCGTCGCCGATTGCACTTCGCACCGACCAGTTTTTGAAATTGTTTCATGGCACTTTCTTCATATACTTCCAGTAAACACTTTTTTAATACTTCGCACTTATTAGTTTCTGGAAGCGCCATAAGAAAGTCACTTACTTGACGAAGTACCTCACGTTGCAATTTGGTCACTATAAGATCATATTTAGCCTGATCCCCCATTTTTTGCGGTGCAAGCATGCTCTCTATTTGTACAAACCACAATCTCGGCATCTCTGTCCAAAAATCCGGTATTCGAGAAGTTACAGATATAGCAGCCAATTGAGATAAATTTTCCGGTGCACCTTCCTTCTGTTTTATTTCAGCCGAACCTTCCATTATGATTTATATTAACGTCACGACAGCTAACTAATCGTAATTTGAAGAAAAAATTTTTTTAAGACAAATCACGTCGGGGTCACCACTGTAGGAGTCTCACTATTCCACTTTATTTAATGTTCACTACACCTTTTACTGGTCACTCAATTAAAACACATCAGTCGATTTATATGGCCTTTTATTATCCCGAAACTAAACTCTCGTTCATACCGACTAGGCCTCACGCAGTGACTGGCCGTCGTCGCAAACATACTTACCTTCCAGACGCAAAACCGCTGGCATTCGCACATTCACACATACACGGTCCCTACAGTAGGTACATAGGAAGGGGCCCCACGCATATTATATTTTTTGAAACTATTAATTTTCATTCAGAAATTACAATTACGCACACAAAACATTACGCATGAATTAGGTTCGTGATAATTTTCAACCAATGAATGACATTAAAATCACGTGAAACCCGAGTTATCGAATACACAGCTTGGTTAAAAATGCTATTAAAATGTACCTAGGTCATCTAAATCTAAAAAACAGTCAGTAGGTACTGGTAGTTTGAATTAGACCACGGACAGCCGCAAAATCTGCCCCCAGTAATAATTGAAGACATGAGTCGATAAAGTTCATATGTCGCAAAATTCTAATTTCGAGAATATTGAGTTTAAAGTTTCGCATAAACATTTAAGGATATTTCGTAAAGTATTAAGTAAATTGATCTAAAGACGGTGTCAAGCGGCGTAAACAGTTTAATATTTTTATATTATGAGAAAAATTAAACAAATTAAATTAGTTTTAGTGCTTTTTTTAAATAAAAACTGAACATATGTCCTTCTTTCACAAGAAAAATATCAAATTAACAGTGAACATTGCATTGAAAGGATATAAGTTCCTTATGAAATTGGAAAAAAATAATATTAATCAAACAAAAACCGCCTATTCTTCACTGAGAATTAATAATAATATATATAATAAAATACTAATATCTATGGACGCTTTACACCACGTCAATCTGGCCCTGTGCTAAGTATCCGAAGAACTTGTGTTACAGGTCGACAACGGAAATATATATTTAATACTTTTATACTATACACATATTTAAGATTTTTATTATATTATACACAAATTTAATACACATCCATGACCCAAAACAGCCAAGTATCACGTTTTAACTGAAATGTAGAGTAAGTGAAGCTAATCCTAGTACAATAAGGGCGCATATGTCAATAATTTTGGTTCTACATGAGATCTGATCAACAAATTACTCTAATCTATGATCTGATGTACATGAGATGAGATCTGATCACTTTTTGATAGATTTTGCTTAAGGGGTAGTATAAGAGCTTGTAGGTTTAGAGCTTGGCTTTATACGATATCTGATAAAAGTTTTTCACTGGGTAAGCTATGTAGTCTAGTTTTGGCAACAAAAATGAAATGAAATGTTTTTGGTAGGATGTTCCTTACACACACATCACACGTTTATAAAGTTGCAGCCTAAAATTGTTAACCACGCGAATCGCAATTTTACATACTCAAATCTTTGTAAACACCACATACAAATTACACGCATACAAATTTATAAAGTAATCAGTCTAACATAAATTAGGCATTGCTAGTACGATATCATTAAATAACAAGTTCTCATGACAAATAAAAAAACTTGCCTTCGCGGGCAAATTTGAAGTTATATTTTTCATTAACAATGTCTTTCACTGGTAATTTAACCAAATTATGGCCGAGTGCAGCTTCCACTTATTGTTTTACTCTTTATATTTTATTAACTCCTGCCTGATAGCTTATGTAATTCAGCAATATTGATTAACATAGTTAGGTATTCAATTTTTTTGACAACCACAATAGGTGTTTATACCAAAAAAAAAAAACGACAACTTTCTTAAAAGTTACTAATTATATTATGTATAATAGGTATATAACGAGTGTAAAAAGAGGAGTCACTGTAAGTTTGGGATATGATTATAGTACCTTTTCTCATTTTAGAAATGTATTTTTTTCCCAAAAATTAAAAAAATATTTTTTTTTGTTTTTGACAAAAAAAAAAAAAAGTTCATTTCCGAAATGAGGAAAGGTAGTATAATCGTATCTCAAAGTTATAGTGACTGCTCTTTTTACACACTGTATAAAGTTATTTAAATGTTGTGCTTGTGTTCATATTTAATATTATTTAAATATTAAATATGAACACAAGCACAACATTAAAATCCGGAGGATCTTACACAGATCCGGAGGCAAGGTAGTGCCTCGCACTATCTTCCTCCGGATATGGAAGACGGTTATATGTACGGAACATAATACGTTCATCCAGTTCAAAGACACATAAGATCTTTCTTCCGTTCTAGAAAACTAAAAGTTTTACATGTTTTTTTTATATAAAAGGGTTACCCATAGCACCTTCATCCATTATTGATTTTTAAAAATAGTGCACATAACGCCTTCATTAAGTTGTTAATTCCAAAATTAGACAAAAATATTAATTTTTTAAGGTCTAGAATTGTTTATATACACATTTTACCCTCATCCATGCAAAAAACAGCGGAAATCCGAAAATGCGACATATGTACCTTCATCCACTCACGTCTTTAATTGTGTTAAAAGTATCTACTGCGTTCCTATGTCGCTACGATTTTTACCCGTAAAATGGTCACAAATAATGTGGTATTTTAAGATTTTAAGATGATAATTAATTATTAGACAAATGCAATAATAATCCTTATCAAATTAAATACGTTAGCCACTTTTAAGTATTTCATACACGTAATAATTGCTGTTTACACCATACAGTTTGTATTAATATCTTAGGAAATATGTTAAAATGAAAAATGTACGCACCCAATTTTATCCAAACTTTTCGACTTTGATTAAAAAGTGTATTCGAATATCAAAGGGTTTCGCACCAAAATGCATATTAAGTTTCTTTGCCCAAAGAATATATGTAGGTATATTTTGATAACTCGGCTTTCAAGGAGTTTTATTGTCTAGCTCATAGATTGAAAATTACCTATAATTTATTGTTTTGTTCATATATGCATAATGTTTATGTGTAATTTAGTAATTAGTAGGGATTATACGGTGCATCCAAATAATATTGCCGGGCACGTGACTTACTGGATCGGGATAAACATTGAGATGATGCTTCCGAAGCAAGTATTAGCGAAAGTCCTCAGCGATTGCGCCATTTGTTTGCAGTCATGCGGGAGTTCTGTGCACTTTTTGATGTTGAACAGTTATGTCCGACTATTCAAGATATAGTTACACCTAAATTGGGGTCAATCCTATGTCTTAATATGGCATGCCCGAGTCATTATTTTACGGTAAACTTCATCGGCCTACTTATTATGCCTATGAAGAATAGGCAAAATAAGTAGGCCGATGATATAAAGAAGCATTTACTATAAATTAGTTTTTTAAATACCTACCCAAACATAAAATATATTTAAAAAATACTGCCCTAAATCACTTTTCCACGCGTACGAAGTCGCGGGCACAGCTAGTGTACCTATATATGTAAAAAGTATTTAGATTTTAGACTTCAAATTGCAATACAAAAGTCCTACTTACATAATGCAACTCCACCTACATACAGAATGTGCACGATGTATGAATAAATAAATAAAATAAGGATGGAGTGCACCGACAGAAATAAATTGATTTCGTAATCGGCCGTTTATAGTCCTGGAGCCAGGTAAAAATAAATAAATAAAAATAACTTTATTAAGCACATAAAGGATAGCTTAGCTTAGGAAAGGATAGATACATAAAGCACAGCGAAGAGAATTACATACATTATACGTCAATAACATACATTATACGTCATATGCATAAGTAAATACCATCAATACTCGCGACCGTCAGCTGCGTCTCCGTGGGTGGGAGAGGCAGTGGCAGCCACCCACGCGTGGAGATTTTTTTTTTCAGTATTATTAGAAAATTTATCATAGTAAAGTTTATCTAAGTTTTTAAAAGAAAAACTTAGTCAGTTGACCATACCACGG
This sequence comes from Celastrina argiolus, assembly GCA_905187575.2. Lineage (NCBI taxonomy): Eukaryota > Metazoa > Arthropoda > Insecta > Lepidoptera > Lycaenidae > Celastrina > Celastrina argiolus. The sequence goes on from LR994583.1 coordinate 21,260,502, forward strand.
TGGATCATACGTCAGCTGACTACTTGAACAAGAAAAATGTTTCGGTTCGTACTTGGTCATGAAAATAGGTCACTGACTCCTAGACTATCAACATATAACAGTCTCTGACGCATTTCTGAGTGTTGACAAAAGACAAATTTATTATAATTTATAGTGAACTATATTTTGTTGTTTTCTTACAATAAATATGGATGAGAAGATAAAACGAACAGTAAATTTCAGCAACAATGATGTGTGTGTTATTTGAGTGCTAAGAACATATTAATTGAGAATAAGTACTGGCGCCTATACAAATTATCAGAAAGTAGCAGCTTCGATACGACTTGCTGAAGAATGTAATCTACACTAATATTATAAAGAGGAAAGATTTGTATTTTTGTATTTACCTAACGAATAAACTCAAAAAGTACTGGACCGATTTTAAAAATTCTTTTTTCATTAGAAAGCTTTATTATCACTGAGTTACATAGGCTAGGTATATAAAAATCAATTGCTGTTCGTTAGTCTCGCTAAAACTCGAGATCAGCTGAACTGATTCGGCTATTTTTGGTCTTGAAATATTCGTGGAAGTCCCGGGAAGGTTTAAACGGTTTCCATGGTCAACGAAGTGGGCACGGGTCAGCTAGTTTAGTATAAGCCTGACATTCTTCTAACAGTTGTGGTACAGTTAGATATTTGTGTGACCAATAACAAGTCTAGTGATGCCTGTGTTTTTTTTTATATCTTCTTCTTCTTCTATACATATAATAAATCTGTAGAGGGGTCATGTCTGTACATTAAGAATATTTAAGTGAAAATTAAAAAAAGGGGGCCTATAAAAGCTACAGAACCTAAAAATAACATTTTTGAAAAAAATGTCTGTCTGTCTGTCTGTCCGTATGAAAATGTTTGTCGTCGCATCACGCTAAAACCACCGTATGGAATGAAATGAAACTTAGCAGGCAGGTAGCTTACGACCTGAAGAGCATTATAGGAAATTATTATCCCGAAAAACGAAAGGGTTCCCGAGGGATCTTCAAAAAATTGTAGCTACATATTTGACGGTGTTTCAGCCAAACTACTCAACGTATTTAAATGAAATTTGGCAGGCAGGTAGCTTATGATCTGAAGAGCATTACTAAAAATTATTATCCCGAAAAACGAAAGGGTTCCCGTGGGATCTTCAAAAAATTGTAGCTACATATTTGAAGGTATTTCAGCCAAACTACTCAACATATTTAAATGAAATTTGGCAGGCAGGTAGCTTATGATCTGAAGAGCATTACTGGAAATTATTATCCCGAAAAACGAAAGGGTTCCCGTGGGATCTTCAAAAAATTGTAGCTACCTATTTGACGGTATTTCAGCCAAACTACTCAACATATTTAAATGAAATTTGGCAGGCAGGTAGCTTATGATCTGAAGAGCATTACTAGAAATTATTATCCCGAAAAACAAAAGGGTTCCCGTGGGATCTTCAAAAAATTGTAGCTACCTGTTTGACGGTATTTTAGCCAAACTACTCAACATATTTAAATGAAACTTGGCACAAAGGTAGATTGTAACATGAAATAACCAACATAATACTTTTAACCGACTTCCAAAAAAGGAGGAGGTTTCTCAATTGGTAAATATATGTTTTATTTTTATGTTTCTTCGCGGATATCTTTATCGTTCATGAAACGATTTTAATTTTTTTTTTGTGTTGTGTAGGGTATAATTTAAATTTGGTCCCATTGTCACCGATCCGTGAGGAATCGAGGGAAGTCCTCAAAATTTATATGGAATAATATATCGATTTTGATTTTGTCTGAAGTAGTCTAAGCATATGTTACCAAACAGTAAGGTTTTGCACTATATCCTGGATCTAAAAGTACTGAACAGAACTTCTGAGTCCTTAGAGATACATGTTTGAAGATTTCAGCGTTGTTTAAAGAAATGCAAGCATATGCCACTACGTCAATTACAGTAGAACTTGGTCTCATAGTTATCAAAGTGGAGACCTGATGATGTCGTCGTGGGGAATCGAGGGAACACCTTGAAATGACTTGAAACACTCATAGTAATTTTGTATTTGTTTCGAGTAACATAAGCATATCCGACTAAAAACATCATTTTGAGTCTTTGAAGATATACGTTTGGAAATTTCGACATCGCTTATACTGCAAGCATATTTCCATCGCTATAGATATAGTGATATCAATTACAATATGATGAAATAGGCTATATTATAGAACTCATAATATTGAGTTTGGCTGGTACCGACTTTAATATTCTGAAAATTTGTATCTCATTTAATAGTCAATCTACTTGATATAATATATATCAACTTTTCTTCTTATATATATCTATATATTTATTAAAAAAATTCCCGTTTTTTTTAACTATATTATATATAAAATAATATAGTTTAAAAAAACGCAAAAATGTTAATTTTTAAACTATATTATATATAAAATATATATATATGAAAAAATTTCGCGCTGCTCCGACTTAAACATTTTCTCGGTAAACATTTTCTCTTCCTACTATTAATTTTATCTAATCGTTTTTGTTTTTCATTTTCCGTCTCAAGCAACCGTCGTCTGATCATTCGAGAATTATCCCTACTCAGTCTACCCATCACTAAAAATCTTAAAATTAAACAATTTTAAACAAAAAAAAAAACGACTTCAAAAGGTAAACTAAAAGGAACAATTACATTTACTTCGCACAAAGTAATACTTATTTACACTTAGGTAATTAAATTAAATTTATTCTATTCGTTTCGTCATTTTCAAGTCGGTGCCAAGTAAGTACCTACTTCAAAAACCTTACTACAATATCAAACTATGTACAACAACTAACCATCAAAGTAAAGTTATTATACTATAATATTATGTACCCAAAGTACTGGCTTACAAACTTATATTAAATGAAAACAAATTACGAAAGAACGCTGAACTTGGCACAACTTGAAAATTATAGAATAAAATTATTGACCCAAGTGAAAATAAGTATTACTTTGTGCGAAGTAATTTATTTATAATATTATTGTTATTATTATTATTATACTTAGATTTTGCAAATACGATAAATAAATTATAGGCGTAGGATGGTTTGTTTTCAAGATATGAGATGTCATAGGTACATTTAAATTAGAAAAGTTATGTCAATATAAGTAAGATTTATGTTTTTCATGATATTTTTATTTATTACTTTTCATGCTAGGGTACGACTTGCGTTTTTTCTTTCTTTTGGACTTTTATAATTTGTCGTCTAAAGGAAGTTAGTACTTTAACCGTCAAGTCCCAAAGTAGACTACATGTTTGTTAGCGTAGGTAATTAATAAATAATAAGTTTTAATTTAATACCTCAAAAAATTCATAACAAAAACGGCCATTATTTGACAGTAAACTATTATTATTACTCCATCGGCCTACTTCTTTTGCCTGTGGACGTCTAATTCAGTGTACAAAGAAGCATTACTATAAATAAGTGATTTTAAATATCCAAACGACAGTGTTCATAAACTAAAAATGTATTTAAACTGCTGCCCTAAATCAGTTTTCCACGCGTACGAAGTCGCGGGCACAGCTAGTTATATATAAAAATGAATCGCTGTTCGTTAGTCTCGCTAAAACTCGAGAACGGCTGAACCGATTTGGCTATTTTTAGTCTTGAAATACCTATTCGTGGAAGTCCAGGGAAGGTTTAAACGGTTTCTATGCCTCTACGAAGTGGGCACGGATCAGCTAGTATAATAATATAATATCTAAAGCTTACACCATGTAAATCGGGCCCCGTGTTGGTTCACGAGGAGCTTGTGTTACGAGTTCCAGGCAACGTAAATATATCAGTTTTATTATTTATACTGTATAATAATTTTACTATGTAACATACATCCATGACCCGGGAACTCAGAAAATGTTTTTGTTACTATGATGTGATTCGAACCCGCGTCCTCCGGCTTGACCGCTGACAAACTACTGAGCCACAGAGATTTAAAAAAATACCGCTTCAAAATGTAAAACCCTAAAAAGGCCATTGTTCCAAATAATCTCTTCAAATATGGAAAACCCTTTACACCTATACGATTGGCCACATTGTCGCTAGGCTAGTCTAGACACCCTAGGATTTCGGCGGTCTCTGATTACAGCTGTCCGTCATGCCATTCAAAGTTCCCCCTCCTCCCGGCCACATGATGGGGGCCTCTCCCCCCACTGGACAATGCGTGTAAAGCCGCGTCACATCACAAGCTATTGTGACAAGATACCCAATGATATTAATTGCACTATTCTGCAAATAGGGTACGATACTTATTTGAATTTGACCCTTTTATTTTCGGTTATTAGGTAGGCTTAGTGTTGTTTCGAATAATGCGAATAGTCCCCTTTTAAATCTTCATTAGGTCAATATCAAAATGTCTGATTTTGAATGTAAATAAATAAATGGTTTTTATTATTAGTGTCAAAATATTTTGATGTCTTTTTAACACGGTTCTTTAAGCTTGGTTGTATTTATCTACGTATGAAACGATATGTTTGATTATAATTTTCATCAACTATCAGAAGTCTGATTAAGCTGAAATGTTGCACGAAATATAACGCAATAATTTGATCACATTTTCATTGGGCGTATATTTTATTTAACTTTATGCAGTCTTTGAGAGTGAAACTTTTTTAAATTTTTTAATTTACGTATGAGTGGTAACTAGTGAGTAACAGAAAGGGTTAGTTTATAACGAGCGTCGTTATAAATTATTAGTGTGATCGGTATTAGGTTCCATTTTAATTGGACCTGCACTTAATTAGTGGGCGGTGTAATAGATACGTGCAAGGTAAGTTAACTTTATCATGTTCATAATGATTTGAAAATTGTTTATTAATTGGAATCAATATTTTGTGTGCTTCATATTTTTTCAATTTATAACCTCTGACGAAAGGGTAGGGCCCTACCCTACCCTGACCGCTTCCAAACGTATGAATCTACGCTTAAGCCTTCGGTAGACTCTCGCCGTTATTTCACGCCGATTTTCCGCGAGGTCGTGGCGCCGACCTATTCGTGTCAAAGCATGACTCACGGTTAAAGCGCATTAGATCATCTATGAACATAAAATGCAAACCTGTATCCCTACACCCGAGCTAATTCAAAATAGAATTAATCCGTGGCCATTTTTTATGTTAATAACTAATTACAGGAGTACGGAACTTAATAGCATTATAATGGCTCTTTGTACAGTTTGTATCAATTTGTCTAACTTAATGTTATTAATTATTAAGCTGCACCTGCTTGGCAAATCCTAATTCTTCGTTCAAAAGTCGATATAAGGTTTAATAATTGAAGATATGAATCGATGAAGGTGATATGTCGCAAAAAAAACCCCAGAAAATTTTGTTTAAACTGCCTCTTAAACATTGTATGATATGTAGTAACGTATTAAGTACATTGATTCTAGAGACGGATCTTTATATTAATGTACTTAATACGTTACGACATAATATTATCCTAAAATGTTTAAGTGTATGTTAATGTGTCTTTAGTGTTTTCTCGATTAAAAATTTTGCGACTTATCACCATCATTCATTCATATCTTCAATTATAAGTAGGAAAGGTCGTAGGTGCTGTAGGTGGTCGAGTGCTGTCAAAGTTTAAAAACAGAGTTAGACCTGCCTCTTGCCACGATCAGTTGATCATTGTTTTTCACATATTAAAAAAAAAACAATGAGTTTTTTTCCAAAAAAAAAAAAACTGCTAATAATAACTTTGTTATTGGCGCAATGCAATAAAATTTTGAAAATTGGAAAGAATTAACAATTGTATGTTTCTGACAGATGGATGTGAGCTTGAATGATATAACGCGAGGGTTGCCCCCGCGGGCTGCGCTGAAACCCGAATACTTGCATGTATCAAACTTTACCTGTACCGGGCCTTGATATATCATATTTCGGGATGTCACGCCCTAATATTGCGGACAAGTGTGCGGCGTTTAAGGAGTTTTGATCGGCCCTTACAGTGTTAATGATAATATTACAAAATCCATATTGATCTTAACTCTAAATAACAAGCCGGACTTTCCGAATAGTGATCCCTATTATTTGCCATAACTTTATCAACCTTTAATTAAGGTAGTTTATTTGGAATTCTTGAGAGGCTTGTGCTTTATCATATCGAGGTGTGCGTACGAATGCAACGTCCCTAGTTGATAGGGCGTCAATGTTGGACAGGATTAAAATTGTTTCCGAACGTTTGATGCGGGGCGAAAACTAGACGTGCGCGAGATAATAAGTACATAGTTGCTAAATATAAAACACCAAAATACGAAACTTATGCTAAAGACTCTCAATTCTTCCTTAGTAAACTAAACGAACTTCTAACTGTACTCGATAAAAAATATAAAAACAAAAACATTATTCTGTGTGGGGATTGGAATTTTAATATGATAAAAAATGATAATTACTGTAAGCATCTTATATCTTTGTTGACAAACTATAATTTAAAAAATCACATTACTAAGCCAACAAGAAATGCATCATGCATAGATCTAATAACTAGTAACATAACAACGGCAAAAGGTGACACACATTACTTACTACTGTCGGACCATGAAACAGCACAAACTCTCAAATTTGAGACGGTCGAGAGCTCTAATCATTCCAATATGGTCCCTAATTTCTGGTTTGAAAAAAAACGTGATCTGAGCAAAGAAAATACTATTAAATTTATCAAATGCATGTCGGCCTTATCATTCTCTGAAGTTACTTATGAAACTGATACAGAAAAATCATTTAATATGTTTCATGATACGCTAAAACTTTTTTATGACCTATGTTTCCCCATCATTACAGTTAAAATTCGCAATAAATATATAAATTGCCTATGGGTAACCAAGGGCATAAAAAGATGTTGCATTATAAAAAGAAAATTATATATAAAATATAAAATTACAAAAACAAATACAATTAAAAGGAAGTATCGAAATTATTCTAAAATCTTAAAACAGTGCATACAAAAGTCAAAACAAATTGACAATACAAGATACATACGTAAGGCTAATAATAAATGTAAAGCTTCATGGGAAGTTATAAAACGAACGATTACAAACAAAAACTCTTCTACAGATATAGACACAATTATGAATGAAAACAACAAACCGTGTACAGAACCCCTAGAAATAACTGAAGTATTTAATAAGTATTTTATTGAAGTATCTAAGAAACAAGACTCAAACAATATAAATTATACTAAACAGAATGGACTAGATAATAAAATAAATAATAATAATAATTCCATATTTCTAAGACCAATGACATCCCACGACATTTATAAAATAATAATATCCTTAAAGAATACAAATTCTACTGGATATGATAGTATAAATACCAAAATATTAAAGAAATGTGCTGTACAATTAGCTAAGCCTATAGCTCATATTATAAACCAGTCATTTATTGATGGCATTTTTCCCTCGAAATTAAAATATAGCATAGTTAAACCACTTTATAAAAAAGGTAACAGAGATGATATGAACAACTATAGACCTATAACCTTGATTCCTATTATATCAAAAATATTTGAAAGAGCCATGCATGACCAAATAAATAACTTCATCATAAAACATAATTTACTGACGCCCCATCAATATGGTTTTAGAAAGAATAGTTCTACGACTCTAGCCTGTTTTAATTTAACTAAATCAATAGCAGAAACCTTAAATTCCGGTGACCGAATAGTCTCGATCTTCCTAGATATGTCTAAGGCATTTGACCGTGTAAGTCATGCTAAATTACTAAACAAATTATCGAAATATGGTATAAGAGGTAATGCCCTAGATTGGATTACTTCTTACCTAAGTAATAGATTGCAATGCGTTGAAATATCGAAAATTAACAGAAAATCAAAAATTACTTACAGATCGAAATACGTAATTAATGCAACAGGTATCCCGCAAGGAAGTATATTAGGGCCTACACTATTTCTACTATATGTAAATGACTTGCCTCAAAATATAAACCATGACGCAATACTATTTGCTGATGACATTACTCTTGTAATTAAAAATAAAAGTAAAAACCAACTAGAATTTGAAAATGAAATAATAAAAACACTTAATTTGACAAACACCTGGCTAAAAAATAATGACTTAATTATTAATGTAGAGAAAACTAAACTTATAGAATTTTTAACATATAATAGGAATCCAATAAATCTTAATATCGAATTAAATAATAAACATATAGACGTTGTAGAAAACAGTGTATTTTTAGGCCTCCATATAGACAAATATCTAAATTGGAAAATCCATGTAGAAAAAATCTGCGTAAAAATTGATCGTTTCGTTTTCGTCCTTAACCGGCTAAGAAGCATAAGTGGCAAAGAATCAGCTCTTTTAGCTTATCATGGCTACGTTGCCTCAGTTCTAAGATACGGACTTATTCTTTGGGGCAATTCAACGCAATGCGACAGGGTGTTTATTGCACAGAAAAAATGCATACGAGCGATATGTGGTGCAAAGTTTAATGAAAGTTGCAAACCACTCTTTAAATATAACAATATCTTACCTTTGCCTAGTATGTACATTTATGAAATGACAACTTTTGTTAAAAACAATATTTCCCTATTTGAAAAAAAAGTAAATAATACAAACAGGTCCTTAAGATATAAAAATAATTTATGTATACCGCTACAAAAAGTAGATGTATTCAAAAGAAATGCTTACTGTATGGGAATAAAGTTATACAATCATCTACCAGACGAGATAAAAAACACTAATTTGAGAATATTCAAAAAATATATATTTAATTTACTTCTAGACAAATGTTATTACTCTGTAGATGATTATTTAAAAGATGACATTAAAATCTAATTAAATTAAGGTAGTGAAAAAATACATACATAATATTATATAAATGATGCTTTTCCTAAATTTTTTATGTATGTATCCAGTGTGACTTATTTATGAAAATAAATTTATGTAACTGTAGACATATTGTGTAAAATATTGTTTGTTCTTAATAATATTATAATGACATAAAAAATATTAAATTAAACTAAAAAAATAACTTACATTACATATACCTTGATAGTTAAGATAAAATGTAAAAAATATATATATATATTTCAAATTGTTTAACTAAAAATAGGTGACAAAAGTGGAAATTGTGAATTGTATATTAGCTAAGTACCTTTTAAATATGTAACAAACTAAAAAATTTGAATATTTGCACGCCCTAATTGGGCAAAATAAGTTGGAACAGAATTTACCTACATTGTAACATCTTAATTATTGTACCTTATTTTAAGCAAATAAAATATTATCTATCTATCTATCTATCTAAATACCCGAGTTTCAAATGTGCCGACGTGTTTCATAAAATTCATACAATAGCTCTGTCCGAAAAGTTTGGCAATTTATTAAATATTGGCCTTTTTCACAATATCATACAAAATAATGTGAGTGTTATATTTATATTATAATAATGTCCGCGTTCCGCCCGCAATATGTACGGGGTTTACACTCCGCTTTTTAATTTGTAAAAATAAAACTTATGTCACTTAGAGATGTGATTCTAAAAGTGAAAGGTTTTCTCGAAATTTGTCCTGTAATTTTTGAGTTTATTTGTATCAAACGTACAAAGATTGGTAGGCACCATATAAGACGAGACTTAGATCCAAAGGTTTAAAGACTTGGAACTCATTTTCAGATGTTTGTTAATAAATTGCATTTGAAAAACTTCAATACTCCTCCCCCAGTGTAATATTTAAGGGTTTTTATACTAACATTTGTTTCCGAAAAAAGAATATCTGTTTTAAATTCCTTCGGATTATTAGATTAGATACGTCGTCCAGCCCTTTACAATTTGTTACGGAATTTAATCACAAACTTCATTGACGGTATTAAACTCTGCGGCGTCGGCAAATGAACTTGTCTGGGAAATATCCGTCCGATGTCTGTGCATCTGATTGGACGTCGATGCCACAGATTCTTTTATCGTGATATTGTTTTTGCTCGCAGCTTTCCTCGCTGTGTACCTACTGGGTTTTATATAATATCTCTACAACTTATATACGGACATTCGGAGACCTTTGCTCAAATATGGAAAGCCTTAGGCTACTAAAAAATAACTAAACTTTTAGCCTATTACAAACAATAATAATGTGACTTTCTATTGATAAAAGATTTTTCAAAATAGGTCCATTCGCATAAACATTTTAGGATATGTAGTAACACATTAAGTAAATTGATTCTTTATATATTTCGTTACGACGTATTCTAAAATGTTTAAGTGACAGTTTGTACTCAATTTTCTCGAAATCAGAATTTTGTTACATATCACCTTCTTCCATGTTTTTAATTAATAACCGTCGTGGTTGAAATGAACGCGATTTTATCTTAGTTTAGTACTAAACTGTTTGCTCTGTCCGGAGGAGAAATATCGAGCGCAACGGACGTTTCCAAGAATATATAGGTCTCTTGAGGAATCCTAGAAATGCTTTAAGTTTCGCTATATTATGTACGTTTATGCGACACTGCCGGCGCCATTTCTTCGCCAACTGTAACTGTGACAGTTCCATTTTTAAAAGACGACGCGGGCGCCATCTTGCTTTTATATTTATCATCATCATCACTGCTTGCTTGGAGTACCCAAACAAAGTTCTACTTTAACTAGATTATATAAACATAATATATAAAATAAATCAGTGATTATAATTTAGGGCGTGTATCTGCTAACTATGTAGAGTTAACCGTGAAAGTACCAGCGCTGAAAGGCTTACTTATCATTATCATGTCTCTATGAGAAACGCCCCAACATTATAAATAATTTTTAAAAAGTAACTGATTCAGCGCTGGTACTTTCACAGTAAACTCCATATACGGGACATATTATACACATCCTAAAGTATTATCACTCATTAATATTACAAGCTGTATAAGATTAACAAATTTATAATCAAACATGACAGTCTTCTAAAATGCAAACGTAAGTAGGTAGCAAAAAATTCATACACGTGAACGAATAAGTAGGATCGAGTTTGCGAAACATATTGTAATCCTATCTGTCTTTGTTTTGACTTGTTCTTGATTAAAAAAAATACAAAAAGGCCTGCATTCCCGGTATCTAGCGCACCCTAGACGTAGTCAAATATTGTGGTATACCTGCTCGCCATCCCCTTTACCTGATGAATTGTGTGTGTGTGTGTCCTATTATGCACACGCTAATCACTTCGCTCTCTCTCTGATATTATCATTAAACATTCATAGATTTTTACACACAAATTCATTTCATATAAAAATATTTACACAAGTGATTAGATATGTTCTTGTCTGTCTGATACACTGTTAAATGCAATACATCAAAATATTCCTTTTTTGGTCAAGTGATTAATCGGAAAAAGGCATTAACTAATCTAATTTAACATTTTTAATTGTAAAGTGCAGAATGATTTTATTGTATTCTTTAGCGAATATCTGCTAATCCCGGATCGAGCCAAAATAATAATACCCAAATCTATAATTACAAAAACTCTACTGTTTACTTGACGCTAAAATTCAGCATACGTCGACCACGTGGTGTTTTCATCGCACACACCGACACGCACACACACATGCAGCCAGACGCGAACTGCGAAGACACCAGTAGCCATATGCCTGCCATTCATGTTTAGTGTCTTCCCAACGTCGGTTTGAGCCACATCTGCTAGGGGCAAGTAAGGGTACGATATTATTTACAATATACTGTGTACGGTGTACCCCTGTGAAGCGAATTGTACGGCTCCCGTTATGGTAAGTGTTATTTTCTTTTAATTTTATAATTTGTGAGTGCGACTGTTTTGTATATTAAATAATATATCTGTAATGCTGCAATTGATATTATTATTTACAACGTCTTATTAATATTGATTTTATTTAAAGATCGTTTTGAATACAACATATGAAATGGTTTTTTTTAAGTAATGAATTTCATGTTTTTCTTGAGAATGCTAAAGCGAATACTTTTTTTTGATAATTTTATTGTACATACTTGTGTAAGTGTGTGTCTTGAATTTTACCCGACTACGGCGAAACAATATAAAATGTAATGTTTTTATCCGTTTGTTTGTATGTGTGTTTCAACGTAGTGCCTAAAGTACTGATGCGATTTTAATTAAAGATGCGTTATTAGTTATCATTATTCTCACAAGCTATTAGTGAACTTAACTGCCATTTACTTGGTCATAAAGCTTAAAGCTGAGCTCATAGTAAGTGATTGACCAAGCCCATAAGCTACCAATACTAAAGCTTTTGCTCTAAGCTCTATGCAGGGAATGTGTAATCAAGAACACGACTAGACTTTCGTAGTGGATACAAGTATGCGTAGTTTACTTAGGAATTTTGTATCCCATGTAGTTTAAACATCAAATTTTTTGGGGTTCAAAATTTGATGAGAGCTTGTTTGAATTTTAAACCCGCTGAAATCACTAACGTTGTATTGAAGTTATTCGTAGGTAATTCTAGTGTTAAATGTAAATTTCTATACTGTTTTTGTGACTTTATGTTAGTGCTTGCGTTCACAGATATCTTCCATTTTTTATTCACTTTAAATTGCAAAACAGTGAATTTATGATTATCTTGTGTCTATTTGCGACTTTATTCTTTTGAAATTTGTTATTGCGATTTTTATGTGTACCTATTTTTTAAAGACTCTCAGAAAGTCAAGCTTGTACCTACGTATTGTAATGTATGTAATATTAATACGTAAAGCAAAAACTATAATGAAGGTTTGCCGAATGCTTATATAATTTTTTTTATATATAAAATTATGATTATAACAACAACACACACTACAGTAGGTATGCAGTAGGGTTCAGAACCGGGATTTCCCGGTACCGAAAATCCCGGGATTTCCCGGTTCTTTGACTACTGTTATAGAACCGGTTCTCAACGCAAAAGAACCGGGATTTTCGGTATTTTCGGGATTTTTTTACCTTAACAAAAAATAAACGCAATGGGCTTAGAAAAGTACTTTTGTATTTTAATTACACATTGTGGCATGTAATGTTAACGGATAATATATTTATTGCTATACAATGATTAAAATATCGTTATACAGTCACTTCCATTAAAGTTTTACATAGATATAAACAATTTTTATAAACGTGAGTAATATTATATTACTAGCTTTGGCCCGCGGCTTCGGGCGTGTGGAATTATTGTATTCGTAGCAAAAAGTTCTTTACCAAATAACACTACAGCTGCAATGTGGTTTAGATAATGTTATAGTAATAAACATATTATGAGTATCATTATATTTTAACCAATGTATATAAAAACTTAATAAATTGTATACTTTTGACACCTTGGGTTACATTATTGGAGTTTTAGTAAGGATCCCTTTTTTTGAAAATATAATAAAGCCTGTGTTCACCGTTGATGGTGTAACTTTCCGACGGCGAAAAACGCTTTCAAATTTTAACTTAAGTTACGATGTTATTAAAAATATTCTTAACTGATTTTACTATCTCAACATATTAAAGAAAGAAAGAAGAAAGAAAGAAAATAAATCTAGGGGAAATGTCTGCTCATTAAATATATATTTAAGACAAAATCAAGATTTGGGTCTATAAAGGCCATAGAACCTAAAAATAATAATTATGAAAAAAAGTACTGTCTGTCTGTCGGTCCGTATGAGTCCGTACTGAATGGAATAAAATTAAATTTAGCAGGCCGATAGCTTCGAACCTAAAGGGTAATGTAGGATATTATTATCCCAAAAACGAAAGGGTGCCCGTTGGATTTAAAAAAAACAGTAGCTACTTATTTAATGGTATTTCGGCGAAACTACGACGTATTTAAATGAAACAAAGGTAGATTGGACCATGAAATTAATAACAGATTTTTTTTTGTTGGGAAACAAAAAGGTCTCAAGGGATCATAATTATAATTATAAAAATCTTTTTGCTACTACTTATAAATAAAAAATCGCAAAAAAACAATTTTATAAGATATCTTTAAGCTATGAATTTTTGATGAATCAATTTATCTGTTGGATAAAGCTGTTAACATTTTTGGAAGATCCATCTTTTTAGCCAGTAAAACTCACATCGATATTACATTCAAAGGGTAAAAACTTACTTTACAATATTTGCGTTTAAAATTTTAATTTCTGTCCAAACATTATACCGCATTTCGTGCGATTGGCTAAGCAGAAAAATAATTTTAAAATGTTTTATCCATACTTAATATTATTTCAAACGTGAAACTAAATGTGTCTGTTACTTTAAGAGTCATGAACCGTTTTACCGATTTGGTACGGCGATAAGTTTATAATAAATAGGACTTATCAACGCCGAGGCAAAACTACCGAGCAAAGTAGGATTCAACGTCACGTATATAACGTGACGTAAAATATAATTACTCATACTTAAACTCATAAAACTTCTCAGTTTTGGTTGGGTTTTTTGTACTACACAGTATTTTACAATATTATAAGTTTTAATAGATTTACACCGGTAAAATAGTTTTTGGCTCATGATAGATCGTATATATAATATGCAATGTTTTATTTACCTATTCAAAAGTATTAACTTTTCAAATCTGCTAAGTGTGCCTTATAGGCTGGCAAATCGTTATACATAATATACGCCACGGAAAAAAATATTGCAGTGCGTATGATCTGGCCAGAAACTGAATAGTGGATAGTCATATGATTATTGGTATAATATTATCTTAATCATACTGTAGCCATAGAGTTATTTGATAAAGAACTTTTTGTTACGAATACTATTCTACGCGCCCGAAGCCGTGGATAAAAGCCCTAATATTAGAGACGTTAAATTCAAAATATATAAATATACGATATTTTAATCATTGTATAGCAAATTAATGTATCATACTTTAACTTGACATGCCAAAATGTGTGATTTATTTATATAAAGTAGTTTTCGAAGCTATTGTATTTGTTTTTAGTCAAGTAAGAAAAAAATCACGAAAATACCAAAAATCCCGGGAAATCCCGGGAATTCCCGGTTCTGACTAGTGCCGGTACCGAAAATCCCGGTTCCTAAAACTTTACCGGTTCTCGATACCCTAGTATGCAGTATGCACATTACCATGCCGTGTATGATAACAGTAGGTTTAACACAATTGTCAATGTTTCATTTACATTCCATAGACATTCATTTTTATGCGTCTCGAAAAATAAAATTAGTCGAAAAAGTTAGAATTAAATATATTGACAGAATATCGATCGTACGAATTGTTATAAACTATGCTTGGCCATAAAAAAATAATAATAATAAAAATTATTTATTCGAATAAATTACATAGTAGGTACCTACATTCATGAAAATAAAATAAAAATGGCGGCCTTACTGCAAAAAGCAGTTTCTTCCAGGGAAAGTTTTCTGAATGTAATTTTAAATGTGCTAGGTATATTAGATTAGATTTAGATTTGATGCTAGTGGTCCGGTTAGTATCTAATCTAAATCTCGTTTTAATAAGGATCCTTATTTTTTTCTTGCAATTAAAATACTCTTTATTAATTAGTGGTAATGTATGAGAAGAATTAAAATGGTGAAAAAAGTATTGAGATCGATCCAGTACTTTTTTATTCAATTTGTTACAAAGATACATACAAATATTTCCTAGATCACCAATCTAACTTAATATCTGATGAAAAAGTTGAAAATACAAGTAAGCTCTACTTTGTAGTTAGCGAGCGACCTCTTTACTATTTAACTACAAAATAGCGTATCTGCAGTTAACTGCAAATTATGTCAGTTTGAAACATTTTTCCTTTGTTATCGACAACTTAATAATTGTCAATTATGGTTTTGTAAAACGCTTTCGAATTTCAAAGGAAAGCTAAAAACATGTAGCCCTTTATTATTTCACAAAGCCGCAAAAAACAGACAATGAATTTACACAATCCCTTTAAGCTACAAACACTTCCTATTGTTTCTTGGAATCAAGTGAAAATACCTTATTATAACATAAAAAGTAAGGATGGTACATACAATTTAAACTTGCAATACGAAAGAGGGCGAAATACGGTGTGTGTGACGTCATTGCGTTAGTAGAGTACATTTTAGCCAAAATAATTCGCGACCAGAACGATATTTTTTGGATATTTATAATATTTTATAACCGCGCCACCATAAATTATTTTGTTATAAGTAGTCACTATAACTTTGAGATACGGTTATACTACCTGTCCTCGTTTTGGAAATGTATTTTTTTATTTTTTTTGTCATAAACTAAAAAAAACATTTCCCAATTTTTTTGTCGCAAGAATAACGAAAAAGCAAAAGTTAATTTTTTATTTTTGTAAAAAATATCCCAAAGTTATAGTGACTGTTCTTTTTACACGTCTTGTTACAATTAAACGTCATATTTTGTTGAAATATCATATCCGTCAAAAAAAAATACTAACTAATTAGCAATGGCAACTAATGATCATATTGATGTTCGTGCGTATATAGATTTGAATATTATTATTTATCCCTCATTTAATTTCATTAAGGCCCACGTTCAAAGTGGTATCTATGGCCCGTATAAATAAAACAATCTCAAACCCAACCTCACTTGAGAACCTATTTGACAAATAAAACAACTTTTCGTTTCACTTTTAAAAATGAACAACTTTACTCATGTTACAGAATTAAATTTCTTTCTACTTATTTTAAAACGTAAAAATAAATATTATAAAATATAGATTATACATATTTTAATGTTTTTCTGTAATATATAATATGAATATTACGGTATAAAAAGAAAAGAAACTAAAGTACTATGTAACATTAATAAAGTTGTTTACTTTTAAAAGTGAAATGAAACGTTGTTTTATCGGTCAAAAAGGTTCTCATGTGAGGTTGGGTTTGAGATTGTTTCATTTATACGGGCCCAAATGTTTGAGAAATGGCTTTAAATTGTGGGTTGATAATTGAGTTACGTCAAAGGATAAGCGGCTTACTGCCTCCAGTCGAAAGCCTTATATTTTACGATACCTACATGGATCACTTGATTCTGAGTTTTCACAATATGCCTGGAGATTATATCTTAATTATAATGTGCCCGTTAAGAATTCGTTTACTCTATCTACCGATATTCTATATAAGGGCTATAATATTAATGTGTGATAATACTTTAGGGTGTGTTTGGGTCCCGTATATAGAGTTTACTGCGCGCTGAAAGTGGTACTTTTTTTCGTATGGAAAAATTTATGAATTTAGGGCACTTCTCATACATACATGAAAGTCAAAAGTGAGTCTTTCACCGCTGGGAATATCACAGTGAACTCTACATAGTAGGCACATACACACCTTAAAGAATTATAACTCATTTATTTTACACCTTGTATATCCCATATTGCTTTTCCTACCAATTATTTTTTGTACAAACTTATCACCAACATGAATAATTCGAGATGTAAATCTTTTTATTGATACGGGGTAATAATACGATCTTAGCTAAGAAGTTAGAAAGAAAAGTAATAATATTATAATAATATCTATGGACGCTTTACACCACGTCTATCTGGCCCCGTGCTTAGTATCCGAAGAATTTGTGTTACAGAATTTATTTAATACTTTTTATATTATACACATATTTAAGATTTTTATTATATTAAACACGAATTTAATACACATCCTGGGTTGATATCAGGAACATTGAATACTTTTTGTTCCCTCGGTGGGATTCGAACCCGCGACCTCTCGCTCGAGCACCAACGCGCTCAACCACGGCGCTACGGAGATCGTCAAATAAGGCTTCTAGATATCCCCAGGGTATTTTACGGTTAAGGAAAGCAAATAATATAATCATGTAAAAGTAATAACAACTTATATTTCTAATATTACCTATAATATGTTTGGCAGTGAATTTATTTTTGTTGCAAAATTTATTTAACTTATTTTCTTCGTTAATTCACCAGTTTTTTTAGAATTGGGTCTAAAGGATCTGTAATTTTTTATTACATTAATGAATAGTGATCGGAGAAAAAACATTTTTCAAAATTAATACAAATTATTTTAACAATCAATAGTTTTTAAGTAACTGCTGATTGTATAAAGCGTTATTGTATGACTTGTAAAAATTAAAAAAAAAAATATGTGTGCGTGTACTAGTGTACACACGTAAGAAGTGAAACTTCTTTATGGCCTTATTTTTCGAAAAATGATCTACATGCAAAAAAAATTTTTTTTTTTTTTTTTTTTTATATTTTTTTAGTATTGATATATTATTTATCACGTCGCTATTGTGTTTCAGAAATAAATAAGGGTGCTATAAAAAAACGTGGCTTGACCCTCTCACGATTCTGGGTGACTGGAAGGGGGGGGAAGATGGCGCGTAACGGAAAAATGTGACGCGTAACCAAAAAATGTGACGGTAAAGTTTCACTTCAAAAATAATAATTAAGCAATGAGCAGTTACAAAAACTATTGGTTTTATATTATGCTATTCTGTCTGTAAACTTTCTATTAAGAGCACTCTTCGCCACTGGCGTGGGGTAACTCTATTTCTATCGGTTCACTTATCTCTTACCCCTTTGAAACCCCTTAGCCAAATCCCTACCTAATAGCTATGGCGTTCCTCTGAAGGAGAACCAGCATTCATCACTGCAATTATGTGCTAAAATACAGTCAAGTACCCAATTATTCGACTCAAAGGTTTATCGTAATCCGATTATGAGGAAACGACAAGCGCTCATTTGTTTACTCCCACTTGGAAAATTTGATGGGATAGGATAATAGCTGGTGCCAGACAGAAGAGTCTTAGTAATAGGACGTTTATATCCTTCGGGTACGCCACAATAAAAAATATGACTCCCGAAATTAACTACTACAGTTTAACTACCTAATAGTTATACTGTAACGGTTGTAAATATCTATACTAATATTATAAAGCGGAAGAGTTTGTTTGTTTAAACGCGCTAATCTCAGGGACTACTGGTCCGATTTGGAATATTCTTTTTTTGTTGGATATTCCATTTATACTTTATAGAGGAAGGCTTTATAACATTACGCTGCGACCAATAGAAGCGAAGCGTGAGTGAGAAATTTAGCAAAAACGAGGAAAATTATTCACATTTGGGGACTTTCGTTGCGTGCGCTGCATAAACGGTTTAAGTTACTCAAAAAATATGTATTAAAGAATTATTCCTTTTTAATAATCATAATAACAAAAATCAACGTGAGCAATCAAAAGATAATCGCGATAGTGTTTCCGACAACCACGCGAACGAAGTCGCGGGCACAGCTAGTAACTTATAAATCTTGATCTTGATCGAAGTTGATCAATATCAGTAATTTTTGATATTGATTTTGAACTGAATTAAAGATAATGTAGATTTTATAATTTTAATTAATATTTTTTTTTCTTCTTTTTATCAACTTATGCACTCTTTTCTTTTTCTTATTTCTCAAATATTAGTGAATAGAGGACAGCTGTGTTGCTTTTGTCATTGTACGGTCGCTCACAAATCCGGCATATCACTTTTGCATAAAAAATCACAATTTTGTATTTTTAAATTAATAATAAAATCTTTCTCCGTTTGATTGAAACCAGACCAGCTGCTTAGGAGTTATTTTATAGTACCCAAGTCTATGTGCAACACACACGAGTGACAATACAATGATCGTCAGCTCTCGTCAATCAGTGGACGGTAAGCGACTAGACTAGCTAGGGATCAGATGCAGGACCAATTATTTACATGCCCATCCGAGGCATGGATCATGTTTCTTGTCAGACAATCGAGTCATTTCATGCTCTGTCCTAACCAGGCTTGAAAACAATATCTTTTTTTGTTCCAACGCGGGAATCATATTCGAGAGCCATGCTCTAAACTTTTTTTTTTTTTTATTTTATTTATTTATTAATCAAACAGCGTTTTACAGATAAATTTACAGTAGTCCCACAAAACTATTTACATAGTTTGTCTGTGGGATCACGAGTCTCAACATTCCAAATTAAAACTACTGTACCCGTCAAATAAATACTTGCTAGCTAATTCTAGCTAGGTTCAACGATTATTACTTTTTCGCACTTGTTTTTTTTTAGCTCAAAAAGGGTGCCGAATGTTCAGTTAATATCGATGTAGTAACATTCTATATACACGTCTGTGAAACGAAATGATGAATTCATTTTGTTTGACTAAACAGTGCGCAGGGGTGGTTTTGCGAGGGATGCCGCCGCAGGAAGCCCTAGGCCTAGGTACTATACATGGGGTAGGGATGGTTGATATGGTGTGCACAATGAACTAGGATGTTCGACATCAAAAGCATAGTTTGTAGAACTTTCCTACAGTTTGAGATAGCGGGAACTTAGTTGGTACAGACGCAAGCATTTATGCATGGCATAAAATGTCACAACTTTACAGAGTGTAATTTAATCTTGGGTAGGTTAGTAAGTGTTTATGAACTAGCCAGCTGGTTTAGTTAAATGTATGGATTATAATATTATAGGTAAAAGTAGAATCAATCGTCAAAAGTACCTACATAGATTATATTATTACAAGACTTAGTTCAATCGCTTACACCGTGGTTCGGTCGATCGTCAATTAGATCGCGTCACTATATCCTTGTGTGTTAATAAGGGCCGATTTTTCCATCCTCAGCTAAACAACCAGATAGCGTTTATTCGACGAATAGCAATATTTTGAGTTTTTCAATACTCAGATAGTTGTTAACTGTCTAATAAGACACCTTTTAGGGCCGATTTTTCAATCGTCAGATAACTTTTATCTAAGGAATAATTGGGTGACTTTGGCAGATTTTATATGGAACAAATGTCAGTCACATGTTTATTCAACAGATAAAAGTTATCTAACGATTGAAAAATCGGCCCTTAGAGGAATAAAGTTATCTGCTGCTTGAAGAGCCAGATAAGGCTTTATTCCCCCGATAAGTTCGTGTCAGCAATTTTATTTAACAGTTTCGTCAATTTCGTTGGGTATCAGAATCTAAGAAAATTGATGTTTTTGAAGCAATTGACGACTTAGCAATCGAGGAGGTACCTGAATTTCTCAATTATTTACATCTGTCTGGTAGAAAACGCTTATTTTTATTAAATTATACACACATTTAATACACATCAATGACCCAGGAACATTGGAAACTTTTGTTCCCTCGGTGGGATTTGAATGTGCAACCTCTCGGTTGAGCACCAATGCAGTCGACTATTGCACTATGGAGGCAGCGTAGTGGTTGAGTGCATTGGTGCT
Source organism: Celastrina argiolus (assembly GCA_905187575.2). NCBI lineage: Eukaryota > Metazoa > Arthropoda > Insecta > Lepidoptera > Lycaenidae > Celastrina > Celastrina argiolus. Next base: position 21,281,660 of record LR994583.1, read on the forward strand.
CAAGTATTGACATTGAATAAGCTATTACTAACAAGTAACAAATATAAAACAACATATAATGTAACTCTTTGATATTTAATTAGTAGGATTTCTTATTTATAGAATTGATTATTATTGAATAAAGAAATCACAGCCATAAACTATGTGCGCTAAACTATTGAAATGTTACTCTTTAAATATTAAGGACAAACAAAAAACATATTATAAAGTTTCACATTTTTATTACAAATAAGATGATATCGTCAGTAACACAGTAATTATTTGCTGCATTTTGCTCTATTTATATATATTTTGTTCGTTCCTCATTTCATAATTCTTAAGACATAACATCTTATATGCTCCTTTTCTAGAAAATAATGCCATTTTTGCTATTTCCATTTTTAGCTTTATCAGCTGTCTATTAACTCTGAATCTGCAAAAAATTAATGATTACATTTACATTCAATAATTTCCGGTGTAAAATGGCAAACCAAAAAGATATTAATCTTTAAATTTCAAGCAATGTTTCAACCTAATTCTTGCATTAATACATGAATTTATTTCTGCATATACCTATATTTTGTTTGCAATGAAGAAACCTATATAATAGTTTCGGTTCAATTTTCTTTTTCTCCTTTTAAAAGTAAGCGGTTTTGATTAGCAATATGTTAGATAATAAAATAATAAATACCTTTGGCAATAATTTTCTATAATATGTAAAGAAAATTAATATTTTGTAGTTTGATATTTTGTCACGAGTTCTATTACAACTAACAAGTTCGGAGTTGGTAAAGTTGCAGAACGTCCTCGCATCCTTTTTTGTTACATTTTATAAAACCCTTATTATTTACATCTATGTTACACAACAAAAACAAATCATATAGGCCTATTGCATTTCTACATAATAATTATTTAATTTTGTAATCTTGGATTTCCTTTGAAAGACAATATTGACAACTGACAAGTGACTACTGAAAAAGTGATACCTACCGAACATTTGTTGCTGTTCTTTTCTAACACATTGAATGCAATAACTGTCCATTTCACTTGCACACAAATAGTGTGAAGTTGTCTGGTTATTCTACTATCTATTCTGTAGATAAAAGACGATTGAAAAATCGAAAATATTTATTAGCTTGACAACCAGGCAAATAATTTTATTTGTTAGGCTACTATTTGACGACTTACCTGAGTATTGAAAAATCGGCCCTAAATGTTCAATTAAATTTAAACAATAGCTTATCCTTATGTATAGTCATCAAACAATGAGTGTTTCTTTAATTAAAAAATTTAAAAAATAACTATGGCTTCTAAGTTCGATGAGTCTCACAAGCTACCAGCGATTCAACCCAAAAAGCTCGCACGGGGCTTTTAGCAAAATATGAAAAAAATATCTTTTTAAACGTATATACCTATATAAAGGGTGTAAAAAGTTCTGAGGTAACAAACATAAAAAAAAAACATACAGACGAATTGAGAACCTCCTACTTTTTTTGGAAGTCGGTTAAAAAGAGCAGTCACTATAACTTTGGGATTAGATTATAGGACCATGACTGATTCTAGATTTATTTTTTTTTTCATTTTTTTTTTTTTTTTTTGCAATTAATTATTTTAGTCGCAAGGCTGAACTGTTTAGAACAACGTTCTGCATTAAATTCTTAAATTTTATAATGTATAATATATTTGCATCTATAGTGATGGCATCTTGAACCAGCGCCCTGTTGTTACATAATACGAGTATTCTATAAAAGTTCTTTCAGAACATACCAGTTACCACGGGCCGTGCCCACGACAGTTTGACGTGGTCTGAAAGTATCCATAGATATTATATTATTAATGTTTACTGTCTATATCCTACTTTTACCCATAGAGGTCTCTGCCTATTATAAAATGAAGGAAAAATCGCCATTTTGTTATTTTGTTGTTATCCGAATATTACTGACCTAAAGGTGAAAGGAAATAACGTTTTGAACTAAATTTTCAATCACATTCTGTTTTTTATGTATAATCTTAGGGCGGAAGAAACGGTAATCTGATTAAGAAATTCATTCAAATGTTATTTTTTTGCAACTTTAAAAACATGGTGTAACCGGAAACTGTGAAATAGTATCACATGACTCGGAATAGGGTTGTCAACCATACTATATTACCTAGGTATATACTAGCTTCGTACCTCCCATAGAGATATATAGAGTACGTCCATGGTACCTCCTTATAATTAACTTGACGCATTGACAGCAGCGCCACCTACCCGGTCCAAAAAAAACTGTAAAGTCTATCTCGAGAACCGTTCTATATATTGGTGAATGAACATGAAGAGACTATGTAGAATAAACATGGATAATATACTTACTATGATGCGAACAGACAGACGCGCCGAAGGACATTGTTTAATAATATGTAAGTGTAGTAATGTTTTTAATTTTTGACAAGTAGAAATATTTTCGTAAAAGTTTTTTTTTTTTGATTAAATAACAATTTTTTTTACAAATAAAAAAGGTGACAGCCCTATTAAAACCATTTCGATGCACTTTTGTGAAAATAGGCCACCGCGAAACTGTAAAATCATAGTTTTTAATTAATTTTTAATTGATGACATGAATCGATGAAGGTGATATGTCGCAAAAAGATATACCCAGAAAATTGAGCTTAAACAGTCACTTAAAGATTTTAGGATATGTAGTAACTAGTGACGTATTTAGTACATTGATTCTAGAGACGGATGTTGAGAATTATGTACTTCATACTTAACGACCTATTCTAAAATGTTTAAGTGACGGTTTGAACGCAACTTTCTCGAAATATGAATTTTGCTACATATCACCTTCTTCCATTCATGTCTTCAATTATACCTAGACTTATAGACATCCCAGAGCAATCAGACATAACTTATTTTCACACGAATGAAACCTGAAGTTTTCAGTAGCGTCTCGTGTGCCTTGAATACCTACGCGCTTTGTGTAACTTGCCGAGTGACACCTGGGCAGGTACCAGGTGAGAAAGGTAACTAAAAATAAGAGTTATTTAACTTATTTTCACATGGCTGATTTTTATATATTATGTTATGTAGAATATTATTTTAAAGTAATGTTACAAGTGTCAGACACTTTTGATTGACCAGAGCTTTAGTCAGACGCCTTTACACAACCCAAAAAATAAAATATAAACTTTACTTATTTTTACACGTCTGATTTTTTTATATGTTATTGAAGTATTTATTTAAAAGTTATATTCAATCAGTCAGACAAATAAGAGTGACCAAACATCCCCTAAGACAAAAATTATTCAGCCAGAACTATGAGGGCGAGAGCACACAATTGTTTGCCAAAAAGTATGTTCAATTTTTGCACTTCCGGCAATTTGCAGTCGCTGCCTACTAATTAAATAGCACTGCACCGGGCACCGTTTAATGGGCTAAAAGGCCTCTAATAATAACATTAGCAGTCTAAACATCAGTTCCATGAGTTCCACCCTTTCCCTTTGATAGTTAATTCCTAGGCAGCGCCCCTTTTCTCCTCGCCTCGCACTATACGTATTGCGAAATAGTTGACAATTAGCGTCAGTATACATCGGAAACGCGGTACGGCCTTTTTACTTGATTACTTTTATTTATTTTGTTTGGGAAACCAACAGCTTATAACACAATAAACAAACATACAGTATAGATAAGATGAAAGCCAGTAACAGTTGCCCACCAATAGTTACAGCGAAGGTAAAGGATGACGATTTTGGCAACCTATATATTATGTATGTTTGTTTCATAGTAGCTTCTACAGTACCGATGCGATTTTTATATAGCAGTCAATAGATTCGTTAAAAAAGGATAAGTAACATCCTACTTTCTACTAATATTATAAACGCTTTTTAAGTATGGATGGGTGGATGTTTGTTACTCTGTTACGAAAAAAGTACTGAACGGATATTAATAAAATTGCTAAGTGCTGTATTAACACAAAGGCTTCTTTTTACCGCAAGTTCCCGCGGGGTTTTATTTTACGCGTACGAAGTAACAGAAAACGTCAAGTAGGTTATACAACCTTCGTACTCGTGTAAAAGTATGTTTAAAAATTTGTGGGTAATAATATAACGGTTTAATTTATTACAATAAAAACACACCTTTTATTTAAAGAATGGCGCTGCGATGCGCGCAGCTTGGTGCAGGGGCCTGATTCTCGTACCAATGTCGGTTCGATTGTCAGTTTGTCCCCCTTGCAAACGCAACGAAACATGCGTGCACGAGCGGGATAGACTGATATTCGAATCGAAGGTAACAGAATCAGGGTCCTCGTCGATGCAATGGAACATCTGTATTCTTGTAACAAATTAATAAAATCTTGAAAATGTGCCCTCATGTGACGCTTAGAGGTTATATCTTCTTGCACCATATACATGGTGTAAAAAGAGCAGTCACAATAACTTTGAGATACGATTATATTACCTTAACTCATTTTGGAAATGTATTTTTTTTATATTTTTTTTGTTAAAAAAAAAATATTTTACTTTTTTACCATTTCTTAATTTCTTGTAAAAAAAAAAGAAAAAAAAACATTTCTAGGATGAGACAAGGTAGTATAATCATATCCCAAAGTTATAGTGACTGCTCTTTTTACACACGTTATATCCCTTCTCTCTCTAGCCCACAGCGCTAGCCGTGTTAAGTCACTTCCGTCGAGACGCTTTTTTCAATTGTTTTTTTTTTGTTTCAGGCGGCCATGGACAACGTGGCGGGCCACTCGCCTCATCCAGTGCCCGGGCGCAGCGCGTGGGGCGGCCTGAACGTGTCTTACGAGATGCAGGACCCGAGCAAACCAGGGTAAGCATAATATGTTGTGAGACATACCCCCGGTTTCCCAAACGCTATTCAAATGAATGATCAACTTACATGGCATTCAAATCAACGACTCATATTGAACGCTGATTGGTGGAATATTATCAGACAGAAAGCAACGGACAGATCTATACTAATATTATAAAAAGGTAACATTTGATTGTTTGTTTGTTTGTTTGAATGGAATAGGCTCTGAAACCACTGAACCAATATGAAAAATTATTTCGCCGTTGGAAAGCTACATTCCTAGCGCTGAACATAGGCTATATTATGTGTTAAAAAAATAGGGTTCCTCACTAAAACCCCAAACATGTAGCCCAAAGTGTAAAAAAACGACCTTCAAAATTTCTTACATCGTGTGCGCTTCGACAACGGCTTGACCAATTTCGCAATTTTTTTTACAGTATGTTCGTTATTGTCATGAAAAGGTTATTATGAAAGAAAATGTTGAAAAAAATAAGCAGAAAATTAGAAAAAAGAAGAAAATATACGTATTGGTCACGAGGGGTTTGAACCTGGACTCGATCGATTCACGTCGTTGCCAATCTATATGACACGGGTGGTCATGGTTTTGTCGTTCCCTTCCACTTCCTCCCTCCTACTCTGGAACCCTTCGAGTCCGACTCTCACTTAGCCTGTTTTTTCACTGACCACCTATTATTGAAAAAAAGCAATAGGCCGTTTTGAGTCCAATAATAAATGGTCACGTTATGCATGGAGCGTCCGGCCGCAATGAAAACTTTAAGAGAAGGCTTATAGTTATACCCAGCATTTTACGTCCCAGCTGAAACTATAGTACGTCCGAGATAAATTTAACCTAAACGTAAACAAACCCGTCTATGACACAACCATAGACTAGTCAGTGATGCCAATTGGCTAATATTATTATACTGATTATTGTTTGCTATGAATCCATAGACTATAGGCTAATATTCTACAATCGGCAGTTTCAAAATGGCGTATTTTTTCTGTGAAAGATTTCCATTGGATGTTTAAACAAATTAAGTATTATTTAATTGTTACAAAATGTATTGGATAATGGAGTGTAATCCTTTAACATTCCGGTGAAAGTGTTATAAGTGTGCACAATAATAACATATCGACGACCTCCGTAGCGCAGTTGGTTGAGCGCGTTGACGCTCGAACGAAAGGTCGCGGGTTCGAATCCCGCCGAGGGAACAAAAAGTTTTCAATGTTCCTGGGTCATGGATGTGTATTAAATTTGTGTATAATATAATAAAAATCTTAAATATGTGTATATTATAAAAGTATTAAATATATTTCCGTTGTCTGGTACCTGTAACACAAGTTCTTCAGATACTTAGCACAGGGCCAGATTGACGTGGTGTGAAGCGTCCATAGATAATAAAAAAAAAAAAATGTGAAAATTTGGGTGTTTTTCGTTTGTTTACGTTTAGGTTAAATTTATCTCGGACGTACTATACGTTATATATCAACATTATAACAATTACCTTTGCATTTGTTCGACAGTGTAAGCGGAGTGGGCAATCAGGGGCCCAGCAAGGACGCGGCGATGCCTCTACCACCGGCGGCCATAAGAAACAAGAAACGCGCTGCTATGGCCACCTCTGTGGTGTCTATGGGCGCCCAGCAGCAACAGATGCGTAAGTTTACACACAATGGTCTCATGAAAATAGGATGGGAAATGAGGGTATATCGGTAGCAAAAATAGTGGTGCAGGTGTAAAAAAAATATAACAATTGATAAATAATAATAATAAATACATTTATTCAATACTTTTAAACATTACATTACACTCACTGAGTTAAACACAATTAATTCAATAACACAGAAAAAAAATTGTAACAAGAATTAGTATTTTTTTAATAATAATTAAAAAAAATCTATAAACCCGCACGACATCCAATATCGAGGACAGTATACAAAGTCATGTATGTATACAACTCAAAACTGTCGATAGATGTAGATTTATGTGGATATTTATTTATAATGAATGAATGAATGAATTAATAAAATATTCTTGATAAAATTTCTTATTATTCTTGAGTAAATATTCTGTATTGTGCACACATATTAAAACAATTTGAGAATTAACGTATATATTTAATTATCCGCTTCAAGCGGATGTCATATTCTTTAGATTTACTTAAAAGGCTTTCGAAATGTGAGCGTTAGTTCAGTTTTCTATTAGGCAATATTCTATGAGGTTCCGGTTACATTTGTCGATACAGCGCATTCGTGTTGAAGCATAGCTTCTCTATTGTAAACAAAGAAGTCCGTTATTACATGATTTACACAGTATTCTCGGAGCGAAGTAACTACTTTTTAAATAGTGTAGTGTCTGAGACAGGCGGTTTTAAATCTCGTATAGTCCAGCACGTATGTAATAATACTGCCTTCCTCGCCGATTTCGGTGACGGTGGCCGATTTCATTGAAACCAGGCCAGCTATGCAAGTTATTTTTATACTCTCTTCCTTCACTCGCGTAGCCCAGTGGGTCGGATAACCGACGAATGGCGGGAGATCAGCCGACTTTTTACATGCACATCTGATGCATGGATCATCTTTCTTGCCAGACAATCAGCTGATCAGTCTGCATTGTCCTAACCGAAGTTGAAAACAACATATTATTTTGTTATTCCAACGCGGGAATCGAATGCTCTGAACCACTAGACCACGGAGACGTTAAAAAAACGTATGTAATACTCACAACATAGTCAGCGGATTATGTATGGCGGAGTACGTTTTAATTGAAAACTGAAGAAGAACATTAGTTCTTGCCACAACCTGGGAACCGGAAGCCTTTCGAGTGCTAGTCTACCCACTAGGCTACGGCGCTCTCTTAAAAAATCTAGGTGTTACATAATACATATATTGTATTATATACAGTTAATTAAAGCCACGTCGTTACTACTACGCTCATACTATCAAAATAGTGATCGTTATATTAGATTTGCTAGGGTGTGGGTATAATAAACCATCGATTTTCTAGAGGCCAGCGGCGCACAGAACCTTACGAACGTGCGTCGGCAGCCGCAGCCGACGCCGCCGCCGATATACCAGGAGACCATTAAAGACTCGCCGCCAAGTTCGCCTAGTAAGTGTTACTGTTAGAGATGGATACAAATGACGACTATAAGCGAGGAATGTGTTTTGTAGGTACCAATAGAATCGCTTCATTTATCACGCATCGGTCAGCGTGGCTCTTGACAAGCGACTCTATTGGTTCTGAAAAACACATTTCTCGCTACACAGCAAAGCACAGTTCTGGTGGAAACGCAGCCTAAGACGTGTAAATGAAAGAGTGATAATAATTTATTGACGTAATTATGATGTTACGTTATATAGGAAAAGTACTAGGAAAAGTAAACCACATCATTTTATGTTAACTAATATTATTATATTAATTGACGTGACACTAATTGTTTAATTGAAGAGGACTTATTTAATTATGTACTTCTTTCAGACTCGGAGCGACCGCTGAAGCCAAAAATGGAGAGCAAGTAAGTTTTTTAATTTATTTTCCTAAGTATACTGTTCGTGGGGTGCTGGAGTCATAATAGCACCTTCGTCTTAACTATCGTTTCCGCGGCTGTCAAAAGGCGACAGGGGGATATTGTTTGTGACTTATCGAATTAAATATTAATTAGAAAGGCATTCGGACTGATCATCAGTCAAACCGTAACTGCATTACACGATAGGTTATTTTTAATACTGTGAACTAATGGACCCCTATGGTATACACGATAAAAAAAAACATGTACGTACAATGTGAATAGTTATATAATATTCTACCATTTCAGAATCGGAATCAGTTGCTCGGCTCCTCATATGCTGGGCAACGAGCTCAACCCCGAGAGCGGCGCGGCGGCGCGACTGCAAGAGCAGCTGACCGCGGAGCTCGCGGCGCACGCGGCCGGCGCGCCCGCCATCGACCCGCTCATACCGCCGCCCCTCATCAACAAGGCCACCGCGGTATGCACCCTAATACACACGCACTAGAGTTCATATTACTTTGACAACTCTTTAAGTGTGATGGTGTACCTTATGATGTACACGATACGGTACAAATTGTAGAGGCAAGGCCTCCGTCGTGAATGTTATAGGTATGGTTTATGACGCAAAAATACAGCGTGTACCAAGTCTTAAGCCGTTCTGTCTTTGACTAATCTATATTCAAATTTCAAACGCAGATCTAGTTATACTGTACGCACTGCACGCAATTTTATTATGGTAGTGTGGCGCCTGCGGTGCGGGTTGGTGTGCAAGGCTACATAGAAATGAATAAAAGATAATGACTGCGTTGCGTTGACTTTTAAGGCTCAAAACGATTAAAGCTATCAAAGATTTAGAGCCTCTTTAATTTGCAAGCATATAGCAAGTTGCCTTAAAAATAACTAACGTAGATCTTATAAAAATGTGTTTTTCCTCAGAGTTCAAGCGGTAGCCGAGGCACGTCCAGCGCACAAAGTCTAGATCAACTACTAGAGCGGCAATGGGAGCAGGGCTCACAGTTTCTTATGGAGCAGGCGCAACACTTTGACAGTGAGTACAGTACTGCTGAATTATGACGTCATTATACTGGTCCTCCATAAATGCTTCACGTCCATTAGGCCACGCTTCGGAACCGTTGCGTAATATCGACCGATGACTCGACATAAAAAGGAACTAGCATAAAGGTCGACGACTTCTGTGGCTTAGTGGTTAACGCGACACCGAAAATCTAAATGTTTTAAAGTTTATCCTAATTCTTATTTTAGATTTTGCTTATCTTTTAGATTTTGTTCGTAAATAGTCTTAAAGTAAATAAATTTAAAATTCATTCAATAACCCAATTGTATGACTATAATAATTAACCTGCAATTCCAAAACATAAACTCGCAGCTCTTGACATCTTTATCTAGTAACTTTCCTAGTAACTATGCTATTTGGTGGTATAAGGTACAAAATATGTATGTAATATGTAAGTGGTTAAGACGATCATCGTGATATTTTCATTTTGGTCATTAAGTATGAATGTCTTGTACGATTCCACCAAAATAGTGTTCATTTTGGTGGAATCGTACATTTGTTAGCCAACATTTTTTTCAGAATTCCAGCTGTGCCAATTTGTATGTGGTCCAATTTGTTAATGTTGCATTAGCGAGTCCACCGGAACAAACAATATCTGTTACGCTCAATGTTCGCAACAGTTCAGAACACCGGTGGAATCGCACCTTTATAATATATATTTTTGACTTTTAAGTAAATCAATATAAATAGTGATTCTAGATTGTTTATTATACTCATTACAATATTTCCATGACCATAAGGGCTGAAATTGCGATAAAAATAAATTATTGTAACAACTTATGTGACCAATTTCTTGGAATAAATAAATCTTTATCTTTGTTTTCAGTCGCATCCCTATTATCCTGCCTCCATCAGCTCCGGACTGAGAACGTGCGGCTGGAGGAGCACGTGGGCAACTTGTTGCAGAGGCGAGATCATCTGCTGGCGGTGAACGCGCGACTTGCTATACCACTTACTACAGGTAAATATATTGTGGGAATCAGGGATGAAATGGATATAAAATTTCGGATACGGATATTTCGGATTATCCGTTTGTTTCGGATAATTTCGGTTACAGATATTAAATTTTGGTTACCTTTGACAGTAGAAAAACTTTTATTTCGGATATCCGATAGTATCGGTTACGGTTACGGAGCTCCCTTACATCCCTGGTGGGGATAACCAACGTTGAAAACATGAAGGTGATATGTCGCAAAAAAAAATTACTCAGATATTTGAGTTTAAACTTTAAACTGTCACTTAAACAATAAACATTTTAGGATACATAGTAACGTATTAAGTACAATGATTCTAGAGACCGATCTTTACATTTAATTGTACGTACGTGCGTAAGTGCGTAGAGTATAACTAGATGTACAAAATACGTTACGACGCATTCTAAAATGTTTAAGTGAAGTTTTTGAAGAAGATTGCATTGATTGAAGAAGATTACCAAACACATAAACAATAAATTTTTCAAACATACAATACAAGTAGTCTAAGATTGATTTGATTCTCGAGTAATTGCAATTATATGCAGTATCCCGCTTATCTTGGGAAGGTCAACTATAATTATTCTACTCCTACAACTTACTTCTGATTAATTCAGTTTCGGGTCTAAAAACAGATTCACACTGTCTTTCGGGCGGGCACCCCTGATATTATCAAACGGAATGTGTGGTGGGCCAAAGCCCTTAAACCCCAGAATGAAGCCTACACCATCTCGAGTGTAAATGGTATTCCTTTAGGCCACAGACATTGTCACTAATAACCTTTTTTCATAGACGTAGTGCCGGTGAGCGGACCTCCCGAGGCGGGTCGGTGCCAGCGAGAGAACGGAGCGCCGCGTCCGCCGCCGCCGCGCACCGCAGAGACTATGACCTCCGAGCGCGCTCACCAGGTAAGTTCTCTCGTTATTGTCATAGACACAGCCGCGCGTAGTAATTAAAATTATAGAAAATAACATGGCCTACCGTCCGATACAATCTATCTTTAATACAAAAAAATCCAATAGATGTCACTACTATTAACGTTTGTAAATTATAAAATGTAAATATGCAGAATTAAGTACAAATATTGACATTAAAATTAAAGATAAGCATATTTTTTAGGCATAACATCACATTAAGCTACGAGTAAATTCAACTCCTTAATTAAGAAGATACGAAACGAAATTAGTATTTTCCAATAGTGGCGCTAGATGGCGGTTTCCGGTATGTGCCTGGACTTCACCCTTTGCCAGTATTAGGGTGATACTATTTTCTAGTACTTCGTCGTGTCTCTGTTATATATCTACTTTGTGACAATAGTAAGGACGTCTTGTAGAGGGGACAGAATGAGTGTCAGAAAATTATAGTTTGATAATCAAAACAGTTGTTGTGTACCATGAGGAAATAATATTAATTAAGTACAAAACTTCTAACAACAAACAGGACGCAGAGAACACATCAGTTTAGAATAATATTATTGTAAAATGTAAGGGTTGTTTGAAGTGACCATGCGAACAGTATTTTTTGTTTCGTGTTGGTATTTGTTTAGATTAGTTTGATAGCTAAATAAATAGCAGCAGTTTAAAAGTGTAATTATTTATATTTTCCAGCTTCTTATACGCGAGGTGCAGCAGAAGCCCAGCTGAAATGACGTGGGGGGCGGCGGCGATCCCGCGCTGCGCACCGTCCAGACGTACATCGTGCTCGAGCAGCGCCGCCGCCCGGACTTCAGCATCGACTCCATACTCAAGTTCGACAATTGAACGCTCAACACCAGCTCGTACGTTAAGGCCGCGCCCACCTTACACCGCCGCGATCCTCCCAGACTTTACGACTCCAACTGAACAACTCTTACGTACGTTAAAACAACGCCCACTTCACGTATCTCCAACTTTACGATCGACTCCATACTAAAGTCCACTGAAAAACACTCAACATTAGCTCCTAAGTTAAGGCTCGTCCACTTCACACCAGGGCTGAAATGGAAACGAAATTTCGTATACGGATATGAAATTATTTCGGATTATCCGTTTGTTTCGAATAATTTCGGTTACGGATATTAAATTTTGGTTTCCTTTTTACAACTGTAAAGCTTTCATTTCGGATTGGGTTCGGATATTTTTTATATCGGTTATCCGATGGACTTTCATTTCGGATATTTTTTTATATCGATTATCCGATGGACTTTCATTTCGGATATTTTTTTATATCGATTATCCGATGGTGTCGGTTACGGTTACGGATCTCCCTAACATCCCTGCTTCACACCGTCGCGAATCTCCCTCTTTAGAATCGACTTCATACTAAAGTGTCAACTGAAAGGCGTTTACCTATTAGCACCGACACGTATATCGAACCACTAAAAGACGCTTTACACTAGTTTGTGCGTTATAACCCAGTCCACTAGGATAGTTTCACATTTTCAACACTGACTATGATTGTAACGGTGGCTACACCAAGTATACAATAAGTCCGGTGGCGCCACCGTTGTATCGTAGTGGGAAAAGGCCCAACAATATTTTCATATCTCTCAGTTAATACAACTGCAAGAGAGCTTAACAGATATGGCGTTGTGATGTGCGAATTTCGACTTTAGCAATTGGACTTAATGATCATTTAGAATTTTAAATGTGGAGTATCAAGTATGCGTCACGAATAGCATACTGCGGTATTAATTAATGTAAAGTTGATGTTCGTTATAAGTATGTTGTCATTGTAAACTTTCAACTTTTCGAAAACCAGGTAAAAATAAGCATGTTTTCTAACATGTAACATATTTCTAATTTCCTTTGTTCTAATTGGTTTAATATTTATGACTAGTTGTAGCGCATGACATAGGCGCATCTCATTTGTAAACTATTGTCATTAGAAAAAATTGCCTAAGAAATAATCATCGTTTTGTCATTTGTATTATATGGTCATGACTTTAGTGCTCACGTATCAGTTTCATGTCTTATAATGTCATCATTCGTAAACTAGTATCTGTAAATAAGGCTCATCATTTATTTACATGTCATTGAATATCATCACTCGTCATAATAATATGTAAACTAGTATTTGTAAACTAGTTAAGAGTTAAAAATATAGACTTAAACGGATGTAATAGTTTGTAAACTAGTGCCGTCTGTAAATATGAATTCATGTCATCATGATTGTCATGTCATAAACGATCGATCAACCGCTTAAATATACAGTACAATGGAATTCTCAGTAGCCGCTGTCTCTAGGCTCTGCTACTGAAACTGCGGTCGCTAAGAACCTAACTCTCACTACATAATATAATTACCATACACTCATTTGTATAATAGTATCATTTGTAAGTAAGCATGTAAACATGTTCATAATTCTAGAAATAATCTAGAATCTGCATTCCAATTGCTGTTTTAAAATCATATAGCTAACATACGAGGAAAATCAACACACGGACCAGACTTTGAAATCGACTCTATACTCAAATTCGAAGAACTAAATTACATAATATTATGTAATAGGGTAGCAGCTTAAGTGCCAATTTCACTAAGGACTGTTATGTTTATTAAAAATCATCTTATCTCTCTCGTTCCTTATACTAATGAAAGAGACTGTGTACTGGTGATGAAATTGGGACTAAAAGTTACACCTAAAATAATTGAATAGTAATGTTTCAAATTGAATCACAAGAAAACGTAACATTGAGTTTAGGGTCGATACCATCATATTATAGGAATTAAAATACGATCGAATTAAGAAAACGACTGAATGAGCGATTAAATAACGATAAATCGGCGTACGATTAACGGACACATGACGTAGAGATTTACTGAGCTTATGACGGATGTTATATCTAAATTTAGATATGCGAATGTCTTTATTATTTTTAACGTTGCTTTTACTAATGTAGATACTTTTATCAATATAGACTCCGAAACCCCTATCCATTTTCAATCAAAATAAACTTTACATATTATTATTAAACAATATTTAAATTAAACTTCTTAATACTAAAAAGTCTGAATAACTACGGCTTAATTTGACTTTATGCATAACAATCTGTACTCATAATTTACCTAGGTGTATGAAACGATCAAAATCTAGTCATGGATAGTTTCAATGCAGCTTAAAATCGTTATTATACACTTCAATAATATTCATGAATAATCTTACCGAGAGCATGTTACGATTGAGGGTTCTGTAACCATCAAACAAATGCTATTTCGCGTTACGGAACCTAATTTGTTATTCAAATTGTAGTCATTGGTTTTTCAATTTTTTATCAAATAAATGTATTTGATGTTTAAAGGTTGTGTTCATTACTTGACTGTTCAACTCGTGGTCGCCACTATGTATGCAAAGACCAATAATAATAATTTTTCTCTTTTGCTGCTCAAAATACGTGTTGATAGGCATAATTAAAATAAGATTCTTAATGTTATCTATTTAATATTATGTGGACTGCTCATATGTGTACTAAGTGTTGACGTAGATTAAGGCTATGTTCAAATATTTTCTATTGTATGATTCCAATTTCTGGGAATGTAAAGCTTAGGACTGCTCGCGAAGATCTTGGCCGATTATAACCGGTAGGCTGATTATGTATCTCGCAACCCCAATTCGACATAAATGTAAATTCTACAATTGAACACTGAACAGCAATATTGTACATAAATGTACAATTTCCGCCTGTCAAATTGCTGTTGCGAGATGCATATTCCTGCCTGCGTGATACTAGTGTGGGCACTTCGCTTCGTATTGCGTCACGCTTCTGTACCTAGCTTAATATTACGGTTCTTTAGAAATATATATAATTATTCATTCTACGTTTTGTATATTATGTGTTCTTTGTATTTTTCATTATTGCGTAATTAGCTGATTAAAATTTGGAAATATTTAAAAATAGGATTTCACTTCTTATGTCTATAGAATTACACAAAAAACGGTTTAATTTGTCGGTAATATGGATACAATATTTTTTATGTTTCAAATGCGGGACAATTTTTTAATTTATCTGCCAAAGCATACGGAGAAATATGCTAGTGATTTTATTATTTGATTATCATATTTTGTGCAAAACTATTTGTTACTGGATTCGATTTAAATACAATTATGTCACTGATTCCGATCTGTTGATGATGATTTAATGGATTATACGTTTTTTGTGCAATGAACGATGTCACATTAAATTATTGCTTATCTGTATGTAACTGTATGGTGTTAAATTTTCCTATAGTGTTGAATAAGCTATTAGAGATACATTTTGCTTTACTTCATATAAATATACCTATTTGTCGTCAAAGTAACTTTTAAAGCTCAAATGTGCTTGCGAGATCTTAGTGTCGTTTGTAGCAAAGGAAAAGCTAGTTTTAGGATTGGATTTGAATGGTTTTTGTGATGCAACGAAAAGTGATGATGCATGTGAACAAATTCGTCATTCGTCATTCGTCGAATATACTGACACTTTACATTTAACTACACTAAAAGAATACCAAAGTATGGTAATCGATCTTCATCGATTCTTACCTCAATAATATGTGTATAAACTTTTGTCTCTGTCACACATTGGCGTAAAGACAGAGACAACTATCGGATGTCTATTTCACATGATGTTTTTTCTACCATTAGGTATCTAACGCTGCCTTACAAAATAATAGTGGAGTGTGTGCAATATCTAAATATTGTTATGGGGAAGACATTTTTGGAAGTAAAACTTCTGATTTGTATGGGGGTAGTCTTTTAATATACAAACTGTAAGAATTGCTAATTATTAAGTGGTAGCTCAGTTTGGTATTAAAAAATATCCCATTCGGAATACATAAGTTGTATATTAGTAGGGTTGTCAAAATAATGTTTATTTGGGCCAAAGGTTATAAGGAAAGCCTAAATAGTATAATTGAGAATAACTATAATAATTCAATTACGGTCATGATTTTTTAAAATAGCCTTATTTTTTATCATTATTCATTATAAAGATACGCAAGAGATATCGTTTGAAGGCTAAGCTAATTTTTCAACTCACAGAAAATCATCTGGACTGTGGTATACGAAAATATGCGATAAAATCAACTTAAGCATTTTCGAACCAAGAATTTTTCGAAAAAAGAAAAAAAGATGAACAATTTTTTTTAATGTTCTTTTAAATTCTTTAATAACTATTATGTCTTGTAATTATTGTTATTATTCTCAATGGGTCTATTGAAAAAGAACTGAATAATGTTTGATTGATGGTATGATTGCTAATGTCGACACTGGTCTTCGGGTTTTGGTATTTTTGGGCCAAGTCTTAGGCTTCTTACACACTGTTTCGATTTTCATAAATATAGACCCATTGTTTAAGATGGCGAAATAGACCCATTGATGATGGGACTCGAGGGGCATGGATGCGCATCGCATGATGTTTCGGGAGCAAATTAAAAATTAAATAAAAAAAAAACCGTCTCTTTTGTATTTATTGTAATTGATGTTGGGACATTTCTCATACAAATATGAAATTAAAAAATAAAGTTTTATTTCCCAATGAAACTTAACAAGCTATTTTCGGAAAGTCAACAAGAAAAAAACAAGCTACCACCGGTTCAACCCTAACCCGCCGAGAACTCACACGGGGCCAACTTTTAGCAAAAAGATGGAAAATTGATCTTTTTTTAAAGTATATATTTTTTACAATGTAACTTAATCTATACATATTAATGTAAGTCCTTCAGCACTGGTACTTTCACAGTATACTCTACATAGGAGGCACATACGCATCCTAAAGTATTATAACTCATTTATATACACCTTGTATGATAATAAATGTTAAACAAAGTCCCATGAGGTTGGCCTTGGAAATAAAAAAAGACATCCATGCTACCAAAATGTATCATGGGTCCACTTAAATTAGACAATGGAGGCAGTGTGTAAGAGTCATTGAGTTGCAAGAATTCCTGTGTATAAGGTATATTAGAGGTACTATTATACCGCGGATTTAGGTTATGCTTAAGTAGTGTATAAGTTTTAGGCAGCCGTTTATTTTTCGGTGTATTTCAATATTTGTTCGTATAGTACTGTCACCAAACATATTAGTGTCGTAATTAAAATGTATAAATCAATTTTGTTGTTTTATTTTATGTTACAAATAGATGATAATAGCCCACACACCGTAACCGCTAGGTCAAGTAGTAACAGTAGTTACTAGTTAATGGATTCAGGCGGTACTTTGCGGAAATCCATAGCATAAAATTTAAATATATGTATCAATATCCCGCGAACTAATCACAGCCTGCTTTTAGTTGCGTTGTTAAGAGTTGCTTAATGAACATCGTTCGCAGAGTCAACATCCTGAGGATGCTTCTTCTGCGTTTCGCTCCGACCCCGGGGTCGGAGCGAAACGCGCATCGGGTTTTGCAACCTGCATGGTGGTGTGGGGCTTTGCACTATCTTGTTAACATTATTCCTTGTGTGGTGGTGGTGTTTTCACGTTTTTGTTTGCCAGTGTACGCATGCTCGTGTGTGTGGGAAGGAGGGTGGTGCATCAAACGCATGCCTATGCGTACACTTACTCATCTGCTAGCAGGTTGTGGTTATTTTTTCGCGGGATATTGCTAGATATAATATATTTAAATTTTATCAAGTAATAACATTTGTAAGCTCAACGTTATCGAATGTCAATTGTATTGGCGCTATCCTGCTTTTCATACAGTTACATTCGATAACGTTTTTTTGTTTACGGAGCTGTCAAATGTTCCCGCTTGACCTACAATCCAGATACGCAGGAGTCATCTTTATAGTGCCCAAATATTTGCGCAATAAACAAGGACACTATTACTTCATTACTGTTCTACAGATGCATCAGTCCTACTGGGTTATAACTTATAACACAGTAGGACGGATACATGACACGTTTAGCGAGATAACATATTATGAAAAAGTTATATAATATCTACTTTGTGGCAAGAGTGATCATCATTTTTGGGGGAAAATTATGTTAAATCTTTTCTTTTCTTCTTGACTTACCTAACTCAAAACAACATTTTATCCAACGCGGGACCTCTTATCTCCGAGGTCGTGCCTCCGAGATAAGAGGTAACAAATTAGTCGGTAAATTTTTTAAGGCATGAATAGATGAAGGTGATATGTAGCAAAATTCTGATTTCGAGAAAATTGAGTTCAAACCAGGGACCGAAAAGGTTACCCATTTTGGTGTTTTAAACTGTTTAATTTATACGATTCTCTGAAAAACCCTAACATGCGCTTCAGCCGTATATACGGCTGAATCAACGGTATAAATAAACCGTTTATGAATAAGGTTCATTTTCGTTCGTTTTTCTGTGTTAAAAAAGGATGCGTGATAAGTAAGTACCGCGGAACGCTATTGGCTGAATTTGTTCCATCATGTCACAACTAGACTGGCGCACCATTTTACGCAAAAATGAGTGTGCGTTAAAACTGCTCCGCCACGGTAGAAATATGATGAAAATGTTCGCCCAAAATTTAGGCGAAATTTGACAAAATCGATGGGTCCAAACCAAAAATTTGTCGAAGTAGAAACAAAGAAATTATAAGGGTTTTAAGTTGGCCGTGCCAACGTAACGTCCACGATGGCGCGGCCATGGAAATCTCAGGAACTACGTGGATTAGAGATCTAATTCTTTTTCTAGTATGAAGATTGAATTTGGCGAAAATTGTCGAAAAAGAAATTATAAAGTAGAAATCGATATTTTAAGAGATATTTACCTCAGAAGCCGTGGTGGCGCAGACGTGCACTTCGTGTTTCTTTGATGTTGATTATTTATTTATATCATAAGACTTAGTACAAAAAACTGATACAGGAAGTAAGGGCTTAATTTGTCGAAACTAATGAAAGCAATAAATACAACGAAATGTTATTTAAACAGACAAATCGGACCGAAACAAAAAATAGCATGGCCGCGCCAACGTAACGCTTCTTTGTACACTGATATCTCATTATATGTAATTGCTGGGATTTCAGTTTTAATATCCATTTATTCGGCACATTAACCTGATTAGAATGGCATATCGTTTTACCCTCAGAATAGTTTTTAAAGCGTGTAATGTCCAAAAATGTGCTCTCTCGTACAATGTTTGAGTAGGGTAACCATAATTTCGATTTTATTTGAGAATACTTTTTACTCTACTAGACGAAAATGTGTCTATTTCTTAAATAATGCCAACAAATGGGATTATTACTATTAAATATTTCACACATAAACGTTAGTATGTAGTTAGTACCTATGCCCGTATGTGGTCAGTTGTAGATATGATAATAATATTATGTTAGGTAAGTATACTGTACCTAGGCAGGCTACTTAATATTATGGGTTTCTTGCCCTTGAAATTAAGTACATACTTATCTACGACAAGTATCCTCATTCCCTGCAGCAAAGCAAGCCGGCGTAACGCCGGTTTTCATAGAGACCCATGGCCGTGGTTAAGACTCGCTATTGGAATTAATATTATTCCAACGGCAGACGAATAATATGCTTTTTCAAGAAGGCACTTTGTTACCGTATTTCGGTATGAAGTGACGCTTAGATTTTATTAGCGAGTCCGACCTTGTACTTATGCAATTTTAGTCATCTGCCTAATATTAACTTTCTTGTTTGAGCCTTGTTAGACCTAGATTTTATTTCTGTATCCATGATGTTTATAAAAGTACTAGCTGTGACCGCGACTTCGTACGCGTGTAAAAGTGATTTAGGGCACTTTAGTATTTTTAAATATATTTTTAGTTTATGAAGACTATCGTTTGGGTATTATGCTTCTTTATACATGGTCACACGGAGGCCGATGAAGTAATAATAATAGTTTCAAATAATGGCTCAGATATGCCATATTAAGACATAGGATTAACCCCAATAGACGTAACAGTACTCCAGCCCGGCTCGGACGTAAGACACGTCACGCAGCGTCCGGTCGAATCACGGAGAAACGATTTTAATTTTGCTATATCCTAAAGTTTATTTGCATGGTCCTAAATAAATAAGTCCATATATCCTAAAGTATATTTGCATGGTCTAAAGGGCAAAATATGTAGTCTTCAGAAATGCTTATGCAGAATAACGTATTTTAAATGATAAGGATTAATACCGTGATGGTAGATGGCATTCATCTAATTCAAATCGCCATTTCATTGAGTGACTATCGTTTTTATCGAATGACATATTTATATATATAGTGTGTAAAAAGAGCAGTCATTATAACTTTGAGATACGATTATACTACCTTTCCTCATTTCGGAAATGTATTTTTTTGTCAGAAACTAAAAAAAAATGTTTTTTTTTTCTTTTTACCATTTCTTATTTTTTTTGTAATAATAAAAAAAATAATAATAAAGGCAAAAATAATTTACTTTTTAATTTTTGTAAAAAAAAATGAAAAAAAATACATTTCTAGAATGAGCGGGTGTTCCCCAGGGTGGCGTACTCTCTCACCTCCGGTTTTCTATATTTATTAATATTATTTCCTCATTAATCAACTCAAATTTCCATCTTTACGCAGACGACCTGCAACTCTATCGTCATTCTAATATTGATGATATTTCTAATACAGTTGCTGGTATTAACTATGATCTGCAGAGCATATCAAATTGGGCTAAATCTTTTGGTCTGTTGGTAAATCCCAAAAAATCGCAGGCTATGATAATAGGCTACTGCCTATTATCATAGCCTGCGATTTTTTGGGATATACTAGTAAGTATATAACGCAACGTTTACACAATGTGCCTGTGGTCAAATATGATGGTACTATTATCGAATTCAGAGTCACAGCTAAGAATTTAGGGTTAACTTTGGACAGCAATCTCTGCTGGAATCCGCAGGTTAGTGAAGTCAGCAGAAAGGTACACCACTCGTTACATATGCTGAGGCGCCTTCAAAACTTTTTGCCTTTGCAAACCAAAATTTTCCTCGTCAAAACTCTCATTTTTCCTATCCTCGACTATGCCGACTCCTGCTACTTAGACGTTACCGAAGAGCTGCTAACTAAACTGGAACGCTTGCAGAATCTCTGTATCCGTTTCATTTTTGGTCTAAAAAAGTTTGATCACATATCAGCCTTTCGGATAAAACTCAAGTGGCTTCCTATCCGTCTCCGTCGCAACTCCCATATCCTCTGTTTACTTTACAATATCCTGTATAACCCTCTCTCCTTCCTATCTTATTGATCGATTTAACTTTTCCCGGCCCATTGATATCCCTTGTAGGTCCAAATTCAGAACAAACCTTTACCTCCCATCACATCGCTCTAATTTCTACTCCTACTCCTTCACCGTTCATGCGGTCAGATTGTGGAACTCGCTTCCTCACACCGTCCGTGATAGTCCCACCATTGCCATATTTAAAAGACGTTTGAAGAAGTACTATTTTGAATCCCAATCCATATCATAACTAAACGGTATTATGTATATTATATTTTTATTTTATACGTATTTATTTATGTATTTAGTAGTTATTTATATATTTATTTATTTTATTGTATTAATTATATATGTATTATAATTTATATTCATTATTGTATTTATTTTTGTACATGTATCTATTCTGATTTTAATATAATTTAGATGTAATGTATTTGTATGTTATTGTGCACGCTCTATTTGATATCTTGTATCCCATATCTCTTCCGTAGGGCTGCTGGAAGAAATTTCTTTCAGAAATAAGCAGTACCTTTTTGTCGTCTTTCTCTGTAATTTGTACTATTGTTAAGTGTTTCTTGTGTACAATAAATTGTTAAAAAAAAAAAGAGAAAAGATAGTATAATCATATCCCAAAGTTATAGTGACTGCTCTTTTTACACCCGTTATAGCTTCTCAAAACCGCTAAATTGTCTGTTTCTTTATGTTTATCCCGAAAGGCTTTCTTTTAATAATTCCAAAAGTTGATTTTATACAATAAATGATAATTTATTTCAGTTTGTGAAGCAAGTTCAAAAATACAGTTTTTATATTATTAACACTGTGGAAACACTTGTCTTTTTAATAAAATCATGTTAGTTACTTATTTAATGTTCTAATCTACTTTAGTGCCACGTTCTATAGCTTCGCGTCACTGTGTAAGCGATCCCCCCGCGCGCCCCGCCCGAACCGTTCGTCCGCAGTCGCGCACGAAATTCATCGACTTGCTTCAAAGTTATCGTCACTGCTCGGCTCCTATGTACCGTAGCGTTATGTTATATATCCTATAACCTGCCTAGGAATATGGTCTACAATCGTAATAAGTTTGGTTAAAATCCCTTCCGTGGTTTTTGATGTTGCACATACAGACAGATATAGAGACAAAAAATATAGATGAGTGTATAAAAGAATTATAACCCGTCTTCGCAAAAACGGATCAAGGGCAAGAAATGCATAATATTAAGTAACCTTCCTAGGTACAGTATACTTACCTAACATAATATTATTATCCTATCTACAACTGATCGCTTACGGGCATAGGTACTACATACTTACGTTTAAGTGTGAAATAATGATTAATAATAATTGTTCCGTTTGTTGGCATTATTAAGGAAATAGATACATTTTCGTCTAGTAGAGTAAAAGGTATTCCCAAATAAAATCGAAATTATGGTTACCCTACTCAAACATTGTACGAGAGAGCACATTTTTGGAGATTACACGCGTTGAAAACCATTCTGAGGGTAAAACGATATGCCATTCTAATCAGGTTAATGTGTCGAATAAATGGATATAAAAACCGAAATCCTAGCAATTACAGATAATGAGATATCAGCGCGGCCATGCTATTTTTTGTTTCGGTCCGATTTGTCTGTTTAAATAACATTTCGTTGTATTTATTGCTTTGATTAGTTTCGACAAATTAAGCCCTTACTTCCTGCATCATATTTTTGTACTAAGTATTATGATATAAAGAAATAATCAACATTAAAGAAACACGAAGTGCACGTCTGCACCGCCACGGCTTCTGAGGTAAATATCTCTTAAAATATCGATTTCTAGTTTATAATTTCTTTTTCGACAATTTTCGCCAAATTCGATCTTCATACTAGAAAAAGAATTAGATCTCTAACCCACGTAGTTCCTGAGATTTCCATGGCCGCGCCATCGTGGACGTTACGTTGGCACGGCCAACTTAAAACCCTTATAATTTCTTTGTTTCTACTTCGACAAATTTTTGGTTTGGACCCATCGATTTTGTCAAATTTTGCCTAAATTTTGGGCGAACATTTTCATCATATTTCTACCGTGACGAAGCAATCGTGATGCATACCAAAAATGATCATAATTGCGTATGACATAAGTTATAAGATGATGTTAATGCAAGTTCTCGTCCATTTTTGTTTATTATTGTTTTTTTTCCATTCTTAGTCTTTCCTTGATATTGATTTGGTAAAGAGCGAAAAGTTAATTCCCATCTTATTTTTTTTTCTAATTATACGGAATTGTAATTTAGGTAATTCAAATTACTATAAAATATAAGTATGTTAAAATATAAGTATAATATTAGTATAAAATATAAGTGCTGTGCATTGTGCAACATTGATTTGGTCACTTTAAACTAATGTTTAAAGTGACCAAATCAATGTTGCACAATGCACAGCAAGGCTATTGAAACCTCAAGTCAGTGATGAAAAAAACCGCTTTTCATAGATTTGATCCCAGCCACGGCGTGTACCACAAATTTTTTGTCTCTTTCGGTTATTGGCGCGGCTGTATTAAACGGTTTAATACCGTTTAAGACAAGCGCATAGTTAAAAACCCTTAATATGGGTATTTAAAATAAAACGGTTTGTATTGATACCGCTACAGCCGTATAGCGGATTAATCGGTCCCTGGTTCAAACTGTAACTTAAACATTTTAGAATACTTCGCAACGTATTAAGTACATTAATCTAAAGATCTGTCTCTAGAATCAATGTATTTAATACGTTACTACTTCATATCCTAAAATGTTAAAGTGACAGCATAAACTCAATTTTCTGGGTAAACATTTATGGCGACATATCATCTTCACCCATTCATGTATTTAATTAGGTAATGGACCACATTATTTTTGTTACACAAATAACATTTTGTAGTAACAAATTGGATCTGCGTCTGTTTAGTTTAATGACAGGGGCGATCTCTTAAATTAGGAAGTTTTCGAGCATCGGTCGCTAGTAAGTAGATACATGTTAAGGATTTAGACAATGTATTATAATAATTCAGGTAGGCGACGGCATGGCCTACCATCCCATACAATTTATGTTTAATACAAAAAAAAATGCAATAGGTGTCACTACTATTAATAACGTTTGTAAATTATAAAATGTAAATATGCCGAATTAAGTACAAATATTCACATTAAAATAATGACAAGCGTATTTTTTTTGCCTAACATTACATTAACCTAAATTCAACTCCCTAATTAAGAAGAAGATACGAAACGAAATTAGTAATTAGTATTTTACAATAGTGGCGCTAGAGGATTTAGACAATGTATTATAATAATTCAGGTAGGCGACGGTATGGCCTACCATCCCATACAATCTATGTTTAATACAAAAAAATGGCAATAGGTGTCACTACTATTAACGTTTGTAAATTATAAAATGTAAATATGCCGAATTAAGTACAAATATTCACATTAAAATAATGACAAGCATATTTTTAAGCCTAACATTACATTAACCTAAATTCAACTCCTTAATAATTAAGAAGAAGATACGATTTAGGAAACGAAATTAGTAATTAGTATTTTACAATAGTGATGCTAGATGGCATAGCGGTAGCTAGTGGTTTCAGGAATATGCCTGTAAATCGAAGAAAACAAAAATAGCCAGTCAAATTGCCAGTATTAGGGTGACACCATTTTCTTGTATTAGGTCGTGTCTTTGTTATAATAATATAATTATCTACTTACTTATACTTTGTGGCGACGGTAAAATGTCGTCAATGAGTCGAGGTGAAGAACTGCCAATTTATGGGCCAATTAAATACTCTTCGACAAATTCTACAAGCAATTCGCAACGTTTGAGGTAACAAAGAAATGACAAACTTGTTTTGGATCTAAAAATTAACAAGCTTAAAAAGTAAACCAAAAATTATTTGAAATGAAATGAAAATATACTTTATTGCGCACAATCAAAAGTTACACATAAGTACACAGAATAAAAGAAATCAAACAACACAAACACGACAGTACACAAAGGCGGCCTTATTACTATAATAGCAATTTCTTCCAGACAACCTTTGAAAGATAGGATTAAATTGCTGGATAAGAGTATTGTGCTATAAAAATAATTATATATAAGTATTCGTTATGATTTTTTTTATAATACATAATAAATAAAGTATAAAATAAATGATAGGGTACAAATCTTATAAATATGCATAATTTACACTTGACACATACTAAGATATTAGTACTTTTTTTAAAGGGGATTCAAAAGAATTTAATGTTTTTGTTCTATTTAAAAAGTGTATACATAATATGTTTAGAATGCAAAAACTTAATCTACTTATATATTATAACAAAAGTCAGAGTACATAAAGTACATTGAGGTAGCCTTGCATGTGGCCATCTTATTCTCAAGGTGTGCAATCGTCAATAAAATCATTGACCTTATAATAAATAAGCTTTAGCACACAAACGTTCTTTAACCACATTTTTAAATTTATTGATAGGGAGGCTCTGAACGTTATTGGGGATTATATTGTAAAGGCGTACCTATATATTGACCTTTAAATGATTTACTAAATTTACTCAGTTTGATCACCGGTATATCTAGCTTGTGCTTATTTCTGGTGTTCCTACTGTGATTGTCGCTTTTCATTTTAAAATTACTTAAATTATTTTTAACGTACAACACAATGTACAACACATTGTCTAAAATGTATTGAGAAGCAACGGTAAGAATACCAATTTGTTTAAACTTTTCTCTTAGAGATTTAAAAGAGTAGATTTTGTAAATTGAACGTAACGTTAACACATATATTGTGTTAATGTCGGCGGCATTTCCCCATAAGAGGATGCCGTAAGACGTCCTACTATGAAAATAACTAAAATATTCTAATCGCGCCGTGTCTTCGTCAGAAATTTCTCTAATTTTTCTAACCGCATATGCTGCAGAACTGAGCCAACCTGCAAGATTGGAAATGTGAGGACCCCACTGTAATTTACTATCTAGTGTTATACCCAGGAACACAGTGGAATCCTTTATTTTCATTTTCTCATCATTTTATAGTATGTTGGTTTGTAATTGTTTAACATTGGGCAAAGTAAATTTTAAACATTTAGTTTTTTTAGAATTTAATAATCATTTATTAATATTAAACCAATGTACTATTTTTGAGAGAGCACTATTTACCTCGTCTTAATTTGACTGTTGTCGCTTCACATAAAAAATGTGTGAAGTGTCATCGGCAAATATTACTATCTCATCATAACACATCACTACATCATACATCTTTAACTAGATAAGGTATAGATGAGAAAAAGAAATGGGCCTAAAATGGATCCCTGTGGGACACCTAATTCTATTTTAGTCCCAGTGGACCGTTTACTATTTACCTCCAACCTTTGAATCCTATTTTTAAGATAAGAACTCAAAAGGCTGAGGGCTGAGTCCCTTATGCCATAGTGCATTAATTTCCTGATCAATGTAGCATTCTCAACACAATCAAAGGCCTTGGAAAGGTCGCAAAACACATCTAACGCATCCTGCTACCTCTCCCAAGCTTCAAAAATATTACAAAGAAGACCTATACCAGCGTCCGTGGTGGATCGACCCTTAGTAAAACCATATTGATTATTATGTCATAGATTGTTTATATTAAAATGTACTAATAACTGATTTAAAATTATTTTTTCAAATATTTTACTAAAAGTCGGCAGAATCGATATGGATCTGTAATTTGTCGGATTATCAAATTGGGCCCACTCAGCATATGTTGCTATTACATTATTGTTTGTTTCGTTGGCGTAATCAAAAAAGTCCCGCAAATCGAATTGATAAGATACAATACAATGCACATAACTCTTATCAGCTTCTAATCTCATGGGGAATCGCCAAAATTTGGCCACGTTTACTAAATATCTGTCATTGTTGTATAGAAATTCCAATCTGTTCAAAATGTGAATCAATATGTAGATGTAGTTGAAAATGTTGAAATGTGTGATTTTGTTTAAATAGATGGAAAATACATTTTGTTTTAAATATTATCATAGTTTTATGAAATACCATTTGAATTAAATGGTATTTCATAAAACTATGATAACTATCGCACCAGCTAAAAGAAAGGTAAGGTTCCTAAATGATTATGAATGCATCTATCATTCAAATAGAAATTATCATTATAATAACACTGTAGCATTTTTATGTAGTCATTATTATTAGACGACTAGCAAAACTTATTGTGAGAAATTAGTGATTTGGCTTAATTAATATTATTAATAATATTAATATTTTTTCATGTCATTTATGAGGAAACACCACGGTTGAGAGAAATACAAAATAGGTATTTATAAAACCTATTGCTGTCTCGCAGTACCTTAGCTAGCCAGCACTAGCGCGATAGAGACAGACAACTGCAGCACGAACTGAAATTACCTATTAAAAGTACAAGAAATCGACATTTGGGGGACCCCTTTTTCTCCTCGAAAACTTAACCAGTTTAGATATTTTAAATGATTCATTCATCTATAACCAGGCTTAACTTCACTTACGCTACATTGCAGTCAAAACGTGATGCTTGGCCGTTTTATTTCACACACGATTAATGAATCCCTATGAAATCTTCGTAACGGTAGCAAAAGCCCACCGCCGCGACGCCCAATGCCGCGACGCCTGCCAACGCCCAGCGCCGCGACGCCTGCCCACGCCCAGCGCCGCGACGCCTGCCGACGCCCAGCGTCGCGACGCCTGCCCACGCCCAGCGCCGCGACGCCGAGCGCCGCGACACCTGCCGACGCCCCTCTGGGCGTCGCCTGCCGACGTCTGCCGACGCCGAGCGCCGCGACGACTGCCGACGCCCAGCGCCGCGACGACTGCCGACGCCCAGCGCCGCGACGCCTGCCGACGCCAAGCACCGCGACGCCTGCCGACGCCCAGCGCCTGCCGACGCCGAGCGCCGCGACGCCTGCCGACGCCGAGCGCCGCGACGCCTGCCGACGCCGAGTGCCGCGACGCCTGCCGACGCCGAGCGCCGCGACGCCTGCCGACGCCCAGCATCGCGATGCCTGCCGACGCCCAGCACCGCGACGCCTGCCGACGCCCAGCATCGCGATGCCTGCCGACGCCCAGCGCCGCGACGCCAAGCGCCGCGACGCTTGCCGACGCCCAGCGCCGTGACGCCTGCCGACGCCCAGCGCCGCGACGCCTGCCGACGCCCAGCACCGCGACGCCTGCCGACGCCCAGCGCCGCGACGCCGAGCGCCGCCTATATAATAATGCTAAGCATACAAAGAACTTTACAGAAAAGAAATTTAACAACAGATGGAGCTTGTGCCGGACCTGTTCCATACACCGACAGTTATATTATCTCCTTTGTGACCGACAGCAATTTACAACTATTAGCTGCCTGCATATTCGTGCTAATTTTAAATAAGTGGATATAAAACAAATTTTCCTCTCATAAATAATATAATAATATATTTTTCATCTTCGGTAAAAGTCGGTTAATAATTACCGATTAATAATTGGTGACCGACTTTTTGTAGATGAATGATGAATGGAATATGCTGATTGCAGTAGTGCAACGCACTCATTATACATAAAGTCGGACATAAATTATATGGAGCAAAACTCTGAACGATTATTGGTCCTACAAAAAGTGGGTCGTAGGTTTTTTATGTACTTGTATATTATATTCCTTTTATAAATTATTTTTATATATAATTACGATCATCAGATCCTTATAATAAAAAAATATACTAGTTAGTAAATTTGAAATTAAGGTACCCACTACCCACCCGCGCCAGTTCACTTAGAAAATACCAACTCCTACACGTTCCGTTTGCATCTACCAACTACCGACAGAACGCTTACATCGTGCGAACTAGTAGAGCATACAATGCAGCGTCTCGAAGTACTGACATAGACTTGTTCAATACAAATATAACAAACTTAAAAAAAATAAGCACAGACTACTTCTTTAATGATAATTGCTAATTAGTTCATACAATTGGTATTTTTAATAATATTATTTCTTAACTAACAATGTATAGTTAATGATAAGTTCTCTTTAAGTTATTTCTCCTTACTTTCTGCTCGTCTGATCAATGTCTACTGTACTGTTAAAAATTGTATTTATTCTGTTCTTTTTATTCGTGAAAACTTGTAATTGGCCATCGTTTTGTTTCTATTTTGTTAAACCTGTGCTAGCTGTAAGTTTTCCTTAAAAATAAAATAAACATCCTTTTGAATCCAATATGGTGGTCCACCATTTTGGATTCAAAATGGCGGCATTTACATTTTAATAATTTTTTGTTGGTTTTTAAAGCAATAACAGCTTACATACATAACTTCAGCTTTCTAAGATTTCCGGAAGTAACCTAAGAATTTTGATGATCTATAAATGAGTCAGTGACGAAATCAGGGGTTTTTAGACATCGATAAAATCTAAAGTATAATAGCTACGACATTCAAACTGTGTATAATTCATGTATTTACAGGTGTCATTATATTATGTTGAAATTTTCAACTATTTAGCATCAATCAATTTACAGTTACAATCTTATATTAAGTAGGTAAGTAGAGTAGGCAAATATTTAGATTTGTGGTCACTTGTAAATGCTTTAAAACATAGATATAATATTATGTATTTTCTTGTCACTTACTATTTATTTCTTTAATAATGAAATTTAAAGACATAACAGCCATTAATATTAAGTTACCTATAATATTAAGTACCTGGGCCTGTAGAATAACTTAATATTATTATTTTTCACAACGTAAGCTTATGAAGTTTATGATTTATTAACTTACTTAACAATAAAGTGTTTAAAAAAATATAGACTTAATAGATGTAGCGTACTTGGCGCCTTACCACGCCTTATTGTTAAAATAATACTCTTTAATAAGGCCCCAGTCTACGCCAATATACAATATCGTTTAAATTTTAACGTTTTTATTCGTAAATACCCGTCTTTTATCACTAATTGTGAAGTTATATTATATCGAAGCGCACGAAAAGGTAACAGCTCAATATTGAACCGATAGTTGAACGTCACAGTCCAATGTCATTTCGTCAAGCACCGACAATGACAGACTGAAGGGCTTCTAACTTTGATGTGCGATTCAATATTAGGCAGTTAGTCTCTACAGTCTAGGACCAATATGCATTACGTATTAACAGGTGTGAGTAGTTGCACGGTTTTTGCCGGCCAATATCGACCGTCTAAATGGCAGTTTGACGAGGTCGTCTTGACTAAATTGCCTTTAGTCGCCCGTTTGTACACTGTATATTTTGCTCTATTATCTACAATGACCAACCTCTGTGACTGAGTGAGAGGTTCGAATCCCGGTAAAGGATCAAAAACTTTTTTGTGTTCCTGGGTTAGTAATTACCATATATTATTATTATTAGTATAAGATATTTAGTTATTCTTATTTAAATGGTAGCTATGATACGCTTAGGATGTCTCTCGGCTACCCGTGAGGTTATATATCGAATGGTTTTTCTCCTACCTTCTAGCCTAGTTTTCAGCTACCTAGATGGCGCTAGTAAGCTATTTATGTGATAGTACCTTATCTATTATTAATTTAATCTTTTTGCTTTTTCTATAACAACTTTGTGATAAAAAAATAAATGAAAAATATTCTGATTAAAATGCATTTTGACTGACACCTTTTTATGAACACATTCTCATCTCTAGTCTCCATGATAGTGATGGACGACATGAACTTATGATGATGAGGGTGACCATCATCATCATGATAGCCTCTTCCAAAGTATTAGTATTATATGAGGATATTTTCCTATATTCTCCACTCTTGGCAGGCGGAGTGACGAGCGCAGTTTTCAAATTGTAACCATGTCCGCGAAAACGCTGTTGCCCATTTCCTGATGTATATGTCGCCTCCGTGGTCTAGTGGTTCATAGCTTCACTCTCGACCCGGAGGTCATGGGTTCGATTCCCGCGTTGGAACAACAAAAAATGATGTTTTCAAGTTTGGTTAGGACAATGCAGCCTGATCACCTGATTGTATGACAAGAAAGATGATCCATGCGACGGATGGGCATGTAGAAAGTCAGTCCTGCGCCTGTTCTCTCGCCAGTCGTGTCGGTTTACCGTCCTACTGGGTTATGAGAGTAAAAGGAAGAGAGAGTGTCTTTGTGTATTGCGCACACACTTGGGCACTATAAAGTAGCTCCTGCGTAGCTGGCCTGGTTTTAATGAAATCGGCTACCGATACTGAAATCGGCTACCGACACCGAAATCGGTGAACCCAGCTATTATATCTGTCGCCTTTATGACTCCCACGGGAAAGACTGTGTGTAGTGGTCAATATCCCCGACTTATCTTCTTTAGTCTGTGCCCTTCATCATACAGATTCTGATGGATTCTGAGAACTAAACAATTAAAACATGACTAATGGCGTGTATGAGCCATGACTGTTAGATAGCTAATAGATTTGTAAAAAAAAGCAGCCCGAATTGAGAACCTCCTCCTTTTTTGGAAGTCGGTTAAAAAAGTATAAGGCTACCTATCTGCTGCACGGAAAAGCGACAGCTGTTAAAATTGACATTCGCAGTGGGGTAGAACTGTCTTTGAGTCATTTGATCGATAAAATGTTTTACAAATATAATAAAATTATCAATCGACCTTATCCGACATGAAAATTACAATATCTTTAAAAACTGCTCACAATCGGGTAATTTACCTAAAACTTGTTAATCAAATAAGCATATGATAGTAATAATAAGTATGGACACTTTCACACCTCGACAGACTGGTCCTGTACTAATTTCTCAAAAAACTGTGTTACGTGTACCATTATTACACAATAGCTGTCCCCGCGACTTCGTTCGCGTGGTTTTTAAGTGACTTAATCCGTTTATGCAGCGCACGCAACGAAAGTCCTCAAATGTAAATAATTTTCTCCGTTTTTGCAACATTTCTCACTGACGCTTCGCTCCTATTGGTCGCAGCGTAATGTTATACAGCCTATAGCCTTTCTCTATAAATGGACTATCCAACAAAAAATATTTTTTTACAAATTGGACCAGTAGTTCCTGAGATTAGCGCGTTTAAACAAACAAACTCTTCCGCTTTATCATATTAAGTATGGATATTGTATGCTCGTCTATGATCCAGGAACATTGAAAATTTTTGCTCTCTCAGCAAGATTCGAACTCGCCGTCCCGTTGCCATCGTTATAATCACTTACGAATATCGAAAACAAAAATGTATAGGATTTGACGAATTCGTGTGTCAGTCTTTTGACTATGGGTATATAATAAATATATATTTTATTGAGATTTATAACACTAGTATTGGGAAAAAAGTTTCAAAGCACTTACACTCTTCAGCTTATCGCGGGCACGCAGCCTCAAGCAGAAAAGGGTTATAAATATGGCTCGTGACAAGGACGATGGGTTTCGAATTCTAATATCTTGTGACGTAATCTGGGCATGGCAGTGCCCCGCCAAGTTGAGCACAGCCGTACCATACCATCGTTTTCGCAAAATGATTTAAGTCATTTTCGACCACCTATAACTTCGTTGTGGATAAAACTAGAAACCAGTATTTTAGTGACCAAGCAAACACGGTATAATTCAAATGTCATTCAATTTGAAACAGACAATTTAGAATTATAACTTGTCAAATATTTTTTATTTTGTCACTGAGTCACTAACTCACTGTAGTGTTTAGTATATAAATGAAGGAAAAACTTAAACAATTCTGAATTCATGTCTAATTATCTAGATGGACTAACTACACAAATAACTTTATAATTCCATATAAACGATTACAAAGTTATATTTTGCACTTCTCAACAAAAACTTAAGTTAATCTTCTACAAAAAAAAACTGAGATCCCATCAAAAACACAACTTAATTTACTACAGGGTGTAAAAAGAGCAGTCACTATAACTTTGGGATAGGATTATAGGACCTTGACTGATTCTCGAAATTTTTTTTTGCAATTTATTATTTTACTCGCAAGGCTGAACTGCTTGGAATAACGTTCTGCATTAAATTCTTAATTTTTATAATTTTTGCCCTAGTACGTAATGAACGTCTGACGCGTGCTATGCTCAGCGTAATCAGCTGATCGCTGTGTTGTGCACGTTGTACATTGCCTATTGAAAATTTTTAAATTTTTAAAACAGTGGATTAATAGCAAATGACTAGTACCAATGGATATATCTCCTGCCTGGTTATTACCATACGAAGTTATAGTGACTGCTCTTTTTACACCCTGTATAATATCATTAAATAATATTGTCAATAAATAGTCGATTGACTTGGCAATCGCACTAAACGATCAGATTTAATATGTATCACTGTGAGATAGATGTTATGTAAATTGATTTAATTTGTCCATATTTATAACTAAGACTTGGCATTTTTTACAAGTTGTTTTGATGAGATTTTGACTTTTGTTTACACTAAAGTCAATCATTCATATCATATTATCTTTTAATCCGATATAATTTATTTTGCATCACATTACCACAAATTAGGTAGGTATTGATAATCGTACAAAAGGTTGCCTAATATGTTTATCGAAACTTATGTTTATGTTACCAAATAAATAGTGTACGTTCGATTGCACAGATAATAAATTTGACGTGTGGTTCCGCACAGAAAAATATACGGCAGGATTATTTAAGATGACACCGCTATAATATCACTTACAAAATTCGAAAACAAAATATAGCGGTTTTGACATAAGGGTCACTAAGTGACAAGCGAATTCGTGTGTAACTTAACGAATCTTATGTCAAATCCCATACATTTTTTTTTGTGAACTTAGTAAGTGATGACATCTGGTAACAAGGGTCGGTTTTAATAACCTACCAATTACTTAGGGCGTGTTTTAGCAATCAATGTTAATTGTTAATGTTAATCCTTCATTAAATATCATGTTGTTCCTTTCGTAATTCCTATCAATGAATGAAAAGGCATGGTTATTTAACAAGCCGTTAACACTAACATATTGTCTTCCTTAGTAGTATTTAGACTTATATTACAGATAATTAAATAACTAATAACTTAATGACCAAGAACCCGATTCTCGTCACTAGAATTTCGATTCAATCGTCACTCTGTCCCGCTCGCACTCGCGCTAAATCATACGTATACGAGCGGGACATAATGATGAAATGAAATTTGAAACGAAGTTAGAGGCACGAGAATCGGAGCTCGGAGCGGAGATGAAATGTAAAATAAAAATTATAATAATATATTATAATAATATATATAAATAATAGCAATTGTATAAAAAGTGAAATTGTAAATTGGAAGTTAAACGAAAGTAATAGTGTTAAACTAAAATTGTAAAAGTAAAATAGAATATAAAGAAGTAAATAATAAAAACGTAATAGAATGAACAGAACCAAGAAATTGTAAAAGAATGTAGAATAAAAGGAAGTAACTAAATAAATACAAAACTGTTAAAAATAATGTCTATAAAATAATATGTAATAAAATTAATTGTAACAAGGAAAATAGTATAAAATGAAAAAATTGGAATTGTAATAACTAAATAAATGTAAATAATTGTCCTTATAGAATAATAAGGGGAACATGGGTCCATACAAAAAAAAAAAGAATCGGAGCTCAGAAAATTTAGTTTAAACAGTATTAATTAATATTAATTAATGTACATAATACTTTACGGTGTTCTAAAATGTGACAGTTTGAACTCAATAGTAAATTTTCTCGAAATCACAATTTTGCTTTATTCATCCATTCATCCATTTATGTCTTCAATTGTCTTTCATGGAAAAAGTAGTTGCAAGGTACAAGAACGGCATTTATGTAATTTTATAACTCATAATTTCTGTAATTGCTGTAAAAATGCCGTAGAAATGTCTAGACAGAAATAGACATACCAACAGACATATGTCTGTTTTTGTGTAGACCGAACAGCAAACATATTTCTTGGTGGATAAACTCAAACTCAAACTCAAACTCTTTATTAGCAACCAAGTACATACATAATAAATCAAAATACATTGAAAAATATATAAAAACTTAGTGCCTTGTTCGGGCGTTTGCTAAATGATAGTACCTTTACTTCTCTATGTACCTATCTATTTATTTTAAATGAAGTATTACATAATATGGATAATTACATTAAAATACTTACTATAAAGAAAAATATTTTATAGTAAGTATTTTAATGTAATTATCCATAATTTACACAGATGGATAAATTTTTTGATTTCATAATCAATTTGTCATTTGGTCTATTCTTTGAAAGAAATGGACCATTTCTACGGTGTTATACCTACACCTAATATGGTACTATGGCTTGATTGTATAATTCTAGATTACTCCACATACCTAATAATATAACAGTACATTGTAACATTAATTCGGCACGCTCTATACCTAAGCGTAAGCTGGTTTCTCTAATTTAATCCAATCCTGTCCAATTTATGTGCAAATCCAAGATATTCAAGATCCGGCTAATCCGATAAGCAGGACGCAGCTAATACGTATGATGTGTCGTATGTCGTGTCACATACGGGAATAAGCCTACGTTCGCACAAGCACTTCTTTTTCGTACGTTTTAACGTTTTCTATTTAAATAACAAATGGATGTTCACGTAGGAATTGTGTCACAAAAGCATCGAGTTTTTTATGCGTTGCCGTGTCTTGGATTATTAATATTGATTCTCATTAGAAAAATCTACTTAATATTATAAAGCGGAAGAGTTTGTTTGTTTAAACGCGATAATCTCAGAAACTACTGGTCCGGTTTGAAAAAATCTTTTTTTGTAGGATAGTCCATTTATACAGGAAGGCTTTGGACTATATTACATTACGCTGCGACCAATAGGAGTGAAGCATCAGTGAGAAATGTTGCAAAAACGGAGAAAATTATTCACATTTGGGGACTTTCGTTGCGCTGCATAAACGGTTTGTCACTCATAAACCACGCGAACAAAGTCACGGGGACAGCTACTGTCAAGTAATTGAATTGCGGCATAACAATTTTCTAGTCAATTAAGAATTGGCCTTTCAAGTGGCCTCTTTACGATATTTGAAGCAATTTATAAGATAATTTATTTTAACATTTTCTTTCATAAGAACCATCTCTTCACCTCAAACACAATAATAAAAATATTGTGAAATCGGTCCAGCCGTTCTTCTTACTACGTTCTACGCGATAACAAAGCGCTAGTGTGAAAGAGGGCACCGTCTTCCGGTCAATTCATGATGGCGTAGAATTGAAGCGAAGCATCGCTCAGTAATTCAATACAGCGAAATCACCCTTATATCCACAATGCTATGTAACCGTAATTACATAGTTTGTAGATTACTAAATCACACCGGAATCGTACATTTTGCAACGTTATTAACCATGGTCTACTCTATAACTGTACCAAATATCATCAAAATCGGTTTATTCATATCGATGCCTCAATGAATTCAATCTTCTCTTTTTGAACATTAATATTCTAAACTATGTACATTTTTATTGAATAGGTAAGTTACTAACAATAGCAAGGCTAAGATCATTGTTCTTATAATCAGCCGATGGTTGGAATTAACGGTGGAATTGGTTCTGTGTTACTCAGTTTTTTAACCGACGTCAAAAAGAGAGGTTCTCTGGGTGAGTAAATTTGAGCTGGTGCGTTCCGTGTGGTCCTATTTATCCTTTTACGTTGTATATAATTTATATCAAGTATAAAGTAAAAAAAAGTTGTACATATACAGTGTGTTAACAGAATAGTCACTATAATTTTGAGATACGAATATACTATCTTTCCTCGTTTTGGAAAGGTATTTTTTTTTACTTTTTGCCGTTCTTATTTTTTTGTCGCAAGAATAACGAAAAAACAGGTTGTATAATCATATCCCAAAGTTATAGTGACTGTTCTGTTTACATCTGTTATAACAGTATATTATAATGAAATAAATATAGTTATAATGTATATACTAAACATACATTCCCTGTTACATTACAAAACAGGACGGTTTATAAAGTGGTAAGTTAGGTTAGTCAGGTCAGGTACTTTAGTTACTGCAAACTTGTATCAAAACGAAACAACGGAAAAACTAAATTTAGGACACATTACATGTATGCACATTTTATGAATATGAGTTTAATTGCGCAAAAGTAAAATGAAAAAATGAAAATTTAATTAAGCAAAAGCAAAATTAAAAAAACCCTATGTTACCAAAAAATACGCTTTGTCCAGTGAGAGGAAACTTTGTAAATGCATATCGTGGTAGAGGCCTGGCCTAGTATTAAAGTTTGGTGCTGTCGACGAGGTGACTATCAGAACTGGGTCAGAAATTCATCAGAAGTTTCACAGCATATCACGTACGAATTAGTAAGATATATTTACATAGTTATATCCATGTTGCTGTAATTTTGCTCCCAATAGTAATAAAAATAATAATATCTTAGATATACGCTTCACACCACGTCCATCTGACCCTGTGCTAAGTATACGAAGAGCTTGTCTTACAGGTGGCGTTAATACTTTCATACCATACATAAATTTAAGATTTTTATTATATTAACACACAAATTTAATACACATCCATGACCGGGGAACCAAAAAAGAAAACTTTTTTATTCCCTCGGCTCTACAAACCCGCAACCTCTCGGTCGAACACCCGCTCTAAGCTACTGCGCTACGGAGATCGTCAAAATAGTAGAAACTTACAAGTTACTTTATAGCGTTCTTAATGTCTTTTGGTAATAATAGTTTTTAGTACTCATGCGGGATAAGTAGCATCTTGGCGCCCGCTGTTGCGGTTGAAAACGAGCCGTTTGCCCATTCTCAAATTTCAAAATGGGCAAACAGCCCATTTTCAACCGCAACAGCGAGCGCCAAGATACCACTTACTTACTTATCCCGCATTTGTAATAAATAAAAGTTTAAAAACTATAACCCGACTTCGTAAAAAACTGGTCTAAAAAGGCTGAAACAAGAAAAAATTCAATTTGAAATCCAGAAATGCATAGGTAAAAA
This sequence comes from Celastrina argiolus, assembly GCA_905187575.2. NCBI lineage: Eukaryota > Metazoa > Arthropoda > Insecta > Lepidoptera > Lycaenidae > Celastrina > Celastrina argiolus. The sequence goes on from LR994583.1 coordinate 21,320,066, forward strand.
TGGTCAAGCTAGAGCCGAGGTCGGACCTGCTTTTGGGATTGAATATAATTGCAACAGCAGACGAATATTATGAGCTAGCGGGTCCGACCTCGGCTCTAGCTTGACCATTTTTTACCTATGCATTTCTGGATTTCAAATTGAATTTTTTCTTGTTTCAGCCTTTTTAGACCAGTTTTTTACGAAGTCGGGTTATAGTTTTTAAACTTTTATTTTATTTTATATTTTTCTGTTTCCACATCAAATATAACATTATATTTTTACTAAACTAACGTTCAATTAACGCATAGAAAGTAACTAAACAACTCCTAGATACTACCTTTACGACCGCATTTTAAACGTTATTTTGAATTTAACAATGAAATTTAACAATAAATAAAATATTCAAATACATATTCGCAATGTGCTTGCCAAGACCTATCTTTTGATACCAAACACGAGGCAATTATCTTAATTTAATTTTTTTTGGAGATAGTTTTTGAGGTATAATTTTCAAAATCCAAAAATTTTCGAAAAATTTTATACCCTATGTTACTCGCGGCATCATTACCAATCGATTGATACCTCATTTATTAAAATCGGACCAGTAGTTTAGCCGCTACGAGGGAACATACATACATACATACAAACATACATACATACATACATACATAGACTGCCAAAATCATTACCCTTCCTTTTGGCTTCGCCGAAGTCAGGTAAAAATAGTATGTGCAAATCGTGCGACGTTGTCGATACCCACTCAAGCGAATGACCGCACTCGCTTCGCTCGTGCGTTCAACTTCGCTTTCGTGGGCAATCGACAACTTGTCGCACTTGTTGCACAATATACTATTTTGAAATCAATGGAAAAACAATGATATACCTACCTATACGAGTACTTATATTTAGGTAGTAAAATAATGTGATGGTGTATGCTCCTTTGTCCAAGCGCTGCAGATTCGTAAGTACATAGGTGTAATTTATTTTGTGCTGCAGAACGGCGCTGCTGGCTCTTTGACTCTGCGACGTCTAGATGTCACACCGAACATCACTAAATCCTATAAAAATACATATTATATCTAGCAATATCCCGCGAAAAACATCTTAGCTTCCCACACTGAGGGAGGTGCATTGGACGCATGCCTATGCGTACACTCACTCATTTGCTTGCAGGTTGAGGTTATCATTTTTCGCGCGAAATAGCTAGATAAATTTAAATGTTATGCTAAGGATTTCCGCAAAGTAACGCCTGATTCCATTAACTACCTATCAGAATCGACAAAGCCAATCTTTACACAAATATATTCTTCAGTGCACAAACAATGTATCGATTATTGGCCCCTCTATCTCTAAAGATACGTGTAAACTTTATCACGGCTTAAGTGTTGTGCAAATGGAATAATTGTCACTGTGTCACAGGTGCTCTGAACCTACAAACCTCCGGAGATGTGCAACGTAGTGGTCGGCTCGGTGTTGGCGGTGGTCGGAGTGGTTTTAGTGGGAGTCAGCTCCTACGTGGGGTATGGAGTGGTCCCGGGTATTGTGGAACGCATGATAATTGACGTAAGTGTATTTTGAATTGTTTTTCGGGTGCCGGAATAGGAATAATCCATCAGCCATCTGACCTGTAGGTGTTGTGCACGGGAATAATTATAATATGTATATACCGAAATTGGTTTCGGGTTTCCGAGATTTCAACACTGCGCTCGGCAATCCGCCTGCCAAGCGTTGCGAGTACTGGGGAATGCTTATGTCCAGCACTGGACGTCAATCAATCAATAGTCCATAGATATTATATATATTACAAAATCAAATACCTGAAACGACGAATACGTCTTTGAATTTCCTTCAAATGGACGCGATTAAAAATGCATGATAACAAAATCGGAAGATACAGTTCAGTGCCACAGCTAATAGCTTCATATTTATCAACCCCATCCAAATTTCAATCACACCACAGGATAGCCAAAGAATCAAAGAATACATTACACTATTCAAGGGCCGTCTTCACAAACAACAGGCAGAGTCCATCACAGCCACAACACTTTTTTGGCATAGTGACAAACGTAATGTAAGTGCCTGTACCGGGTGACTGTACCGGGTACACGCTATGCAAATATGTGCATATTGAAATGATGCCGTTAGATAAGTATTTAAAAATCAGCTCGAGCATCATGCATCTCTTTCCTTCTTACAATGTAACGCAGTAAGAAAGATGACTGACACGTCCAGGGAGAGATCAGATTTTCAAATGCCCATCCGGCTCATGGATTCTTTCTTGTCAGACAATCAGGTTATCTGCCTGCATTGTCCTAACCAGACTTGAAACCAACGCGTATATAAACCCAAAATCGAGAGCTTTAAGCCTAGTGGAGGCTTAACTATTACTGTCACTACTGAAGGCTCAGCATTTCAGGCATTTTCATGAATAGAGCCTCATCGGTCGCAAATGTTGAGTATAATCACATGATAGCAGGCGCGGGGTCAGCTCTTAAAAGAGACTATGGTCCCTTACGCCGAAAATTATGCAAAGCGACGACTTTTGAATTTGACTATTTCACTTACGACTTATGAATTTCATTGTTTCCATTATCATATTATGTTCGTCAAAAGCGACGAGCGAGAGACGAAAGCGAGAAGTTTTCGCTTATTTAGCTGGATTAAAAATTGATAAAACTCCGTGTAAAAATTTTAGTCCCTACCTGTAACAAATTAGGTTTTAATTAATAAATTATTTAAACACAATATAATATATCGAATGGAGTAATTCCTATACCAGAAACAATTATTTTTATTCTGAGCCTCCATAAAAAACCATCGAAATGAAGGGCTAGCAAATGATGAGCTCTCTTTTCTTAATCTGCCTTTTTTCCAGCAAACACAGTTGTAAATAAGTATCTTAACGCTGAAATAAATATGACCAGCAAGTAAAAACCACTAGACGAAGATATATCAATACAGCTACATACCAACGTAAATTGATTTTGATGAACATTAAATTTTAATGCACTTTAAAAGTGCGGTCACATGTCCATTAGTGTTGTGAGCAACTGGACATGCCTATCCTATCCCTATAGGTGATTCCTGATTGATAGCTACGTTACAACCAACTTGTATAGTTCGTCCCTAATAAACTTAACCTAAAGCTAAAAAAACATACCAAAAACATCGAAATTTTAACTTATTTACTTATTATGCACACTTATCGACACTTTAACAGGTATATTAAAGGATACTCCATTATTCAATACTTTTTTATAACAATTAAACAATAATTAACATGTTTAAATATATACCCCGGTACCCGCAACGCGGGAACCCGGAACCCGCAACGCGGGAACCCGGAACCCGCAACGCGGGAACCCGGAACCCGCAGCATGGGAACCCAAAACCCGCAACGCGGGAACCCGGAACCCGCAGCATGGGAACCCAAAACCCGCAACGCGGGAACCCGGAACCCGCAACGCGGGAACCAGGAACCCGCAACGCGGGAACCCGGAACCCGCAACGCGGGAACCCGGAACCCGCAACGCGGGAACCCGGAACCCGCAACGCGGGATCCCGGAACCCGCAACGCGGGAACCCGGAACCCGCAACGCGGAACCCGCAACGCGGGAACGCGGAACCCGCAACGCAGAACCAGCAACGTTCAAAGAAGGGTTTGGCGTTGTGGGTTCCGCGTTGCGGGTTCCGGGTTCCCGTGTTGCGGGTTCCGGGTTCCGCGTCGCGGGTTCAGGGTTCCCGTGTTGCAAGTTCCAGGTTCCGCGTTGCGGGTTTCGGGTTCCCATGCTGCGGGTTCCGCGTTGCGGGTTCCGGGTTCCCGCGTTGCGGGTTCCGGGTTCCCGCGTTGCGGGTTCCGGGTCCCCGCGTTGTGGGTTCCGGGTTCCCGCGTAGCGGGTTCCGCGTTGCGGGTTCCGCGTTGCGGGTTCCGCGTTGCGGGTTCCCGCGTTGCGGGTTCCGGGTTCCCGCGTGGCGGGTTCCGGGTTCCCGCGTTGCGGGTTCCGGGTTCCCGCGTTGCGGGTTCCGGGTTCCCGCGTTGCGGGTTCCGGGTTCCCGCGTTGCGGGTTCCGGGTTCCCGCGTTGCGGGTTCCGGGTTCCCGCGTTGCGGGTTTCGGGTTCCCATGCTGCGGGTACCGCGTTGCGGGTTTCGGGTTCCCGCGTTGCGGGTTCCGGGTCCCCGCGTTGTGGGTTCCGGGTTCCCGCGTAGCGGGTTCCGGGTTCCCGCGTTGCGGGTTCCGGGTTCCCGCGTTGCGGGTTCCTGGTTCCCGAGTTGCGGGTTCCGGGTTCCCGCGTTGCGGGTTTTGGGTTCCCATGCTTTGTTTATATAAACATAATTTATGAACTAATACACATTTTAAACATAAAAAACCTACAGTTCCATAAAAGAGTAACAAAAAGTGAGAATTATATAAACTAAAAGCTACAACCCATACCTTCACCAGCTTATAACAATGTTTTTAATTTTATCGTTTAAATTTTGTTTTCTATACATATAATAAATCTGTAGAGGAGTCGTGTCTGTACATTGAAGATATTTGAAAAAAAATATGATAGGGGACCTTTATTTACGCAATAGTACCCAAAACTATGATTTTTGAAATTTTTGTCTGTTTGTCTGTTTGTCTGTTTGTCTGTTTGTCTGTTTGTCTGTGGGTTTGTGCACGCTAATCTCAGAAACGGCTTATCCGATTAAGATGTACTTTTCACTAATATATTGCGGCAAGCTTCACTTAACATTTAGTGTTTGTTTTATGTAAATCGGTTCATAAATAAAAAAGTTATGACAATTTTAAAAGATCATGTCGTTTTTGCTGGACGTTTGTAGGAAGCGCGCGCCGGGTCCGGGAGCCGCGCGCCGCCCGCGCCGCGCCGCTTCAAATTGTATTCGCAGCAAACGCACCGGGGCCGCGGGGGTGACTTTTATTTGTTAGTTTTAGGCTTGCTAGGGACAATCTAAGATTTTTTTTCTTGAGTTTATTACGAAAGTTATTTGTATAAAATCAGTTAGTACTTTTACTGTAAAGTCCTTTGTGATAAGTAGGTACTGAATACATATTTGTTAGCGTAGGTTAGTAATAAGTAAATAAATAAAAACCGGCCAAGTGCGAGTTGGAATTGCGCACCGATAGCTCCATACAAACCTGATTGACATAGAATTTTGATTTGGTTACAGCTTGAATATATTAGAGACCTAAGTATTTGTTATAAGTTTCAATTATACACATTCATGACAAACGGTACTAAGTTTAAAAAAATCTAAATATTTTTACTATCTATATAATGTTACTAAAAACGTATGGTTTTAGACGTTGCTTGGTTTCAAATTTTATGATTTTGAGTTCACGGGAAGTAACCTTTAGGTTTTGATTCCCTTACGAGTGTCGAAAATGACGGAATTTAGCGACATACCTAGCGACTGCTTTTGGTTGCATTGGCTAAGAAGTCTGATTTTTTCACTGCTTCAAGGAACAGTAGGTATCCTGAGTATTTTATATAATTTTCATCTTGATACCTACACGCGTTTCTGAGTAAAAGGGTCTTGACAGACAGACGGACATGGAAATAATCTTATAATATGTGTTTCGTTTTTTCCTTTTGAGGTACGGAATTTTAAAAACAGTTTTAAGATTTTCATAAATATATTGCTCTTTTTTTTTGTTTTTTCTATTTTATAATATACTAGCTGTGCCCGCGACTTCGTACGCGTGGAACAGTGATTTAGGGCACTTTAGTATTTTTAAATATATTTTTAGTTTATTGGCGCAACCGCTGAGAACTTTCGCTAATAGGTACTTCTCAGTGCATCCCAGTGTTGATCCCGATCCAGCAAGTCACGTACCCGGCAAGCCTCTTGGTATGCAGGGTATAATAATAATAATATATTACTATCCTTTAGGAGCTCGGCAAAAGAAGTAGGCCTTCGAACAATATGTAGAAGTCAGCAAAGGTATTCGAAGTTAGGATAATATTATTCGAATGCACCGTATAGACCCAGATAATTTTTCACGTTAATTTAGTTAAGTATTTAACTTCGATGTCCGTCTGTCTGTCTGGGTGTCAAAACTTTAACACGTGTAGGTATCAAGCTAAAAATCATATTAAAAACTCAGCTCAGCTACTGTCCCTTCTGGCTGTGAAAAGAAACAGGCATCTTGGCCACATCTACCCAAAGATTCAGCCGTTTATATCGCTAATTTTCGACACGCCAAAGGGAACCAAAACCTAAAGGGTACTTCCCGGGAATAGAAATTTGATATGAAGCAACATCTTAATGCACTATTAAAATGTTGCTTCATATCAAATTTAAACGACATAGGATAAATTGCGAAACCATAAAAATATTTTCAATTTTTTCAACTTATTACCGTTTTTGTCATTAATGTTTTGAAGTATTATTAAATTTAAACTTATATTGCAATTACTAAGGTCTTTAAAACGGAACTCTCGGTTAGACATGGGCGCAGCGGCACGCCCCGCCGAGGATCCAGCAGGCTTACTCTCGACACAACTGAGAATCGAATCAGTTCGATCTTAACGGTTTTTGGTGTTTTATTTGGTAGATTACTTTGAAATTAATTAGGATTAAGAAAACCGTTAGAACGTAACTTTTTGTACACCAGACCATATCAATCGACAGAGAATAAAAATAAACAAACGCGCGGCGGGAACCGCGCTGCTTCAAATTTGAATGTTTGAAGCAGCGCGGTTCCCGCCGCGCTTCATACAAACGTCCAGTATTTTTTTATTGTCATATATCTTCAAATCAAAGCGACATCTATACGCCATACGCCGTACTTTTAACACGATCATTACCGGGGGCACAGTTAGCGGCTGTGCGTGGTTAAATTCATACTACCGGTACTGCCTGTTAGCACATTTTAATAGTATTTTTTACCCAGCAGTGGGGTGGAGTTCCTTTGGTTGACCTTCGCCAAAATTCCTACCTAACAGCATCTGATACCTACACTACACCCCGACTCGGATGTAAGACATCACGCATCAGCCTGTATCGCGCGGCGCCGCGATGCGGCGGTCGAATCACGGCGAAACGATTTTAATTTTGCTATATTATCTCCTAAACTATTAATTATACTTGCTAGGTATAAATGGCAAATATAGTCTTCATGAAATGCTTAAGCCAACTAACGTATTAAAAATGATAAGGATTAATACCGTGATGGTATAAATAGTTTACCAAAAACCGCTTAATTGCCCGTTTTTTTAGATTATCGCGAAAGGCTTTCTTTTAATAATACAGTTAATTAAGTTTATTTATACAATAAATGATAATTTATTTCAATTTGTGAAGCAAGTTCAAAAATACAATTTTTATATTATTATTACTTATGACACTGTGGAAACACTCTTCTCAGAAAAAAAAATCTGTTAGTTAGGTACTTATTTCAAGTTCTAATCTACTTTAGTGCCACATTCTATTGCCTTGCGTCACTGTGTAAGCGATCCCCCCGCGCCCCCCGCATGAACCGTTCGTCCGCAGCCCGCGCGCGCGAAATTCCTCCGACTTGCTTCCAATTTATCGTCACTGCTCGGCTCCTATATATCGTAGCGTTATGTTATATAGCCTATAACCTGCCCAGGAATATGGGCTACAATCGTACCAAGTTTGGTTAAAATCCCTTCAGTAGTTTTTGTTCCTATCGCGCACATACAGACAGACAGACAGACAGACAGACAGACAAAAATTTTACTAATTGCATTTTTGGCATCAGTATCGATCGCCAATCATCCTCCAATATGTATTTTGAAAAAATATTCAATGTACAGAATTGACCTCTCTACAGTTTTATTATAAGTATAGATACGTTAAAAAACATCTTGATAGTTACTAAACTGTGTTACAGGGGAAAACTGTTGATACAACTCGATTCCAATCGAGATACCTTTTGAAATTCTAGCCTTTTGCGGCCTGCCCTGGATATGTGTTAACAGATTATTATGGGTTTTTTTGCCAAATATCATAATATTGATAGAGTATTCTCATATACAAATCTATCTTACAAGCGATAGCGCGATGCAGAGCAGACCATAATAGCGACATCTATACGCCAAATGCCGTACTTTTAATACAATTATAGCAAAGTTGAGTAGGTACCTACATTTATACAATACGTTATCCGAGAGTTATACTCAGCGTGCATCATTAGCAATGTATAGGTAATATTATTTTGCATTGTATATTATAGTTCTCATTTCGTCCGTTAAAATTCATACTACAGCCTACTATTACTGTACATTTTTATAGTCTTCTTTGTCCAAATTATGTATTCGATAACTGCATATTATGCATAGAATTTTGATTAACATAAGTATTGTGTTTACAGTTAATCTAAAAAAGTTATGTCAATATAAGTTAGATTTATGTTTTTCTTGATATTTTTATTTCTTAGTTTTTACAGTAGTAGTTGTATTATGGACCGAATGGTTTTTATGTTAGGTACAACTTAGGTTTGTTTTCTTTCTTTTGGGACTTTCTATATTTTGCTACTTTTCTGTATAAAATCAGTACTTTAACAGTGAAGTGATTTATAATCAGTACCTACATGTTTGGTTATTAATAAATAAAAAACCGGGCAAGTGCGAGTCGGACTTACGCATCTAAAGGTTAAAATACCGCAAAATTTTGCGGCGCGCTGTCTTAATATCATTGTCGCCACACCAGCAGCGTCGGCGTGGAAACGATCATCGTCTGCAGTCGCTGCGGCGCAAAATCCATACAAATCTTAGTACTAGATGTTCGTCGTGTATGTGAGCGTACTATCAAGTAGTCCCGTTCGCATTATAGTAATTATACACGGTCGTTTGTCAAGCTGGTAGTAGGAATTGTCAACATAAAGTAGTTTTTTAAATACCTCGACGACAGTTTTTATAACTAAAAATATTTTTAAAACAGATTTATTATAACACTGCCCTAAATTACTTTTCCACGCGTACGGAGTCGCGGGCACAGCTAGTATTTTATATAAAGAGCTATTAAACAAATCCAAATCAACAAAATACCTATTATACATATTGCAAGATCTTCTAACGAAAGCATTACCAGCATTAGAAGTCCTGAATTGTGGTACATTAAAAAGGTTTCTTTTCCTAACATTCCTTTCTTGTCTACGGGGCACACGAAATTCAATATTGCTAAGTAGCTCAGGTGTGTCTACTATGTTATTAATTATTTTGTATAGGTACACAACATCACACACTAGACGTCGTTTCGCCAACATGTTAATTATTGTTTAATTGTTATAAAAAAGTATGAATAAATCTGAATATGAATAAATAGTATCCTATGTATATATAGCCTATGTTCAGCGCTAGGAATGTAGCTTTCCAACGGTGAAAGAATTTTTCATATTGGTTCAGTGGTTTCAGAGCCTATTCCATTCAAACATACAAACAAACAAACAATCAAACGTTACCTCTTTATAATATTAGTATAGATATAGATATTGTCACTTATTGTTTTTTAGAATAATTTATTTTTAAAAGGTGGACTCGCGCGAGTTTCCTAAACCGGTTCTTCTAGCCGGGTTAGTCCCCGAGCCGGTGGTAGGTCATCATGTAGGACAATTCTAAAAGTGTTAGTTTAGTTTCTAACGAATTTAGAAATAAAAGATTTTTCATTTTCATAGTTCCCCCGCTAGTTTAGTTGTGACGCATTACTTATACGTAGTCAAAGTCATCGACTTTACACATAAAGTTTAAGATTTGATTCTGTTGATAAAAGGTATTTATTGTCCTTATTAACAGTATCAAGAGATAAGGATCATTGACACTAATTTAAACAGGAAAATTGGGTGTATAACCTATTTTTGCGTCCTTCAGTTTTAGCGAATTAGCATAATATTATCAGTAGATAATATGAGGATGTTGTTTTCACGATAGAAATAAAAGAAGATAATAATAATTAACAGATTATCCACCCATCCTCAACCATCATCAATACATAGTATAAAACAAAGTCGCTTTCGCTGTATGTCTGTCCGTATGTATGCTTAGATCTTTAAAACTACGCAAAGGATTTTGATGCGGTTTTTTTTAATAGATAGAGTGATTCTTAAAGAAGGTTTGTATGTATAATAAATGCATAATATATTAGAGGAACACTGATAAATTTAAAGGTTTCTAATGTGATGTCGTAAATAAGCACGTTTTTTTGCGCTTATATTGCAAACGCTGGCTGAACCCTACGAGATAGACCAAAATAATGTACTACAGTATTGTTTACCTTAAAAAGTTCAACAAAAACGTCCGCGATGGTATATGTCTATCTCTTAGGGATAACCCACCATAACCATTTTTATCCTTTACTAAAAAATGGTTATTTACGAAGTGATTTTAAACAATACAGCATTAATCCTTATCCAATTAAGTACTTTAAATAAATTTTGCATTTATTATAATTCAACATGCTTTTTACAGCATGTTATTTAAACGAATATTACCGAAGATATTACAAATTTAAAATGCAGGGTCGTAGTTGTTTGCGCCGCGGCGGTACCGACCCGCGGCCGGCCAGGGGTCGGGCGGCGTAATATATAAAAATGAATTGCTGTTCGTTAGTCTCGCTAAAATTCGAGAACAGCTGAACCGATTCAGCTATTTTTGGTCTTGAAATATTCGTGGAAGTCTAGGAAAGGTTTAAACGGTTTCTATGCTCAACGAAGTGAGCACGGGTCAGCTAGTTATTAATAATTTAAATATTGTATATTATTACCACGCTATAAAAGCTTGGGTTGTATGTTTGTTGTAATGGAATTTTTGACAATAATTTTCACCAAGAAGTCTGATAAATTTGAAATTTTGTATTATTAAGTGTATATTTATATTGAAAATATGTAAATTACATAGCCTATGGTCGGTGATCTATTAATATGAATCTCTTTACACTTCTTTCATTAAAATCCTTTATCAGCTTAGACGGTACGAACAAACATAATATACATTTTTTTATTGAGCTTCGGCTTAACCGTTGTCGAGTAAAATAATTTTTACACCACGGATACTGCAATCCATGCTTCTGTCGAGACTCAAGGAGCTTTTCCAACCAGACAAATGAAGCATGGATTACAGTCTCTGTGGTGTAAACATTTTAAAAATACAAGGGAATTTAAGTTTACAATAGGCGACAAAGATGGAATAAAATGCAAGCTTCGAATGAAAATGAAAATGGCCACAACCAGATTGAGAAAAGGAGAAAAGGATAGTACGACCGTGCAGCTCATTTTTGCTAGATTTGCCGGGGGACTGACGTGCCCCCAGCTGTTTATAGACCAATTTATGTTTTAATGGAAATCTTGTATCGCTTATCTGATCCACTTTAAGTTTGGGATGCATGTACTGTACGATTCAGTTCATTATTATTCACAAAAACCGATTATGATCGTCGATTATGAACCGATTTTGTTGATTTTTCTTTTATTGGAAAGGAGATTTTCGAATGATACGGAAAACGAAATTTGATGATGGCGGGGAAACCTCGAAAATAGTTTATTATAATTTATTTATAATTAAGAATAATACTTTTAAATGTTAGAAGATTATTTATTATATTATGCAAAATAAGGTGTATACGAAAACCTTATTTTGCATTTATCCTGCGGCATAGATACAGCAGATAGATACAGCATAGAACTGTAATATGTATATTGTACTACCTGTCCCCGCGACTTCGTTCGCGTGGTTTTTGAGTGACTTAAACCGTTTATGCAACGCACGCACCGAAAGTACTCAAATGTGAATAATTTTCCCCGTTTTTGCAACATTTCTCGCTGACGCTTCGCTCCTATTGGTCGCAGCGTAATATTATATATCCTAAAGCCTTGCTCTATAAATGGACCATCCGACAAAAAAATATTTTTTTAAATCGGACCAGTAGTTCCTGAGATTAGCGCGTTTAAACAAACAAAGAAATAAAGAAACAAACAAACTCTTCCGCTTTATAATATTAGTATAGATATTAAACTTACCTAATTCTTCTTCACCAGGAGGTAGTGTTGAGGAGCGACACAGAACAATTCGAGTGGTTTGAGCGAGTGCCCTTCCACCTGACCTTCAAGGTATACTTGTTCAACATCACCAACCCGGAGGAGGTGCTGGCGGGAGGAATACCTGAGCTCAGGGAGCAGGGTCCCTATATTTATAAGTAAGTATGATTTTCTTCATTATCTACCCCAAAATGTATAAAAAATCGTCTATGACGAAACCATAGGCTAGTAAGTGATGCTGCGGTATGAGTGGAAGCCCCAAAGGGAGATATCTGACCTCACGAGGTGGTATGCTCGGTTAGGCCGAAGCCACTGTACTTGTTTTCAGATGTCGTGTATATAGCGCCGGACTTAAAAAACTTCGATAGCGCGATGCAGGATCGTGGCGCTAGTAGTACCGCCACAATGCCAATACAATGAAAATTGTTTGCGTTTGAATCCATAGACTATATGCATATACTATATCCTATAAGTCATCCTTGCGATACGCAGTCGCGTCTGTAACAACAAGCACTAAATTAGAGCCGCATTAACATCGGCCATCTGCATAGGAACTGGCTTCCGACGTTCAAACTATAATAATAATGATTCCTCCCACACCGATGCTTCCCACGGTTTCAATAAAACCAGGCCAGCTATGCAGGATCATATAGTGCCTAAGTGTGTGCGCAATACACAGAAGCACTTTCTCTTCCGTCACTCTCGTAGCCCAGTGGGTCGGATACCGACACGACGGGCGGGAGATCACTCTAATCCCAGGAACACTGGCAACTCTCTTTTGATGTGCGACTGTAATCACTTACCAGAAGACGTTCCATGTGCCCGTTTGCCAGATATTATAAAGTTAAAGAGTTTGTTTGTTTGCTTCAATTGGCTAATCTCAGGAACAACAGGATCAATTTGAAAAATGTTTGCAGCGTTGTATAGCTCCTTTATCGAGGAAGGGTATAAGGCCACTGTTACCTGATATGATTATACTACCTTTTCTCATTCTAGAAATGTTTTTTTTACTATAATAAAAAAATATAAGAAATAGTAAAAAGTAAAAAATATCTTTTTTTTATTTTTTACAAAAAAATTGAAAAATATATTTCCAAAATGAGGAAAGGTAGCATATTCATATCTCCAAGTTATAGTCACTGTTCTTTTTACACATGTATAAGACATTCAAAATCGGGGGTTGTAATCAAGACCTCCGTAGCGCAGTGGTTGAGCGCGTTGGTGAACGAGCCAGAGGTCGCGGGTTCGAATCCCGCCGAGGGAACAAAAAATTTTCAATGCTCCATGACCCATGGATGTGTATTAAATTTGTGTATAATATAATAAAAATCTTAAATATGTGTATATTATACAAATATTCAATATATTTCCATTCTCTGGTACCTGTAACACAAGTTCTTCGGACACTTATCACGGGGCCAGATTGACGTGGTGTGAAGCATCCATTGATATTATTATTATTATTATAATAAAATAAGAGCCACGCGCGTTGCTTCAAAAGCTCAGGAGCCTTGTTGTGCTTTTTTTAATAGAAAACACCACGGTCGAGAGAAATGCACAACATAACCGAACGGTACTTTTTTCAAAATAAACTAAAAAAGGCTAGAGCTATGTTCCTGTTTCGATTTTATCATAAAACGTACTGCAATTTGTGAAACTGTGAAAAGCAGAGTCCATTCCATTTAAGAAATCCCCTAGAAACTGTGAAAAGCAGAGTCCTTTCCGTTTAAGAAATCCCCTAGAAACTGTGAAACGCAGAGTCCATTCCATTTAAGAAATCCCCTAGAAACTGTGAAAAGCAGAGTTCATTCCGTTTAAAAAATCTCCTATAAACTGTGGAAAGCAGAGTCCATTCCGTATAAGAAATCCCCTAGAAACTGTGAAAAGCAGAGTCCATTCCGTTTAAGAAATCGCCTAGAAACTGTGGAAAGCAGAGTCCATTCTGTTTAATAAATCCCCTAGAAACTGTAAAAAGCAGAGTCCATTCCGTTTAAGAAATCGCCTAGAAACTGTGTAAAGCAGAGTCCATTCTGTTTAAAAAATCCCCTAGAAACTGTGAAAAGCAGAGTCCATTCCATTTGAGAAATCCCCTAGAAACTGTGAAAAGCAGAGTCCATTCCGTTTAAGAAATCCCCTAGAAACTGTGAAACGCAAAGTCCATTCCATTTAAGAAATCCCCTAGAAACTGTGAAAAGCAGAGTCCATTCCGTTTAAGAAATCCCCTAGAAACTGTGAAAAGCAGAGTCCATTCCATTTAAGAAATACCCTAGAAACTGTGAAAAGCAGAGTCCATTCCGTTTAAGAAATCCCCTAGAAACTGTGAAACGCAGAGTCCATTCCGTTTAAGAAATCCCCTAGAAACTGTGAAAGCAGAGTCCATTCCGTTTAGGAAATCCCCTAGAAACTGTAAAAAGCAGAGTCCATTCCGTTTAAGAAATCACCTAGAAACTGTGAAAAGCAGAGTCCATTCCGTTTAAGAAATCACCTAGAAACTGTGAAAAGCAAAGTCCATTCCATTTAAGAAATCCCATAGAAACTGTAAAAAGCAGAGTCCATTCCGTTTAAGAAATCACCTAGAAACTGTGAAAAGCAGAGTCCATTCCGTTTAAGAAATCACCTAGAAACTGTGAAAAGCAGAGTCCATTCCATTTAAAAAATCCCCTAGAAACTGTAAAAAGCAGAGTCCATTCCGTTTAAGAAATCACCTAGAAACTGTGAAAAGCAGAGTCCATTCCGTTTAAGAAATCACCTAGAAACTGTGAAAAGCAAAGTCCATTCCATTTAAGAAATCCCATAGAAACTGTAAAAAGCAGAGTCCATTCCGTTTAAGAAATCACCTAGAAACTGTGAAAAGCAGAGTCCATTCCGTATAAGAAATCCCCTAGAAACTGTGAAAAGCAGAGTCCATTCCATTTAAGAAATCCCCTAGAAACTGTGAAAAGCAGAGTCCTTTCCGTTTAAGAAATCCCCTAGAAACTGTGAAACGCAGAGTCCATTCCATTTAAGAAATCCCCTAGAAACTGTGAAAAGCAGAGTTCATTCCGTTTAAAAAATCTCCTATAAACTGTGGAAAGCAGAGTCCATTCCGTATAAGAAATCCCCTAGAAACTGTGAAAAGCAGAGTCCATTCCGTTTAAGAAATCGCCTAGAAACTGTGGAAAGCAGAGTCCATTCTGTTTAATAAATCCCCTAGAAACTGTAAAAAGCAGAGTCCATTCCGTTTAAGAAATCGCCTAGAAACTGTGTAAAGCAGAGTCCATTCTGTTTAAAAAATCCCCTAGAAACTGTGAAAAGCAGAGTCCATTCCATTTGAGAAATCCCCTAGAAACTGTGAAAAGCAGAGTCCATTCCGTTTAAGAAATCCCCTAGAAACTGTGAAACGCAAAGTCCATTCCATTTAAGAAATCCCCTAGAAACTGTGAAAAGCAGAGTCCATTCCGTTTAAGAAATCCCCTAGAAACTGTGAAAAGCAGAGTCCATTCCATTTAAGAAATACCCTAGAAACTGTGAAAAGCAGAGTCCATTCCGTTTAAGAAATCCCCTAGAAACTGTGAAACGCAGAGTCCATTCCGTTTAAGAAATCCCCTAGAAACTGTGAAAGCAGAGTCCATTCCGTTTAGGAAATCCCCTAGAAACTGTGGAAAGCAGAGTCCATTCCATAAAAGAAGTCCCCTAGTAAAACCCCTAAAAATCACTTCGCCGATTTTGATGAGTTTGGGTATAGAGGTAATTATAATTAATTAATGAGTAACACACAGGCAAAATAAGTCTTTGGTAGATTTGTAAAAGACCAGTGCCGGCATACTTTGGTAGGTACGCTGCCATAACTTTAAAAGATAATATATAGGGGGACGATGGGGAAATTACGGACGCGGGGTAAATACGGACTAACATATTATATCTACTCCATCCCTGCTCCCCGCGTCCAGCTACCGCGATCACGCGTTTCGTTCGGCCATCCAGCGCACACGTTTCAAGGTAATTGTTTTTTTTTGTGATTTTGATGTAATATTCGTATTTACTATTTTGAGTGTTATTCAAAAAGACTAAGTGTCAGTTTAAAAGTCATATTTTCTATCGATTGCGATGTTAACGACTAAATAAATAAATGAGTAAATAGTACGACCGTTGTTTGGGCTTGATAAATTTTGTTAACCTAAAAATTTTGATGTTGTACCTTTTGTTACTAATTACCCCAATATTTTTCAAAATATTTATTTTATACTAGCTGTGCCCGCGACTTCGTACGCGTGGAAAAGTGATTTAGGACACTTTTATATTTTTAAATATATTTTTAGTTTATTGGCGCAACCGCTGACAACTTTCCCCAATAGGTACTTCCCAGTGTATCCCAGTGTTGATCCCGATCCAGCAAGTCACGTACCCGGCAAGCCTCTTGGTATGCAGGGTATAATAATAATATAGTACCATCCTTTCGGAGCTCGGCAAAAGAAGTAGGCCTTCGAACTAGATTGTAGAAGTCAGCAAAGGTATTCGAAGTTAGGATAATATTATTCGAATGCACCGTATAGACCCAGCCAATTTTTCACGTTAATTTAGTAAATTATTTAACTTCGATGTCCGTCTGTCTATCTGTCTGGTTGTCAAAACTTTAACACGTGTAGGTATCAAGCTAACAATCCTATTAAATACTCAGGATCTTCTGTCCCTTCTGGCTTTGAAAAAAACAGACTCCTTAGCCACATCTACCCAAAGATTCAGCCGTTGATCTCTCTAATTTTCGACACTCCAAAGGGAACCAAAACCTAAATTTGATACGAAGCAACGTCTTAATAGTGCCGACATAGGATAAATTGCGAAACCATAAAATTATTTTCAATTTTTTTGAACTTACTACCGTTTTTGTCATTAATATTTTGAGATATTAAATTTAAACATAACTATATTGCAATTATTAAGGTATTTAAAACAAAACTCTCGGTTAGACATGGGCGCAGCGGCACGCCCCGTCGAGGATCCAGCAGGCTTACTCTCGACACAACCGAGAATCGAATCAGTTCGATCTCAACGGATTTGGTGTTTTATTTGGTAGATTACTTTGGAACTAATTAGGATAAAGAAAACCTTTGGAACGTAACTTTTTGTACACCCAACGATATCAATCGACATAGAACAAAAATAAACAAACGTCAATTTATTCGGGAGTGTGCGGCACGATCGAATCTGAATCAAAATCGAATGTTTAAACACAGCGGAAAATCTGACCATAGATAAAAAAAGTACAGCTAAATCATAATTATCCTAGGTTAAACAACAGCAGGCTTATAGAGAGTATAGAGGAGGACATCCTGACATACCGCCGCTGGGAGAGCTTCGAGTTCGACGAGGAAGCCTCCCACCCCTACACAGAGGACGACGTGGCAACCATCACCAACGTGGCGTACCATGTGAGTATGAATAGTCCCAATCTCCTCCAAAATTAATTGGTCAATTTACACTGACCAGACTTATGTTTTTCAAAAGTATGAACAGGCAAGCCCTGGGGGCTGATTCAAGATGCCATCGCGAATTATCGCTTACAAAGTTCGATAACAAAATGTATGGGATTTGACATAAGGTACACTAAATGATTGCGATTTGGTATGTCATTTAGCGTACCTTATGTCAAATCCCATACATTTTGTTATCGAACACATATACACGCGATAAAGTATTATCACTTTATTTTACACCTTGTTTATAAGTATAGCGTTATTTTACACGCTTTATATTCGTTTCACTTGTATGTTGTATATTAATGAAGAGTCAAATACAAGAGTGTCAAGTTATCAAATGTAAAATTTCACAACAAAACTCTTGTAATCGCTCGCGTATTCGAGTTTTGGCCATATTGTATTAACGAAATCCAATGCACGAGTGTCGAGTTGTTAAATTGAACAGAGTTCTGTTTTCAATGACCGGAATTTACCGGCATTCCGGATTCCGAAACAAATTGCCGAGCGGACCTGAAATTAAATTTACTTAAATATTTTCAACTAGGCGTTTCCCGCAAAATGAAATTACGCGGGAACCATATAATATGCTGCCGTAAAAAGTAGCCTATGAGTAATCCAGAATGTCAGCTAACTCCATACGAAATTTTATCAAAATCGTTCCAGCCGTTTAGACGTAAAGAAGTAACAAACATACACATTTTCGACATAGTGTGATTAAGAGCGTGTTTCAGCAAGCAATGTTAAAGTTAATCCTTCGTTAACTATGATGTTGTTAGATTTCGTAATTCCTATCAATGAATGAGATGGCATGGTATTTAACAACATGCGTTTGGTGAAATGGGAACTAAATCTCGTTAGCATTATGTCACGCTCGTTAGGCACAATTAGTGTTTGCGAGTGAGCAACTTTGAAATTCTCTTATCTCTCTCTATCCTCCATTTCACTTTAACTCTATCAATAATTTATTGGCCTTTACGCTTATATCACTAGGAAAATGGGCAGTAATAGTCTGATGAAACTATAATATTTTTCAAAAGGGCTTTTCAATATGGCAATAGTTATATGGCAATATTACAGAAACATGATTTTTTTGCTCGGTTTAAGCCCTTTGAACGGTTACGGAGGAGCTCTCTAGCATCCCTGGGCAATCCCAAGCTCCGTAACCGTAACCGAAACTATCGGATATCCGATATAAAAAAATTATCCGTAACCGAATCCGAAATGAAAGATTTACTACTGTAAAACTGTAAACCAACATTTAATATCCGTAACCGAATTTATCCGAAACAAACGGATAATTCGAAAAAAAGTAATATTCATATCCGTATCCGAAATTTCATATCCATTTGATCCATGTTATTGTCCCCTTAAATGTTTATTTTATTATGTCTTTAGTATTTATTGCTATAGAGGCTATCATCTGTAAAAATTTCAACTCTGACTATTTAACGGTTCATGAGATACATCCTGGTGACAGACGGACGGACAGACAGCGGAGTATTAGTAACACGGTCCAGTTTTTTACCCTTTGGGTAAAGAAAAAAAGGGTAAATCATTTATTTGAAATGTAGTTCACTAGAAAACTGGCTATGTTATGCGTACACACCGTGGAAGGTCACAAAGCCACGTACTACCGGAAAAGGAGAGGAATAACATTTACTTTGCACTAAAGTGAACGGATATTGCAATCTGTTCAGCAGGCTTACTGCCGACACAATCGAGAATCGAATCAGTTCTATCTCAACGGATTTTGATATTTTATTTGGTGGATTGCTTTGAAACTAACCAGGATAAGAAAATTGTTAGATCGTAACTTTTTGCATTCCCGAACATATCAAGATCGACTGAGAATCAAAATAAGCAACGTCAATTGAATAAGATTTTAAATAGAAATAGAACTAATATATATTTATATATATATATATATATATATATATATATATATATATATATATATATATATATATATATATAAATAGACTTTTAAATAGAAGCGAAACGTACGTTTTAATCTCTTTCGGGAATCATCGTATTATCTTTTACGTCTATTCAATGTATCTTTTGTAGTTGTTCTTTAGTAGTTAGATATATATAACTATTGTTTAATAACGCGCCTTTTAAAATGAAATTAAAAGTCAGTTGAGTATTTAGCTTGTTTCTATAAGAGCGATGAGGACGTCGGCAACTTTCTGAGGTAAAATATAACTCAATCAAGAACCAACAGTATATTCAATCAGTTGTAATTCAATTACACAATGGTGTAATTCTATTCGTTTGTGATTTTATATTTGCTTTATTGGCTTCACCCAAATATACTGTGCGCTATATATGTGTATTGTTTTATAATCTAGCTTAAAATGTAATTAAATCAAGTCACATAAACTGAAATTCCCCATCGAAAATAAAGTTGTTGAAGTTATTCGATGAAAATAAACTTCCAAATAGTGTTTGGCCAATTCTCTTTTTAGGTCAATTGAAGGAAAAATGTTAATAATACTCTCAAATGCTTACTGTAAACACAGGTAGCCAATGTGCTAATTCTACTAATGCTGCTCCGGAATCGAATATAATACCCTGTCACTTGAGAAGTCTTCAAATGAGTTCAAATGAGCCAATTAGCCCGATTCTGAGAATACACACGAAAACATGTAGAGCGAGGCGCCATCAAAACCGTTCAAAGACTTTGAAGCGAGAAATGTAACACAATATTATGCCCCTACAAAGTATTGGCAAATTTTAATTTCTATGTGACAACTTTAACGCGACCGCTTTAATTATAAAAATAATAATGCCTCCCGGACCGATTTTGGTAACAGTGGCCAGCTACGCAGGAATTATTTTAAAGTGCCCAAGTGTGTGCGCAATACATAGAAGCACTCTCTCTCTTCCTTCACTCTCGTAGCCAATTGGGATGGATAACCGACACGACTGGCGGGAGATCAGGCGCAGGACCGACTTTTTACATGCCCATCCGACGCATGGATCATATTTCTTGTCAGACAATCAGGTTATCAGCCTGCACTTTCCTGACCAAACTTGAAAACAACATTTGTTGTTGTTCTAAAGCGAGAATCGAACCTCCGAGTCAGGAGCTAGGCTCTAAACCACTAGACCACGGAGGCGATAAAAATTTATACTCTATGCTACCCAGGCTATTAGGAATCTATTGACATATTTTTTGTTAAAGAAGAATAATCATACACATTACTTAAACCCACTGTCACATCATTAGTCTTCCTTCTAGCTTTGCCGTGGTAACAAATAACCCACGAATTAAAATAAGCTGGGCTCATTTTTCAGTCGCCAGATAATTTTTATACGTCGAAGAAACATATAACTTTGATTTTGCATGGAACAAAAGTCAGTATTTATTCGAACGTTAAAAAGTATCTGACGATTGAAAAATCAGTCCTAAGTGGAAAACTTCGATAAATGTCTTAAACACTAATTGACCGCTATGTGCTTGGCTATAAAAATATTATGCGAAACTCTATTCTTTTCTATTCCGATTCAAAGTGATGTAAATGTGAAGAAAACACAATATAATCTTATAATGTTGCCAATTAAAATATTACTTATTCACGGTAGTAAGTGCAAAACAATCTCGCATTAATTTGGTATTTTTTCTGTACATTCAGTTCGCATTGAACGGGGCAGGTATGAATGACAAATTACAACAGTTTAAATTCCAAAGCTAGCGTTGGAATGTATTTCAAGCTTTGCGAATGCACAAAATCTCTGAAGCGCCATATGATTCACACATTTTGCACAAATTGCTTGCGAATTTTATTCCTCGTTTGAAGCTTTGCGAATCGTCGAGTTATAATTCCCAACATGTCCCCGGTTGTCCAAAACTGATGGAACACACATTGATCGGTGTCCAATTAGTCCCCGAGTCGCCCATGCAGGCGCATATTCACCGCGCCGGTGTAAAGAGCTAATTAATTAACCCATCGAGTGCCTAGTTGACACAGACAGCGGCAAAATCATTTCTGTTCACGCGATCATAAACAAACAAAGAGACAACTGCTTATTGATATGATGATTTAAAGGTCTACCATTTTATTTATTTCTGAACGCCTCCGTGGTCTAGTGGTTCAGAGGTCGTGGGTTCGATTCCCGCCTAAGTATGTGTGCAATACACAAGCAATTCCTTTTCCTTAAACAATGAGCAACACGACTGGTGAGAGATCAACCCCTGTTACTAATACTCCTATGTCCGTCCGTCTGATATGTCGGTCGGCTGTATCTCATGAACTACTATCCCTATACTGTTGAGTATTTCTGTATATCCCCATGTTGTACGTAAATAAATGTGATTTTTAGCCGCTATGCTCGGAACACAAAGTCGAATCGCACTTGGCAGATTTTGTTGAACATTTAATAAATAATAGCTCCCCTCGCCGATTTCGGTGTCGGTAGCCGATTTCATTGAAACCAGGCCAGCTACGTAGGAGTTATTTTAAGTGTGTGTGCAATACACAAAGACACTCTCTCTTCCTTTTACTCTCATATCCCAGAGGGACGGTAGACCGACACGACTGGCGAGATAACAGGCGCAGGGCCGACTTTTTACATGCCCATCCGATGCATGGATCATCTTTCATGATCAGGTGATCAGCCTGCATTGTCCTAACCAAACTTGAAAACAACAATTTTTTTTTGTTCCAACGCGGATATCGAACCCAAGTCCTCCGGGTCGAGAGCGAAGCTCTGAACCACTAGACCACGGAGGCGATTATTATTATAGATTTTGTTGAACATTATTTATATAGCAAATTTTTTTTATAACTATACGAAATATCATCGTTGAAAATATAAATGTTACTTTAATATCTGCATTTCGACAGATCGCGTATGACGAAGTTAATAACGCAGTATAATACATTAACGAAATAAATCCACGTTTCGATATAAAAGTAAACCCCAAAAATTTATACTCACGTTTTACTACGGAGCACGGACTTTACAGACGGAAAATCAAACGAACATGATCAAATATTGGACATTACTGGAGCAACTTTAAATACGATATGAGACAAACATTTCATCCATGATACAACATAAATATTTTGTAGCTTTGTGACAATATTTTAATTGCAAGTACATATAATACCTACAAAAAACATTAACATTAACTAAAAATGAATAATACACTCAAACTTTGGCGGTACATTTAGTACATGACGTGAATAGTTATACACAAAATGTCTGATATGTCAGTAAATTTATATGTATGCATAGGCATTTCATACTTCATAGGAACTTAATATGAAATGTGACGGGTCAATGATCGCACTTTTGTTTGGGCGCAAATGACTCGCAAAAATGCTTCAAACGACGCAAAGTTTCAAATTACATATTTAATTTACTATTTCTTTTGTAAAATTATTTTGAAAACTCTGAGCTATCCTTTAATAAATATTTTTTTTAATTCCTTACAATGAAACATGCTGTAACTTAACATAAAAATACTTCCTATTATAATTTAGTATGATTTTTTACTTTATAATAATATCTGCTCCGCATGTGAATTGATAATTAGTTATAACATTTTTTGCTCTGCAAATTTGCTTTGTGTTTGTTTTGCTTACTTGTAATATTTTAGTGTTATAAGGCATGTTTAGTGTTTAGTTAACATTTTTAGATTATAATAGAATATTTGTCTGTTGCATAATGTATAATGCTAAATTCTTTAAAAAACTCGCGTCTGTTCATTTAATCTAAAACGTAAAACATGGTTATATTTTTCGTTATGTTTCTACAAGTTAGTTGGTCCTAGTAGAAAAGAAATCTAACTTCCTTTATGCCTAGATTTGCTTGACGATAGACCTAGACATCAGCATATCCTAGCGAAGCTATTTTTATGCTACTATAACATACAAAAATAACTTTCCTACTATAGCATAGAAATAACTTTGCTACTATACCACAAAAATAACTTTGCTATCCCGATTTTACACAAATACTTAAATATCTCTGCCACCCGCAAAGGTATATTCCGTGACTCATAAATTAGGTATACCTACTCGGCGTTGTCAAATAATTTTCCTCAAAACATATTTGCGTAAAAACATTGCAACATAATAATCCGTGCATAGATTAGATATTAATATCTGGGTGTTTTAATTGATAACAGTAATCACAAACAATTTACTATGATTGCAATAGTTGATTGACCTTGTCTTTTAAGGAATTTTATGTCAATTGATAACTAGCTTTGCCCGTGGCTTCGCTTGCGTTACATTTGGATTGAATGCGCTATGCCTAAACCTTTCCTCTCCAATATGCTTATCTTCTAGATATACACTGAGATTCTCTTTTGAGAAAAACGGCACTAAAATGTAGCTGCGAGTGTAATTGACAATTTAGATATTTGATACTTATTTTGAGTGTTTTTTAATTTAAAGTAATAAATTGTAGATAAGCCCTATTATTTTACTATTAATTCCTGTATAATGTTTATGTCAATTTATAATTATTTTTTCAAATAAATTAAATTCATTTAGGTACAAAAATGGAGTAGTTACTAGTTACCTACGTTCTACTATTTTATATATTTATCCAACTTGGGCACAGCCAAAATGATGTTAATTACCAATTAGGTGTGTATTTGTATTATTTTGTATTATATGAATAGTTCTTTTGTATATTATTACTATCCGTTTGTAAATAAAGATATCATTTCGTTCGTTTTTCTTCGACTTTTGATTAAGTTGGAAGAAAAATAAGTTAGCCACTTAGATAGACGTCATATTTCTTAATCTAAGTAAAGTAGTTTCTGTGAAAGAAGTCTTCAAGACGGGACGCTGTGATCGCTCGACGGAATGTTAATTTAACCTACCTATCTATACAGTGTGACCCACGGTTCATATACTAAGCCAAATATAGTGTAAAGAGATTTTCTTTTGTTTTGGCACCTCATATAAATTACTTATCATATCGCGATAAAAAATACAAAGGTCTAAAATGACCACAAGGAGTGAATCTTACTATGCTGGGGCTCGCGGGCTCCTAGTATATACACACGAACGCACTGTTGACCTATTACCTGACCAGGGTTGAAACTCATCTGTTTTGTGACTTTCATGGAGATCTTTATTCGCGATTCATCGCGTTATGGTAAGTAATTTATATGAGGTGCCAAAACAAAAAATGCTCTACGCGTCCTTCTCTTCACACTATATTCGGTTTATGAACCATGAGACACGCCGTATAAGATGACCCAAGTCCCAAGACCCATTGACTGAGATCGGGTGTTTACTACTTTTAGTTTAAAATACTGAATATAATTATTATCCAACATCAGACATCCACTAATTGCCGCGGGTCTATTTTCATGAAAAGGACACCGTTTGGAATCTCTGTCTAAATCATTATAATATAAATATGTGAAGTAAAAACTTTTGGTAACAACATTGTAAATCGCTCGAACGGGGGAATACGAAATATGGCAGTGTTAATGTTAATGTGTAGTATCAAAAATGGTATTTTAAAAATGCTTCTATATAGCTAAAATGAAATGAAAACAACAACACGTTCTATCACAGATTATGACACTCATTAGCGGGCGTTTGATAACATTTTATGTGTCCTAATCTCAACGTTTATTTTTTATCTTAGAGGTTAGAACATTCTAAAGCTCAAAGTTAAAATAATAATAATATCTATGGACGCTTCTCACCATCTCTCAAATCTTCTCAAATCTGTTCGATCTCGGCTTTTGGTATCTTATTTGGTGGATTGCTTTGAAACTAACCAGGATAAAGAAAATCGTTAGATCGTAACTTTTTGCACTCGCGATCATATCAATTGACTGAGAATCAAAATAAATAAATGTCAATTTACACGATCGAATCTGAATCAAAATCAAATCAGTTTGGAGAGTTAGGCCCCTGGTCATGTGATAAGTATCAGAAGAACTTGTGTTACGGGGGATCAGACAATGGAAACATATTTAATACACATACATGACCTGGGTCATCAACACAGATAAGTTTTTGTTCCTCCGGCGGGATCGAAACCCCGACCTCCGGCTCGAGCAACAATGTGCTGAACCACTGCGCTACAGAGGTCGTCAAATGAATTAATATGTACGAATTTCGACCACAGTTGTATTAAATTGCTTCTAAAATTGGTTTTCTAGTGTATATTGTTGTCCAAAATGCTCTGCAGGCCAGGCGTGATTGACAGCGGCTGTAGTGAACCTGCACGTGGCTCTTCGGGTTGAATTT
This sequence comes from Celastrina argiolus, assembly GCA_905187575.2. NCBI lineage: Eukaryota > Metazoa > Arthropoda > Insecta > Lepidoptera > Lycaenidae > Celastrina > Celastrina argiolus. Next base: position 21,345,734 of record LR994583.1, read on the forward strand.
CATTTCACTGTTTATGCCTGCGAGGCCCAACATATTTGGAGGTTTTTTCTCAAATATTTTGTTAACAGTTTGTATGCACAACGTTTACTACGTATGTCCGAGATAAATTTAACCCAAACGTAAACAAAGCCTTTAATGACACAGCCATAGATTAGTCAGTGATGCCAATTGGCCAATATTAATAAAATTATTATTGTTTGCTATGAATCCACTCTATGCTTATATTCTACAATCGGCAGTGTCAAAATGGCGTATTTTTTTGTGAAAGATTTTAATTTTATGTTTAAACATATTAATCATAGTTTAATTGTTATAAAATGTATTGGATAATGAAGTATGATCCTTTAATATACCTGTGAAAGTGTTGATAAGTATGCACAATAAGTGAATATGTGAAAATTTCGATGTGTTCGTTTTGTTTACCTTTAGGTTAAATTTATCAGGGACGAACTATAGTTAGTATCTAATGTGGGAGCAGTACTGGTCCAGGTGGCAGTAACCAAATCGAAACCTCTTAGAAGGCTTTCAAATTCAGAGATGTAATAAACTACAGTGTAAAATGTTATCGGTTCATATCTCTAGCGTCCCACCATGTTCTCTTTTTGATGAATTTTTGATTTGAGAGGATGAAATCTAATTAAATATCTTTTAAATATATGATTATTCAAAAGATCAGAAATATTGGAAATATTGTACACTGTACAAGAATCGCTGTTACCACTTACAAAGGAAACAAAAATGTATGGGATTTAAAATGAGCTTCGCTAAGTGACACACAAATTCGTATGTCGCTTATGTAACTTCGTAAGTGTTAATAGCGATTACATCTTGAATAAGGGCCCTGGTATAGGCAGTGGTAGGTCAAAGAGTTGTCAGAATATTAAAATTGCGTGTTGATATGCACGAAATTTCATGTCATATTGATGGCGGTTACAAGCGTCTACTTTCCCAAATTGCATACATTGTAGTAAAACTTTGTATGTATAAGATATATGTTTAATAGTTAAAAACAACTAATCTTATATACAAGGCGTAAAGTAAATAACTGATAAGTGATAATACTTTAGGGTGTGTATGTGCCTCCTATGTAGAGTATACTGTGAAAGTACCAGCGCCAAAAGTCTTACTTTTGACTTTCATGTTTGTATGAGAAATGCCCCAGCATTATTTTCCCCATACAATAATAAAAAAAGTACCTCTTTCAGTGCTGGTACTTTCACAGTAAACTCTTTATACGGAACCCATACACACCCTAAAGTATTATCACTCATTAGTATATATGTCTGTATATCTATATTCTATACTAATATTATAAAGCGGAAGAGTTTGTTAGTTTTTTAAGCGCGCTAATATTTTTTTGTTGGATGGTTCATTTATAGAGGAAGGCTTTAGGCTATATATCATTACGCTGCGACCAATAGGAAATGTTGCATAAACGTAGAAAATTATTCACATTTGGGGACTTTCGTTGTGTGCGCTGCATAAACGGTTTAAGTCACTCGAAAACCTCGCGAACGAAGTCGCGGGCACAGCTAGTAAAAAATACAATTATAGCTGTTCACTGTAGATACTATAAAGATATAGAGCCGAAAAGTAAATAATAATCTTCGGTGAGAACCCATCCAATAATGAAACAGACTTTCGAAGCATATATAAAAGTTCTCTGTACGTTCTATATTATTTAGTCTGTCCCACCGAGGGATAAGCACGAACAACGAACGAGGAATACAAAGGCACAAAATAAAAACAGACTCTGTTTGAAACGTAATATTTTCAAAGTGTACACCTGTGTATCCAACTATACAAGGTGCATAGATGAATGATATATACTTTAGAGTGTGCATGTGCCTTCTAGGTAGAGTATACTGTGAAAGTACCAGCGCTGACAGACTTACTTTTGACTTTCATGTTTGTATGAATAATGCCCCAATATCATAAATTTTCCCATGCAATCATTTAAAAAAGTACCCCTTCCAGCACTGGTACTTTGACAGTATACTGTATATACGGGACCCATACATACCCTAAGGTATTATCACTCATTAAAATTATAGCCTAATTAGTCCAAATTCGATGTGTATCTTTAATGTGGTTTGACTGAAAATCAATCTGTATACGTACCTACACTATACTAAATTCTGTAAGGACTTATACAGGGTGTAAAAAGAGCAGTCACTATAACTTTGGGATAGGAATATAGGACCTTGACTGATTCTAGAAATGAATTTTTTCATTATTAATTTTTTGAAAAAAAAAAATTGTTTTGCTATTTATTATTTTAGTCGCAAGGCTGAAGGAACTATTTGGATCAACGTTGTGCATTAAATTATTAAATTTTATAATTTTTGCCCTAGTACGTAATTAACGTCTTACGCGTGCTATTGACCTCTCAGCGTAATCAGCTGATCGCTGCGTTGTGCATGTTGTACATTGCCTATTGAAAATTTTTAATTTTTTAAAACAGTGGATTAAAAGCAAATGACTAGTACCAATGGATATATCTCTTGCCTGGTTATAACCCCACGAAGTTATAGTGACTGCTCTTTTTACACTCTGTATAATAATAGCTCTCCTCACCGATTTCGGTGTCGGTGGCCGATTTCGTTGAAATCAAGCCAGCTATGCCGGAGTAATTTGATAGTGCCCAAGAGTGTGCGCAATACACAAGGTCAGTCTCTTCCTTTTACTCTCATAAACCAGTGGGATGGTTAACCGATAAGACTGGCGAGAGAACAGGCGCAGGACCGACTTTTTACATGCTCATCCGACGCATGGATCATCTTTCTTGTCAAACAATCATGTGATCAGCCTGCATTGTCCTAACCAAACTTGAAAACAACTTTTTTTTTTGTTCCTACGCGGAAATCGAACCCACGACCTCCGGGTCGAGAGCGAAGCTCTGATCCACTAGACCACGGAGGCGACAACATATTTATTGTTTAGGTTCGTAGAACAGCACACATACAACTCAAGCTTAGACTTAAAAATCTAATACGCGAGCAAATTGCATTGTCCTAACCAAACTTGGAAGCAATATTTTTTATTGTTTCCAAGCGGGAATCGAACCCACGACCGTGGAGAGCTATGCTCTGAATCACTATACCATGGAGGCGTTAAATGCCTAAGTAATAGCACTTACAACAACAACTATGTAGTTATAGACAGTGTTGGTTGAATCATTTCACAGAACTCCACAAAATCAATATCACCGAAGCTTGATGGCTTGTTGCGTTTCAAAAGCGGATTACAGTTTGTGGTACAATCATTTCTAGACTAGGATGTATCTCTAAAATCTAAGCTGTACATAATAACAATAAATCTAATAAAATTGACGCCTCCGTGGTCTAGTGGTTCAGAGCTTGGCTCTTGACCCGGAGGTCGCGGGTTCGAATCCCGCTGAGGGAACAAAAAGTCTTAAATGTTCCTGAGTCATGGATGTGTATTAAATTTGTGTATTAATATAATAAAAATCTTAAATATGTTTATAGTGTAAAAGTATTAAATATATTTCCGTTGTCTGGTACCTGTAACACAAGTTCTTCGGATACTTAGCACGGGGCCAGATTGACGTGGTGTGAAGCGTCCATAGATATTATTATTATTATTATTATTATTATTATTATTATAAATACAGTTAGTATAGCTGAATTCAGTTGTAAACAATATCTAAAGGGTTTAAAGTTTGGAAATATCCTTACATACTTATTATAAAACAATGATGGCTCTTTAAGTTTTCACCAATGAATAGAATGGTTTTCGAGGAAGGTATCAATTGGACCCGGTAGGTGGCACTGCAGCTGCCAGTGCGTCAAAGTTCGCCAGCTGGCTATTATATATCTTCTTTTTCTCATAAATATAAAAATGAATCGCTGTTCGTTGGTCTCACTAAAACTCGAGAACGCCTTGGTCAATTCGGCTATTTTTAGTCTTAAAATATTCGTGGAAGTCCAGGGAAGGTTTAAACGGTTTGTATGCTCAACGAAGTGGGCACGGGTCAGCTAGTCTTCTTATATATAAAAATGAATCGCTGTTCGTTAGTCTCGCAAAAACTCTAGAACGCCTGAGCCGATTCGACTATTTTTAGTCTTGAAATATTCGTAGAAGTCCAGGGAAGGTTTAAACGGTTTGCATGCTCAATAAAGTGGGCACGGGTAGCTGATAATAAAAATGATCAAACATTCTTGTCATTTGCTTTGAACATTATAGAAAATCCAAAATAGAAAAATGTTTCGAGCCAACGACTAATGGAATAAAAAACCCAATCACACTGAAAAAGAAAATGCAAAAATGTACTCAACATTCTATAATCTCAGGACAATAGAAACACTGGGTAGGGCCTGTGGACTACGGTAGAATCAGAAATAAAGGAGTGTGGAATCGGATTAAATTGCAGTGTCTGTTTAAGCCTCGATGTACAGAACCGCATTACCAAAGGAACGATTTCACTCACTATTCAAGGAATTATAACATAAAGGACAGGTTTTTCAAATTGGAAAAATAAAGCCCATATACTTAACTAACTATACGAAATTTTGATTCACCGAATTATGATAGGAATTAGAACGGACAGCCGGACGGTCCCCGAAACTACAAGGATTACTCATCATTATTAAGGAACCTTGATGTTCTGTGATGAAGTCAATATCACTACATAGTATAAAACAAAGTCGCCTTTTCTGTCCCTATGTGCGCTTAAATCTTTAAAACTACGCAACGGATTTTGATGCGGTTTTTTCCAATAGATGGAGTGATTCAAGAGGAAGGTTTATAATTATGTATAATACATGCATAATATACTAAGGCAACATTGCTAATTTTAGAGGTTTCTAACGTGATGTCGTAAATTAACCTATTTTAGCAAAAACGCTGCCTAAACCCTACGAGTTAGATCAAATTAATGTACTACAGTATTGTACACCATAAAAAGGTCTACAAAAAAGTCAGCGATGGTATATGTTTATCTTTTAGGGATAACCCACATTAACCATTTTTATTGTTTACTTTTTACGTGAAAAAATGGCTTATTTGCGAAGCTATTTTAAGCAATACGGCATTAATCCTTATCGAATTAAGTACCTTAAATACAGTGTGCAATTAATCTAGATCAATGTGGTTCCTTACAGCATGTAAATTAAACAAATATTTTCGGAGATATTACAAATTTAAAATTTGCGTTTGCGGTGGGCGGTACCGGCCGGACGGGGCAGTGCGGGGAGATTTGAGCGTTGACTGTTTTTCACATGGCCAACTGTATGTCGCTCTTTCAAGAGTAACCACAAGAGAAAACATGTTTGTATTGTCTAATGACAAGAAAGCTGTGAACGTTGTGTATAAAGACATCCTGTAATATATTAATTGTTGTAAAAATAAAATAAATACCTAGGTATAAATGTAAAAAGTAAATAAGTAAAAATGTGTAATGTAATAAAAATTGTATGAATTTAGATATTCCAAAGATAGCAGGAAATCTTAATAGTAAGTATAGGGAAAAAGGAATTGTTTTACTCCAAATTTAATGCGTGCAGGCCAAGGGCAGTAATGAATGAATCAAAAATACTGGATCGATTTTAATCATGTTTTCATTAAGTGACATAGGCATATATATTTTATGCCCGTGCAAAGTCGGAGCGGGCCGCTATGTTTTTATATACAACGTTCATAGTTTTTCTGTAGTGTATTTAATTTAGTATCAGCATTGCACCCGTGCGAAGCCGGGGCGGGTCGCTAGTTTTTCATAATTTTTTTTTATCGTTTATCGCGCTCTCGAAGTTTTTCAACGTTTATTCATTGAACAAATACTTGCTTCGGTATTGTTATAAATTTAACATATTAATTATCAGGTATGTTACCGAAGCTATTGGATATCCGATATAAAAAATTATCCGTAAGCGTAATCGCATCCGAAATGAAAGTTTTGTTATTGTAAAAAGGAAACCAAAATGTAATATCCGTAACCGAAATTATCCGAAACAAACGGATAATCCGAAATAATTTAACATCCTTATCCATAGAACGGTTGTGTGCTAAAGCTTATTATAAAATAATGGATTTTGTTAATGAGGTGGCCAACCATAATGGCTGCTTACATTTATTTACTATATGTATCCTAACCTTTATAATATTAATATAGATTAAGTAACATTGTAAAAATATACTTTTAAAAAGGATCAATTTTTATCTTTTTGCTAAAAGATAACGTGCGAGTTTCTTACGCCGCTTCTTCTCGGCGCGGCGTAGGGTTGAACCGGAAGATTGATTTTTGTTGACTATCCGAAAATAGCTTGTTAAGTTTCATTCGGAAATATTTTTTTTTAACCCATGAATTACTATTTTCAGGGGATCCTCCAAAGAGCAGAGAAGCTATTTCCAGGTCTCATGTTCGCCATCAACACAGCCATGTCGAGTATATTCGGTGCCAATAACTCACCCATCATGACAGTACGAGTCAGGGACCTGCTGTTCGACGGCATCAGGATATGCGAGAACCCGGGCATCATAGGGGGGGTCGCCTGCTCCCAGATCAGGACCATTGGGGAAGACGTACAGAACTTAGAGCAGTTAGAAGATGGGACGCTGCAGTTTACGCTGTTGAATTATGTAAGTAGAGTAGTTTAAAAAAATTGTAATTGGCAGGGATGTTAGGGAGCTCCGTAAACGCAACCGAAACTATTGGATATCCGGTATATAAAAATATCCGTAACCGAATCCGAAATGAAAGTTTTGCTACTGTAAAAAGGAAACCAAAATTTAATATCCGTAACCGAAATTATATCCGAAATTATTATATAATAATTTAATATCCATATCCGTATCCGAAATTTCATATACCTGTAACTAGTGAAGTAAATTTAACCCGATTATGAAAAATATATTGCGTTTTAACGGTTATTATTACGAATCATTTCACGTCATTAAAATTGAAGCAGTACATTAGGCGCTATAGGGGAACAAACACACACAGGTCAAAAATCATTATTCTTCCTTTTAGCTATAATCAGTAACCTATAGTTTTTCAATAAAACTGTATTTTATTGAAAAACTATAGGTCACTCGAACACGCAAATTTTATAGCCTTTCTTTTGTTATTTTTTCGCCTTTATTACGAATCTATTGACATGTCCTTTATAAAAAAGTGGTTTAGACTCTACACACTACACTAAACGACCTACTTCGCATAATAGGGTATATAAAATTAATAAACAAACGAATAATGTCTAAAATAATAGTAAGAATATTAAAATGCCATCTTTGTTCTCTCCCAATTTGCCTGAAAATGTGAAAATTTTAAGCGAAATAGGTGTTTGATGTGAAGTTGTTCTTTTTTTAAATATTTTAATCGAACATGATGGCCGCCGCCGTCTAATCCGTTTAAAAATGATTAAATGTTCTTCCCGTGAATTACAATTTATTTTCGTAATGGATTTGTATAAAAATGTTCATAAATAAATATTGATAAATAATCATGGATGCTCATAATATACCACGCCAATCTGGTCCCGCGCTACCTTTTTTAGTTCTCAAAGAACTAGTTTCCGTTGTCTGGTATATAATTTTATATATTTTACTAGCTGTTCCCGCGACTTCGTTCGCGTGGTTTTTGAGTAAACCGTTTATGCAGCGCACGCAACAAAAGTCCCCAAATGAATAATTTTCCCCGTTTTTGCAACATTTCTCACTGACCCTTCGCTCCTAAAGCCTTCCTCTACAAATGGACTATCCAACAAAAAAAGAATTTTTCAAATCGGACCAGTAGTTCCTGAGATTAGCGCGTTTAAACAAATAAACGAACAAACAAACTCTTCCGCTTTATAATATTAGTTTAGATACTAACTATACAAAAAGTATATGTATAAGTATCTTATTATATTATTCATTATTATCTAGGAACACCGAAAACTGTTTGTTCCTTTGGCGGGATCAGAACCTGCGATCTCGGCTTAAACGCTCAAGCACTGAGCCAGAGACATAATATACAACAAAAGAACTGAACGTCTATATGTGTGTCCATATCATTATTTTTGTACGTCCGTTAATCGGGGAGTTTGTTCCATATTATTTCTGAGCGACTTTTATGTATGTAAAACAACCAGTAACAGAAGAATAACACTTTATTTATTCCAAAACACCTTTGATCCAACAGTACAATATTAACGAATTATAAACTTCTAAAACACCATCATCAATATTCAAATAAATCTTTAATTCAGACTAACACGACTGTCTCGTACCACTCGTGTATGTCCGCTAGTGAATGCCCCCAGATGTCATTTTTCATCCCCGTCGTAACCATCATTCCCCACTTATTCTTCAGTTTCTCAGTGTTTCCAGTGCAAATAATAAAATAATATTAAAATTATTACAAACCAATGTCAAAATTCAACGAAACCTTACATGTATATAAAGTATGCGTTGCACTATATTGCAATTAGTACGTTCTATTTATATTACCGACTATCGGACGTACAAAAAACTATAACCCGACTTCGCAAGAAGGGGTGCAAATAGGCTAAAACAAGAAAATTATTCATTTTGAAATACAGATATGCATAGGTACAAAAATGGTCAAGGTAGAGCCGTATACATAAATACATTCTTACCCTTCCTTTTGGCTTCTCCAAAGTCGGGTAGAAAGTATGCCGTGGTCGAGAACTAAGATCGAGGTATAAAATAAATGAGTGATAAGAACAAGGTATAAAATAAATGAGTGATAATACTTTAGGGTGTGTATGTGTTTACTATGAAGAGTTTACAGTGAAAGCTGGTACAGCTTTGAACGACTTACTTTAGACTTTCATGTTTCTATTAAAAGTGCCCAACATCTTAAATTTGCCCATAAAAAAGTAACTCTTATAGCTCTGGTACTTTCACAGTAAACACTACAAATGAGACCCATGCAGGCCCTAAAGTACTATCACTCATTAATGTTACAGCCTGTATAGGTACGTGAATATCGAATTGTACTTTCCGGGACAGAAGAGGAATTCCAATATTCCGCCGTATAAATATTGAATCTGAAAAATCTCTTCAGTGAATTTTATGAAACATTGCCTCCGTATAAAAAGACATGCACAATTGAGCGGAAAGCGGCACGGTACTAGAGCAGTGTGGCTATGATATTATAATGTAGATGTGTCAGCTGCTTGTGCCAAATGACCGGATGAACCGTACATTTTCGGTGCGTTGAAAAGTAGCCAGTTCTAATCCATGTAAACTACATACCAAATTGCATCAAAATCCGTTCAGTAGTTTTTTCAAGAGTAACATACATCCATCCGTCTGTGGCAATAAGTAGAAGCCCACTGCAGTAGTTTTCCGAAGTTTCAGTGGTTTTTGCGTATAAGTTAATGCCTTCTTACTACGGTAAGCCTTCTCGCCGGGCTAGTTTCCGAACAGGGTGGTAGGCATAATGTAGGACAACTATGGAGTTCAATCCAGTATAATAACACTTATGGAAATGTTATACAGGCTGATTCACGGTGCCTATATTCACCTACGGAGCGGAAACTTGGACTTTAAAAAAAGCAGACCGAGACCGAATAGATGCTTTCGAGATGTGGTGCTGGCGAAAAATGCTACAAATACCGTGGACAGCCTTTCGCACTAACATATCCATCCTACGCCAACTGCAAATAAAATCCAGGCTATCATCTATATGTTTACGCAGAGTTATAGACTTCTTTGGTCACATTGCAAGAAAAGATGGTCATAACCTAGAACAGCTCCTGGTTACAGGCAAGATTGATGGTCGCCGCCCGAGAGGTCGATATCCAATGCGATGGTTGGACCAAGTACGCACTGCGCTTGACACAAAAATTCAAGACGCTCTCCATACTGCTGAAGATCGCTATATGTGGCGCAAGATAGTCACAGATAAATTAATTCCTTGCGGGTATCACGACCCTCAGCAATGAGGAGTACGACGTGAGGAGGAGGAGGAGGATATGAAGCCGAATATAGTGTGAAGATAATGCCGCGTAGAAAATTTTTTTGTTTTGGCACCTCTTATAAATTACTTACCATAGCGATTAAAGGTCTCCATAAAATTCACAAAACAGATGAGTTTCAATCCTGGTAAAGTAGGTCAACGTCCAGCGCGTTCGTGTGTATAGACTAGGAGCCTTCGAGCCCTAGCATATGTAGAAAGATTCACTCTTGTGGTCATTTTAGACAATTTAGTTTTTTTATGTAAAAAAAAAGTATATATTATGCTCTACGCGTAATTCTCTGCACACTATATTTGGCTTGCTATATGATCCATGAATAATCTTGTATAATGGAAATAAAAAGTTTTCAGTTTTAGGTTTGAGTTAAAGTTTGCCACCACTAATTTCATGATGGAAAAGTTAAAATCTATACATAATCCATACTTATAACTTCACCTTGTATCGTGCAATATTGATAATTACCTACGAAAGTACAGAGTGAAGTTATAATCCTTGTGGCTTGTAGTTACTGCACTACCCGCAGGTGTTTCTATATTGTCGATAGGACTATATGTACTTTAGGATGTAGTGTACCTAATGTAAATGTTTTTTTAAAGTCTGCTAATATTATTATATTATTATTAATCTACACTAATATTATAAAGATGAAAGATTTGTATTTTTGTATGTAACGACTTAACTCAAAAAGTACTGGACCGATTTTAATAATTATTTTTTCATTAGAAAGCTACATTACCAATGACTATATAAAAATCAATTGCTGTTCGTTAGTCTCGCTAAAACTTGAGATCAGCTGAACTGATTCGGCTATTTTTGGTCTTGAAATATTCGTGGAAGTCCGGGAAGGTTTACACGATTTCCATACTCAACGAAATGGGCACGGGTCAGCTAGTAAAATATATAACAACATTTAAATTAAGTAACGAATCGCTAAGCAGAGAGCGACCTAATGATGATGAATTACAACTACCCCGGAATCACCTCAGCTTTGAAATGACAAAAACTAAATCAAAATCGGTTCATCTGTCTAGGAGCTATGATGCCACCTACACACAAACACACTCATACACATATGTCAAACTTTGGGATATAATTATATTACCTTTTCTCATTCTAGACATGTATTTTTGGAGTTTACTCCTTAAGAAACGATTTGAGTTATATGGCCCGGTACGGAAATTTTATGAGGAGTAAAATCAAGTGTAACGCGAAAAGTTGAGGCGTTACGTAGAAAGAGACAAACACATATATCTGTAGGATTGAACGTGTAAAAGAATGAGATGGAATACTATATAATAAATATGTATAAATTGAACATAATTATTATTATTGATATATATTATCTGTGACACCAATGGCGGTTGCCTTGGTTACGACATTTGTCAGTATATAAATATGCTAAAGAAATAAATGTTACGTATTATAATTTGGAAATATTAATTTACAATATCTGGCGACGATGTCGACTGGAGAATATAAGAAATGGAAGAAAGCCCGCGCCTCATTACGCGCCCAACTTACAAGATTAGAAAGCTTCATAAATACACATGAAATTCTATCACATACAGAAACTCAAACGAGACTTCAATGTCTCCAAGAAAACCTACAATCATTTCGAGAATTGCAACAGAAAATAGAATTTGAAACCCCTGATGAAGAGTTGGAAAATGAAATGGAAACGAGGTACGATATTGAGGAGAAATTTACAATATTAAAAACAAAATTGTTAGATAAGTCTGACCACGATAGTCAGTTTGCATCAACACAAAATTTAATTTCAAGTTCACAAATAAGGACTAACATTCAGAAAGAATCCAGACATAAAATTAATTTCCAACCCTTTCAAGAAAACGAAACCTTTAAAAATTTTGTACAGCGGTTAACCGTATATTTTCTGTTAAACAACATTACGGATCCTAAAATTGAAGTATACACATTACTTTCGGCATTACCACCGACACTTCATGAAAAACTCTACGATCTTTGTTCCCCTGAAGAACCGATCAACATGAACTTCAAAGAATTGACAGACCTTTAAGACGAATACATAGATCCAAAACCCAGTACATGGGCGTTACAACATAGATTCATTTCCCGACAACAGCAAGAAAACGAAACTATTGCCATATACGCTGCAGAATTAAAGAAATTGTCACTACATTGTGAATTTAAATGTCATAACTGCAAGAAATCAACATTAGAAAGCTTCCTATCACTTCAGTTTATTCGAGGTTTAAGAGATACTGACATAAGAACAAAAATCTTACAAGAAAGAGACACTCCACTGTTTGCAAGGCTGATTCAGATTGCCTCAGCTATGGAAATGGGAAAACAAGAGAACAGTAAAATGTCACAGGACTTAATTAAATCAATCGATACAAACGTTATAGCACATACTAGTAAACAATCAAGATACAATCGGCCACCCACATCTACGGAATATAGTAAAAATCAGCACAGATCAGCTATAACAATTAAATACCTAAGAGGAAAATGCTATCGGTGCGGAAAAGATGATCACCACACTAACGAATGCGGTGCCAAAAACTCAATTTGCTCAAAATGCAAAAAAACTGGTCATTTAGCACGCGTTTGCCTTCACAGAAATCCACAAACGAATCGATTAGATGAGGACATAAGTAGCGAAGACAGCCGGTGTGACATACACCTTATCAAAAATGAAATCTCGGAAAAATACATGATTCCAATTGAAATAGAAAACAAACTAGTTAATATGGAATTCGACACAGGAGCTACATTGTCTTCCATATCATACAAGCTCTTCAAAGAATTAAAAATTAAAACAAAAATTTTCAAAACAGACATGAGGTTTAAAACCTACACAGGGGAAGTATTTAAACCCGCAGGAATGACATATGTCAAATGCACCTACAAAAATCAAAATTTTAACGGAAAATTATACATTATTGACCAAGATGTAGATCCAATATTTGGCAGAAGTTGGATGAGAGAAATCAAAATTAAATTAGCTGACATACGAGTTTTAGATATTCCTACTCCTAAATTAGAGAAACTACTTGAAGAATATTCAAACACTGTATTTAAAACCAATTTAGGAAAAATACCTAACTATCAAGCTCATCTAAGCCTGAAAGACAATGCTCAACCTATTTTTATCAAACCACGGCGAATTCCTTATGCCCTGAAGGAAAAGGTTGATAAAGAAATAGATCGACTTAGTGAAGAAGGAGTTATCACAAAAGTCGACCATTCGGATTGGGGCACACCCATTGTCCCCATCGTGAAACCGAACGGTAGTATCCGTTTATGTGCCGACTACAAGGTAACATTAAACAAGGTTATAAAAGACGAACAATACCCCATCCCTATTATCGAAGATATATTTGCTGAAATGAACGGAGGTAAATACTTTTGTACCTTAGACATTACCCAAGCCTACCTGAATATGGTAATGGACGATGAAAGCGCAGTCCTGCAAACCTTGAGTACACACAAAGGGACTTACAAGGTAAATCGCTTAATGTTCGGGGTTAAAGTCGCCCCTAGCCTATGGCAAAAATTCATGGATCAACTACTCCAGGGACTAGATGGCGTTAAGTGCTTCTTCGACGATATTATTATACAAGGATCTACGGAAGATCAACTCATGATACGACTAAACCAAGTCTTACAAAAACTGCAAAAGAATAATCTACGAGTAAATAGAGATAAATGCCAATTTTTCAAAAATAGTATCAATTACTTAGGACACACGATAGACAAGGACGGCTTACACAAGAATGAAGACAAAATAAAAGCGATATTAAACACAAAAAGACCTGAAAACATTAACGAACTTCGAACCTTTCTCGGAATGGCTAATTATTACAATAAATTCATTCGAAACTTGGCAACAATCACAAGCCCATTAAATGAATTATTAAGGAAAGAAAATAAATTTCTGTGGACTTCAAAATGCGAGAATAGTTTTAAGGATATAAAGAGAGAAATCGCGAGCGACCGAGTTCTTACTCATTTCGACCCAAATAAGCAATTAATAATAGCCACCGACGCCTCACCTACAGGACTAGGTGCAGTACTTTCCCACAGACTTCCAGATGGTTCAGAAAGACCTATAGCATTCGCTTCGAGAACCTTAGCCACGAGTGAAAAGAACTACAGCCAAATAGATAAAGAAGCCACAGCTATCTATTGGGGTATCAAGAAATTTTTTCCGTATTGTTACGGACGGAAATTTACCCTACTGACAGACCATAAACCACTTACCTCCATTTTTCATCCTCATCAGACACTTCCAGCATTAAGTACTATGCGACTCTTCCACTATGCACATTTTCTGTCAGGATTCGACTATGACGTAGAATACAGAGCCGCGTCAAAACACTGTAACGCAGACTACCTTTCAAGATTCCCGGTAGAAACAGTAAATGAAACCTATGAAGACCAACACTGCACTTTTCAACGCGCTCAAATTAACATACTAGAAATAAGCCCTGAAGTCATAGTCAAAGAAACCAGAAAAGACGACGAATTAAACACCCTGAGAGAAGCTCTACAAAATGGCAGATCATTACGCTTAATAGGTTACAACGACAATGAATTTACACTACAGGACGACTGCATTCTAAAAGGTACTAGAGTTGTTATACCACGAAACTTACATGAGCAGGTACTTGACGAACTCCACGCTGGACACAGCGGTATGGTTAAAATGAAAGCTTTAGCCCGCAGTTACGTGTACTGGAAGAACATCGATAGAGATATCGAAGAGAAGGTTAAATCCTGTAGAGCGTGCCGTTTACAACAAAATGAACCATCAAAGGCACCGATACACCACTGGGAGCAACCGACGGAACCTTGGCAAAGACTGCATATTGATTTTGCCGGACCAATCCATGGACAACAGCTCTTTATAATTGTTGATGCATATACAAAATGGGTTGAAATTTTCCCTACCAAGAATACAACTAGCTCCTGGTGTATCAGCAAGCTCAAGGAATTATTCTCCACATTTGGAATACCATATACACTCGTATCCGATAATGGACGTCAATTTGTCTCACAACAATTTACCAGCTTCCTGAACAAATGCGGAGTAGCACATAAAACATCGGCACCTTACCACCCAGCTACAAACGGGCAAGCAGAACGCTACGTACAGACAATAAAAAAGGCAATACGTGCGATGGAGGGGGAGGAAGGTGACCTCAGTACTAAATTAATAATAGTCAAGACTCGACTGAGACGCTCCCCCAACACCGATGTCCAAAGCCCGTACCAATTGATGTTTGGTCGTGACGTAAGAACGTCGCTACACGCGATGTTTCGGAAACCACCATTGGCTACTCCAAGGACTAGCGTTGACTTACCTGCTACTAAGGATTTTGCGCCAGGCGACCGGATCCAAGCTCGATCCTACGGAAACCAGAGGTGGGAATTCGGGATTATTTTACGTCGCCTGGGTCGCCTACATTATGAAGTCCGAACAGATGCTGGTACAGTCTGCCGTCGACACTTGGAGCAGCTCTTACCTGCGCCAGGTATAAATCAAGAATAGTGGCGGAGGACTGATATATATTATCTGTGACACCAATGGCGGTTGCCTTGGTTACGACATTTGTCAGTATATAAATATGCTAAAGAAATAAATGTTACGTATTATAATTTGGAAATATTAATTTACAATAATTATTATTATTATTATGTCTGTGTATAGCTTCCTTGCTCACGGGCAATTAAATCCCGGACCTTTGGAAGGCATTCGTGGGGCCGAAGCCAACACGCAGAGGCCCCGTTATTATTATTATTTTTTTTCTTTTCTCCCTTGTGGGGTTGTGTTTTGTCTAAAGTTGCGGCGGGCGGGTTATTATTATTATTATTATTTATATTGTTTTGTAACATACTTTATGTAATATGCTTTATTGAAGTAATATAAATAATCCGAATAATTACAGATATATGTTTGTTTCTCTTATCATTTTAGCAGATGCGTTCATTTACTCTTTTTTTCTATTCGATATATAGTTATCATAATAATTATCGTTCGTAAGGAGTAAACTCCAATCGTGAGTCGTAGCTGTGACACACACACATTTTTTTTGTAAAATAATATTATTTTTTTGCAATATTAATAATTCTTGCGACAAAAAAATAAGAAAAGGTAAAAAGTGAAAAATATTTTTTTTTTGTTTTGACAAAATAAAAATACATTTCCAAAATGAGTTAAGGTAGTATAATCGTATCTCAAAGTTATAGTGACTGTTCTTTTTACAAACTGCATACCACTCTGTTTTCGTCAGGGGTTAAAAGTAGATAAGTAAGGTATTATTTTTTTGCAGAAACAAGAAATACCCAGCAAAGAGTTTAAAGTATACCGTGGTATTAACAACCACCACGACCTCGGCAGGCTCATCTCGTACAACCAATCTCCAGCTTTACCCTACTGGGAAGATGAGGATAATGTCACCAGTGTCTGCAACACGGTCAGGGGAACAGATTCCGGGATTTTCAACCCGTTCATCGACAGGGATGAACATCTATACGCCATTAATACAGATATTTGCAGGTAGGAAACTAAATTTAACTATGGTTTAACCACAGAAGATAGTTGCTCTACTTCAATTTACTTGCTAGAGACGTCTCAATCGAATCCATGTAATACTTGCCCTTTAACTTAATACACAGTTCATTGCGTTGTCACTATTAAAACGTGTGAATTGATTTCGTGACTAACGATCAATGGGGTTTGAAATTTTCGATTGTATCGTTTATATCAAAATATTTATGTTGCTTAATACTTTTGAATATTTGCTTGATTTGGTATTAATTGATAGATATCAAGTCAATACTTGATATCTATCAATTCACATCCAATGATGTGCCGCAGTTTGGACTGGTATACCATTTATATCTTTACTGTGAGTTTAACTAGGAAATACTATCGCCCGATTTCTGAATGGCTGATCAAATTGATCAATCGATCAAATCAGCTAATCTGAACGCTGATTGGTGAACATCACTTCGCAGTCACTGTTTTCACCAATGAGCGTTTTATTACACAGATATTTATTACAGATTAGCTGATTTGATCAATCGATCAATTTGTTCAGCCTTTCAGAAACCGGGCGTTAGTGTTATTTTATTCGTTGTATAGGAGCCCCCCTTGAATATTTGTGTTATTTTATTTTTATTATTTATTGTTATAGCGGCAATAGACATACATCATCTGTGAAAATTTAAACTCTCTAGCTATCACTGTTCTTGAGACACAGCCTGCTGACAGAAGGACGGACCGACACACGGACGGACTGCGGAATCTCAGTAATAGGGTTCTGCTTTCACCCTTTGGGTACGGATTCCTAAAAATCAGCCCTAATATAGCTTAATTTATTAACACAGTTTGAATAAAAACTGGAACAAACGTAGCTTTATTGATGTAAGACTAAAAGCTTATATTGCCAATATTTTATTGGAGTTAGCTTAAAGCCCGCTATAATACACGTAACGATAGATTTGATTAATCAAGTATAGTAAACCGCGTCGGCAGCGCCCAGTACTGCAAAGGAATCTTTACAGTACTGGGCTATCTTTTAAGGCTTTTTAGTAAAGGAATCTTTGAGCATCATTTTTACTAATTTCCTAAAATCTCATTAATTTGAAATTTTCTATACGTATCCAACAACAATGCAATAATTTGATAACAGCTTCCCATTAAAGTGTTTTTTTACCTATGAATTACTACGTTGTGTTAATAAATAATTTAGTTTATATAATTATTTATTTACACGATATTTTAAATGTTAGGAATAAGTTGGTTTGATACGACATTGGAATCGTTACACTTAAAATTAGGGAATTGTCCTCATTCTTTACGTGTAGGCCCTCTGGATGACATTGTGCACGATACGATAAATCGTTATGTGTGTAGCGGGACTAAAGAAGCTTTAAGGTAAGCTGCTTCATTTTCAGCTTGGCCGTTTGTTTTTTTATGATTTTTCCATTAAGCTTAATAAATATGGCGAGCTTTTGTTGGAAAAGTTGTGTTAAAAAATTACACGAATGCGTGAAAGTAAGACCAAACCACATGCTTTTCAAATATTAACAGTAGATTTACAAGAGATTTATAAACCGACTTTCAAAAGGTAGTTGGAAGCTGGGCCGTATTTTCACCCGACTGTGCTAAGAGGGTAATGTTTTTACTAGAGTATAATTGTTTTAACGCTCTGCAGTCTAAGCGTTTCGATGAATTTTAGCTTGAGAAGTGTCGTTAGATTCGTGTTTACTGTGAAAGTGATACTGGGAACCGTAATTGAGTTCAGAACCGGGAACTCTCGGAACCGAATTCCGGGATTTCCCGGTTCTTTGATAGTATTCAAAGAACTAGTTCTTAATGAAAAAGAACCGGGATTTTCGGTATTTTCGTTTTTTTTACCTTGATAAATATAACAATAAACACAACGGCTTACAAAAATATTTAAATTACACATTTTGGCATGTCAAGTTAAAGTATAATGTATTAATTGCTATATAATGATTAAAATATCTAAATATATAACGATATAAAACAGTACCGCTTCTCGATACCCTACTGGGAATATTAAAATAAATAAAACGGGACAAGTACGAGTCACTTTTTTAATTTCCCTGTCGTCAGCTCGCTTGATGCTTGACTCTTTCTCCTTCATCTTCTCCAGGACTGTAGAACTCCGGTACCAGCACGAAGCAGAATACAAGGACATACCGACAGCTCGCTTCTCCGTCAACGAGTGGATGTTGGATAACCACGAGGGCTGCTATTGTCTCAACACCACTGATGGCATCACCCAGCCTGATGGGTGTCTGATGAAGGGAGCGATGGAGCTGTACTCGTGTGTTGGTGAGTAGATTATGTATTGTATAATATCATGTTTTATCTACTATACTTTAGCCAACTTGCCCTGTTAGTATGTAGACAAATCTTGCGAGATAAATCAGGACCACTTCATGTTGTTAGATTAGGTTGAAATTTGGTTTAATAAGATAACTTCGGTGACAATGCAGTTATATGGTATCATGAAGACATAAATATAGTCAAATTGGCATGGAAATATACACACATAATCATATGAAATAAAAATATAACTTATCTGTTTAAAAAACGAAGCGAAGTTTTGCGAAACAGACACGAACATTAAACACAAGCCTTAAAATAAATAAATGTATTTATTCGGCCATTTAAATTCATTTGTAACAAAAACTTAATCCTCGCGTTGAGAAACATCCGCGCTTTCACAGCTGAACAATGATGATATAAACTCAAACACAATATAATTCCAACATTCAATCTCCATGGACTTGCGTGTACACAGCATTGATCCACAGTTTAACGCTTCATATAACGTGATATGCGCCGCTAGTGAACAAACACCCGACATATGCATGTCGCAGTCATCTGATTTAATCAGCTATTTGATTAAATGTCTAGCGCGTTTATGTTATGACGACATTTAATTAATTGACTTCACTCAACGTCTAACTAGTTAGCGGACTGTAACAAAGCCCTTTTAACAGAGTGGACGTAAAATCAGTCAGGTTATTGAAATTTAGTACATTTTTTCCCACAGTAGCACTAGTAGTCACCAAAACAAACATGTCGACAAACAGCTCGCACAGATAGTACCCACATAGTTGTTATTTTTATTTTGTGTGACATGTCATGTCCTCATTTTGAGGACCTCTTAAGTTGCGAACTTATGGTCAAACCTACACCTACCAAACATTCAACCACTATGCTAAAGGACGGACGTTGAACGTTACATTAAACAAGTTGACGAGTTGTCCTTTAGTCATTCAATTAAATGTCGTCATTTCATAAACGCGCTAGTCCTTCGATTAAACTGCTGATTCAATTAGATGACTGCGACATGCACATAACTAGACTATAGAGGAATTATAATATTAACTAGCTGTGCCATCCAATACGTCCGCGTGGAACATTGAATACCGTCGGATTTCAAACATGCTTTTATCGGCGTGACGGTGTTATATATAATATATATATAGGTGTATAGCCATTCGCCTAGCCAGAAATATAATAAAATTTGTTAATCAATATAATAATAAAATTGTACATGTTACTTATTCTGTAAACTGCGCCTTATACCAGTGTCAGTTAACTTAATTGTTACGATTGTTTTGTTCTCAAGTAAGTGAATTATGTAATTAACGACCTCCGTAGCGCAGCGGTTAAGCGCGTTGATGCTCGAGTGAGGGCTCGCGGGTTCGAATCCCGCCGACGGAACAAAAAGTTGTCAATGTTCCTGGGTCGTGGATGTGTATTAAATTTGTGTATAATATAATAAAATTTATACAATTTATATATATTATATATCTAGCAATATCCCGCGAAACAATTATAACCACAACCTGCAAGCAGATGAGTGAGTGTACGCATAGGCATGCGTTTGATGCACCTCCCTCCTCCCACACTGCTTATGCGTACACTCGCAAGCAAAAAACATGAAAACACCACCACCACACAAGCAATAATGTTAACACGATCGTGCAAAGTCCCACCACCATGCAGGTTGCAAAACTCGACGCGCGTTTCGCTCCGACCCCGGAGCATCCTCAGGATGTTGACTCTGCGAACAATGTTCGTTAAGTCAAATTTTTAAATATGTGTATAGTATGAAATATATTTCCGTTGTCTGGTAGGTACCAGAGTAACTTAACTTTATAGTATGTAACACAAGTTCATCTGATACTTAGCACGGGGCCAGATTGACAAGGTGTGAAGCGTCCTTAGATATTATTATTATTATTATATTAAAATAACATACCCCTTGGGACACTAGACAGCATTTATGTGTTGAAAAACCCCGTCCTAGTTCAACGCCTAAACGCTGTCAAGATTTGAACCTCTGGGGGTTGCGCCGCATTTCTAGACGGCGTTTTTTACCTACAAATTAGTTAACAATATATTAATATAATTCGATTAGTGTTATGCTAGATGAGTAGCGAATTACCATAGTTTGCCTATAAGGGCGTAGTTTCGATGTTAACAAATTGTAGTTAATTTAATCACGGTAGCAGTTACCTACTCGCTAAGCACAGATAGCCTAATCAATATGGAATGATGGGTGTTTGTGAATCACTAAAACTACTGAAAGGATTTTCATGAAGTTTTTGGTATTAGAGCTGCCGTCCTCAAACTGAAAGGCAGCTAAATGACATCTGCCCCATTTTCTCTTTTAAATGCCATTATATGACATACTATTTTAAAATCTCCATCGATCTGTCTAGGAACGGTTTTTCTATCTTTTACCGTTTCCAAAATAACCGTTTAAAAAAGTCGGTTACTTACCAAATAAAGTTAATTGACAACACTGAAAAGAGGTTAAAGAACAAAAACAACTTAATTAATATTAAAGTTGAAAAAATATCTATCTATCTATCTCTTTATGTCAAAATATCATAATATAAATAATTGTGTATAGAAAATCAATAGCATCGATTTGAATTTGAAAAAGATTCCCCGTTTTTTGGCTCCTATTGAGATATATAGAATACTGATTTTGTCACTTAGCCCCTTTTTGATTTGAGGACGGTAGAGAGGCTCTGGATAGTATTAATCAATGTGGCCGTCGCCGCAGGGATAAGCTAGTATATAATTACAGCAAACACCGGCGCTTCCAGTCTAGTTTCAGACAGATGCAATCTCTACAGAGGGGGCATTAGGAGTGAATCGATTAGTCATTAGAGGGAGGAATTGTCTGTTCGCCGGAAGTATAGTCACCCTAGTACTGATGGACTTTGATGTTCAACAAATTGCACACCAGTAGGTCGATTCAGGATCTCTGTAGCCCAGTGGTTTAGCGAAGGCGGTCACGGGTTCGCATCCCGCTATTGGAATAAAATGTTGTGTTCCTGGGATATGTAGTAGTATTTATGTGTATTATAGTAAAAATCATAAATATATTTATAGAAAAGTACACAAAAGACACATACAACAATCATAATACAAGAAGGCGATCTTACTGCTTACAGCAGTCTCTTTAAGGTAACCTGAGTTTATTGAAACTTAACTTTATAGTATAAAAAAAAGAAGAAACCACTCTAGGCGATCAGACCGAAATTTTGCATGTTTAATTTTTGTCTGATTTGCGCTGTTTTTTTATTGTTTTAATGTGCAAAAAAATAATATTTTATTTATTAATATACATATTATTTCCGTTGTGTGTACATAACACGAATACTACGAGAAGCACGGGACCAGATTAACATGTAAAACCATCCATAGACAGGTATTAATTATTATCTGAAAATTAAATCTTACTAGAAAAACAGTATTCTCATAGCCGTCAAACACTTTTTGATTGGTTAAGATAACTGTGAAATCAAACCTTTAGGCCGTGTTTCACTAAGCAATAAGCATGCCATCTCATTCATTGACAGGAAATACGAGAGGGATAACATGACATTTAACATGGTGTTAACTTTAACATTGCTTGGTGAAACACGCCCTTAAGTTAGTAATTCATCTAGAAATTAGTAAAGAGGTCAGTACTAAATGCGGTAATGCAAATCACGATTATATATTTTTATTTTAGATTGAAATACGTTTATATAAACATTAGTCGGTCTGCGAACGTGCCTGCGTGAAACCCTGCGGTGGATTAATATGAAAAGTTTTTCATAAAACGTAATGAAATTCATATCAAACATATTTCTCGTTACAACTATAAATAGCTAGATCATGCAGCGAGCTGGCCGCTGTCCCGGGCAAGAGTTTTACCCGCGGTTCACCCCCTCCCACCCCCTATGGTAAAGGGGGGGCATTTCCGCCCACTTTAACCCCTTTTCACCCGGTCACGGGGACGGCGTGAGGTGACGACTATAGCCGAGCGACAGATTTTAAGCAAATATGAAATGAATTTTATTGTAAATTCTCTTTAAAATTATTATAAGTGCGTGGTTTTTATTCACATTATACTTTGTTTATGGTAATTAAGTAAGAGTTATCGTCGTGGCAACAATATTTTTCAAAATGACTGTTACTGGGTTAGGCTTGGTTTTAATATATAATAACATAACAATATATAATAACATAACATCTACCTGTATAATAGTCAAATAGGTTATTGAGACTGGCCACATCGACGAAACCTTGTTGTGGCTTTATATTACAGTCATAATTAGTATTTTAAGATTAGTATTGTACGATTGTTACTAATAACCTATATGTCTCCATTATAATGCTATATTATCTGTAAATAAAATAGGATATTTTTAAAAAAGGAGGAGGTCCTCAATTCGGCCAGTTTTATTTTTTATTTTTAGGTATGTACACCGATTACTCTGAGCTTAATGATTCGATTCTCGTGATTATTTTTTTATTCGACGCAAAATAGCTGCCATTTGGTCCCATTAAAAATGTATATAGTTTGGCGCTGTCGTTTTTATTTTATGAACATATTTCACCAACATTTTGATGAGATTAAGAGAACACTTGTCGGTACATTTTTTATGTCGATCATCGACATAAATAATTATGTATGTAGTTTCAGTGCGGCTAATTTTGGGGTTTTTACTTTCGAATTTATAATTGACTCTCGACACAAAAAGGGAAATGGAAATTATAAATATGCTGTCTGTCAGTCTGTCTGTAGCATCGTAGCTACAAAACGGATAAATTTTTAACTTTGACTAAGAGACTCTAAAAAGTATAAAATGAAACTACGTTATAAAAGTATTAAGTTTATGCTTTTTAGTTATTGAAGTCGTTTTTTTATACTTAGATTCTTCTTTTTAATACACAAATTATAATTAAAAGTATCTATATCGCGACGCTCGCGAATGAAAGCCTACTAACAAAGGGCGACCAAAATCCACATTCAAGCGTTTCATAATAATTAATAATAATAAAGAGGTTTATTCCGGTATTTTATATTACACTAGATAACGAAATTATATTAATTAAACAATAACTTAATAGCAACGCTTCAAAAGTGTCTAAATGCCGACGGTAAATCTTCCAAATCTGATAACGCAAACCTTCGAAATCCCTACCCAGACATCTATCGCTAACATCTGAAATGCACTCCTATTATTAATATCACGACATTTTACGACAAGATTGAAATGCGTATGCTGTGGAAATCTCATGTAAATCCAACTTAGTAGCAGTATTTACATATAACAGGTATAAGGCTCAACTCACATTGGAAGGTTTACAACGCATTTTAACACGCTTTTACTAGCTTGGGTTGTATGTATGTATCGAAATCTTGGTAAATCTAATAATAATTCTCACCAATTTCCAGAAGTCTGATTAATTTGAAATTTTGCATTCGTATCAAGGACCAATTAAGCGTGTTTTGGGTTTTAGTGATTTAAACTAATATTTTCTACATGAAACAAGCACTTTACTATAAAAACTATACAATATGCTATAGAAAACCCGACGCAACACGACGTCGCGACGCTTCGACGAATGTAAGTTAAGCCTAAAATACAGACTTTATTATGTTTTGCACACAAAGATCTTTTATAGATATATTTCACCGGAACACCATGGCAGTGCAACCAGTCGCCGCTACCAACAAAATGTATATGTCGCAGTTGTCAGATTTGATTATTAATATGGCAATTTGTAACAAATTTAAATTGTAACTAACTATGAATTTATTATTTTGTGAATAATTTAATAAAACAATTATAATTATGTCATTCTTAACAAAGTACTTAGTTTTTAAGTCACTTTGACATTTATGTCAGTATAATATTATTTCCGGTTCTAGAATTTGATAATTTGAGATGTTTAATAAAAATGTAATTATTAAGGTTAAATTCTGAAATAATGTGAAAATAATTGAACATTCATTGTAAACATTTTTGTATGTCAATTTCAGTATTTCATAATGTAAATTATTCTACGAACTTCCGCTTTAAAATAATATTGTCATTGTGTTATATCTTCCGGTGAAAATGGCGCCAAATTATACTTATAAAAGAATATGTCCGCTATATTGGATTCAGTTCTGAACCAGATATTAAGTGAACAAATTTAAGATAAGTACCATATTTTCTAAAAGCCTCTATATTATGTTGTAGCTAAGTAATATTATTATGTCTCGTTTTATTATAGTGTATAAGTAAATAATTTATTATTATTTAATACTTGGAAATATATTTTGATGATAAATTATTGGTATATTGTAAAAATAGTCTAATTTGCTAAAGTATCATGTGTTTGGTACTTTTAAATAAAAAGTAAATTACCAGGTTGTTAAATACATTTAATTTTATTCCATAGTTTATTAATTTATTGTTTAAATTCTATTCCTAGGAATACTAATAACAGTAAAAATATTACAAAGCTGTTTAAGATATTTTGGTTTCTTCCATTTACATATATTTATTGATAAAATGAAATGTAGTATATAAAATGGTGTGTTGCTAATTGTCTTAATTTCTTGTAATTAAAATATAAGTAGTGTGATACAATAAAACTTATAAATACATTGGTTTATCGTTTTACTTTGAATTTTGATTTTAGTAAATCTGCACTTTAATATATTTTAACTTTTGGCCATTCTACTTAATCATATTTTAGCTTTCTTTAATTTTATTATATTTTCATTCCCCTTTTGACACAGTCATCTAATTGAAATCGCCATTTCATTGAGTGACTAGCGTTTTTATCGAATGACGACATAAAATTGAAAGAATAGGCCAACATTGGTTAAACAATCGTCACTCAACGTCCAATTAGTTAGCGGATTAAAGTCAGTCAGGTTATTGAAACTTTTTCTCACTGCGGTGCTAGTAGTCACCAAAACAAATATGGCGTCAAACAGCTCGCACTGATAGCACTGTGTTGATATTTTCATTAAATCTACATTAAAGTGCGATACTCGTTACAAAATAGTGTGACAGCATGGATTTATCTATTATTACGTCGCTGCCGGCTACTCTTAAAGAAAAACTTAAGGTGAAACTGACTAAGTACGAACGACATAATGAAGGTAAGTTTTAAACATGCTGTACGTCATCGTTTTACTAATTTAGCTGTTAAAACATACAAAACTACACTAAATGGATGTATTTATGTTATATTATTTATCTGCAAATTATTTATAGTAGAATTTGCAAAGTTACATTTATTGATAAAATATCGGTAGTATGAGCGCAAATTAGAAAAAATGTCACCTAACTAGGTGTTCCATGAGCAGGTAATTCAACGACTACGCTAAATGACTAAATGACGTTCAGTCAAGACGTTGGACGTTACAATAAACATCTTGACAAGTTGTCCTTTAGTCTTTCAATTTAATGTCGTCATTCGATAAAAACACTAGTCACTCAATGAAATGACGATTTCAATTAGATGACTGCGACATTTACAGCTCTATATAGAGTTAGTCACAGGGTGTCCGTTTGGTCTCTACACATTTAGTCGGTAGCGGCGACTGGTAGCGCAATGGACTTTAATGTTTTCATGACTATACACAATGAATAAAGAGGAACTCTAACTTAAATCAAGGTACTAATTATCAGATCTGTTTCATACTCTATTAAGATAACTGTGTCATAGTTTATTTGGTGTTTTTACTGTTTACTTCAAACGATACCATCACAGATAGACATAATATTAAATATGCGGGCTAGTGGTTAAGAGCTTGGCTCTTGACTCCGGGGGTGCTAGGTTCGATTTCCGGGTTGAAACATTAAAAAAGGGTTTTTGCAAGTTTGGCTACAGGACAATGCATGCTGACCACCCGCTTGACAATAAATGAGGGGGTATAATATCAAAACCCACTAAAACGTACTTTTCAAAAATATCACAGGATATAAAAAACGTTTAAACTTAATGGGATTTTCATACTGGTATGCACTGTTATAGGGCCTTTTGATTTTGAATCTATTTTTGGCGGGCAGATTTCTGTATGTTTTAGCGGGTTTTGGTACGAAACTAGCCATGCATTTTTAAAGCAATTTTGGTTTTATATGGAAAAAGATTTTGGTTTTATACCCCTCAAATATGATCCAAGGGTCGGATGGACATGTTAAAAAACTGATCATCTAACTTACAGAGTATTGCGCCCTCATTTCGACAGTATACAAATAACTTATGCTTATTATATGGCATAGTTATAATGAAAACGACTACGGGCGTGAGAGGCCTTGTTATTATTAATTCATAAACAGTAAACACTTTATATAAAAAGCTCAAAGCAGTCGAGATACAGTTTAAAATGAAAATAGTTTTCGCTAATTAACTACAACCCAGGTCGGGTTAGCGGAGTGTAGCCGTTTCTCGATAGTTAGGTTAAGGTTTCCCGGTTAACTTTAACTAATATTAAATTGACACTTAACTCTATTACAGGTTAGTTATTTATAATCTGTATATTTGGTGAAATATCACTTCCAAATAATTAGCATGTTTTCCCATATGTGGAACTCTTAATATCTAATTAGTAATTATCCATCCCATCTTGGGTCCATAAAAATGGTGTGTTTGAATTATAGGCCTAGTTAAGCCTCAAGAAATGCTGAAAATGAAAATGAAACAAATTAAAACTTAACAAGTTATATGTTATAGTAATAATACATTAAATACTTGCACTTTTTTCCCACTTTAATAATTATTTTACAAATTATTTCTTAAAATACACGACCCGTTTCGACATAGTCATAATTTAGGAGGTAGAATCGTAGAAGAAAATAGGTAGAAAATCTACCTACACTGATAAGTATGTCGAAACCGGTCGTGTATTTTATGAAATAATTTGTAAAATTATTATTAAAGTTGAAATAATTAATGAATCACCACGTGCTAAGTAACCGAAGAACTTGTGTTACAGGTACCAGACAACGGAAATATATTTAATACTTTTATACCATACACATAATTTATTTAAGATTTTTATTATATTATACACGAATTTAATACACATCCATGATCCAGGAGCATTGAAAACTTTTTGTTACCTCGGTGAGATTCGAACCCGCGACCTCTCGTTCGAGCATCAACACGCTTAACCACTGCGCTACGGAGGTCGTCCTCGTGTATGTATGTGTGTAACGGAATATTTAAGCATAATTTTCACCGATTTCCAGAAGTACGATTAATTTGAAATTTTGCATACGGTCCAATGGCAATGCAATAATTTGATAACAGTATCCCATTCAGTGTCTTTTTTTTTCACGAATCAAAATCGGTGGGGAGATATGGAACAATATGATTTTCCATCTTTTGCTAAAAGATGTCGCAGTCCGAGTTTATTACGCTGGTTCTTCTCGGCGGGCTAGGGTAAACCGGTGGTAGCCTTTTTGTTGACTTTCCGAAAATAGCTTGTTAAATTTCATTTGGAAATATGTTTTGATTATGATCAAGGCCGTGGTATGGACACTGTAGTAATAAACTCTGTGATTCTTTAGCTACCCAGCGGTTTAAATGAAATTTGTATGTGGATGATAGATGTAGCTGCAACACTGAACTTTATCTCCCGATTTTGTTACCATTCATTGTATTGAATTGCGTCCCTAAAACATGGACGTCCAAACTTTATAAAGCTTTTGTTCGGATTGAATGGAAAAAATGAATTTACAATTTATAAGAATGTAATATTATATAATGAAAATTTCATGTATAAAATTGTATACATAACAGATAAAAGATGATATTATTATCTACTGTTGAAAATTTTTTGAGTTGCACCTGTCAATATCAGGACTTTTGCGAAGCTGTAGAATGTTCATTAAGTTTTATTTTTTGCTCTCCGTAAACTGCGTTGAAAATAAATAATATGTCTGAAAAAAATATTACAGCACGTCGTGTAGTTTCCGATGTATACTTGTTTGAAATTCCCGACGTGATGACGTCATTTTACAACACTGAAATTTTAAAAGTCTGTAAACTCATTCATACAATGTTATTACAATGAAATAAATCTAGTGTATTTGTATAATTAAAGTAAAAAATGAGTCAAAAAATTAATACGATAAGTCGTGAAGATTCCAAAATATTTAATTTCAAATTCTCGATCCGATGACGTTATTTTTCAACATCTGCAAATTTTCGAGAATTTCAAATGTCTACTAATTCATTAATACTTGGTATTTTTCAATGAAGCAAACTAGTGTATTTGTACAGATACAAGCCGTACTGTGACAAAGTTTTAATCAATTTTGTATAGGTACCTAGTAACATTCTCCATTGTGTCAGTATCTAAACTAATATTAAGCTCATAGCAGTAACTATAACTTGACCGATCAATTATGTCAAGAGCCAGGTGTTAGATAAATCTTCGATGGATTAACTGGTCGTTAGGGTGTAGCTAAATTTAGATAAAAATGACTGCACTCTGTAGTTAAACCGCTCAGGCCCTTATTCTTGATGTCTATACTTAATATTATAAAGAGGAAAGATTTGTATTTTTGTATGTAACGACTTAACCCAAAAAGTACTGGACCGATTTTAATAATTTATTAGAGAGCTACATTATCACTGAGTAACATAGGCTATATAAAAATCAATTGCTGCTCGTTAGTCTCGCTAAAACTCGAGATCAGCTGAACTGATTCGGCTATTTTTGGTCTTGAAATATTCGTGGAAGTCCCGGGCAGGGTTACACGGTTTCCATGCTCAACGAAGTGGGCACGGGTCACGGGTAACGGCTAGTTATTAATAAAACAAAATTAAAAAAGTCCGAAGGTCGTGGGTTTGAAATCCGTCAAAGGAACATAAAGTTTTATGAGTTTCTGGGCCATATGTGCGCATTAAATATATTGTATAAATAATAAAAATCTTAAATATCTGTAATATACTTGTTATATGTAATATACTTTGCTTGGCCTTTGCCTTTGCCTTATACTTTGCCCGTTGCTTGGTCCCCGTAAGACAAGTGTTTCGAATATTTGGTACTGGACCAATATGTAATGGTGTGGCGTGTCCGTAATCCGTACATATTGTAGATATTATTTTTAATAATAACAAGCTGACCCGTGCCCACTTCGTTGAGCATACAAATCGTTTAAACCTTCCCTGGACTTCCACGATTATTTCAAGACCAAAACTAGCCGAATGGGTTCAGCCGCTTTCGTGTTTTAGCGAGACTAACGAACAGCGATTCATTTTTATAATAGATACATTATATCTATGTGTTCAGTCGAATCAGTACATCCTAGTAATGGATAGGCTCAGACTGGCGCGGAGTTGAGACGAAGCGTTGCGTCATTTTTCTAGTCAAATGGTTGTTAGATTGTAGTTTAGATGGCGTTGTAACGGAACAGTATTTGTTAACAAACACAATATAATTAAACCATTCACATCTCGTGGGAGGAGGAAAATACTAGTTCAAACACGAATAGGAATACCTTTGCAATATAAACACATAAACAACACTCCGAATTCGATTTGAATTAGACAATTTTCAATAACATTGTTGCATAATCCAAATTCCAAATTCGGTTATCCAACAATGTTGCGTTTTAATCCAACAAAACTCGCAGGGCTATTCTGTTGATTAAACGAAGAGAGTTGTGTAGTTATTCCATTAAGGCTTGTATAACGCCAATGACCTTGAACGACAATTTGTACGGCGAGAAGGGGTTATAGCGCCGAACGGAGCGTTTGAAATCGTGTAAAAACTCGTTTAAAAAAAGATTGAGACAAAATTTTCAAGAACTAAAACGAAGCGATTTTCACACTCGTGTCACTAATATATTATAAAGAGAAAAAAGGTTATAACGTTAAAAAAGTACCTATACAATTGCACACTATAAAATTTGTTGTACGTATTTTTCAATTTTTATTACCATCTTACATGTATATATGTCGCAGTCATCTGATTGAGTCGTCTATTTGATTAATTCTCTAGCGCGTTTATTTACGCATATCAACGTTCGGCCTAGTCAATCAATTAAATGTCGTCATTTCATAAACGCGCTAGTCGTTCAATTAAACTGCTGATTGAATTATAATTATATTGAATTATAATTATATAATTGAATTATAGTCATATAAATATGACTGCGACATATACATTGCGACAAATAGATTATTGTTTATTTATTATAAGGGTATACTTTGCAAATTGTTTTATGTTCCTATAAACCTCTGGTAAATATAATAATTCTATTTATTTTCGGAGTTTTTAATAAGTCAAAATGTTTTAAAGCACTTCAATTTTCAGCTTATCGCACGCACGCAGCCTTAAATCACTAATCGGTTATATTTTAATTACATCGCCGGCAGGAACTCTCTGTGACGTGCAACATTTAAAGCTGGGAATATATAATTCCACCAAAAACATTTTCATGTAAAAATGTTGCCCAGACGAGTCTACATAGCTTACCATGTGAAAAAGTTATCAGATCTCATGTAGAACTAAGATTCTTTATCTATGCGTTCTCCTACCACATATTGTTTAGAAGTCGATCCCCACACCTTGTAACTTATAATATTTGTAAGAAAATGTAATAATTTTTTATTTACTACATTGTGGATGTGTGCGTAGCCAAATTCAAAAAATTCAAGGTCTAGGCCTAGTGTTGAATCTAAATTGGACTGATTGGAGTAGGCCCACAATGTTCTATTTTCAGTGCTCTGATTTCTCTCCGGTATTCCTGATTCCGGGATATATTCATATAATCCTAGACTAAAAATTGTTTCCAAAGCATCGACCAGTAACATTCCCATCTGAGGTTAGGATATCTCACTAATTTGCATCACACTATGTAGTTTACAAAACCTGCCAGTATCTTCTCTGATACAACTCACAAACAGACAAGAAATTATGCTCATAAAAGTATATCCCGCATTTTCATATTACAGATCAACTGTGGTATTTAGGTGAAAAGATAAGTTGTTGTAATACCTTGTATGTTACCTCGTATGTCAATCATTATCATGGTATATTCGTGGTATGACTTACCGACCTTCGTCGTACATAGGGGTTATTCTTGATGGAGATTTTTAATCAGAAGGTCGATTCCGCTATTACTATCTGATGCTGTGACTTTATGATCCGGAATCTCCGGAAACCTTAATCCGGAAATCGGGAAAATCTAGGCTAATAAAATCGAACACGGAAATGACGAAATTTACATTTTGCTCGCGTATTTGATTTTTTAATCGTTTTTCTAAGCTTGAGTTGTATGTGTGCTGTTCTACGAACCTAAACAATAAATATGTTGTCGCCTCCGTGGTCTAGTGCTTCAGAGCTTCGCTCTCAACCCGGAGGTCGTGGGTTCGATTTCCGCGTTGGAACAAAAAAAAAAGTTGTTTTCAAGTTTGGTTAGGGCAATGCAGGCTGATCACATGATTGTCTGACAAGAAAGATGATCCATGCGTCGGATGGGCATGTAAAAAGTCGGTCCTGCGCCTGTTCTCTCGCCAGTCGTGTCGGTTTACCGTCCCACTGGGTTATAAGAGTAAAAGGAAGAGAGAGTGTCTTTGTGTATTGCGCACACACTTGGGCACTGTAAAATAACTCCTGCGTAGCTGGCCTGGTTTCAATGAAATCGGCTACCGACACCGAAATCGGTGAGGGGAGCTATTATTATCGTCTCGCCAGCTATACTCAACGTCTACGTCCTTCCCGGTCCAACCGCCATAGCCCATCGTCCTATTTCCGTTGAGTATTGCCCGAGACGACATATTATATTATACTTTTTATAGAAGTATATTAGCACTTCACAATTCTATCACTATGTGGACACTACAGCATGTATGTAACAGTAATCTTTGTGCACAATTTTAACCAGTTTCCAGTAGTTATTAATCTGAGATGACAAATGCCTAAAAAGATGAAGTAACGGACATCTAGACTTTCCTATCCTTCCCGTTAGCATGTGTCGTATAGTGAGAAGAACAGAAATATGTATCTGCTCTTGCTAATAGCCCGGTATCTATGCTTTAGTTATTAATCTGAGTTCTAGACGTCTGATTCATTTGAAATTAGGCATACGTATCGTGCATCAATGACAGTGCATTAAGAGGAAACACCACGAAATTTTTGTCCATACAAAAATAGGGGTCTACGGGATTCCTGTTTCCTCCCTGGACAATGCTGCTAGAGTAACAATTATTTTTCTAAATATTATTGGATATTGTTTGTACGTCTCTATTTTTTACTTTTTTTAATAAATTAATTATTTAAAGAGATATGGACGTTCAAAAACCTAAAAAAAATGGCCAGAATCTCCGCTATGTTTAAACATCTAGGAAACAGATTTGACTACATTAAACAACAAAATAAAAAAAATAGGAACCTAGCTCAATTCTTTTTTTAGCTAATACAGAAAAAAATATTTAAATCGGTTAAGTTTTGGAGGAGGAAACAGAAATCCCCTAAACGTCGATTTCTGGTACTTTTAATAGGTCATTTCAGTCTAAGTTGCAGTTGTCTCTGTCGCGCTAGTGCTGGCTAGCTAAGGCACTGCCGAGACAGCAATAGATTTTATAAAGACCTATTTTGTATTTCTCTCAACCGTGGTGTTTCCTCTTAAGGAGTTTTTTTTAATTATTTATTTTAGACTCTTGTTGTCGGCCAGGATATTTCCAGATACTTTTGTCTGAATAACGCATTTTGGATCTCATCAAACAGCAAAATGATATCCACTTAAGTCCCGGTTTCACCAATAAACAATATTCGCTTAAATATAACACATCAATATAACACATCAATATATTTACTTTAAGTTTAATAGGTTTATGCCCGATTTCACCAACGCAAGTTAGTGTTAACGGCTTGTTAAAATACCATGCCTTCTCATTCATTAATAGCAATTACAAGAGAGACAACATGATATTTAACTAAGGATTAACTTTAACATTGCTTAGTGAAACACGCCCTAAACGTCATACAAGCGGAAAACTTCAAACTTGTAGTAGAATAACAATTCTGTCAGTTTATGATAACAAGACTCTGAATTGTGCTTCGGATCAAATTGAATGTCGATTATTTTGATAAAGTCTACGGCAGCTTAAGGGCGTGTTTCACCAAGCAATGTTAAAGTTAATCCTTCGTTAAATATCATGTTGTCCCTCTCGTAATTCCTATCAATAAATGGGAAGGCATGTTATTTTAACAAGCCGTTAACACTAACATGCTTTGGTGAAATCGGGCATAAACCTATTAAACTTAAAGTAAATATATATAATATGTCTTATATTTAAGCGAATATTATTTATTGTAAATAAAATTCATACACTTACGAGTAGCCAGTTATTTTCAGGGACCGATTAATCCGCTATACGGCTGTAGCGGTATCAATACAAACCGTTTTATTTTAAATATCCATATTAAGGGTTTTTAACTATGCGCTTGTCTTAAGCGGTATTAAACCGTTTAATGCAGCTGCGCCAATAACCGAAAGAGACAACAAATTCGTGGTACACGCCGTGGATCAAATCTATGAAAAGCGGTTTTTTTCATCAGTGACTTGAGGTTTCAATAGCCTTGCTGTGCATTGTGCAACATTAATTTTGTCACTTTAAACATTAGTTTAACCAAAATTTAAAACATTAGTTTGACCAAATCAATGTTGCACAATGCACAGCACTTATATTTTATACTAATATTATACTTATATTTTAACATACTTATATTTTATACTAATTTGAATTACCTAAATTACAATTCCGTATAATTAGAAAAAAAAAAGATGGGAATTAACTTTTCGCTCTTTACCAAATCAATATCAAGGAAAGACAATAATAAACAAAAATGGACAAGAACTTGCATTAAATAACATCATCTTATACCTTATGTCATACGCAATTATGATCATTTTTGGTATGCATCACGATTGCTCCGTCACGGTAGAAATATGATGAAAATGTTCGCCCAATATTTAGGCGAAATTTGACAAAATCGATGGGTCCAAACTAAAAAATTTGTCGAAGTAGAAACAAAGAAGTTATAAGGGTTTTAAGTTGGCCGCGCCAACGTAACGTCCACGATGGCGCGGCCATGGAAATCTCAGGAACTACGTGGGTTAGAGATCTAATTCTTTTTCTAGTATGAATATTGAATTTGGCGAAAATTGTCGAAAAAGAAATTATAAACTAGAAATCGATATTTTAAGAGATTTTTACCTCAGAAGCCGTGGCGGCGCAGACGTGCACTTCGTGTTTCTTTAATGTTGATTATTTCTTTATATCATAATACTTAGTACAAAAATCTGATACAGGAAGTAAGGGCTTAATTTGTCGAAACTAATGAAAGCAATAAATACAACGAAATGTTATTTAAACAGACAAATCGGACCGAAACAAAAAATAGCATGGCCGCGCTGATATCTCATTATCTGTAATTGCTAGGATTTCGGTTTTTATATCCATTTATTCGACACATTAACCTGATTAGAATGGCATATCGTTTTACACTCAGAATGGTTTTCAACGCGTGTAATCTCCAAAAATGTGCTCTCTTGTACAATGTTTGAGTAGGGTAACCATAATTTCGATTTTATTTGAGAATACGTTTTACTCTACTAGACGAAAATGTATCTATTTCCTTAATAATGCCAACAAACGGAACAATTATTATTAATCATTATTTCACACTTAAACGTAAGTATGTAGTACCTATGCCCGTAAGCGATCAGTTGTAGATAGGATAATAATATTATGTTAAGTAAGTATACTGTACCTAGGAAGGTTACTTAATATTATGCATTTCTTGCCCTTGATCCGTTTTTGCGAAGACGGGTTATAATTCTTTTATACACTCATCTATATTTTTTGTCTCTATATCTGTCTGTATGTGCAACATCAAAAACCACGGAAGGGATTTTAACCAAACTTATTACGATTGTAGACCATATTCCTAGGCAGGTTATAGGATATATAACATAACGCTACGATACATAGGAGCCGAGCAGTGACGATAACTTTGAAGCAAGTCGATGAATTTCGCGCGCGACTGCGGACGAACGGTTCGGGCGGGGCGCGCGGGGGGATCGCTTACACAGTGACGCGAAGCTATAGAACGTGGCACTAAAGTAGATTAGAACATTAAATAAGTAACTAACATGATTTTACTAAAAAGACAAGTGTTTCCACAGTGTCAATAATATAAAAACTGTATTTTTGAACTTGCTTCACAAACTGAAATAAATTATCATTTATTGTATAAAATCAACTTTTGGTATTATTAAAAGAAAGCCTTTTGGGATAAACATAAAGAAACGGACAATTTAGCGGTTTTGAGAAGCTATAACGGGTGTAAAAAGAGCAGTCACTATAACTTTGGGATATGATTATACTATCTTTTCTCTTTCGGACGGTGTGAGGAAGCGAGTTCCACAATCTGACCGCATGAACGGTGAAGGAGTAGGAGTAGAAATTAGAGCGATGTGATGGGAGGGAAAGGTTTGTTCTGGATTTGGACCTACAAGGGATATCAATGGGCCGGGAAAAGTTAAATCGATCACGAAGATAGGAAGGAGAGAGAGGGTTATACAGGATATTGTAAAGTAAACAGAGGATATGGGAGTTGCGACGGAGACGGATAGGAAGCCACTTGAGTTTTATCCGAAAGGCTGATATCTGATCAAACTTTTTTAGACCAAAAATGAAACGGATACAGAGATTCTGCAAGCGTTCCAGTTTAGTTAGCAGCTCTTCGGTAACGTCTAAGTAGCAGGAGTCGGCATAGTCGAGGATAGGAAAAATGAGAGTTTTGACGAGGAAAATTTTGGTTTGCAAAGGCAAAAAGTTTTGAAGGCGCCTCAGCATGTGCAACGAGTGGTGTACCTTTCTGCTGACTTCACTAACCTGCGGATTCCAGCAGAGATTGCTGTCCAAAGATAACCCTAAATTCTTAGCTGTGTCTCTGAATTCGATAATAGTACCATCATATTTGACCACAGGCACATTGTGTAAACGTTGCTTTATATACTAGTAAGTATATAACGCAACGTTTACACAATGTGTAAACGTTGCGTTATATACTTACTAGTACATATATCCCAAAAAATCGCAGGCTATGATAATAGGCAGTAGCCTATTATCGTAGCCTGCGATTTTTTGGGATTTACCAACAGACCAAAAGATTTAGCCCAATTTGATATGCTCTGCAGATCATAGTTAATACCAGCAACTGTAGAATCAATATCATCAATATTAGAATGACGATAGAGTTGCAGGTCGTCTGCGTAAAGATGGAAATTTGAGTTGATTAATGAGGAAATAATATTAATCAATATAGAAAACAGGAGGGGAGAGAGTACGCCACCCTGGGGAACACCCGCTCATTCTAGAAATGTATTTTTTTTTCATATTTTTTTTACAAAAATTAAAAAATAAATTTTTTTTGGCTTTATTATTTTTTTTTTATTATTACAAAAAAAAAAATTTTTTAGTTTCTGACAAAAAAAATACATTTCCGAAATGAGGAAAGGTAGTATAATCGTATCTCAAAGTTATAATGACTGCTCTTTTTACACTATATAATATATATACCTATAGTGTGTAAAAAGAGCAGGCACTATCTACTGTGCCTGCTCTTTTTACACACTATACTAGCAGTGACAATACTAATGTGCCCCAGTGACTATCGTTTTTATCGAATGACATATTTATATAAATATGTCATTCGATAAAAACGATAGTCACTCAATGAAATGGCGATTTGAATTAGATGAATGCCATCTACCATAACGGTATTAATCCTTATCATTTAAAATACGTTATTCTGCTTAAGCATTTCTGAAGACTACATATTTTTCCCTTTAGACCATGCAAATATAATGAATACTTTAGGATATAGCAAAATTAAAATCGTTTCTCCGTGATTCAACCGGGCGCCGCGTGATGCTGGCTGCTGCGTGATGTGTCTTACGTCCGAGCCGGGCTGGAGTACTGTTACGTCTATTGGGGTTAATCCTATGTCTTAATATGGCATATCTGAGCCTTTATTTGAAACTATTATTATTACTTCATCGGCCTCCGTGTGACCATGTATAAAGAAGCATAATACCCAAACGACAGTGTTCATAAACTAAAAATATATTTAAAAATACTAAAGTGCCCTAAATCACTTTTACACGCGTACGAAGTCGCGGTCACAGCTAGTACTTTTATAAACATCATGGATACAGAAATAAATGAAATAAAATCTAGGTCTAACAAGGCTCAAACAAGAAAGTTAATATTAGGCAGATGACTAAAAATGCATAAGTACAAGGTCGGACTCGCTAATAAAATCTAAGCGTCACTTCATACCGAAATACGGAAAAAAAGTGCCTTCTTGAAAAAGCATATTATTCGTCTGCCGTTGGAATAATATTAATTCCGATAGCGAGTCTTAACCACGGCCATGGGTCTCTATGAAAACCGGCGTTACGCCGGCTTGCTTTGCTGCAGGGAATGAGGATACTTGTCGTAGATAAGTATGTACTTAATTTCAAGGGCAAGAAACCCATAATATTAAGTAGCCTGCCTAGGTACAGTATACTTACTTAACATAATATTATTATCATATCTACAACTGACCGCTTACGGGCATAGGTACTAACTACATACTTACGTTTATGTGTGAAATATTTAGTAGTAATAATTCCATTTGTTGGCATTATTTAAGAAATAGACACATTTTCGTCTAGTAGAGTAAAAGTATTCTCAAATAAAATCGAAATTATGGTTACCCTACTCAAACATTGTACGAGAGAGCACATTTTTGGAGATTACACGCGTTAAAAACTATTCTGAGGGTAAAACGATATGCCATTCTAATCAGGTTAATGTGCCGAATAAATGGATATAAAAACTGAAACCCTAGCAATTACAGATAATGATATATCAGCGTACAAAGAAGCGTTACGTTGGCACGGCCATGTTATTTTTTGTTTCGGTCCGATTTGTCTGTTTAAATAACATTTCGATGTATTTATTGCTTTCATTAGTTTCGAGAAATTAAGCCCTTACTTCTCAGTATCAGTTTTTTGTACTAAGTCTTATGATATAAAGAAATAATCAACATCAAAGAAACACGAAGTGCACGTCTGCGCCACCACGGCTTCTGAGGTAAATATCTCTTAAAATATCGATTTCTACTTTATAATTTGTTTTTCGACAATTTTCGACAAATTCAATCTTCATACAAGAAAAAGAATTAGATCTCTAACCCACGTAGTTCCTGAGATTTCCATGGCCGCGCCATCGTGGACGTTACGTTGGCGCGGCCAACTTAAAACCCTTATAACTTCTTTGTTTCTACTTCGACAAATTTTTGGTTTGGACCCATCGATTTTGTCAAATTTCGCCTAAATTTTGGGCGAACATTTTCATCATATTTCTACCGTGGCGGAGCAGTTGTAACGCACACTCATTTTTGCGTAAAATGGTGCGCCAGTCTAGTTGTGACATGCATGATGGAACAAATTCAGCCAATAGCGTTCCGCGGTACTTACTTATCACGCATCCTTTTTTAACACAGAAAAACGAACGAAAATGAACCTTATTCATAAACGGTTTATTTATACCGTTGATTCAGCCGTATATACGGCTGAAGCGCATGTTAGGGTTTTTCAGAGAATCGTATAAATTAAACAGTTTAAAACACCAAAATGGGTAACCTTTTCGGTCCCTGGACTTATTTTACGCGTAACCTTGACATGTATAAAGTTAATGACCTGGTTTAGCACAAAATTTTTATCCCAAAAATGTGCACTGTTCCTTTTTTTCTTTTTTTTTTGACAGGGGTTTTTTACATTTCGTATCCCCTGCCACTAGCAGGGGATGGTGGCAGGTGTATGACTCCCCGGCGCATTGAGGTACGTCGGATTTACCGACTATCGTATTACTTTCCTATGATCAAAAAATAACACGACCAATTGCAGAAGTAGGTAGAAATTTTGAGAATGAAAATATGATGTATATTTTACCATGTTTTATTAATTTGATTTCTATTTCCACCAGACCCCAGGCGGTTCTCTCTATCAGTCAATTAGTGCGACTCCGAAAAGCTTTTAAGGATCGCTTTAAATATATTTTAATTGGCCCAGTATTGAACAATCATAAGAATATGGAAATTAGAAATAAACACATTTATCAGGCAACATGTGACTTGTAAGTATATGACACGTGGCAGCTCTATTATATAATGTATTATATTGTATATTTTGACGACCTCCGTAGCGCAGTTGGTTGAGCGCGTTAGTGCTCGAACGAAAGGTCGCGGGTTCGAATCCCGCCGAGGGAACAAAAAGTTTTCAATGTTCCTGGGTCATGGATGTGTATTAAATTTGTGTATAATATAATAAAAATCTTAAATATGTGTATAGTATAAAAGTATTAAATATATTTCCATTGTCTGGTACCTGTAACACAAGTTCTTCGGATACTTAGCACAGGGCCAGATTGACGTGGTGTGAAGCGTCCATAGATAGATATTGTATATATTATTACATTCATTACATTATTATAATGTTAGCTAAAACGAAGATATAATAGTATAACGTGTAGCCGTCGTATGATGTCTCCAGACGATTAAAATGGAAAGATGAAATAAGATGAATCGTGCTATAATTAACATACAGTGTGTAAAAAGAACAGTCACTATAACATTGAGATACGATTATACTAACTGTCCTAATTTTGGAAACGGAATTTTGTCTATTTTTGAAAAAAAGAACTTATGAGGTGTCAAGGGACACCCGGATGGAACGAAGTTTTATTATTTATTATTTACAAAAAACCTGTATATACACTCAACAAAAATAATCGTCGCGATACCACACTGTTCAATGCGAAATAGAAATGAAAATATCTGGCTTGCTTTCTATAAGAGAGAGAGAGACAGACAGAGAAGCATGCGACGCCGCACAGCTTAGCTTACTATAGCAAAAAGTGTCGTGACAACTTTTCGTAAGAATTTTTTCCGTCTTTTCCGAGCTTATATTAGGAGTTACTAGTTAAATAAAAAAATATGACTCGTCGCTATA
Source organism: Celastrina argiolus (assembly GCA_905187575.2). Classification (NCBI taxonomy): domain Eukaryota; kingdom Metazoa; phylum Arthropoda; class Insecta; order Lepidoptera; family Lycaenidae; genus Celastrina; species Celastrina argiolus. Next base: position 21,386,599 of record LR994583.1, read on the forward strand.
TGATTTCTGTGTACATAGGGGTGTATGTATGTGTAAATAGAGTTCAGCGTTAAAAAATGAAAAATAACAAAAAATGAAAGATAAAAAAAAAATATATATTTAAAAATTCTTATAGCATTTATTAAAATCGGACTAGTAGTTAAAATGTAACAAACATACAAATAAATATTGTCAAAATAACTATTATTCTTTTGGATTCGCTTACGCCTTACTAATCTTTTCAAGTAAGTATAATCAGTAGAAGTGCGGGGCCAAGACCTTTTCTTGAAGCACTTCGTCGATTTTTAACTCTTTGCGGGATATGTCTGATCGCAAAACTCTTACATTTTAGATTCTAAATCTAGGTATTCTAGATCTAAAAGTTTCTGATTTCTTTAACAAATTATCGAAGAGCATACTTTTTCACCTTCGCTATGGCATGGTAACTGCCATAAGCACAATCTTATATAACTATAAAAATCAATTGCTGTTCGTTAGTCTCGCTTAAACTCGAGAACGGTTGAACCGAGTCGGCTATTTTTTGTCTTGAAATTTTCGTGAAGTCCAGGGAAGGTTTAAACGGTTTCCATGCTCAACAAAGTGGGCATGGGTCAGCTTAATAAATAATATAGTATTATGTAATAATGTAAATTGTATGTTACTATAACAAGGTTCATTTCTCCTAGGTGCTTTGTGAATAAACAATTTTTCCTTCCTTTAATAAGTTTCATGCTGTACAAAGCTTACCATGTTGACAGTAATATTGGATTGAGTTAAAATCCAATAGAATATTCCAGAAACTCCCGTGTCTAGTTAATAGATGTTGACTTTGTAAGCGCAAAGCTAAAGTAACTGCTAAATTAAAAAACTAAACTAATTCATATAATACAAATATGCTAGATGTTCCCGCGACTTCGTTCGCGTGGTCTTTGAGTGACTTAAGCCTTATGCAGCGCACGCTGCATAAGGCTAAAATGAAACTAAATTAAACTTTATACATCACAATATTTGAAAAATTAGAATATTAGTACACATAAACATACCTATAATTAGTAAAATTAAATAATTGTCTTTCGGAACTATAAATAGTACAATCAAATAAAATATGTTTTACAGTGAATCGTGAACTACATCTTAAACAGAGGCCTTACTCTCCAAACTGAATTAATTTTGATTTAGATACCATCATGCCGCGTACTTCCTAATAAATTGACATTTGTTTATTTTGATTCTCAGTCGATCGATATGGTCAGAAGTACAAAAAGTTACGATCTAACAATTTTCTTTATCCTGATTAGTTTCAAAGTAATTCACCAAATAAAATACGAAAAACCACTGATATCGAACGGATTCGGATCTCGATTGTGTCGGGAGTAGGCCCGCTGGTCCGAGAAGTACTTGTGGCTTACTCCCGATACAATCGAGAATCAAATCAGTTCGATCTTAACGGCTTTTGATTATTTATTTGTTAGATTACTTTGAAACTAACCAGGATAAATAAAATCGTTCCATGGTAACTTTTTGTACTTCCGACCATATCAATCGACTGAGAATCAAAATAAACAAAACTCAATTAATTCGGGAGTACCCGGCACGATCGAATCTGAATCAAAATCGATCCTTTTCTGCTCAGGGGCCAAACACTCCAAACTGATTCGATTTTGATTCATATACGATCGTGCCGCATACTCCCGAATAAATTGACGTTTGATTATTTTGATTCTCAGGCTAGATTACAAAAAGTTATCATCTTACGATTCACTTTTTAAAACCTTGTTAGTTTCAAAGTAATCCACCAAATAAAATACCAAAATCCGTTGAGATCGTACTGATTCGATTCTCGATTGTGTCGGGAGACCTGCTGTTTATATTTCATTTTGGTTTTTAAAATATTCTTACTGAAATAATGCAAACATTCTTGTATCCATTCTCACAAGCTTTTTTTTTATTTGCATAGTATACCAACAGTATCTTACCGTTCTCAATAAAAAAATATTTGATTATCATCAACCATTTAGTTAAGTCAATAATAAGAATTGATTAAACATTGGTTTATGAAAATAAGTGGATTAGAAAAACCTTCCGCGTGACAGTGAGAACTCGGGACACGGAAGCTAATAATATCATCGATGGCTCGTTTGCCGTCATCCGTTCGCTAGAAAATAAATCCGTCTCGATTAAATCTGCTATGCGCTGTCACTAATAGGTTTTAACTTAAGTTATACTAGGGCTGCCATCCGTCCGGGTTTCCCCAGATTTGTTCTAGTTTGGAGGCCGTCCGGGGAGCGTCCGGGCGAGGTTTAAGTTGTAGACCGGGTAAAACCCGGACGGACGAGCGCTCCCGTGCCCCCAGATTTTAAACAAGATGTAAGTTAATTAAAAAAAATGTGTAAAAGCTCTAAAATCCGGGGAGATTGCGCTTCCGGTACTGGGTGGCAGGTTTTAAAGATGGCCGCCCTAGTTATACCGGGTAATCTGAATCCACGGTTCATATATTAGGCCGACTTTACACACGAATGCACTGGTCGTTGACCTAACCTGACCAGGGTTCAAACTGTTTCGTTACTTTATCTATATCTTTAATCGCGATTTTGTTTAAGTGTTAGCGACTGGCTGGATACACCTGAGTTTTATACCTTATTTTATTAAGTAAAACACTTTAATTAAAACTAAAACTAAAACAAACAAAAATAATAAAAAAAACTATATCTACTATAAAATTACTTCTAAAACAATACCTTATTTATTTAAATGTTTTTATAATGACATCTTTCTCTTTCTTATATATTAAAATGAATTGCTATTCGTTAGTCTCGCTAAAACTTGAGAACGGCTGAAACGATTCGGCTATTTGTAATCTTGAAATATTCGTGGAATACCCGGGAAGGTTTAAATGGTTCATCACATACTGTTGAACGGTTCATCGCATACATATCACATATTATGCTTAACGAAGTGGGCACGGGTCAGCTAGTATTTTTATATTTACATGTTTTTGATGTATTATTTCTATTGTTACCCGACTTCGGCGAAGCCAAAAGGAAGGGTAATGATTTTGGCAGTCTATGTATTTATGTATGTATGTTTGTATGTTTGTATGTATGTATGTATGTTCCCTCGTAGCGGCTAAACTACTGGTACAATTTTAATAAATGAGGTATCAATCGATTATTAATAACGCCGCGAGTAACATAGGCTATATAATTTTTAGAAATATTTTGGATTTTGAAAATTAAACTTCAAAAACTATCTCAAAAAAAAACTTAATTATGATAAATTATGATAATTGTCTCGTGTTTGGTATCAAAAGATAGGTATTGGCAAGCACATAACGAATATGTATTAAAATATTTTATTAATTAATATTATATTTTATGGTTAAATTCAAAATAAACGTTTAAAATGCGGTCGTACAAGTACTATCTCGGTGTTGTTTAGTTACTTTCTATGTAATGGTCAATTTAATAAAAATATAATAATTGTTATATTTGATGTGTAAAAAGAGAAAAATATTAAATAGAAAAAGATTAAAAATCTAAAACCCGACTTCGCAAAAAACAAATAAAAAAACATCAAAGAGTTGATTAGTTCTCTGAATACAACTGTATTTTTCATTGTAGTCTATTTCTTATGTTAGCACCGTTATCATACCATACAGTCCACTCCTACTAGCTGTAAGTAATTTATATGAGGTGCCAAAACAAAAAATGCTCTACGTGTCATTCTCTTCACACTATAATATAAAGATTATAGTTTTTGAAGTTTAATTTTCAAAATCCAAAATATTTCTAAAAATTATATAGCCTATGTTACTCGCGGCGTTATTAATAATCGATTGATACCTCATTTATTAAAATTGTACCAGTAGTTTAGCCGCTACGAGGGAACATACATACATACATACAAACATACAAACATACATACATAAATACATAGACTGCCAAAATCATTACCCTTCCTTTTGGCTTCGCCGAAGTCGGGTAACAATAGAAATAATACATCAAAAACATGTAAATATAAAAATACTAGCTGACCCGTGCCCACTTCGTTAAGCATAATATGTGATATGTATGCGATGAACCGTTCAACAGTATGTGATGAACCATTTAAACCTTCCCGGGTATTCCACGAATATTTCAAGATTACAAATAGCCGAATCGTTTCAGCCGTTCTCAAGTTTTAGCGAGACTAACGAATAGCAATTCATTTTAATATATAAGAAAGAGAAAGATGTCATTATAAAAACATTTAAATAAATAAGGTATTGTTTTAGAAGTAATTTTATAGTAGATATAGTTTTTATTATTATTTTTGTTTGTTTTAGTTTTAGTTTTAATTAAAGTGTTTTACTTAATAAAATAAGGTATAAAACTCAGGTGTATCCAGCCAGTCGCTAACACTTAAACAAAATCGCGATTAAAGATATAGATAAAGTAACGAAACAGTTTGAACCCTGGTCAGGTTAGGTCAACGACCAGTGCATTCGTGTGTAAAGTCGGCCTAATATATGAACCGTGGATTCAGATTACCCGGTATAACTAGGGCGGCCATCTTTAAAACCTGCCACCCAGTACCGGAAGCGCAATCTCCCCGGATTTTAGAGCTTTTACACATTTTTTTTTTATTAACTTACATCTTGTTTAAAATCTGGGGGCACGGGAGCGCTCGTCCGTCCGGGTTTTACCCGGTCTACAACTTAAACCTCGCCCGGACGCTCCCCGGACGGCCTCCAAACTAGAACAAATCTGGGGAAACCCGGACGGATGGCAGCCCTAGTATAACTTAAGTTAAAACCTATTAGTGACAGCGCATAGCAGATTTAATCGAGACGGATTTATTTTCTAGCGAACGGATGACGGCAAACGAGCCATCGATGATATTATTAGCTTCCGTGTCCCGAGTTCTCACTGTCACGCGGAAGGTTTTTCTAATCCACTTATTTTCATAAACCAATGTTTAATCAATTCTTATTATTGACTTAACTAAATGGTTGATGATAATCAAATATTTTTTTATTGAGAACGGTAAGATACTGTTGGTATACTATGCAAATAAAAAAAAAGCTTGTGAGAATGGATACAAGAATGTTTGCATTATTTCAGTAAGAATATTTTAAAAACCAAAATGAAATATAAACAGCAGGTCTCCCGACACAATCGAGAATCGAATCAGTACGATCTCAACGGATTTTGGTATTTTATTTGGTGGATTACTTTGAAACTAACAAGGTTTTAAAAAGTGAATCGTAAGATGATAACTTTTTGTAATCTAGCCTGAGAATCAAAATAATCAAACGTCAATTTATTCGGGAGTATGCGGCACGATCGTATATGAATCAAAATCGAATCAGTTTGGAGTGTTTGGCCCCTGAGCAGAAAATGATTCGATTTTGATTCAGATTCGATCGTGCCGGGTACTCCCGAATTAATTGAGTTTTGTTTATTTTGATTCTCAGTCGATTGATATGGTCGGAAGTACAAAAAGTTACCATGGAACGATTTTATTTATCCTGGTTAGTTTCAAAGTAATCTAACAAATAAATAATCAAAAGCCGTTAAGATCGAACTGATTTGATTCTCGATTGTATCGGGAGTAAGCCACAAGTACTTCTCGGACCAGCGGGCCTACTCCCGACACAATCGAGATCCGAATCCGTTCGATATCAGTGGTTTTTCGTATTTTATTTGGTGAATTACTTTGAAACTAATCAGGATAAAGAAAATTGTTAGATCGTAACTTTTTGTACTTCTGACCATATCGATCGACTGAGAATCAAAATAAACAAATGTCAATTTATTAGGAAGTACGCGGCATGATGGTATCTAAATCAAAATTAATTCAGTTTGGAGAGTAAGGCCTCTGTTTAAGATGTAGTTCACGATTCACTGTAAAACATATTTTATTTGATTGTACTATTTATAGTTCCGAAAGACAATTATTTAATTTTACTAATTATAGGTATGTTTATGTGTACTAATATTCTAATTTTTCAAATATTGTGATGTATAAAGTTTAATTTAGTTTCATTTTAGCCTTATGCAGCGTGCGCTGCATAAGGCTTAAGTCACTCAAAGACCACGCGAACGAAGTCGCGGGAACATCTAGCATATTTGTATTATATGAATTAGTTTAGTTTTTTAATTTAGCAGCTCATCTTAATATATAATAATAATATCTATGGACGCTTCACACTTCACAGTACGTCAATCTAGCCCAGTGCTAAGTATCCGAAGAACTTGTGTTACAGGTACCAGACAAGGGAAATATATTTAATACTTTTATATTATGCACATATTTAAGATTTTTATTATATTATACAATTTAAATACACATCCATGACCCAGGAACATTTTGAAAAACTTTTTGTTCCTTCGGAGGTATTCGAACCCGCGACCTTTCGTTCGAGCACCAACGCGCTCAACCACGGTGCTACGGAGGTCGTCGAACCATGAATTAACCCGTATAACTAACGCTTGTAGCTTACACACGTAACGTTCTAACTTCGGCAGCACCGACTATCCACTGAGCTACAGGGGTCGTCGTATTATAGTGTAAAGACAATAATAATTATTTTCATAATTAAGTTGTTTGCTAACACGTGACGCCGCTTGTTAGTAGATAATGAATGCGACAATTACATCTATAGCAATTAATTGAATATAGTTTTTACTTTGATGATACTTAGAAATTACGTTTATCTACACAATTACAATTGAAAGTCAAATGAATTAAAATATAAATATTGAAAAGTAAATAGGATACGACAGTAAAATGACGCGATATAAACGACAAAAGTATTTGAAAATACAATAGTTTCTTTAACCTATTTATGAACTTTTACAACTATGTTCATGCTCATGAAATCATTGAAATGTAAACACAGAACATAGGTATTCTATTTAGTACTAATTAGTATGACGTTTGCTACTGATTGGGTGTATATTCAACTGAACATTCGATATTAATTATATTATGTCAACTAATAAGCTTATTAACACAAAGGCAGATGCATTCCAGTATAACAAAAGCAATCAGCTATTATAATTATTTAATACCTTTGCTTTAGGTATCAGTACAGGAATTGTGCGAATGATATATAAAATTTGGATTAGTTGAAGTTTGTTTGGAGGAATGTGTGCAGGGTGCTATTTTTTTTAATAATATAAAGACAATATAAAATTAATAAAATAAGTATCGTACCTAATAACATAACATTACCGGCGTGCTTCTAATAATTACATTTTTTAAACTTTAACAATCCAGGTTGTACGAATCTATTGACAATTTGTCACCTCTAAAATCATCATCAATGTCAGCAGTTTAGGGGCTACGGTGGTGAAAAATACATGAATAGACCACCAAAATTATAACCATTTCGCTTTGCCGAAGTCGGTTAAAAAGACGCGATAGTTACTCAATTCACAAAAGATTAACAATATTGTTACGTTTAAGATTATTTAAGTGTAAAACATGTTTATTGCGGCCCATAAATGTTTTACAAATATTACTTGTATTACTACTACAAAACATTACACGTTTATGGGAAGCAGACATGGTGACATTGATACTATTACCAACGAGTTAACGTCAGAGGCCGACCTCCTGACCCTTGCGGTAAATGCCAGTGCCTCCCAAACTGTTTATAATAATTAAAAAGCTTATTAAATTCTAAAGAAAAAAAAACGCACGGTTTTGAGATGAAATTAGCAATAAGTACCTACGTTGGTGTGGAGACGCATGACTTCACCATTCGAAACATTATACTATCATTGGACGCACTAAGATTTAAATCATCAAAAATGTAGAGCAAACAGTAATGTGTTCCATCTGGGGGTACGGGAGTGCCCCCACCAAGACGAGCCAAGCGGAGCGCAAGAGCACTACCTACCTTTTCTTGAAACATTTCGTCGTTTTTTTTAACTTTTAATATTTTCGATAAAATAGACAGTTCTTGTGATTTTTTTATCGAATAATATTAAGAAAAAAACTCAATCTAGCCCATTTCGGCTTCAGTAACTTGGTTATGTTTTTAATTTTTACTTATATAATACTAGCGACCCGCCCCGGCTTCGCACGAGTGCAATGCTTAATATACCTACTATAGAATGTCCTTATACACAACGTTCACAGCTTTTTTGTCATTAGCCAATACAAACATGTTTTGCTTAGACGTTACTCTTGACAGCGCGATATATAATTGGCCATGTGAAAAACACTCAACGCTCAAGTCTAATCCTGCAACGTGTAAAGTTAGGCACGCGCCGCCCGACCCCCGGCCGGCCGCGGGTCGGTACCGCCGCGGCGCAAACAACTACGACCCTGCATTTTTAAATTTGTAATATCTTCGCTTAAATTACATGCTGTAAGAAGCATATTGATCTATAATAAATGCACAATTTATTTAAGGTACTTAATTGGATAAGGATTAATGCTGTATTGTTTAAAATCACTTCGTAAATAACCATTTTTTAGTAAAGGATAAAAATGGTAATGGTGGGTTATCCCTAAGAGATAGACATATACCATCGCGGACTTTTTTGTTGAACTTTTTAAGGTGAACAATAATGTAGTACATTATTTTGGTCTATCTCGTAGGGTTCAGCCAGCGTTTGCAATATAAGCGCAAAAAACGTTCTTATTTACGACATCACATTAGAAACCTTTAAATTTATCAGTGTTTCTCTACTATATTATGCATTTATTATACATACAAACCTTCCTTAAGAATCACTCAATCTATTTAAAAAAACCGCATCAAAATCCGTTGCGTAGTTTTAAAGATCTAAGCATACATACGGACAGACATACAGCGAAAGTGACTTTGTTTTATACTATGTATTGATTATGTTATATGTCTTATATACCCTATCCTGGCAGTAAAGTTTCGACAACAAGATTCGCAAATAAGATTAGGAAAAATCTAATAAGTTAGCTAGCAAAATATTAGTGACTTAGACATTCTCAGAAATATTATGTATAGGTAATTTTCGGGCGACGTCGCTTCTTGAAAATTCCGAGCACTCAATACACGTTTCCCTACGATCAAAGCTTCACCTTTGGGAAATTAAAAAAATCTTACGAATAAAGTTAATTAGTGGATTTATTTTCCTTGATATGATGGTAATATAACGGATATGATACTGTATATAAATCGGCATTTCTTTGAACGTAAAAATAATTAAAATTTAAAAAAATGTTGACAACTCGTGGAAATTAGCACGCAGTCAAGGTGAACAGCCGGAATCTCGATATTTGTATAATGTCCGACTCGCGTATTGTTGTTTACGACCAGTCGGTTGTGTATCGCTCGCGAGCTCATCTCCTCATTAAAATGTCATAATTATTTCGTTTTTTATACGGGCGTGACACAGATCGTCGAGGGAGTTAAATACTTAGTGCCGGGACGCGCAAACGTAGAGATGATTCGCGTCGCGCTGCTGCTGAGCGCGCTAGTGCATGCGCACGCGCATGTATACGAGCGGTGCGAGTTGGCCCGCGAGCTGACCAGCCTGGGGGTCCACAGGGATCATCTAGCTACGTGGGTGTGTATCGCGTACCACGAGTCCCGCTTCGACACGGCAGCTAGGAACCACGGAAGCGGGGACCACGGCCTGTTTCAAATAAGTGAACTGTACTGGTGCGGCCCCGGGAAAGCGTGCGGTGTACCGTGCACCGCGTTCCGCGATGAAGACATATCGGATGACCTGGAGTGTGCCCTGAAAATTCATAAAGAACACACGCAGCTGCAAGGAGACGGGTATCTCGCTTGGGTTGTCTATCCTCATCACTGCAAGAATATCAATGGGAAGAAATATCTCGCTGATTGTGATGCGTCGCTTAAAAATGTAACAGTCATTGATTCCAGCGCTAGAGGACAGAAAAGTTATTCTCATACAACGACACCGAAGCCCTTTGACGCTAACTATTATGCAAAGAATTTACCATCCTTTCTCGCAATAAACTCTATATTTGAAAGCAGTCAAGCTAAGCAGTTCGAAAGCGATGGTGGAAAAATAGATTGGGTCAATTTTAAATTCGATAACATTGACAACATAAAGTTACCGAAAGTTAGCATGGACACAATACTTAAGTATGTTATACCTGCACCTACAACAACGACGACAGAAAGCTATGAAGAAAACTATCCCAGACCTAACTACAAAAATGATTGGATTAATTACAAATTAGATAATATCGATAATCTAATATTGCCAGTGACATCTTCAGCAAATCAGAATAACGGACTGCCAAGTTGGTTGAACATAAAAATAGACAGTAGAATTGATGACCTTAAGCAGCCAGCCTTGGTTAATAATGCAGTTAAGCATGTTCCAATAGCAACAACCCCAACGTATACCAACTATGACGAAAATATTCCGAGACAAAATTACAAGAATGACTGGGTCAATTTACGAATTGATAATATTGATGATTTACAGTTGCCAGTATTTTCTAAAGCTCAAGGCAGTAGGAAAAATAGTGGTATTAACTGGCTCAATATCAAAATTGATAATAAAATCGATGATATTGACCTTGATAAATTAGTAGAGCAAGTTAATGTGAAAAATGCTGCGCCAATAACTATAACTACAAGTACTGTGAGAACAACAACCATTGATCCTGAATTAATAGGAATAAAACCACCAATGCCTAGAAGAATTGAATCAAACCATTTCCGACGAAAAATGATGAATCTTATGAACGCAATGTTGACAGTGCAGAACAGTGCCAAAGAAGAATTGCCTAATAGAAAAGTTACTGAATCAAGTTCGATTCTGAATAGGCTACCTTTAGATGTGTCAACAACGAAACCTAAGCCGGCAAGATATCCAGTTTATACAGAAATCAAAAGAAATAAAGTAGTTACTGAAAGCCCATCGACTACCCCAGTTTTTAGTTTCAAGTGGAATTCACCGTCACGCTCCGAGTTGACAACTCAAAAAACTGTAACTCAACAAAGTACGACGCCCATAGCTAGCACACAAAAAGAAAATGCAAACAGTGCAATAGAGCAAAATAACAAATTTGATTCGACTACGAAAACGAGTATCACGGTAGCGAAACAATTTCCACTTTTTGAATATCGGTTTAATGACGAAGTTAGCAATCCTGTAACAAACAAACCTACTTCAAAGGAAGATAATATTGCAACAAGTAGACATCCGTCTTATACCCAAGAACCTTCTAAAACCACAACGACAACCGCAAGACCTTTTATATATAGCTCTACAACTTTGAAAACAGAAACCTCGTCGTCAGGCGGCAGATTTAGTATCGATTGGAATAAACAGTTTACATTCAAACCATTTACATTTTCGACCGCAAAACCTACAACGAGTACACCAGACATTAATTCAACATTGAAGCCTTCTACAACAAAGGTTTTGGAAGAATCAAAGAATGGTACCCAACCTTCTGTGTCTTCGACAACTTCAACAGTCAGACCTTGGAGTTGGAACAACCCAAAATGGACGCTTCCTCCCTTCAATTCACACAAGTCATCTGTATTATCTACAAACTCTACAGGAAATAGTATTTCAAGTACTGCAAGACCTGAAATTCAAAGGCAGAGGTGGTCTTTTGGTTCGTTTGGCACTGATGATAATAAGCAACCATCAAGTTCGCCGCAACCAACGAATGTGCAAAGAGAAACAACAACAACCACTACAACTGCAAAACCTATTGTTACACAAAGCACATCAAAACCAGAACAGACTTTTTTAGATACTAAAAGTGTTTTCATACAAAATGTCACGCTGAAACCAGCAGAAGTAGCACCATCGAAAGCATTTACATACAAATCATTTACAACCACTGTTAAACCTGAGTCATCAAGTACACCTACAAGCATTTCTGACTCAGCTACCAAAACTACGCCCTCAATATTCGACTTATATTTGAGACCCGAAAAGTTTTCTACAGTCAGACACTATCAGTTCCCCACTTTCAAGCCCAGTGGTAACAAACTGACAATATTTTCTGGTGGTACAACCCCACGATCGTCCCTCTTCGCTCCTGTTAAGCCTTAGCGAATTAATTAGTTAAGTTTACTTCACTGCCATTATTATAGTTACCTATCATTTGGATTATACCAAAAAGCATTTACGATTATTATAATTTAGGTTATTGTTGTGATAATATGTTGAGCATTCTTGATTTACAAAAAGACTGTATTAAACATAAATTGTTAAAATAATTTACGACTCTTTATTTATCCTTGCGACTCTTTATTAATAGTTGCGAAATACTTAAGTTGCTTTGCGATTAACATGTTTTGATGCAAATATGAAATATAAGCTATGCGAATGAGCAACTGTAGTTTTATAAAATGCTTGACACCTAAATCTAATAATTCTGACTTCAAATCACCCTAATCTTATTGATTGCAGAATAATTTGTAACTAATATAAATATACATAAATTTACAATATCAATGTCGTATACATCACAACAGTGCAATAAAAATAACAATATATTATAAACCGATAGACGAATGTTTTAATGTGTAATAAAGTGGTATATTATGCTTTTTTTCGATGTGTTAAATGTTTAATTGTGAGTATAATAAAATGTAAAAATGTTGTCTGGTTCGCGACCTCTCTCGGCTTAAGGTTAATGATGAGTAATTAATATACCTTTATACAACCCGTCCTGCTGGTCGCAAATGCGCTGTTTTATATAACCACATCACTACGTGTAAACATAAGTAAGTATTTATTGAATATTTATGATGAAATTTGGTATGGTTGTTTAGGTGGATGAAACATAAACCCTTACTAATATCTAGAATTACACACTGGATAAACTATACTATATAAGGTTTAGTAACTTTATATCAAGTGACTTATGATAAGTAATTAATATGGCAGTGAAAAAACATATTATATGCTTTATAAAGATCGTAATATAATTATTAGTGAGGGGGTTAGTTTCTTCCGAAAAATTTAACTGTTCCTTATAATGTCTAAGCCGCGAGCAAAATCTAGTTTTAAATATTATGTAGTAAGACACGTTCATGACATTTATATAATACTTTTAATTTATTTTATTATAATTACATAATAATAATTAACCTTAACCCCACGTCTCAAAATAACATAATATTATATGTATACGATAAACAATTTTGCATATAGAAATATTAGCAGCAGGTTTTTGATGCCTTTGCGCGTTAAGGTCAGCTCAAACCAAGACGCGATGCAGCGTGTACTTAAGCATAATATTCATTTCCTTTTTTATATAATTAAGGTAGAAATTTGTATTACGAAGATTTTAGAGTCGACGCTTTTCTGTTTGTTATATTGTGTGTAATTGGTATCACAAAGGGATGCAATCCCCGCAAAAAATTTTTAATCCCGGTATTCGCGGGACTGAGAATCATAGTCCTGCGGGATCCTGGTATTTGCGGGATCCCACATTTTTCTTAAAGTCATTAAGAAAAGTTAGATGACTGCTTCCACGCTTTAAGCGTGGAAGCAGTACGAGCGTTTTTATTACAAATGTTATTAAAACGAATTGGTGATTGACTCTGATAATTAAAAGCGAAACCTTTTAATTCACAAGACTCAAACAAAATAATATTTTTCTTAATCAAAACTTCGAGAGAATGAACTCCAGAATGAGTGCGATTGTACCATCCTTTCAGTTTGCATCATTGCGGCCATTGTAGCGTTGACCGTTGTGCAGTCCCGGTAATTCCGCGGGAATTCTGCAGGACTGATCCCGCAAAACAGTGCGGGATCCTGGTATCCCGGTATTGTATTCTCGCAATCTTAATTATGATAAATGAATTAGGTGAAAACAAGACGCTTTAGCTCTGCGCCGTTGTAAGTTGAGGCTATAGTGTTTCAAAAGAATCGCGTCTCGGTGTGAACTGATTATATGATACTTTATATTAAATTATCCATTATAATTTAATATAGTAAAAAACGGTCACGACTATTATGGAATAAACCCAATTTTTTTATAAGCAAACCAACGCGAACATGCAAATAATGAAAATTCCTAATAAAATATAGAAGCACTTACGACTATTACAAATATGTAATATAATATCATAACAACTAAGTTACTATGTTTGTACGTTGTACCTGATAAGTACACTTTCAAACATTTTCTCTAGATATAATACATTAAAAATTGGAAGTAAAATATAATAATATTTCTTGTTACCCCCAGGCCACAGATATTCAAAACCTCCCGAGTATTGGATGGCCAATTTTAGATTTTTGATTGTAAAAACTAAAAGCTCGAATATTTGAATTTAGTTTTTCCGTTTAAGTAATAACGTTTTCCACGAAAGCTCGGAAAACGTTATGGAAATTGTATTTCATTTTCTATGTTATTGAAGGTGAATATAACATTTATATAGTAATATTATTCTAACAAGTCTAGGCAAAAATACCGCGGCTCCGCCTGCATGAAAAAAGATGGTGCTAGTATTCAGCATATTAAATCAGCATAATATTATATTATAAAAATAAGCCTGCGCCCACTTCCGGATATATGTTCTCTCTGTCTCCTGAAACCCACAGTAAAGATGGTTGATGAGGAAGCGCTATTGTTTCTACGGCTGTATCTCATAAACCGGGTCAACTACACAGTTGAAAATTTCACAAATTATTTTTGGATGCCGCTGTAAACAACATTAAAAACATAGTTACGTACACAAAATGCGTGATTTTAAATATATAATTTCAAAATGAAGTAAGATCTATCAGGTACTTAAGTAAAGACGTTCGTTCTATAGTCTAGTAATTGCACAAGAAATGTCAAAGTTAGAATTCTTAGCCAAGTAATAGTTACCTAAGTTTTCTTAATTAATATGTTGCACAATCTACATACGTAGGTATGTATAACCAAAATAATTGCCTTTCCTATGTGTTAGCGTTCTTTTTTTAAAATTAAAACAGCTTTTTCACAACTCAGCCGATTTTATTGAACATACTATTTTGTAATGAGCACGTGATTCGCTTTCATTTGAGACCCCACTCGGGTATATTTGGTGACATTCATTCTTCCCCACTTGCACCCCCCACAATTTTTAAATGGATTAAGGGATTTTTATAGATTTAACTGATTTAGATATTAATGTAGATTGTAGATCATTAATTCATGGTTCATTTATCATGAGAAGAAAGAGTAGAGCATTTTTTGTTTTGGCACCTCATATATTATATTAATACCATAACGCGACAAATTATGATTAAAGTCACAAAGCAGATGAGTTTCAACCCTAGTCAGGTGTTAGGTCAACCACCCACAGAAGAGTAAAAGAGATTAGAATGGCATTGTAGGCGGGGCAGACGCGCCGTACTTATGATCAAATGATCATATGTCAGCCGAAACACGTTTTATCGGTCAACAGTCACAATCTTACTGTGACAGCGTACGGAGCTCCATAAAAAATCGTTAAAAATGCCGTGTTGCGCTGTTTTAACGTGTCGGAAAAGAAGCCAAGTGTGTAGTGTAGCCAGAGAAGGAATTTCTTTCCACCGGTAAGTCCAAAAACTTTAAATTTTATGTAATATTAGTAATTATTTCCTTAGCATTATGTAGTTCGTGATCGAAAACGATACATTCGTATTTAGGCGCAAAATTATCCATTGCTGCAATACGTGGGTACCATTTTGTGTAATGTCTTTGCGAGTGAGCAATGTATTGCATTCGCAGCGATAGTTCGCTCGCGGAATGACAGCTTCAATTCTAGGTACTTCGTGCGTATCGATAGTGTTGTACCAAGATGTAAACAATGTCGATCTAAGAAAATGATATTATAATTTAAGCAACTCTCTTTATTGATAATTACCGTCATATTATTGTTTATTTAATTTAGCTTTCTATTAAGAAATAAAAAATAATTTCATACGGACATTATTATAATTATATTGTTATATCTGTGATTAATGTATGTTTTTTTGCCTAGTAAATAAATAAATAGATTATTAAGGACCGATTTTTCCATCCTCAGATAAACAACCAGATAGCGTTTATTCGACGAATAGCAATATTTTGAGTTTTTCAATACTCACATAGTTGTTAACTGTCTAATAAGACACCTATTAAAGGAATAAAATTATCTGCTGCTTGAAGGGCCTGATAAGGCTTTATTTCCCCGATAAGTTCGTGTCTGCATTTATATTTAACAGTTTCGTCAATTTCTTTGGGTATCACAATCTAATAAAATTGATGTTTTTGAAGCAATGGACGACTTAGCAATCGAGGAGGTACCTGAATTCCTCAATTATTTACATCTGTCTGGTAGAAAACCCCGACCAGCTTGTATTTTCAACAGTACCTTATGCCTAATAGTAGTAGTGATGATTGTAACTAGCACAAGGAATATTTTGAGTCACTGACAAGCTAGTTTCTTACAAATCACATTATACTAATAATATCTATGGACGTTGTGAACACCACTTCAATCTGGCCCTGTGCTAAGCATACAAAGAACTTTACGAACGATAACGGAAATATATTTAATACTTTTTATACGATACACAAATTATTTTTATTAGATTATACACACATTTAATACACATCAATGACCCAGGAACATTGGATTTTTTTTTCTCTCGGTGGGATTTGAATGTGCAACCTCTCGGTTGAGCACCAACAACAATGCAGTCGACTATTGTACTATGGAGGCAGCGTAGTGGTTGAGTGCATTGGTGCTCAAGTATTGACATTAAATAAGCTATTACTAACAAGTAACAAATATAAAACAACATATAATGTAACTCTTTAATATTTAATTAATAGGATTTATTATTTATAGAATTGATTATCTATACATATAATAAATCTGTAGAGGGGTCATGTCTGTACATTAAGAATATTTAAGTGAAAATTAAAAAAAGGAGGTCTATAAAACCCACAGAACCTAAAAATAACATTTTTGAAAAAAATAAGCGTACTATCAAGTAGTCCCGTTCGCATAAAAGAAAAAAAAAATTATACATACAGACGAATTGAGAACCTCCTCCTTTTTTTGAAGTCGGTTTATAATACACGGTCATTTTTTGAGCTGGTAGTAGGAATTTTTAGCATTTTCATAGAAAAAATACCTCAAAACATTCACGACAAAAACGGCCATTATTTGACAGTAAACTATTATTATTAAAAATAAATAAAGAAGCATTACTATAAATTAGTGATTTTAAATATCCAAACGACAGTGTTCATAAACTAAAAATGTATTTGAACTGCTGCCCTAAATCACTTTTCCACGCGTACGAAGTCGCGGGCACAGCTAGTTATTGAATAAAGAAATCACAGCCATAAACTATGTGCGCTAAACTATTGAAATGTTACTCTTTAAACATTAAGGAGAAACAAAAAACATAATATTATAAAGTTTCACATTTTTATTACAAATAAGATGATATTGTCAGTAACACAGTAATTGTTTGTTGCATTTTGCTCTATTTATATATATTTTGTTCTTTCCTCATATCATAATTCTCAAGACATAACATCTTTTATGCTCCTTTTCTAGAAAATAATGCCATCTTTGCTATTGTAGTTTTATCAGCTGTCCATCAACTCTGAATCTGCAAAAAATTTATGATTAGATGTATCAGTAATTTCCGGTATAAAATGGCAAACCAAAAAGATATTAATCTTTAAATTTCAAGCAATGTTCCAACCTAATTCATGCATTAATACATGAATTTATTTTTGCATATACCTATATTTTGTTTGCAACGAAGAAACCTATATAATAGTTTGGGTTCAATTTTCTTTTTCTCCTTTGAAAAGTAAGCGGTTTTGATTAGTAATATGTTAGATAATAAAATAATAAATACCTTTGGCAATAAAATTCTATACAAGAAAATTACTATTTTGTAGTTTGATATTTTGTCACGAGTTCTATTACAACTAACAAGTTCGGAGTTGGTAAAGTTGCAGAACGTCCTCGCATCCTTTTTTGTTCCAAATGGAACATGGTTTTATAAAATTATAAAACCCTTATTATTTACATCTATGTTACACAACAAAAATACATAATAATTATTTGTAAGCTTGAATTTTCGAAAGACAATATTGACAACTGACAAGTGACAACTGAAAAAGTTATACCTACCGAACATGTTGCTGTTCTTTTTTAACATATTGAATGCAATAACTGTGCATCTCACTTGCACACAAATAGTGTGAAGTTGTCTGGTTAAATACCACTAATAGCTATTTTGTAGCTATAAGACGATTGAAAAATCGAAAATATTTATTGGCTTGACAACTAGGCAAATAATTTTATTTGTCAGGCTACTATTTGACGATTTATCTGAGTATTGAAAAATCGGCCCTAAGAACAATACATTAGTCGTACGTTCCTCAAAAATTGAACCGAACTATTGCAAAAAATGTGACAATTATTTTATCGATATCAATTATCGACCTTCGGTCGCCCTAGCGTGTATGAGAAAAGTGCGCGTGTGTATGTGTACATCTAATGCATTGTTTACGTTAGTGTGACAACCAATTACAAATTAGCGATCTAAGTGCGTGAGGTTTATTTGTGTGCGTAACGCTCGTACGTATTGGGTTACTTCCATGTAGTGGAATTAAGAGCGGCGACACGCGTTCTGATACAAATTTGAAACTATTTCCATTCTAACCTCTTTGTCTTTTCTGTGCAACCACCAGTGCGTAGTTGTATAGAAAAAGAGCCCGCAGCCGGCAAGCGAAGTAAGATTCACTCCTCATGGTAATTTTAGACCTTTTTAATTTTTTTTATCGCGTTATGGTAAGTAATTTATAGTCAGTGCCAAAACAAGATATTCTCTTCACACTATATTCGGCTTGATATATGAACCATGAGACACGCTGTATATTGTAGACAATATATATATATTGTAGACAATATATAATATCCGTCTTAGAAGACGGCACTAATTCACCTTTCAAACTAAAAACTAAATCTAAATCGGTTCATCGATTGAGGCACTTACGATACACATACACACTCACACACGCACAGACACGAGAAACTTAAAACACCCCTTTTTTGCCTAGGGAGTTTAATAGATATATATCTATTAATATTCCTACGTTATACCCAGGTACCTATATGTACTATCTAATTCATAACCAGGTCATCTTAATTTGTTTATATTATTCTTGTGTCCCTAAACTATGCTAGTGTTACTAACCGATGTGATTAGAGTTTATCGATACCTGTCACACTCTTATCGAGTTCAGTACACCACATGTATACCAGCTACGTCCGGTACAGAGGCCGCACCCTGCCAGGACAAGATGGCGACCGGACGTGACGTCAAATAGTATTGGCTAGTAGTACTGGCAGTTTAGAAATAGCCCTATATCAAACTGACGTGGTACAATTGAAAATTGAATTGGTACTGCGATTCGTGATTGAAATACAAATAAATAGGCACAATCTAGAAACTAATTAGACTGGCTGATAGACATTTTTTATAAATCTTTAAAAACAATATTATAAAGGCAAAAGTTTTTGAAGTGCGCTACAAATGATCGCGCCATTTTGTATATTTTTACCCAGCTCCCTATTTGAATCAAAATTTAACATACGTCAACAATTGAAAATTTTGCTTTTATATTTAGATGAGACCAACATACACACAATTTGCTCTATGATAACCTAAAACTAACACTGAGATCAATAAAATCTGTCCATTTTTTGTATATACACAATACCTTTACATATGTATTTATATTTGTATACACAAAGAATGGATAGATTTTACATATGTATTTGTATTTGTATACACAAAGAATGGACAGATTTTATTGATCTCAGTGTTAATTTTAGGTTATCATAGAGCAAATTGTGTGTATGTTGGTCTCATCTTTACGCAAAAAGTACTGGATGGATTTTAATGAAATTTGGTCTGGAAGTAGTTAACATATTGGATTAACACATAAGCTAGGTACTTTATACCGCAGATAAATGTACGGTTCCCGCGGGATATCGTTTTGCATGTACGAAGATGCGGGAAACATCTAGTTCAGTAAATAAAAGATACTCGTATTACAAAAAATAACCTGAAACCTAAAGAAGCGAATTAGCATTATTTATGGATTTTATTTTTAGCCAAATGTCCTTTATAGTTTTAATGGTTTTAATCAGGTTTAATTGACACTAATTATCGACCACGGCTTTGTCCATGCAAAAGACCCGCTTGAACTACTTTTGTCGTACAAAATAACTCTAAAGAATGAAAAATACCCTTGAACTAAAGAGCAGTGCAAGCAACCGATAATGATTATTATAATTTTAGCTAACACTCAGCTTTCAAACAAAAAAACCAGATCAAAATCAGTACATCCGTTTCGTAGCTATACTGCCACTGGTAAACACACAAACACGTCAAACTTATAACAACCCTCTGTTTTCATCGGGGGTTAAAAATATTTATGTCCATCCCCGTAGTGTAAATATGTCAACCGTATATAAATCGGTCCAGTGGTTTAGGACTTATTCACTGCAAACCAACATACAACTAATTTATGTAAAATAGCTGACCCGTGCCCACTTCGTTGAGCATACAAACCGTTTAGTTGTTCTTGAGTTATGAGCTTACCAACACATTTTGCGATCCATTTTTATATTATAAGATATTAATAATCAATTTTACCTTTATTATACTTTAATATAGTTTTATTGCCGTTCATACAACTTTTTTTGTTAGAATTAACACCGACCGAGTCGGACTAGTACTAGGGTTCCGTGGCAAATAGAAAAATCCGTCTCCAAAAATCCAGGAAGGGAACGAACTAAAAAACTGTAAAACATCTCTGGTTTCAATTAGGACCGCGAACGTGTGGTTCCGTCCAAAAATTACCTTTTTTAAACAAAGAGACCGTAAAGACGCGGGTCCGTGTAAAAAAAATAGTAGTTGAGAAAAAGCTACCATTATGCATTATGCAAATCGTTATTTGTTGCAGTATAGAAACAAATAAAAAGGGAATAGATCAGATTTTTAATTTTTTTCATGTAATTCGAAACTATTCGACGAAATTTAATGATTTGGCACAGGCGTAGTTTTTTTTTCTCTTTATTTAAAGGCGTTTATAACACGAGAAACGTCGCAGGCTACTTTATACGAAAATGAACGGTGCGAAATTTCCTTTGGTGGACAGACACGGACAAGATCTACTAATTAAAAGAGCGTATAAAAATATTATAAAGTATAAAACTTGTGCTAAAAAGAGTTTATAAAATATTTTCTACAGCAGGAAAAGTGAAATGGATAGAGCTCTGCGTTCGCCGTGAAAAATAAATTGAGAAATATTTGAACGCATTCGAACAACCCGGATTGCTTTTTATTTTAAGATAGCGTCCGTAACGTGGGTGGACCGTTGACTCGGAAGGGTGCAGGTTCGATTCCCAGGTTGAGGCATGTACCAGGTTGAAACCCACACGTGGTTGGCCCCAGACGTACTGACCCGTCATTTCCCTGCGTATCCACCAGAGCTGTGCTGTGCTGTGTAGCGAGGAATGTGTTTTAGGTACCAATAGAATCGCTTCATTTATCACGCATCGGTCAGCGCGGCTCTTGACTAGCGACTCTATTGGTTCTGAAAAACACATTCCTCGCTACACAGCAAAGCACAGCTCCGGTGGATACGCAGCCTTAGGCCGTGTTGTGAGAATGCCGTATGTGCTGGACAACCATATGACATTTACCACCTGTCCCAGGCACTACAGTATTTATAGAGTGATTACTTCGCTTGGAGAGTATTGTATAAATCATCCAACAACCTATGCAATGGCCTACTTTTTTATAATATTAATTTACTATATTAATTATTATTGTGTATTAATAAATAATGTATATTCACCGGAAAGTTCTTATTTAAATTGTAAATTAAACTTAATTTGTTACTAGTTTTGGCTCTAGATTACCATGCAGATTATGATACATACATACATACATATAACCCAAGCGTTTCAAAAATTACCTACTTTATTTATGGGGTGGAGCCACGGGCAACAGCTCGTGAAACATAATATTATAAGTATACTTATATACCTACTCCTTATGTAGTCATAACAATATTTAAAAAAATCTTTGCTCTTTTTTAGTATTGCAATTTCCTGTTCTCTTAGGACTTCTAGAAGACTATATATTTTGGAATACGATGTAACCTTTGTACAAAGTGATTTTTTTAGTAATTTTTGTTTGTAAATTTATTGTGTGTTTATGTAATAAAAATTTAAAAATAAAATAAAAATAAAATAAATACCTCATAGAAATTGAAAACGATCATAACAATAATTATTTTTAGGGGCCCGTAGTCTGTACCCAAGGGGCAAAAAGCCCTATAGTAATTCCTAATACTCTACTGTCAGTCCATCTGTCTGTCACTATTGTGTATCATGAACCACAGCTTGGAAATCACAGATAACATACATAGTTTTGAATGTTAAAGGTAACATGAAATATTAAAAACAGAAATAAATATTTTAGAGGGCTTCCCGTACAACAAACGTAATTTTGACGTTTTTATCCGAGTGCTGGATGTAATATTATGCGCTATTTTGTTTGCAATAATAATAGTACGAAACCCTAAGTTCGCGAATTCAACTCGCACTTGTCCGATTTTTATTTTAACAGTATCTTGATCCAACGCTTGACCCCTATTGTGACAATGATGTGTTAATAATAGATAAATTAATAATAAAACATCTATGTTATTAAGTGACTTCAAAATAATTATAAGGTTAGAAATATTATGTTCGGCGTATTATTATATATTGTTTGGTAATAATAAAACGAAATGAAATAACGTATTTTTATTATTTATAAAATTGAAAAACGTGTATTTGTGACGCTTGAATCGAAATTAATACTTAAAGCAACAACTATAAGGACAGTTTTACGAGTGTTCTGCGAACAG
Source organism: Celastrina argiolus (assembly GCA_905187575.2). NCBI lineage: Eukaryota > Metazoa > Arthropoda > Insecta > Lepidoptera > Lycaenidae > Celastrina > Celastrina argiolus. The sequence continues at coordinate 21,409,465 of LR994583.1, forward strand.
AAAAGTATGAAGATCGACACAGTTACAGTGAATGTCCTTAATTATTAATCTTTGCGGTGTAGACTGACTTACAAAATATCTGTGAAGGAAATATAATACATATCATAACGGTAATATAATATTGGACAAAAGAGAAATATGCATGGCAATATCGTATTGAATCTGGCCAACGTCGATGGTAAACACTAAACAGGCTTCCTTGACATTAGAGCATCGATAGAGGACATCGGCTGTAGTCTATAAGTTATTATTTATGTGATATAATATGCGCTTGCGGAGTTTCTATTATTGAAGTAAGCTGGTGAAGGCGTTACTAAAAGTGTGATCGCGCGAGGCGAACGGAAGTTGAGAGGGAGATATTTTTGAAGATAGAAAGAGAAGTTACGATTTGTATTGTCATTACGGGTGACATAAGTTAGTGTAAAATATATCTCTTGTCACCGGGGCCCTTATTCAAGATCGCTATTATCACTTACGAAGTTCGAAAACAAAATGTATGCGGTTTTACATAACATTGACTTCGCTTCATTAACATTTTCGTGTCACTGTGCGAACCTTTCGAACTTCGAAAGTGATAACAAAGATGATTTCGTGAATTAGAACAACGGACTGATAAATTATATCTCTTTTTTTGGTAGGATCCATGGCACTCGAATCCTCCATATTTGTCTAATAATCGGTTTTATTCTCTCCATCTCAATTATACAATACTAAAACTTATCAAGTGTATTTTGTTAAAAATTGTAAATGAGCGCTAATTTTGCAGATTTCCTGTGGCGTGTTTCAATAAAATAATAATAATTAATTCATTGACATTTAAAATTTAACGAAGATGTGATAATTTACGATTAAAATTCAAGATTTTCATATCACATAAATCTAAATGATAATGATTTATTCTAATAGTTGCTTGCGAGTTGCGACTGATATTAAAACTGTAAACGTTATTTCGTCGACGTACGTCTAAAACTTAATTGTTTTAAGATTCGCGACCACGTCAGGTTGCAACACACAAAAAACTAGATCAAAATCGGATCATCTAAGACAGCCTTATTCAAACTTATTTTTATAGGGGCCGCAGACATGTGTCAGCCATGGTGTCGAGGATCGCAAGCTAAAACCATTAACTAGGTATTGATTGAAGTGTACGTAATTTTAAGTTAACTTACTTTTAACGTTGAACACTTTTGTTACAGAAAAAAGTTAGTCACCGATTATATTATCGCTAGTACCCTTTGCCTAACTGTAACACAACCAGGAACAATAATTATTGAAGACAATTATAGTGGATAAAGGTGATATACGCAAAATACTGATTGCGAGAAATTTGAGGTCAAACTGTCACTTAAACATTTTAAAATATTTCGGTATCGAGTACATTAATCTAAAGATCCGTCTTTAGAATAAATGTACTTAATACTTTACAACTTATCATACAATCTAGGTATAATTAACAGTTTAAAGTCAAATTTGTGGGTAGAAAATTTTTGCGACATAAATACCTTCATCCACTCATGAATCATGTCTTCAATTGAGAACTACGTTTTCGTAACGTTATCAAAATAATATGTATTGTTTGACGAATACTAGCTGTCAATTATTCCTGCTAGCATAAATCAATAAAATAAAAAAGTTTTAATTCAAGTTCGTTTTTTGAAGTTACAATTACCAGTTACCACCACATTTACACTGTTATAAAAAATATTGTACAATGACATTTACTATTGCCTTTGAGATTCTAGGAATATTCACACATATTAGATGCCTACCTAATTATAATTTTGAATATTTGGTTTCTGAGAAAATATGTCGTGGTCATATAGACTAATAGACCCAATGTCGACAAAATCTCGAAACTAGCGCAGTCAATTAACCTTTCTATAATTAGTATATTTGTTATATTGGCGGCCACAGAAATACAAGATCATCTATAAAAAACTGTTTATGGCTATCACGGTTCATGAGATACACAGCCTATTGACAAACAGGCAGACAGACGGACATCGAACAAGTAGGTCACCCTGGCGGAAACCCATTAAGTATAATTAATACTAAACATATAAACAGAATGATGCTTTTTATTTAAATGTATTTTTTTATCTGTTTAAAAAATTACAAATAATTAATAACTAGTTAAAGTAAATAATTTAAAACAATTATAAATTAAAACTTTTTTTCACTGCGACTCTGTTGAATCTATTGTGACTCCTTCGCTTTAGAGTACCGTCCCCAGTCCTATGTTGCTCATGAAACGAACGCATGGTGGGGCTCTGCGGTGCGTATTTCCTCTGCTGTAGAGTATTCAATTATAACATATACAAATTATAACATAATAGCTTAAAATACTTAAAATATACATAGCATTTTTAAGAAAATACACAGATATATACAAATGGAGATGGAGCATAGGCTCAATGGAAAAAAAAAGTTCCGATTATATTAGGCGCGTTATTTAAATTTTACAAAAACAAATACACAATATCGTCGAGATTTAATTTTTTGTTCACATATTATAGATCACATTGGTGTTATACATGAAACAATGATCCTTGATAACTATATTATGAGACTTGTGAGAAATCACACAGGACGAAATATTTTATACTAAGAAATATGAATCTAATATTAGATAAACGTTTTCCTTATTTAATATGATGTTTCAATGTAAAATAAAATTGTAAGTGAATATGAATATTCTATTAAACTATTTTCATAAATCTGGTTTCATAATAAGTTCTCGAATCACGAGGAACTTAAGGCTTGTCGCTCACGCCATTTCTGTAGGTGAAAATAAAAACCTACGTTTAACAAAACCGACTTCAACAACTAAAAAACTTAAAATAGTTAATATTTTTTTATGTACTTACAATTAATGTTATTTTTGAAGTCGGTGTCAGCAAAGGTGAGTTTGAACGACATGTTAACTGAGTGAACAAGCTCGTTAAATAAAGATTAAAAAAAAGGTGAGTTTCAAATCAGCAACTTTAGGACGTTGTTCTTTTAGTTGAAACCGACTCCAAAAATATACCTTCTCTTTTTATGGGAAGTCAGTTAAAAATAGAACATACTGATTTCAATACGAACACGTCCTACAAAAACTAGTGTCGCAGAATCGGTCATATTTGCATGGTCATCTGCGACAAAATCTGCCTACAAAAACTAGGCCGTGAGTGAGCCTCCACAACCCTTAATTTGTATTCATAACTAGCTGTGCCCGTGACTTCGTTCGCGTGGTTTTTGAGTGACCGTTTATGCATCGCACGCCACGAAATTCCACAAATATGAATAATTTTCCCCGTTTTTGCAACATTTCTCACTGATGCTTCGCTCCTATTGGTCGCAGCGTAATGTTATATAGCATAAAGCCTTCCTCTATAAATGGACTATCTAAAAAAAAAATTTTCATAACGGACCAGTAGTTCCTTGGATTAGCGCGTTTAAACAAACAAACTCTTCCGCCTTATAAAATTAAGTATACCAAAGTTATCAAAGGAGGACGGAACTGAGCAAAACTATAAGGGGTTTACTTTCTACGGAACCCTAGAAATGGGTATTGCCATTTTACGAAACACCTGAAAAAGTGTTTGACAGTTAGACAGACTATTCGGAATCGGACGCATCAATCAACATTTTCGCAGTTAAAAGTTTCATCTGAAAGGCACTTGTTAGCCAGACTAATAGCGTAAAGCTCCGCTGTGTGTCAGATTGAGTCATTATTACCTCTGCTATAAAGTGGGAGTTCTCACAAAAGGGATCCAGCTTGACTAGATTTTAATTACAATCCAGAACAAAAGACCATCGACTGAATCCGGCAACCGAGGAATGGAGAGGTCAGAATGAGATAATAGTGAATGTCAAAAATGTAACGATTGTCCTTATGATAATTTATGAGTAACTCATCTCGTTTTATAATTTAACAATCTATACTATAAAAGCGGTTTGTTTGTTTGTTTAAACGCTGATCTTAGGAGTCCGAATGGAAAAAAAGTTTTTTTTTGAATAGTCCATTTATAGAGGACGGCTTTATGCTATATAACATTACGCTGCGACCAATAAGAGCGAAGCGTCAGTGAGAAATGTTGTAAAAAAGGGAAAATTATTAATATTTGGAGACTTTCGTTGCGTGCGCTGCATAAACGGTTTTAGTCACTCAACCACGCGTGTTTTGTCGCACATACTGGCTGTACTTTCATCTACCTATATAATATAGGTAGCCTATATATCATTTCTTTGGTTGGGAATACCAATTTCATGTTGGAATTTGATTTGCGTTGGTATTCCGGAAATCGTAATTTTTTTTTAACCTTTTTTCGATGGGAAATGTATTGTGCATACAGTCTGTCAGCAAGGCCATGTTTTACTTCACAGTCCTTCCCACTGAGTTTACCAACTAAAACTCTCCGATGTCCTTCCTCCTTCTTCACGGATATGGGACTCTACTCACTACTGGCACAACCCAGGCTGATATTGCCTCATCGGGCTTTATCTTATTATAGATGACACTGGAGTAGTATAGATTCGCCGGTTCTGGCTCAAGAGCCAGAACCGGCGAATGTTAGCTGACCACAGGCGTTGGTCGGCTAAAAAAAAAAAAAAAAAAAAAAAAAAAGTTTGGTGTCAAAATAGGGGTTTTCCGCTACGCCCGATCGATAGCAAGCATTCCCATGGCGCTATCTCTCACCGTTCCTGACTTACGATATGATCTAATAAACTCATTAGTATTTATCTACTCCACTAATGACATTCCTCATTCATTACTATTGTCCTATTGTTCTATGTCAAGCCCTTGTTCACTGAGTATTGGGCAGGTTATTTGAATGATTTCATTAAATAAAAAACTTATAATTTTATTGCAATTGTTTTATTTTATGTATAACTTTCTTAATAATACACAGTGTTAATTACACAACAATCCAACGTGATGTTCATATTTCAAAAACAAGACTGAAACATCATATTATGCAATAACATATCATTTTTCAAAGTATCTCTACTATTAAAATCGCTTATAAAATCTATCAACGACTTCTTATTAAACTTATATAACAAATATGGGCAGGTTATTTGAATGATTTCATTAAATAAAAAACTTATAATTTTATTGCAATTGTTTTATTTTATGTATAACTTTCTTAATAATACACAGTGTTAATTACACAACAATCCAACGTGATGTTCATATTTCAAAAACAAGACTGAAACATCATATTATGCAATAACATATCATTTTTCAAAGTATCTCTACTATTAAAATCGCTTATAAAATCTATCAACGACTTCTTATTAAACTTATATAACAAGTACATTAAACAATACTCTCCACAAACTGAAGTGAAATCGTTTTGCACCTGGTACGGACTAAAATTCCAATATTTCGAATTCCGATTCATGAACTTTCTGTGATGACCCGTGGGTGCTCTTCCATATGTGTCAAAAAATTGTCCAATACCGTGAATGTCTATGTGTATAGCTATCCAATGAGAACCTGGTTGTGTGTCCAAATCCAAATTGCTTATAATGTATGCAGGGAGTTGAAAATGTATGGGTAATCTGTTTGCTGCATATACATTGTATTGTAAGCTCGGGTGTATTTTTCCCAAATTTTTTTGAATTTCAATAGTATTCATTTTGACATATAGAAGTAGTACATTACTTAGTCAATGGCTTTATTACATGAGAGTGAAAAGACGCGGGTAAGACATCCACATTTTATGGATATTTATATTAGAAGTGGTAAGTAGTATAAATAAAAGATATGTATAATATATACCAATGTTTTATTTAAATCATAAACCTATTTGATACAAAATTTGTTATCCCTAGCTACTATAATCTACAGTTACATTTCTATTCTTATCTATTTCAATTACATTATCAAACTCCGCATACACAACGCAGTTTATTGTTTCAGTAAGAGTCGATTCGAAACGCACCTCTAATCTTACACTACCATGTTTTATAAGATTCCAATGATTGGATGAGTTGGCTGACAAGTCTGGGGTAAGATCAAATGCTAACAAACAATAACCATTTGAATATTTATCGCGGGATATTCCATTACCTTCATTTAGAAAATGTATACCAGTTCCTGAGAATAGTGTATGATAAGTTGAAGTAAACATATTACTTTCAAATGATGGTTGTAAGGCTTTTGATGGTATTTGTTGACCATCTATGTACAAACAAAATGAACTCATATCGTAGTTTTCAAAGTTAAATGGATTTTTAGTGAGAATACCATTAAAGGCTGCGTTATTAACAAATCCAATAATACACCTTTTAGGAACTTGTCCTAGAAAAATATTATCGAGTGTTTTTCCTTGAACTCCCGATGGTATTGTTAAAACTTTTACTTCAGCTCGAGTTATAGGATATTTTGCTGTAGTGGACGAGAGAACTTTTTGATGTGCAAGTAAAATACTTGGATTTATTTTTGCTCTCCTTACAATGAGAGTTGCATCTGTTATGCTAACTTTAAATTTCGAAACATTTGATGGTGCCATAAGATTGAAAGATTCACGAGATCTAACCATCTTTACACTCATTTCAACACCATTGAGTAAGAACTTTTCTTGATTAAATATATCACCATGAAGATGTCCGATCATTTCTATTTCTTTACTTTCAGATACTAATTGTTGTCTTTTAGTAAAACCAACATTTTTGTCATCAGTTGAATTCATTTTCCCCTCAGTATCTTCATACCAAAGACTGCATGTTAAATGAGATTCTTTTGCTGCTGGAGCATAGTTTAAGAGAGTTTCCATATAGGCGCGATATGCATATGTATTATTAGGAGGTGAAACTAATTTTTGATTTAAATAAACATCTAACTGACTAAATAGTGTATGTAGCCAATTATTTACAGGGGCTACTACAGTAGCTGCACTTAATTTTGTTGAGTCTTCATTTAATATTTTCACTTTTAAATGTAACAAAGTATGGGACAAATCAACATAATCATCTCCAGTTCCGGGTACTTGAAATTCTATAGGGCCATCATCACCTAGTGAAGATATGGGTTTGTAGTGTACCCATGTTCCGCTTTCTATACTAGTTTGTGTTGATGGTAAAGCAAATAAATCCAATTCCGATTTAATACACTCACAAGAATTATTATGTAAAAAGGACATTTTGATTTATGAAAAAATATCTTTGATCTTTCGAGGAGCTTTATTTCTCCGTTTGTTTATTCCTTTCACTTTAACAGTTGACGGTGGAATGAATGATGATATTAGTTTTCTCTTTGTTATATATCCTGAACCAGACATTATTTTATCAATTTTATCATCGGCTTTCCTTTTTAAATTAGAACTAGCTTCTTTGAGTCTACTTTTGATAGACTCTTCCATTGGTCGAGCTCTAACCATGTCTGATAACAACCCTACACCAGCACTTAAAGCTTCTTTTCCTACAGCCTTTGCACCACTTGAAAATAATGGTAAAACTGAACGAAATAGCCCTCCCAAAAAGCTACCAATACCATGCCCACGTTGATAAGGTGCTCCCTTATATATTACTCCCATTCCTGAACCAGCCTGATGAGTGTAGTAATTTTCATATGGGCAATTTGGATGATCTCGGGGATACATTATATTTTTTTGAAGTGTAGTTTAACACACACCGTCCCAAATTGAAATGGTATTTTTTTACCTGTGCTTGATCTTATATCTATTTCAATAGTATCGAATTCTCTTCGCATTACAGGTATGTAGTGTGGGGGTGAAAATACATGCATTTTATTAGCACCATATATATACTTAGCGGGGTCCAAAGGAATAATTCTTAACAGTGGTGTAATTACATCACCTACAATTTGGGGTTCTACGATATCACAATAAACGAAAAGTTGGGATGGTAACCCTAAATGTAAATTTGCAGGACATTTACCCAAACCTTTCTCTACAAGATTTCTATTGGGTTCATATCCTAATTGAAGACCTAACTTTGGTGACAACGTTAATGATACAATTGATTCATCACTAACTGTCACGGAAACAAATTTTGATATTTCATCATAGCGAAATCTCACTTTTTCCCTTATATTATTTAATGCCGTTAAAATATGTTTTATATCATCATAATTTGTGGCTGGAATGTGGGCCTTATAGTGAACCACTGAAGGAGTGTTTTCGTTGGGCATTAACATATGTTTAGTTATATATATAATATTTTCGCCTTCCTGAACAGTGAACATAGTGCATGGATATTGAAATTCAACCAGACCAACGACCCATTCTCCCTCTAATTTTATTGCTTTGGGTAGTTTAGTAGAAAACATTGTTGTCCTATTTTGAGGAAAGTATTCCATCGAACTATTGCTTGGTAATGTTATGTAAAAATTATGTTTTATCATATTGTTTCCAAATTCGAAGCTTGTATCCAACTATTGAACTTATCAGGATAACCTTTCCACTTCACTAACACCTGCTTTCTGGAGCCTGAATAACGAAAACCTAGTATTTTATCAATTTTATAAATAGATGTTGGGTTGTAATTTACTTGTTGTAGTTCTTTTTCATAAAAAGTCCCTTCAATCTCCTCATCTTTTAAATCTTTCAATGTGTAGACTACCCAAGGTGATCTCTCAATAACTGAAGTTATCACAAATATTTCATCACTCCAGTTAGACTCATACCCTTTTTGGAATATATGTTTATATTTGGTTATTCTAACATGATCACCAACATGAAACTTAGGCAATGGAATATTTTTAGGTACCTTTAATGTTTTTCTATCATATAAATTATTCCAAACCGTCATAATATTACCGGAATTTACATCACATGGTGTCATTTTAATGCTTGAATGATAACTATGATTATAGGAATACATTAAATCTTGTAAAATATCAATGTATTTGTAAGTATTTTTATGTGTAAAATATCGCCACATTTTGGTTTTCAATGTTCTTTGAAATCTTTCGACAACACTTGCTTTGATATCTGGATTGTTCGTAGTGTAATAATTTATTTTCTTAGACTTAAAATATTTTTTAACATCTTTCGAAACAAACTCAGTTCCTTTATCTGATTGTATATGGGTTGGGGTTGTATTTGCTTCACTGAATATGCTTTCAAAACATCGTTTTACTGTCTCAGAATTTTTACGTTTTAGAGGTCTGGCGTAGGCACACTTACTAAATACATCAATTACACACAGTATATAATTAAAACCATTATTATATTTACTATAAGTTCTCATATCGCTTAAATCTACTTGCCAAAGTTCATTTAAATTAGATAAAATATATTTATTTCGAGAAAATTTCTTCTGTACTGGTTTATGAAGTGTATACGTTTCTTGTGACTGCAACCATTCCTTAACTTCTTTTTTAGACATTTTACCTTTCATGGCATTTGTAAGTTTATCGATACTACTAAAACCAGCAGGGTTCGATGGATCATAATAAATATTATTAATATCTAGTAAGGGGTCCATTTTTCCCAATCGATTTTATTTCGAATTTTTTTAATATGTTTTTGATTAGGTGTAGAAAATGATCTCTCACCAAAATCTGTTTTATCATATATTTTTTTTGGACTCGATGTAGGTGTAGAAAATACTACCTCTTCGGAATCTTTAAACTCTATTTGATTTATAAACTGACTTCTTCTAGGATTACCAATATAGGTAAGTGGTATTTTCAAATCTTTTAAAGTCCTTGCAAAATTTTCCCACCCTATTGGATCACTATTTTTTAGTGGTCTCAATACATCGTTTATTAAATCTATTATATTGCTCCCAGTTTCCTTTTTGTTATTAATGAATACTGTACCCTCTTCATCCCAATTTATTTTATTTTTGTTAATCGATAACAAGTTCAATAACTGCTCACCCTTTTTTGAATATGTCTTTGGTATCAAACTTAAAATTTGTTTAACTGAATAAACAGGTTCTCTCTGTGTAATGTTACTGTTCAGGTTGATATCTTCTTCATTAAACGCCTTATTGATAACTGAATCTTTAGAAACTGTTTCAACATTTTTATTAATATGTTCTTTTTTTGGTAATGTTTCAGGTAAATCATTTGATGTTATTATTGGTAGTTCATACGTTTGGCGATCTTCTCCAGTAAAGTGTAAGTACCTTTGCAAAACTTGTAAATACAAAATCCATTTCTTTCTATCATCTTCTTTGCCTTTTAAAATATTTTGCATTTCAATATCCAATCTTGATTTTGGATCATCAGAAGACCCCTTTTGGGTTATTTTGTCTATGAAACTCGGTTCAACAAGGATCATCCTTTTAGCATGTTCCATTTTAAACTAAACCACTAACTAATCCACTTAGTATTGAACCCAATATAATAGGTAGAAATGAACCACCTTTTTGTACTATTATATTTTTTCTTACTTTGTTTGTTGTTTTGCGTACAAGCTTACGAAGCAAGGATTTATATTTTTTGAGAGATTTTTTCTCTTTTTCTTCCAATGGAACTTTACCTTGTAGAACGTTGTGAATACATTCACAAATACAATTTATTTCATCTTCATCACACGATTTTAATAAAGCTTTTTGATATTTTGGATTTAACGTGTGCAATGCAAGGAGTAAATCTTTATGCGTCTTCAATCTTCGATCCATTATTTGTAAATGACAGAAATTTGTTGATTAATGTCGTATTTAAACCCTTTTTTTGGTACATAAATAGAACAAAACCCATCGTCGGGGAATATTTTTGATTTAATACGACATAAATCATTAGTATTTTGTTTAAGATCTATCATTAAATATCCATGAGCATCCAAGGTTGCGTCCTTGTACGCTTCTTCAACAAACTTAGTATTTTCCGGTACTACTTGACGTGCTAAATAGCGAATCTGTGTTTTATCACGAGGGTTTTTAAAAAATATTATGTAACTTGAATTTAAAGAAATGTCCCGCTGTCCTTTTCCTTGATGGAACAAATTTTGAGTTATATAAAAAACACTCAAATTCCTGTGATGGCTTCCTTTAGTGAAGATGTCAACTATACGTCCATCTGATTCCCTCATGAGATCATCTATTATAATAAGATTAGGCTCTTTACCATCAAACATATTCAGATCTGGTAATCCTTGAAAATAGTTAACGTTTTTAAGGTTATATAATGGCTGCATTTCATCAAAACACCAAGTTATTTGAGAAAAAATAATGTTACACATCTGATTTCTATGTTTGATAAAGTCAGTTACAAAATGTGACTTTCCACATCCACTAGGCCCAGCAATTATTGCACTAAAAGGGTGGATAAAATGATTCATGTCGTTTACGTGTGATTAATGTGAAATCAAGGAATAAAGTAAACAATTGTAGTTTAAAACATTATATTTATTAACTTCTTATTTGTAAAGACACAATAAAATATAACATAAATAATTTATAGGACAATTAAATAAAACATAAAATCATTTTCATTTACAAACTTTCTTAAATGTTAGGCACATATAAATTTATTTACACATTAATATCAAAAACATATATGTATACATAGCTTATCTAGTAAAGTAAAAATAAACAATATAATTATGTAAAAGTAAATAACAACAACACTTTATCTTAATGAATAATGACCCCACGCTAATGTATCAATGAGATTAGGTAAAATGTAACGCTTAGTATCATTATATGACAAAGAAGTTTTATTAATTTTTTGGGTGAATATTGTGTGTTTAATTGATTTAAATCTATGCATACTCTGGTACTGAACATTTTGATTAAAAAGACATGATTTGTAATTTTCAACATTTAATTTTTTAGTAGTGCTTTTATTTACACCCTTAGCTTTTGCTATAAGTTGGTTACCTACATTATATGCATACATTTTTGATCGTAATCCAACAAATTCTTCTAAAATTTTACCATTATTTTCATCTTTGAAAAATCCTAACCTTTTTTTATTTATTTTGGGGTAATTAAAAATATTATCAGTTGGATAGTCGGACGTATCAAACCGTGTAGCTAAATCAGGTCTGAGTTCTTCATAAAAATTATTGGTGAATATTTGATAAATAAAACTGTCAGTATCGGTATACAACAGTTTGGTGTTATCATTAAACTTTTTTAACATATAATCATAATGAAATTCATACATAAGAGTCTTAGAAATATCTAAAATACAAAATCCTAGATAAATGGGTTTATTATGAATAACTTTTGTTTTGCGCAATTGGACGGCAACTAAGTTTTCCGAGAATATTGTAAGACTATGAAATTCTGGTCGTGCGATTAAGTCTTGTGCACCTAAAGATTTACCACAATTTTCCCAATGGGTTAAAAGCTTAACATTTACTCTCTTCTCTACGTTTTCCATTGTTTTACCAAAAACTGAGTTGTTCATCAGCTTATAGAAGTCCTTTTCAAAATCTGACATTGCCTTCGTCCTCAAATTATTATTTAAATCTATATATTTTTGCAACCAGGGCTTTTGATTAAATTTTAATATTCTATGAATTTTTTGCAATTTCATACCTAATTTAAGACATTGTTTTAGATTTCTATAGTGAATTACATATTTTGTTTTATTATTAAGGTTTGATATTAATTTTACATCTTTAGAATCGCCTACACAAATGTTTTCGGGGCAAAGAGGAAAATCAGAATGTTGGTCATGAAGTTCATCAGGATACATTAAATCTACTTCTAAAATGAATCCATTTTCTGAATTGTCTGGCACATTGAAATAGGTTGTAGGAGCAACCCATTCAAATCCTCCTACGGGGAGATATTGAGACATAGCCCAACCGTATAAATTATTTGCATCGAAATATGCGAGATAAGATTTCGTTTTCGTGTTATCATAATTGTTTAGATATTCATTATTAGCCTTTGCATACCTGTTACTACATTGAGATACACCACCACGAATACCATTCCTTATAAAAGCAATTTTGTCAAAGTCAGTCAATAGTTCTAGCTGTATTTTGGTATATTTTAACATCGCATCCCAACTTAAACCTGGTGCTGTATAGTAGTGTGCAGGATCAAGATTATAAGTAGCAATACAAAGGTCTCTAAAATTTTCAAATATGTCTGTTAATAGTAAAACATCTGTTTTTTGATATAAATTAGAATAGTCCTGCATATTTATACATTTAAAGTGATTCCAAACATCTTGGGCATGCCTATAATCATCCTCGGATATGTTTGAATTTGTTAAAGTACTGTAAAACTCTTTTTGACTAGGTAAAAATGGCACCTTTAAACTATTAGAAGAAGTCATAAACTCGTATGGGAAAATACCTTTTTTCCTAAGACGTATAAAATCATCATTTTTAGGAAAACTCTTTTTAAGGGTGTGAAATTGATTATCTTTAAGATTTTTAGCTAACTGATCAAGACTGCATGGTAAAAACTTTAGTGAATCTATAAATCTTAAATTTATTCTTTGGTTATTTATATTTAATATTTTTGAAAAGGATATGTATTTCTCCTTGTTTTGTGGAATTATTTCTACTGGGCCATCTTTAAAATTAAGAGCATGAACAATGAAATGTGAATCATAGTGACTTAAATTATGGAGAAATATTGGTATAAAATGTACAGTTTTTTTCTTTTTTGTACATACTTCATGAGCAACACCTATAAAATCACCCGTATACCAATCAAAATCTAAATATTTTTCATCATTTAAATTAGTCTCACAAATATGACAAATTGTACAATCACTTATAATGTTTTTATGTTCTACACTCAACGATTTTGGACATTTTTGAAAATTATTTTTGCTATAAATTATTTTCAACTGTTCGTACAAACTATTCATAAACTGTTGTGTACAATTAACCCCACAATAAGACACATATTTCGATAAATTGTCATCATAAGAACACTTCACATAATATCCGAAACTATAAGGTTCATGTTTTTGAATGTTATCTGTATATGATTTAGATGGATTATTAGAACATGAATGGATAGGATTTAGAAACGCTTCAAAATCTGCGTATATGACAAAAGGAACCTTCAGTTTTCGTTCAAAATTATTAAACATAACGCTATCGTTAGATGTGGGCTCTCCAAACCAATTTTTAAATATGTGATTACTAGTAGGTAATTCAGTTACTACGTGGGAACAATCTTGTTGTTGATGATTTGATAATCGATCGCCAGTTGAAAAATGTAATAGACATCCATCACATATATAAACAGAATGATCTCTACTTGAAAGTTGTTTGCTAACTAAACGAGATAAATTTTTGATAAAACAATAATGGTTGTATGTACCATTACTCAAATACAACAAATTTATATGACTATTCTTACGACTTTTTGTAAAATATAATGGACCAATCACATTATTTCGTTTAGTTCGTTTATCAAATTCTAAACCAAAAACGTTTATGCTAATATTATTTAATTTTTCAACTCTAGGAATATCGGTTAATTTAACAGGGAATGTCACATTTGTAAAGTTTAATTTGTTAGAATATTTAGAGTATGAGAATACGCGTTCAGCATTTTTACAAACAGGATATAGAGCAGAGAGTAAAGCCCATTTAAAACACAAATAGTCGGTATTCTTAACATTAATGACAGCCTTTTTTGTAGCAATGTCCTTTGGTAAATCAATAAATGAAGTACCACGAAGAGGATTAAATTTATTGATATTCATATCGATACTTTTTATATTTTTAAGACTCCAACCGCTATCTTTTTTCTCAAACGTACTTATTTTATTTGTTAATGTGTTTGATAAAGATGTAAAAAATATATCAAAATCATCTCCACGAAAAATTATAAAGTTACTAGTTTGGAAATCAAATGAATTTGTCATATCATTTTTACTTTGTTGAATAAAATCTGCATGTAATATAAAATTAACTTTAAAAATAGTATGATTTACAATAGACTCTTCAATTAAAAATAATAAATTATCTTTAATTGAATTCAAAAAAGATTCAGGAGTTTGCAATGTTGATTCTAGAGATGGGTTTGATTTAGTGCAAATATTGTACGTTATAATTCTTTGACCAAAAGCTGTTTCAATAACTGATACGTTATCAAATTTTTGATGTAATTTTAAGGAGTTGTTTTTATGTGTCTTACTTTTTAAATGATTCACAAAATATCTTCTACTAACTGTAATTCTACAAGCATCACATTCTACTTTATCTGAGTGATTACCTGTGTGGGGTCCTGATATCCTAGAAGAAGTTGACGGTGTCTCTTCAGTTATTTGACGTTTTGCTTGGTGATCTGAAGTTTTCAAATCATCGTGAACTAAAGACCTTTTGAGTGATCCCCCTTCTTGAAGTGGTTGACTGGAACAAATAATAAAAAAGTTATACATTTGATTTATAATGTTATGAAAAAAAAAATATAATAATTAAAAAAAAACACTCACTTAATGTAATTTTCAACAGAAGCACACACAAACTCCTCGTCAAAACATGAATTATACAATTCACATCTCTCAACTTCTTCGCAAATCTGGATCATTTCACTATCGAGAATTTCGTCAACTTGAGAACAGAAGAAGGCGCTTTCACATGTATTGGAATCCATTTTGGGTATTGAGTCCCCAAATAGTCAAAGCTATGACACGAATAATGATTTCGAGTTGGTTACAAACTCAATGTTTTTCGAGTACTTCTATGAGTACACAATAAGAAATCATTAGCGTTGTTTTGATAATGCTGTTTTAACAATCTATTTTTACAACTAATTAACTAGTGTATCGACAAAAATGAAATAGATGAACTTATTTAAGGAAGCTATTGTTATAAATTATATATTAAACAATATTTTGAAAATAGTATTTCTTACAATTATTGTCACTTGAAATATCTTTTGTGATATTACATATTAATTTTTGAATGTTTTCATAGTTAGCACTGTTGTTTTGCGTGTATAATTTTACACGCATTTCAGTGTGTTTCCAATGTTCTGATGGTGGTAACTTAGATATCTTTTTTAAATCAAAAATTTCTATCTTGATATAATGAGTTGCATTACTAGCATCATCTGAGTTTGAAGAAATAAATCCAGTGCCTCCTTCTTGAGTTCTAGACACCGAACTCGATTGTTTCTTTTTCTTGTTCTTAGATGTAATTTTAAATAATTCATCTAATTGCTTTGTTTCGTTTGTATGTTTCCTTTTCAACGATGTAGGTTGGGTCGGCAATATTTCTAAATCTTGTGTTTCAGAATCAGTATGTGATGCATTATAATAATCTTTAAAGGTGTTATCACCGTTCAATAGATTGAATGAGTTCTGTAACAATATACATAAATCTAATTAATATTTCACATTAATCTAAACATTTATAACATAAATAATTAATAAAAACATTTATTACCTGCATTTTGTTTAGGAACACTTCACAAACTTATAACTCACTTAACAAGAATTCTACAACACACTGTGACTTACAAAAAATATTTGTGGCCTTATATACTAATGTTTTCAAATATTCATTAAGATAACTTGTTTGACTAATGGTAATGGCATAGATAAGAATACAAAGGACACAGTTTAGAATGCGTAAAACAAATTATTTATGTTACGCATCCTAAACTCTACATTCTTTAAATTTTACATCTAATTGCTTTGTTTCGTTTATATGTTCCCGTTTTAAGGATGTAGGTTGGGTTACTTCTAAATCCTCCGTTTCAGAGTCAGTAGGTGATGCATTATAATCTTTAAAGGTGTTGTCACCGTTTAATAGATTGATTGAGTCCTGTAACAATATAAATAAACCCAATGAATATTTCACATTAATTAAAATATTTTTAACAATAATTTATGAAAAATATGTTATTACCTGCATTTTGTTAAGGAACACTTCACAAACTTATAACGTGCTTAGCAACAATTCTACACACTGTGTCTTACAAAAAATATTTGCGGGCTTATATACCAATGTTTTCAAATACTCATAAAGAAAACTAATTGTTCCACTAATGGTAATGGTATAGATTAGAAAACAAAGGTTTACATTCTTTGTGTTACGCATCCTAAACTGTACTAGCGAGGTTTTTTGTTTCGAAATTTAAAGTTGTTATTAAATTTAGTTATTAAAAGTTAACAGATGCAACTCTCATTGTAAGGAGAGCAAAAATAAATGTGTATAATTGGATTTGTTAATAACGCAGCCTTTAATGGTATTCTCACTAAAAATCCATTTAACTTTGAAAACTACGATATGAGTTCATTTTGTTTGTACATAGATGGTCAACAAATACCATCAAAAGCCTTACAACCATCATTTGTAAGTAATATGTTTACTTCAACTTATCATACACTATTCTCAGGAACTGGTATACATTTTCTAAATGAAGGTAATGGAATATCCCGCGATAAATATTCAAATGGTTATTGTTTGTTAGCATTTGATCTTACCCCAGACTTGTCAGCCAACTCATCCAATCATTGGAATCTTATAAAACATGGTAGTGTAAGATTAGAGGTGCGTTTCGAATCGACTCTTACTGAAACAATAAACTGCGTTGTGTATGCGGAGTTTGATAATGTAATTGAAATAGATAAGAATAGAAATGTAACTGTAGATTATAGTAGCTAGGGATAACAAATTTTGTATCAAATAGGTTTATGATTTAAATAAAACATTGGTATATATTATACATATCTTTTATTTATACTACTTACCACTTCTAATATAAATATCCATAAAATGTGGATGTCTTACCCGCGTCTTTTCACTCTCATGTAATAAAGCCATTGACTAAGTAATGTACTACTTCTGTATGTCAAAATGAATACTATTGAAATTCAAAAAAATTTGGGAAAAATACACCCGAGCTTACAATACAATGTATATGCAGCAAACAGATTACCCATACATTTTCAACTCCCTGCATACATTATAAGCAATTTGGATTTGGACACACAACCAGGTTCTCATTGGATAGCTATACACATAGACATTCACGGTATTGGACAATTTTTTGACACATATGGAAGAGCACCCACGGGTCATCACAGAAAGTTCATGAATCGGAATTCGAAATATTGGAATTTTAGTCCGTACCAGGTGCAAAACGATTTCACTTCAGTTTGTGGAGAGTATTGTTTAATGTACTTGTTATATAAGTTTAATAAGAAGTCGTTGATAGATTTTATAAGCGAATTTAATAGTAGAGATACTTTGAAAAATGATATGTTATTGCATATGATGTTTCAGTCTTGTTTTTGAAATATGAACATCACGTTGGATTGTTGTGTAATTAACACTGTGTATTATTAAGAAAGTTATACATAAAATAAAACAATTGCAATAAAATTATAAGTTTTTTATTTAATGAAATCATTCAAATAACCTGCCCATATTTGTTATATAAGTTTAATAAGAAGTCGTTGATAGATTTTATAAGCGAATTTAATAGTAGAGATACTTTGAAAAATGATATGTTATTGCATATGATGTTTCAGTCTTGTTTTTGAAATATGAACATCACGTTGGATTGTTGTGTAATTAACACTGTGTATTATTAAGAAAGTTATACATAAAATAAAACAATTGCAATAAAATTATAAGTTTTTTATTTAATGAAATCATTCAAATAACCTGCCCATATTTGTTATATAAGTTTAATAAGAAGTCGTTGATAGATTTTATAAGCGATTTTAATAGTAGAGATACTTTGAAAAATGATATGTTATTGCATATGATGTTTCAGTCTTGTTTTTGAAATATGAACATCACGTTGGATTGTTGTGTAATTAACACTGTGTATTATTAAGAAAGTTATACATAAAATAAAACAATTGCAATAAAATTATAAGTTTTTTATTTAATGAAATCATTCAAATAACCTGCCCAATACTCAGTGAACAAGGGCTTGACATAGAACAATAGGACAATAGTAATGAATGAGGAATGTCATTAGTGGAGTAGATAAATACTAATGAGTTTATTAGATCATATCGTAAGTCAGGAACGGCGAGAGATAGCGCCATGGGAATGCTTGCTATCGATCGGGCGTAGCGGAAAACCCCTATTTTGACACCAAACTTTTTTTTTTTTTTTTTTTAGCCGACCAACCCCTGTAGTTGGCCGACCAACCCCTGTAGATACGCCGGTTCTGGCTCTTGAGCCAGAACCGGCGTATCCTTACTACTACTCACTGGTACCCTAGAACAGCGGTTCCCAATTACAATTTGCTCTACCACTTAAAAAGAGTCAAACCTGCGTATATCTTGTTATATCAATTATAAATTGATAATATATTTATAATAATATATATCCGCAATATCCATATAGCTAGTTACAAAATAATACTTGTGTGGAAATTATTGTTTGTACTGATAGCCTAGATCCCTTGATGCAACTTTACCCCTGGGGGTACGCGTGATCCTAAGCGCCTATAGCGCATATACTATAGTATAAACTAGTGTCAATAAAATATTTAATAAACATGGTATTAATGGTAATAACTATTTGGTTAGCACTGGTGAGTTTTCCTAAAAAACTCCTTCATTTACTTACGTGAAGTGCCAAGTAATTTTTTCCATTCCAACTTCAAGCTACTTTAACATTTCCGCATAAGTTATGTTTATTTAGTTCGTCAGTTGTGAGCTCATGTTTGCAAAAAATATCGCTTGACATAATCTCTATAAGTTATTAGCTTATGACATCAGTAACGGGAAACCGCGTATCTTCGTAGATCCGAGTTTTATATTCGTACAAGAAATGCGTCATACGGTACGAGCAAATCAAATATCTAATCATTTTAAAGTAAAAGTCCCATAAAATACAAGTTGACCTTTTGAATGATATGTAGTTATTTTTTAAAAACAAAAAAGGAGTGAATTAATATTTGCGCTTTTTTTTGACGCAGCGGGTATTAAAATCGTATGCATTGTTAGAAAACGAAGTTCGAGGAAAGAATCGGGGCCCAGTAATCCGAATTCTAGAAAAAATTTAGACTTCTCAAAATAGATTATTGAAAATCGTACAAGCGTCAAGTCAATTGTCAATGTCAGTTTGACAACTCAATACTCGTGTGTTCGATTTTCGGTCATGGGGCCTTACTCTCCAAACAAATTGATTTTGATTCGATCGTGCCGCGTATTCCCAAATAACTTGACGTTTGTTTATTTTGATTTTCAGTCGATTGATATGGTCGGGAGTACAAAAAGGTACGATCTAATTATTTTCTTTATCCTGATTAGTTTCAAAGTAATCCACCAAATAAATCACCAACAGCCGTTAAGATCGAACTGATACGATTCTCGATTGTGTCGGGACTGTCGAGAATGACGCATCAATTTCAGAATATTGGAAATAGCACTCGCTTTCAATATACAGAATTTCCTCCGCACGGAGGCATTCCGAACAACATATTTTCAGCGGCAGTGTCCACTAAAGAAAAATTTGTCGACCCTATTGGTTAGCGCTCTAGCCGGAGATCGCGGATTCTATTCCTGCCGAGAGAACAACAAGGATTTCAAATGAAATCAAAATAGGTGTGTAGCTAATTAAAAAAATCTTATATATACATAATATATATACATAATATGTATATATAAGATTTTTTTCTATTCGCCGTCGTCGCAACTCCCTGTTTACAACCTGTTTACTTTATAATATCCTGTATAATCCCCTATCTCTTTCAACTGTTTTAACTGCAATGTAGCGTAAGTGAAGTTAAGCCTGGTGAAGTAAGGGCGCATAGATCAAGAATTTTGGTTCTGCATGAGATCTGACCACTTTTTGATAGATTTTGATTAAGGAAGAGTGTAGAGCTTGGCTTTATACGATATCTGATAACTTTTTTCATAGGGTAAGCTAGGTAGTAGGCTCGTCTTGGCAACATTTTTACATAAAAATTTATTAATAATTTAGAAAACTAATTAAAGTATAATAGCTACGACATTCAAATTTTGTATGTTTCATGTTTTTACTGGTGTCATTATATGTTGAAATTTTCAACTATATAGCATCATCCAAAGTAAAGTTATGAGAGTCCAAAAAAACGACGAAACCTTTCGAGAAAAGGTAGGTAGTGCCCTTGCGCTTCACTTGGCTCGTCTTGACGGGGGCACTCCCGTGCCCCCAGATAGTAAGTTCGCGTGGATCGCTGGCCAGCTAGTTCATTGATAAATCCCGGCAATCTCGCGTCGAAGCTCAACAACGGATCGGCGCCGACCCCCCCTCCCCCCCACACACTTTTTAGAATACGTCGTAAAGATTAAGTAAATTAATCTAGATATCCGTCTCTGGAACTAAATACGTTACTACATATCCAAAAATGTTTAAGTGGCTGTTTGAACTTGATTTTCTGGTTTTTTTTTTTTTTTTGCGACGTATCACCTTCATCGATTCATGTCTTCAATTGCTAAGTCACAATACTGTCTGTCGCGTATATCTAACTATCTTCGTCACTTCAGAAGTATGTTAATCTGCTAAACATGCAAGTCCCTTCATCGTACTGAGTGGTCGTGACTGTACATTGATGAGGGAACTATAAGTTCCTCAATAGAGTTAAACTTTAAATCCTATTGACACATTGACTAGTGCGTTCCATCTAAGCCTTATGAAAGTGAGTGAATTATTTATAAGTTAACACTTTAACGCATGGAATAAGTAGAAAATTCATTAACTGACGCAGACGTTCGCTTTTTTTCCGGACGGAATACATTCCGCACGTACGTTTCGTGTGCAAGCCGGCGCGCGCGTCCGGAGAAACCTACTCGAAAAACCTAATGACGTCATGCGGAACACAGCGCTTGCCTACATTTTGTTTGTGCCGGCGCACACGTTCGGAAATTTCTATTCGTATTCGCGCCCGCCCCGCGCGCATCTGACGTATTCTCTGTATTGGTTAATCATAAATTGTACTGACGTCAATATATTCCGAATGAAAAAAAAACGAACGTTTGCGCTAGGCTCACGGAATTCCAATTCGAAATTACGCATACGGAAAACGTATGTATGTATGCGGCCGGCCTTAAACGCCATTTTGCTAATGACGTTTAACCGTTCGCAAATTTTTTCAGCCTCATCCTTGTTAATTGTTATGCGAATAATGTAATCTAATCGAAAATATAAATTGTAAAAATGCGCCAAGTCGGGGTTGGTCGGTCGGTGTAACAACATAATGTTATCATATCAATATTTGAAATATTTTGTTTTAAATAAATAAGTAGAGTCACTTGGCAATTCTGAATAAAATTATTTGATTTTTAAACTAGGACGTAAGCTGAAAGTTACCGATGAACCGATTTTGATCTAGTTTTTTGGTTGAATGATGACGTGATTGATAGTATTTGCTCACTGCTTGACAATAATTTGAGGGTTACTTTGTTTTTAATTTTGTTTATCTTTTTATTTCAATATCTCCACAACCTGTCCCCTGGTGACGTAACTCTGGCGGTCTTCCTTCGATGAACATCGACTGTCATTTTGACGTTAAAGATTTTTGAAAACTCGATTTAAAAAGTTGAAATGTAAAATCAGTTTGACAGAGAGAGCGAGAGAACGAATTTACGCTATAATAAATGTAGTCGCATATTTCGTATTAAATAGGCTTTATAAGCAGAAACACTTGGCAATTCTCCGAATTAGTAACGTTTTCGAATATCAATTGTATGATTAGCATGGGCGCTGAGTTAATTTTCATACAATTCTGGAGGCCTACTCAAGATGCTATTGCTAATTATCGCTTACAAAGTTCGATAACAAAATGTATGGGATTTGACATAAGGTACGCTAAATGACATACCAAATCGCGATCATTTAGCGTAGCTTATGTCAAATCCCATACATTTTGTTATCGAACTTTGTAAGGGATAATTAGCGATGGCATCTTGAGTAGGCCCCCTGTTAAATAATGCTATGCGTAGAATGTTATGGGTATATAGCGGTACCTATTGATAAATATAATATTAATTTAATTAGCCTGTATTCTGTTGTCGTTGTAATACTATTGGCTTTCTGGTTATAGAAGAATGAAACAGAAATTATGAAAGTAACATTTAAATAATGGTAATGTTTCTTTCAAATGTAATGTGTGAAAGAGATGGCAACAAACCATTGTGCCGTCACAATGTTAACCCTCCATATACATTTCACCAATTACGAAAAGAGACACATAAAGCTATTCAATCAAATCTAATCCTTATTTTATATTTTCATTTGGTCATCTTTTTTGCATTTGCATGTCTAATTTATTTCATACATTTCAGTGCAGAGGGAAATAAATTAAATTTTCATTCAACAACCCATGTATTTTCGCAGTAAAGCCTGATTTTATTTACCATCAAAGAGTATTAGATAGCTCCGGCGTCCACTCGGGCACTAGGAATCAATAAGTTAGTTATCAAAATTTACTCCCATATTAACTCTATTTACAAGATGGCCGATGGGTTTCCTATCTGTAGGTCAATGGATTAATAGATTTAGTATTCAGCATTGGAGTAAATATACTGAGCTGTACAAATTTAATAACGGATCAATCGAGTTACACCCGGCCGAGTTCCCGGCTGTATATCCGTAGAACCGTGTAGGAGATAGATGCGTCCGAATATTTACTCGACAAGGGCGGAGACAAAAGGTGGGTAGTGATTTTGTCAGTCTATGTATGAATGAATGTAAGTAATCTATGTGTGTATAATTGTATACTTACATATTATTGTGTTTATAAAAGAACAATTTTGGCTATTATTTTTTAAAATGTGGCACTCGTGCGAGTTTCTTACGCCGCGCCGGTTCTTCTCGCCGGGTTAGGGTTCCCAACCGGTGGTAACTGGTAATTGTAATTTATTATCAAAATTGAAAACTTTATTTTTCACTTTATAATATATAATTTGATTTTGAATAAAAACTTTTTATGTATGTATGTATGTATATTCCCTTGTAGCGGTTCAATTAGTACTTAGTAGTAAACTTAGAGCCGTGATCGTACCCGCTAATAAAGTGTAAGCGTTCACACCGAAATACGGTAGAAAAAATAGAACTCCAAAAATCATAATAATATGATGTTACCAATAGCGGGACCACGGCTCTCAGAGGTCCCCTTTTTGCGAAGTCGGGTTATAGTTTTTTTTACTTTTTTTTATTAAGGTCTCAAGCTTTTTGGAGAAAAGTCACAGCTTAAATGCATTGTTCAAATTTACGAGTATTTTATGTAAGATCATTCACCAGAGACATGTCTGATTTCTTTAGATCTTTAGTACCAAAGTTTATTGAGATCGTAAGTGACTGTCTATAGATCTAGATCCTCGATCCAAGAATTCCCGGCTCCATCCTCGGACACTTAAATGTCGGACATGCATATTGTGAACTTAATTATTTCTTGTTGGTATCTTCTATTTAGTATATACTAGGCACTTGAAACAAAATAATTTGACGAGGCTATTTATTTATTTAAAAAAAAAATCGCATAGTTCAGTGGTTACAGTGTATGCACACAAGCCAGGGCAGGTTCTCATCCCGCCTAGGATTTGTAATAAAATATAATAATATAATAATAAAATAAAATGTAATAAAAATGTATAATATTGTATTTCCGTTGTATGGTAGCACGGTAGTAATTAGTACGGGGCAAGATCAATGGTGTTAAAGTTAATATTTAAATGTAGGTTTAGTCCCGATATCACCAACTCATGTTAATGATAACGGATTGTTAAATTATCATGCATTCTCATTCATTGAAGGGAATTACCAGAGGAACAACATGATATTTAGCGAAGGATTAACTTAAACATTGCTTGGTGAAACACGCCCTTAAACTGTTAACAATGCTCATTTGAATGTGCAGTCCCTCGTAGTGCTCGCCTAAAGAGTTATGTTTGTAAAACGCAGAAAATTATTTAAAGTAAATGAATGTAAATATTAAAAACTCACAAGCGCATTCTTAATGAAGCCGACATTAATGAAGGGGTTTCAAAGGGAGATATTAATTTGTAACGGACAGAAGGGTGACGCAAAAACTCAACTATGATTTTAATTAATATTTCGGTGTACCATTATATTGCACGGATTATAGCTTTTGTCCGCGGTACCAGCGATATATTGGTTTGCATTCTTCTTTGTAATAAAATAAATATATCCTATCGAGTATCGACCAAATATTGCAACTATCTATATATATATATATATATATATATAAATGAATTAGTCTCGCTAAAACTCGAGAACGGCTGAACCGATTCGGCTATTTTTAGTCTTGAAATATTCGTGGAAGTCCAGGAAAGGTTTAAACGTTTTGTCAGCTAGTAATTTATATTAAGGACACTCCATTTACAGGTTGTCATGTCACTTTAGTGCCACTTAATTTAACTATCCTTTAAGTATTCGGTGTGTTTCATAGCGTGTAGGCTTCTAATGGTGAAAGAGTTATCGAAATCTGTCTATATTTTTTTTTGGTTTATTTGTTACAAACACAAATATTTCCTCTTTATAATATTAGTAGGTATGCGAGGTAGTTTAATATCGTATCAAGTATTTACCACTAGGTTATAGATCGTAAGCTTGGGTTATATGTATGTATGTAACGGAATCTTTGAGCATAATTTTCACCATCTTCCAAAATTATTGATTAATTTAAAATTATGCATACGTATCAAGGACCAATAACTATTAAATTAAGCGTGTTTTTTTCGATTTTTTTAAACTATTATACACCAGTTTCATTGACGGTATGCATGAGTTATTTTGTAGTGACCAAGTGTGCGCGGAATTAAAGGAGTACTTTCTCTCGTAATCCAGTGGGATATATGATGTAGGATGCTTGAATCATCTTTCTTGTTAGCCATTCAGGTGATAAACCTCATTTTTTGTTGTTCGATCGAACCCACGACCTTCGAGTTGAGAGCTCTAAACCACTGGATTACAAAGATATTTCATCCGCAACTAACTTACTATTTCTATTTATTTCAATTTCAACTTTACTAGACACTTGTCCATAGACCAGCATCACAGAATATGTAATGTACAGGCCAGCATTCACAATATACCAGGAAACCATAATCACACAATATGTGAGTATACACGCGTATGGTTTCCTGATTCACCCGATTCAATGGAATCTAAATGTAACTCTACAATGGGGTATAAATGACAAAGCGCAATATGGGCCGGTATCCCTGTGATCAAACGACCGCGAGGGCTAAATACTTAAACGTTACTTAAATTAAGGAACGCTCAAGTCGTACTTGGTGGTGGGGTGGTAGCTTTTTATAGAGAACAACTTGTTAAGTTTTATTTGGAATAAAAGAAAATCATTTCTATATCTACCTACTGTCCTCGTCTTCCTACTGTCCTCCTACTGTCCTCGAAAGGACAAAGGTCCTTTCGTGGGGGCGACATAGGACAAGAACCAAGATAGTAGAACCAGGACGAACTATCGGAAGACACCGAAGTCGTGTCTGTGTTGTCCGCCCAGAAAAGGCGAAGGACTTAGGGATAAATAGAAAAAGAAAAAATAACTTGTAGGTGTTGTGATGCTACTGCATTTAGTTAGGGTAGAGGGGTAGGGGACACGTCAGACGCTATACACGTTTGATCACTCCTGGACGACTGATATAGGCTATGTTAGGCATCACTGTCATACATCAATGTCATAGTGTGATATTACATTGTTTTAAACCTAATTTACTTATAATATATTATGATGTAACAGTAGGAAATAAAGAATTGGCCACCTGAAGGGAAATACCCGAGACTAGGGAATGCAATCCCGATCCCGCGGGATCCCGATCTCGCGAGATCTCGTGTAATTTTTCGGGATCAATCCCGACGCCTCATAAGACGATCTCCCGTTCGAGATTGACGGGATTGGGCGGCAGTAGTCAGCGACGCTACACACGTCCTAATTCCCTTGAAATGCTTATTGTTTTGATTATCTAATTTACCTATGTTAATTTCGACTTCTTAGGTTAAAATGTTTGGCAAGTATAAAATTGAGATAAGGTTTAGGAAGGAGTTGTTTCCTATAAATGTTTGCATTAGCAACGCATTTAACTTTATCAACTTTCACCAGCTTCAGGAGACACTGAAGGTGCCTTTTTATCTTTTACAAGATACCTATACCACTTCATAACACTAAATATGGTTTTTTACATTATTATTTTTGGCCACATTTAATTATATACATTAGTGTAGTCCATTTAGTACTTTCTAAAAGTTATTTTATTAATAAAATATCTAATATATAACTAAAAACTCTGTTTGTTATTTGTTCATACAAGTTCCGTTGGCATATTATCCCAACGCCCCATTTGAGGTGCGGTCTTGAAATTCATTCTAAAGAATAAGGAAAAATTACAAAAAATATTATTGTCAGTTTTAGAACCCTTTTTATCTAAATAAGTAAAAAAAAAATTCTTACTGTGTTTTTAACACCTTGGGATAATGTGGGTTAAAACCTGATAATTATTTAGTTAACTAAATAACATAGTAATGTTATTTAGTTAACCTTATTATCACAAACAAGCAGTTATTAGCTTTTTCAGTCATCCGAATTTAAATTTTTTTTCAAAATAGACGGGATCCCGAAAATCCGGGATCCCGCGGGATTGACATTTCTAATCCCGCGGGATCTCGAATTTGCAATCTCGAGTCGGGATTGCATTCCCTACCCGAGACAGTATGCAATTAATGTATATAATGCCCCATGTCTCGGACCGTATAACCACGATCGGATGATGGGGCCTTGGGTTGGTGGAGGGATTTGTATTCGTCTTTCCGTCAAGCAGCGACAGCATGTGAATAGGATGGCTTTACATATGTTATTGAATGTACTATAGATTCTTGATAGAAATACTGTTACGCAGTAATAATACACAAACTACTTTATTACTTTATTATATAAGTCCTGACCTGATGATGACTTAGTCGAAACCGGTCGTGTAATAAAAAGTGGAAAAAGTGGCTTTTATTTCAGATATATATATATCTCTATATATATGATCTGGCTTAGCAAAGTAAGCAAATCTTTTAAAGGTTATATATACACGCCTATACAATAATATCCCAGAAAACGTTCAAAATCTCGTATCTCATGCGGCATCTATCATCATTGCCGAGTACATTAGGTACTATAAACGCAACTGGTTTAGGAGTTATTCTCATTAAGCATTCCAAACTTTGTAGACTACAATATTTTGTGAATGTTCGACGTATTTTGCCGTGCGTCGGGGAATTTTCATATGCGAACTCAGAAATCGTTTGTTTGACGCTCTCCGGAACGAATTCGGTTCATGTTGCTCAAATACAGCTTAATTAGTGAGCTGTTTGTGTCGGGTGAAATTGTTTTACTATAATTTAAATGCCCATGTTCAGTAAAGATAGTAGTTTTATAGTTAGTTTATATTATAGTAAATTAGGTTTTTTAAAATTTTTAAACAAGCTATGGTGTAACATATCACGTTGCTTAAATACAATAGAGATTATTTGATATAATTGAGATATTTTTGAGGCAAAAATTGTTTTACTATAACATAAATGCCTTCAGAAATCAATTTCAGAAATGTAGTTAGGGGTAGAAAATTTATAGTAATTATGATTTTAAAAATAATTTATTAAAATAAATGCTTTAATATCAGACCCTGAATATTGAGACAAAGTTCTATGTAAAGTCAAACGATCCCAAACTCGGTGGGGCTGTGTTGCTTTAATGCGGAGTTCCTATGGCCACCAACGTGACAAGTTTTCGTTACACACACGGGGACGGGCGAAGGCAAATAAACGTCAGAGAACGGTCACACTGCAAGCAGTCGCAACCATATAAATAAATAAACACAAAAATAAATAAATATTAATGCCACTCGGCAATTGTCGTTTTTCTATAAAAAAACAGGCGATGTATATATAGTTTACGAAATTGAATACACTCTTGATGAAATATTACTCACTAATTGCGAAATCAAATCTAGAATTAGTAGAGTGTAGATTGATCGACAAAATGGACAGAGGGATAATGGAGTTACCTAGTATCAAATATAGATAATCGCACTAATCACTTGATTGATGTATTAGCTTAATACTCAAAAGCATCCATTTTATATTTAATATTAACCAATATTATTTCCGAATGTGACAATTTAGTAGTGGTGAAAGAACTGTAACATCACTCAGAATATAGGTAATAGATAAAAATTTCAATCTAATAAGCTAACAAATATACTAACTAAGCAAAATTACAACAAACATACTAAGCAACATTGATTATAATATTGTAAACGAAATTGTAATGGAATTAAGAATAGCCTGGGCAGTTTGACCACGACATCGAAAAGTTATTTCTATCTGAATATAGACTAGGTACTCAAATATATGGTTTATATTATATTCTTGTAAAATGTGTAAATTATATTCTTGTAAAATGTGGTTTATATTATATTAATGTGGTTATATTATATTCTTATATCTTCTTATATATCAAAATCAATTGCTGTTCGTTAGTCTCGCTAAAACTCGAGAACGGCTGAACCGATTCGGCTATTTTTAGTCTTAAAATATTCGTGGAAGTCCCGGGATGGTTTAAACGGTTTGTATGCTCAACGAAGTGAGCACGGGTCAGCTATTTATTTATATTTACAAACAGGATATACCTACCTATTATTATCTAAGAATATTTCTTTTATAAATTCAATTAATATTAGGTGTATACTAATTTGAATAGCTTTTATAACAAAGTCAGGAAGGCGGCCGATGCTAATTCATCCAGTTTACAAATAAATTAAGATTTTATATATAGGCAACACACTAACACCACATGTTTTTCGACAATAAATAACTACGAGGACCGGTTGGGTTGGAATATTATCATCCATATTATACCTAATTAAAGGCCTGATTATCGAGCTGGCATAATAATCAATTAGTAGGTACCTAATGTAATAATGCACACGACTTTAGTGTTGTATATAGGTATATGGACTATTTCACACTACGTCAGTGGGACACGCAGGAATATTTGAAAGCTTCGTAAAGTCATGGCATACAATATATGTTTAATACAAAAAAATTGCAATAGGTGTCACTTCTATTAACGTTTGTAAATTATAATATGGAAATATGCCGAATTGAGTACAAATAATCACATTAAAATAATCATGCATATTTTTTATGTATAACGTCACATTAGGCTAAATTCAAGTCCTTATTTAAGAAGAAGATACATACATAATATAGAAATTAGTATTTTACAATAGTGCCGCTAGATGGCGGTTTCCTGAATGTGCCTGGAAATCGAAGAAAACAAAAATAGCCAGTCAAATTGCCAGTATTAGGGTGATACCATTTTCTAGTACTATCGATATTATATAAGATAGACAATCGATTATTATACACGGAATTTTCAACATTTGAATATAGATTGTCTGCTGCCTGCTCGGGCTACAGATAATATATTTAACACGTTTATACTGAACATGTATAGATTGATGATTTTTAGTTTCTTATGGTTATACCTGATTTCTGATACATTGGACCAGTACCTACTTTTACATAAATCTAGCTATCCCAGCAAACACTAAGCCTTAGAATGAAACTTATTGATTAACCAATGTATACAAAAACTGAACAAAATGTATACCAAAACCTTCTATTGGTGAAAACAGCACGAAGATCAGTGCGTCTTTGACTTTATTGTGAACATACAGACGCGGCGGAGGAATTTACTCTATATAGTATACTGTTGTTTTAGACATACGATATATTACGTAGGAGCCGTCGACATAATATTATAATATGTAAGGAAAATAAAATCCAAACAAATCAACTATAGTTAGTTGATTTGTTTGGATTGTGTTTGTTTTACCAATGTGTAAACACAGATAAATGACACAATCACAGATAAATGAATATATATTTGTAGGGAATAACGTGCAAGGGGTCGGTGTCCCTGGTGTGCGGCCGCAGTCGGCAGTGGGCGGCAGTGGCGCCCGAGGCTTAACGCTTCACTTTGACAATTGTAACTGCAATTTAATAAAATTGACAGCGCTTCGATTTTGTTTTTCGTCGGAAAAATTCCGGCTTTGATGATTTCCGCTGTTTATTTGTTTTACCTGGCAAAGGCCACTCTGGTTATTAGTTCCTGCCCTTTTTGAGTTTATCACGTTCAATCGTTCCTATGGATTAAAAGGATGCAATAAATACGATATTTTCGCCAAACATCCATGAATCGACAAAGCTGATATGTCGCAAAAAAATTATCCCGAAAATTGAGTCACTGTCACTTAAACATTTTAAGATGTGTAATAACGTATTAAGTACATTGCTTCTAGAGACGGATATTTAGATTAATGTACTTAATACTTTACGACGTATTCTGAAATGTTTATGTGACAGTTTGGACCTAATTTTTTTTTAATTATAATTTTGCTACCTATCACCTTCATCCATTCATGTCTTATGTTTTCAATTATAAAAAAAAGACCACACACATTGGTGCATGGGCGACAGCATTTAATAATCACATTCTATTAAACGATTGGTTTGCTCACCTAAACAGCCTAGCATTAAACACGAGCGTTAACCTAGCACCTAGCCACAAGTGAAAACTAGACATTATTCAGACGCCATTAGAATAAATCTGACCGACTGAGTCTGTCACTGGCTCAATGTTTTTACCTTTTTCCCGCGGTTTAGCCGGGGTGGGGGGTGGAACCCACCCCACCCTCCGTCGGGGGTGACCCACCGGACAGCTTTTCATCTCCGACAAATTGGGTTTGAAAAGAAAATCACGACTATATATTTAAGTTGCATAAATGTTTTGCAACCCGTATTTCTCAGTTTGTGATATCAACTAGTCTTAAAATTTTATGATAATTAAGATGAGTGTTAGCTTATAGAAATTTATACTAATTGCTATGAACGAAGTATAAATGTGAAGTCCGTGGGGTGACGGAGGAAGAATAGCATCAACGACCATCTTTTTTGTGGGTCTCGTAAAAGACGACAGAATATCCGGAAATGGGTTGTCCATTTGGATCATGAAACTGTGCTCGCCAACCCGCCTACCGAGCGCGTCGAGTATAGGAAGAAATGGATACGACATTTCGGATACGGATATTAAATTATTTCGAATTATCCGTTTGTTTCAGATAATTTCGGTTACATATATTAAATTTTGGTTTCCTTTTTACACTAGCAAAACTTTTATTTCGGATTCGGTTACGGTTACGGATTATATTTTATACCGGATATCCGATAGTCTCGGTTACGGTTACGGAGCTTCCTAACATCCCTGGCAACTACCCCTCATGAAGTAATGTGTGAACTATATACCAGGTATTAACGCTTTCGATATTAATTGGCGACCCTTTAGCGCGTCGGCTTTTAGCTCAAGTTGGAGGTCGCGGGTTCGGATCCCGTGAGTGGGTTCCGCGTTGCGGGTTCTGCGGTGTGAGTCGCGGGTTGCGATTTCCGCGGTGCGAGTTGTGGGTTCCGCGGTACGGTCGCGTTCAGCGTTGCGGTATGTGGGTTGAGGTTGGTGTGATTAAAGAATCATGGCCAAATTTGTATGGGAGCTGGACTCGACTTTTACTTTTGATGTCGCAAAATAAAGTATAGTTAGATTTGATTGTTCTTATGC
The DNA here is from genome assembly GCA_905187575.2 of Celastrina argiolus. NCBI lineage: Eukaryota > Metazoa > Arthropoda > Insecta > Lepidoptera > Lycaenidae > Celastrina > Celastrina argiolus. Next base: position 21,441,955 of record LR994583.1, read on the forward strand.
TCTAAACATAATTCCGTTTAAAAATTCTGTCTAAATAGCCACGATTTTTTATAATATCGTTAACAATTATTTTGAGGTTAGAATTAAGAACTACCCTTTTCCCGACTGCGGTGTAGCCTACAAGTGTATATTCGGCCATCTCGTTTCTAATTATTTCAATTTATCCTAGAGAATTATCCAAAAAATTGAATATCTGTGAAACCGCATTAAGAAACTAAAAAAACACTTGTGAAAGGAAGTCGCTTTCGTTATTTGACTTATGTATGACAGAACAACTTCTATTGGGACAGCTAGTAATAAATATAAGGTTAATTTAAATACGACGAATAATTATAAATCAAAAATATTTATTTCCAAATGAAATTTAACAAGCATTTCTCAACGTCAACAAAAATAGATACCGATAATACCGTAGATACCGATAATACCATAAATAGTAGTGGTACATCGACGCAAATGATCATAGTGTGATGTTATACATAGCTTAAAGCTTTCCTCATCAAAGGAATAATTTTTCAAAGCAAAAGTTCTGGAAACTAGATAGCTGCTGTAAGCTCGAGGATGCTCGACTTTTTGTAATGTTCCTTTTACTGTTTTATTGTTTGTGTATTTCCATGCGTGAAAATTATAGTATTTTATATTCTATTATAGACACTATCATAAAGAGCATCTAATTTGTTTCTTGGTTAGTATAGGTATAAAAATTATTTTAGAACAGAAATGGAATAATAATTATTATTTAGTAACAAAGAACACGACATAAAATAACTAAAGTACAAATATATTTTTACGAATTGGCGCTTATTTGGTGTAGGTTCATGCAACATCATGCTGAGTTATATTCACTCAGCATTATGTTGCGAGAAATATAATTTTGTTAAATCTAACTATACTGATTACTGACATTTTATTATATGTACATCGAAAAACTAATTATGGATTAATTGATAAGCCCCAACACCGATTTTGGTATCGGTAACCGGTTTTTTGCAACCAGGCGATCTACGCAGGAATCCTTTTTATAGGTAGTGCAGTATACATCGTGTGTGCGCAATACATCGGACACTCTCTCTTCTTTTAACTCTAGCCCAGCGCACAACCGATTTTTTACATGCCCATCCGACGCATGGACCATCTTTCTTGTCAGACAATCAGGTAATCAGCCCGCATGTCCTAACCAAGCTTGAAAATAAAATTTTTAGTTTTTCCAGCGCGGGTTTCAAAACACACACACTGAGAGTCGAGAGCAAAGTTTTAAACCACTGGACAACTGAGGTGTTTAATTCATACTCTAATGCTAGACAGTCGTTTATTTAGTTATTATATATACCTATACTAGCTGACCCGTGCCCACTTCGTTGAGCATACAAACCGTTTAAACCTTCCCTAGACTTCCACGAATATTTCAAGACTAAAAATAGCCGAATCGGTTCAGCCGTTCTCGAGTTTTAGCGAGACTAACGAACAGCAATTCATTTTTATATATAAGATTATAAATTAAAAATAAAAATTGCCAAACTAGCGAAACAGTTTGTTGGCAATAATTACGCTGCTGCATTTAACGACTATTAATATTATTCAAAACAAATTAAAACTTAAACATAAAATAACATTTTTTTTTAAAGAACAAACTATAAGCAAATTGTATTGTTTTGTTTGTTGTTTTAAGAAACAATACTTGTGATATATAATAATAATAATATATATAGACGCTTCACACCACGTCAATCTGGCCCCATTCTAAGTATCCGAAGAACTTGTGTTATGTACTTACCAGACAACGGAAATATGTATATATTTTTATTATATTATACACAAATTTAATACACATCCATGACCCAGGAACATTTGAAAAACTTTTTGTTCCCTCGGCGGGATTCGACCTTTCGCTCGAGCATCGACGCGCTCAACCACTGCGCTACGGAGGTCGTCAATTATATAATAAAAGAAATATACTATAATTATTATTTATATAAATTGTCAGTATTGTGTATGATGATGAATGAGTCGTGCATGTTCATTTGCCCCCTGACAAGAGTTCATTTTCATGGAATTCAGCATTCAATACTGGCGAGCGTAATGAAAGTTTGGTATCAAACAATGTAACAAATACATTTCATACATGTACAAATGTTGAATCCGAAACAAAGCGAACTACGAGTATGGCTGGAATTTAACAAACAAAACAGTATGTTTAATAAGAGTAAAGGTGCAATATAAATTACGAAATCAATGTCTGCTCAGGGGCCCTACTCTCCAAACTGATTCGATTTTGATTCAGATTCGATAGTGCCGCGTACTTCTCAATAAATTGACGTTTGTATATGTTGATTCTCAGTCGATTGATATGGTCGGGAATACAAAAAGTTACGATGTAACGAGTTTCTTTTTCCTGCTTAGTTTCAAAGCAATCCACCAAAGAAAATACCAAAAGCCGTTGAGATCGAACTGATTCGATTCTCGATTGTGTCGGGAGTAAGCCGGCAGTTTTTGTGTGAATGAGCAACAAACATCCTTGCAAACTTTCACGTTTCTAACATTACAATTATAGCTATTTTGATGTGCAAGCTATATTGTACAATTTTATTCAAATTATATTAAGTGACTTTTAAGCACCAGAAAGAGCAATTAAAACATAGTAGCAACTTCCGCTTTCATCTATACTATATAATATCTATACTAATATTATAAAGTTTGAGAGTTTATTTGTTTAAAAATCTCAAGAACTACTGGTCCGATTTCAAACGTTATTTTTCGTTGGATAGTCCATTTATAGAGGCTTTAGGCTGCGACCAATAGGAGCGAAGCGTCAGTGAGAAATGTTGCAAAAACGGGGAAAATTATTCACATTAGAGGACTTTCGTTGCATGCGCTGCATAAACGGTTTAGGTTACTCAAAAAATATGTATGAAAAAATTATTCCTGTTTAACAATCATAATAACAAAAACCTACGCGAGCAATCAAAAGATAATCGCGATAGTGTTTCCGACAACCACGCGAACGAAGTCGCGGGCACAGCTAGTAGGTATAATAAGGAAGGGCGGTTATGCAGCAGAGTGGTATACACTATACAGTACATAGCCTTACAGTCTAAAACCAATTAATTACTGAACTAAACTCATTTGTAACTTCCTGTTCTATGCAAATAGTTTATTTAATTTCTGCAAGATTGAACGCTGCCTTGATACTTTACAGAAAAGCCACGATTAATATCGTAAAGTGGAAACATCAACTCTCAAGACACTTAATAGAGTCTATAATTATTAATACGAGGGCCCCGATTCTAGTCACTCGAAATTCGAGTCTGTCGCGCTCGCACGCGCGCACGAGGGGGACAGACTAAGAGAGTCGAAATGATGTTCTATGCACGAGAATCGGGGCCCTGAAGCTAAAACTTTGGGTGCAGTAACAGTTGTGGTGGAAGGTGTGCAGAAAGATATAATTTGTTTGAATAAATGTTTACAAATACTTATGTAACTACTTTTTATATATTATTATGTTTTAAGCAATATGAAAAAAAATCTTACTTATCTTCACATCTATATCTATTTATTTTATACGTTGTAGCATGTCTTTTTCAACGTTTACCACTGTAAAAGCCACTACTTTAATGTAAATCCTAAGACTTACCAAGTGAATGGTGGTAAAAGTCGAATCGCGTTGGTTTTTGTTCGGGCTTTTACCACTCAGAGTTGGTAAATTTTAGGTTATACTTTTAAATCTTAGGTTTTGCCGTACTTCGAACTTTTACAGTAACATACCTATATAATATTATCCTTCATACGTCGGAAGAACCTTCGTACTCTTCTTCCAATCCTAATTATCTGTGTAGGTACCACGAATAACATGGTGTGGCAATACTTATTGTGTTTACAAAACATGAACTGGAAAAACAATTGTTGTATGTAGTCTATAAAGTTTACTCGTAACGTGACAAAGTCATAACAAAAATAAATTATAAAAAAATATTCTAAAACATTGATGACGCTTAAGCCCATCGTGTCTTGCTTGCTCGTGCAGCGCTCTCGCTCCAATCGTAACGTTACATTGAGTCATCCTTTTTCGTGCGTGGAGCCGGCGTTCATCATTATTAGATTGTAACTTAAAAACCCTTACCATCTGCTCAAACTAAGTCTTCTTACTTTCCAGGTGCGTTCCTCGTGCTGTCGTATCCACACTTCCTGTACGCGGACTATACTTACCAGAACGGAGTGATCGGGATGAACCCAATTGAGGAGGACCACAGAATCGTTCTTGATCTGGAACCGGTAGGTGCTTTAATAAATTAATGGCCCGCTAAGAGTACTGAGTACGGCGGACGTTTTAGTAAGGGTTGCGTTCGTAGACCATCTTCCCGGCGCATCAGAGTCTCATACTCTCCTATCCATTATCCCATCCCCTGTAGGATGCTGATGGTAAGACCTCCTATGGGATGGTCTGCCTAACCTGAATGCTAGTCTGATTAAAAAAACAATTGGCAGACTCACGCCTGGTTTCTGAAAGGCTGATCAAATTTATCAAACCAGCTAATCTGAACGCTGATTAGTGAACATCACTTCGCAGTCACTGTTTTCACCAATGAGCGTTCAGATTAGCTGATTTGATCAATTGATTCATGGCCCGCTAAGAAACCGGGCGAGAGCGCGCCAGACATCTGATCATGAAAGTAGATTTACTGTATTCTGTTTATATTATAAATGTTCTTAATGTCTTTCGGGAATTAATTGTGAAATTGTGTTTGATTTTGTATTTTCTTGCGTCTTCAACCTAATGAGTTTCATCTGACTATTGTTTTATCATCTGATGTATTGATAAGGTTAAATATCAGTTAGCCGTAAACGATATGACTGTTTAAGTTAACTATGTGCATTATTGAAAATCAAAGGTTATAAGTATTTTCGTTAATTATTGTACTCACCTTTTATATAAAAGTTAATTATTAACTGCCACGTACGTTATGTGTCTAATTTATCATTAGTTATATATATAAGGGACTATAGAGTTAAAAATCGAACACTATACATTTGTATAAAAACAAATAATAAAAAAATCAGTAACCATACAATACAATTTAACAAAGATTGGTGGAGATATAACTGATTGAATGTACTGTTGGTTCTTGATGGAAATTCATGTTCACAATAATAACACACAACTTATTTACCGTTTTCGATGAAATCGTCATCAAATTTCGGAACCGAAACCAAAACCGAAATCGAAACCGTGTTTTTATAAAAACTTATATAACGTAATAAAAGTGGAAAGTGTAAATAAAAGTTGTGTTTTAATATTGTGATTGGTGGAGATTTCGTGCGTGCGTACGTGCGAGCGTGGGTAAGTGCGTGCGTGCGTGAGTGCGTGAGTGCGTGAGTGCGTGAGTGCGTGCGTGCGTGCGTGCGTGCGTGCGTAATTTTATTAGCGCAGAATTTAATTTTCAGTGATCAGAATTATCTCCGGAACGGAAAATTAGCACCATCCCAGCCTCAGTAATATTCGTATTAAGTAAGTAGTTTGATACTTACAAACATACAGTCGTCCGTATCCATTTTTACGCTGGCTGTTTCTTCCTTATTCCTCATAGCATGCACAGTCAAAATTAGAATTTAAAAAAATGTTTTTAAGTAAGTTAGAAACAAACACGTTTAGAATTGTCCTACATGATGACCTACCACCGGTTTGGGGACTAACCCGGCGAGAATAACAGGCGTAAAAACTCGCGCGAGGCCACCCTTTAGCAAAAAGACGGGAAAATTGTTATTTATAAAAAATATATAATATTACAATGTTATATTATATCTTTTTTTCAGATTATGCATCCTATATCCCTAGCAGGAACATTTTACATCTACGTATTCGCAACTTTATGGAATTTTAACTGTATGGGCGCTGTAATATTACGATATTCGTAAACGTTACAAATATCAATAGACCCCGTAGGCTAAACAGGAACATTTGACAGCTCCGTAAAAGTAACGTTATCGAATGTCAATTATATGGGCGCCGTAATAATTTCAATCGTTCGATAACGTTACTTTTAGGCAGCTTTTTTTCTGCTAGGCCTACTGTTTCCGCTGGTGTAAATTTTTATACAAAATTCTAATCAAACATAGTCACCTCTAACCTTTGAGCATGGAGACCTTCTAAAAAGTTCATGATTTAACCTTATCTGAGTATTGATATGGTGATTACCGCTCAGATATATCACGTTACTTGATGAGATGACAGCTTACGCGCGTGTCATAACAACTACCAACGCCAACGCTCAAATAATTGAAGACATGACAAACTGCTGCGCGGTTTGGTGGGCTGCATGATTTGTAAAATGCAACTTTGAAAAAAATACTTTTTTTTACTTAAAAAAAATGAATGGATGAAGGTGATAAGTAGCAAAACTCTGAATTCGAGACATTAACCCCACTATTATTATTAATTATTTACTGTAATGTTTTATTGTACTCTTGTTTTTTTACTAAACAATAATAACCAAAGTAAAGATTAATAACACAAAAGTAAATAGCAACCTACTTTTAATCACAAATGTTTACTTTAAAATATCAAGAGAGTTTATAAAATGTCATTTTCTTTTATTTGTAAGAGCGATAGCTCGGTGCTTGTATAGTAGTTACAAGTACTCTTGTAGTTTATATTAAATTTCAATTCTGAGAACGCTCCGCTGTTATTAAAAAGGAGTTAGTAAGGATTCTTCAGTGTCGAAGTGTATTTAAACAACTTTTATTACATTTAAGAAACTCGGGGCTATATAAATTAGGAGCACCTTAAGGCTGTTCGCTTTATAAAGACAAATATGTCGCCGCAGCATTTACCTTTTTTAATTCTCAAAGAAAACAAAACAATATGTTTATTGTTTAGTCTTCCAGGTCATAACCGGTCAACCGGACTATGTATTCTTTATGTTATGTCAATGTTTGGGCTTATGCTACATAATATGTTGTTAAATTGTAATATTGTAATAGTAGTAACGTACAATATGGTTTAACAATATTTAACGTGTGAACTGGAGCCTAAGCTAGGGTTCCCTGTATTTCTGGACTCCAGGTTCCACAAATTTAACTGAATTTTATTATTTTATAAAATGTACGTGTGTTCCGAGCCTTAGTTCTTTCGCAATTGTGTCGTCACTTGTCAGTTTGTCACTCACTCTAAGTCTTACGAGTAGGTTATTAGGTAATTAGGTCAAAGTATTGTAAGTTAGACAGCTTTCTAATTTACTTTGACCTTTTTGAAATCACTGAAAGACGGACATTTTCCTATTAAATGAAAAGTATCTATTTCCCTTGTAGCCTTCACAAATCAGGTGCACTGTAATAACTTCAACTGGCAAGTGGTAATGCGTTTGCAATTAATTTAGTTTGAGTTTTAAAAAGTTCAAACTTCATAATTATGACCATTTATATTAAGTACTTGTCAAAGCGATTTTCCGTGCGAGTATATTTTATCGGGTAATTGCCGACATAGACATGAGTAAGACAGGAATATATTTTTATATTATGCAACCTGTCTTTGTCATTATTGCCTAACGAACATCATTAAAGAACTGTCAAATCACAATGCAATTCCAATGTCGATAATTTCATTAGATATTGTTAAGAATGGCCCTACGTGCACTGATTGGATATTGAAATCGCACTTATATAATAATAATAATAGCTCCCCTCACCAATATCGGTGTCTGTAGCCGATATCATTAAAACCAGGCCAGCTACACAGGAGTTATTTTATAGTGCCCAAGTGTGTGCGCAATACACAAAGACACTCTCTCTTTTTACTCTCATAACCCAGTGGGACGGCAAACCGACACGACTGGCGAGAGAACAGGCGCAGGGCCGACTTTTTACATGCCCATACCATGCATGGATCAAGAAATCTTTCTTGTCAGACAATCAGGTGATCAGCCTGCATTGTCCTAACCAAACTTGAAAACAAAATTTTTTGTTGTTCCAACGGGGGAATCGAATCCACGACCGCGGGTCGAGAGCGAAGGAGCCACTAGACCACGGAGGCGAACGCACTTATGCCATAGACATAAGGAGCGGTTTAAATGTGAGAACGCTGTTAGTTGAATTTCAATATGACAGCCGTTTTATAAGTGTTTTATTTCTCAGAACACCGGCACTGTAGTAAGGGGCTTCAAGAGAGCTCAGTTCAACATCTTCCAGAGACCTGTCACCTCCATAACAGCGACGCAAGTGTTGAAGACTACTTTGGTGCCTATCTTTTGGGTTGAAGAGGTAATTCGTAGTTAGCTTTTATCTGTTTAAGCTTTCATAACTCCGTGCTAAGTTCTCGAATAACTTTTGTTACGGGTACCAGATAACGAAAATGTATTTATTCTACATTATAATTAAGTCCTGATTATATTATAATGTAATTAATACAGACCTGTGACGCTGAAATACAAAATATAATATTATATTAATTTTACGAAAGCTACTTGGAAATCACAATTTGTAAACAGCGTACTGTATACCCAAATATTACCTTCTTCTTATCCATAAAAAAATTTATTTGCAAAAAATTTGTTCTGCTAATTAAAACATAAATAATAGATTTAAATGCAGTATCGATATTATTATGTATTCTCATAACCGTCAAACGCGTTTTGATTAGTCCAAGCCACAAATCAAACGTCTTGATTAGTTTAAAATATAAAATCAGTTACTGAAATTGGCTTTTCTTTCAGGGCATGGAACTACCAGAAGAGTACGCAAACATGGTCAAAGACCGTCTCCTAGCTCCACTAAATCTAGTAGCTATTCTAGTGCCCGTCCTAATAGCAGTATGTACTCTAGTAGCGGCAATAGGACTCATCATTATTATTAAAGTTAAATGTTGTAAATAATATTGTTGTAAAATAGAAAGAACTGAAATTGTCTATTGTTAATTATTTACTATTTAGCTAATTGTTGTTTATTGAATAAAATATACTTTTTGATTAATTGTGTATGTTTAATTCATTGTGCGTTTCCATACAATATGAACAGAACAGAACACAAGGCTAGGCACTAAGGCTCAACTGACATTGGCGCCGAGTAGAAGCATAAAGATTTTCACCCATAGCATAATATTCATTATAATAATTTTAATATTAAGGCACACCTCCGTGGTCTAGTGGTATATACAGATATTCGCTCGAACCGAAGGTGGTGGGTTCGATTCCCACGTTGGAACAACAAAAAATGTTGTTTTCAAGTTTGGTTAGGACAATGCAGACTGATCACCTGATTGGGTTAGGTGACAAGAAAGATGATCCATACGTCGGATGGGCATGTAAAAAGTCGGTCCTGCGCCTGATCTCTCGCCAGACGTGTCGGTTATCTGTCCCACTGGGCTACGAGAGTGAAGGAAAAGAGAGTGCTTATGTGTATTGCGCACACACTTGGGCACTATAAAAACTCCTGCATAGCTGGTCTTCACCGAAATCGGCATTATAAAGGAACTATAACATAATTTAAACTGAAAGAGCACTGCATTGCTTAATGCTGTTTTCAGTGTTTTCCCCAACAGATATATGTGGGAGTACACGTGGAAGCCCCAAAGGGAGATCTCCGACCGAGCGAGATGGTATGCTCGGTCAGGCCGAAGCCCACTGTACTAGTTTTTCAGATGTCGTATATATAGCGCCGGACTTAGAAAACTTCGATAGCGCGATGCAGGATGTGGCGCTAGTAGTACCGCTACATCACTCCCCCCCGAAGACCGGAGGTCGAAACTTGAGTTGTCTTGTGCTTGAGTCGCCAGTGCCAGTGAGTCCCAGTGAGTCGGAACTGTGCTGCTGCTGCACGGGCTCCAGTGAGTCGGAGTGCTGCCGTGCGGGCCGATGCTACGTGCTGAACCAGGAGAGATGTGCTCTGCTTGCTGACCGGTCGTGTAGTGAGAGTGCCCGTTGAAGCCGATGAGGGTTCGACCAGGCCGCGCTGCGTTGCGGCTAGTGGACGAAGTACCCGAAGTGGCTGAAGCTGGCTGGCGTGGTGCGGAGGGGCGGGGAGTGATGATGATGAAGGAGGCGTGTTCTGACGGGGTCACCAATGTGGGAGTACACGTGGAAGCCCCAAAGGGAGATCTCCGACCGAGCGAGATGGTATGCTCGGTCAGGCCGAAGCCCACTGTACTAGTTTTTCAGATGTCGTATATATAGCGCCGGACTTAGAAAACTTCGATAGCGCGATGCAGGATGTGGCGCTAGTAGTACCGCTACACCTACATAGTGGTTCTCGAGGAAGGTTTTAGTGTATAATTGGACCCGACAGGTGGCGCTGCTGTCAGTGCTTCAAGTCGAAGTCCGCCGAGACAGATAATTGTATCGAAACTTATTATTATCGATGGTCGAAAATTACAAGTAATTATAAAATAAGTTTGCGCCTGCTTGATAAATTTAGCAAATACTTGGAATAACATTAATTATCTTTTACGGCTAGATTAAACCCCGATTTTTCTAAAAGGCAATTTAACTAGTGTTTTAGTCCTTTGTCACCTGCTTAATACAGTACTACATAAATTTAAACTTGACAAGTAGAGATTTGAACGCTGGTTGGTTGATTAGCCATTGATTTACCATTCGGAAACCGGGGGGAAATCTATACTAATATTATAAAGCGGAAGAATTTGTTTGTTTGTTTAAACGCGCTAATCTCAGGAACTACTGGTCCGATTTAAAAAAATATTTTTTGTAGGAAAGTCCATTTATAGAGGAAGGCTATATAACATTACGCTGCAATAAATAGGAGCGAAGCGTCAGTGAGAAATGTTGGAAAAACTGGGAAAATTATTCACATTTGGGGACTTTCGTTGCGTGCGCTGCATAAACGGTTTAAGTTACTCAAAAACGACGTCAAAAAAGTCGCGGGCACAGGTAGTATATGATAAATTGCTGATTTAACATACCCAATGACGGTATGTAGGAAGTGATGATGATGGTACTATATTGGAAAACCAGTAAATACGGTGAAGCTGTCAGCTTACAGTCAAACAAGCATCGATCCATACTCTATGCCTTGTCCAGAAAGGCGTGCGTAGTTTCTAGGCCAAATGTATGGAGGATAAGCTTTGATTCTACGTTGGGGATTTTACCTAAATTTAGGGGTTTAAGGGAAACAATTTTTGGGGATTTATGTGCTCGTTTAAGTTAGCTCTTAATTTTGGTTATTTAGTTTAAATGAACTATTAAATTCCAACAATTGTCGACAAGTTAATTTGAGAAGCTGAACCTGCAAAGTGCAAACAATAAGTTAAAGACCAACTTGTAAGTTGCACATTGTAGAGCGATTTTTCGAAGATAGTAAAATTTACAGGAAGTAAAACATTCTTATTTAAAAATAAATACCGATCACTGATCAATTATTCATGACTACATGGTGTTTCGTGGTTCATATAACATGCCGAATATAGTGTGAAGAGAAGGACGAGTAAAGCAGTTTTTGTTTTGGCACCTCATATAAATTACATACCATAACGCAATAAATCACGATTAAAGATCTCCATAAAATGCACAAAACAAATGAGTTTCAATCCTGGTCAGGTCTTAGGTCAATGACCAGTGCGTTCGAGTGAATGTTTACTCACAGGCTTTTATGTTTATAGAAGCCAGCGACCCCCAGTATAGTAAGTGTAACTTGTGGTCAATTTAGACCTTTGAATATTTTTTTTGAGTTATATTAAGAAATTCAGGTGGCTCAATGGTGGATTCACACTAGGGGCAGACGAAAGTTGTTTTTTTATAGTGCTATCAAGTTCCTAACTAATAGGATTTTTTCTTTTAAATAACTTTTTAATATAATTCCAGAAACTCAACTCATACAATATTATTTTGTCAAATCGTAATTCATTTTCTTTAGGATTTAATGTAATTGGTGTTTAGGCGCTATGTTGGAACAAACATACATATACAAAACAATACTACAGCCAAATTCTTTAAAAAGGAAGTTTTTAAGTTCTAGTACCAGTACTCGCTAAAATATTTGAAAAGGCTATGCTCAAACGGCTAAAAAACTTCTTTGTATCCAAAAAAATACTATTAAAAGAGCAATTTGGGTTTCGTAATAATACCTCCACAACTGAAGCGTGTTTTTATCTCAGTAAAATAATTAATGACAGTCTAAATGACAAAGTGTCTATAACTGCAGTTTTCTTAGATATGACCAAAGCATTTGAATTGGTAAACCATAAGATATTGTTAGAAAAATTGGATAAATATGGAGTAAGAGGTAAAGCTCATAAATGGATTAAATCCTACTTAGAAGACAGAAAAATATGTACTGCAGTCTCAAGGACAGAAAATAGTGTAAGACAAAATTATAAGTCACAATATAAACCTAATCAAAGAGGTGTACCACAGGGAAGCATACTGGGTCCATTTCTTTTTTTAGTATATATTAATGACACAACTATGGCTACTTCTCATCCATGTGTCTTATTTGCTGATGACACTACAATACTAGTAAAATGTAAAATTTATAATACGTATGAAACAGAAATAAATGAAGCCTTAAACGACATTATTAATTGGTTGAGTTATAATAATCTTAAAATTAATTTAAATAAAACAAAAATTGTACAGTTCCGATATCAAAATGCAAAAAATATACCAAAAACAATAAAATACCAAAACTCAAGTATTGAAGAAGTCGAAACCTTTAAATTCTTAGGTCTTATATATGACACACATGGGAATTGGAAAGCACACATAGATTATTTAGTTACAAAATTAGACAGGTTCATTTACGCACTAAGACGTTTATCCAAGACAGTATCAACAAATGCTGCTCTTGATGTATATCATGGATATGAATCATCCATGCTATCATATGGCCTAGTTGTCTGGGGTAATTCTGTTGATGCTATTACAGCATTTAGAATCCAAAAAAAATGTATAAGAGCTATAATATGTCAGGTAGAGCCTTTTGAAAGTTGTAGACCGCTTTTTCGGAAATTGGGCATTTTACCGCTCACTAGCATGTACATAAGAGACAGTTGTATCTTTGTTAAAAATTATCCCAGTTATTTTAAAAGAAATGGTGATATACATACAGACAGATCCCTTCGATATCCAAATAACCTATCCTTTGTTGAACATATTCACAATGTATCGCAGAGACTTAGAAAGCTAATATTTGTTTTAAGAAGTTGAGGCACGTTGCCACGGTAGACACCATGAAGTCAGTTTATGTCGCCCTTGCACAATCGGTAATTTCATACTGCATAACGTCTTGGGGCGGAGCCACAAAAACCAAACTAATGGAGTTAGAGCGAACTCAGAGACTTCTTCTAAAGATATGCTTTTTTAAACCAATACTCTTCCCAACCACGGAATTATACCAGAGTACTAAGGTCCTCACGGTCAGACAACTCTTTGTGCTTTACACGATTGTAAAGCAGCACTCTCTTGTAAATTACATTCCAGCACCTATTACTAGGAGACAATACAGAATTTTTAATCCTGAAATAACCCGCACATCCTTTGCCCATAGATTCTTTTATAAATTAGGTAAAACACTGTATAATCATGCTAATAAAATTTTGAATATCTACCCTAAATCAAGATTAAAATGTAAAGAAGCTGTTACACAATGGCTTATGAATCTCAATTATACAGAAACTGAAAATCTAATAAACTATAATTAAATTTTATTACAAACACTCAAACACACACATATATACATACATACATACATACATACATACATACATACATACATACACAAAATAATAAGGAATGTTTGAAATTTATATTTTTTTCTTTTTTGTTTTTTTTCTTTCGCTTTTTACAATAATGTTAAAATTTATTTTGATATAGGTCTATATAAAACGAAAATTAATTAAAAATTTTATTTTGTTAACATAATATACTGCCAAAATGAGGGTTGGAGGTCTGGTGCCTTAAAATACAAGCAGGAAACTGCTTAGTTTAAGACTCCAGTCTCCCCACAAAGACTGTACTAATTATGCTAAATATTAAAACTGTAATTTGAATTATTGTGGAGAGAAAATATACAATTAGAGAGATAATAAACAATTTATTATTATTATTAAACTTTATAATAAACTACCTGCCGAATTTAAAAATAATTTAACTATAACATATTTTAAAAGAAATATTAATAGGTGGCTATTAGAGAAAAGTTTCTATGACATTATGGATTATTTGCAAGACTAAAACAAATCATTATTTTGTTATTTAACATATTTTAAGACTAGCTTAGTTAACTTCAATAGTATAAAAAAAAGTACCCATACATTTGCATACTATTAAATTAGTTGAATGTTTTTTGGCCATTAAAATATAATTTCCATCTTACATGTATAAACATTCTGGCAAATAAATGATTATGATTAAAAATCCTAAGGATTTTGCAATGGGCCAGATAGTTTAATTATAAAATAAAATTTTTAATCCTCCTCAAAGCCAAAATGAACTTATTGCAACTATTTTATAACATTAAATGAGTAGATGGACATACTCTAAGAGATGAAAATTCGCAATTTCACGCACACGTAATCGACTACAAATTCGGTTTACCACATTTCAACCTTATCACGTAGGAATGGGGTTCAAAAGCGGTGAGTCAAATCTGTCGGCGACTGTACATAACCCATTGCTGATAATGTGTAGGTACATAATACAGGATGTTTCATGGTTCATATATGAAGCGGAATATAGTGTGAAGAGAATGGACGCGTAAGGGATTTTTTGTTTTGGCACATAATTGACTTAATATAACTCAAAAAAATTTAATGTCTAAAATGACTACAAATGAACCTTAAATGATGTGGCTCGCTGGCTCGTACTCTATACACACGAACGCACTGGTCGTTGACCTAAGACCTTATCAGGATTGAAACTCATCTGTTTTGTGACTTTAATGGAGATCTTTAATCGTGATTTGTCGCGTTATGGTAAGTAATTTATATGGGTTGTCAAAACAAAAAATTCTCTACGCGTCCTTCTCTTTACACTATATTCGGCTTGATATATGAACCATGAATCACCCTGAATAGTTATTTCGCTAAGCTCAATGCATTTGCAATTTGATCATAGGTGTTTTGATAACAATAAATAGTAATTAACTTAGGTAACTACTTAAGTTATTAATAATTTTTAATACTTAGGCAAGGTATGATTAAAAACACGAATGGATGAAGGTATGATAAATAGGTGAAATAAAGGTAGGTATACAAAAATTCAGCCCACTAGGAATTTTTAAAATGACTGGACTAATATATGAAGGTATGGTATGATATGGATACGTCGTAAGTTACTTAATATATTAGGTACATTACGACGTTTCCTAAAATGTTTCTTAGGTGATCGTTTAAACTCAATTTTCTCAATTAAAATTGCGACCTTCATCCATTTATGTCTTCAATTAATTATCTTTAAATGCAATTTGCAGTCTACATGACTTATAAACTTTTCCGAATCAATGTGAAATTAAAGTAAATAAAATAAAATTCGATCACGTCAAAAAACGTGTCATCGTCTTCCTTAATTGATATCTATTATGAATATTCAAATAAGAAGCATTATAGCCATCCACACTAAGCTTTGTTTACTGATCTCTGATACTGATATGATCACATTGAATCCAAAAAAGAGACTGCAAGAAGATAATTAATCAGGCTGATTTTTTATTTAACTATGAGTGAAATACATGGGATATTAAAATTAGAAATAAAAAACGCACAAATTATTATACCACATATATTTAAAAGTATATACTTTAATTCTTAAATCACCTTAAGGAATAACACAGATTTTGAAGAAACATGCATACGCTTGTCAACAATAAAGTGGGAAAAAGCAACGTCTTCGCGTCGTCAGGACAAAGCGGAAATTCTCCTCCCTCGTGAAGCGTTCAATTTTGAATAGAAAGCTCGAAACATCAACAGCGTTTAGGCCAAAACAACAATTTTGTCCGCGACATACAGATACAGCTTAGGGGATCGGGTTTACATCCATTTAAACATACCAGTACACCTACTAGATATACCGTACACATATTTGAATATTATAATTTTTAAACAAATTATAAATTAATCTACCTTACGCTAGTACATTTACCTCCCCTACTTAAAAAAATATTTACGCACCTGATTCCCTTCTATATAACTGTCCTTGTCCGTCGACTGAGATTTCCAACGTATGCGACAAAGGTAGCAACATTGAATAGCATATTGTTATGTAAATATTTCTACCAGTAGGGGGTTAGATTGAATACTATAAATATGGGTCAGCTATCGGTTGCTTTTATTTTAGTCTAGAAAACTATTCGATCGATACAAAGTATTGCCGTACTTGTTGCAGACAGCACTTAAACAAAATTTCAATTGAGCTTTTCTACCGGACAAATCATACGTTCAACAAAAGAACCGACTTCAAATTGACTTACTACAGGATATCAACCAAAACCATTCAGATACTACTCTCAACAAATAAGAAATTATCAAGTCTTTTAATAAATAAAGCATCACTGAGAAGCCGGCCGAAGCTAATAAGAAATTCATACAAAAGCTCAAGTCAAATCACACTAACAAACAAACTTTTTTGGAAAATAGTCACAGTGTCGAGGCTGACAACGGCTGTCGAACATACATGGACTAGATAAACGATAACTAAAACTGCGATTTCAACTGTTCATTGACTAATCAAAATTATCTAATGTATAAAAATAGTTAACAAATCCTACAACGCAATATAAGACTCACACCACCGGTCAGCCGCTGCGACTATCGACGCTAATGAGATACCTGGATGCTAACAACTCGAACGATTCAGTAATTCAGAACGTTACAATATTCCACAATTAATCACAATATTATATTATGCAAGGAACACATATTCAAATTAACTTGAAAATATATACACGTAAAATGGCATTGCAACTCTAAATAAGCCTAATTAATTTTCATCTTAAAGAAATTGTTAATGCAAAACTGCAAATGTCGAATTATATTATTATACAAAATACAATAAATTTGAATATTATTAACAAATTAAAAATTGAACTAAACATTTACACATCCTAATGATCTAGGATATAAATGTGTTATCGCCTAATTAATAAGTATTTTACTCTGTATATTGAATTACATACTCGTATTTGAAAAATATAAATCAAATTAAAAATGAAAAATAATATAATATTTTAAAATATTACCAATAAAATAATAATTCATCCCCTTTACCACAAACGGTAAAATAAATAATAATACATTCATATAATATAAGAAAACAATTTGTGGTACGCCAAAAAATATATCAATTTCGCTATAATGTACTGCAAGTAACTAAAATAAAATTAAGTCCTCACAGCGTTGATAAAATTTAACTAAACAAACTATGAAATAAGATATACATTATTTACAAAACTCAATTCATTTAGCATAAGGTATCTGGTCGACGCCACGGGTTGTGGCGTTCGTGAAGAACTAAATAATTATTTACAAGATATTTACAGTATGTGCTAGAGTTCACTCGACCAAGCTGCGTTTGTCATCACGCTTGCGTCCTTTGGCGTGCGCGAGCATCGTGACGAGTTTCTTGTGACTGTCGCCGACGATCCAGCCGTGCTGCTGGACGTGCTCCTGTTCCTCCTCACCCTCGGACCAGTAGTAGGGCGCAGGCCGGCGGCTCCTCACGGCGGCCTGAGCGGTCAGGCCCGGGCCCGGCCTCGCGAAACCCATCCTCGTGTGCTCCCTGTTCACCCTGCTATCAAAGTCATTCCTCTTCACGGGTTTCAATTCTCTGCTCTCGAGCTCATTTCTCTTCACCAGTTTCAACTTCTTGCCGGAGTGACTCTCCTTCTTGCGACCCTTCCGTCTCCGGTTGGTGCCGACCACCGACTCGGCGCTGTTAGGCCGCGGCGGCATGCCGTCCGGCTCCGATTCGGAACTCCACGTTTCGGCCAGCACGTTCTGTTTCCCGACAGTACACTTTCGTCGCACCCTCTGTCTCGCTACTCCCGCATCGTCCGACATATTATTCGCGTCAAGGGACTCGGAGTTGCAATCAAAACTCACTCTTCTCTCCTTCTCGTGGGATTTCAGCGACTTCACTTTCTTGCCGTCTCGCGACTTTTCTGTAGACTTACGTCGGTTATAGGCACCATCGTCAGAGTTTGATTCGTCAACCGATTCGGGCGAGGCAAATTCTTCTTGTGGAGATGGTATATTTTTTGTTGTAGCACGTTCAGAATAAAGGCTAGTAACTATCGAGTCCTTGTACTTGGCAGTTGCTTTTGGGTCTTCTACAGGCTTTATTGCGTATAAACTGGGCCTTTTAGTTGCCGTGATGGACTGATGCTTCTTGTTGGCCAATGTACTCCTTCTGTCAACCTTAAATGCTTGCTTATCGATATCATCAACTTTCACAGTATCTCTACAGAAGTTATCATTGTCATAATCACGGGTATTGATGTCATATTCATCGTTATTATCGGTTTTATTCAGTTCTTTTGAAGTAGGAGACTTCAAAATATATTCTGAATTTTCAATTGATTTAGACGTAATAGTCTCATTTGCAGTTTTTGAACTGTGTGGTTGTTCCTCTAACAGGCTGTCAAATAACTGGTCTAAATTAGCTTTGGGTTGTTCGATATCTTTGCTTTTAGATATTTTTTTCTCACTTCGTAACGCGTTATGCTTAAATATTTTACCCATTACAGCACTTTTTTCTGTGGTATCTTTTTTTTTCTGAGGTGACCTTTTTTGGTCAGTAATATTTTTAATTTCACAAGATATTACACTATTTTCAGTTTCGTCATCACTGCACACGTAATCATCAGACATGTACACAAAATCATCGCCGTCGGATGCACTGTCACTTGATGGGTCCGCTTCATCGTACTTTCCAATATTTTTTGAGGTACTTGGTATTTCTTTATTACTGATACTTTTAAATCTTTCCATAATCGTTGACGGTCGAAAATCAAATACCTCGGCATCATCTGTATCCATGAATTCATATATATCTAATTTCTTCTGTGGTGTTTCATCTTGTCTGCCATCGTAAGCTTTGCTGCTTACTTCAGAAGATTTCCGATCTCGTTTTCTTTTAGATTGATTCTTTTTCTTCTTCTTTGATGACTTTCTTGTTGATGTCATTATTCCAGACATATTGATTTCGGTGGTTACAATAGATACCTTTATACCATCGAAACCTTTCAATGCAGCTTTAGTTAGAACTGTGTTTTGATGATTCCTTATCTTTTTCTTCCCTTTCTTTTTATTTTTTCGTACCTTGTAACTGCAAAAAATATATTTTGTAAAAATATAATTGAAAACTTATAGCTACCTATTTCAATTTGTTTCTGTACGTGAAATATTAATATTTTGCAATAGTATATTAAATACACAATAGAATTTAATTTGAATAAATTTTAAATGTATGATTACCTGGCATTAGCTTCTGGAGTAGCCTGTGGCTGTTTGCTGGCTGCTGCCGCTTGAGATCTGCATTTTCTTTTAATTTTATCAAACTTATCTTCAAACATGTCAATACTATCAATATTTATATCTGGATACATCTTTTCTTTATATTCTGGGCATCGTTTAGGAGCAATCTTTGGTTGGTCCAATTTATCTTCTTTCTCTATCTTACTAAAATTTGCGTTTACTAAGCCGCACGTGGCTAGCTTTATTATTCCGTCGGGTATTATCTCCCTCAAATTATCAAAATTAAATGTGGCTATATTACGTTTAGTTGCTTTTGCTGCTTCTTGTAACCCAGATATAAGGTCTTTTTCTAAATTTCGAACTTCATCGCTTTCTAAAATATTGCGAGCGGTAATTGAATCAACGTCACCATCATTCTTATCATCACTTTCATTGTCTATGCTTCTAGCAATCCAGCCTAATTCATTTATATGGATACAATTAAGACTGTTGCACTGTCTGACCTTTTCAATTTTCTTTACATTTTTATTATGAGAGGCTTTTAAAAGTTCACAACAATCAATAAATAAAGCTTCATCTGTGCTTAGCCCACGACTGTAAATTTGCTTTTCTCTAACCATTCTTTTAGCATCAGCTAATATTTCCTCAAGATTTGGAATGATAATGTCGGAAGTTGGCAATGAAAGCATTTCCCTCATTTCTATTTTATCATGAAGCATTTTTACCCTATCGAGTTGCAGCTTAAATGCTAACAAATAGTTAGGCTCTTCTTCTAAAGGTGGTACTTTTATTTTTAATTCAATTTCCGATATTTTTGTTACGTGTCCTACCGACATCTGATGTCGAAGAAAATTATCAGGTCTTCGGAAGTCTTTTTTACATAGTTGACAATATGAACATTCTATTACAGTGCTATTTTTCTTTTTCCGTCCACGTTTAGCCGCTTTCTTATCTTGCTTTGTTTCTTTTGAATTGCTTTTATTCTTTTCATCATCGGCCTGACGTTTTTCAGACATTTTCTTATTACTTCGTCCCTTTAATCCAAAATAAACATCATCTGTTTCATTAGCAATAATGTGCAGTGTCTCAGATATTTTCTTCGTTGCCAACAAATTAGATTTTCTAGGTTTTCTCTCTGAAAAGAATCCAAAACTTTCCATAAATTGCTCAGATCGCAGTTGTGCCTCATTTTCCGCATTCTGTATCTTAGTTTCATCAGTTTTGTTATTCAAGACACTTGATCGTTTTACTCTTTTCTTTGATTTGAAATTTGTTGTTATAGAGTCTTTGTTAACTTGCACACTGGTAATTGATTTTTCAATATCATCTAACATCTTCTTTTCTTTATCTTCTACATACTTTTTCAGTGGAACATCACTTTTGGAAGAATCATCAGAATCACTAATGCTATAATTACTATCAGTTAATGTTTTCTTTGAGACTTTCAAATCCTCTTTTTCTTCTCCTTTACTTTGTGTATTTTCAACAACTGTTACAATTTTGCTTGTTGACGGCACAGCATCACAGCACTCAGATACCCGCTTGTTTTTAATATCAGATTTAGTCGATAGATTTGCTGGTGTCTTGCGAGTCTTTGAATAATTAGGTTTCCTTGAAGACACTTTCCGATTTACGGATTGTGGTACCTCATTCATTTCTTCTAAGTCAATATCGTAAGGGTCATAGTATTCA
The DNA here is from genome assembly GCA_905187575.2 of Celastrina argiolus. Classification (NCBI taxonomy): domain Eukaryota; kingdom Metazoa; phylum Arthropoda; class Insecta; order Lepidoptera; family Lycaenidae; genus Celastrina; species Celastrina argiolus. Next base: position 21,463,055 of record LR994583.1, read on the forward strand.
GAAGAATTAACAAATACTGATTTAGACCGCGGTCTCTTTGCTGCGACAGGTTTGTTATAACATGTTGTATGTGATTTAACTTTATTATTAGTGAATGTAGAGTCTAAGTTAATAAAAACGTTTTTAATTTGAATATTATCTGGCTTTTTGGGCACTACATCTTTGTCTTTAATGTCATTAACTTTGCTTTTCTTAGGCATAGAACTCGTCGCAGAATCAATGTCTGAAGATATATCTGGTTTTCTTTTTTCTAAAGAACAATGTTTATTTTGTAGGACATCAACAACAGCACAAGTTGGGTTCAAGGTATTGTCAATCTGTTGTTTATTTTTTTTAAGTAAAACATCTTTTGTATGTGTAGTCGTCAAGGAACTATCCACAGAATTGGGATTATTTTTAGACGGCTCGACGGCATTTTGCAATTTTTCAATATGTTTTGTTTCTGTCAATTCTATCTCCTTATTCAACGTATAGTTGTCTTCAATCTGATTTTTATCTTCAGTCGACGTAGAACACTCTTGTTGCAGCTTTTTCTTTTTATTTTTCTTTTTTACTTGTACTGTTTTCTTACGTTTATTTGTTTTATTAATAGAGCCTGGTATTAGATGTTCAATCTCAACATCACTTACATCATTTTGTATATGATTCTGGTCAACACTGAGTGTGGTATTTAAACCTTGATCGCTTACTACGTGATTATCTGATTTTACGCAATTATTAGAAGCAGGAGGTGCTACGTTATGTTCTTCATCTAGTAAAAGTTTTGAAAATATTAGCTGTTTTTTTGTCAAAGGCAGTTTTTGTTCTGAAACACTAACAGATAAAGTAGTTTCTTCAGTATTTACAATTACGTTGTTATCGATAAATAGTGATTTACCCCGTCTACTACGTCTCAAGGGAGTTGCAGTATTTTGTTGTTGTTTTAGAGCTTCAGTGGTACTTTCTTTAATATCTTTAGTAAATGTAGGCAATTCTTTGTGAATAGGATCAGCAAAAGATATATTTTCTTTTGAAGGTGTTCTTATCTCAATTTTTTTCGTAACCACTTTTGTAACATTTGAGTTTTGCAAATCAATTATATCAGTTTTAACTGTTTCTTGCAAAGATTGATGACTGCTATTCTTAAATGACGTTTGGCTATCAGTCGTAAGTTCCGCAAGATTTCTCTCGTTCGATTTGTCTATATAAGATTCAGCCTGCGATAGGTAATCTACAGAAATATCTTTCTTTGGAATATCGTGCTCATCACGGAGTTTATCATTAGGTTGATCATCTGTGTGTGAAATTATATCCTTTTTATTATGAGATGAAGAAACACACTCACTATTTAGCTCTATAGGCATTTCTTTAATATTATCCTCCTTGTGTTTTAAATTTTCACTGTCTAATATCTTCGCATTTTCTTTATTAATATCAAAGTCGCCATCTGTAGGTTGCTGAAGATTTTTTGAGGTTGTTTTAGTTGCACTTAAAATGTTACTTCGACGAGATTTGCGACTCTTCTTTTTATTTTTTACTTCGGTGTTAGAATTGTCATTTTTATTATTATCAGTAGTATTTTTAGGAGTTATAAATTCAGAGTTTTCAGGTATTTCAACATTTGTTTGTAAAGCTACAGACGCGTCTGTTTTTATTTTAGCATTACTTACTGACGATGTTACAGAATTACTACCGGTTATGTTATCTTTTTGATCTGTATTCATTTTTACATCCAATTTGTCACGATTTCGTAGCTTCACAATTACAGCTAAAGACACGTCATCATCAGAGTCGTCTTCTTCAGAACTTTTTAAAATCTTTTTAGTTGTGGCATCTTTTACTTGACTTGTCGTATTATCATCATTCTTTTTCGACTTGAAAACAACATTGTTATTATTTGATATAATTTTATCTGATTGTAAAAGCGGACGGAGAGCAGAAACTTGGGGGCCTTTGATATCATCAGAATCACTACTTTTATCCAAGGTAGTGCTACAAACATCATATCGTTTAGAGCCGGGTACTTTATCTAATATTTGTTTTGATCCTACCTCACAAGATGTACCAACGATCATGTTTGGTTGTAATATTTCTTTTTCACTAGCATCACTTTTAACTTCTGGTTCCATGTTAATAGATACCGATGACGAGATTTCGCATTCAACATTTCTGTTAATACATTGAGAGCTACTAATTTCTCCCTGTTGAATCTTTAACTCTTTTGTGTCTTGAACCTTGTCTCTGACATCAATATGTTGTAGAGAAGTAACAGGTACTTCTTCACTAGAGTCCTTCCTTATTTTAAGATCTGGAAACGCTGACTTTTGTCTTTCAGATTGTGTTTTGATACGAACTGCACGCAAGCTCGCAGTTTTGTCATTGTTAGTTTTTACAGCAATCGATTTAGGAAGAACTGACTGTATGTTATTATTTTTTGACGCAAATGATTGCACATTTGTAATTTCAGTAGTAGTATGAACTTCTGCTTCAGGCATCGATTGCGAATTGTCATCTTCTGTCAGATCTATAATATTAGAATTAATATTCTTCAAAGATTGTGAATCTGTAGTTTTCAAGTCACTTTGTAAATTTATCTTTTGCCTTCCTACATTTGGAGTTGGTGGTGTCAACAAAAAAGAACTACTAATGGAAGTTGGCGACAGCTGAGACGACTGAGCAGGTAATGTTGATGGAGGTGTAGTAGGGACATGTAAATTTTGTCTTTTACAAACTGTCGCTTCTAAATTACTATCCATTGTTTTGTTCAAATCTGGTGAAAACGATTTCTTTAAAGTGACTGATTTTTGTGAATAACTTTGATCAATATTCGATAATTGTGTTGTAGTTTTACTTCCAGTAGATACGTATTGTGGTAAAACGTTCAAAAGTTGTTTACGGTGATCTACAGGCATCGTACCTAATATTTCTACAAGCTCCTTGGGTAACAATGCTATTTTCTTAGCTATATCAGGATCTTGGTCCAAGTTTTCTAATTTTCTTTCTGGTTTGCATTTTAGTTTATCTTCAGTAACAGTCGGTTCCATAAATTTATCAGTATTTTGATATGGCAATTCTATAATATCATTTACATTTGATAGCGATTGTGGTTCTATATCAATAGTCATTGGATTGAACTCAGCAGCATAGTTCATTGAAGTAGCAGTGGTTGTTCCCGCTAATGTGTACACTGAAGTTGTATTTATTATAGTATTTCCTGGGATATTAGTCAATGAGTTAGTGTTATTAGTATCTACTTTTGATATAGATATGCATGCATTAGCGTGAGTATAAACTGGTGTAGTACTTTCATATTTTTTAGATGAATTAACACTATTACGATTGCTCAAATTATACTCAGGTATTGGTGTATTTACACTTTCCGATAAGCAAAGAGGCATATTGGTGGCAGATGTAAAGTTTTCCTTTGTATTTAGTAGCTGCTCGTTATTTTGAGAAATACCTATACATGGGGCTACATTTGTCATTGTTGGTAAATAATAGTCACGTGGAGTGCTTAATACTTCAGGTTCAATATAAGTTTTGCGTTTTAATAGTAAATCTAATGCAGATTCATACCTTTCTTTCGGTCCATGTTCTAAACTTATTGCATTTATATATGTGCGATCAGAGTGATCAATCATACCTTCATCTGATAATTTGTTATAGATGTTGTATGTGTTCATTCTAGAGTTCATTGTATTGCTGATATTTGCTGTGGCAGAAACGTGCATATTATTGCTTTCTACAGTAATCCTACTTTCTCTGTGAGAAGATGTGGACACTAGTGGCTCAATTCGATTTTCCCTTTTTCCGGATAAATCAGTTGGCAGATTATTACGCGCCGTCTCTTTTATACTAAAATCAAGGCAAGAATTTTCATCATACGTTTTAGATGTATTACTAGACTCATAATGACTTGAATTAGACGCGACTTTAAAATATTCAGTGTCTTGCATTTCAGAGGTCCGTGAAGAATTTTTGCTTTTCAAAGACAAGTCTTTAGGAAGTTGTTCATTTCCTATGGATAAATCAGTGGCTTCTTCAGGCATTGGTGAAATTGATAAATCGTTTTCATAGTGCATATGAGTAGGGTACTTGATACGCAGATCAACAACATCTTCATCGATAAAAACTCTATTAAATGACGAATCTCTATTGGGATTTTTATTCGATAAATCCAGTGTTTCGTAAGTATCATCGTAGGATGAAATGTGATAGGGTGCTGGCGAGTCGGATTGCGTTGATGATATTTTCCCCGATAAATCTAAAGGAACGGGTAAAATAGAGTCTATTAATTGTATGTTACAATGAGCAGGTGGAATATCCGGACGTGATTCAGTTTGCTCTTTCAGAGATAAATCTTGACATGAATCTTGCATAGTCAAATTTTGAGGCATTGTTTTGAAATTATATATGCTACTTTCATTCTCGTCTGGCTTCCTACCTTCTTTATTTATTTCAGGTTCTACGTAAGAAGCCTGTGTTTCAGAGTTAATGTTGGGAATAGTAACATTTACAGATAAAGAATTCTTAGGAAATTCGTCAGTTTTTTGGGAATGTGTTACTTTAGTACCCGTTTCTATGTTTATAATACTATCAGTCTTCGTAATTTCAGGCATCATATTTTTAGATTCTAATATATTTATGTTCATAGGCTTAGGACCAGATTTTTTACATTCAGTGTCGTGTGTTAATAGGTTAACATTGTCACTTTTTTCTTGATCGTAAATTCGATTTTGGGCTTCGTTTAACTTAACAGGAAAGCTGACTTTAGACTTTTTTTTATTTATTAGTTCCATTTTAGTAACTTCGGTAATAGTAACAACATCTAAAGCTTTTTTAGCATCTGGATATTCTATAGGCATTGGCTTTTTTGTGGCAACGTTTTGCACTTGATTTTTAAGTAAGGGTACAGTTTCTGGTTTGTTTTTTTTTGTTTTTGGATTATTCTTCTTTATTTCTGTTTGTTTTACAGGAATAGCTTGTGGAGCTATGGCTTGTGAGTTTGATTTCTCTTGTACAAACGATTTTTGCTCCTCTACTTTTCGATTTTTTGCATTAGACAGTTTCTTGGTCATCACTTTACTTTTCTTCTGAACTTCTATCGATACTTTTTCTTTTTTCTCTAAATTAGACTTATCCTTGGAAACGATAGGCTTTTCTTTTTGAATAATTTCTAGATCACTTTTAATCTTCCTCTTCTTTTTTGGTAAAATATTCTGCACACTATATTCTGGGACTTCAGGAGTAACTATCGGTTTTTTTGTACCTTTATTATTAGAAGCGATAATATTTTCATTATTTTGATAAACATCAGCAACAGACGCTAGCGCGTTATTGTTAGGGTATGTACTTTGTACATTTTCTATGTCGTTACGGGTATTTTTTTGTTCCTGTTGACAATTATTACCTGTTGAAAATAATCGAGAAAGTGATATGTCACTGTCTGCGTTCTGAACTTTAATATTATCCTTATCTTTTTCTACGATACAATCGTTATTTTGGCTTTTATTAACATTCAATTGTGAGTTTTTTTCATTTTTATGTATATCGATACCTGGTGTTTTTGACTTTTCCTTATCTTTCTTAGAGGACTCTTCATCATCTTGGCTATTCCGTCGTTCATGTGATGTGGACTCCTTATCGTCTTGGACATCCCGTCGTTCTTGTGATGAGGACTCCTTACCACCTTGGACAACCGGTCGTTCAAGTGATGAAGACTCCCCGCCATCTTGGAGATCCCGTCGTTCCTGTGACGGGGACTCCTCACAACTTTGGCTATCCCGTGGTTCTTGTGACGGGGACTCCTCACAACTTTGGCCATCCCGTCGTTCTTGTGAAGAGGACATATCGCCATCTTGGCCATTCCGTCGTACTTGTGATGAGGTCCCCTCACCATCTTGGCCATCCTGTCGTTCTTGTGATGTAGATTGCATATCACGATCTCGTTGCTCTTGTAATTTAGCAATATTGGCCAACGCTTGTTGTCGTTGACTTGCTCTTCGTTCTTTCATTAACGCCTGAGCCAAGGGCTCGTCGCTGTCAAGATCAGCACACTGTATGGCTATTTCGTGGGTAACTTTACCTCTATCACTTGTCTGGTTAGATGGTCTGTTAGTTATTGCCGGAGTTTTTGACGTAGATGGGCCTTCAAGATCGCATTGTATAGAAACTTGATCTTGCGAAGATGGTTCTACTAATTTATTTTTTAACATCGCAATACAATCATTCAAACCTTTACGAGGCTTATTCGATTTATTTTTTTGGGACATAGGGTCCATAGTTCCTCCGTGATTATAATTTAAAGGTGGCTTATCTAATTTAGTGACAACAGCTTCGTTTTCAAAAAGAATATTTTGTCTATTAGGTACATGTTGCGGTATATTATTACATTCTTGCTGAACAAGAAATAGATGATGAAATTGAACAGATTTATCGTGAGTTCCAGTGTTAGCAGTCAATCTAGCTATTGAATGTTTAAGTGGGACATTTGGCGGTTGCCCTGAAGAATCCCGATTATTGTCATTTTGGCGACTACACCCAGGTTGTTCATTGTCGTGTCCATTTGAATTACGCGATTGGTTTCCATTTTCTTTATGATTTTCTCCTGAACCCCCACTACCAGATTGTGTGCTACCAGAATTATTCCCAGAGCCAGCACATTTTTTTCCTTCATTTCCTTGATCATTTGTTCCTTTACATTCTCTTAAACGCAGATTCCTTTTAGTGTTTAGAGGAGAATTTCTTTTTAATGCATTGTTTTGGCGATTGGACACCTGGTTACTGTTACTTTTTATCATTCTGGAATCAACTTCTTTTAGATTGGCAACTTTCTTGTTCTGTCTTTCAATCCCAACATTTAATGTTGAGGGTTGGACATTACCTTGAGTTTTCTTATTTGCATCATCTGTAGTGTTTTTCTTTATTTTTAGTTTATTTCTTTGTTTGTCAAATTTTCTTCGTGGTCGTAAGTTAGAATTTAATGGATTTACCAAAACTCGATGTCGTTTGGCTGGTAAATCAGCTAACATTTTCCTTATAGTTTCAGCTGCAAAAAAATAAACATTACGCTGTATTATAAATTTTTTTATGCATGTACTATACGTATAAACTAGAGTAAGCTTTTAGCAGATGGGTTTGCGTAGAATATGGTTAATAATGCCACAACAACTTTTCTATGATTATAATCGTTACACCATATTATATTATAATAAATTTAAGCAAGATTATTAAATTAAGTTTTGCAGCTAGCTGTCTATAAGCCAGTGTATAAAATTATGCTCAAAAGCATAATTTTACACTCTGGTGACTATTGCAAGTGTTCACAAATTCCAGGAGGTGATGGCTAAAATTTAGGTGCATTCAAATAAATAATAAATATTGGAAAAACTACATCTGAAAGCTGTATATCGCTACTTATTTACCATTATGTGACACTTGTTATTAATATTAACAAAAGGTATATTTTTTGTGTTCGATTTCAATAGTATTAAACTATTGTAAACTACACTAAAATCAATGACAAACAATGACAGTTGAAGACATGAATCGATGAAGATGATATGTCTCGAAAACAATTACCCAGAAAATTTAAACAGCCACTTAAACATTTTAGGATATGTAGTAACGTTATTAAGTACATTAATTCTAGAGACGGGTCTTTTTTTTGTATTTAATACTTTACGACGTATTCTTATTTGCTTAAGTGACAGTTTGAACTCAATTTTCTCAAAATCATAGTTTTACTATTATATATCACCTTCATCCATTCATGTCTTCAATTATTATTTTTAAAACTGGCCATTTAAAGAACTCACGAGAGTTACTGATTGTGGAAATTATATAACAACAAAGGTTCCCATTTTACTATTCGACAGCGATTAAACTTCACAAAAATGGTTATCCCCAAATATCTTTACACTTTCACATGAAAAAATATGTTTCGTTGCAAACGTTTCAAGTCCATTTCGAGACAGGTTTCTATGAAAAAATCTACGCGCGCATCCCGCATACCCTGCGGCCCATCATCAATGCGCCACCTTAACTGAAACGGTATATTTACCAGAATGTAGCACAATATGAATATTGTGCTACATTCTGGTTACATATTGGGGCAATTTGTCTATTGTTTAATACATCTAATGATTTTAAAAATATGACTCATGTTTTCAAGCGACTACAGCAAGGCTCTCAAAAGAATATTGCCTGTAAATTATTATTTTAAATAACCAATAGACGATACCATGGGTCACTGTAATGTTACCACAGGTATCTCTCCGGGGTAAATTTCGGGTACAGTACACATGACAACCCGTCGTGAGCCGTTCAACGCGCAATTAGCAGGTTTTTAACATTAAACGAATCATCACGTATGTTTGTTATAGTATTTCCAGTTAGTTTTAAAGCAAGCCTCATTAATGAGCTACTTAGTAGAGATTTTGAGATAATCTATATCAATTTTATGTCTATGAGTGCGGCCATTTTAATAACAACGTTATCTAAGCGGTTTTGGGTTAAGGCATTGTGCCCAGCCAATTTCAAAGAAAACTGAACAAGCGAATTTCTAGATATTTTCGAGCCAGCCGTTTAGCTTCCAAGGCCGGGGAAAGTTCTATTTCAAAACAAAACTGCGATTTAAAGCTTAATAATTCGCAAACAGATATCAAAATAAAAAAATATCTAATTTCTCTATTTAGAAAGAAAAACTGAGATATAATTTTAATAACTCGCAAACAGATATCTAAATAAAAAAATATTATCGCGGTCGAATTCTAAACCGCGTGAAATCGTGTGAGTTAAACAAAATAAACTAAGGCCCGTATAAATAAAACAATCATAATCGAAACCTTTATTTGAGAAACTATTTGACTGATAAAAAAAGTGTCGTTTCACTTTTAAAAATGAAGAACTCTACTTATATTACATACATACTTTAATTTTTTTAAGGTAAAAATAAAGATTATAAAAATAAAGATTATACTTATTTTAATGATTTCCTATAATCTATATTACGAATATTACGGTTCAAAAAGAAAATAAATTAAGTGTATGTAACATAAATAAAGTTGTTCACTTTTAAAACGAAACGATGTTTTATCTGTCATATAGGTTCTCAAGTTGAGGTTGCGATTGAGATTTTGCAAAATATGTAGATTAGAGAATTAGCCTTTAGGTGAGCGACCATCAGTCATCACTTATATCGTAAATTTGTGAACACTTTAATTTTGTTCATTATACTGTATAAAAAACATTTTAAATCAATAATGGATATTTTGTGTTCATGATAATATAGATACTATAGGGAGAAATGTAATTAAAAAAATAACAATACTGATAAAATACATAGCAGTATAGGCGTTGAGGTCTTGACCTCACAGAAACTTCTATAGATGTTTTATATTATGCAAAAAATATCCGTAATTGATTTTACATAACAATATTGTTATTTATTTCATAAACGATACATTATTTCATTATGTATCATTTTATTTTGCTTGGAACTAGACATTACTAATTTCATTTTCATTTCCCACGAGGAAAATATACACGCGTTCCAATGCTATACCAGCAACATTGATCATGCAATTGAAGCACAAATACACAACATTTTATATAAACATTCCTAATTAAAGCGGTACAAACATACAAAAAGCTTTATCATAAATATAATAATGATTAAAGGATATACACTAAATAAAATATAAATGTTATTTTTTATTTATTATCTAGAATCGCATTTTACTCTTTCACTATTTTATCTAATAATAATAAAAACCAAACAATGATAATTACAATACATACCATCACCAACTTCTGAACGCTTATTTTGTCTGGGTCTAATAAGGGTTTTTCGATGTCGATCTCTTGTTCTGATATCCTTCCGTATCTTCTTCCGTATCATGTTATCGGGCAGGCGTGTTCGTCTTTTGCGCACCCCAAACGGTCTAGCGCGACACTTTCTGCGCACTGTCGGCGTATCACCCGCACAGTCTAACATATGCTGGTGCAAATCCTCAAGAGAGATGGACTTCTTACACTTGGTACACTCTCTGTAGCCGCGTAAAGGACGCGTCCTGTTATTCACCTGGCTGGGCGGCACGTAAAGATGCTTCGAAATGTCAGAATTGAGTAAGCGCTCGCCAACGATCTCGTAATGTTGTATTTGTGCGTTGGGGTGCTGAGTCGAAATATGCGTGGACAGTGCCCTGGAATCCCTCGCTTGGAATCCACAGGCACAGCATATGTAGCACCTGGGCCGTACCCATTCTCCGCTCAAAACGGCAGGCTTAATATCATGGACCGGTGTAGCCGGTGCTAAGCCCAACGACGCTGGAAAGGCTAAATCGTCTCGTTTAGTCACTGAAGGAGCAACGTACTTTACCACTTGGGACGATGGTGCCGGCAGTTCTCTTTTTTCTAGTATCTCTTTAAGCTCTTTGCCGATTATATTCTGTTTCTCGGTTTTCTTTTCAATCGGAGCAGTCTTAAACTTGTCCTCAAATTTTTGTCGCATACATAATTGAGTCCAGATATCCAAACTTGACACTAACGAAATTATGCAATTGTTAGCATGTGAGTCTCGTTTTATCTGTTCTGGACTGAGAGTCTTGTCATGTTCCAGATTATCCCATTTCCATTTATGCTTCGGTGCAATAGATCGAGGCATGTAGCCATCGAACACATTTCGTGAGTATTGCTCGAATGCCAATAATATCGGAAACCCTTCTGCGGTGTTGATTGCGACACTATTCTTTAACTTCCTTGTTTTAATCGTATTGTCAGGATCAGGGTTGAAATTACAAGACCCATCAAGGAATTTAGCTAGATTTTCTTGTACGTTACTAGCGACTTTTGAGTAGAAACTGGTATCGAAACACCTTTCAAACTTTTGGTTTGTTTCGTCGATAATTTTAAGCCAGTCTCGTCTGTTGGGTTCACCAGTTCGTGGACCGCGGTGAACTACTCCCAATCGAGATAATATTTGATCAGCATCAGTGTTGTGAAAATTGAAATTAGCGGGAATCCTTTTGTTCCACTGTAAATCATCTAGCACTATGACTGCGTTTTTCTCAATCACAGGTGCGTTAGCCAAGCTCTTGTTGGATGGCACAATTAGATTAGTCGGTATATTATCCTCAATGTCAGCGTCGTCATGCACATTGGATGGCTTTAATTCACAAGAGATCACGATGCCATTAAACCCATGGTTCTCCGAGAACTCTTTGTTATCTTGACGAAACTCATGTCTACCGTCGATCTTGTGCGATTTAGTCTTTTTTGGTGATTTTTGGCGAAGTTTATTTCGATATTGTGGTTTCTGTTTTTCGCAAACATTCAGCTTGTGTTCGGCCAATTCACTCGTAGACAAGAATCGAGATTGGCATTCGAGACATGCGAAATATTGATTTGGATGACTGTCTGTCATGTGCCGAATAATATCAATTGGTTCGGTTTCAGAATGGTTGCAGTAGAGACATTGAATGGAGAAGTCTTGTTTCGACGAAGCGGAGTGAACGCGTTTGACATGTTTGGCGACTGCCTGCCGGCTCCCAAAAGTCTTATCGCAGAAAGAGCAGAGGACTTGTGAGACTGGCGATGCAGTAGATTTGTTTGAAACATCATCTTGCTTTGAAGGTGAAACTTTGGACGGGGTACCAGTTCGTTTTGGCTTCTCGTTAAGAGGTTTCGATTCCAATTTTTGTATAGTTGGCGTTGTTTTTGGGCTGGCATTAGACTTCCGTGGTCTCAACCTTCCATTTAAACCAGACGATGATTCATCTTCACCCGTACTCATTGTGTCCGGTTCCTCAGTCCTGTAGAAAAATAAAACCTTTTATAGTTAAGGTACTTTATACACAAACCAACAATCATTTTATTTTTCTGTGTATTGTATAGTACGTGTATGTGCATACGTGTAATTAGGTCGGTAAGCCTTAAGCAAGTCAACAAATATTGAAACATAATATACGCACTGTTTTAGTTATTTAAATTGTAAATGTTTTCTCGTCTAAGATTAACATCGGTAACATCTATTTTATACTGGGTGTGTGTATGATGCGTCTCTAGCATATATATTATATTCGTGACGCTACAGACTTGCTCGTGTAAATGGGGCTAAGCCTGAGCATATTGTGATATTTTTCTTCATCTAATAGTAGCTACAGACAAAGTTGTTTGATAAACTGTTTACCAACCGCTCCGAATATACAATAAGTATTAAGCAATTAATCTGTAAAAGTGACTGTTTATCCAAAAATTATATCATTTTATCTGATACCCGATGTTCCCGTGACCGCGTACACGCAAAAGGAAATCGCGAGGGAATATATTTCTGCTGTAAATGAAGTCTTTACGTTAATAGTAATTTAGGATACTTATTAGTCCCGATTACACCAACGCTTGTTAGTGTTAACGGCCTGTTTAAATACCATGCCATCTCATTCATTGACAGGAAATACGAGAGGGATAATATGATATTATTAATAAAGGATTAATTTAACATGTATTAGTGAAAATGGCACAAAATTTTTTAAAAGTGATTTCGTGAACAACAAAACCTTACAAAGTCTCAGTAAATTATAATATTAGTAAGGATTGTATAATGTCTATAAATCATCCAAAATTGTATGTGAGTGAGTGTGTGAATAGAAAAAGCGCAATAATCGCATACTTACTTGATTTCCAGATAGTGAGGATCCTTGGCTAAGACATCTAAATAATCCTCTGATGCAAATGGGTCGGGATCGATGATCAACGGTTTCCAGTCTACATCATGCTTATTATCGCTCGTTGTCAATAAACCATGAAGTGGGTATCTAAACCAAAAGTTTCATACCAATTAACGAAACAGCCTGATCTCTAAGAAAAACTCTAAAAGAGAAAAGAAAACAAAAAGTTTAATAAAAATAAAGTGTGTACAGAAAGCCTTATAAGTAAACGACGCAGCTGCAAGTATAAAATGATTTTCGGAGACAGTGATAGAATTGGAAATGTGAACACAAATTATCACAGCAACACAGAAATCGTAGAAATCAATTATGTAATAAAGGCTGTCGCTATGAGTAAAGCCTGCAATAATGTTTAGCCTGCAAAATTAGTAATACACATGACAACATACACAATTACATATTTTCACAAATAAAACGAACATCAACAAAATGTAAGTAGGTACCGTATGAAAATATACAGTGTTTTATACGCTGGTGATAGCTCATACAAGCTTAATAGTATCGCAATATAAAATATTTTTGTATCTTTGCCGTATAAGATGCCCCTTGCTAATATTGACTTGGAATATCAAGACCAATTGTGTCAAAAATATAAATTAATGAGGACAAAGGACATTGATTTTTTTTAAATAGGTAGTACATAATAATTTTTAGTAGCCTTAATGCTACAGGCACAAAAAACGGTTAAATAAGAGATCATGACCATAATGGTACAAAAAACCACATTACTTCTGTAATTAGAAGACGAAAACAATTCTGACACCATTATGATTGCTATTTCAGAACGTCTGTCATAAACAACTTAGCTAGAAATAAAAAGTAGAGTAAATAACAAATAACTTTGCGGTATTCAAACGTTAGCACTCTCGAGGCATTAAAAGCGTTGTATAAAAATATTAATTCATTCAAAAGTGCAGGTGAAATGAGTTTTAAATGGCTCATTAATACCCTGGAGAAGTATTTATACAATACAGCGTTAAATGTTTTACCTGGAAGCCATAAAGACTACTAGTGATTTTGTTTAATTCCAACTATTTTATTACTTACTGAGAAATTAAAAAAATCTTGCTTAGGTATATTTAGGATTCTTTCTATATATTATAAATATACCTAACGGAATGAATGACATTTTATTATTTAGTAATATATTATTTGATAATTTTTAAAATATATGTAAAGGACTGAAATGGGTACCATGGTAAGATGTAAAATATATTGAAAAGCTCCGTGCACTATCCGTTCATATAAATTCTCAACATTTTAATAAAATATAAAGCTATACCTAATATTTTATTAATCTTGCCGGTAATACCAGAAGCTATGAGTTATAGAAAGAATGCTTTAGCACGAATACTGCCACAGTAGGTACTGCCTCATATATACTCCACGTGACACTTGCGATATTTTTCACCGAGTGAATGAACGTACCGAGCTTAAGGATTTAATTAACGCCAATGACCTTGAAAAATATAAAGAAAAAATAGGTAAAAAATGTTAGTATACTTTGCAAATTGTTTTATGGTATATTAAAACAAGAATATCAATTTATAAAACGATAATGCTTTGGTAAATATGTATAATGAAAATTATTTTGGGATATTTAAATAAGACCATTGAGAAAAAAGGTTTAAAAGTTAACTAAACAACAACGCACTTGGAATTCCTCAGATATATTTGTCTGTTGGAAGCGGCAAATAGCGGCAAATAGTAATAATAAATACCGGGTTTTTATTACAAATCAATTGACACCTCATTCATTAAAATCGGATGCTCAGCTTAGGTGGAATCGTGGAACGAACATACAATCATAGACTGCCAAAATCCCTACACTTCCTTTTAACTTTGCTATAATCAGATAGAAAATAAGGATTTCGGTGCCGGTGTCGGGTTTCGTTGAATACTGGCCAGTAAATATATTTTTTACAGTGTACAAGTGTGCGCAATACATTAAAACACTCTCTACCTTTTTACTGTACTAACCCAAAATAACTGTTAGCCGAAACAATGCAAATAATCGCAGGACCGACTTAAAAGTCGGTCAAAACATGGATCTTTCTTTTCAAACAATAAGGTGATAATCGTAATTTATCCTGCCCCAACTTAAAAACAACTTTAGTTGTTGCAATGCAGGAATCGAACCCACGTATATTGAGTAAGTATATTCGAAACATTTCAGTAAAATACAATATTCCAGCAACTTCAAACACACATTTTACATATTACTAGTGACTTATCCTTGGAACACCAAGTGCGACGTATGGGCGTCTGAATAAAACACTTCCCACCTGTCTATCGGAAATAAATAATGTCTGAACTTAAATATGCTTTTCAACATTTTCTGAAATTGCAACGACAGGAATGAAAACTGGAGATATTTTCGACTGAACCTGACAGCAGACATTTGTTCGAAATGTTTCGACTGCATTAGGGCGTGTTTCACCAAGCAATGTTATAGTTAATCCTTCGTTAAACATCATGTTGTTCCTCTCATAATTCCTATCAATGTATGAGAATGGTAATTTAAAAAGATGGTTAACATTAACATGCGTTGGTGAAATCGGGACTAAGGGCGTGTTTCACAAAGCGATGTTAAAGTTAACGCCATGTTAAAATACCATGCCTTCTCATTCATTGACAGGAAATACGAGAGAGATAACATGATATTTAACATGGCGTTAACTTTAACATTGCTTGGTGAAACACGCCCTTAATGTCATAATAAGTTTATTCAAATAGAAAAATGATATAAACGAATATATATATTTTTTAATTACCCCCGATATGTCAAGCAGTGAGCGAGCTGGTGATGATGTATTATATCTAAATCGGTTCATCCGTTTGGGGGCTACCATGCCACATACATACAAACACGTTAAAGTTATGTTTCTGTCATTAGTAAAAACCATTAGTAAAGAAGCTCAGTACTCCTAAAGTTCAGCACGAATGGACCGGCTTCACCGAAATAAAGGGCAAGTAAATAGAAGTTTGACGTAACGTAACGTAACGAGTACTATCAGCAAAACATATAGATGTTTCGCTGATAGTACTTGGGTTTCCAAGTGTTTAGAGATTTCAAAGGCCTGCAACACTTGCAAGTTTCCATGGACGGCGGCAATCGGTTACCAGAAGACGTTCCGAGTCCTCGTTTGCCAGACGTATATAATAAGCTATACTTAATACTAATAGGAACGTTATTATATGTTTCGCTGATAGTACTTGGGTTTCAAATTGTTTAGAGATTTCCAAGACCTGCAACACTTGCAAGTTTCCATGGGTGGCGGCAATCGGTTATCAGAAGACCTATTTATTGAGGAAGGCGATGGATTCTATGATCGATAAAACCAATGAAGAATTTTATTCCATTATTTTACGTGGACGTAACCCTAATAAACGTGGACAAAGTCGCAGGCACAGCTTAATCCATAGTAACCTTACCAAGAGCGTGTCAAGATACTCGAGCGCTCCGTAACAAACACGTGACATTAACCGATTCAACTGAAAAGTATTATTATGAATTATGATATTTTCACAGCTGCAAGGGATAGTCGACCTGGTTATTTGATACTGTTTCCCACTACTTCAAAAAGGAGTATACATATGCGTTAATTCTGCAATAAACTACTATCATACTAAATTTTATCAAAATCTGTTTAGTATTTTTTGCGTGAAGTAACAAACATTCGTCCACACTTACAAACTTTCGCATTAATAATGTGACGGATGGACAAACGGACGGACAGACGGACAGACGGACGGACGGACATACGGACGGACGGACAGACGAACAAACAGACGGACGGACGTACGGACAGACGGATGGACGTACGGACAGACGGACGGACGTACGGACAGACGGACGGACAGAGAAAAAGTAGTAAAGTTTAATTCTAAATTATTTTTTCAAAAAAATATACAGCTGTAAGACTGTAATTAGATAAATATTAATCCTCTCGAAATTACTACAGCGACGGACCATCAAAGTGATTATATGAATGCATATAATTTGAATTCTCGTTAAAGCTTTCGCAGAACCAGTGCAGTGGACCGCAAATTAAATCAATTCCTAGTTCCTTCCAACAAACAAATATTGCAAATAACTTATTTAACGGATTCCATTACGGTTCATATTCATTTAATGAAACCACATCTAAACAAGCAACAGCTATGCGGCTCGTCGGAAATAATAATGCAACCTTATTTATTTCCGCTAAGCAATAATTATTTACTTTGTATTTATATTTACCAACAAACACGTTCTAATGTATATAATAATTATGCTTATTACAACTTGTTTGTTTTATTCTTTTATCTCAGAAGCTTTTGACGACTTAGGCTACATCGTCGACATACATACACGATGAAATTATATATTTATTTGGTGTTTATGTTAATTTACACTTCCCCTCGCCTCAGGACAGACAGCGAGTACTGCTACCCGGAGTCCAATTACGTGTCTGACATTTCGCTGGACTCTGGCTGAACCCTGGAGGGGAGAGGTCGTCCCCATCGATCAGCCGAAGGGCGGTGCACAAAGCCAAGAGAAGTGTGGCTGACCGCCAACGACCCACGAATATGTCGGTAGGGCCCAAAGCCCCGGCCGAGCGAATATCCTTTTAAAGGACTTCGACTGCAGGCCGAAGATGAAGTGCTGAATTTGGTACGTGAGGCACGAAAGGCGAGTTCGCCTGCTTTGGCCCATCTGTCACTGGACCTTCTACTCCTTCTCCCTCGGGGGAAGCGGGCGCGCAGGTGCGTCGATGATTAGCACTGCTTTTAGAAAATATCGAGGCCTCGCAAGAGACAATCAACACCCCACGATGTCAAAACATCTTAAAGTCAGAAGTTCCTGAAGGAGGCGGTCATAAAGCCAACATAAAGTCAGCTGAGATGAGGGGGCTATCCAATGTCCATGACGGACGAAACAGCGACGTTAGAGGCTCAGACAACGCTGCTTCAAGAGCTAGTGACCAGTATAGGTCAAGAGCTCGAGGAGTTCAGCAAAATGGTCGAACATGCCGAACGCCATGCTGGCCGCGCTGCAGGACCGAAACCGATGGACGATGTTAGCGCTCCTGCTCTTCATCCATTTACAAAAAAAGAGACAGGCGCCGCAACCAGAAAGGTCAGAAAAAGCAGACGCTTAAGGCCAAGAGTGCAAGGGCAGATACCATCCGGCCCCACTCGATAGAATGGGATGCCTAGACCCGTGGGCGGTGATCGGAGGATCGCCTTACACGATGGGCCCCGAGATGGAAAGCTCCTTATGCCCGGGATGCTCTCGGAAAGATAAAACGGCGGCGGCCTAACCCAAGTCGCCCCAAGGAGAAAGGCGGTTGCGATACCCGCTGATGAGGGAGGAGATCGTGGAAGTTTATTTAATGGAAATCAATTTCCGAAAAAGCATTAATATACATTTTCAATGCGGTTTTATAGAGCAGCAAACGTATACACTTGACAGCGATACACAATTGTACAATTCACGTTATTGCTGTTACCAGATACATAATCAGCCTACGGGAATACCCTTATTAGGTGTTGCGGTATTATTGCTTATCAGTAAAACCAGTAGCTAGTTTTCAGTATTTACCATAAAAATATTATAAAGGCTTAAAAATATATATTACAAATTAAACTGAACATAATATCTCGTGGGACACTTTAATCCTATTGTCGCGTCGCATTCAACGGAATGAAAAGTTTAAATCATCTGTTTGGTGCAATGAATTAGTCCGTCGGGATTTCAGAGGCTCCCCTGTGCCGACCCGACCTACCGCTCTATATGAACGGTTTTCTATTTCATCGTGAATTTTCCGAGTTAAATCATATGATTTGCTCTACTTTCTTTAATTAGCGCTAAATTGTCAACATACACACTTAAATTACGCAAATCCGATATCGATTTTGATAAAAGCCTAAACTGCATCATTCGATTCTTACTAATATTATAAACACGAAAAATAGTAAGAATGTATGATTGTACGTTTGTTACGTTGCACAAAACCTACTGAAAATGGATTTTGATAAAATTTTGTATGGTTAGTGGCTCTGGATTATCACATAACATCAAAATGTACAGTTTCTACAGCATTTCTTATAGCGCGTAAGGAGTCGGGAGGCAACATCATCTTTTTTCTTATTTTGAATTCATAACACGATAGAAAAACTATTTGGATCAAATGAAGGTTGATGTTGATACATCTGAGCATATCGAAGTTCATTCCGCATGGAAGCAATGTAGATCAATTAAAATATCGAATAGTCAGTAGACAATTGATACAAACACAGTCAGCTACCAATTGATGCGTACCTCCGTAGCGCAATGGTTGAGCGCGCCCGCCCAAGGACCAAAAAAGTTTACTGGGTTCCTAAGTCATGGATGATTATTAAATCTGTGTATTATAAAATAAAAATCTTACATAATAATCTCATTTATATTAATACGTGAAGCATAAACTTTAGGAACAGGTTTACGAAAATTGTGCGAACAGAGGATTATACTATTTGCCACACTTATCTATACTAATATTATAAAGAGGAAATATTTGATTGTTTGTTTGTTTGTACTGAATAGATTCTGAAACCACGGAACCAATATGAAAAATTATTTCGCCGTTGGTAAGCTGCGGTGCGGCAGGTTGCGGGTTGCGGGTTTGACAGTTCCGCGTTGTGATGCGGGTTGCCGGTTTTGTGTTGTTGGTTCCGCGTTGCGGGTTGTAGATTTTGGGTTCCACATTATGGGTTCCGCGTTGCGAGCTCCACGTTCCAGGTTCCGCGTTGCTGGTTCCGAGTTTCGGGTTCCGCGGTGCGGATTGCGGGTTCCGCATAGCGTTTACCGCGTTGCGGATTCTACTGTGAGATGAAATATTTACTGTTTGTATGCTAAACAAAGTGGGCACTGGTCAGCTAGTAGTTGTCAGCTAGTAGTAAAGGTTTGCTGATTGTTAATATTTTGTTTAAATAATGAGTAGAAGTATATAAAATTAATATAAATAACGATGCATACTACGGCACGCACACTATCATGCGTTGTATAATTACAATAGGTTTGTCACAGTTGTCAATCTTTCTTTTAGATTCCATAGACAACATTGTTTTTATGCGTATCTAAGTGGTAAAAGGATTAAAAAAACAAATGAATGCACAGAGCGGTAAAGATTAGTTGCTCTAGACATTAGACTCGATTAATATGTTCAAGTAGGACTAATTAATCAGCTCATAATTCGTGTACCTAACTTAGGATAACTTGTATCTGACCACTGATATCTGATATCTAGACCACTACTGACTGTGCTGACATATTTTCTGCACTCTGCTTTGCTAACGTCAAGCAATTCCTATTGAGTGAAGACATATGCCAGAAGAAGAAGAAGACGACTACTCGCGGTAGACTTGTCCTAGTATAATTTCAACATAACTTTCATTAATTTTCAATTCAGTGACTGAACAGTTACTGACATTAATCCAGAACGAATAGTTTCTGAATTGAAGTGGATTTTAAATTCCCCGCGCGGCGACGTAATGTGATAGAGCACTTACTGACCCACTTGGGTTAAGAAAATTAGACCTGACATGCCACTAGTTCTGGCAACCGGGCATTTGTGCCGTCAATTCACATCATCAGCGGTAAATCATCGGAGAAAATTCGTTTTATAACTTGGCCAAATATTATAAAATGAATTGTACATACAAGTTTCTAGAACTTGAAATACACCTCAAAGTATTGATTTTGCGAACTTTATTGAATAATAGACAACCTCATTTAGAAAAAGCTATGGGATGTAGCCAGTCGGCCTAGGAGACTGTGGAGTTTACAATTTCGAATGGGAATCAAAATGTTCAGTTTCCACGGGGCAAAAATCTGTCCTCAGTGACAGATAGCGTGCGAGACACTACTTGTGCCTACATCTGAGCGGCGGCCGTTTCTCACTTCCTTGCGAAACTTAGCGACAAGGACGTAATCATTTAATGTAGTTCAGTGCTAGAGAGACAGCTTATTTTGCAAAATTCTACTTAGGTACAACAGTACCATTTGCAGTTTCGCTGACGCATAACGAACGAACGTCACGCGAACGCGCGTCATGTTTTTCACTTTTAGCATAATATTCATATCAATTTTTTTCATTATTATACGGTACATATTTGTATTATGTAAATCTAATAGAGCGTCGGGCGTCTTCGTATGTGACGCTTTGTCTAAGTTTATTACCATATTTCTATAACACAAATTTGTACCTTAATTATAGATAAATAGATAAATGAATATAGTACTATAGCTGAAAAACATGAAGCTCCGACACTGCGCTAGTGTGAGTTAAACTTAAGTATACAAATGCAAAGTTTTAATTTGGTTAAAACAATCTAAAGGAGGTACATCTCTTTTATAATATTTTAAGAAATTAAATGCCAAAAAGAAAACACAAACAACCTAGAACAAGAAAGTCTCGCTTCGGTATAAGTAAATACATAAACAAATCGCTCGCAGCTTGCCATTGTCTTATGTTTCAGACAGCTTGGAATAGCTAAGAGATTTAATCGAAAACGGTTTAATAATGAACTACAAGTAGGTAAGAATAATTTTCTTTTTAAGATTTGAATCTTGATTCAGACAGAATTAATTTTGGTATGAGGCAGTCACCTTGTTTTTTGTTTTAAACGCAACCGGTTGTCAATAAGATATTCTCATGTCGCAATGCATCTCAGCTCAGAATTATATGAATTTTTAATTTAACTTTTTAAAGTGTAACCTTTTAATATCACAAACGCTTTATAACACGTACATTAAAATGGTAAAACAATTTGCTCAGCATTTAGACATAACATAAAGAGCTTAGGAATATAAAGTAACTGTAGGTCATTCACTCAGTTTTTTTTCGCGCACGCTTTCAATTCAATATTTATCGCTTGACCGAGGGCTCAAGCGACGGATATCACTGATTTACACAATTGTGTTTAACATAACACCATCATCATCATCAACATGGGCATCAGGCACGAAGCCAATACGCATGTAATGTTCAAGATGTCTATGGAAAATACTGAAATAGGCTTTAAAAAGCCTGTAGTCATGGGCAATTCCTGGTGTTGGTTCATTTCGCCACCAATGTTGAATTTAGCTACCACATTTCTTATAAAAATGTAGCCTCTAATTCATAGACCAATTAACTCCATAAATATTAATCAATCATTAGTATCGCACTGAAATAGAAATCCTCAAAATAAACGTTCAAACCCAACAATTCATATTGCTATTTCATTTATTGAACAGAGTGCAATCGGAATGAAATCGCTGTAGGTACCTAAGTTTGCCTGTTAAATAAATCATTTCAACGCAGCGCTCCAGGACAATACAAAAACAAACTAAAAGAGATATTTGTAATGAAATACGCAAAGCACATTTAAAAAATAATATGGAATTAAATATAAGAAATAAACAAACGGGATTTTAAGAAACTAAACATAGAAAAGTCATGAAACGAACATAATGTAGCGAAAGAAATGCAAAAAATCGCAATTGCAATTAAGGTAAATTTTATTCAAATGTTGATTGTTTAAATTGTTAACTTTCTAAATATTGTCAATGATTTTTATATACAATCAAAGCATAAGAATTATTTCCAAGTAAATAATCACTAGGTATGCTGAAAACAAAACGCACAGCAAATAAGAAAAGAAAATAAAGTAAAATAATATATTTATAACGAAAGAGAAGTTTTCTGGGTATTGTTAAGGAGGCAATGTTAATTTCAGCTTTAATAGGTTTAGACTTTGAGAGAGGAAAAAATCGATTAAAGCCTGCACTTCTGCGCCGCGGTCTTGGAAGTTCTCAACTGGGTCATCTATCACAAGTTCCACCGACGTATTATGAATATTACAATAAACATGCGCCATTGACGACACGCACAACATTGACGACAACAACTAATACTAAAAGTACTACAACAGAGATGGAAATTAGATGCCCTTGTTGAGACGAGGTCGTCTCTTACGAGTTAAATGCGATAACTGGCAAGATACATACAGAGAGAGTTCATACAAATTCTAAAGTGCATCTAACTTAGTTAATTAAAACATTGATATAAAGAAACAAACGGTGCCAAGGCGAAAGTTATTGACACCGTTTGCCACTTTACATACACATTTAACTTGAGGACCGTTTTGGACGTACAACTCCAATTTACTAAGCTCCAGATAAAAGTTCCCTTATCGTAGGAATTACCCAACCGGCGGTAGATGTAAATAGAGTTTTAATAGTACTACGCGTGTCCAGTTTCTTGCATAACGCGGTAGTAAATTGCAGTGGCTGGTTCAAAGGCGGTCCCGGGCGACACGGGTGATTACTTACGTATGTAGTTGTGGGGCGGCGCAAAGCGCCCGCCCCCGGTGAAACGCAGGCCCGCACGTGGCGCCTTCTCGTCTCTTTGACTAATATTCAAAAGACCGCTACTTATGCCTTCACAGGTGGCAAATGTATTGGCGGCCAGGTTGGAATTGGCCCTGACTGATGTCAACCAAAGACACCTGGAACAATACGCTGCGTTTACTAAGAGGACTTGATGCCAAATATTATGGGGTGATGATCGGACCTTTATTATATTCTGTTTTAAATAAAATCGGCTTATATTTGTGCCTATGTGTTGGTTAGCTAATTCATTACATAATCAGCAAGAACCATATCATGTAAGAATATAGTTTTCCATATTGATTGGGGTTTTGCATTTCTTATTGTGATCGGTTAAGTTTTTTCATATTTTGTGATTCATATATCGATGGCACTATACGACCATTCTGGTAGTACTACTGTACTACGTTTCTGGTTGAACGCGGGCCATCCACACTACTAACTAATGAGCTCAAACCGGAGGTCACGGGTTAAAATCTTGCCAAAGATACAAAAGAGTCAAATACAAGCCGTACTTAGTTTAGCGCATAAGAGCTTCATACGATATCAAATTGTTCCTACCTAATTGAGATAGCAACTTCACAAGAGCCGTTCGCAGGAATACTTGTTGTAAACCTTCGAGGCTGTGTTAACAAACCCGATCGCTTCGAGTTCGGTCAGTTTATAAACTCTCGCTATCTCTATTTGTGGCGTAAAGTCTGGATAATCCATTTTAGATTTCTATAGATTATATATAGACTCATAATAAGGCAATTTATATCGATTTGTTTGTTTCGATCAATAGGGAATATGCATTTGTTTTACATCATCAAGTCGTATATTTTCCGAAAGATAATATGGATCGAAATATGCAAAAAGTATACTAAATAAATAAGTTAAGATAGCCAACTAAGCAACTGGGTCCCGTTTTTACCCTTTGGTCACGGAACCCTATAAATCACGTTTGTTGTGTGAGTTTCCCCTTAGATATTTAATTTTGTTTTTAGTATTTCTCCTTATAACGGTAACTGAAATACGTAATGTGAAATTTTCAAATATTTATCTATCGCGGTTCTTGAGATACATATGCGACACACTAAATTATAACTATGATTATAATATACGTAAAAGTAGTAGTTAAGTTAATAAAATCAAATTTTCACAATATAAAATACATTTACAAGTTGTTCGTGACTAATGAGGATTATGCCGTTTTTATATAGTGTTTTAATATCCTCTCCTTTGTGATGACTATATTTCTACAACGGTTAATATGCTATAGCATATATTATATTGCAAGGAAAAATTTTCAGAGCCAGTAGAAAAATATGCATTGTCCCAAATTGTTATCGGATATAAAAAGCTGAACATGAAATTTGATGAAGCCTAATTCTCTCAATGTCGGTAAACGTTAAAAACTATTTTTCTTGGACACTTAATGAGATCCAATACTTTTACGCAAATAGCGATAAACAATTTTATAATTTTTTAATCTCAACAACTTTGACAAATTATAAATTACATTTAGTTGTTTTTAG
Organism: Celastrina argiolus; assembly: GCA_905187575.2. Lineage (NCBI taxonomy): Eukaryota > Metazoa > Arthropoda > Insecta > Lepidoptera > Lycaenidae > Celastrina > Celastrina argiolus. The sequence continues at coordinate 21,487,678 of LR994583.1, forward strand.
CTTAAAATATGAGATGTCAATGACCAACTCTTTTAATAATATTGTTCACATACAGGGTGTAAAAAGAGCAGTTAGTATAAATTTAGGTATTATACTACTTTTCTCATTTTAGAAAAGTATTTACGTGACAAACAAAAAAAATTGTATAAACCAGTATAAACTTATGACAATATATGTTTTTAATAGCAAGAATAACAAAAAGAAAAAATATTGTCAATTTTTTTTGTGTAAAAATAAATAAATAATATATCTCTTGAATGAGAAAAGGTATTATAATAATATCCCAAAGATATTGTGACCGTTTTTAATACAGCCTGTATGTTAAATCTAAAATAAAACAAAGATTCCGTTGCATACATACAACAAAAGCCTATAAATGCGTTTTAATTAAGGCTTTTTTAGTGTAACAATAAACACTTAATAAAAATTACATAGAATTTACCTACTAATTACCTACCGAAAAACAAAAATAAAATCGAAAGGAATACGTAGAGAACAGGTAATTTGTAACAAAAGTAATATAATAAAAAACATAAAAAGGAAAGGAACAATAAAGGAAAATAAAACACAAGTAAAACACACACAAACAAAACATAATATAATATAAAAAAAAAACAACCACAAACAATAAAACAGTTGACTTCGAAACAATATTACTAAACTGCGGTAGAGATGCATCTAACGTCAATGTTTAAACTCTTTATGACGTGGTTAAAGTATTCCATTTTTATATTAATGCATGGTTTGTGTACAAAACACCCCGACGGCACACACGCGAAGTATTGATAAGGAAAAGATCAACAGGTTACCAAACAAAGCCTCTAGCACACAAACGCGACGATGCAAATATTTGGTTATAATATGTAGTTCAGATATTATTAGATATCAATTATCACATTCCCTTTTTATCATTAGCTTAAAGTTTAAATACTCCGCGATACGAAAACTATGCAACCGGAAATATTTCATTACTTCATATAAATGAAGTATAAATGCTTTGAAATACATTTTAAATTAATAAAGATATACTTAAAATGTATCATTAAATACATACACGATCTGAAATTAATAACTCACAGTACCTTTTTAATTTAATACTTAAAGAAAAAAGTTTAAATACTCCGCGATACGAAAACTATGCAACCGGAAATATTACATTACTTCATATAAATGAAGTATAAATGCTTTGAAATACATTTTAAATTAATAAAGATATAAAATGTATCATTAAATACATACACGAACTGAAATTAAAAATAACTCACAGTACCTTTTTATATCAAATTATTATTTAGGTAGCACTTTTTGTAAAAGATTTTTTAATACAGTTATTTTAATTTAATTAATAAGTTTCGCAAATTTATTTTATTGAATTCAAAACCAGAACTGGATACGTATACACATATTAATAAAGTTTAAGTTTCGTTTTATTTGGTTGTTAGCTTAATATTTATAACTCGAAAAAATTTTACTAAAACTTTTTGAAATTTTTAACAGTAAACTATATTATATTTTAACTTAATATTTGTCCCACTGTGTATGAAGTATCGATATTATATTATATTTAATAGTAATGAAGGGTGCACCTGAATGCCGATGCACCGGATCGATGCGCGAATCGCGACACAAGCGTTCTCGCCTGCAGCCCGAAGCGAACTGCTGGGCTGAGGGCTGGCTGCATATATGTATAGGTATCGACAGCAAAAAAGTACAAAGGCAATTATGCGTTTATCAATTTTAAGTCATCATTAAGGGTGCCAATTTTACTTTTACATTTTATATTGGTTCTGAATAAATTATGAACATAAAAAAATAATAATTTAGATAAAAAGTTGACAATCATATTTTAATAATAAAATAGTTGATGAATACCAAATTACAAATCTAACGATCGAGCAAGAGCAAATCGTTGTGCAGGAGCAAATCACTAATTATTGGTACTATTTATATTATAATTTAGAACCTTTATATATTTAAGGAATGATTAGGTTTTAAATGAGACATATAATTACATAAATAAAATAATTATTTGTAGGTACTTTACGGAAAAAAACAGGTCGAAAGGACTTAGATTCCAGGTCTAGGAGGTAGAAAATAGATAAGACGTAACAAAATTTAAAATCATCATGATAGATAAAATAAAAAGAAGGAATAAAGGAAAAGAAATAACGCACATACATAACATAATATAGTTAAAAATACAATAAAAACGTTTTTTTACTATACAGTATAAAATACAATTAGAGTTTTAAACGACTAACACAAAAAATAAACTGCATCTAACGCCTGTTTTTTTACTCTTTATTTAGTGGATATACTGTTTCTTTTTAGTTTTAAATGATAAGGAAAAGCTCAACAGGAAACTAATCAAAGCCTCTAGCACACAAACAGGACCAACAGAAGGCTTTGGTTTTAGTTCAGACATTATATTAGTTATAAACTTATCACATACCTTTTTTATAATTACTTATTATATTAAGACGTGAAGCAAAAACTTTATATTCCGTGTGACCAAAAAGTATCAAACAGCCATTTGGCACAGTTAAAGTTTATATAGAGGAAAAGTAAGATGCACTATTACATTTTTTATAATAATGCTTAAAAATACATTTATTATAAAAAAAAATGTTTTTTTATTTTGTCTGTAAGATTCAATATAATCCTTATAAAACACGATTATATTTTTAAGCTCAGATTTTGTTTTATTCACTTGTTGGCTTAGATTTTTAAATTTCAAAAAAAAATATATTAAATATTTGAAATAAAATTGTATATATAACATTTAATAATAAACTATATATTATAAGAGTAAATGAATATATTTACCAATATTGTATCACACAAAATTATATTTTATAGTAAAAAAAATGCACCTGAGCTTCGATGCACCAGGACGATGCGCGAGTCGCGACACAAGCGTATTCGCCTGCAGCCCGAAGCAAACTGGGCAGTGGGCAGTGGGCTCGCTGCATGTAAGTACTGGGTAGGTAGGTATAGACAGCAAAAAAGCTCAGATGCAATAAAGTATTTTTCAATTTAAAATCATCACTAAAAATGTCAATGTAAGTTGTACCTTGTATATTGCTTCTAATTGAACTTAACATTGAAATAAAGTATTAAATGCAGAGAAACAGTTGCAAAATTTAAAGGTAACAACTTGAAACAAAATTATAGCTGATGTATATACTTTTTTTGCAGGTCGTACAGTCAGTGCAAGGGATGCGCAATATCTAGTTCCGCGAAACCTTTTAAAGGGTTTGTGTACGTTCCGTGCTCTCAATTTAATGTGAATTCATTTAATACGGCCGTTGCCAACGGTGGCAGTAGAATTGCGTTGACGATCATCATCAAAGACAAGTTATCTCTTTATCTTTTATAATAATGATTTAAAGATTTTGCGACAAGTTTGTTTGAATTTGCATCTTGATTTATAGGAAAGAATTTAGGTACATATATCTCAATAATTTATCTATCAAAAAATACTACAACCACCACCGTGCTTACTACGCTCATTATTATCAATTATCGTGTAACCATCTAGGAATTTGGCATATATGTGGATTCGTGCGAAAAAAACATTGGATATAGGATAATAATTTACATAATTCGTTAAAAAATAACGTACCAGGAACAGTATGAGTTTTCTAGTTAAGGTTACAATAGAAAAAAAAACTGGCAGCTAACAAGAGAACACACCGCGCGATGTTTTGAAAATCGAACGTTGCAATTATTTAAAAGTTCATGTGAAAATAACGAGCGTGTTCTATTTGACGTTTATTTTTTTATATTTTATCCTACGTAACATTTATGTGCAGGCCGCTTTTAACTCGACTGTACTCTATCGATCCACCCCACCCGCGGCGTAATAATTTTGATTCATACAAATCGTTTTGTTTCTAAAATGATACTTCAGGAACTATTAGGATGTCTGGTTATAGCAGAATTTAATGGTTGATTAGGCAAAACATTGTGTCTCTTGTTAAAATAACGTCAACAGGTTTTAAACCGTGTTGTTCGAGCCTAACTTAATTTTTAATACGAGAACCACAATATAATTGTACAATGACGTTGTGCGGTAAACAACTTACTACTTATAATTCACTGGCACCGCGTGTAATAAGTCTGGCACTAAGCTTGTTGGACAAAGCTACTTATAACAACCAAGCTCCTTACCAAAGTTACACTGAAAATATGAACACGAACAAACCTTGTCTCTCAGCGAAATGAAAATTAATTTTTTAGTATGTAGAAGTTAAACCAGATCTCAATAAGGCATAGGAAGAAGCATACAAAATACAGATAGATAGATAGATAATATTTTATTTGCTTAAAATAAGGTACAATAATTAAGATGTTACAATGTACGTAAATTCTGTTCTAACTTATTTTGCCCAATTAAGGCGTGCAAATATTCAAATTTTGTAGTTTGTTACATATTTAAAAGGTACTTAACTAATATACAATTCACAATTTTCACTTTTGTCACCTATTTTTACTTAAACAATTTTAAATATATATATTTTTTTTTTCACGTTTTATCTTAACCATTTATGTATATGTAATGTAAGTATTATTTTTTTTTGTTTAATTTAATATTTTTTATGTCATTATAATATTATTAAAAACAAACAATATTTTACACAATATGTCTACAGTTACATAAATTTATTTTCATAAACAAGTCACACTAGATACACATATAAAAAATTTAGGAAATCGTCATTTATATAATATGTATTTTTTCATTATCTTAATTTAATTAGATTTTAAGGTCATCTTTTAAATAATCATCTACAGAGTAATAACATTTGTCTAGAAGTAAATTAAATATATATTTTTTGAATATTCTCAAATTAGTTTTTTTTATCTCGTCTGGTAGATGATTGTATAACTTTATTCCCATACAGTAAGCATTTCTTTTGAATACATCTAATTTTTGTAGCGGTATACATAAATTATTTTTATATCTTAATGACCTGTTTGTATTATTTACTTTTTTTTCAAATAGGGAAATATTGTTTTTAGCAAAAGTTGTAATTTCATAAATGTACATACTAGGCAAAGGTAAGATATTGTTATTTTTAAAGAGTGGTTTGCAACTTTCATTAAACTTTGCACCACATATCGCTCGTATGCATTTTTTCTGTGCAATAAACACCCTTTCGCATTGCGTTGAATTGCCCCAAAGAATAAGTCCGTATCTTAGAACTGAGGCAACGTAGCCATGATAAGCTAAAAGAGCTGATTCTTTACCACTTATGCTTCTTAGCCGGTTAAGGACGAAAACAAAACGATCAATTTTTACGCACATTTTTTCTACATGGATTTTCCAATTGAGATATTTGTCTATATGGAGGCCTAAAAATACACTGTTTTCTACAACGTCAATATGTTTATTATTTAATTCGATATTAAGATTTATTGGATTCCTATTATATGTTAAAAATTCTACAACTTTAGTTTTCTCTACATTAATAATTAAGTCATTATTTTTTAGCCAGGTGTTTGTCAAATTAAGTGTTTTTATTATTTCATTTTCAAATTCTAGTTGGTTTTTACTTTTATTTTTAATTACAAGAGTAATGTCATCAGCAAATAGTATTGCGTCATGGTTTATATTTTGAGGCAAGTCATTTACATATAGTAGAAATAGTGTTGGCCCTAATATACTTCCTTGCGGGATACCTGTTGCATTAATTACGTATTTTGATCTGTAAGTAATTTTTGATTTTCTGTTAAGTTTTGATATTTCAACGCATTGCAATCTGTTACTTAGGTAAGAAGTAATCCAATCTAGGGCATTACCTCTTATACCATATTTCGATAATTTGTTTAGTAATTTAGCATGACTTACACGGTCAAATGCCTTGGACATATCAAGGAAGATCGAGACTATTCGGTCACCGGAATTTAAGGTTTCTGCTATTGATTTAGTTAAATTAAAACAGGCTAGAGTCGTAGAACTATTCTTTCTAAAACCATATTGATGGGGCGTCAGTAAATTATGTTTTATGATGAAGTTATTTATTTGGTCATGCATGGCTCTTTCAAATATTTTTGATATAATAGAAATCAAGGTTATAGGTCTATAGTTGTTCATGTCATCTTTGTTACCTTTTTTATAAAGTGGTTTAACTATGCTATATTTTAATTTCGAGGGAAAAATGCCTTCAATAAATGACTGGTTTATAATATGAGATATAGGCTTAGCTAATTGTACAGCACATTTCTTTAATATTTTGGTATTTATACTATCATATCCAGTAGAATTTGTATTCTTTAAAGATATTATTATTTTATAAATGTCGTGGGATGTCATTGGTCTTAGAAATATGGAATTATTATTATTATTTATTATATTATCTAGTCCATTCTGTTTAGTATAATTTATATTGTTTGAGTCTTGTTTCTTAGATACTTCAATAAAATACTTATTAAATACTTCAGTTATTTCTAGGGGTTCTGTACACGGTTTGTTGTTTTCATTCATAATTGTGTCTATATCTGTAGCAGAGTTTTTGTTTGTAATCGTTCGTTTTATAACTTCCCATGAAGCTTTACATTTATTATTAGCCTTTCGTATGTATCTTGTATTGTCAATTTGTTTTGACTTTTGTATGCACTGTTTTAAGATTTTAGAATAATTTCGATACTTTCTTTTAATTGTATTTGTTTTTGTAATTTTATATTTTATATATAATTTTCTTTTTATAATGCAACATCTTTTTATGCCCTTGGTTACCCACAGGCAATTTATGTATTTATTGCAAATTTTAACTGAAATGATGGGGAAACATAGGTCATAAAAAAGTTTTAGCGTATCATGAAACATATTAAATGATTTTTCTGTATCAGTTTCATACGTAACTTCAGAGAATGATAAGGCTGACATGCATTTGATAAATTTAATAGTATTTTCTTTGCTCAGATCACGCTTTTTTTCAAACCAGAAATTAGAGACCATATTGGAATGTGTAGAGCTCTCGACCGTTTCAAATTTGAGAGTTTGTGCTGTTTCATGGTCCGACAGTAGTAAGTAATGTGTGTCACCTTTTGCCGTTGTTATGTTACTAGTTATTAGGTCTATGCATGATGCATTTCTTGTTGGCTTAGTAATGTGATTTTTTAAATTATAGTTTGTCAACAAAGATATAAGATGTTTACAGTAATTATCATTTTTTATAATATTAAAATTCCAATCCCCACACAGAATAATGTTTTTGTTTTTATATTTTTTATCGAGTACAGTGAGAAGCTCGTTTAGTTTACTAAGGAAGAATTGAGAGTCTTTAGCATAAGTTTCGTATTTTGGTGTTTTATATATACAAACAATTATTAAATTAGCTTTTTGAATCTCGCTTACACAATATTCGAACCTAAAAAGCACCGGTTCTGGGGATAGTGTTATTTGCTTAGACTGAAATTTATTATGTACCAATATACACGTGCCTCCTCTGCGTTGATGGGGACGACAAAAGCAGGATGATAAGTGAAAACCGTTTAGCTTAAGATTAGCTTCTGATCCACATATACACATATACATATATCATTAATACTGTGTATTTATGTGTATTTCGCCCAAATCCGCGCACGTATAATTATGTAGGTACCTAATGTCATTATTGGTAATGAAGCGTGTACGTGGCTTCTATAAAATACTAGCTGAGAGTGAGAGTGGGCACGGGCCACTTCGTTGAGCATACAAGCCGTTTAAGCCTTCTCTGGACTTCCACGAATATTTCAAGACTAAAAATAGCCGAATGGGTTCAGCCGTTCTCGAGTTTTAGTGAGACTAACGAACAGCAATTCATTTGTATATATTATATATAAGATTAAAATTACTAGAGAGATGATAAGCGACGGCTCCGTGTGCCAATTTATTTACTACGTATTTACAAGATGTTTCCCGCCACTTCGTACGCGCAAAATCAAATCCCGCGGCAACCGTACATTTTGCTGCGGTAAAAAGTAGCAAATCCGAAACTTTGTATACGTATTTCATGATTGCTACTATATTGCTATTTTGTATATTAACTCTTTCACGAAAAAACTACTGAACGGAAATTGGTTAAATTTGTTATGGTAGTAGTTTATATGCTGAATTAAGTCCGTTAAATACTGGATTTATAATAGTTGTTACATGATTTATTGACACGTCAAATTTGTATTATTATTAATATACCTATTTAGATATATATAATGTATATAGGTAAACGAACTGTGCCGTTTTATCCTTCTGAGATTTAAGTAAGTATTCTTAGATTTAACTAATCTATAAGAAAAGTCGCTATTAGCAATTTTTCAAGTTTAATAACAATGAAAAATATCCGGACGGCTTGGAGGAACTGTTAGACGTTAGGTAGTCTGCCTGTAACGGCAAAGCGACGCGTTACAGGCAGACTACCTAACGTCTAAATCGCTGCGTCGGATGTATGAAAATACAAATTATGCCCATTTTCTGAGCATAAGTGAACGTTCCGTGTGTCGCTACTTTATATTCTGCGATCGCTGTTGTGACAGAAACATGACTTATACATGTCTGAAGGCAATGATGCTAAGTGCTTACACACTGGGCGACGAATAACACAAACCTTTTTTGTATCCGTGATATTTATTAAGACATTGAACCATCAAACAAAACTACATATTGGTAGTCGCTACACAAATAATGCAATAACTTTTAGGTTCCCTGCTCTCCTAGTGTGTTGTTGTTGTTGTTTCAGCCTTTTACTGTCCACTGCTGGACATAGGCCTCTCCAATACATTTCCAGTATATTCCCCTAGTGTGTACAAACATTTTATTTTATAGCAGCAAAAATCTACAAAACAAAGTTTTTCAAGATAGCTTACATGCAATTCCATTGTCTGGACTAGGCATTTAATGAGCACGGGAAACCCAACGACAAAAAATGCGTTTCGGTAAAAATGGTAAGTAAGTTGGAAAAATACATACGTGGAGTTTTTATGTGTTGCACAATTCCCGGCGTCTCTGTACTGTATCCGGGATTGCCGAACGTATATCCCGGAAAACAGGAGTGCCAGTTTGGAGAATGTCAAGTGGATGCAGACATTCCGAATCGGGATATTCAGGGTAGATTGCTACAAATGTTACTAGACGTCACAAAATCCAGGAAAAATCATTGAATTTAGTTATTTGTTGAGTCTATGAATGATACGGTACATCACGAAAATCCAGGAATAATCACTATATCCAGGTAAACTCATATATAATGCAACCTTAGAAATATTACCTACGATGGAAAAAATTATCGCTTTAAACTTTTACGCCATATCGTGTTGTATGCCTGAATGGCCGGACGTTAGTCGTCAATGATGACTGAAATCAACCCAAAAAGTGGCCAAGCGCGTGTCGCGTCAGTTGCAGAGTTCCGTATGCATTCACGTACAAAAACGTATGTTAACGTGAACGCGCACATTGTGGGAGCTTATATATACCTTCACCTTGACACGCGTTGAGAAAGATCTCGACCGATTGCATTTAAATTTACATTTGATTTGAAAAAAAAATACATTCCTGTTCAACAGACGCAGTATTTTACGAACAATGTCAGATTTTTCATTTTGATGGAAAAATGAAAGACAGACATCATGAATGGAATTTGATGTTCACGGTGTCATTGAATTGCCTAATAAAAATCAGGACCTATGTGAATTCTTAGCGAGATGAAAAGGATATAAAATTTCGGATACGGATATGAATATAAAATTATTTCGGATTATCCGTTATATTTCGGATTATACGGATATTAAATTTTTGTTTCCTTTTTACAGTAGCTTATCCTTCATTTCGGATTCGGTGACGCATATTTTTATATCGGATATCCGATAGTTTCGGTTACGGTTACGGAGCTCCGTAACATCCCTGATTCTTAGGGCCGGAAAAACCGGGACTTTAGTATTGCTGAAAAAGATTATTGAAACATTTGCCACATTTATAAGTTTTATTGTTTCTTGTGACAATAAGGACTTGCGCCAGTCTGGGTTACTCAAAGCTTATTAAGAACACCACAGGCTAGAAAAATTCAAAATAGGTATTTGTAAGTCTATTGTTGTCCCGCAACTGCCCGATCGAACCGATAGAAGAGAAAAGAGAAACTGAAATTACCTATTAAAAGTACTAGAAATCGACGATTAGGGGACCCCAGTTTCCTTCTCTAAAACTTAACCGATTTAGGTACTTTTTCATTATAAACTAAAAAAAACTTGAGCTATGTTCCTATCTATGATAAAATGTAATCAAATTTGTTTTCTGGACGTTTAAACACAGCCGAAAATCTGGTTAAATGTTTTAGGTTATTGAACGTCCAATCTCTTATTAATAGTTAATTTATTAAAGAAGGGAAAAATAGGGACGTACTTGAAATAGTATACATATACATATTCAGAAAAAACGTTACTCTAGTGTCATTATCTGGGGAAGAAGCATCGGTTTCCTCTTAATATAAAGGAGATTCGTAAGCTAACTCTATTAACAAACTCAGACTGGCTCGGGTGTTCCTTAGGGTAGGTAAAATTCCTTGACAGTACAATATAACCTAGATTGCGGTTGCGACAACATCTTACATTTGCCTTATGAATAAGAGGAAACGCTATTATCCTAAAAGGCAGCGAGATGCATCCATAATTCCATTTCTTCAGAATAATTGGGGAGGTATTCCCGTCAAGACACGAACAGTACGCGATTCTCTTTTATTCAATTACATAACAAGTTTTCCTACTACTGGGTCCTATTAAAATTACAATCCCTGTATTCATGATGATTTCGTGCTGGATTTCAGTAACAGTCAGTGCAGTGCAGTGATCAATTAATTAACAATGATATGGTTCACAAATATGCCGCAATGCTTTTGCATGCATTGACGACGTCGCATGCAATATTGTCAATTTTAATATTAAGCTCAAAAAACTATCGAGTGATATGAAGCAAAATTATGATTTTAAGAAAATTTAGTTCAAACTGTCACTTATTTTAAAATACGTCGTAAAGTATGAAGTACATTAATCTAAAGATCCGTCTCTAGAATCAATGTACTTAATACGTCACTATATATTATCCCAAAATGATTAAGTGACTGTTTAGACTACATTTTCTGGGTAAAACTTTTTTGTGACATATCGCCTTCATCGATTCAATTCAATTGTGATCAAAAATATACGATCTTTGATAAAAGTCGTCATTTTAAAATTAATATTTACTCGAGTACTACGTGTATTGTTACTTGGCACAAACTTCAAATATTCTTCTCGGATATACTGTAATTATTTCAATCTCTTGCGAATTTACATTTTTCACTGAATCCCACTGATATTAAATTTTTTCTCGTCTTTGGCATGACAGCGCGGAACTTTTCAAGCGCGGCAACCGGACTTAATAACCCCTTCCTTCGTGTAAAGACTAAAATTAGAGCCTCCAATGCGCCATGCACTCCCTCACCGCTTATTACGTTCCCCGCCATCTTACTTCTGATAAGTTTCCACACCTTCCCACTTCGCAATTGGCATTTGAAATCGGTGCATTCATTTTTAATCTCATTGAAAATACGATAGGCGATTAATAAGTAGGTATTAGTGGTTAGAAATAAATAAATCGTTGAATTCTTTATAAGCGTATTCCATTTCCTACGAGTAAACGAAAAATAATTATGTATGAACTTTGGGCGAAAGAAACAGGAATCTGATTAAAAATTCGTTCAAAACGTTATTTCCTTGCACGTGGAATGCACCATAATTATATCGAAATTGAAGGGTTCTATATGTGTGAGTTAGTGTTTTTGTTAACCTTTGGCTATGTTTTGCCTTTAAATGTGTTTAACAAAGAAATTTTTATTTTATTTATTTTACATATTTTTTCAACTCAAAATTGGCGTAGCTGACATAGGTAGGTACTGAAGTGAAAACTTAAAATAAGTGTTAGTTTGTCGATAAATTAGGTACAATTAGAATTATTTAAAAGCTAGATATCAAATCAACTTTGTCTCTCTTTTTCTCTTCGCTTCCAATCTTTGTGGTCATGGACGATATTCATTTACTTATCCTTAATCGCAATAGCATCAGTTGTCGCAGCTGAGAGCTGCTAATTACTTAAGTTACTTACTCTAATATTATATTTACACTAGTTGTGCCCGTGGCATCGCCCGCGTGAAATACAACCTAATATTATAAAAGCTAAAGATTTCATTGGTTTGTTCGCTCGGACGGGCTAATCTTGGGAACTAGTGGACCGTTTGTAATAAAATCAGTATTAGATAACCCAATTACCGAGAAATGCTATAGGCTAGCGTTACGATATAATATATAGATCCTCGTGGGCCATCTAACACTGAAATAGTTGTTCTAATCGGTCCACCAGTTCCTGAGATTAGCGCGTTCATAAAAATAAAAACTCTTTTTTATATCCAACTAGCTGACCCGTGCCCACTTCGTTGAGTATACAAACCTTTTAAACCTTCCTTTGACTTTCCACGAATATTTCAAGATTAAACATAGGGGAATCGGTTCAGCCGTTCTCGAGTTTTAGCGAGTCTAACGAACAGCAATTATTTTTTATATATAAGAGTACATAAAAACGACCAAACAAAGGAAGTCTGAAACAAAAAAATTCCAAAAAAACACAACAAATGTTGCACTGTCCCTAATTTTAATTGGTCAGAACTCGAGGGTAGTTTTGTGAAGCATTTTATCTATCGTCGATCCACATGGATGGTTTTGTGAATTAGTCTGCAATGTGGATATTAATACGTGGGCGCCCACAGGTTAAGAGCTATAATAAAATACATTTGGGTATTCATCGAATAAGTTTCTATCTCGAGCGTTTGAGCGAGGTCCAAACAGCTCATTTCCTTTGTTCGATTCCACGTTTATTAATGTCAGACTACGGCATAGCGAACCAACCCTTTCCAAAGGTAATTAATGGTTTTGGCAGTATATGTAGGTAATGAGGTATACGTTTGTTCCGCCTAAACTACTGATCCGATTTTAACCGCTGTCTATACAGGCTATAATATTAATGAGTGATAATTTAGGGTGTGTATGGATCCCGTATAGAGTTTACTAAAAAAGTACCAGCGGTGAAAGAGGTACTTTTTTTTATTATTGTATGGGAAAATTTATGATGTTGGGGCATTTCTCATATAAACATGAAGGTCAAACTCAAGAACAGCGGTACTCAACCTTTTTTTATATGGGCCACAAACACGATTTAGTCACGATGTTCCGGGCCGCAAGCAAAAATTAAGAATAAGATTATCAATTACGTTTTTCAAAATTATTTTAGTATTGGAAAAGGACAAGGTATGTAGTTACAATAACATTAAAAATATTAGCCAAGATAACGATAAGACAGAAACTAAAATTTTGAAAAAGAATACTAATACATACTTATATCAAAGATGTTAATGATCAATTTTATTTTTTAAATTTTAAACGCTTTTTATAACTTTGTCCAGATCTGGCTTGTCTCTGCATGCTAACCTTATTACATCTATGATCTAGTTACCTATTTTTGTAACGCGGCGCGTGCACTATTACGCCGACGAAATTCAAAATAGGTAGCTTACCAATCTGTAACTGTACGCGGGCCACTGAAGGCCCGCGGGCCGCAGGTTGAGTATAGCTGCAATGGAATATTACTGACCTAAATAATCAGTGTAAAAAGTGAATAAATTATGTCAACTCCAGGGGACTTACTCTCCAAACTGATTCGATTTTGATTCAGATTCGTGCCGCGTCCTCTCGAATAGATTGACGTTAGTTTATTTTGATACCCAGTCGATTGATATATACTTATATACACCAAGTTACGATCAAACGATTTTCTTAATCCTAGATAGTTTCAAAGCAATCTACCAAATAAAATACCAAAAGCTGTTGAGATCGAACTGATTCGATTCTCGATTGTGTCGGGAGTAAGTCTGCAGATTGAAGTTTTATTAAAACAGCCCTATATAGATTTCTATAAATACCGGCCAAATGCAAGTAGGACTCGCGTACAAAGGGTTCCGTGATCTGAATTACAACGCAAAATAATCACGTTAATTAAAAAGTCAAAAAATTCAAATAAAATCAAAAATATTTTCAAATTAAAATTTAACTTTTTTCGGAAACCGGTTCAGCCCTAAACACCGAAAGGAGCCACCCTAAAATACTCGCGGAGTTGTTTTTATTCTAATAAATGTAATTGACAATATGAGTTTACAATGTAGAAATAATAACTTTAATCTAGAAAAATGTATTAACAAAAGTTAAAAAAAATGGCGCTTTAAAACAAGTAAAAAAATGGCAAATCAACAATGATTAGTTGACTTGCCGTTGATTTGCTTTTCAGAAACTGGGGGTTTGTATAGCAACAGCACCTTTAGCATAGGATGGCATCATATGACGACCTCCGTAGCGCAGTGGTTCAGCGCGTTGGTGCTCGACCGAGGGGTTGCGGGTTCGAATCCCGCTGAGGGAACAAAGAGTTTTCAATGTTCCTGGGTCATGGACGTGTATTAAATTTGTGTATTAACATAATAAAAATCTTAAGTATGTTTACGGTATAAAAGATTTAAATATAATTCCGTTGTCTGGTACCTGTAACACTAGTTCTTCGGGTACTTACCACGGGGCTAGATGGACGTGGTGTGAAGCGTCTATAGATATTATTATTATTATATTATATAGTGCGATATGTTTGTATGGAGCGTTCTTCTAATAGATTTACATGTACCTTTTAAAATATTAATTAGATATACACCTAGGGACGTAGGTAGTAGGTACTATACACTACCTTATTGTTATTATTTCAGTATAGAATATTTTATAACCGAGGATACCATTTATGGCAGATAAGTTTAGTCTAGACTAGATTTAATGGTGGATATATATATAAGTCGAATCGTGAGTATTAGATACCTAATTTTCATTAAAAACTATAAAAAATTTCGAGTAATCCCTGATTGATAATTAAGCAGTGAGTAAACTTATGATGATGATTTATTATATTATACAGTGTGTAAAAAGAATAGTCACTATAACTTTGAGATACGATCATACTACCTGTCCTCATTTTGGAAACGATTTTTTTTTATTTTCTTCGTGTCAAAATAAAAAAAAATATTTAGATTTAATAAAAAAAAGAATAACGAAACAGCAAACAAATGTTTTTTATTTCTATTTTTGTAAAAAAAATACATTTCTAGAATGAGAAAAGGTAGTATAAGCATATCCCAAAGTTATAGAAACTGTTATTTTTACACCCGTTATAGGTAAGAAGTCTCGAGATCAGCTTTCAAACAAAACACCTACCTACCTACTAGATCAAAATCGGTTCGTCCATTTGGGAGCTACAATGCCACGGACAAACCTATAAAGAGAACATTTCTGAACTCCTCCCCCATAAAACAGTGCCAAAATTTATACTCCTCCGTATAATTTTCGTATTAAAGGGAACAAAGCTTTTTGTTTGAAAGTTATATTTAACCTTTAATTTAACCACATACCTAAGATTTATTTACTTTTGTACTAGCTGACTCGTGCCCACTTCGTTGAGCATAGAAACTTTTTAAATCATCCCGGGACTTACACGACTAAATCAATCGATTCAGCCGTTCTCGAGTTTCAGCGAGACTAACTAACAGATATTCATTTTCATATATAAGAGAAGAGAAGAAGATTTTAAACTTTTTTACCTACGGGAAGATACTACGGGCTTACTCCGGACACAATCGAGGACCAAATCCGTTCGATATCAGTGGTTTTTCGTACTTTATTTGGTGAATTACTTTGAAACTAATCAGGATAAACAAAATTGTTGGATCATAACTTTTTGTACTCCCGACCATATCAATCGAATGAGAATCAAAATAAACAAATGTTAATTTATTAGAAAGTACGCGGCATGATCGTAACTGAATCAAAATCAAATCAGTTTGGAGAGTAAGGCCCCTGCTTTTAGATTGATTGGTAGGTTTACTGCAACCGGCCGCTAGCCACGACTTAGATACACGATTTAGCGCCAATTTTAAATACCACTCAAGATCTAGAATTAACGGTAGGTATAAAAATGGCGGAAACATACCGAATAATAATGAATGTCTCTAGTGTCCGTGACATGGGACATCGTGGGAAGAAATACAATAATTGTAGTGTCCAACTTGTGGCTGTTTGACGCCTATCATTTTTTTATGAATCTAATTACTTAATAACTCCTAATTTCAGCCGTTCTCGAGTTTTACCGTCCCGGTAAAACTCAATTTATCGAACAGCAATTTATTTTTAAATATAAATAAGAAGATAGAATAGATAGATAGATAGATAAATAGATAGATAGATAGATAGATAGATAGATAGATAGATAGATAGATAGATAGATAGATAGATAGATAGATAGATAGATAGATAGATAGATAGATAGATAGATATATAGATCAATAGTGTAAGGAACCGCGTATGATTCTACTCGCTTTGTTATTTAAGTATTAATACACAATCTACACAAATTGTAAAACTTTGTAACCATTTTCGAGACGATGGTGACCATTGTCATATTGTATCCAGTTTTTTTGTTTGCGCGCGAATATAATATGCACTGAGAGTTGAGACCCTCTCACTGTAACAGAGGATCATACTAACAAGAGACATCCTGGCTCATGCATTTTTTATGTAACATACGACGCGAAGATTTTAGGGACCCGTTTGGCTGTTTTTTCACTTACCGGACAATGCCCCGCGCCGGCTACTGCACGGTTGTTGGGTCATTTTTTATTTTTACTATTGATAGAACCTTGAATCGTGTTTTATGTATAATAATAATATCTATGGACGCTTTACACCACGTCAATCTGGCCCTGTGCTAAGTATCCGAAGAACTTGTGTTACAGGTACCAGACAACGGAAATATATTTAATACTTTTATACTATACACATATTTAAGGTTTTTATTATATTATACACAAATTTAATACACATCCATGACCCAGGAACATTGAAAACTTTTTGTTCCCTCGGCGGGATTCGAACCCGCGACCTTTCGTTCGAGCACCAAGGCGCTCAACCAACTGCGCTACGGAGGTCGTCAAATGTATGTTTTAATGTAAAAAAAAAATTATTCAAGGTCAAAGGTCAAAAACATGACTTTTTTGCGATTTTCAGCAAAACGGTTAGTTTTATCATAAAAGAACCTCAGATAAAAATTGTAGATCATAAAATTATATATAAAAAAATGTATCAATACTTTTTTTCTTACGAACCACCGTTTCTGAGATATAACGATTCAAAAAGTTATAAAAGTTGTTATCGTCACAATATGCACACGTTTCCACGCCACCTATGAGGTAGTGTACTTAGCGCGTTTTTTTTTTGCTGAAAGAGTTTCTTTTATTCGTGGCATAGGTTCTTCTAGTAAAATGAATATTTTGGAGTAACAATTTGAATAATACCCATTATGTGGAGCGTGTTATTGCCGTCTACTTGCAACGTATTGAATAAGAGTGCCACTAACTGCTGCTGCCTCGTACATTATTGTATCATTATAAGAAGCACATAAACCAAAAGCCGAAAAGATGTTTAATTGTAATTTAGATTTAAAAGACCTTGGTCGAACAGTAGTCATGATACAATTGTAAATATTTGTGCATATTAATTTTAAATGATCTAAATTTGATCGTTTATTTTTTTAAATCACTCGTTCTACAAGATATGTCAATGATTCTGGGATTTCATTATTTAAATCTTCAAACATACGACTTGGTGGAGGGTAGTTAGAATTATCAAATACTGTGGTTTGAATATCTTCGCGAATAATAGCTGCAGCTGCGTCTAGGACTCTCAATCGTTCTTCTGTTTTATTAATTTTTTTTTCGTACCAGGCTTGATTCAAAATATCATGATGATTATCCACTAAGCATATGAATGTTGATGCTCCCGATTTCTCAGTGATAATAAGTTTATCACCATATTTTACTTTTAGTCGTAGCTTAATCGTTCTGTTATCTAGAGTCGTAGTTTTGCAAACCTTTTGTAATTCGTTCAAAGTGAACTGACAGTCATCGCTATTTTTAATGTAAATATTTCCTCCATTGCCAAATTCGTAGTTTCGTCTTTAGGACGACTCATTTTAGCCCCATTTTATATCATATATATACATACATATATATATTATACAAGGTGTAAAAAGAGCAGTCACTATAACGTAGTGGGGTAATAACCAGGCAAGAGATATATCCATTGGTACTAGACATTTGCTTTTAATCCAATGTTTTAAAAATTAAAAAAAATTCAATAGGCAATGTACAACGTGCACAACAGCGATCAGCTGATTACGCTGAGAGGTCAATAGCACGCGTAAGACGTTCATTACGTACTAGGGCAAAAATTATAAAATTTAATAATTTAATGCAGAACGTTGTTCCAAACAGTTCAGCCTTGTGTCTAAAATAATAAATTGCAAAAACATTTTTTTTTTTAATAAAATAATGAAAAAAAATCATTTCTAGAATCAGTCAAGGTCCTATAATCCTATCCCAAAGTTATAGTGACAGCTCTTTTTACACCGTGTATAAAATATTACAACTCTAGATGTATATACGTGGCGTACTCATGCATATTATGACGATAACAACTTTTATAACTTTTTGAATCGTCATATCCCAGAAACGGTGGCTCGTAAGAAAAAAAGTATTGATACATTTTTTGTGGATAATTTTATCATCTACAATTTTTGTCTGAAGTACTTTTATGATAAAACTTACCGTTTTACTGAAAATCGCGAAAACAGCATTTTTTTTACCTTTGACCTTGAATAAAATTTTTTCCTTACAGGGGAATGATGAGGAACTTCTAGACATTGTTTATAATTATGTTTTGAACAACTCCACAGAAATTCAGCTTGTTGGGACTTTATGTAACTTCACTCTCATTTTTTGGTCTAAATGACCGGACTATAGAGTGGTTCTTGACGAAGTTCTTTTAGTGTATCAATTGGACCCGGTAGGTGGCGCTATATTTTATGAAAACTATTTATCATTTAGGGTAGCGTACATCAAAAGGAAATAGCGAAACCCTTACAAGATCACTTTCTTGTCCGTCTATCTGTCTGTCTATCAAGGCCCTTTTTGTCAGGAATGCGTGGAGTATCAAGAAATCAGGAATTCATATCAACTACTCAGGTCTCTGGGAGCTGAAATAAGTTTGATTCTTACAAACTTCTTAGCCAACACATTCAAATATAGTAACACATATTATTATTTAATACCGCAAATTTTCAACATTTTCGACACTCGCAATGGATTTAAAATAAAGGGTACATTATACCTATAGGCTTATACGTAACCATCGTGCGCAAGACCGACTCGCACTTGGCTGTTTTTTTTACTACTCCCGCGCGGTCGGTTGCCGTGCCGGGTTCATAAGTAAAATAATATTCAAACGCGGTTAATTTCGTCCTTTTGACAAATTCATTTTACACGCTTCAAACACGATTAACGAACACACGACACGAGAGATTTTAGTTCCTAAAAACAGTGTATTCCTTAAATCTGTTGGTATTTAGGAATTCTTCTGCAAAGGCTGATTTTGCAATCGTCAGATAACTTTAACCTGAGGAGTATATATATATATAGAGGTATATGACTTTTACAGCAGGCTTACCTACTCCAGACACAAAAGTTCGATCTCAACGGCTTTTGGTGTTTTATTTGGTGGATTATTCTTTGAAATTAACCAGGATAAAGAAAATCGTTAGATAGTAACTTTTTGTACTCCCGTCCATATCAATCAACTGAGAATCAAAATAAACAAACGTCTTTTTTTCGGGATTACTCGGCACGATCGAATCTGAATCAAAATCGAATCAGTTTAGAGAGTAAGGCCCTAGGTCTTGCATGAAACAAATGTCAGTCACATTCGACACATTAAAGTTATCTCATGATTGAAAAATCAGGCCTCAACAGTGTGTTTTACAGTAACTATGTAAAAAAAAGAAAGTGATCCCTGTTGTCAAGCAGTAAGTCATCTGATGATGATGAGTTATACCTAAAACACTTTTTATCACGTCCACTTTCAAATAAAAATACTAGATAAAATCGGTTCATTGGAGATACGATGCTATAGTCAGACACAAAGACACATCTAACTTATAATCAATCAATCAATCAATTATTTATTTGATATAGAAGTGGAAGTGGAAGAGTTTTGAACTGTTCTTACTCGTGTTCCACAAGCAGGTGTCAGCTGTCAAAAACTGTTCAAAACGCTCAGAATGATCCCATCTTGTTTTTGACGTTTACTTAGATTTCACTGATCTCGATGTTATTTTTAAGTTATGGATCGAGCAAATTTATTATAGATTCTTTTATAATGTAGTTATTATTGTTAATTTAAAATATAAATAGAATTTATGAGATAAAAAGGAAATGTTAAATTTTGACATCTGTCAGTCGTTCCACTAGCAGTAAAGTTTGTTGAAACGTTCAAATCGAAAATTTCAATAATGTGCTAAAGAAACGACTGTGTGCGTTATGAATGATCTGAGCGTTCAGTGTAAAAAGAGCGCTTAAAGGAACACGCCCTTTATTTTAAAACAGATAATAGTACCTTCTAATATTATTTAATATTAATGGTTATTGTGATTTTAATTATATAATTCATTTATGGAGTAGAAATTTTTAACTTTTAACCATTGAATTATTTTTATTTTTAAATTTATTATACGGTAGTGATTTTATATGAGATGGAATAGCATTATATACTTTTATGCACATGCCATAGTATTGTCCCTGGTACAATGCATTTTTCGGGACGACGTCAAGCACTAGCCTATCAGGGTTTCTCTTATTCCTAGGGTATATGTCACGTGCCTTTTTAAACATGTAGTAATTTAATTTTACATAATTTGCCAATGCGTAGATATACATGCTTGGCAAAGTCATTATATTTAGTTTTTGGAAAAGTGGTTTACAGGACTCATGCGGCGGTTTACCACAAATTGCTCTTATACATTTCTTCTGTGCAATGAATACTTTGTTTATATCTGTGGAATTACCCCATAACAAGAGCCCATACTTAAGCACTGAAGCCACATATCCATGTTAGGCCGAAAGGACTGTTTGCATCGATGAAACTTGTTTAAGTTTTCCAAGTGCAAACACAAATCTGTTTATTTTTCTACAGACAAATTCTAAGTGGGTCTTCCAGTTCAAGTTCTCATCAATGTACAATCCAAGAAACTTCGTGTGTGTCACTTTTTCGATACTCTCATTTTCGTACGTAATTTTGTCAGAGGTGCCGGGTTTGGTCCTATAATTTTTAAATTCAATAAAGCTAGTTTTAGCCAAATTTAGTTTTAAATTATTATTAGTCATCCAGATAGTTACTTTTTTTATTAAATTATGTATTTCAATGTCAGTATTAATATTTTTATAATTTTCTATAAGTATGGATATGTCATCTGCAAAAAGGGTGCAATTATAATTCGTAATATCAGGAAAATCTTTTATATAGAGCAGGAATAGGAGTGGACCTAAAACACTGACTACATTTAGATTTCATGGCTTTTAAAATACTTTGTTTGGTAATAGTCAATACTTCCGTATATTGTTCTCTATTCGATAAATAAGATTCTATTTAATTCAAAGCAGGACCTCTGATACCTAGATTGCCTAATTTCCTCAATAGTACGTTGTGGGATACATAGTCAAAAGCCCTTGACATATAAAAAAAACGCATGTTGTTGACTTTACATAATTTAAATGTTTTACAATATTCCCTACTAATGTAGATGCTGCTGCGGTCGTACTTTTATTACTTTGGAATCCGAACTGTTGTTGTTTAATTATGTTATGTTTATCTATGAATTTTACAAGTCGTTTATAATATATTACTTTTTCGAAAATTTTATATAATATAACGCCTGTTTGTTTTTTAGGTAGTTATAAAGGTAATTAATTGCATTGCTTCTCATTGCAAACGTGGAAATAAGACTGGTATAAAATGGTCTATTGTCTTTTCATTTACATTTAGATTAGATTACACCATTTTAGTCACAAAAATACGGTACAACATACGTGTTACTATATTGTAAAAGTCATTGGTGGCTGTGCTGCAGTTTTAAACTTTAGAGCAGCTACCGGTGTCTTACTTTTAATTAATCTTTATTATGTATTATTATGTTCCTCCTAGTTCAGGTATCAGCCCACCAAATTACTCACTTCTTTGTTTTCTATATTACTTTGTACTCTTTGTTATGTAACGTATTTATTGGTGAGAAATAAACATTATTATTATTATTATTTTATTTAAAATATTTTTTCACTGTTCTTCATTAAGTATTATAAAAAACAAAGTCATCGGTGTGTCTGTTCGCGATAAACTGAAAAACTACTGCACTTCATGCTGTTTTCAGCAATGGACAGAGTGGTTCGCGGGGAAGGTTATATACCCGATAGATGGCGCTGTCAGTGCGTTAGGAAACCTAATTTTAAGGTAATACAGAGTTGGCCGGGACAGCTAGTTCATTTATAAAACAGACTGGACAGGACACAGGCTCGCTAAAATACGTCAACAGGACGTGATGTATAATTTATGAATCTGTTGTCAACGCGTTTTTCTGAAATCGGCGTTTTATACTCAGGTAGGTACAATACTTGGGATTGTTTTTGAAAAAACATTTTTTTACCTTGGAACCGATATATTAGAGTTCCCCATAGTCCGTTCCGATTCAATATGATTATCAGTATTTCGTTATAACGAAAAGTATAACAGCTATTAAAAATTGAGTGATTAATCCTGGTAGATCTCGTTACGGTGATTCCGAATATACTAATTTTCGCCAAAAAAAGTCGATTGCGTTGTTTATGATAAGGCAGCACTGCCTTCAAGTGGTGACTATGACACCCGCCAGCGCCGCTCGATATTCGTGTAAGCGGCCTTAAGGCTCAACTCAAGTTGGCACAGAGCGACACATTTTTGTGTTATTCGACCAAGCATATTCATCTCTATTTCCAATTATTACAATAAAAAATACAAATATAACAAATTACGGTACTACGAAACTTAGCAAAACGCGTGGCGACTCTTCAACTCTGCGCTTATGTGAATTGAGCCTAAATGGCATGAGAGCTTTACTTTAACAGTACCAATATAGGAATTGGTAAGTATGTAACACGTCAGTCAATGCAAAAAAGGGTCCTTTGCCGTCTGGCCGTCCCTAAAGGGCTCCACTCACGCGATCGATCGTAACGATTTGTCGTATGGTTTTTGTATATTTTGGAGTACGATTGTTATCTCCTAATATGTGACTTTAATCATTACTGATTTTATAAATACGAAAGTAAGTTACTTTCGTATTCAGGTTATACGTTTTTACGACATTTTTAAAGCTAGAAGCTGGAAACTGGAAACTTATTTTTAGGCAGTTATCGAATCACGATATAAATAGTACTAGGATCGCACGTGCGGGACACCCTTAAAGTGACGACAAAAAATATTGACTAAATGCCGACCAAAAAAATACCGATGCGTTTATAGTATACCGGAATTAGATTATGGTAGACCTGGTTTATTGATAGGCACATGAACAAATCCAAGCTAGGAGTATAAGGGCATGTTTCACCAAGCAATGTTAAAGCTAACGCCATGTTAAATATCATGTTATCCCTCTCGTATTTCCTGTCAATGAATGAGATGGCGTGGTATTTACACATGGCGTTAACTTTAACATTGCCTGGTGAAACACGGCCTTAAGCTACTGGGTACTTCTATTTTTTCTGTTATCTTAATCGACGGCCTTAAGCTTTTTCTGTTATCTTTGTCCGAGTTTGAGTCAAAAGTGTTATTTTCGTGAATTCGCCTCAAAATGGTGGCGCTTCTCCACGCGCAACGCGTCACAGCCAGCCAGAAACACATAATGAACTCGTTGATCAAGAGCTATTCACGAGTGTAATTGAATTTTGGATGCACATCATATCATGTAGGTATATTAATTAGTTCTACCAGCATCACCAAACTGATTCCCCGTATTTCAATCATTTGTATTAGGTATATAATATTTCCCTCAACCGTGTTATTGAAATATTGTATTACAATCAAGAGGAAATATCACGGTTGAGGGAAATACAAAAAAGGTATTTATAAAATCTATTGCTGTCTCGCAGTCCCTTAGCTAGTCAGCGCTAGCGCGATAGAGACAACTGCAACTCGGACTGAAATTACCTTTAAAAATTCAAGAAATAGACGTTTGAGGGAACCCTGTTTCCTCCTCCAAAACTTCATCGATTTAGATATTTTTTTCATTATATACTAAAAAATGGCTTGAGCTAGGTTCCTATGTTTTAATTTTATTGTACATAACGCGGTCAAATTTGTTTCCTGGATGTTTAAACAAAGCGAAAAGGCTGGTCAATTTTTTTACGATTTTTTAACGTCCATATCTCTTTAATAGGGCTCGCCTAGACCCCCATTTTGTATGGGGGAAACAGGCATGATGTTTCCTCTTTATGAATCAACATCCACAAAAAGAATGCATAACTCACTTTTTTTTTCAACACAAAAAGCTCGCATATAAAACCGGCATAAAACATCGCAATAAAATTGTAAAACCTCGAACAGATGATAATTAATTCGATTGCATTTTATTTAACAGGAGCATTCTCCTAGCTCCACTGTTTTTTAACTTTTTGCTGCAATTAACAGAGTATTGTTTTCTTTCATATATATATATATTACTCTCAGAACTCGTAATTTTGTCACTTGTTACGTAGGACAAAGTAATAACAGCACTTTGTGCTCTGTAAAAAGTGTTAATCAAAAGTTAAAAACTAAACCGAGTGCGCGAATTATATAGCCTACTAGCTGACCCATGCCCACTTCGTTGAGCATAAAGTTATTTAGGAACAGTTTTTGATCATAAGTTTTTGTTGTGTTTTATTTATTATTTTTTAGTAAGTAGGTACTTTTAGTTAATATTATTATTTATATAGGTAGTTATTTTTTACCTATTGTATTTTTAGTTAGTCAAATCACATCAAGGCAGCGAGCACTTATTACGATATTCAACATATTTTACTACACACAACCCATATAGGGCCAGTTGAACTCCAGGCTGCAGTATAAGGTAGGAACATCATGGAAAAGGAAATAGTTCAGTGGCAAGATTGTCTTGAAATAGAGAAAAAATTACCTTCTTTTTTTAGATACCTACGTAACAGTATGTACATTTTTAGAATTTCACAATCGAAATAGTTCGAGAACTTGCAAACACCACTCGATTTTGATTGTAAAGCATTGTAAAAGGGATGACACTAAAATAACAAATTAATGAAATTAAAAATTTAAAAAATCGTTTTATTTTCAAATAGGTTAGAAACTAATTTTACGACTTTTAGAATTGTCCTACATGATAACCATCGGTAAGTATTATAAAAGTACTGAAAACTTATATTAAATTAACTTAAAACTTATATTTATAAAGAAGAATGATTAGTGTATTTAGTGTTACATGTTTGTTTGCGTTTCATATGTTTCGAAATATATGATTACTTTTTATTTTGGGTATAGGCTATTTTAAAGGTATGTACAGTATCACAGCAAAATGTACGGTCCTCGGAGAATAACATTTTGCGCGCACGAAGTCGCGGGCAACACCTAGTAACATTTATTTTTGTAACTAGATTATTATTGCTAATTAGGTTTTTACTTAATTAGCAATAATTTTAAATGCTTATTAAGATTTCTATTGATTGTTTACAAAATAAAGTAAGTCAGAGATTGCTAGTAAGAAATGCACACAATTACATTTTGTATAGCAAAAATTAAGAACACTGCTTTTTGATAACTAATGATAATTCATCCACATCCACAAACATCCACTGCTGTTCATAAGGCTACATTTTTTTTCTCTCTTCTGTTTTTTTTTTTTGTTTAGTTTTGTAGTGTTAGTATTGTGTTGTAATTTAGCTTACTATTTCTATTTTGTATGTAATTAAGTTTAATGTCCAAACCTATTGAAAAAATGTCTTATTATTATTACCCTAAAGTATTTAATTGGAGATACATAGTTGCCTATACGCGCCGCACTAAAGGGGCAGATAGACAGACACACAAAACCATACATTCCTTGAGTACTATGGAATCCTAAACACTAATATTATTTTGATAAAGATTTTAAGTTTTTTTTTTTCATTAGTAAAAATTGGCATTACTTAATTAATGTGAAAAATTAACCCCAATGACAAATCACAATGTCACACAGTACAAATCATTTCTTAGTTGATTTCAGTCCTTATAGGTCTCTCTTTCCTGCGCCACTGCCTAGTTACACTAAATTTATTCATCATATTCAGATTTTCAGAAGAGATTCAGATTCAGAATAATTATTACAGAGAGTCCAGCAATAACTTGCCCAATATTTACAATATTGTGCTTAGTACTCAACATGACACCTTTTTTAAAACTTTAATAAAATATAATAATATGTAGTTTTTTTGTGTCTTTATAGTTAACACTATATTTTGCGCATCAGTTTAAGATACTATATGTCCCACATGCCTCTGGTAATCTAAGTATGTTTTATTTATTTTATTCGATTGGTGGGGTTAAATAAAGTATCAAAAATTTTATTCCACGTGTCAGATTAAGGTCAAAGAAGCTCCATACTAAGATATAGATAATTTTAAATTCAGAAAAAACTTATGGTAACTTATATAAAATTTATTATATTTATTATTTCACTCTTGTCAATTTTGTCAAATCTGATGATAAATAACCTATAATGCTACAGTTTATTTATAACATTTTCTTTTTTTCAAAATTTAAGTAAGGCAATTCCTGCTAATTCCACCACTAAAATAAAAAAAACTATCATGTTTTTTCCTCCTATCATCTAATCAACAAAACTTACTAAGTCTCTACAATGCTCCATTTAGTACTTATTTAGCATTCTAGGCTTCCCAACTACTAGGGCATAATAATAAATTATATTAATAACTAACATTACTACCAGTTTCTGAAAGGCAAATCAACATTCAGCGTACAAGTCTGATAACAATTGTTAAATTCTGTTTTAAATTTAAGCTTGACAGGAGGTTTGAACACTGATTAGTTGATTTGATGTTGATTTGTCTCTCAGAAACCTCAAGTTTTCACAGTGAGAATTCATTAATTAGGTATGTATGTCATTAAATGTTTTTGTGAGATACCTAATTTGGATTAGTGTTTAAATAAAAGTTTGATGAGGATATAATCTATAGGTACTTTGATAATATAGTAAGCAAGTTTTTAAATTGATCAATCCAATTAGTAAATGCAATAATAAAATTTTTAACATGTTGTGTTTATTTTGGAGTTATGAAAATATCCTTAATAATTGAATACACAACTTGTTGAAAATCAATAAATATTCAAAATCTTCATATTGTAACTATACTTGTAGATAATTTCTATAGAGGACTTTTGTTTGAAGCAATATCAATGATTATATAATCAGTCAATCATTGTTTTATTAGACATAAAATAATAATATATGACATGGATCTTAAAATCCTTTATTGGAATGGTAATATTACCATTGCATAGATTTAAAAGAGTAACACTATGCCAAACTGAACTTTAGAAGACTTTTTAGTCTCCGAAGAATATTTAGTCTCCGTTAGTAAAAAAGATAATAATAATAATAATATCTATGGACTAAGATCTTACAGTCTTACTCTATCTACAGAACTTTATTCTACCTAACAGCTTTTTGATAAAATTCCTAAGATTATATGATATCAAATATTTTTTGGTATTTAATTTTACCTACATAATATGTTCTCAAGAGGCCTATAAACTATTTTTAATGTTTCGATAATAGATACAATTTTATACTTGGTTATCTAAAAATTGCTGACTTCTTCAATTAGAAGGTATGATTTTTTTTTAATTTCCATGCAAATAATTTACTTCATAAATACTATGAAGTAAATCATTTGTGTGGAAATTAAAAAAAACAACATAATAGATAATTTACTTTATTCATTAATTCATTATAATTAAAGCTTTAGCTGAATTACAAACTTTTCAAGTATTGTACATTTTACAACATTGAGGTGTCAATGAACTATAAGTATGTGGCTTTCTAACCCCAAACTTCTTCTTTATATAGTATATAGGTATTAGGTATCCTAATAATTAGCCTTATATATTCATAAAAAAATTAAGGGAATTACTGTTATTTCAATTTTAATTACAAAAAAAATGATTATTTTTAATATCAATTAAAAAAAAACAAATATCATAATATAAAGGAGATTAATGATGATGATTGCAAAGGTGATGATGATAAAAACTTGAGACATATTATTTCATACTAATTGTAAAGGGTACAAAAGTAATAAAATGACAAGATTGAGAACAACAATACACACTAAATAAAGATCGTGAATGCTTTTGCAATAATATGAAGGTTGTATTTTTATTACAGCAACGAAAATACCATGGCCTATTTATTTTAGTCCAAAACGGATTTTCAAAACATTGTACAAAGAAAGTAAGCAAGATTGAACAATTTATGGACAAAACGAAATGAGGTTGTGGTTGATCGCTATAGATATACCGTACATTATGTAGTTGGTACCATGCACGTAGCTGTAAAATATGGAGGATGCATTATATGGAAATCGCAGAAATACACTTCGATAAGCTTTGTAAAACAGATTTCACCTATGGATATACACTTGCATAGCTTTATTTCGTAAAAAACAAACATTTTTAGTGATAAAAAGTGTGTCATAAGAAATTTTTCTGTCAATTTCTCTCTTTTGTACCGCCCTTAGGTGATGTTGATGTAGTATAAATTTCTCACTTACCACGTTCAAGAATGACATATTCCGCACATAAAACCAATATTTATGAACAAATTAATAATCTTCGACAGTTTTTCAAGGAAATTATTAGGAATTTAGTCAAGTTTCACAATTTTTTCTCACAAAACAATAACACTACGCGCAATCACTACCGTACCACCACTCTGAAGTTCGTAACAATCAAGTCCAAAGCTACCAACATACACAAGAAAATAATCAATTACTTTTGTGTATTATCATTTTGGTCTTATTACTTAGGGTTCTCTCAATATTTTTGCATCAAATTATTTTCCTGCGAATTATTATATTTTATTAAAGTTATTTCAATACATCACTCATTCATTCTCTTTATACTCTTTGTTATTTTTTTTCACGCATGCCCAATGCCCGATGTATTGATTTTTTTTATTTTCATAAAAAAGTTGTTGCCTAAGGTTTTTAAAACTTAATCTTAATCAGTGAACTAAATGTGCACTGTATTTTAAACTTTAGACTTTAACGTACTTAATACATTTTTGTATGTATCTTTAGAATCATATTTTACTACTTTATCATATTATTTTGTTTTAATAAGTTTAGAATGTTTTACTTGTTTTATACAAAATATACGTATATTACTTAAATGTATAGAATGATCTAATCTCATGTACCGAGTCTAATTTTCATTATTGTTTTTTCATTTTAACTTTTTTACTTTTCAAGAGAAAAGGTAATATATAAATATACGTAATATTTGTGCGTTCAACTATGGACCGACTGTGTCAACTGCATGAATATTCTAGTTTAGGTTTACTAGTTTTTTGTAACTCAAATATAATATTAGTAAGAAGTTGTAAATAAACATAAATAAATAGTGCAGTTTGATAAATGTAGTGGCGATGAGCCATAAAAATATCAAATAGAATTTATCTGAGTTATTAAATTTTAAAAAATTAGTTATACTGAGTTATTATCTGATAATATCTGAGTTATTAAACATTACCATACAGTTTCCAGTAGTAAAATAAATTTGTGAAACATACTTAGATTAGATAATGAGTATAAAATCTAAGGAAACATACAATAAAAATATAAAAATTTAATAAGACTTGAAGAGAAGGCTGACCTTAACTACTTATTTAAGAATAAAAAAATATTTTATCTGTTACAAGCTGTCAAGTGTCAATTTAATGAATTCAAATTTTTTAGAAATTAGACAATCGTCGAATGATGTTCTCTTTCCTTGTTATTTGCCAATGTAAATTGTAAATTGTGTTGTTTATAATTTAAAATAAAATATGTATTTATTTCCAAAATGAAGCATTTTAAATTAATTAAAAATATTTTTGCTATGGCTTTGTTTTTAAGTGCGGTTTGGTTAGTTATATCATGGAGTAACATTGGCATTCTAAGGTAAATATGGACACAAAATTTATTCATGTTAAAACTTACCTATCCCGTTTTAATTTTAAATTATTGAAATGTATGAAAAATTAATAATATATAAAGTATGTTCAGGGAAATAAAATATTAGAAACTGTTAAGCAATGTTACTGCAGTAAGACTGCAGTAAATTTAAGTGTTACATATTAAATTAAGTGACAGAATAAAATATATCGATTATGCTTATTAAGATTTAGTACTTGTTGTTAATAATTAAATAAATAAAATTTTACATACATGTTACATAGCCTGTAAGTAAAATTTTATTCACCCTAAACCCTTTTTTTATTAAAACAAATAAATAAATTTTCCAATCATAGGTTCAACACATGATATTAATTATAATTATGAACAAACACACCAGTAAAAAATTAAGTCTACCTATAGGTACCAATTCTTAAATTTTACTTCTTTTCTCACCATTAGATTGGAAAAACTAACTTCTTTTACTATTTTTAATACCAAATGAAATTAAGCTTATGGAATTATAATAACTTTAAGAAAGGATTTAAAATTATTTAAAATGTAAACAATATACTGACATGTTTTATTTCTGCTAATTGCGATGTATAATTTTATGTTTGCATTAAATATTGCAAAATATGTATATGCATGCTGTTGTGACTGTAACAAGCTTAAGATAATTTTTAAATTTCAAATAACTGTTAACTATTTCCAACGCGCCTTGGTTCACACGCAATACTGAAATCCATGAACATCTTAACGTCCCAACTGTCAAAGAAGAAGCTAAACGACATAGTATAGTGTACAAAAAAAGATTACAAGAACATGCTAATATACTTGCAAGAGCCCTAATCACTAATAGTAATACGCAAAGATCACGCTTAAAAAAGTGCAACATACTGGACATAGACAAAAGATAATATTTCTAATTGGCCACACCTGAAAAATCTGGACCTGGCTTAGTGAAGCTGGGACAACAAATTCCAAATCCAATAGTAGCGGCTAGGATCTGATTATGGCTTTATTGAGCCGATTGCAGATATAAGGAGAGAAAAAAAAAAAAAAAAAAAAAACTGTTAAGGTTCTGATAACAAACATTATTTAAATGGTTTTATAAATATTTGATACAATAATTATAATACTATGTGTACCTTCTTTTTCTTTCTTAAATGTATATAAAAATTAATTGCTGTTTGTTAGTCTCCCAAAAAATCGAGAACGGCTGAACCGATTTAGCTATTTTTAGTCTTGAAATATTTGTGAAGTCCACTGAAGGTTTAAACGGTTTGTATGATCAACGAAGTAGGCACGGGTCAGCTAGTATACTTATATATATATTAATTTATATTTATTATATATTATAATGTATATTTAAGTATATTAATTTATTCAATTTATAATTAGATACATTTTTATAGTGCCTCATTTAATCATGAACTTGGTTGGATGATCTATCGGTTACTGCACAACACTTTGTTATGTAAAGTGTCATATTTACTATAAAATCAAAATCAAAAAGTTTTATTCAGAAAACATTTTGTAAAAATTTGTCTATGTCATGCCTGCCACTGGTTTGGGAGCCCAGTGAGAAAAACCGGCGCAAGAAACTCCCATAAATATATAACATTATGATGTTATGCAGAAGACTTTCATGTATGTACTTTAACATGCATAAGTTTATAAAATATGATAAGAGTAGCAACTAATTAAGGGTAGCAACAACATCAGTACCCATAAATTATATAGATAACGCCACTTTAGTAGTAATAAAACTATATATGCCCATATCTTGCATATTTTACGCCTTAGTACTGTTACAATTGATACATTAAGTGGTGCTGAAGTCACATGCTATCCTTGTCATCCCAAGCAGTGACATTGACAGCCTGTAATGTAAATAGCATCGACAATCTCCGTAGTACTGTGGTTGAGTCTGTTAGTGCTCGAGCATGAGGTAGCTGATTCAAATCCCGCATAGGGAATAAAAAGTTTTCAATGTTCCTAGGTCATGGATGTGTATTAAATTTGTGTATCTATACTAATATTATAAAGCGGAAGAGTTTGTTTGTTTAAATGTGCTAATCTCAGGAACTACTGGTCCGATTTGAAAAATTCCTTTTTGTTGGATAGTCTATTTATAGAGGAAGGCTTTAGGCTATTATATATATAACATTACGCTGCGACCAATAGGAGCGAAACGTCAGTGAGAAATATTGCAAAAACGGGGAAAATTATTCATATTTGAGGAGTTTGCGTGCGCTGCATAAACGGTTAAGTTACTCAAAAATATGTATGAATAGAATTATTCCTTTTTGAAAATCATAATAATAAAAACAACGTGAGCAATCAAAGGATAATCGCGATGGTGTTTCCGGCAACCACGCGAACGAAGTCGCGGGCACAGCTAGTAATGTAATAAAATCTGAAATATGTGTATAGCATTAAAGTATTAGATAGGTATATTTCTGTTGTCCGGTACCTATAACACAAGTTCTTTGTATACATAGCACGGGACCAGATTCACATGGTGTGAAGCGTCCATTAATATTATTATTATTATCTAACTATAATTAGGGCGTGTTTCACCAAGCAATGTTAAAGTTAATCCTTCGTTAAATATCATGTTGTTTCTCTCGTAATTCTTATCAATGAATGAGAAGGCATGGTAATTTAACACGCCGTTAACACTAACATGCGTTGGTGAAATTGAGACTTAGTATTTCAGTCAGCCAAATGCGGTTATTTTTGTATGACCATATTATATATTTATGTTTTGATCACCATTCAAACACTAACATTCTTCTAGTGAGGTCTCTTTCTTTGGTGTGTTGCTTATAATATCATATCTGAATTGTTATTATTCTCAAAAAATGCAGATTTTCTCATATTGATTCCATTTGGGTATCAATATAATAATTTGAGATGTTCTTAATAAAAGTGCTTGTTTTTTGCTTTTTAGTTATTTTTATTATTACATAGTTTGGTTCACTTAAACACAGTCGGGTATTTTGATTTTTAAATTATTTTTTATTTACGTGTAGGCAAATACTCAATTACAGTAGGCTATAAAACGTAGTGATTATATTCTCTTTGGTAGGCTAGTTGAAATTGATAATAATTATTGTTTGTTTACTGACTCACATAAGTATTAAGATAAGAGGCTTATATAATAAAATATACTATCAATTTGATGAATGATCAATGATTGAGATAAGTTTAATTGACTCATAATAGAACTCATTGATAGATTCGCAGGCCGCTCGAATGTTATATAATATTGAACTGTATTAATGTTTATGTAATATTAGCTTATCTGTATTTGGATTTAAAAAAATATTATTTTAATCACCAACTAAAACAGAAGGATGTTATAAGTTGACCTCGTGTGCGTTTGTCGACGGAGTAACATTTTTTCTACGGAAGAATAGACAAATTGACAGATTGGTAAAGGAAATGTGCAATTTCGTCCATATCGATTAGTCTACTCTTGTCTAGACATATCGCATCACAATGGTGTCCACGCTACGTATGAATGGCAAAGTCCCGTTTTCACCAACGCTTGTTACTGTTAACGGCTTGTTAAAATACTATGCCTTCTTATTCATTGACAGGAAATACGAGAGGGATATCATGATATTTAATGAAGGATTAACTTTAACATGTGTTGGTGAAATTAGCACTAAGCCTTATTCCCTAGTATGGAAGGCATAGCCTAGGGATAAGGGTCTTCAAGGTAAGGGGTGAGTAAATCTTATGAATGGAGTCATAGATCGCTATCTCTGCTACAGTAGTTCATTGACAAAACGGTTTATTTTTAGTCCTTCAATAGGAGCGGGTACAAGATGAATTGTGTATTGTTATCCAGTTTATTGACATGTAATTGATATACAGATAGCTATCGTGTGACTATAGCTGTCTATACAAAGATAACGAAGAAGATATTACATAACTCGGTTACTGAGTGAGATAAACTCTTAGATAACTATCGAAGAGAGGAGAAACGACGTGACGCTTAGGGCGTGTTTCACCAAGCAATGTTAAAGTTAATCCTTAGTTAAATATCATGTTGTTCCTCTCGTAATTCCTATCAATGAATGAGATGCCATGGTATTTTAACAACCGTTAACACTAACACTTTATTATTCTATGTATGTATGTATATTGTATGTATGTGTTGTCTTTATTTTTATTAAGTAGTGTGAATTGTGTTTGCGTGCCGTTGTGAGATCGCAAATTTACAAGGAGGCCACAGAAGACCAGGCGCCATGGCTCGCCGTGCTCGAAGCCTGAGTGGCTTCCCTTTAAACGCATGGCGTGGGCATTACATAGCCTTAATTATTGTGATGTAAAACTTTAACTTGCTATTTATTTTATTATTGTTTCTTTCCTAATATGTATTGTTATATGTGTAAGTTAGTGGTTTTTTTTAACCTTTGGCTGCGTTATGTCCCTTTATGTGTTTTAGTTAAAAAAAAAAAAAAAAAAAGTTATTTTATTATTTTTATTTTAACATGCGTTGGTGAAATCGGGACTTAACATTCTAAGGGATTATAAGACAGAAGATTTGTAAAAGTTGCCACGTTTTCGGCAATCTGTTGGTACTGTACTCGCTTTGATTCATTTATAGACCGGATTATATGCATTTGCATATTTTAGGCGTTCTAAGCGGTAATAGCATATTTTACCTAAGATCTAGTTATGATGCATATTATCGATACATTTACAATATTTTTCACCCACCCTGCGTTCTGAAATGCGACCAAATTTAATAACTGTCACGAAATATAAGGGCCATTGAGTAATGTGACTTTTTACCGCATTTCGGAACGCAGTCAGTAGCCGCGATCTTCTTTTGTTATGACAGCTTTACGATAATAAAATAAAAGAGAAAGAGGAACGTCGCGCTCGTACTACAAAGTCGTTCCACCTTTAACGCATAAAAATTGTTAACTGTTCATACTTGGCGTGCGTGTTCATTGATCTGCAGTTAAGTTTTTTATTCATATGTGTGAAATTTGGTGCATATCATCGTGCATCTTTTAATTTTGCATGTTTTGCCAATTTTCGTACATTTTTCATAGTTAATTTTATGTTCCATATAATCGGTCTCTAGTAATATTAATGTAAACAGAGCTGAATATGAGCTGAATAATAATGCGCCAGTTCAACTGAATATTTCGGGCCGCTAGAAAGTAGCATAATCTTTCGGCTACCTCCTTGGTCTATAGGTAGTTTAAGAACGTACTCGATGCTAACAAACTAAATATATATTTTCTAGCTCTTAAACGGATAAACCGATTTAGATATACTTTTTTTGTTTGAAAGCTGACGTGGTCTTGAGTGTTCTAAGTTTTGTCATATAATTTAGTCATTGTCTTACTTCTAAGCTATAATTCATCATCATCAGTTCGTTATTGCATGACAATTCGAGGGTTACTTAAACTGTTTTTAAATTTTCTGTAAAACTATTCTATTTTCTTCACTTTTAGCGATACTTATCAGTGTCAATTACAATTTGTGTAATATTTAAACGGACCTAACTGATCAGTTTAGTTAAAGTTAGTGTTAATTCACTTTTTTGTTCAGAAACAAGTTATCAAATCAATAGCGATTACGAATAGATAATCTTCCGATAAAGCGCTTCGAAAACCGGGAATTTATTAATAAAATAATAATATGTACCTACTACCTATATGCACATTAAATACCTGAATTCAATAATCGCTCACGCGCGTGCCCTAGAGTTACCTACCAACTGCCATACCAGAGTGTGTTGGTATGTTTATTATTTAAATGTACATATTATTAATCATTATTTAAAAATACTAATGGTAACTGTGCCAAATTTTATATCCACTCGCAAAACTCTCGTTACACATTATGGCCTCTTTTCGGTCCACGTTATAACCAGGGATGAAAGGATATGAAATTTCGGATACGGATATGAATATGAAATTATTTCGGATTATCCGTTTGTTTCGGATAATTTCGGTTACGAAATACGTACGTAAATTTTTGGTTACCATTGGTAGTAAAAAAACTTTTATTTCGGATTCGGTTCCGGTTATGGATAATTTTATATACCGGATATTCGATAGTTTCGGATACGGTTACGGAGCTCCCTAACATCCCTGGTATTAACATAATGATCTCTCAATTTCAGTCTGGAGAGCATGAATCCCCGCAGCATACCGATTCCTGTCAAGAACAAGCTCTGCACCGTCAGTTTCAACGATGACAGACCTCACATCAGCAACAGTACAGACCTGAAGATGATATACTATGTCACGCCAACGTACCCGAGACCTGAGCAAGTCCCTGAGATGATAAGATTGGCACACACACTCATGCACGTGCCGAGACTGCATTGGATAGTCGCCGATGATCAGCCGGTGTGTTCGGATCAGGTGTTGAACGTTCTGAGGTGAGATCTCTTGCAGTTTTATGATACCCTGGTACATGGAGCCTAGCTGTTGACAGGCATTTATTACAATAGAATAAAATATACCATACTATCCTTACATATTTATAAAAATGCACACCGCACCAATATTTGAGCTATTCATAGACTACATAAAAAAAAAAAAGTTTCAATTTTTAATTTAAGTTACTCAGTTACATAATCAGTTCTAAAACAATATCAGCTTACTTCCATTAAATACAATAGCCGCTATTATATAATACTAGCTGTGCCCGCGACTTCGTACGCGTGGAAAAGTGATTAAGGGCAGCAGTTCAAATACATTTTTAGTTTATGAACACTGTCGTTTGGATATTTAAAATCACTAATTTATAGTAATGCTTCTTTATACACGGTATTAGACGTGCATAGGCAAAAGAAGTAGGCCGATGGAGTAATAATAATAGTTTACTGTCAAATAATGGCCGTTTTTGTCGTGAATGTTTTGAGGTATTTTTTCTATGAAAATGCTAACAATTCCTACTACCAGTTCGAAAAATGACCGTGTATTATTAACCGACTTCAAAAAAAGGAGGAGGTTCTCAATTCGTCTGTATGTATAATATTTTTTTTTCTTTTATGCGAACGGGACTACTTGATAGTACGCTCGTACTATCAAGTAGTCCCGTTCGCATAAAAGAACCCAAGCCGTACCTAGCATGAAAACTAATAAATAAAAATATCATGAAAAACATAAATCTTACTTATATTGACATAACTTTTCTAATTTAAATGTACCTATGACATCTCATTCATATCTTGAAAACAAACTATCCTACGCCTATACTTTATTAATCGTATTTGCAAAACCTAAGTATAATAATAAATTACTTCGCACAAAGTAATAATTATTTTCACTTGTACTGGAAAATAAGTATTACTTTGTGCGAAGTAAATTTAATTGTTCCTTTTAGTTTACCTTTTGAAGTCGTTTTTTTTTTGTTTAAAATTATTTAATTTTCAGTTTTTTATTTTTTAGTGATGGGTATAGTCTGAGTAGGGATATTGAACGAATGATCAGACGACGATTATTTGACCACGGAAAATGAAAAACAAAAACGATTAGATAAAAAAAGAATAGTAGAAAGATATATATATATATATAATATATATATATAGTTTACTGAAACGCGAAATTTTTTGATATTATAGATCCAGGATATGGTGCAAAACTTACTGTTTGGTAACATATGCTTAGACTTCTTCAGAAAAAATCAAAATCAATATATTATTCCACATAAATTAAGGATTTCCTTCGATTCCTCACGGATCCCATCATCAGGTCACCATTTTGGTGACAATGGGACCAAATTTAAATTATACCCTACACAGCATAAAAAAAAATTAAAATCATTTCAGAAACGATAAAGATATCCGCGAAGAAACATAAAAAACAAACATATATTTACGAATTGAGAAACCTCCTCCTTTTTTGTAAGTCGGTTAAAAATATTATGTTGGTTATTTCATGTTACAATCTACCTTTGTGCCAAGTTTCATTTAAATACGTTGAGTAGTTTGGCTAAAATACCTTCAAATTAAAAGCTACAATTTTTTGAAGATCCCACGGGAACCCTTTCGTTTTTCAGGATAATAATTTTCTAGTAATGCTTTTCAGATCATAAGCTACCAGCCTGCCAAATTTCATTTAAATACGTTGAGTGGTTTGGCTGAAATACCGTCAAATAGGTAGCTACAATTTTTTGAAGATCCCACGGGAACCCTTTTGTTTTTCGGGATAACAATTTTCAATAATGCTCTTCAGGTCATAAGCTACCTGCCTGCCGAATTTCATTCAAATACGTTGAGTAGTTTGGCTGAAATACCGTCAAATAGGTAGCTACAATTTTTTGAAGATCCCACGGGAACCCTTTCGTTTTTCGGAATAATAATTTCCAATAATGCTCTTCATGTCATAAGCTACCTGCCTGCTAAATTTCATTTAAATACGTTGAGTAGTTTGGCTGAAATACCGTCAAATAGGTAGCTACAATTTTTTGAAGATCCCACAGGAACCCTTTCGTTTTTCGGAATAATAATTTCCAATAATGCTCTTCATGTCATAAGCTACCTGCCTGCCAAATTTCATTTAAATACGTTGAGTGGTATGGCTGAAATACCGTCAAATAGGTAGCTACAATTTTTTTAAGATCCCACGGGAATCCTTTCGTTTTTCGGGATAATAATTTTGTAGTAATGCTTTTCAGATCATAAGCTACCAGCCTGCCAAATTCCATTTAAATACGTTGAGTAGTTTGGCTGAAATACCGTCAAGTAGGTAGCTACAATTTTTTGAAGATCCCACGGGAACCCTTTTGTTTTTCGGGATAACAATTTCCAATAATGCTCTTCAGGTCATAAGCTACCTGCCTGCCGAATTTCATTCAAATACGTTGAGTAGTTTGGCTGGAATACCGTCAAATAGGTAGCTACAATTTTTTTAAAATCCCACGGGAACCCTTTCGTTTTTCGGAATAATAATTTCCAATAATGCTCTTCATGTCATAAGCTACCTGCCTGCCAAATTTCATTTAAATACGTTGAGTAGTTTGGCTGAAATACCGTCAAATAGGTAGCTACAATTTTTTGAAGATCCCACGGGAACCCTTTCGTTTTTCGGGATAATAATTTCATATAATGCTCTTCAGGTCGTAAGCTACCTGCCTGCCAAATTTCATTTCATTCCATACAGTGGTTTTAGCGTGATGCGACGACAAACATTCCCATATGGACAGACAGACAGACAGACAGACAGACAGACAGACATATTGGACGGCTCATTAATTACTAAATTAAAAATTAAAAATCAATCCATCAAACATAGCCAGAACATTCTCGATTTATATACCTTTCAAACAGAAAAACCGCATTAAAATCGGATCATCCGTTTAGGAGCCACGATGCCATAGACAGACACATACACATTTACACAGACACGTCAAACGTTTTTGCGTCGGGGGTTAAAAATAGGTTATAACGTTATTTAACATACATACATGCATAGATAAAAAACTAAAATCATTACCCCATTTTGTGTTCTCCGTAAAATGATAGTCAATTACCAAATTTTTTATTTAAAACTACAACTTTCAGTTGAATCAAACAACTTAATAATTTTAGATTTTATTATGACATGGATTTTGGATGCATAACTGAACCTCATTTGAAACAAAATTAATGTCATAATAAAATCTAAAGTTATTAAGTTCTTTTACTCTACTGAAAAGTTGTAGTTTTATAGATACGAGGTTGTGAAGGTAAACCGACGAAAAGTAAATGAATCTTTTATTTACAGGCGGACCGGTCTTCCATTCACTCACCTCTCGAGTCCTAAACCGTTCATATACAAAGTATCGAACTATCCACGCGGGGTCTCCAACAGAAGAGCAGCTCTGACTTGGCTGAAGGAGAACGTTCTAGAAGGAATACTCTATTTCGGTGACGACGACAACACTGTAGATCTACAACTGTTCGACGAGATCAGGAATACTAAGAAAGTGTCGATGTTTCCAGTTGGTCTGATTGGGGATTTTGGTGTTTCCTCGCCTATCGTGAAAGAGGGGAAGGTAAGATATTATTTTTGTGTAATAACTATCTGACGCCTCCGTGGTATAGTGGTTCAGAGCATATCTTTCGACCCGGACAGCGTGGGTTCGATTCCCGCATTGGAACAACAAAAAAATATTGTTTCCAAGTATTGTTAGGACAATGCAATCTGATCACCTGATTGAGTGATAAGAAAGATGATCCATGCGTCGTATGGGCATGTAAAAAGTCGGTCCTGCGCCTGTTCTCTCGCCAGTCGTGTAGGTTAACCGTCCCACGTAGAAGGAAGAGAGTGTCCTTGTGTATTGCGCACACACTTGGGCACTATAAAATGACTTCTGCGTAGTTGGCCTGGCTTCAATGAAATGGGCCACCGACACCGTGATCGTGGTTCATTGGCCCAGGACTACAATACAAGCCCATGAACAAAATTATCCTGTGAAATGACCCAACGTGAATAACGCTGTAACTATATCATAGGATAACTCTAAGCGCTATGCTGTCATTTCTGCGCGGTACCGGTGAGTATACACGAGAAAATGGAATTTCTCAGGTCCAGGTGAGAAACTACGACAAATCTGTACTAATATTATGAAGCGGATGAGTTTGTTTGTCTGTTTAAACGCGCTAATCTCAGGAACTACTGGTCCGATTTGAAAAAATCTTTTTTTCTTGGATAGTCATTTTATAGAGGAATTTAGGCTGTATAAGATTACGCTGCGACCAATAGGAGCGAAGCGTCAGTTAGAAATTTTGGAAAAACAGGGAAAATTATTCACATTTGGGGACTTTCGTTGCGTGCGCTGCATAAACGGTTACAGTTACTCAAAAATCACGCGAACGAACGGCACAGCTAGTTATTAATGTACGGCTTTTTTATAGCGTAAAAAAAACATACAGACGAATTTAAAAACCTCCTCCTTTTTTTGGAAGTCGGTTAAAAATTAAAGGTTTTTTGACATTTATTATGTCAAAATAATAAGACTAAAAGAAGAATGTATTGCACATGGACTCTATTTAAATGACTCTTAACTAGTGCGATTTTAAACGGACCCGTCAAATACGGGATATGTTATATTAATTTATAGGCATAATCACTAACATTTAAAAAAACTGTTTAAATAACATTCCTAACTATTTACTGTTACCTAGAAACATGATAATTTTGCAATGAACGCATAATGGCTATCATTATCAAATAACTATTTTAATTACGTTTCGAAACAAGATAAAGTAAAAAAAAAAAAACTAAAAACCTAGTAAAAACAGGCTCTAATAATCGCAATTATCAGGTGATTGCAAGCAAGGTATGAAGCAACAGCTTATAATAATAACATATTTTTTGAAATGTGGCAACAAAGCTCTTTCAATTGATATGTCGTATGGACAAATTAAAAAAATATGTATTTCTTTACTTTTTACACAGTGGAACGTGACGTGTAAAATAAAACCAGCGGACGATCAAGGGGCTTCCTCACAGATGAAAAGAATATTGTCATGGAAAAAGCAATATTATAGGCAAATGCACTTATTACTAGATCTTACACTATCTATTATTATAACATTACATACATAAAATAATGTAATTCATTATATAAGGTGTAAAATAAATGAGTGATAATACTTTAGGATGTGTATGTGCCCCATATGTAGAGTATACAGTGATAGTAACAACGCTAAAAGACTTACTTTTCACCTTCATGTTTTTATGAGAAACGCAAATTTTCCCATACAATAATACTCCCGCCAGTCGTGACGGTTATCCGTCCCACTGGGCTACGAGAGTGGTATATACAATTAGGTACATTATACAAGACTAACGCTCGGTTCCTGAAAGGCTGATCAAATTGATCATTTGATCAAATCAGCTAATCTGAACGCTCATTGGTGAAAACAGTGACTGCGAAGTGATGTTCACCAATCAGATTAGCTGATTTGATCAATTGATCAATTTGATCAGCCTTTCAGAAACCGGGCGTAAGTTTTGTGGTTACGTTAGTTACAGATATGCACATCATTATTTTACAAAGTAGTATAAACATTAAACATTAACAAAATTAAATTAACTAAAAATTATTATTAATTAAATACACTGCTGTTTCAGGTCGTCGGCTTCTTCGATTCCTGGCCCGGTTCTCGAACGTTCCCCGTCGACATGGCGGGCTTCGCAGTCAACATCGAATTCCTAAAGACCACCGCCAATATGCCGTACATAGCTGGCCACGAGGAGGACAGGTTCCTAGTGAGTCTCAACCTCAAAATGAACGACATAGAACCGCTAGCGGACAACTGCACCAAAATACTCGTGTGGCACACCAAGACAGTGAAACACAAGAAACCCACACTGCAAGTCAACATCAACGATCTGGACGAAATAGCCAAATATCAAAACTTTGCTAATCTACTCCGAGAGATATCCAACTTGGGTATGGCTGATTTCGACGCGAATGACGGCAAAGTACAACCGTTTATAACGAGGGACAGGAAGACGTATAAAAATATATACGATCTGGAATAGTATGCCTTAACCGAATAGGATGTGATTCTCAATGTAAGGTGCTGAGGTGTTGGGTTGGCTCCGTGATATATACCTTATCGTTTTAGTGTTAGGTGGCGTGTGCAATGTTAATTTATTGTGTTATTTGTGTGAATGTATGTGTGTATGAAATATGAAAGGGTTAATTAGTGACGGGTAAGGCCCACTTAGGGCGTGTTTCACCAAGCAATGTTAAAGTAAACGCCATGTTAAATATCATGCTATCACTCTCATATTTCCTGGCAATGAATGAGATGACATGGTATTTTAACATGGCGTTAACTTTAACATTGCTTGGTGAAACACGCCCTTAGTGTTAAACCTATAATTCTCCTTTATATCCCCGGGTTAATTCTAGGTTTATTATTTAACCTAAACTGTCGCAAGTGGGCCTCAATGGGGTATGAAATTTACCTTAGTGTAAACTTCAAAAAGTTACACTAATTTATATTTACTCCCAAAATTGTGTACAAATCTTTGTTTACTTAAATATAATACTTATACACCTTTCAATGCTATATTAAAATAATCTATTCGAATCGATCAGAAAACACTAAAATAAATCATTTGAAACGCGCGATTGTATTAGCACCTTTTTAATTTTAAGTCCCGATTTCACAAACGCTTGTTAGTATTAACGACTTGTTAATACCATGCCTTCTCATTCATTGACAGGAACTACGAGAGGGATAACATGATATTTAATAAAGAATAAACTTGAACAGGTTTTGGTAAAATTGGCACTGAAGTCTATTCCGATCTATGGCTATTATTAAAAGACAAAATACTTTTGTAGCAAAAAAGAATTTAGGAAAAAACTACTAAATGTACTAATGATAAAAATTTGCCGGTTTTTTTATCAAAATATCAAAAAATTACCAGGATGATTGTTATTTTGGATCGGTTTGGACTTTGGTAGCGGAAAATCCGCTAATCTGCGGAAGTATGTGGACCCTTTATAATAATACCTTTGCAGTCTAAAACTAAATTATTTTATTATTTTACTAAATTATATTTACCTTAGATCTCACAAAAAACTTTCCAGGTAAAACTACTAAATTACTCGGATAAGAACGAAATAAAAAAAAGTGTTGATAAGTGTGCATAATAAATAAATATGTAGAAAAATCGATATTTTTGGTTTGTTTACGTTTAGTTAAAATTTAAAAGGTATGTACTATAGTATGCTGGCTAATATCCTAAAGATACTCATAATAATAATTCGCTTTGAATGTATTGTGGATTGTGATTATTATTATTTAATTTTTAACCATAAACGTGCCTCATCCTATTATTGTTAATTTCAATAATTAATTAGTCCGTTAAAAATAGTCCAAAATTACTGATAAGTACCTAGATTCCAGAATCCAATAGATTTACACAAAACAGATAATAAAACAGCAAAACATGCTCAAAGTAAATTAAGAGTTGCCAATAATATTTAGCTAGCAAGTTATAATGTTCTGCTAGATTATATATCTGATATATGAGGGATTTAGATTGCAAGTCTCTAATGCCTGTTAGAAATAATAATAATACAAAGTACAATACATAAACATCATAATAATACAGATACATTACATAACGGAGACTTATACTCCGTAGCCCAGTGGCTAGAGCTTGGCTCTCAACTCTGGAGACCGTAGGTTCGATACTCGCGTTTGAACAACAAAAATGTTGATTTCAAGTCAGATGATGCATGCGTCCATCCAAAATTTCGGGCCTGCGCCTGTTCTCTCGCCAGTCCGTCCCACTGAGTTAAGAGAGTAAAGGAAGAGAGTGAGTGTTCGTGTGTACTGCGCGCACACTTAGGCACTATATAACTCCTTAGTAGGTACACGTTTACATACGTTATAATAATGACGTTTTCTAGTTTAATATAACATATAATCTCAGTAAAAACACTAAGTAAACATTATAATCTATGCTAATATTATAAAGAGGAATGATTTGAAGACATGAATGGATGAAGATTACATGCCGTTCCAAAACCAACCAGATTCCAATACTGTTATGTGTTATTCTCAAAAATAATTATGATATTGGATAGAATAGTTCCATAAAACAAATTGACACGCAATTTCAAACCAATTTGGCGCTAGTGTCTGTCAAATTAAAATAGATACTACTGGATTTTCATGAATGGTACAGATAT
Source organism: Celastrina argiolus (assembly GCA_905187575.2). Lineage (NCBI taxonomy): Eukaryota > Metazoa > Arthropoda > Insecta > Lepidoptera > Lycaenidae > Celastrina > Celastrina argiolus. The sequence goes on from LR994583.1 coordinate 21,532,596, forward strand.
AAAGTAGCCCACGTGAAAGAATATATTTGAATAAAGATTTTATTATTATTATTAAAGCAAAGCTACTTTAAAAAAAATATATTGAATGGGCATATTTATGACGTTGGGACATTTCTCATACAAACTTTCACAATATACTCTACTTACGAGGCACATACATACTATAAAGTATTATCACTCAGTTATTTTACACCCTGTATAAAAAAAAATATTGCTGTTCGTGAGTAGAACGGCTGAACCGATTCGGCTATATTTAGTCTTGAAATATTCGTGAAAGTCCCGGGTAAACGGTTCATCGCAAACTGTTTCTATGCTCAACGAAGTGGGCACGGGTGAAATAGTCAATTTATAATAATTTATTCATGTTTTAAAAATTAACACAATTTGATTCCAAGATTAGATTTGTTATCAAACACCTCAGCCATAATATATTTCAAGCCGGATATAGAATTAAATATTTTGGGAGTTACCGTACGTGACTTATAATAGATAATATTATGTGTCCTAATGTTTAAAAGTACAAACACAAAAGTTAATTGACAGACTTATTATGAAATTTCGTTCACAATAAACAAATCCTTTCTAATATTGCTATTTGTAATAAGAACAATGTTGGAATGTATTGTTCCAATATTGTTCTAATTGCATTTCTTATTATGTTAGTGTGGATTTTTGTAATATGAACAATATTGGAACAAATCCATTCCAACATTGTTCTTATTACAAAAATCAACACTCTATCAACAGTTTATTATGTTAGTGTTGATTTTTGTAATATGAACAATATTGGAACAAATCCATTCCAACATTGTTCTTATTACAAAAATCAACACTATCAACAGTTTATTATGTTAGTGTTGATTTTTGTAATATGAACAATATTGGAACAAATCCATTCCAAGATTGTTCTTATTACAAAAATCAACACTATCAACAGTTTATTATGTTAGTGTTGATTTTTGTAATATGAACAATATTGGAACAAATCCATTCCAACATTGTTCTTATTACAAAAATCAACACTCTATCAACAGTTTATTATGTTAGTGTTGATTTTTGTAATATGAACAATATTGGAACAAATCCATTCCAACATTGTTCTTATTACAAAAATCAACACTCTATCAACAGTTTATTATGTTAGTGTTGATTTTTGTAATATGAACAATATTGGAACAAATCCATTCCAAGATTGTTCTTATTACAAAAATGACTAACATAATAAATGAGGTAAGATTGGTTTGTTTATTTGCTTTTATTACGCTCCTCAAACATTGGTCCGATTCGAAACACCTTAATTGTTATGCGTAGAGTTTGTAAAAGTTGGAAATGTTTTTTTAGAAATTAATCTTCTTATTTTTATCAAATCCCCTACTAGTGAAATATTTAAACCAATTAAATATTCCTGTCTTTATCTGATCGTTGGAAAGTCACTGGACAGAAAATAAAAAGAATACTGAGTAACTAATATAATTATAAATATTTTTAATAGTATGCGGTATATTATGTATTTATATTTAGTTCATTACAAAAATGCCTCGATCAAAGGTTGTGTAATCTTACGATGTTTAGAGTTGTGTCATGTTCCTTTACTCATATTATGTCGCTGTTTAATAATCGATAAATCTCGATGCATGTATGAAAGTGAGAAAAGTGTAATTATAAGTCCCTGTTTTATTAAGGCCAGATTTTATATATGATCAGATAAGTTTTACCTGACGAATAAATATGTTACTTGGACAGGTTTTGTATGAAACAAATGTCAAAGGACCGATTTTTCAATCGTCAGATAACTTTTATCTAAGGAATAATTATGTGACTTTGGCAGATTTTGTATGGAACAAATGTCAAAGTCGCATGTTTATTCAACAGATAAAAGTTATCTGACGATTGAACAATCTGTCCTAAATAATTATAAGTAAGATTTCTTGTCAATAATCTGTTGACCTTAACAAGTTTTGGTCAATGATTTCAATAACGATATTAACAATTGTTATTAATATTGATTAAATATATTGCATAATATTTGAATAGAAACAAAACTATTGTTATAATGATCTGAACTCCAATGTAGTTGTAATTACTAATTACCCAAGATAGGTTTAATTATGATAATTTAATACTGTCCAACCATCGTTGCCTTATATTTTACTTTTAGTGTAAGATGTTGATCGTGTCCGTTATTTGCTGTTTATCGTTTTTACATTTACATTATACATATTTACATATCGCCTTGCCCCAAGTATGTCGATGAAATTTTCAACTATCGACATGTTGTTGCCTCGTCACTAATATTTCTGCAATTCTTACTCAATTATAGACTCCTAGGCCCGTATTAATAAATAAGTCTCAAACCCAATCTCGCTCTAGAACGTATTTGACAGATAAAAAAAACGTTTCGTTTTTTTTAAAGATGAAGAACTACTTATGTAAAGAACTTATGTAGTTCTTCATCTTTAAAAGAAAAACGAAACGTTTTTTTATCTGTCAAATAGGATCTCAAGTGGGTTTGAGACTTCTTCATTAGACTAGTACTACTACTAATAATTTTGCTTTTTTTCCAGCAGCAAAAACCACAAAACCTTTCGTCTTTTATCTTTCACCTTAACAACTCTTTGCATTTGCTAAATGTCTCTGCTTTTAGATTCTAAACTTGTAGGATAAGCTCTTCCCTTTCTTAAATCCTGTAATAAATGAAATAAGATATTAGAATAAAGTTTGGCTTCAACAAATATTATTCACCGATTTGCTATATCATAGTTAAGGCAATTCTTACTAGCGCAGAGTCAAAGCGAAGTTCTGTAAGCGTTATATTCGCACTTATGTCCACAAGCTAACGTACATATCCCTTCTGTGTTAAATACTGGGTGTAAAGAGAACAATCAGTATTACTTTGAGATATGATGATTTCCACATTTTCGAAATATAGTTTTCTGTCAAAAAATAATAAAGTATATTGTACTTCTTACCATTTATTATTTTTCTTGTCGCAAGAATAACGAAAAAGAAAATATTTCATTTTTTAATTTTGTATAAAGACAATACATTTATAGAATGAGAAAAGGTAGTATAATCATATCCTAAAGTTATAGTGACTATACTTTCTACACCCGTTATGTAGAAGAGATAAAGAATAGTATGGGTACATTGTACTAAATTTCAAAATTTCGCTTTGCTGTGCTAGTGTGAATTGACATTAAGTTTTTTTACTACTTAGTAGTATGGGGACTAGAAAAAAGTACTATATCTCTATGGCAGAAAAGATGTGATTCCGTTCCGATACGACGAAAGTAGTTAAGTTAGTTCCAAAATTTACCACAATGGCGCTAGAGTCAGAAATTCTTTGATATTAGGTGGAGTTTATTTAAAGTTATGACGATAATAGTAGACGATCTATAGAGTACTCAATACCTTGGATTAAATACTCAAGTAAATACATATCAATAATTCTAATTACTTGCATAATCTCTCTTTATTAGTTTTTTTTATGTAACCTAAGTTATTTTAAATTTTGCCCCTTTAACCCTTTGCTACAGTCGTGCCACACTTATTTAACGCCTTTTCGACGGACACTTTTCATGTAGAGACGGTGCTCCGTTATTCTAGTCTCCATTGAATAATAGACAGGTCCTTTTAAAACTTTAATTTTTATTATACCTACTTTTGTAGCCACAACACTATTTTATTGTTATGTTGATAATGGAAGACTGAATGAGAGTCCTCAGGTAAGTAAATAATAAAACTCTTGATCCAACATTCTTTATTAGATATCTCTTGGATAGTTTTGATCACATCTTACAATAACATTGATGTAACCACAAATACTATTCTTATATTAAGTACGGAATCTTTAAATAAAATCTAACACCGTAAATAAAATCTAACACCGGAAAGATAGTAAAACTAAGGATTTTCGCCATTGCTAAATAAATATACGTTTGGTTGGTTTTAAACAACAGTTAAACTATGATTTAAGTGACACGTTATTACTTAACGAAATCTCCGTTTAACTCTTGTTTTCTCGCCAACATAAAAAGCACACCAGTTGCAAATTATTTATATTTTTATCTACACATTATATATTTACAACAAGCGTAATTAAATCTTATATATTAAAATAATCTTCTAAACAGTTAAAAAGAAAGTTTACAGTTTCTAACCATTAATGATTCTTGAAACACGTATTAATTATGATTATTATAGACGTAATAGCTATTAATAACACTCATAATAATTAAAAATTGGACTACTCAAACAGAGATGCTATATCATGTTTACGTAGAATAGTATACTCATAATATTACAATGAGGAAATAACCAAATCATGACAATAAAATGTTGATTAAAAATAAATGTTACATTATTACTATTGTAACTTACAAATATTTAACTTGGCCTAAAACAAATTCTGGTCAATTGGATTATAAAATAACATTGCCATGTATGTGTAAGAAAGATATTCTAAATTTAGTATAATATAATATTAATTTTGCATAGAAGATCTCTTACATTCTTGAGATTTTTAGGCCGAATAACACGAAAATTAATAATAAAAAAAAACTCAAAAAGAAGAAAAAACAAAAAGATAATTAATATACAAGTACTTGTAGATAAAACGCAAATTACAAATATTATGACTAATAATTATATTATTATTAATTCTGATATAGATGATATGCAATACACCTAAAACATCAAGAACAAGTATCTACCTTTTATTATTATAAATATGTACCTATTACTAATATATATTTATTCATTATATAAGTAACAACAAAAGATTTTTATAGGTTAACAAAATGAATGAGTATTAGGTATTTCTTTCGGCAGTAAAATTTTAAATATTTTGTTTTTGTTAATATTTGGTATTTCTTAATAGCCATTGTACATGAAATTAATTTTGTAAACAAATCCTTTAATTTGAAATGTGATAAATTAATGTTTTTGTAATTAATAAAACTAGATGTAATGTACGATCCTTGTCTTATATTAAATAGTTTTAAGTAATAATTAAATATCTATTATACTTTCTTTTCACAACAAATATGTACCTATATTATCCAACTATATACCATGTTTCATACTAAACAGAAATAAGATAAAGCTAAATTGTTTGAACAATCATACTTGATTTATTATTACCAACAATTTACATAAATTCGGTTTCTGAAGGCTGATCAAATCGTCGATCAAGACAGAGTCTGCGAAGCTGTTGCGAGTGATGTTCACCAGATGATGATGATGAGCGTTCAGAATGCCTTGTTAACTGAAATATTCGCTGATCGACGATTTGATTAGCCTTTCAGAAACTGGGGATAAACTTTCAAATATGTCCAACATTTTTTTTTGATACGACTAGGGTCCGTTTTTCACGAATTGCCGCCTGCTGGTTTATAGGATAGAAAACTTTTTTTTTCAGTTTTCGAAACCACTTCCACCGCCAGATGGCGCTTTTTGTGAGTCAAGACTGGCCTCTAGTGTTTAAATATATTAAATCTTTGTATTTGTATAATTGTTGTCAAAATTGAGATATTGGATTCTAAAATACAGACATTACAGAGGTTGGTAATTTAATTAAGGTTCTTTTTTCTTAATTATTTCATAAACTAAATAATAAATGGTTGCTGTTTGGAAATACATTCTTATAATCTTTGTTTTGACTAGTTTTAGATATTTTAGTTCCTGAAATCTCTCAATTTTTCTAAGTACTAAGTGTCCTTTTATTTTAAGATTAATGAAAAGTTGTATTTAAAATGTTTGGTACAATATGTATGATATAGTATAGCTATAATAAACATTTTTGCTGTTTAGTGCGCATTTTATTCTAGTTTTAATTTAGTTAATTACTCTCTTCAAATCCTCATTAACAAACCTAAATCGCCTTTGTACAGCACGAACTTTATCTTTGATGTATCTCGGTAAACTTAGGTTTTCTGATGAGACTGACAGACAATGTACGAAAGAACTGACAATAAGTATACTTACATCTAACAGAGATACAATAGAGGAAATACTACATTTATGATAACAGAGTTCTTGTACAGCTGAAGCAATTTTGGTATAATTTTGAAAAACGACTTAATTGACTGAAGTTTGCCGTGAAGGTTAACTAAAATATTTATCGGAACAACGCCCCTAGCAAACAAAGGTATCAATATTATTTTATCTGCGAAGTTGTTGCCAGTGATGTTCACCAGATGATGATGATGAGCGTTCAGAATGCCTTGTTAACTAAAATATATTTAGCTGATCGACGATTTGATTAGCCTTTCAGAAACTGGGGATAAACTTTCAAATATGTCCAACATTTTTTTTGATACGACTAGGGTCCGTTTTTCACGAATTGCCGCCGGCTGGTTTATAGGATAGAAAACTTTTTTTTACAGTTTTCGAAACCACTTCCACCGCCAGATGGCGCAGAACGAATTATCGTTGCCATACAAGTCGTAGTTAACTTTATCACGATGATCAGTGACAAAAATTCTCTCACAGCACACTGAACTTCTAGTTTTTTTTTTATTACGAAAACTTTACATATCACACAACAAGTCGTTCGTCCATTGCTTCATCTATAAAAGAACTTCAAACAAAAGGTCTTAAACTACAATTTCGATTCAACACACGAGATTGTATCCCAGTCTTAACCGTACCTTGTACCGATCAAGGGCCATTATTAAAGATTATATCGCTAATATCACTTACGAAGTTCGAAAACAAAAATGGATTGGACACAAGGTTCGCTGAATGACAAGCTAACTCGTATGTTATGTGTGGCAAAGCTAATATCAAATTCCATACAGAGATTCAAATCATATGTCAACTTCTCTTCAAAAAGTCTTTGGTGAATCAACTTTATCTAAAGAATCTTAACCAATCTTGCAAATGCGAGCGTGATGTAATTATAAAATATCTATCCGTTCCTTTCTGTCTGATAATAATCCACCAATCAGCGTTCAATTGAATGCCATGTTAGTTGATTATTCATTTGAATAGCGTTCGAGAAACAGGGAGTTAGTTTTTGAACTTCGTTAGTGACAATATCGATGACATCTTAAATTCGGGCCCTGGGTCCCATTTGTCGTACCTTGAATGTCGGTTTGATTGTCAGTCTATCCCTCTCACACGGGAATGATTTGACAGGTACGACAATCGGAGCCCATAAACAATACCCTGTTACATTACATACCTACAAGTCCACGCGGTCTTAGCAAAGCCTTGATGTGATCATTAGTTTTAGCCTGGATATAGACATCACTATGTATCTTAAAATTCCAGTTATTTCTCCAAAATCTTACATACGACCTCAATATTTGCGGCCGCGGGTTCGTTTCCCGCCAAAGACACAAACCGTTTGGTCAAAAATTAAACCGGGTGTTAATCTTTTATAAGCGCAAAGTAAAATATGTTTATTGGTCAAGAAGGATGTTTGCTGACATTGTACAGTTGTAAATGTCACATTCAGCATAGAGCTCCGATATCCGACCGAGATCAAGGGTCTGGTTCACAATGCGTATTTTGATTCGGATTCGACAGCTACGGCAACACATTCCCACCACTACAACTAAGTGTAAGTGGTAACTAGCCCCAAAACCTTTTAATTTAACCTCAGGGCCCATTCAAGATGCCATTGCTATTTTCACTTACGACAAGGTTCGATAAATGACAAGCGAATTCGCTTGTCACTAAACGAAGCCTATGTCAAATACATTTTGTCGTCGAACTTCGTAAGTGATAATTACGATCTTGAATGGCCCAGGGTCAAGAGACATTGTAGATCTGTCTTTGGACCAGCTACGAAATTAATTAGCATTAGTGGCATTAGCCAATAAACGCTTGCCTCTACGTGTTAACCAATAACGCGGTAAGTTTTCGAATCCGAGTAGAACGGGAATTGTGAATAACCCCTTATCAGTCCAAGCAGAAGCATTTGAACGCTCCGTAAAAGTGAAGTTATCGGATGGATAATTTTATTTAATTGATTAAAACTTTTTGGATAAGTTTTAATCGATTATTTTAGATTTTGCTCATCTTTTTGATTTTCTTCGTAATAAGTCTAAAAGTAAATAAATTTAATAGTATTTCCATAAGTTCCATAACAAATTGTATGAACAGCATTACAGCGACAATACAATTTACATTCGATAACTTCACATTTACAGAGCTTTTAAATGTCCCTGCTTGGTCTACATATACATAACGGGTGTAAAAATAACAGTCACTATAACTTTGGGATACGATTATACTACCTTTTGTCACTTTAGAAATGTATTTTTTTTTAATTAAAAATATATTTTTTTGCTTTTTCGTTATTCTTGGGGCAAAAAATAAGAAATAGTAAAAGGTAAAAAAAAATACTTTTAGACAAAAAAATATAAATAAAAATACATTTCCAAAATGAGGAAAGGTAGTATAATCGTATCTTAAAGTTATACTCGTAGTAACTGTTCTTTTTACACACTGTATAATATGTAATACATTTATTCAGGTGTTTTGTCGAATTTCTCCATTTCAGCCTTGTACGCGGGTAGTTCGACATCGTCCCAGTGGAGCGTTACCTTGTCGAAGAATCTGGAAAATTGCAAATTTCATTACGTGTGATGTTTTTATAATCACAAATGTTTATACATTATCCATCACCAAAATTGAAAAGCTTACACACATTTTATTAAAAGTGCATTATTGCTATCAAGAGGAGCGGTAAGTAAATATTTTATTATAGTACGTCCAAGATAAATTTAACCCAAACGTAAACAAAGCCGTCTATGACACAACCATAGACTAGTCAGTGATGCCAATTGGCCAATATTAATGCAATGATTATTATTGGCTATTTGAATCCATAGACTATATTATACAGTCAGCAGTGTCAAAATAGCATATTATTACTGTGAAGGTTTTTCATTTAATGTTTAAACATATTAATTATTGTTTAATTGTTTTAAAATGTATTGGATAATGAAGTATGATCCTTTAATATATATGTACCTGTGAATGTGTTGATAAGTGCGCACAATAGGAAATAGGTGAATATGTAAAAATTTCGATGTTTTACGTTAGTTTACTTTTAGGTTAAATTTATCAGGGACGAACTATAGTAGGTTCTTTACATCATTGTACAATAACTTTACATCTACTAGGAAGTTATTTTGTTGGTATTGTTTACTTGACAGAGTTATGGGCAACTAGCTAATAACTTTTGCCCGCGTGGTATCTAAAGTATCATGTTACTTCTTATACATGTCGCAGTCATCTGATTGAATTTGCTCATTTAATTGAATGACTAGCGAGGTTATATGATGCCGTCAAACAGCTCGTAGTACACATTCACATAAAAATAGAACTCAATGAACTCGCTAGTCATTAAATTAAATAGCGGATTCAATCAGATGACTGCGACATAAGTACATACAAAAACATGTGAACAAAGTTTGATGAAGATCGGTTTAGTAGTTTTTGTGTGAAAGCGTAACACACACACTGACACACTGATATTCACATTATTATGTTACTTCATAGGAATTCCATACTAAGTATTTTGTGAAATGACTAGTAGCCGACTTTACCATTAAGATGTCACGGCCTGACGACAGGCAGACGAGTACGTACCCAATTTGTATTTTGCTTAGCAGAGGTTTCGTACTTTGCAGGAAGTGCAGGCATTTAAAAAGGCACTTGTGTGTCCCTTGGTGTTGCGGATGTCCATAAGTGGTGGTGACTTACAAGTCATCCATCAGCTCCATTACTTTTTTCACCAATTTCGGTGACGGTTGCCGGTAACAAACCAGACCAGCTATGCAGGAGTTATTTTATATTGCCGAAGTGTGTGCGCAATACACGCGAGCTTTCTTTCCTTTCGTAACCGAGAGGATAACCGACACGGCTGGCGAAAAATCCGGCGCAGAACCAACTTTTTACATGCTCGTCCGACGCATGGACACATCAGCCCGTACTGTCCTAATCAGTCTTGATAACGTTTTTTGTTGTTCCAACGCGGGAATCGAACCCACGAAACCGGAGTCGAGAGCCTTGGCTCTGGTCTGACCTTGGTGAATTTACTTACTCCGTTCTGATTCAATGTGATCCAAATATAAACAAAGCTCAGTGTGGGCAGCTACAATGCTACCAATTTGAATGTCACTTATTCATCGCGCGATCAAAAATTACAATGACGATTTGGTCGATTTAAAATTTTTATCCCGACAAAGAGTTAAGAGATCGGGAATATCCGTAATTAATCATCGTCTTTAGCTCACTGTTTGAAAATTGGAAAAAAACTTACAAAGTCGTTAATTCAAAATTGGTTTACAGTAATTATTTGTTTACACGTGTACCACATTGAATTGGAACGGCGTTTACTTAGGCTACACACCGAACTTGTATCTCATCGAGCACTTTCTGCTCCAAATCAGTCAGGCCCTTGTCCAGTACATCAAGAGTGTCGGTCAGCTGTTCCACGTTGTAGAAGCCGCAGATGTTGGTCTCTATGTCCGGCTGGCTGAGAGAGTACCAGGTGGCAATACGGGCCATCTCCACATTCTTGTCCTGGAGAAAAAAAGAGTTTCAGCTATGACGTCCACTGCTTCCTACCCCCGAAGTATTTCTTGGGGGTAGTTTATACTCCCCACGCTCTGTAGTCCGGTTAGCGACCACAGTGTTAAAATAATACCAACGTCCGCAGACACGGTGCTGCCCATTTCCCTGATATACAGCGTGATTCATGGTACATATATCAAGCTGAATATAGTTTGAAGAGACGTGTAGAGCATTTTATGTTTTGGCACCTCATATAAATTACTTACTCTCCAAGTCACAACACAGATTAGTTTCAGTCTTGGTCAGGTTTTAGACCAACGACCAGTGGCCTTACTCTCTAAACTGATTCGATTTAGATTCAGATTCGATTGTGCTACGTACTCCCGAATAAATTGACGTTTGTTTATTGTGATTCTCGGTCGATTGATATGGTCGGGAGTACAAAAAGTTACGATCTAACGATTTTCTTGATCCTGGTTAGTTTTTAATTGACCAAATAAAATACCAAAAGTATTTTATTAGTTAAGATTGAACCGATTCGATTCTCGATTGTGTCGGGAGTCAGCCTGCTGTACGTTCGTGTGTATATACTAGGATGGGGCCCGTGAGCCCCAGCATCGTACGATTTGGTCGATTTAAAATTTTCAAGATTCACTCCTAGTGGTAATTTTAGACCTTTGAATTTTGGAATGTTTGGTAACAGCTTACCAAACTGTATACAGGTTTAGTAACAGGGTCTCGCTTTTACCCTTTTGGTATTTACCATAAAATTCATCCCACTGGGAAGGACCAGCGTATTAAACTCGCACGGACCACAAAAGTGGTTTCAGCAAACTGTTACCGACCACGATTTACTATAAATAGGATTATATTGAAAATGGTCAATTTTCATTGAAAACTGTCCGATACATGGGCCATCAATAACATTGGTTTTAAAAAATATATTTATATTAGTGGGTAAATATAAACTAAATAAAAAAAAAACCCTTGACTTAGCGTGTAACATTCCCATCACACCTAACAAACGACCTCATGACCTTGAAGACCTGAACCGATTTCCACCAAACATAGCTAAGAACACTACTTTCAAACAAAAAAAAAACGCATTAAAAAACGGATCATCCGTTTGGGAGATACGATGCCACAGACAGACACACATTTACACAGACATGTCAAACTTATAACACCGCGTCGTTTTTGCGTCGGGGCTAAAAAATAACATGTTGTTTTATACCAAACATTCCAGTCGAGACTTATCGACAACGTACATACAAAGCAATGGACGTTTACAATTTACACTCTGTTCTTCGTTTTTGAAGTTACAAAAGTTAAAACCAATTTTCTTATGTACCAACCACCTTTTTTAGGAATTGTTTTTTAATACATAAACGAGGTTGGCGTATTAAAACCAAATAGTTATTTTACGTAATATACTGTTGTAAATTAGGTTTAAAAAATTGACATTTGACAGCGATGCTTAAGATTCTATAACACTCGTCCAAGATAGTATAAGAAAAAGACCGATGTACCTAGTATAAGATGTATAATATGAGTATAATACGTGTAATACAATAAATAATATAAGTTATCAAAGTCATTGTTTGCCATAGGTACTTAGTTAAGTAACTAAATATGTCAGTAAACTAGTTGTATCCAAGTGGATAACTATAATTGACCTTCTAGTAAATTATACAGTGTAAGTTAATAAAAATAGAAATAAAAATAAATGGTTGTTGTTATCTTAATAAAATAAAATATAAAATATATTCGGCTCCATATATGTACCGTGAATCACGCTGTATATCAGGGAAATGGGCAGCAGCGTGTCCACATTTCAACTAAACATTGTATTGGGAATCATCGATTTTCATGTAACTGTCTGTAATTTTAATAAAAAATACTATGATTGCCGAGGAAAAGGTACTCGTACTGTAATCGATATCTAGGGTGCCTTATCCAAATAGCAAATATGGGACACATTTCTAAGACCCCACTTATCCCTTTTCTTAATCGTGATGACTAGTTAATATTTTTAACGATTATGTATTTCTGTTGCCCTTAAAACAACAAACAAACAGTACAAAGCATTTAAGATAGGTCTCATACAATAAAAGTCAGTTATTTGTATGAAGGTGCACGTTCATACAAATAACTGACGATTGGGTTGGATGAAAACTTGGTCCAAAATTAAATTTATTTACTTTTGGACTCATTATGAAGAAAATCAAAAAGTGAACCAAATCTCATATAAGAATTAGGATAAGTTTTAAAACATTTCAGTTTTTAGCTATTAAACAAAGTTGTCTATCTTTTTCTCGCAAAACGATATAATATTTTGTACGCAGATATAGTTAGAACGTGACTTCATAATTAGTTGTTCACTTCTCGTTCGCACATTATGTTTAAAAGTTTAATATCTTCATTATTTCTAATGGTACTAAAATAATTTTAGTTTTACATTATTTGTTATTATTATGCCAGTGGGCTATAATAATATCAATTAAAAAAACATTCCAAAGACTAATTGACTTTGTCTACTTGTTTTTGGCACACGAGCAGGCATGTTGTCGAATCATAATTAGGTTTTCAAATTCAGTAACTATATTCTTCACTAAATCAGTGAAGAATATAGTCTACTAGTTATAGCTTCCTGGAACCTGATTTGAAAACCTAATTATGATTCGACAATATGCCTGCGCAACAGCCAATAAATGCTTGCCACTGTAGCATTGACAAATAACCGAGTCGATAGGGAATTTCGAATAAGCCCCCAGGTAATAATCCATAAAAAAACAAAACCTGATACAAACGATTTTACTGGCACACATGTTGACCTAGGGGGAAACAGGGCGAAATTGCTTTTAACAGTTTTAACTCCACGTCGGTTTTCTGCGAGGGAGCAGTGCTATAATAAATACTAACTGTGCCCGCGACTTCGTTACACTATCGCGATTATCTTTTGGTGGCTCACGTTGGTGTTTGTTTGATTATGATCACTAAAAAGGAATAATTCTTTGGTACATATTTTTTGAGTAACTTAAACCGTTTATGCAGCGCACGCAACAAAAGTCCTCAAATGTGAATAATTTTCCCCGTTTTTGCAACATTTCTCACTGACGCTTCGCTCCTATTGGTCGCAGCGTAATGTAATGTTGCCTAAAGCCTTCCTATATAAATGGACTATCCAAAAGAAACAAAGAATTTTTCAAATCGGACCAGTAGTTCCTGAGATTAGTGCGTTTAAACAAACAAACAAACAAATTCTTCCGCTTTATAATATTAGTATAGATTATATTTTCCATACTGTGAACTTCGAAATTTGACACTCAGTCGTAATATCAGTGTTCACAGAAATACTGCCCATTTGCGGGTATTCCTTTTCACGACACCTTGATAGTGGTGGGAAAGATGGATGGGGAGGTGCTACTACTACACCAGCACCCCACGGATCCACGGAGGTTGCACTTACCTTGCAGTAATCGGAGGCCTTGCGGCATATGGCCTTGATGTCATCACTCGCTGGGTGCCAGATCTGTGGCCCCTTGTTCGAAAGCAGACCCATGCCGGTCGCAGCGGCGTTGATGATACCAATGCCCTTGTCCTGGAATGAGACATATTGGACAGGTTATAGTGAATTATATACGTCTATCAAGGGGCAAGAACTTATATTTAAGACGTGTTTCACCAAGCAAAGTTAAACTTAATCCTTCGTCAAATAACATTTTGTTCCTCTCGTTCCTATAAATGAATGAGAAGGCATGGTAATTTAACAAGTCGTTAACTCTAACATGCGTTGGTGAAATCGGGACCTAAGGTAGTATAATATTCACTTATTAAAAAATATTGTAATACTCATCCATGACCAAGGAACATAGATAACTGTTTTTGATTCTTTGATGGGAATCGAACCCTCATTCCAATGCCCCGGAAGTATTGACAAAATGAGATTATTGCAAAAGTTTTATATAGACGAACGTTCAGAATGGAACATGACATATTCACGGTAATAGGTAGTATAATTATCGATGAAGGCACCAAAATACAGCGGGAAGGTATGACAATACAAATTTTGTTGCTAAATCCAAGAAGATAAAGTTAAATTTCGAATCGGTAACTTAAAAATACATCCTTTATTTCGGAGTGAGCAGACCTAACCTTACCTTACATTTTATACTTCTTTATACTCCATTGCCATTGGCCCATACGTTCTGATGACATCCAAATTCTTACCTTGAAGTACTTAGTATAGTTCTGCAGACGGTTATCGAACAGCGTGGACTTGGCGTAGCTGAGTATAGTGGATATCTTCACTTCGGATTCCTCTACAATCTCTTGCATCAGCTCAATATCGTAGTCAGCCAGGCCAATGTAGCGGGCCTTGCCATCTCGGACTGCCCGCTCCAAGGCCGGTAGAGTTTCCTTGAGGACCACGGATGTGTCCGGCGCGAACGTTGCATCATGGACCTTAACAATCACAGCACAATATTACTGTTTAAAATATTAAGGCCGTGTTTCACCAAGCAATGTTAAAGTTAACGCCATGTTAAATTACCATGCCATCTCATTCATTGACAGGAAATACGAGAGGGATAACATGATATTTAACATGGCGTTAACTTTAACAGTGCTTGGTGAAACACGCCCTAAGGCTGCGTTTCCAATGACGGGGAGCGGGGCGGAGAGAAGCTTAGCGGTGCCCAAATTGACCAATCACTATGCTCGAAATCTCCGTTCCGTTATCACGGAAACAGCACGAGCATAAATAGTGATTGGTAAAGTCGGGGAGCGCAAGCTCCTCTCCGCCCCGCTCCGCGTCATTGGAAACGCAGCCTTAGGGCGTGTTTCACCAAGCAGCCTTAATAAATAATATAAATTAATAATAAGTAATGATAATTATTTGCGATCACATTGCATTGTACAATTTTTAACTTTTAGTTATAGATAATTAAAATTTTAACTTTTAGGTTATAGTGACGCGCTGTTAAAGAGAGAAACATCACTCAAAATACTATCATGGTCAAAATACTATCTAAAAGTTTTATCTTTATGTTATTACTAGCTAGACCCGAGTTCAATTCGTTGTGGATACAAACAGTTTGTGGTGAAATTCAATTTAAAAAAAACATAAACCCGAACCAGGAACCAGCAAACCCGCAACGCGGAAACCGGCAGGCTGATTATGTATCTTGCAACAGCAATTAAAAGCGTAATTTGTACAATTGTTTACAATATCGCTGTCAAACGTATACACTTGAGAGCGATATCGTAAACAATTGTACAATTCACGCCTGTCGAATTGCTGTTACGAGATACATAATCAGCCTGCGGAACCCGCAACGCGGAACCTATTATGAGATATTGGATATTGAAAATGCGTACAGAAAACACGATATTAAAATTTTATATTTGCTTTTCCGATATTGATGTTGCTTACGAGGAATGTTAGTTTTCTAGGAACCGACTATTTTATTACTACGTTTACATCATATAGATTGTAAATGTGGGTAGATTAAAATAAATATTTTTAAGTTTTCATTTAGTGTGCTTAGCCTCGCCTTAGGGAGAGGATAACACGATTAAAAATGAAAACTCAAACCGCGAGTAAACCTCACTCACGTAGGTTCATACTTTGTTCCGTTTAAATGTGATTTTAATGTTTTCTTATTTTATTTATTTATTATTAAGATGGCTTACATACTAATAACAAACTACTAAAGTATACAAATATGGTAAACATATCGCTATTTACAAGCCTCCACATATATTTTGCTATAAATAGTTTTTTTTTTGTAACCTATTCAAAAAATGAATAAATGAACTGCCGACAAATATGCCACAGAATCTATGCTCTGTGTCTATGCTCAACGAAGTGGGCACGGGTAAGCTAGTCTCTTATATAAAAAATGAATTGCTGTTCGTTTCGTCTCGCTAAAACTCGAGAACGGTTGAACCGATTCGGCTGTCATTAGTCTTGAAATATTCGTGGAAGTCCAGGGAAGGTTTAAACGGTCACGGGTCAGCTAGTAATCTGTTATATAAAAATGAATTGCTGATCGTTAGTCTCGCTAAAACTCGAGAACAGCTGAACCGATTCGGCTATTTTTGGGTCTTGAAATATGTGCAGAAATCTCGGAAAGGTTTAAACGGTTCATCACAAACTGTTACTATGCTCAACATTGGCACGGGTCAGCTAGTCGTTCCTATAAATTAATGCCGCGTGTAGATAATAATCCCTTAAGAAAAACTTACCTGAATAATATCCACGTAGTCCAAGCCCAACTTCCTCAGCGTGTCGTCGACCCCAGCCTCTGTCTTCTCAGCGGAGAAGTCGAACATTTTCTCCGTCTCTATCTCATACCTCCCGACCTTACTGCCGATGTAGTAAGAGCTCCGGGGAATGCCGCTAAGAGCCTAAAGAGAGAATTTGGTTATTATAAGTAGATTTATTTTTATTTGCTGGAGAATTGGAAGACCAGGGACGGCGTCGACTGTCATAATATTCTGAGAGATTTTTTTATGGGCATTAAACTGCCACATTAATATTTTGTTAAGTTTTTCAATTTTTTTTTAAGGAGAACATATTTAGTTTTTTTTATATTATTGGTTTCGTTTATATTTTACCCCTCCTCTACACTACTCGCGGAGTTGAACGAAGTTAGACGAATAGGATAGTGTAGAAGACACATGATAGTGTCTTCGTAGCTAATAAGTTGTAAAAGGTCATCATTTTGATGGATTAAATTACTTCAAAATTTAGTACCTATTCGATTCTTTTTAGTTGTTGTTCTTACTATATAGTTTTTAATTAATGTGTCCTAATGTTTATCTATACTTATAATAAAACTGTAGAGAGGTCAATTCTGTACATTGAATATTTTTTCAAAATACATATTGGAGGATGATTGGCGATCGATACTGATGCCAAAAATGCAATTAGTAAAATTTTTGTCTGTCTGTCTGTCTGTCTGTCTGTCTGTCTGTCTGTATGTGCGCGATAGGAACAAAAACTACTGAAGGGATTTTAACCAAACTTGGTACGATTGTAGCCCATATTCCTGGGCAGGTTATAGGCTATATAACATAACGCTACGATACATAGGAGCCGAGCAGTGACGATAAATTGGAAGCAAGTCGGAGGAATTTCGCGCGCGCGGGCTGCGGACGAACGGTTCATGCGGGGGGCGCGGGGGGATCGCTTACACAGTGACGCGAAGCAATAGAATGTGGCACTAAAGTAGATTAGAACTTGAAATAAGTACCTAACAGATTTTTTTTTCTGAGAAGAGTGTTTCCACAGTGTCATAATAATATAAAAATTGTATTTTTGAACTTGCTTCACAAATTGAAATAAATTATCATTTATTGTATAAATCAACTTAATTAACTGTATTATTAAAAGAAAGCCTTTCGCGATAATCTAAAAAAACGGGCAATTAAGCGGTTTTTGGTAAACTATTTATACCATCACGGTATTAATCCTCATCATTTTTAATACGTTAGTTGGCTTAAGAATTTCATGAAGACTATATTTGCCCTTTATACCTAGCAAGTATAATTAATAGTTTAGGAGATAATATAGCAAAATTAAAATCGTTTCGCCGTGATTCGACTGCCGCATCGCGGCGCCGCGCGATACAGGCTGATGCGTGACGTCTTACATCCGAGTCGGGGTGTAGTGTAGGTATCAGATGCTGGTAGGTAGGAATTTTGGCGAAGGTCAACCAAAGGAACTCCACCCCACTGCTGGGTAAAAAATACTATTAAAATGTGCTAACAGGCAGTACCGGTAGTATGAATTTATATAGATGTCGCTTTGATTTGAAGATATATGACAATAAAAAAAATACTGGACGTTTGTATGAAGCGCGGCGGGAACCGCGCTGCTTCAAGCGTTCAAATTTATTCTTTTTTTATTTTATATTTTGTTTGAAACAAAATTTCATTTATTTATATTATTATTATTTTTAATCTTAGGGTAGGTTATAAAAAACGCTACTAAAGCCGATCGGCGCGGCGCGCCGAGCTGGGGCCTAACTCTCCAAACTGATTCGATTTTAATTCAGAGTCGATCGTGCCGCATACTCCCGAAGAAATTGACGTTTGTTTATTTTTATTCTCTGTCGATTGATATGGTCTGGTGTACAAAAAGTTACGTTCTAACGGTTTTCTTTAACCTAATTAATTTCAAAGTAATCTACCAAATAAAACGCCAAAAACCGTTAAGATCGAACTGATTCGATTCTCAGTTGTGTCGAGAGTAAGCCTGCTGGATCCTTGGCGGGGCGTGCCGCTGCGCCCATGTCTAACCGAGAGTTCCGTTTTAAAGACCTTAGTAATTGCAATATAAGTTTAAATTTAATAATACTTCAAAACATTAATGACAAAAACGGTAATAAGTTGAAAAAATTGAAAATATTTTTATGGTTTCGCAATTTATCCTATGTCGTTTAAATTTGATATGAAGCAACATTTTAATAGTGCATTAAGATGTTGCTTCATATCAAATTTCTATTCCCGCGAAGTACCCTTTAGGTTTTGGTTCCCTTTGGCGTGTCGAAAATTGCGAAAATTAGCGATATAAACGGCTGAATCTTTGGGTAGATGTGGCCAAGATGCCTGTTTCTTTTCACAGCCAGAAGGGACAGTAGAGCTGAGTTTTTAATATGATTTTTAGCTTGATACCTACACGTGTTAAAGTTTTGACACCCAGACAGACAGACGGACATCGAAGTTAAATACTTTACTAAATTAACGTGAAAAATTGTCTGGGTCTATACGGTGCATTCGAATAATATTATCCTAACTTCGAATACCTTTGCTGACTTCTACATATTGTTCGAAGGCCTACTTCTTTTGCCGAGCTCCGAAAGGATAGTAATATATTATTATTATACCCTGCATACCAAGAGGCTTGCCGGGTACGTGTCTTGCTGGATCGGGATCAACACTGGGATGCACTGGGAAGTACCTATTAGCGAAAGTTCTCAGCGGTTGCGCCAATAAACTAAAAATATATTTAAAAATACTAAAGTGCCCTAAATCACTTTTCCACGCGTACGAAGTCGCGGGCACAGCTAGTTTGAAATAAAACTAAATCCGTCATAAATTTTTTGGTCTATAAAATATAAAATGTTACCGATCAGATAAATTAACCAAATTAAAATTGTTTTGTGATTACTTAAAACTTACTCGAAACTTTTCGAAAAGAAATTAGTCGAACTATTTTTTTTTTAAACATAAAAGAAATCTTTTTAAATTAAGTATCGATCAGAATTATTGAGTAGAAATTAATGTTTAACAAACAACGTTCAAACCTTTCAGACGCTTTTTATTATCTACTATTTTCCAAGTAAAAATTTCCCAAAATACATGCCAATTAAAACGGGTTCTTTAAACAAATGGAGGTGTAATTGTAAACAGGGGCCTTACTCTCCAAACAGATTCGATTATGATTCAGAATCGATCGTGCCGCGTACTCCCGAATAAATTGACGTTTGTTTATTTCGATTCTCAGTCGACTGATATACTCGGGAATACAAAAAGTTACGATCTAACGATTTTCTTTATCACGGGCCCTGATTCAAAATGCCACGCTATTTATCGCTTACGAGGTTCGAAAACATAATGTATAGGATTTGACGTAAACATCGCTAAATGACGAGCGAATACGTTTGTCATTTAGCGAAGCATATGTCAAATTTACATTTTGTTATCGAACTTCGTAAGCGATAAATAGCGATGGCATCTTGAATTAGGGTCCCGCAGGCTGATTATGTATCTTGCAACAGCAATGCGACAGGCGTAATTTGTACAATTGTTTACAATATCGCTGTCAAACGTATACACTTGAGAGCGATATTGTAAACACTTGTACAATTTACGCCTGTCGAATTGCTGTTGCAAGATACATAATCAGCCCGCCGGTTAGTTTCAAAGTAATCCACCAAATAAAATACCAAAAGCCGTTGCGATCGAACTAATTCAAAAATTAAAAAAAATCAAAATATTTTATTTCCAAATAAAACTTGACAAGCTATTTTCGGAAAGTCAACAAAAAGGCTACTATTATATACCTATTCGATTCTGGATTGTGTCGGGAGTAAGAGTGCAGAACACATGCGCCGATCGGAGCCACTCTATAACAATTTTTATTATTCCAGTACTGCTTTATTGATTACTTTGACCTTTTCTGATAATTATAATTGCTATCTCCCGCTTCGCTGGAACTGTAACACTGTATTACATCCTAATTGGTTTCGTTTTCAAGAGCCTCCGTGAGCTAATCTGTTAATAAACTTGAAGTGCAGGTTCGATTCCTAGATTGTGGCGTGTACCTATTAATAAGAATTTTTCAGATCTCAAGTAATACAGGCACATTGTTGGTCTTAAGAGGAAACACTACGAAATTGTTTCCATTCAGAAATAGAGGAGGAGATTAGGAAAGAGGTCTACGGGATTCCTGTTTCCTCCCTGGATAATGCTGCTACAGCAACAATTTTTTTCCTGAATATCCATGTTTATTTGTACGTCCCTATTTCCACCTTTTTTGATATATTTGAGATATGAACGTTCAAAAACCTAAAAAAATGGCCAGATTCTCCGATTTTTTGTTTTTTGACTACATTATGCAACAAAATAGAAACATAGGAACCTAGCTCAATTCATTTTTTAGCTAATAAAGAAAAAAAAATATATAAATCGGTAAGTTTTGGAGGAGGAAACAGGAATCCCCTAAACGTCGACTTCTGGTACTTTTAATAGGTAATTTCAGTTCAAGTTGCAGTTGTCTCTATCGCGCTAGTGCTGGCTAGCTAAAGCACACACATTTCGGTGTCACAGTCAGTACATTAAAAACCACCTGTCCCTGGCACTACAGTGAGAGTGGTCACTTACTTCACTCGCCTGCCGCCGTGGTCTAGTGGTACAGAGCAACGCAGAGGTCGTGGATTAGATTCCCGCGTTGAAACAACAAAAAATGTTGTATACAAGTTTGGTTAGGATAATGCAGGCTGATTTTCTGACAAGAAAGATGATCCATGCGTCGGATGGGCATGTAAGAAGTCGGTCCTGCGCCTGATCTCCCGCCAGTGGTGTCGGTTTTCCGTTTCACTGGGTGATAGTGAAGAAAGTGAGTGTTTTTGTGTATTGCGCACACACGTGGGCATTATAAAATAACATCTACGTAGCTGGCCTGATGTCAACGAAACCGGCCACCGGCACTGAAATCGGTATGGAAGGCATTATTATTAACCGACTTAGAAAAAATTAGAAGGTTTCTCAATTCGACCGTATATATGTTTTTATTATAACTTCGCTCGGAAAATACTTCATAACAAAGAAGGTCTAGATTTTCAAGTTTGTTGCAGGAGTTTTAATATGGGGCACCCCTGATATGATATCAAAGGGGTGTTTTAGTTCGTTACTGATGTTGATCCCGGTTCACATGGCATCTGGCACCCTGTCAATTTTTTTTAGTAAGCTTATAAAAAGCCTAATTAGTTACACCAAAAACTGTCTAGATCCATCTTATATATAGATATACTATTTGCAGGCAAATTTTGAGATTGGCCTAATGTATAAAAAATTAAGCCTTTTTTACTTACAGGTAAAACTACTATGTAGCATTCTAATTGTGAAAGGAATATACAAATAAATCTTGAAGTTTTTGTATTCCTAACAAACATACAAAAAAGGAATATTTCCTCTTCACAATATCAGTATAGAAAAGACTTAATAAAAAGTACTTGAATCATACTATAAAGTTTGTTGAGGCCCCCACTTGTAACTTATATAACCAACTAACTACCTATTGTAGAACTATCTATTGTATATTTTTTATAAACTACAGAAATGTTTTCTTAGTTGGATAAAAGATTAAGGCAGTGTTTCACCAAGCAATGTTAAAGTTAACGCCATGTTAAAATACCATGCCATCTCATTCATTGACAGGAAATACGAGAGGGATAACATGATATTTAACATGACGTTAACTTTAAAATTGCTTGGTGAAACACGCATTTAAGCTTCAATTAGAATAGAATTGGATGGAAAATAGAATTTATGCGTGGGGTGCCCTCTCCATCAAACAGAGGGAATATATTATAAATAAAATAAGCCTTTATTCAGATTTTTTTACAATGAATTATTATTATTATTATTATTTGTTACTTTTAGTTAATTCTATCTGATTGCCCTTTGGCAAAGGCCTCCCCTAAGCTCTTCCATAGTTGTTTGTCAAGTGCCTTTCTACTCCATGTTGTTCCTCCCATTGCTTTTATTTCATCTTCCCATCTTTTCTTTTGTCTCCCTCGTTTCCTTTTTCCGAGGGAATATAATATACTCAATATATAAAATTAAATAATAACCTACATCCGGATTGGCAACAGCGTTTCCGCGGAAATTTGTTATCCTAAAACTGCGCTCGCCAAACTGCACGTGTCAACGTGCAGTTTAGCGAGCGCACGCGCGCAAGCGCGACGTGTATAACTACCCACTATGAAATACTTTGGGAGCCGTATATCTGTCGCAGTCATCTAATTGAAATCGCCATTTCATTGAGTGACTAGCGTTATTATCGAATGACGACATTATATTGAAACACTAAAGGACAACTCGTCGTGTTGTTTATTGTAACGTCCAACGTCTTGACTGACCGTCATTTAGTCATTTAGTCATTTAGCGTAGTCGACGAATTACCTACTTATGGAATTTCAAGAGGCAGAAATGTATCTCACCCAGGCGAAGTCGCGGTGTTAATCTATAAGGGACTATCCATAAATTACGTCACACGAATTTTACTTTTTTTGATCCTCCTCCGTACTTGTCACAGATGGGGGCCTATTACAAGCTCTTAATTTCAGCCAGTTTACGCCATACAACATGGCTGCCTGGAATTTTCGTATTACGATAATGCAACAGCCAGTCACGTGTCCGCTAACTAGCTGTCATCATGCATTTATTATGTGATCGTAATACGAAAATTCCAGGCAGCCATGTTGTATGGCGTAAACTGCCTGGAATTAAGAGCTTGTAATAGGCCCCCAGTTTATCGAAAGCGGCTTATTTTGGCCTTTGAACCGGAAATTCAATTTCAATGCTATGTTGCAGAGTTGAAGGCTGGAGTGCTTTAAGTCCTGTGTGTATGGTTTATCGATTAATATAACGTTCATAATATACAAATTGCATACTACGACCTTTGCAGCGCGAAAAATGTACAGTTTCCGTGTGATTACATTTTACGCGTAGGTACGAAATTTAAATACCCAAAGGACAGTTTTAATAAAATAATAAAAAAGAAACTACGTTTAAAAAACCGACTTCAACAACTAAAAACCATAAAAAAAAATACTTTTATAATGTTCTTATTGAAGTCGGTGTCAGCAAAGGTGAGATTCAAGTCAGCGACTTTAGTATATTGTTCTTTTAGCTGACACCGACTCTAAAAAGAACATTAATTGTAAATACATTGTAAAAGTATTATTTTATGCTTTTTAGTTGTTGAGGTCGGTTTTTATACGTATTTTCTTTTTTTTACACTTTTTAGTGTCTCTAAGTAAAATTAAAAGAAAAATGCATTATCTAGCTACGATGCTACAGACAGACTGACAGGCACCTTATTTATAATTTCCACCTCCTGTTTGTGTCGAGAGTTAATTATTAATTATGTGAGAGTGAAAAACTTCCAAATTAACCTTAACTGAAACTACATACATATTAAAATTATTTCATCGACATAAAAATGTATCAAGTGTTGATTCGTAAAAATTGTTTGGTGAAACGTGTTCATAAAAACTAAAGCGCCAAACTATGTAAAATTCTTATAGGACCAATAAACGAATAAAAAAAATGCCAGGAAAATCGAATCATGAACCTCAGAGTAATCGGTGGACATACATAAAAAACAGGCCAAACTGAGAACCTTCTCCTTTATTTTGGAAGTCTGTTAAAATATATTTAAAAATGCTGCCCTAAATTACATTACCACGCGTACGAAGTCGCGGACACAGCTAGTACCTAATGACATACAAGTATATATAAATATTATAGATTTATCATTATATTGTGATAATAAATATGTAAACTCTAGTAACTTTAATATTTTTTTGGAGTGTCTATAAGCGTGAAACAAAAAAAAATATTTCGAAACCCGTGGATTAATCTGACACATTTTTTTTCATGGGTTTAATATGTAAGACTCCTAACCTGAATTATAGTTGCTTCATAGACTATAATTTTTTTACAGGTACTGTTTTAACGAACTGGCAATATGTCGGGTTGCAATGGGCGAAAATGGCACAAATTAGGTATCCAGAATCCGAATGATATCCCACACATGACCCCGTTGTTATTTTAAACTTAAAATTTTTTAAACAGATTTATTCAAAATTTAAAAAATCGCTCTCCTATTTTCGATTTACTCAAAATGCAATGGTCAGAAATGACACAAAACTTGAAAATAAGCTAGTTGGGTACTACTCTATCCACATGCAAAAATTCAGAAACTTTAGAATTTTTGAAGGTTATCACCTCAAAATACGCTAGCCCCACCGGTCTATATAGGACAACGCAATTTGTAATCTTAACAGCTAGGCTGCCAGTTTGTATTGTGATGCGGTTCTGATTATTGTGGTTGCTACACGCGTATTTGGTTAGGTCCTAACCAAATGTCTTTATAGGTCCTAACCACACCCTAAGGTTGTCAATGTATGTTACTTATTACGTAACGTTGTCGAACTCAATTATTGAGAGGTAATAGGAATTTACCACAGAACAAGGTAGAAGTGGTTTTGTTTCAATTTACTAGCAGTACCAGCGTCGCCGCCTCAATTCCCACTTGTAAGTAATCCTTGTGTTTATATGTGATAAATAAATCCCATCAAAAACATAACTTGTAAAAAGTGCCAAGTCAATCTACTATTTATTTTAAATATAAAATATTATTAATAATATTATTAATGATATTGATTATGATTATTATAAGATGTTATTCGACAGATCAACTAACCCCTACTTGGCATAACATAACAACTAAACTTTTTACGGTAGAAGCACTAAGTAGCGTACTTGGCACTTTTTTACAAGTTATGTTTTTGATAGGATCTCAGTTCTTATTACAAAAACGCGTGTTTTTGTCAAAAAGTGCAAATATAACTATATATACATTGATATGAGATTACAAATTTAATTAAGCAGTTGGCGTATCTAGATAACTGGACAGAAATTCTAAAATTTTAGATTTTTCCTTTATTTATACACTAAACGCTACTTGTATTCCAAATTTGAAGCTTCTATGTCTGCTAGAAGTGCCTAATACTTTTGATGATCGGTCAGTGAGTGAGTCAGTGAGTCAGTGACAAAATTAAGAAGTTTGACAAGTTATAATTCTTAAACTTCTGTTTCAAATTGAATGAAAATTGAAATATACCGTGTTTATACAACGCTTGCTTAGTAACTGAAAATGCAGGCTTCTAGTTTACCCACAACAAAGTTATAGGGGGTTGAAAATGGCCTGAACTGCTTCGAGAAAAGGATGGTACGTAGTACGTACGTACGTACGAGAAGAAGTTGGCCGTGGTCAACTTGGCGGGGGCACTTAATTTCCATATTCGTTTGCTAAGTAGTGTTTAGGGAGCCCCTACAAAAAGTAGGCCGTAAGTAGGTACAGTACCTAATATAATTTTCCATTTAATTGATTTTTTTTTTAAATTTCTTATGTTATGTTCAAAGAAACAAACGATTTTTAAGTTAGCTTTTGTGCAAATGTATAAAATAACGTATTTCTTTGTTAAATTCAATAACTGAAAGTTGCAATAGCGTAATAATATCTTGTATTTCTATCAAGTTTCCTGTACAAATGTAACTTGTATGTGTTTGTTAAGAAAAAACACCGAGAATTTTAAAGTGGAACGGGAACCAAAGATAAAAACTGGACAAGTGCGAGTCGGGTTCTTGCACGTAAGGTTCCCTAAAATATTTAATATTTACTAGTTCTAGCAGCAATAGACAATACATAGGTAATATAAATCTATACTAATCTATACTAATATTAGGTCCTTACATATGAAATTGGCGTTTTGTCGTACTGGCCACTTTGATCTGAAATATATCCTCTTTGGTTAGGAATTCCAAATTCAAATTTAAACAGTTATTTACTCATGCATTTGTGTTTTGAAAACCGTAATTCATTTGTTTTTTTCTCTTTTGCTTTTTTTTCTGCGTCACTCATTTCACAAAATGGAAAACTTAAAATATCGCATTATTTACGAGTACGAGTTCCACCGTGGCACCAGTGCTGCAGAAACGGCTCGAAGGATTAATGATGTATATGGGGGTGGTGTCGCAAAAGAAAACACGGTGCGTTTTTGGTTTCAACGCGTTCGTTCTCGAAATTTCGACCTGCAGAACAAGCCCCGTAGATGGCCGGAGATCAAGGTCGATAATGATGAATTGAAGGCTATTGTGGAAGCACATCCATCGCAAACCACATCAGAGTTAGCTACAGGCTGCGGTGTTAGTGACAAAACCGTTTTAAAATAATCCACTTGAAGCAAATTGGGAAGGCGAAAAAGCTTGTAAGGTGGGTACCTCATGAATTGAGTGAAGCAAACCGACAAACGCGCGTCGACTGCTGCGTTACATTGCTCAACCGGCACAATAATGAAGGAATTTTAAATCGGATCATTACATGTGATGAAAAGTGGATCCTGTACGATAATCGTAAACGCTCATCGCAATGGCTGAACCCTGGTGAACCAGCGAAAATTGACTCAAAAAAAGTTACTTGTAAGCGTTTGGTGGACTAGTGCCGGTGTCGTACGCTATAGCTTTCTTAAATCTGGTCAGACGATTACGGCTGATGTCTATTGTCAGCAACTGCAAACCATGATGGAAAAGCTCGCCGTTAAACAACCGAGACTTGTCAATCGCTCTACGCCACTGCTGCTTCAAGACAATATTTTCATTTTCTGTGACATGTTATGTACTCATTTTTGAGGACATTTTAAGTTGCTAATGACTATGATATTAAGGTCGTTCAGTCAAGATGTTGAACGTTACATTAAACAACTTGACGTGTTGTCCATTAGTCATTCAATTAAATGTCGTCATTTCATAAAAGCGCTAGTCGTTCAATTTAACTGCTGATTCAATTAGATGACTGCGACATTTGTATGTCGCAGTTATCTGGTTGAAGCTACAATGTGTTGATATATTTTGATTAATTTAGGTACTTTAGTGTTCGTTATTCTTCGAAAATAATACACATTCGGAAATTTTAAAGCTTAAAACATATATACGGTCGAATTCAGAAACCTCCTCCTTTTTTGGAAGTCGCTTAAAAATAAAATATTAAATGGCTCTCTGATTCATTGAATTTGTTGGTAAAATTGAATTCCATGAACGCGCTACTATATTATATTATATTCAATCAAATAGCAGATTCAACCAGATAACTGCGAAATATAGACTTGGAGCCCGCGAGTTCAAGCATGTAAGACTCACTCCTTAGTCCTTGATGTCATTTTAGACCGGGGCCAAAACAAAATGCTCTACGCGACTTCTTCAAACTATTCGGCTTGATATATGAACCAAAATTTCAACTTTCTAGCTGTCGCGGTTGAGGAGGCTAGTGGCATATTTAAACGGACAGACAGACAGTGAAGTCTCATTAATAGGGTAACATTTTTGGTTACGGAACTCAAATAATTATGTTGAATTAAATAACAACGGCATAGTTGTATGAAGTAAATTCTGCAAAACTTTAACTCATTCCAACGACTTTTCATATAATAAGCAGGATTCGATTGTACGATTATTTGTTGTGTTCGAAATTGAGAGAGAAGTAAATTAATTTTCAATAATAAGATTAAAAGTTTATCAATTATTTACACTTTCAATAATATTTATTTATCTGAAATGCAAATATGTTCATGAAAATTGTATTAAATATCAATTTCTTTTTTAAACACCGCGAACTATTAATACAGGCACAATGTAATTTCGTATTATAATAACAAAGCCTTACAGTAACTAGAATTCATATACATACCCTAGAGATAAAAGAACAGTCAATATACACGAAATAACACGCATATTCGAATGCCAATGTGAGTGAATAGGCTGGTTCTTCTTTAAAGGGAAGACATAGCTAATATAATAGGTATGATTTTGGATTGGGGTATACAGAAGATAGGGGGTAAGTGAAGACGATAGATATGGAGTTATAAGCACCTCACGCCACTGACGTGAGTAGAGCAATAGGCCGACTAATTACAAGTAAAATAGCGATTAGCAAAATTCGCGCGATAGACGCGCAATCGATGGCTGAACGTAAAAAATTGTACTTATCGCTCGCTGTTGTGTTTAGATGCGCATGTGCTTAATTTACTTACACTGAGACGTGGTCCTTGACTGTTGGCCTTATGCGTAAGTCACTCAACGAGCTATGGAGAGAGCTATGTTCGGAGTTTCTCTGCGGGAGAATCCGAAACGAGGATATTCGCAGTAGAACTAAAGTAACCGACATAGCTCGTAGAATCAGTCACTTGAAGTGGCAATGGCCACATCGCTCGGAGCACAGATACCAGATGGGGAAGGAAAGTGGCGACCGCGGATTGGAAGACGCAGCGTAGGGCGGCCTCCTACAAAATGGACCGACGATCTGGTTCGAGCCGCGGGCAGCCTGCTGTTGGATACAGACAGCGCACGACTGGTCGTTGTGGAAGTCCTGGGGGAGGCCTATGTTCACCAGTGGACGTCTTCAGGCTGATGATGATGATGATGACGCTTAATTTTTGCCACGACACTAGCGCCATAAACAATTTAGTGGCAATGATAGGAAATATTAATTAAATGTTACGTTATACCAACATTGACACCAAATTCATATTTCCGTAGGCTGATTATGTATCTTGCAACAGCAATTCGACAGGCGTAATTTGTACAATTGTTTACAATATCGCTGTCGAACGTATACACTTGAGAGCGATATTGTATACAATTGTACAATTTACGCCTGTCGAATTGCTGTTGCGAGATACATAATCAGCCTGCCGACTTTCAAAACTTTACTGCTCTCCTGCTCAATTTGGCATTTGGCGTTTACCTTTTAACCGTCGATAAAGTACAAGAGCAAGAATTGCGCAACTTTTACGATGGTTTGCTTTTTTACAAGATATTCGTAATAGGCCTGTTGAGTCAAACACCAAAAATTTGGGAGTTTTATTCCACTATTCCTCGCGGATGAAACGCGGCCTTAGCTATTAGCTAGTCAAAGTATCCGGTCAAAAAGAAGAATGTAAAAAAATAAAACTCTTGTGGTCGAGGTGCATTTTTGGTCTCGTTTTTTGGTACAGTACTTCTTTACTACTCATTTATCTGCTATAACGACCGGATTTAAAAGTTACAATGTGACGTGAACAAAGTTATTGAAACCGTTGTAAGTCGCCTGGTCTTAAAGAAAATAAGAAAATGAATGTCTTACCTTGCCAATGGTCATCTCTGAGGTTCCTTGCCCATACCAGGGTCCAGTCTCCACGTAGTTGATACCTTGGGATAGAGACTGATTGATAAGGTGAATACCCTGCTCCTCATTGAAGGATCTAGAATCACAGACAATATTCTATAGAATCTTATTTTGACGGTTAATTTCAATCGCAGGCAATTAACAATACATAATATACGGTAAAATACTCAAACGATACTAAGTGTTACTTTAGTGACATTCTGTCCGTCAAGCAGTGGCAGTGACAGCCTGTGGATGGAATCTTTACTTTAATTAGCGTTTCATCATTCATCTGATAGGCACCTAATATTTAAAGTAGGTAGTAAAACCTCAGTTTCGTATGTAAGATTTTTTTTACAATCTTTACTCCGTTACAGACAAAATAAAGGATGGGTAAACACTAAACATTAATGGTGACTAATGCCCGCTCAGACAGCAGTTGTTTTATGGTTGTCGTCTGTAGCGGACATAAGTAAGTACTCATTCGCACAAGCCATTGTCCAACAATTCCTACATCAAGATAGATCTATCTATAAGAACTATACAATAACTTTTTATAAACTGATAACCTAATACGGTTTCCATAACCTACTTGATTGCTGAAATCGCTCGTACTAACTTCGCCTAAGGGTGAAGACATAAACAGGCGGATTCTGGTGCGAACAAACCTGCAGGCTTACTCCCGTCACAATCGAGAATCGAATCAGTTCGATCTCAACGGTTTTTGGTATTTTATTTGGTGGATTACTTTGAAACTAACCAAGATAAAGAAAATCGTTAGATCGCAATTTTTTGTTGTGACTGAGAATCAAAATAAACAAACTTCAATTTGTTCGGGAGTACGCGGCACGAATGAATCTGAATCAAAATCGAATCAGTTTCAAAATTCGAAACAAAACAAAGTACTTACACTTGTAAATGAAATGTTTAAATTTTTTCATATGCGCTTAAACATAAATAAACAAGTGTGAATGCGTATCCAAACAAATGAAATATTTTGCCTGTACGAACATGTGCTGGCTTATTATATCTTGCAAAAGCAAAGCAATCGCAAAAATTGCGCAACTTTTGCTCTTGAACTTTGTCGACGGTTAAAAGGTAGGTAATAGAACACAAGCGCTAATAACGAAATTAAACAGGAGAGCAGTTTCAAGTTTAACAATTCAGAAATATTAATATGGTGTCAACGTTTATTTAAGGCAAGGAAGGCCCGCTACTAACGCCACTCTTTTTAAAACAAATTTTACAACGACACAAAAATCTTATTAAAAAAAGTAATCGGTTAAAACTCTTAGTTATTTACTAAGAGTTTTAACCGATTACTGTTAAACTAATTTATTGGCATTTAAATACAGCTCTAAACCCTATAGTGTATTTACTCTCATAAAAACCGCCAAAATACACTATAGGATTTGGATCTTTTTTAATAAGATCTTTGTGTCGTTGTAAAATTAATTTTAAAAAGAGTGGCGCTAGTTTCGGGTGCTGCCTCGTCTTAACGTACCATTTAATTAATAGTTTCTATGATTGCCACTCAATTGTCTTTGGCGCTAGCTTCGTTGCAAAAATGTGCATTCAAACACAACAGCGAGCGAGTAGCATTATTTTTTTGACGTTCAGCAATCGATTGCGCATCTATCACGCGATTTTTGCTAATGGCTATTATTACGAAGTCAACCGGCCGTACAGGTTTGTTTGCACCGGGAACCTGGGCCCTAATTCAAGATGCCATTGTAATTATCGCTTAAGAAGTTCCAAAACAAAAATGTATGGGATTTAGTTACTTCGCTTAGCGATACATGAATTTGTATGTCAAATCGCGTATTTTGTTTTTAAGTTCTTTAGTGGTAATAGCGATGCGATAGATAGCGATTAGGGCCCTGCTTCATTACGTTTTCACCTTAAGACCTGAGACCTATTATGTGACAGGTACCTACTTAATTGGGAATTATATTATAGCTGCTTGTTTGAAGAGTCACGTCGCTTTATAGTCAATTATTATTATTGTATCAGTAAATAAACAAAATGTTAACCCCACTACGCTACTTTCATAACTTATATTATAAATTCTACGTTGGAAGCGTTGGAACAAACATACAAACACAGACAAAAAAACATTTCAAACCTTTTGCTTCGCCGTAGTCGTGTAAAAAGAAAAAATATATCCCAAACAAAACAGTGTTCACAGGAGTAATTTAACGTAACACCTATATAAAATAACATAGATTTTGCTAACAGCTTTATAGAAAAATCTATTGTTCTAGATTTTTCTATAAAGCTTGAGATCGAAATTATTTTCAGAACAAAAATAATCAAATGTTCATAGATCTGAAAGTAAACGACAATAATAAAAGACAACAACATTTTGTACCTATTGAAATAAATAACCTTAATAATATTGTTGTACATCTACCTGGATTTCCAATTCACCGTCTGTTTCAACTTTAAATAAAAAATATAATTCTACAATGCTCAGAACACAATAAAAGTCCACCGATAAAACTGACTGAAGTTCATCGAAAACATATAACAATGAAGGAAAGACAATACATAAGAACTGGTGCATGTCTGCACCACATCAAAGACTTAGAAGATAATTAGAACTGCAGCAGCAGCAGCTATCATCTAATCGGCATGTCGCAACAGACTTTCAATCAGTAGTTCGTATATATAAAAATGTTTTGTAGGATGGTTATTGAAAATAGAATTAGGAGAAACTCTTTCCAAATAGCCGGATTATCTAATAAATAAAAAAATTAATTATAAATATAATTAAAAACTGACTCTCGGTTTTTCAGAGGCTGATAAAATGTTCAATCAGCTAAAATTGCAGTTAACAAGCCATTCTGAACGCTCATTGGTGAACGTAGCGAGTGAGCGAAGTTGTTGCGAGTGATCGACGATTAGATTAGCCTTTTAGAAACCGGGGTTAACTGATCCAATCAGTACCATGCCGATTAGACGATAAGTATGGTGTATGGCGGTAAATAAAATATCGATGGCAAGCTTAAAAACAAGACTAGATAATAGAACTTATAAAAAATTGCGAAACAAAATACAGCCAACAGTCATCGCGAATACACATAACTCACCCTCCCCTCTTCAATAATCTGTAAATCATTAAGTCTAATTAGTAATTATTAGTACATACAATTTTGAAGAACTAAAAACTGTATCTTAACAAAACCACTCGTTAGATATTGATTCTAATTCAGAAGTTTCGATAACTAACAGTCGAAGCAAAACTC
Source organism: Celastrina argiolus (assembly GCA_905187575.2). Classification (NCBI taxonomy): domain Eukaryota; kingdom Metazoa; phylum Arthropoda; class Insecta; order Lepidoptera; family Lycaenidae; genus Celastrina; species Celastrina argiolus. Next base: position 21,565,878 of record LR994583.1, read on the forward strand.
ATTACAATTTTTCAGTAATCGTTAATTTTATTCGCATTTACAAGGTAATTCATCCCTAATAATTGAAGACATGAGTGGATGAAGGTATTAATATGTCGCAAAAATTTTCTACCCAGAAAATTGACTTGAAAATGTCATTTAAAGATTTTATAATTTACTAGCGACCCGCCCCGGCTTCGCACGGGTGCAATGCAAAATATACCTAACTACAGAATGTCCTTATACACAACGTTCACAGCTTTTTTGTCATTAGCCAATACAAACATGTTTTGCTTAGACGCTCTTGACAGCGCGACATATAATTGGCCATGTGAAAAACACTCAACGCTCAAGTCTAATCCTGCAACGTTAAAAGTTAGGCACGCGCCGCCTGACCCCGACCGGCCTCGGGTCGGTACCGCCGCGGCGCAAACAACTACGACCCTGCATTTTAAATTTGTAATATCTTCGGTAATATTCGCTTAAATTACATGCTGTAAAAATCATATTGATAATAAATGCACAATTTATTTAAGGTACTTAATTGGATAAGGATTTATGCTATATTGTTTAAAATCACTTTGTAAATAACCATTTTTTAGTAAAGGATAAAAATGGTTATGGTGGGTTATCCCTAAGAGATATACATATACCATCGCGGACTTTTTTGTTGAACTTTTTAAGGTGAACAATACTGTATTACATTATTTTGGTCTATCTCGTAGCGTTCAGCCAGTGTTTGCAATATAAGCGCAAAAAACGTGCTTATTTACGACATCACATTAGAAACCTTTAAATTTATCAGTGTTTCTCTACTATATTATGCATATATATACATACAAATCTTCCGTAAGAATCACTATATCTATTAAAAAAACCGCATCAAAATCGGTTGCGTAGTTTTAAAGATCTAAGCATACATACGGACAGACATACAGCGAAAGCGACTTTGTTTTATACTATGTATTGATGTTGTAATGTACTCGTATTAAATACATTTAGTATTTTATAGACGGATCTTTAAATTAATCTAGGTATTCGATACGTTACGAAATATTTTAAAATGTTTAAGTGACAGTATGACCAAAATTTTATCGAAATCAGTATTTTGCGTTTATCATCTTCATCCACTCATATCATATCTTCAATTCATATAATAGGTACTTATAAAGTTTAAAGTATATTATGGCTCATTTGAATAATGACAGATTGGAAAACGTGTTGAAAATGTATATTGATATCCATTATTTCTGCAACAATAACTTTAACAATGCAAAATTTTGTAGCATTTCGTTAGGACAGTTCTGAAAAACTGTACTCAGAGGTTGTGCTTCACGTATTAATATAATAATGGAATGGAGTGATACGTGAAAGGCAATAATATGAAATGAATGTTATTTCGGAATACCTATAATGTTATTACAATATTAATCCTGCTTTAATGATATTAATAGGTAAGTATCGGTCAGATACAATTATTTATAGCTCTAGTTATTTTTAACTAAAAATTTTCCGTAAAAACTCTGACGAAAACAGAGCGTGTGTGTGCGTTTGTCCGCGGCATCGTAGCTACCAACCAATTTTGGTTAAGCTTTTTTGTAAGCTTACGCAATCGCGAGTGTTTTTAGCCTATTCATAACATCTTAAATATATAAATGTAAAGAAAATGGTTTCTTTAATTTTAATATGCGCGCGCACCCCACGCTTTACGTGACATGTCGCGTCTGACATTCTGTTATTATTTAAGATATTTAATTTTATTATAATTTATTTATGATTTAGTGTTATAGTTTATTAAGATGTGTTAATCGAGAGATGATAACAATAAACTTTTATTGTCGTTTCTTTATTTACAGGTAAGGTTATTTTAGTTATGTAAAGATTGTATTATGATTGTGTAACCTACTCGATGAATAAGATTACATACTTTATTTACAGAGAAACAAATGGAAGTTTTATTGTAATTGAATTAAGTGTCTTATAAAACGACAATACTTGTTTATAATGGCACAAAAATTGCAGTTTGCATTTAGATATGAGGCATCACAAACCGACAGTAAGACGAATGTGATTGCCATTACCTCCATTACAACAGAGAATAACAAAAAATATATACTGCTAGAAACTGATAGATACGCAAGTCGTCACATAGCACTAACTAAGACAGAAGCATACAAAAGAGTAAAAAAAAGTTTAAATCAAAGAAGTCAAGAGAGAACGATATGGATTTCATGCACGGATGAAATGTTACAAACTTATTTTGATGAAGATGATAATTTAATGTTTAATGATTTATATCTAAAAGAAATGAAAGAAATAGAAATAGTCGAAACTACTCAGAAAAACGAAGGTCAATTGAATCTGAAGAATATATCAGAAAGATTTATGATTGAAAAATTTGTATGTAAACTCTCAAATGCGGGACAATGGATAGAAACATTTGAGAATGAATGCAAACGATATGAAATTAAAAAAGATACAACAAAGATAGAAATTTTAAGATTATTCTTGGACAGATCATGTGTAGACTGGCACTCGGCAACATTAAAAACTTTGAAAATCGAGGCTGGATGGTCCGAGTGGAAAGACAAATTTTTGGATTCGTTTGCTGATAAAGGATGGAGTATGGGAATGTATGCTATATTTTACAAATATAAAGAAGGATCACTAATGGAATATGCCATAAGAAAAGAGAAGTTATTATTAGATATGGATGAAAATATTAGTGGGAAAAGTCTGGTTGCACTTATAGTAGCCGGCTTACCAGAATTTATTAGAAATAGAATTGATCCAGAAAAATGTGAAAACACAACGAGATTGCTTCATGAAATAAGTAAATGTGAAAGTTTGGTAAAGATTAAAAGCTTCACAAAAAAGAGAGAAGAAAAAAATGACAAAAGGAAATATATTGGAGACAAAAAGCCATGCAAAAACTGTCAAGATTTAAATAAAGGTACTCGATACCACCCAGAACAATTATGCTGGTTTAAAATAGAAGAAAAAGAAAACAAAATGATTGGAAGTAATTCCGTAATAGAAGTAAATCTGACTGAAGAGACAAAAAACGAGTAAGCACACCATTGATAAAATTAAATATGTTATTAGAAGACAAAGTACCAATAAACGGAACATATGATTCCGGTTCCCAGGTGTCTCTGATAAACAAAAGATTAATTAGAATAAGGAATGATTCAGAAGATACAAATAGAATATTGTTAAAAACGGTCAATGGTGTGACATACACAAAAGGTTTAATAAATATAAAGGTAAAAATTTTTGATATAGAAGAATATGTCGATGTTTTCATCGTAGACAAAGTTGATTTTGAAGATTTTATTATAGGACTAGATATGATAAAAAAATTTAAACTTATTCAAAATGAAGATCTGAAAATATCGCAAAAGACAAGGAAGCAGATAAATACTATGGATGGATTGAAAGAGATAGAAACAGTTAAAATAAATTTTAACGAGCATGTGAGTAATAGTGAGTTTATAACAAACCTACATCACTTGGACAACGTCAAAAAGACTCAAATACAAAGTTTGGTAGATAATTATAATACTGTATTTGCCAAAAATAAATATGATATAGGTACAATAAAAGAATATGAGGCCCGGATAGACTTACTAGTGGATAGGTATTGCAGCAAAAGGCCATATCGATGCACAATAGAGGACAAAAAAGAAATAGAAAATCAGATAGCAAATTTACTTAAAAATAATTTAATTGAGGAATCTTACAGTCCATTTGCGGCGCCAGTTACCTTGGCATTTAAAAGAGACGAAAATACAAAATCAAGACTTTGTATTGATTTTCGTGAATTAAACAAGATAGTCATACCACAAGCACAACCATTTCCATTAATAAGCGACTTGATAATTAAAGCAAGAAATTGTAACTATTTTACAACACTTGATATAAATTCCGCATTTTGGTCTATACCACTACGTATTGAGGATAGACAGAAGACAGGCTTTGTCACACAGGATGGACATTACCAATGGACTTGCCTGCCGTTTGGGTTAAAAACATCACCTGCTATTTTCCAGAGAATTTTATCAAATATATTAAGAAATAATAATTTGAAAGACTTTACTGAGAATTACATTGATGATATCTTAATATTTTCACGATCATTTAAAGAACATATAGAACACATAGAAAAAGTACTTAAAGCAATAATAGATGAAGGTTTCAGATTAAAATTTAAAAAATGCACATTTGCAGCAACATCAGTAAAATATTTAGGACACATAATAGGAAATAATACGGTAAAACCAATCAAAGATAACATTATTTCAATAAAAAATTTTCCAACTCCTAAAACTCAGAAGAACATTAGACAGTTTCTGGGGAAGATTAACTTTTACCACGAATACATACCAAATTGCTCGATCATATTAGATCCACTTCATAAATTATTGAGAAAAAATGTTCAATTTATGTGGTCAGAAGAATGTGAGAGATCTTTCTCTGATATAAAAAATATATTATGTAAACAACCAGTACTGGAAATATTTGATAAAGACTTACCTATTACGATTTACACCGATGCCTCATTGAATGGTATAGGTGCAATATTAAAACAGATTCAAAAAGATGGAAGAGAAAAACCGGTTGGCTATTTTTCAAAGAAACTTAATGATTCGCAAAAAAGGAAGAAGGCAATATACCTTGAATGCTTGGCAATAAAAGAAGCTATAAAATACTGGCAATATTGGTTAATTGGAAGAAAATTCACCGTTTATTCAGATCACAAACCATTAGAAAACCTCAACTTAAAGGCTAGAACAGACGAGGAACTTGGTGAATTGACTTTCTATTTGTCACAATATGACTTTAATATTAAGTATATTCCTGGGAAAGATAATACTGAAGCAGATAGTCTCAGTAGAAACCCAGTATTAGAAGACAATGATGAAGATGATGAAGAAATTTTAAAAATTGTAAATTTGATAACATTAGATTATATTAAGATAGATCAAAAAAATAACGAGAATATAGGGAGAATAAGAAATAAATTAATTGAAAGAAATGGAATACTATACAAAAAGACACGAAATAGAGAAAAAATTATTTTATCTGAAGAATCAAGTGTAAAGTTAATAAAAGAAATACACAGTGAATGGTGCCATTTGGGTATCAACCAAATGATAAATAAAATCAGTCCTTATTATACAGCAAAGAGTTTAACAAGAAATATAAAAAACATATGCAAGAATTGTGAAATCTGTATAAAGAATAAATCGAGAGGTCAAGATAAATATGGGCTGATGTCACACCTGGGGCCAGCATCAAAACCATTTCAGATAATGTCTATAGATACCATTGGTGGCTTTGGGGGACAAAGATCAACGAAGAAATATCTACACTTGTTAGTTGATCATTTTACAAGATTTGCGTTTATCTTAACATCAAAAACACAAAATGCTACAGATTTCATTAAGTTGGTAAAAAAAGTTCTTGAGACGGAAAAAATTGACATATTACTAGCAGATCAATACCCAGGATTAAATTCAAAAGAATTTAAAGATTTTTTGAAAAATAATGATGTAAAACTAATCTTTACTGCAGTGGATACTCCATTTTCAAACGGACTCAATGAAAGATTAAACCAAACACTAGTTAATAAAATGAGGTGTAAAATAAATGAAAAAAGTGAAAAGAAATCTTGGGCATTGATCGCAAAAGAATGTACAGATAAGTATAATGAAACCGAACACTCAGTCACAGGCTTTGCACCAGTGTATTTATTAGAGGGTAAGGTCACTAGCATCTTGCCACAAGAACTACGACAACTGACAAATACAGAAACTTGGATTAGAGACAGAAAAGAAGCATTAGCAAGAACGATTCGATCACATATATATAACAAGAAATTATTTGATAAAGGCAGAAGACAAAGTGAATTTAACATAGGAGAACTAGTTTATATTGAAAACGGTAATAAATTAAATAGGAAAAAATTGGATAATTTAAGAATCGGTCCATTTGAAATAATAGATAAAATATCGAATACAATATATAAAATAAACACAGGAAGAATAAAGAAAGATACAAGCTTATACCATATTACAAAACTTATTCGAATGGAAGACGAGATTAACGATGAAGAGGATAATGCTGTAATATAATTGTTAGTAGGTGCAGTTACAATGAGAATTACTGGAGCAATTCTCACTCTGGAGGAGGGAGATGTAAAGAAAATGGTTTCTTTAATTTTAATATGCGCGCGCACCCCACGCTTTACGTGACATGTCGCGTCTGACATTCTGTTATTATTTAAGATATTTAATTTTATTATAATTTATTTATGATTTAGTGTTATAGTTTATTAAGATGTGTTAATCGAGAGATGATAACAATAAACTTTTATTGTCGTTTCTTTATTTACAGGTAAGGTTATTTTAGTTATGTAAAGATTGTATTATGATTGTGTAACCTACTCGATGAATAAGATTACATACTTTATTTACAGAGAAACAAATGGAAGTTTTATTGTAATTGAATTAAGTGTCTTATATAAATACTAAGCTATTGCTTCGATACAAATATTAGCTCGATGCATGCCCCATCTCATAAACAATAATAACAATTGAAGACATGAATTGATGAATGTCGCAAAAAAAAATTCTCAGAAAATTGAGTTTAAACAGTCACTTAAACATTTTAGGATATGTAGTAACGTATTTGGTTCATTGATTCTAGAGACGGATTAATGAACTTAATACTTTACGACGTATTCTAAAATGTTTAAGTGGCAGTTTGATTAAACAAAATTTTATCGAAATCAGTATTTTGCTACATATCGCCTTCATCAATTCATGTCATCAATTATCTCAATAATAGACGTAACATCAGGCTTACTCCCGACACAATCGAGATTCGAATCAGTTCGATCTCAACAGCATTTGTCATTTTATTTGGCAGATTGCTTTGAAACTAACGAGGATAAAGGAAATCGTTAGATCGTAATTTTTTGTACTTCCGACCATATCAATCGACTGAGTATCAAAATAAACAAACGTAAATTTATTGGGAAGTACGCGGGACGATCGAATCTGAATCAACATCGAATCGGTTTTGAGATTAAGGCCCCTGATAAGTAATAACAATAACACATTTTCGTTAACTATCCAAGGACATAAGACAAAACATTCGCCTTTATAAATTCGCTCAAGCAATTGACTCAATTAAGATTGTCTGTATGTCACGCTATAAGAGTTAAGAATAAGGAATAGACATAATTGTGACACGAGCGAGTGGCAATAAAATCCTAACTCACGACCGAATACTAACGACCGGTATCTGAAAGGCTGATCAAATTGATCAATTGATCAAATCAGCTAATCTGAATGTTCATTGGTGAAAACAGTGACTGTGAAGTGATGTTCACCAATCAGCGTTCAAATTAGCTGATAAGATCAATTGATCAATTTGCCTTTCAGCCTTTTAGAAACCGAGCGTAAAACGACGATTAAAGTTATTTTAAAGCACTGCAGCTGTCTCTGTACCTACTAGGTAGAATGACAAGGCCAGCATGTGACTTGAAGCCACTTATGTAATACTAGCTGACCCTTGCCCACTTCGTTGAGCATAAAAAGAGTTTCTGATGAAATTCAACTAAAAAAAAACAACGTGGAACCCGCAACGCGGGAACCCGGAACCCGCAACGCGGGAACCCGGAACCCGCAACGCGGGAACCCGGAACCCGCAACGCGGGAACCCGGAACGCCCAACGCGGGAACTCGGAACCCGCAACGCGGAAACCCGGAACCCGCAACGCGGGAACCCGGAACCCGCAACGCGGAACCCGCAACGTGTGAACCCGGAACCCGCAACGCGGAACCCGCAACGCGGAACCCGCAACGCGGAACCCGCAACGCGGAACCCGCAACGCGGAACCCGCAACGCGGGAACCCGGAACCCGCAACGCGGGAACCCGGAACCCGCAACGCGGGAACCCGGAACCCGCAACGCGGGAACCCGGAACCCGCAACGCGGGAACCCGGAACCCGCAACGCGGGAACCCGGAACCCGCAACGCGGGAACCCGGAACCCGCAACGCGGGAACCCGGAACCCGCAACGCGGGAACCCGGAACCCGCAACGCGGGAACCCGGAACCCGCAACGCGGGAACCCGGAACCCGCAACGCGGGAACCCGGAACCCGCAACGCGGGAACCCGGAACCCGCAACGCGGGAACCCGGAACCCGCAACGCGGGAACCCGGAACCCGCAACGCGGGAACCAGGAACCCGCAACGCGGGAACCCGGAACCCGCAACGCGGGAACCAGGAACCCGCAACGCGGGAACTTGGAACTCGCAACGCGGAACCCGCAGCATGGGAACCCGAAACCCGCAACACGGAACCAGCAGCATGGGAACCCGAAACCCGCAACGCGGAACCCTAACGTAGAACCCGCAACGTGTACGGAAACGCTGTCAAATTGAATAAATACTTAGTATCCTATGTCCGACTACTTGCTCTAAGCTACATCCTCACCAATTTTCAGCCATATCGATAAAGCCGTTCTTGAGTTATAAATAATTTAACTAACACGACTTACTTTTACATATAGATGTATAGATTACTCCTACTAACATAAGCTAAGCCCGATGAATGCTCCCGTCACAGTCGGTCCAGCCAATTCGCTGAACGTTAGTTAGATGACGACGATGATGATGATGAAAAGTAGCCTAAATGAATCCTTATAACTTTAGCTATCTACCAGTGAAAGTCTCGTTAAAATCGGTCCAGCCGTTCCAGAGATTAGCCGGAGCAAAGAGACACGCTGACAGACATTTTTTTTTAAATTACATTTTCGTTTTCAGTAAATATCGTTGCCAATGCAAAAAAAAGCAGAAGGTATCGTTTAAAATGTCATATGCATTTAGAAAAACGTTGCTAATTGAAAGTTACATACTGACACTTTAATTTTATTTATTTGTATAGATGTATAGATTTGGAAAACTTCCCCTTCTTGGCGTTTTCACTGACGCGGAGCGGGGCGCATAGGAACTTAAGAGTTTCCAAGCGGAGTGGAGCAGAGATTTCGAGCATAGTGATTGGTCAATTCGGGTACCGCAAGCTCCTGTCCGCCTCGCCCCGCGTCAATGGAAACGCAGCCAAACGTCTATAACGTCTAACGGTCGCCATGGTAACCACGTTGTTTACAAATGGAAAACAAAAATTAGGAAATGCTATACATACCGTATTTATATCAGCTTAAACTATTTGGATTCATGTTTTTGTTAATCCTAATAATTTTATTAATCCAAATAGTTTAAGCTGATATAAAAACGATATGTATAGCATTTCATAATTTTTATTTTCCATTTGTAAATACTGATGTTGCCATGACAGCCGTGTCATATAAACTGCCAACGACGTGAATCGATCGAACCCAGGTTCAAACCCCGCGTTACCAATACGTATTTTCTTCTTTTTTCTAATTTTCTGCTTATTTTTTTCAACATTTTCTTTCATAATAACCTTTTCGTGACAATAACGAACATACCGTAAAAAAAATTGCGAAATTGGTCAAGCCGTTGACGAAGCGCACACGATGTAAGAAATTTTGGAGGTCGTTTTTTTACACTTTGGGCTACATTTTTTGGGTTTTAGTAAGGAACCCTACTTTTTTAAAACATATAATATAGCCTATGTTCAGCGCTAGGAATGTAGCTTTCCAACGGTGAAAGAATTTTTCATATTGGTTCAGTGGTTTCAGAGCCTATTCCATTCAAACAAACAAACAAACAAACAAACAAACAAACAATCAAACGTTACCTCTTTATAATATTAGTATAGATAACTAGCGGTTCAGTATTCGGTCGTAGGTAGCATCTTTACTAATATTATAAAGCGGAAGAGTTTGTTTGTTTAAACGCTCTAATCTCAGGAACTACTGGTCCGATTTGAACAATCCTTTTTTTTTGGATAGTCCATTTATAGAAGAAGACTTTAGGCTATATAACTTTACGCTGCGACCAATAGGAGCGAAACGTCAGTGAGAAATGTTGCAAAAACGGGGAGACTTTCGTTGCGTGCGCTGCATAAATGGTTTAAGTCGCTCAAGAACCACGCGAACGAAGTCTCGGGAACAGCTAGTAACCTATAAATAGGATAAGAATTAATTGTAAGCACTATTTTACTCAGGAATAAATGAGGCTAAGTAAATAAATAAATAACCTATGTATAAGAAAGGTTTGATCTGAAGCTGTCTTATTGTATGTTGACCTTTTCTTATAGATATACTACGACTAAATCACGTGTATTGAGTGTAGATTGTATTGGAGATTGAGACGTGATACGTAATATAATAGAATATTCAAACATACCTACAAGGTATTATAATATAAATAGCAAAGCAATTCAGCGCTTTACGAAGCGCAGCCTATTTAGTTCACATAACTGTCCAATGTCCATATTTGCATTTCGTGGATACAGTTTCGCTAAAAGGAACGTTTGCGTTGAATCGCGATGGATTGAAAAATTTAAATAACGATTTGTGTCGGCCTTTTAATTACTATCTGGTGCATTATTGCTATGCTTAAATGCAAGCAGGTATTACAGACTCAAACCTGTATAGTTCATACCTAGGCCCTGATTCAAGATTCATAGCTATTTATCGCTTACGAAGTTCGAAAACAAAATGTATGGAATTTGACATAAGCTTCGCTAAATGACATATGAAATCACCTGCCATTTAGCGAAGGTTATGTTAAATCCCATACATTTTGTTTTCGAACTTCGTAAGCGATAAATAGTGATGGGATCTTGAATCTGCTGGTGGATCCGATCCGTACCAAAAAGAAGTTAAAGATTTGTATAACGCCATATACAAATCCTTAACTTATTTTTGGTTTAATGCCCTTGAAAAAAAAAAAATCAAAAACGTTTTATTTCCAAATGAAACTAAGCAACCTTTTTTCGGAAAGTCAACAAAAAAAAACACGCTACCACACCGGTTCAACCCTAACCCGAGAAGAAATGGCGTGGCCATCTTTTAGCAAAGAATTAACTTTTTTAAAAGTAAATATACTTTTACTTAAATTATTATTTGTATGGTCAGCCTATGGCGTCGTAGTAGCCGAACCGATGATACGGATGAACCGATTCGGATCTAGTTGTTTTGTTTGAAATCTTACGTGGTCGAGAGAGTTTAGCTATAATTCATTATAGCTCACTGCTTAGCAATCAAAAACTTTCTTACAAAGTCGGGGTGTTAAAAATTTTCATTCAACAGAAATTATCATTCGCAATATTTTAGATGGTTTACAGCATAGGTATTTGGGATTTGCAATCCGCACAAGATGCTCAGCTTACCAGGAAATCAATATACCAAATGGATTATTCGATCCCTTTGCAGATTTAAATTCTTGCACTTGTAGTTCAAACCAAAATGCATGAAACTGAACCTCAAACGATTTATGAAAATAACATCAGTTTTCAGCTATTCCCGAGCTCCGATAATATTTGGAAATCTGAACCTCAATGTTCAAGGTGACAAATAATATGGGTGATATGGGTCTAGATTTTCTTGGTTAGTTTCACAATTCCTAAGTGGAAATAAATAAACGTACTTAGGAATTGTGTCGACCCAACCCAGACTTATGTCGCTGATGATGATAATAATTGAACTGCGGGCCTACTCCCGACACAATCGAGTACCGAATCCGTTCGATGTCAGTGGTTTTTCGTATTTTATTTGGTGAATTACTTTGAAACTAAAGAGGATAAAGAAAATTGTTAGATCGTAACTTTTTGTACTCCCGACCATATCAATCGACTGAGAATCAAAATAAACAAATGTCAATTTATTAGGAAGTACGCGGCATGATCGTATCTAAATCAAAATCAAATCAGTTTGGAGAGTAAGGCCCCTGATAGCGAGGATCAACGACTTAAACAGGAAATAATAGGTCACGGCGATCATTTAGACCAGGGATGAACTGGATATGAAATTTCGGATACGGATACGGATATTAAATTATTTCGGATTATCCGTTTGTATCGGATAATTTCGGTTACGGATATTAAATTTTGGTTTCCTTTTTACAGTAGCATACCTTTCATTTCGGATTCGGTTACAGTTACGGAATCGGATATCCGTCGGTTACGGTTACGGAGCTCCCTAACATCCCTGATTTAGACGCTGCATTATCGCATTATTACTATGTGATGCTTAGAGATTCTTAAGTCAAATACCTATAACATGCTATCAGCATATTCGCTAAATGACAGGTCGCTCGTCATTTAGCGAAGCTTATGTCAAATTCCATACATTTTGTTTTCGAACTTCGCAAGCGATAAATAGCGATAGCATCTTGGATCAGGGGCCTGAACTGTTTTAAGAAAAGGATGGTACGAACGTGATATAAGAAGAAAAATAAGTTTAGCTCGACTTGGCGTACCTATTTAAAAATCTATGGGACTAGCTTAAAGTGATTCTAGCGACCTAAGAGAGAAGACGTGTAAGTTATAACCTTCAATGTGTCCACCGCTCCTACCTATCATACCTATCGTAGAAAGCATGGTTCATCACAATAGGGATCACGGTCGCTCATCACTCGCGTCGTATTAAGTCGCGTCGACAAACTTGTGGAACAAGGGAGCTAATAGCGTATTTATCCGCATTTAAACTAGAATTGTAGCGTGTCGTGGCTATTAAAGGTAATAGGACTCATTGTATGCTTTACTGTAGTTACTGTGGCTTATCACGTTTTTGGGAAATAAGAAGAGTTTGGAGTTTTGTCAACATGTCGAAGCCCTGATTAGTCACTTTCAAATGCTCGGATGTAACATGAGCATCAAGTTACACTTTCTTCACAACCACTTAGACTATTTTCCTGACAATCTTGGGGATCTAAGTGAAGAACAGGGCGAGCGATTCCACCAGGACCTTCGTACAATGGAAGAACGCTACCAAGGCTACTGGAACGCACATATGATGGCTGACTATTGATGGAGTATTCAGAATAGCTCTCTGCCTTCAACTTCAGCAAGGAAATCAAATAAAAGAAAGTTTTTTTCAACATGAAACTAAATAAATTAGGTTCATTTCTAAATTTAAGGTGTTTTTTTACAAAAACAAACGATGTGTTATATTTTTTTAACTATAGCTGATACCGAAATTTCAGTCACAGATTTGAAATCGTTATCAAAAATTGGACTAATATCATGTAACATAACCCAATCATCAGAAACGATGTTGAGCAGTGTAATTAAAGTAAAATAAAATAAATGAAAAAGCTTTTTTCGTAAAGTCATCAAAAAAAGCAACCGCCAACCGCCAACAACCCAACAACCCAAACCCACTGAGAAGAACCGGCGTAAGAAACACGCACGGGCCCACTGTTAGCAAAAAGATGGAAAATTTATCTTTTTTAAAAGTACCCATAAATATATTTTTTCAATGTAACTTACTATATTAACATCATCATAAGTATACGTATTATAGTAAATAAATATAAGCAGCATTTAAGGTTGGCCACCTTATTCCCAGTGTTTGCAATCAGTAACAAAATCAATTACAAAATTAAATATTACCTAAACAGCACCAGTTCGATATCTTCCAGACGCTCGTACTACTTCAAAACTGAAGCTTCTACATATCTTATATTATTACCTCATCCTAGTCAGTTTGGTTTGCAAATTATTTTGATTATAAACTAATATGACAAGTGTACAGTCCGTTCAGAGTTATTTTAACTCAATACCTTAATGCCAACGACATAAGCATCACACTAGAAACTACTATTGCTATATCAATATTTGCAAGGAGTTGCAGTACAACACACAAACTACTTCATCGCTCGCTAAAATTTAATTTCTAGTAATTGGTGTCTATTTCAGTTTCCAGAACGTTTTGCAGTGACAAAGGCTGTCGAATCGCCGGACGAATTGCCTTTTTTGGCACTTTAGTGCCTTCGAAACCCACGCTCACTCGGCGGGACACAAGGTCACAACAGGAGCATTTCGCACTTGTTTTCGGTAAAGCGTTTATATTCTCGCGATACGGTTTGGTGTCAAAGTATGACTGAATGGTGAACATGTATCGTTCGCACTTTAGAGGAAACCTCACGGTTTAAAGAAATACAAAATAGGTATTTACAAAATATATTACATGAAACGTAGGGTCGAGATGGGCAGGATATACAATATGTCGATGAGTACATCTACTTGGGCCAATTAGTATCTTTCGAAAACAGACAAGGAAAGGAAGTCGATCGCCGAATCGAAATCACCCGGAAAAGCTACTGGTCCATGAAGAACCTAATGAAGGGAGATCTACCAATCTCCCTCAAGCGAAGACTTTTCGACATGAGTATTCTTCACGTCCTAACCTACGGTGCTCAAACTTGGTCACTGACTAAAGCACAAATTTCCGGCTCGGGGTCTGCCAAAGAATCGCTCTTTGGCAGACCCATACTGGAGCGCAGCATACTGGGAATTAAGCTAGTTGACCAAGTATGAAACACCACGCTGCGTTCCAAAACAGGCATCACAGACGTAGGAATAAAGGGAGCCTAGCTAAAATGGGACTGGGCAGGACACATAAGTCGCATGCACTCCGAGCGCTGGGTAAAAATATACACCGATTGGGTACCAAAGGATAGACGACGTCGCCGAGGCCGGGCCAGAACAAGGTGGCGCGACGAGCTGGACGAATACCACCCAGGCTTGCCAGCAGTGGCGCAGGCGCACGCGGAAAGAAATACCTGGAGGACACAGGGGGAGGCCTTTGCCCAGCAGTGGGACAGTTTAGGCTATTAATAATAAAATAATAATAATTACTGTCTCTAAATAAGTCCAAGAATACTCGTTTATAAGTTACATTTATTAAAAAAAGGAAATTGGCTCCCGATGACGCGCATCGGGAGCCATGATGCCTGAAAACGTACATCCATTCACTGGTGAATACTGACGTAATTACTATTCGTTCTACAATCCGCTGTAAGTTGCATTGAAAATTGTAATCAAAATCTCATCAATGTGGGCCGCTGTGGGATAAGACGTATGGGTTGATCTCTGACAAGCTGATATTGCTTCGCGATCTTTCCATAAATTGTTGTAAAAACGTTTTATGTAAAGTTACATTCGCCGACTGACGAGGTTCTTCTTTAACTTCCATATAGTCTATCTAGAACCACTTCTGTGGCTTAGTGATTAGCGGGTCGGGGTTAAAGCCTTATGTCTCAGTTTCGAATCCCGCCGAGTAAACATATATACGAGTATGTGTATTAAATATGTGTGTAATGTAATAAAATATCGCCTCCGTGGTCTAGTGGTTCAGAGCTTCGCTCTCGACCCGGAGGTCGTGGGTTCGATTCCCGCGTTGGAACAACAAATAATGTTGATTTCAAGTTTGGTTAGGACAATTCTGGCTGATCACCTGATTGTCTGACGAGAAAGATGATCCATGCGTCGGATGGGCATGTAAAAAGTCGGTCCTGCGCCTGATTTCTCGCTAGTCGTGTCGGTTTACCGTCCCACTGGGTTATGTGAGTAAAAGGAAGAGATAGTGGTTCTGTGTATTGCGCACACACTTGGGCACTATAAAATAACTCCTGCGTAGCTGGCCTGGTTTCAATGAAATCGGCTACCGACATCGAAATCGGTGAGGGGAGCTATTATTATTATAATGTAATAAAAATGTTCTGTATAATATGTTACAAAGTATTGCAATATTTAATATAATACTTCCCGTCGTCTAGTTCCCGTGACACGAGTTCTTCGAATATACCACGGGTATGTATTATAAGTATTCTTTGCTTCGTGTCCAGATTGACGTGGTGTAAAAGGTACATTTAGATATAATGAAAATGATAATCTATTTATAAAAATTCTAATATGAGTATATAAAAATTCTTCTGTCAGTAAAGTTAACAATTACCATACTCCTCCGAAACGACTTGACCGATTTTTATGAAATTTTATATGCATATTCAGTTTTGGAGAATCGGTTATTATCTATTTTGCATACCCCTAAGCGATAAGGGTTATCCAATCATAACATTTTTTTAAAATTTTTTGGACAATATTTTTTAAATAAATTTTCATTTTCTGGTTCCGCGTTGCCGGTTCCGCGTTGTGGGTTCTGGGTTCTGTGATGTGATTGGATTTCATTTGGCGAAAATTTGTTAATAGTAGGTATACCTACTCGGAATCACCGCAACGAGATCTACCAGGATGGATCACAAAATATTCAATAGCTGTTACAATTTTTGTTATTTTGTTAATCAAAAACAAAATATGTAGATCCATTCCAAACTAATAACTAGTCATACCTAACTATCGTAAAAATATCATAACTTAACTAATTATTATGTGCATATAATATAGCATGTAACACCACATTGAAAGACACCTAACAAAACAAAAATATTTGGAATATTCCTATTAGTTTATTAGAGACAACAAAATATATAAAAAAACTTTGACCGCGATTTACTTGAAAGCAGTGATGTTAGGGAGCTCCAAAACTGTAACCGAAACAATCGGATATCCGATATAATAAATATCCGTAACCGTAACCGAATCCGAAATAAAAGATTTACTACTGTAAAAAGGTAAACAAAATTTAATATCCTTAACCGAAATTATCCGAAACAAGCGGATAATCCGAAATTGTATGGAACTCCGTTTCAAACTGTATCGTGACGTCACATACCTTTTTGTAGGGTTTTTAACGCTTGTTTAAGTACTGAAAACAATAAAAGTCTAATTCGCCGGAATTGTCGGTAAAACAGTAACGAAGGTAAAAGGGAGGTTATACTCTTTAGTTGGCATTTTTAGTTTTTACAACCAACTATAGGTTAGTTGGGGATATCTAGAGTTTCTAGACACTTAGAACATTCTGTCTGCATTCATCTGCATTTATTACATTATGATAATAAATGTCCACATGAACGCACGAACGAACTCAACACACAGTAGAAAAACAACATAAACAAATTCAAAGCTAAGCAAGTCACAACTTGTAAACAAACGTCAGTGAATTACATAAAACAGTCCCTGTGTTCCAGGAGCTAATAGTAAACGAAAAATACGTTTTTTTCATTCAGATTTGCGTTTCTTTAGCACTGTTTAGGGTCGTTTTGAACTGTTTTCATAGGCACTGTCAGCTGTCAATGTCAGCGTTATGAATGATCTAAACGTTTAGAGCGTCTCCTGGAACAGGCCCAGTAATTGTCAAATCGTCTTAGAAGTGTGGCCATTCAAGTGATATTTAGATATCGATTATTCGCTACCAACAATCGGTTTAGTTTTAAATTGTTTTATTACATTAAATTATTAACATATTTATGTATTATTATTCGTTCTTTAATTGTTTATTATTCTAGATTCGATTCCCACATTGAAACATGGAAATGTTGTTCCGAATTGTAAATAAAATAAATTATTATTATTATTATTATAAATTAATTATATTGTAAATAATAATTATGCTCAAAAAACATAGATTTTTCAGCGTAATCGTTTTTTTACTGGCAACTAAGGAAATCATGTCGTATAGCGTTTAAGCAACGGAAAAAATGTTTAGTGACTTATTTATTCAATCTTTTTAATCCGGCGAAGTTACGGCTCAAATCTTTGAAGTTTTTTATTTTAATACAAGTAATAATCTTTAACACGACTTTTATTCTAGAACAAAACGAAACCATAAATGGGAAATCTCCTTTCACATCCATTTATCCTCCTCGAAAGCAACCTCCATGCAAGTGCGTTGTTTCTGATAAGGACGACATAATAGTGCAGGCTGTAGCATCAAAAATCGGTTACAAAACGTAGGTGAGCACCATAAAGAGAAAGGAAGATCGGATGACAAGATTTTCCAACTATAATTGCCTGAAGCATTTCTCCGGATACCAGAGATGCATGAGATCCAAGCAAATCATCTTACTCCCAGTCCATATGGCTCAAAGAGACAGAGAAACTAATTACCACGCGTCAGAACCCAAGTTTCTGGTGCCGCAGAAATCTAGACTCAATTAGCGTCTTAAAATAGTCCGTACTATTTAAATATTATAATATAATAATATCTATGGACGATTCACACCACGTCAATCTGGCCCTGTGCCTAAGTATCCGAAGATTTTTTTTACAGGTACCAGACAATGGAAATATATTTAATATTTTCATACTATACACATATTTAATATATTATACACTAGCTGACCCTTGCCCACTTCGTTGAGCATAAAAACAGTTTATGATGAAATTCAACTAAAAAAAAACAACCCCTAACTCGGGAACGCGGAACCCGCAGCATGGGAACCCGAAACCCGCAACCCGCAACGCGGGAACGCGGAACCCGCAACGCGGGAACCCGGAAACCGCAACGCGGGAACCCGGAACCCGCAACGCGGGAACCCGGAACCCGCAACGCGGGAACCCGGAACCCGCAACGCGGGAACGCGGAACCCGCAACGCGGAACCCGCAACGCGGAACCCGCAACGCGGAACCCGCAACGCGGAACCCGCAACGCGGAACCCGCAACGCGGAACCCGCAACGCGGAACCCGCAACGCGGAACCCGCAACGCGGAACCCGCAACGCGGAACCCGCAACGCGGAACCCGCAACGCGGAACCCGCAACGCGGAACCCGCAACGCGGAACCCGCAACGCGGAACCCGCAACGCGGAACCCGCAACGCGGAACCCGCAACGCGGAACCCGCAACGCGGAACCCGCAACGCGGAACCCGCAACGCGGGAACGCGGAACCCGCAACGCGGGAACCCGGAACCCGCAACGCGGGAACGCGGAACCCGCAACGCGGGAACCCGGAACCCGCAACGCGGGAACGCGGAACCCGCAACGCGGGAACCCGGAATCCGCACCATGGGAACCCGAAACCCGCAACGCGGAACCCGCTACGCGGGAACCCGGAACCCACAACGCGGGGACCCGGAACCCGCGGCATGGGAACCCGAAACCCGCAACGCGGGAACCCGGAACCCGCAACGCGGGAACCCGGAACCCGCAACGCGGGAACCCGGAACCCGCAACGCGGGAACCCGGAACCCGCAACGCGGAACCCGCAACGCGGAACCCGCTACGCGGGAACCCGGAACCAACAACGCGGGGACCCGGAACCATATATATATCGATAAAGCCGTTCTTGAGTTATAAATAATTTAACTAACACGACTACTTTAATACAAATAGCTGATGTATAGATGGAACTAACATAAGCTAACGCCCGGTGAATGCTCCCGTCACAGTCGGTCCGGCCGATTCGGTGATCATTAGTTAGATAACGATGATGATGATGAAAAGAAGCCTAAATTAATCCTTATAACTTTAGCTATCTACCAGTGAAAGTCTCGTTAAAATCGGTCCAGCCGTTCCAGAGATTAGCCGGAGCAAAGAGACACGCTAACAGACAGACAGACATTTTTTTTTAATTGCATTTTCGTTTTCAGTAGCAAGAAAAAAAAAAAGACAGAACAGACAGACGTTAACTTCGCACAAAGACAAATGACGACAAAAGACGTTGGCAACTCCTATTGAGGGGGAGGCATATGCCAAAAAAAGAAGAAGAAGAATGACGACAAAAGACATAGTGGCGTCTTATCATGACGTTTTCGATTTTTTTTTAACTGTTCGTGAATTATGACCATGGATCTAACTCCTTCAATCTGATTTTTAAATTAACATTTATAATATATTCTTATTACAACTTATAAGTTAAGTACTTTTTTACCCGACTTCGGCGAAGCCAAAAGGAAGGGTAATGATTTTGGCAGTCTATGTATGTATGTATGTATGTATGTATGTTTGTATGTATGTATGTATGTTCCCTCGTAGCGGTTAAACTACTGGTCCGATTTTAATAAATAAGGTGTCAATCGATTCGTAGTGGTCCCGCGAGTAACATAGGCTATATGATTTTTCGAAAAATTTTGGATTTTGAAAATTATAGCTCATAAACTATCTCCAAAAAAAATTAAATTAAGATAATTGTATCGTGTTTGGTATCCAAAGATAGGTCTTGACATTACAAATATGTATTTCAAATTTTAATTAGTTATTATATTTTGTTGTTAAATTCAAAATAAGGGTTTAAAATGCGGTCGTACAAAATGTATCTAGGAGTTCTTTAGTTACTTTCTATGTGTTCATTTAACGTTAGTTTAGTGAACATATAATGTTATAGTTCATGTGGAAACAGAAAAATGTAAAATAAAATAAAAGTTTAAAAAACTATAACCCGACTTCGCAAAAAAGGGGTCTAAAAAGGCTGAAACAAGAAAATAATTCAATTTGAAATCCAGATATGCATAGGTACAGATATGGTCAAGGTAGAGCCGTGGTCGTACCCGCTAAACAAATCTAAGTATAATATTCGTCTGCTGTTGTAATATACAATCCCAATAGCGGGTACGACCACGGCTCTACCTTGACCATATCTGTACCTATGCATATCTGGATTTCAAATTGAATTATTTTCTTGTTTCAGCCTTTTTAGACCCCTTTTTTGCGAAGTCGGGTTATAGTTTTTTAAACTTTTATTTTATTTAAATAGGTATATTTATTTATAGTTGTTAAAAGATTAATCGATTTTTTGAGTAAGTCTCTAGTGTTTAATAAGAAAAAGTGTTAACTGACGTAACATTATCACGACGTTTATTTCATTAAATCATAATTTGTATATTATATTTAAGATCGTTTATCAGTGAAAGCAAATCGTAAAAAAACTCATATTGGTTATGTTGACAATAAATATCTAATAATTATTAAATAAAGTTTAGTAAATTCTGCAGTTTTAACAAAAAGAAAATATTTATTTTATTATGTCGTCGTTACAACGTTACGTCGCTCATTTTTGATAAACTGTCAAATGTTACCTATTAAAATGACCCGACTATTTATTAGTGGTGGACAAATAGTTTAATGAATCCAAATAGTTTAAGTTTATGTTAATACGTTATTTATAGCATTTCATAATTTTTATTTTCCATTTGTAAACAATGTCGTTACCATGACACCCGTGTCATATAAACTGGCAACGACGTGAATCGATTGAGCCCAGGTTCAAACCCCGCGTGACGATCACGTATTTTCTTCTTTTTTCTAATTTTCTGCTTATTTTTTTCAACATTTTCTTTCATAATAACCTTTTCGTGACAATAACGAACATACCGTAAAAAAAAATTGCGAAATTGGTCAAGCCGTTGTCGAAGCGCACACGACGTAACAAATTTTGGAGGTCGTTTTTTTACACTTTGGGCTACATTTTTGGGGTTTTAGTAAGGAACCCTACTTTTTTTAAACATATAATATAGCCTATGTTCAGCGCTAGGAATGTAGCTTTCCAACGGTGAAAGAATTTTTCATATTGGTTCAGTGGTTTCAGAGCCTATTCCATTCAAACAAACAAACAAACAAACAAACAAACAAACAAACAAACAAACAATCAAACGTTACCTCTTTATAATATTAGTATAGACAAATTTAAAACCTACACATCCATGACCCAGGAACATTGAAAACTTTTTGTTCACTCGGCGGGATTCGAACTGCGCTACGGAGGTCATCAATTTCAACTGTCATCGCGGTTTTTAAGATACAGACGCACAGACAGCACAGACTTAATAATAGGTTTCTACCCTTACGGATTCCTAAAGAACTAATAAAAATATTAGTTTTTAGAAGTCGGAAGTTTTTCAGCGTTTTCGCTATAGGTATCTAGCTAAAATTTTTAGGAATATTTCTTTTTCCAGAAATTTCAAATAACGCCTGCCATGTTCATTTTTAAAATTTACTTTATTTAAAAAGGATATTTCATATTAACACATAGTTCTATTTTCAGCACTCTCAATTTTTTCGGTCCGGCAAATAAGCAAATTAGACGTATACGTGATTCGAAACAATTTTCGAATCACGTATCAGTCTAATTTGGCCCTTGATTGCACTTCTGTCTGGTACAAACGTGAGGAAAATGTATGCGTTGTGGGTGCACTGGCATCCTAATTCATCACTATTTATACAAATGACACCGCGGCGCGGCAGCGGCGGCGGCGCGGCAGCGGCGACCCCCGCGTGTCATATGAAAATTACCTTAGGGTTGTCACAGAAGAGGCTAAATCAATGTATAATATCTGTATAATATGATTAGATGTTCTGCATTTATTATTGTTTAATCTCACAACCATTATTAGATAAAAAAATTGAATTAACTACCCGGACTTGGCGAGAAAACTTTTGACTAGAAACACTATCGACGTCAGATTAAAAAAAATCTAAATCGGTTCACTGTTTGGCTGCTACGAAGCCACTGACAGACACATCAAACTTACTTATTTTAAGTTAAAAAAGTAAAGAGTTTGTGTGAATGATCCGAATTATTTTTGTTTGTTAATATTTTTACATTTATCATTCCCTTATTTTAGAAGTTACAGGGAGGGGTGGGGCATATTTTTCCACTTGGAAAGCGTCTCTCGCGCAAACTATTCAGATAGAAAAAAATAATATTAGAAACCTCAATATAATTTTTGAAGACCCATCCATTGACACCCCACAGTGACCCACTCGTTTCTTTTATATATAGTTTGATGACATACGGATGGACGGACAGACATGACGAATCCATAAGGGTTCCATTTTTTGCCATTTGGCTACGGAACCAAACGGCCAGATGATAGTCGGACTCGGGCAAAAAGCGTTCCAAGCGTTCCGACTTCCGTACAAAACGAGAGAAAAAAAAAAGATTAAAAAACTATAACCCGACTTCGCGAAAAATGGGTCTAAAAAGTCTGAAACAAGAAAATAATTCAATTTGAATTCCAGAAATGCATAGGTACAAAAATGGTCAAGGTAGAGCCGTGGTCGCACCCGCTATTGGCATCGAGCCTTGAATTTTTCTTCTACCGTATTTCGGTGTAAATTAATGCTTAGATTTTATTAGCGTGTACGACCACGGCTCTACCTTGACCATTGTTGTACCTATGAATTTCTGGATTTCAAATTGAATTATTTTCTTGTTTTAGACTTTTTAGACCCATTTTTTGCGAAGTCGGGTTATAGTTTTTTAATCTTTTTTTTATTTAATATTTTTCTGTTTCCACATCAAATATAATAATTATTATATTTTAATTTAATTGTCCATTACATAGAAAGTATCAACTCCTCGATACTACTTGTACGACCGCATTTTCAATCTTTATTTACAATTTAACAATAAAATATAATAATAAATAAAAAATATAAATACATATTCGTAATGTGCTTACCAAGACCTATCTCTTGATACCAAATACGAGACAAATATCTTAATTTAATTTTTTGTTGGAGATAGTTTTTGAGGTATAATTTTCAAAGTCCAAAATTTTTCAAAAAATTATGTAGCCTATGTTACTCGCGGTATTTATACAAATCGATTGACACCTCATTCATCAAAATCGGACCAGTAGTTTAGCCGCTACGAGGGAACATACATACATACATACATACATACATACATACATACATACATACATACATACATACATACATACATACATACATACATACATACATACATAGACTGCCAAAATCATTAACCTTCCTTTTGGCTTCGCCGAAGTCGGGTAAAAAACGTGTTTGTAGCATAATTAAAGCGGTTAACGGAATACATCTATTTACCAACATTCAACAATAGTTCGTAGTACGTAGTACTTGTAGTAACAAGGTTCTTATAGTTTGAACTTTAAAAGTACAAAATATATTCTCCTTTTCACTATATGCTTTTAATAACTTAATTACTTATTATCATTTAGTTCGCGGGATATTTCTACATATAATTGAATGCAATGGATTTCGTGAAATTCGTTTTCGATTGTATAACGATATTATGAGTTAAACTATATTATATTAAATACTTTTAAGTATTTTTTGTTCTAAAGTTATTATTGTTATTCAGATTGCGTACCCAAAGATGATAACAGTCCTTCCGTTCCTTCGTAATAAGGCTCATGAATCGTGATAATAAGATAGTTGAAATTTTCACACATAACTAAAACTAAAACCAAAATAAACATAAGGGGGCTTCCAAACAACAAACGTGTTTTTGCCTTATATACGAAAGCAACTCGCACTTGGCCGTTTTTTATACGCCTGTTCCTTCGCAGTTTGCATATGTCATGACAAAATAAAATGTTGCAAGTCGCAGAGCAAGGACATTCGGTTATCAATCAATAGACACTATTTGGACCCGACCTATACTTGTGATGGCTTACAATTTTACCGAATACTGAAACGATAGTAAAATCAAGTGGCGATCAAGTCTAATGCTGTCCTTGGGCCTTACTCTCCAAACTGATTTGATTTTGATACAGATACGATCATGCCGCGTACTTCCTGATAAATTGACATTTGTTTATTTTGATTCGCAGTCGATTAGCATGGTCGGGAGTACAATAAGTTACGATCTAACAATTTTCTTTATCCTGATTAGTTTAAAAGTAATTCACCAAATAAAGTACGAAAAACCACTGATATCGAACGGATTCGGTTCTCGATTGTGTCGGGAGTAAGCCCGCAGGTCATTCCGCCACGGAGTGACACAGTCCGTGAATAGAGGACTCTCTAACTTTAATTGGCGTTTCAGTATTCGTTTGCGATTTTTGATCGTTTGTACCCGAAGAAGGTGGTAATTTTTAAAAATGCTTTTTTGCCAAATATCAGGCAGTAGAGTAAACCTTGGGATTTTGGTCTGAAATTACTGTCCACAAAGTAGTTACCTAGTTTTTTTCATTTTGCTAAATATTAGGCAGTAAATATTGGGATCTCGATCCAAATTGCATAGCTAACAACGTTTATTTAATGGGTTACTCTTGAAAATTATCATTTCTGCCGAATATGAACAAGTGGTAAAAGTTAATCAAGAAATCATGGCACGTTTATTGCCATGATTTCTTACTGTACTCAGTATAATACAGTACAGTAAATAGACAATATCTGGTCTAAGATCTAGTTTCGCATAACAGCCATCACAGCCTAAGTTGATCAGGTTCAAGAAATTCCAACTCAGAAAACTTAATTTATATACCTAAGCCTGTTGCATCCCGCATTGAGAGCTCAACAAAAAGCCGCAGGGAACCACTTCCTTTCCGTAAGCAATCCTTGGAAGCTATTTCTGGATATTAATTTAATGTAAATCAGGTCGGTGACATTAAAGTACATTGCGTTTACTTCGCACCTTATCAATATTTCGTCGAAATACCCGTTATTCGGTTACTAAGTTATAAGAAAAACGGCGCATAAGTGCAAAGTATCATAATACTCGTATTCTTAGAGCGGGTACAGATTAGGGGCTTTTGAACGCGCGCTTTATCAAAGCGCGTTTTGAGAACTAGCGGGCTTACTCCCGACACAATCGAGAACCGAATCATTTCGATATCAGCGGTTTTTCGTATTTTATTTGGTGGATTACTTAGAAACTAATCAGGATAAAGAAAATTGTTGAATCGTAACTTTTTGTACTCCCGACCATATCAATCGACTGAGAATCAAAATAAACAAATGTCAATTTATTAGGAAGTACGCGGCATGATCGTATCTGAATCAAAATCAAATCAGTTTGGAGAGTAAGGCCCCAGGAGTTCTGTACAGATAGTGTACCTACTCTGTACCTACATACCTACTCAAACGCGCGCTTTTTTATCCAAAAACGCGCATCAGTAAATCGCGCGACAATAAACTCCTACCAGCTCTTATTGTTTTTTTTTTTTACTTTTAACACAATTAGTATCGAAACAAATTATTTCAAATTGAAGCATAACAACGTTATAAATATCCACTTGATAAACAATGAGGTATCAGATAACAGTAGGCAATTATCCGTCTATCAATAGGTACGTACCGGCAATAACTAAATAATGATACATAAATCGCGGGCAAATACTTAAGTTAAATCACGCGCAAGAAAATTAAAAAAAAACGCATTGCTATTTTCAAGAACTTACCCATAGATGTTGCTGAAGGAAGCTCCCCCCAGGCTGACATGGGAGATGTTGATATCAGTGCCATTCAATTTGTTGTACCGCATTTTGATATTTATACACCGTCCCACACGACTGTACCGCGCGAACTAAAGTTTGCAACTGGATGCACTCAGCACTTTGCCTTGCGTGCAGAGTGACGAGTCACAGACGAATGTTCATTGGGCCAATGGGCAGCAATACCAACTCTCAGAAACATTTCTACCCAAAATCAACAGGAAATCTGCCACAATAGCTACATCTTGAAAATCATAAAAAAATGTATTATAATTCTTTTATAATCGAATAACTTTGTGTCAATTAAATATTTTATTTTAAGATTTTATTCATAGCAAAACCTGTCAAAATTACACATTTTCTGAGTATTTTATTAAACATCATTCATTTTTTTGTCCTTTCTACATTAAAATATTCTTGCAAAATAGCATTTTGTACAGAATTTCTTTGAAAAAAAAGAAGAAAATAAATGGGCCTAAAAATCCCGTGAAAGTAGATAGCTCGTGTAGAGATTTTCTTTCCAAATATAGGGGAGAAACAGCAAAGTTGGCAACACCATCAGTGGACGCGTAGCGAGTTTTATCACTTTATATTTACTACAAGCAAATAAACATTTTCATTTTTCAATGACAGAATCACAATTAATGTTTTATTTTTTCGTTATCTTTTGCAAAAACAAAGTATTGTACTCGTAATGTAGAAGATTATTTACGTGATTTTTCGGAAGTTTTCGATGTTATAGCGATATATAATATTAGGTTATGTTTCCGCCAATTTCATACATAGGTATGAAATTGGCGTTTTGTCGAACTGGCTACTTTGATCTTAAATATATCCTCTTTGGTTAGGAATTCCAAATTCAAATTTAAACAGCTATTTACTTCGATTGAGCTTCAATTGGCATGCATTTGTGTTTTCAAAACCGTAATTCATTTGTTTTTTTCTCTTTTGCTTTTTTTTCTGCGTCACTCATTTCACAAAATGGAAAACTTAAAATACGCATTATTTACGAGTACCTACGAGTTCCACCGTGGCACCAGTGCTGCAGAAACGGCTCGAACTCTCGAAGGATTAATGATGTGTATGGGGGTGGTGTCGCAAAAGAAAACACGGTGCGTTTTTGGTTTGAACGCTTTCGTTCTCGAAATTTCGACCTGCAGAACAAGCTCCGTGGACGGCCGGAGATCAAGGTCGATAATGATGAATTAAAGGCTATTGTGGAAGCAGATCCATCGCAAACCCCATCAGAGTTAGCTACAGGCTGCGGTGTAAATAGTGACAAAACCGTTTTAATCCACTTGAAGCTAATTGGGAAGGTGAAAAAGCTTGAAAGGTGGGTACCCCCTCATGAATTGAGTGAAGCAAACCGACAAACGCGCGTCGACTGCTGCGTTACATTGCTCAACCGGCACAATAATGAAGGAAATTTAAATCGGATCATTACATGTGATGAAAAGTGGATCCTGTACGATAATCGTAAACGCTCATCGCAATGGCTGAACACTGGTGAACCAGCAGTCTTGCCCCAAGCGAAAATTGATTCAAAAAATGTTACTTGTAAGCGTTTGGTGGACTAGCGCCGGTGTCGTACACTATAGCTTTCTTAAATCTGGTCAGACGATTACGGCTGATGTCTATTGTCAGCAACTGCAAACCATGATGGAAAAGCTCGCCGTTAAACAACTGAGACTTGTCAATCGCTCTACGCCACTGCTGCTTCAAGACAACGCTAGACCACACACGGCCCAACAGACGGCTACCAAATTAGAGGAGCTTCAATTGGAATGTCTAAGACCGTACTCTCCGGACCTTGCTCCAACAGATTACCATTTTTTTCGAAATTTGGATAACTTCTTGCAAGGAAAAAAAATCAATTCCGATGAGGCAGTCCAAACCGCTTTCAAAGATTTCATTGATTCCCGTCCGAATGGTTTTTTTAGTAAAGGGATCAATGAACTACCTATAAGATGGCAAAAGTGTAAAGATTTAATATGAAAAAATCGCCTTTATGTTCCTCCCATACAAAAAGCCACTTTCAGATGTAAGGACCTAATATAAATTACAAAGATACCTTACTACGACTACCTAATTACGGATAATATCTTTAAACCTAAACCTAAATAAATAATTTTATTAAGCTTTATTCATTCACAATACAGTTGGATAGTATATCTAGTAGACTAGAAAAAAATCTTACATGCTATAGTACTTTTGCAATTTATTTTATGATAATGATAATATTTATACTTTTTATAAATTTATCGAATAATAATTCAATTAAAATACATGAAATATGTCATTTTATTATCACAATTATTGTCAGTCAACTTTATGTACCTATACAATTGTTAAGTATTATTAATTATTTCATTAAATTAGCAATTATAGTAATACATATATGTTTTAATGATTCGTTTACATTCAGATACCTAATATTGAATGAAAACAAAGCACATACAATATACATCTAAAACTACAACTACACCAACATTGACCCTACCTACATATAAAATATATAGGTATCCCTTGGTGCAAAAACAAATATATAATGAAGATAAAACCCTGCGTGCGCGTCTGACTCGTGCTTGGACTGTTTTTATATAACAGACCACACTCTTGCAGTGTTTCAATGCAATAATTGACCCATATTGACTGTGGTAAGCGGTTTTTGGGAACTAAATGAACCTAATTTAGATACGCTGCAAAAGTACCTACTCTACCAATTACAATATAGTAATCTTGCGACAACTTGACTTGGCTATATAGCCAATCTTCTTATTTAACAAAGTAAAATTTTTAACTAACTCTCCTTAAGCATAAAGTGAACTGATGAGCTGAGAAGTAATCTGAACACTCGATCACGTCAGGTATAAAAAAAAACAAAAACTGGATCAAAATCGGTTCATCCGTTTAGAAGTTACGATGCCACGCTTTCCAGGGAAAAACACGCCGTTTCCATGCTTAACGAAGTGGGCACGGGTCAGCTAGTTATAAAGCTATAGTCCAGCTAACTTGTGTTTAGCTTTACACGCCGATCCGACGCATGGATCATCTTTCTGTCAGACAATCAAGTGATCAACGTGCAATTTTCTAACCAAACTTGGAAACAACATTTTTTGTTCAAAGGCGGGTAACGAACCCACGACGAGCTAAGCTCTGAACCACTAGACGACGGAGGCGTTATGTATTAAGTATAGATAGGATTTCATAAAATCATGTGAAAAATGCACATCGTTATCGCTTGACTGCACTAATTTGCATAACCTTCGTCCAAATGCAAGGTTAACTAAACAAGACTGTCATCCATTAAAATATTAGTGGAGGGGTTAGTGGGAATTAGGTATTACGCTTCAAATTGCAATATTCCATTCATTCACTAATTGTACATTATACGTACTATATGTGTACTATTAATAGATGTTCGATAGTACTAAGCGTTGATTGAATGTCATTAGGAATTTTACCAGTTATATAGAAAGTCGTCACCACAAACTAATATATTGTGACGGACGTAAATAAAAGCCAATGCTCCATATTTATACTTATAATATTTAATCGGGCAGAGTCTCTGCTTATAACAGTATCAATCTATTCTTAAAAGTCTCATGACAACGAAGAGTTACGCCCTTATATTATATTATTGACAATCGTTAGGGCAAAAATCAATATGAGAACTATTTAACAGATTTAATTATAAAATTAGCTAAATACGTTAAAATCTAATATAATTATTAGGTAACAAATATTTATCCTTTATCAAAAGGCACTTAATTATAATATTTAATTATTTGTACTTTAGTTTAGATAATTAATTGTATGAGAATTTATTATTATGGAAGTGACGTCATGGGTTGCCAGCATTTATATATTAAATCATTTAAAATAACTACAATAATATACTCTATAACAATCAGTTGATTGATAAGTTATTAACAAACAGTTCAATGAAATTAACACTAATATAATATAAAAACGCGTAATAACACGAATCTGAATGTGGGCATCACTGGCGAGACGAAGTAGTTTTGTAACAATATTTTCCCTTACTTCAACCCTTGAGAAACTCCACGGTTGAGAGAAATATAAAATAGGTAAAATAGGTAGGTCTCACAGTGCCCTAGCTAGCACAAACTGAAATTACCTGTTAAAAGCACAAGAAATTCACGTTAAGGGACCCCTGTTTCCTCCTCCAAAACTAAACCGATTTAGATATTTTTTTCATTAGAAACCAAAAAAGGCTTCAGCTAGTTTCCTATGTTTTGATTTTATTGTATAATGCAATCAAATTTGTTTCTTGGATGTTTAAACACAGCGAAAAGTCTGGTATATTTTTTTATTTCATATTAATTAATTCGCCGAATTTAAAGTTACAATATCTCCTTAAATAATTAATTTATTAAAAAAGGGATAAAATAGGGACGTACAAATAATATACACAGATATTCAGGGAAAAATTTTTTACTCTAGCGGCATTATGCAGGATTCAGGGATTCCATTCTGTACCTATGGAAAATTAGGCGTTCTGTTTTCTCCTAACTACTTAATTCTACGTCCTTCTTGTTTCCTTACTAACTATCAGCAATGCTGACTGCTTTTTAATTTTTTAATATACCCAGTGTCATTCTTACAGTATTCACCAGCCTTATGACACCCATCATGCTAAAATCCATCGAGCCATTCAGGCAGCAGAGCGACCGAAACACTTAGAGGTACTTACATGGCAGCGCAGTCGAGTGAAAAGAAAAATAGTTGCTCTTTATTCATATAGTTCAGTAAAAATTGAAGAGTAAACAGTATAATTAATGTTATCTATACATATAATAAATCTGTAGAGGGGTCATGTCTGTACATTAAGAATATTTAAGTGAAAATAAAAAAAAGAGGGTCTATAAGAGCAACAGAACCTAAAAATAACATTTTTTTTAAAAATGTCTGTCTGTCTGTCTGTCCGTATGGGAATGTTTGTCATAGCATCACGATAAAACCACTTTATGGAATGAAATAAAATTTGGCAGGCAGGTAGCTTACGGCCTGAAGAGCATTATAGGAAATTATTATCCCGATAAACGAAAGGGTTCCCGTGGGATCTTCAAAAAATTGTAGCTACCTATTTGACGGTATTTCTGTCAAACTACTCAACGTATTTAAATCCGGCTCCTTTTTTGGAAGTCGGTTAAAAAACCGGGCAAGTGCGAGTTGGAATTGCGCACCGAAAGTAGACCGCTGACGCCGAAAAATTTGGCGGTCGGCGCCAGCAGCGCAGCGTCGCGAGTGAAAGTCGGCGTCGGGCGTCGGCGTCGCGGCGTTGGGCGTCGCGGCGTCGGGCATCGCAGCGTCGGGCGTCGCGGCGTCGGGCACCGCGACGTCGGGCGTCGCGGTGTCGGGCGTCGGCGTCGCGACGTCGAGCGTCGGCGATGCGACGTTGGACGTCGCGGCGTCGGGCGTCGGGCGTCGCGGCGTCGGGCGTCGGGCGTCGCGGCGTTGGGCGTCGCGGCGTCGGGCGTCGTCGTCGCGATGTCGGGCGTCGGCGTCGGGCGATACGGCGTCGCGCGTCGGGCGTCGGCGTCGGGCGTCACGGCGTCGGGCGTCACGGCGTCGGGCGTCGCGGCATCGTGCATCGGGCGTCGCGGCGTCGGGCGTCGGGCGTCGGGCGTCGGGCGTCGGCTATTATACGTATACGGGAGATCAGCGCGTTTAAACAAACAAACAATTTACATTTGGGGACTTTCATTGCATGCGCTGCATAAACGGTTTAAGTCAAACAAACACCACGCGAACGAAGTCGCGGGCACAGCTAGTATGTAATATATGTACAAATACGCTACGTTTGCTGTATATTCCAGGTACAATCAAATTATTAAGCTTACATTTGACCTAATTTATCGTTGTTTCATAGCAAAAGGCCCAATGTCCTTTGAAATCCATCCATCCGCTTAATATGTACTGCACAGTGCATGCGGTACGAATTAGGCATATGGATAACTTTAACATCTAGAATCTATATTACAATTCTATTAACAACTAGATATAAACCAAATTAAAATATTTATTATTAACTCCCGACTTAGAAAATGTTTTATTGTCAGGCATTGAGCGAACTGAGGCCTTACTCTCCAAACTGATTCGATTTTGATTCAGATTCGATCGTGCCGCGTGCTCTCGAATAAATTGACGGTTGTTTATTTTGATTCTCAGTCGATTGATATGGTTGGCAGTACAAAAAGTTACGATCTTAAAAATTTCTTTATCCTGGTCAGTTTCATAGCAATCTACCAAATAAAATACCAAAAGCCTTTGAGATCGAACTCATTCGATACACGTTTGTGTCGGGGTAAGCCTGCTGATGATGATGAATTACAGCTAATACTCTCGATCACGTCAGATTAATAAAAAAAACTAGATCCAAATCGGTTCATCCGTTTGGCTGCGCTGCCAAAGACTAATAACACCCCTCTGATTTTGTCGGAGGTTAAAATGTAATAAGTACATATTAGGTACTTATCAGTTATCATGAACTTTGAGTATTAAGGGCACGAAGGGCGGTACAAGACGGAAAAATTAAGTATGACGTAAGGGCCAGCTCACACTGAACCGCATTATATTAATATATATAAATAAGTTACAGAGACACCGGGCTGCGTTATGTAGCTCTTGCAATAAATAGTCTACCTTTTTGAGTAGTTTCTTAAGAGGAAACACCACGGTTGAGAGAAATACAAAATAGGTATTTGTAAAATCTAATGCTGTCTCGCAGTGCCTTAGCTAGCCAGCACTAGCGCGATAGAGACAACTGCAACTTGGATTGAAATTACCTATTAAAAGTACCAGAAATCGACGTTTAGGGGATTCCTGTTTCCTCCTCCAAAACTTAACCGATTTAAATATTTTTTTCTGTATTAGCTAAAAAAAGAGTTGAGCTAGGTTCCTATTTTTTGATTTTTTTGTTTACTATAATCAAATCTGTTTCCTAGATATTTAAACATAGCGGAGAGTGGTCTTTTTATTAAAAAAAGGAAAAAATAGGGACGTACAAACAATATCCATAAATATTCAGGAAAAAAATTGTTACTCTAGAGGTGTTATCCAGGGAGGAAATAGAAATCCCCTAGACCCCTATTTTTGTATGGAAGAAATTTCGTGGTGTTTCCTCTTAAGTTTAATTTAAATCGCTATCCTAAAGTTGTGCTGCGTCGCGACTAGTGTGTCTCTAAGCGCTCAAGCTCCATCCCAATAGCTCCCCTCACCGATTTCGGTGTCGGTAGCCGATTTCATTGAAACCAGGCCCGCTACGCAGGAGTTATTTTATAGTGCCCAAGTGTGTGCGCAATACACAGAAGCACACTCTCTCTGACTTTTAATCTCATAACCCAGTGGGACGGTAAACCGACACGATTGGCGAGAGAACAGACGCAGGATCGACTTTTTACATGCCCATCAGACGCATGGATCATCTTTCTTGTCGGACAATCAGGTGATCAGCCTGCATTGTCCTAACCAAACTTGAAAACAACATTTTTTGTTGAATGAATGAACCAAAGCGGGAATCGAACCCACGACCTCAGGGTCGCGAGCGAAGCTCGGAATCACTAGACCACGGAGGCGCTCCATCTTCTATATATATATATATTATCTCCTGAACTAAAAAGCTTATCTAGGCGGTTACAGTACTGTAATCCTTCAAAGTACCATCAATACATGTAGTACCATCATTAATTATTCAGAAATATACACAGCGCAGCGGTGCAGCGCGTTGGTGCTCAACCGAGAGGTTGCGGGTTCGAATCCCGCCGAGGGGATAAAAAGTTTTCAATGTTCCTGGGTCATGGATGTGTATTAAATTTGTGTATATTATAATAAAAATCTTAAATATGTCTATAGTATAAAAGTATTAAATATATGTATATTTGCGTTGTCTGGTATCTGTAACACAAGTTCTTCGGATACTTAGCACAGGGCCAGATTGACGTGGTGTGAAGCGTCTATAGATATTATTATTATTATCTAACTTTAACCAAAAAAAAGTGTTTAAACCTCCTAAATATCTATTATTTGATTAGCAGGTTATAAAATGCAACGACCGTAAAACCTTACCTGTTTCATGGTATATTTCCGTTGTTTGGTATCTGTAACACAAGCTCTTCTGATACTTACCACGGGACCAGACTGAAGTGGTATGAAAGCGTCTATATATATATTATTATGACTATCGTTTTTGACTTTAATCTATCACCGTAATTATTTACTTCCATACACAGTTAAATAGCGCCATCTGTGTGTTATCACGAAAACTAAGTAACAGGCAACTGGCCTAAATGATTATTCAAATAGACTACTTTCAAATGAACAAGTTAACTTTATCGCCACTTCAATTTAAACTACAATTAATTACGTTTAAAAAATACCATCTGACTTCCAAAGTATTACAAGCAAATATTTAATTACAAGCATTACAAGCTTGTAAAATGAGACCACATGGGATGCACAAGCTTTCAAATAAAAAAGAATCATAAAATCAGTTCACCTAGTCACAAACCAAGTTGAAATTTAATACAATTGAATTTAGAATTGAATTTACAATTTCAAAAATGGAAGGCATTTTTGAAATTAGGTAAAATATCACTGATTTTACAATTTTTTTAATAAAAGGTACTTAATTATCAATAATTTAATCATAACTTGTACCTATTTTAAAATCTTAGTAAGTTTAGAGTACTCTATAGTTTAGAGTACTCTATACCAGGGACTCCCTAAGTTATGTAGACCCGGAACCACAAGCCCAGATAGAATAAGATATCACAAAGTATATATACGCATTCATAATATTATGAATACTGTCTATATATTGTTCATAAAATAACAAGGAGTAGAGATATTATAAGTTATTTTTTGTAAGATTTAAGTTCTAGACAAGATTTCATTTGACATTATGTAAAAATATACTTACATGAAATGAAGATTTGTTACATTTACATTTCCTAATACATTGTGTTGCAGGCATTGTGGTTATCGTATGTGCGCGTCAAGATCTTAATTGATTTCTATTAATTAAGTTAGTAAATTGAATATGTGGTGTCTCTAAATTACCAAAAACTTTTACAAAAAACAAATTTTTAAAGTTATTGGGAAATTTAGAGACACCATTAGCTTTGAAATTACTAGTTCAGTAGTCAATAATTATTATAGAGAATATTGTGAGATTACAGAAGTCTATAAACGAATTTTTTAGAGTAGGTAGGTATATAATATAAAAATATTTAAGTCAAGTGAGTGACCCCAGTGAGTACTAACTATAGTACTCACTGTGCCCTATGGTCACTTGACTTGATATTTATTAACATTATTAATATCTGAAAACCAGATTTTCCATGACCTTTATAATAATATAACTAAATGCATGACAATATTAGAAATACAATTTTAACGAAAAAACACTAAAAACTTCAACTAAACTGCTAACAACTTTGTACAAATACTTTAGTGTTATAAATTACAAAGAATAAATATTATAAAAGCATACTTTTTAACTAATAAAAGACTAATTTATTAAAATTGTAAATACTAGGCGCTTGAAACTGGCGCTCTAGCCTCTATTTAGAAATTGACATAACTGTCAGGTGTCAACTTTAAAATTCAATTATTCTTACTTCTTCTTCTTTGTTTGACATTATAAACCGCAATAAGAGTTGCCAATATAAAAATGCATAATGCGCTTGTTCAGCAAATCATTTCATTGAAAATATTAAGTGTAACTTTGTCAAATTATAACACTAATAATTTAACGGTTTCTTATTTGTTCGCATGTTTTAAAAAAATAAAATATTTATATCTTCTTTTAAAATATAATATGTCATAATAGGTTAAGAAATATGATTTTAGTAGCACTTTCAAGATTCAAATGCAGTTTATAAACACATATTATTTATCTTTTGGTGAAATATAAAAGTTATTTTCTTACGTATTTTTGCCATAAGCACGTCGGTAAAAAAAAAAAAAATTTCCCCATTACCTGTCAAAGTTGAATATGGGCAAATTTATTTCGGCATGGCCACACTGAACTTCACTTGCATAGTGGCTAGTGCAGCACCAATCGGTATTTCGTATCATTCCGCGTGCAATTTCCTATCGAAGAACATCCGTAGCGGCATAGTTTGTTTACTTTAAAATACACATTTTGTGTTATATACAACTTTTAAAACTTTTGAACTTTAAAATGAAAGTGCTTGTGTTACACTGAGGAAATTTTAATGGTAAGATATAGTGTTTTGTTTTATTTCCTTCACGTTTTCGTTTAATGTTGAAATGGTTTACGAGTTTTCCTAAAGACGAATAACTTTAGGTAGAGTTTTTGTATAATTATTCCTTCGGTTCTGATCTTTTTTAATTATGGTACTTCACTTAAATAAATATTTAATGATATGTTCTATGCATTGCGACCGTATATTATTCATTTGCAGTATGTTTAAAAGTTTGTTTACTTACTCGTAATGTTATGCCGCGGCTTGCGATATTTTGGTAATGCGTATTTTTGTCGTTCAAGAAATGGGAAGAATATCGATTTTTGTAGCTGCAGCTCTAAGAACTTTATAATGCGCTGATTATTCATGTGTTACGTATGATTATAATTATTATATAATTAAGTTTTCAGACGGTTTTCTTGTTATTTATTATTTATAATTAAAAATCTATACTTACTTAGATTAAAACATTTTATGTTTCTG
Source organism: Celastrina argiolus (assembly GCA_905187575.2). Classification (NCBI taxonomy): domain Eukaryota; kingdom Metazoa; phylum Arthropoda; class Insecta; order Lepidoptera; family Lycaenidae; genus Celastrina; species Celastrina argiolus. Next base: position 21,602,569 of record LR994583.1, read on the forward strand.
TTTAATTTTGTCGCATTTATGGTTTTATTCTATTACATTTGTTATTTTTAATTCATTCTTATTATAAATTATACTTACTTACCATACCTGATTATGATTACAATAACTTAAAATAAAGATTTATTCAAACCATTAATTACAATTTTATATTTATGAAAATGTAATAAAACTAAGTTATGGCATTATGATAAAATATTTAGTATTCCCCAAATATATTTGTTTCCATAGATTTAGTAACTTATTATTAATAATAGTTTAGGTAGGTATAATGTTAAATTATAAAATTATATTTCCAAACTTTTACAAACCCACTATTGTACATACTGTATAAGTTCTAGGCATAATACAAGTATGTAAGCCTATTGTATCTACCTCTGGGCAAGGGCCTCCCCTCTTGTTCGCTGCACAATAATAAAAAAAGTTTGTATTGGAATAAAAGTCTGTGCTGTGAATGGAGACTATAAACAGTCTACATTTTACATGTACATATACCATAAAATATATTATTTAGATTACATATATTTTTTCATCACATCTAATACTGTTCTTTTATGGAATAATTTAAAACTTAATGTTTATTGATGTTAAAAAGTTTTTAAAATTATGTAGAAAATAAATCCAGATTATTAATATCGCAATAAAGTAAAATTAATTATTTATTTTTACTCACTAAATTAATTTTCTTGTAGAAAATGCAAATATATTGTTATATATTAGCGGTATCCTGTTTTATTTACATACATTTATTTTCATTTTCACATTATCAAATCATAAACTAAATATACATTATTTAATATGTTTATTTTAAACTTTACAACTATGAGCAAAGCTAGCAATTTCATGCACAATATAATTCTACTAACTTTTGCATTATTTGCTTTACCGTTTGAAATTTCATGATATTTGTTGAGAGTTTCATTACACACATACTTAGTATTGTGCGAATTGGCGAGTTCTGTTGTTAATTTTATAACAAACAAACAGTGATTATTCATCATCATCAGTGGAGTAACATATTATCTATTATGATGTATTTTTAATTTCACTGAAGCGATCTTAAAATTACGACAGGCTTTTCAATTAAATACTGATTTTCTCTTAAACAAAGTGATCCTATAAGGGTTCCGTTTATACCTTCTCCGGTACCCTAAAAAAATTTAGGAACTACTGTTACGCTTTTTTTCTCGCGATAATGTTATAATGAGTAATTATGCTTGCGTTTTGAAGTTCTGCAAAATATATTTAGCGTATGCAAATAATAATAATTGGTGTGATTAAACGTCTGTATTGTGCAATGAGCTTAATATTAATTGTGCATTGTTTATTAGAGATAATACAGATTAGCTATTGCGAAAAGCCTTAGGCGCAATTCACATTAGCGCATAGTTGAAGCGTCAAGTTTTTCACCTATGGCATAATATTCATCACAATTACATTGTTAAAATACCGATTTGTATTATCAAATATGGTTACGACTGTAGACACGGGTGATAAACGAAGACGCATCAACGCTCGCTATTATTTATAAATATTAAATAATAGAAAATTAAAAAAAAAATCCCCAATTAGCGTGTAACATTCCTATCACACCTAACAATCGATCTTGAAACTGATTTTCACCAAACATAGCTAAGAACACTCTCGACTGATATACATATTTTCAAACAAAAAAAACTGCATTAAATTCATCCGTTTGGGAGCTACGATGCCACAGACAGACACATACACATTTACACAGACACGTCAAACTCATAAGATCCTTTCGTTTTTGCGCCGGCGCGGGGGTTAAAAATAAAATGTAATATCAGAGATAATACTATGCTATAGGTAAAAACTTTACTTTCGACTCTGCGCCAGTGTGTCTTGAGCCTTAAAGCTAACAAACATTAATCCGTATCCGTGCATTGCCAATAAACCAAAAGCTGAGCTACGTGTCTAATTTCGGCCTGACCCTTCATCACTTCTTTTTATCTTAACGCGAAGCTTAAAAAGGAATAAAAAATATTTGGACTGCGAAATAACGTTGGCCGCTCGCCGCCGCGTCGCCAAAAAAAGCAAAACGCTAAGCTAACAATTCCACTTTATGGAATACTATTCCATATTCCGTAAAGTCTAATCCCATTTGACACGTTCAATACACTGGTAAATAATGGGGGGAATGTAGCGTCAACATAAAAGGTACAATAACATTTATTGATAAAAAATTATACCACGGTCTCATCATTTAACTAGCTGACCCGTGCCCACTTCGTTGAGCATGGAAACCGTGTAAACCTTCGCGGGACTTCCACGAATATTTCAAAAATAGCCGAATCAGTTCAGCTGATCTCGAGTTTTAGCGAGACTTACGAACAGCAATTGATTTTTATATAGCCTATGTTACTCAGTGGTAATGTAGCTTTCTAACGAAAAAAGAATTATTAAAATCGGTCCAGTACTTTTTGAGTTTAGTCGTTACATACAAATATTAGTGTAGATTTTATAGTTAATTAAATCTAATATATCATGCTGTCTTTGTCTTTCAAAGTACTAGATACGTGTATTTTCACCTCGATGATAAACATAGCTTAATACCCCCTGTGATATTTTAATAGCTAAATTAAAATCATTTCTAATATTTATTTCCTTTCAAACATTTTTGTATGAAAATAAACATTGAAAGTTGCTGAAACTTGTCTAATATTTTTTTTTAAACGGGTATTGGCCCACCTCACATTCCCACCACTGCAACTCCTGTGAGCCAGGATCGACAGCGGTAACCAACCACGACAGACCCTTTGATATGATCTCAGTGCCTGAGGGATAAGCTAAATCTGTCTAATTTCGTTGTGGGTCCCACCCACAACGAAATTAATCAGAAGAAAAAGAAAGGACTTGTCTAATAGCGGCTGGTAATAATAAAAACATAAATAGATATTTGAATTGTAATCTGCCCCCCTTGACATCTACGCCTACCTAGGGCGCGTCCCACTCTGTCTACTGCACTAGAACGTTAATTATATTACGTATGCAGTGCCTGAGGTGAAAAGGATGAAAAAAATTTCAAAGAAAATTTAAAAGCTAAAAGTAAAGTCTAATATTAAATATGCATACATCAAAGATACGTACGATCAGCTGTAACAAAGTTAAGAGAATGTAGTAAAATATTCAGAGATCTAGTTCGATTTTAAGACAAACTTCTGTCCGCTTAGTTGTGGACCAAGTAATAAATTGAGCATTGTACATAATGCCCGGTCATTATGATATATTTCCAATATGAGACTGCAATTTAATAATATACAAATACTTAATGTGTATCGGGCAAACATAATATTGTCCATCGTCTTTAGGGCAGAGTAAGAAATCATTTTTATAACAATTCGCATTGTAATTAAAATTAGACCGATGGAGATAGATATTATTCATATTGCCCGCATTAATCTCATTACTAATTGTTTCATCTCAGATGCTAAACGGTAATCGGTATATATAGGTAACTTGATATAAATAATTATACTACATTGACTGATAATTGGCGAAGGTTAACTTGCAGTATAATGCCAGTGGGCTTTTAGTCTAGTGAGACTAGAACCTTAAAAATCGTCAGTCCGTTTCCTTATGCTCTATCATAGAGCAAAATATATGTTGAACTTGCTGAAAACAAAGGATTTTATTATACGACAAACATGGCGTACTTAATGATTCATTTGGCGTAAAATTCAAGTTACAAAGTATAACAAATCCGGCGACTAAATTATGCCAGTTGTTAACTGATTCCAAACCGATAGAGATATTATTAAGGCGACCATAAAATTTATTCCCGCCATTTTATAACACTTGAAAATACAAGTACCTACAAAATTGGCATACGTCAAAATCTAAATTCAAATTTTGACATTTATATTTTTTTTAGGTTCAAAATGCGCTTGATGCGCTTGCTCCGATGTCGGCCGTTTTCGACGCGGTTCCTGGTTCTACTCTTTCTGGTGATAGGCCTGGGGGTCTACTGCTACTACTACAACATAGCACCGTCCGTGTACCATAATAAGCCAAGTAAGTGGAGTTTCAGGTCCAGGGGAAACGAAAAAAAAGAAGAAAAAATGTAGTATTCGACTGATAAGAAATAGCCAGTCCTACCATAAGCCAAGTAAGTGGAGTTCTAGGTCCAGGGGACAGCTAGTGATGGATCCAAACCGATAGAGATATTATTATAGGTGGTGTCCACGGAAAAGTAAGTTGTGTTGTACAGCTTTGATGGGGAAATCCTTTCCGTCAAAGAAGTCCCCAAGACGCGACGAAATGTTAAATCAACCTAAATGATCCCTGAAACAGTCTTTACTGTCTTCGGGTGTTTTTACATAGGGGTTTTTCTACAAAGTGGGGTGCGTGAGGGGTTAATAATCAACACCTATTTAAGTTCATGTATATATTGTCTTTTTACCACACAGTTTATAATTAGGTACACTTTAAACCGAAAACTTTTAATATAACAATATGTTCGCCCGCGCGCAGCCTTCAGGACCGAGGTTCGTTTCAGACTACTTGACGGGTCGCTAGAGGCCTGCGCCCGCGCGTCTCTTAATAGTTAATAGATACATATATTATATCTATACGCGCCGCACCACAAAGAACAGCTGATTAGCTGACTTGAATTAAAGAAATACATAATTTAATATATTAATAAATACATCGCCACAGTACGTCGTTTAATTTTAATACAAAATTAAACAAACTCGTCTATGGCACAAACATAAACTAGTGATGCGAATACAATACAATGATTATTGTTTACGACTTTGAATCCATAGACTATATTCTACAGTCGGCAGTGTCAAAATGGCGTAATTTTGCCATTTTAAATTATGAAAGTTTTTCATTTGATTTTTATTGTTTAATCGTTATAAAAAATATTGGATAATGAAGTATGATCCTTTAACATTCCGATGAAAGTATTGATAAGTGTGCACAATAAGATAATATGTGAAAATTTCGGTATTTCTGGTTTGTTTACGTTCAGGTTAAAATTAAAAGGGAAGTACTATAGATACGTTTCCACAATTTGCAAAGGGATTTCTTTCACGGAATGGACTCTTACTACGTAGTACGTTCCGACACCATGGAATATTTTAGGAATTGAGGACTGTAAGCTTGACTAATATAGCTGTCTGCCTAAACTTTTTCTTTTTCAGACCAAATTATTAATACACTATCGATTAGGTGCCGTGTAATTTTTAATAACTCTTAGCTTAAGATAGATAATAATTATTTGCAAACATCTTAGTGCTGTTACAAATTAGGCTCATATTGTCGCGCGCTTTGCTGATGCGCGTTTTTGGATAAAAAAAAGCGCGCGCTTGAGTATGTACAGCTACACTGTCCGTACAGAACTCCTGGTTCTCAACACCGACTGTTTTTACCCCACTGCGCCAGAAGAGTTATGTTATTCGAAAGTGTGTATGTATGTATAATTGTTTCGCTCTCTGTCCACCCTGGACGGATTCGAACTTGAGAGGTTAGACTTATGTTTACTGTGAGGGTGGCACTGGGTATATGAAAATATAATTGCAGTTGGGTTTAATAGTTTTTTAAATTTCCCTATTTTATTGGTATAATTTGTGTCACAATTATCTGTGTTGTCGGCAAATATGTTGATTGTTGGCAATTGATGTCTGCAAATTGTTTTCAAATGTTTAAAGGGATTTAAGGCTTTAAAATTCGGACTCGGGCCGAATTTTTTCGTATCTCGTTTCAGTCAGGGATCGTTTAAATGAAATTTTTGCGTCCCCACAAGTCGCAACCCTTATTTAACAATGGAGTGACGTCTGCGGTAGGCTTTGACGCGCATTTAGCCATTGCATTCATATCGAAAACAAAATGTATTTTAATCATATAAAACAGGGTTGTTAGGGAGCTCTGTAAACGTAACCGTAACTGAATCCGAAATGAAAGTTTTGAATGTAAAAAGGAAACCAAAATTTGATATCCGTAACCGAAATTATACGACACAAACGGATAATCCGAAATAATTTAATATTTCCTATCCATTTCATCCCTGATATAAAATATATTTATTAGACTTCATCGGCTTGTCACAAGGCTGAAAAAATATAACCCTTACTAACATTTAAACACGAAAGTACGTACTAGTATGGATGTTGATTCTCCATTTGGTTTAGTTTGGTTGTTTAACTTTAGTAAATACATACTGGTTATGTGAATTAAATTATAATTCGGTAAGGTTGTCGTTTAGGCACGGATTCAACACATTGGTATTTTTCTTAGAAAAAAATTGTTCGTAAAATATGGTATTAGGGCAGACACAAACTAGTACTATATATACTTTAGGATTGATAATATTAATAAGGCACAGAAGTCAGCCAAAGTAGTCGGTGTTCTTATAGGAAAATCTTGTATCCAACCCTTTACTCGAGACAGACTGAACAATTACAAAGAAGTAGCCGATAAAAAACGATTTGCCACAAAAACTACCCTTGAATGTAATCCCGATATCCATTTAGAAGTGAGTACCGATTCCCAACAAACAGAGATCAAAGGTGGCTTAAGCGATGGATTTAATTGCCTCCGCCATCTTTTTTTTCCGTTTATCTATTGTCTTTATAACGAGATTTTGTGTTGCACCGGATTCCGTCAAAGGTTAATTTGACGGTGTGAACTTTTTGTACGGCGAAGCCAAGAAGGTATATGTAATTTTTTAAGCAGCGTTGTGCCTAAACTACGGAAATGATTTCAATGAATGAGGTGTATTGACACCAACATTGATATAATTTAAGTCGGGTTGAAGTTAAAATAACTTGAAGACAGACATGAATAAATGAAGGTGGTATGTCGCAAAAAATACCCAGAAAATTGAGTTTAAACTGTCACTTAAACATTTTAAGTTGTAGTAACGTATTAAATGCATTAATTTTAGAGAAGGATCTTTAGATAAATGTACTTAATACATTACGACATATTCTAAAATGTTAAATGTGAAAGTTTGAAAAGCTCCTCTCACCGATTTCGGTGTCGGCATCCGGCTGCCCAAGTATCTGCGCATTACACAAAGACACTCTCTCTTCCTTTTACTCTCATAACCCAGTGGGACCTTAAACCGACACGACTGGCGAGAGAACAAGCGCAGGACCTACTTTTTCATCATAATCGGCCTGCATTGCCCCAATCTCCGGGTCGAGAGCGATGCTTTAAACCACTAGACCACGGAAGCGCTTAAAGAGGTAGTTACTGTATCGAATACTATAGACTGATATATGACAGCACAGCTAAACCAGAACAGTAATTCATAAAATTCAAGGAATTTCTAAAGTGTTCCGGTATCTCAAAAGTTTCGGAAGCCGTGCTATACTGTGTCGGAATAGTGGAAGCCCCAAAGGGAGATCTCCGACCGAGCGAAGTACTCGTCAGGCATAAGCCCACTGTAGTCATTTTCACATGTGGTATTATACTCGTAGAGCTCCGAACTAAAAACTTCGATAGAACTATTCAGGATGGTAGCCTTAATTAGTCGCAAGAGCTTAGTATCGGGCTTTGGGTCACATCTGAGGCATTACTCGCCAAACTGATTCGATTTTGATTCAGATTCAGTCGTGCCGCGTCACAAAGGTTACTAACTTTTATTTTTGTTTAAGATGAGAAGTATCATACTTATTCCGTAAGCCTTTTATTTGACTGCGCGAGGTCGCTGATGATGATATCCGTTGGTAAACTTCGTTAGTTTTTTTGATAATTGTATTCTTGACCTTGTCTGAGACCGGTAGTGTTCTTCCGCTTCTGTTATTATTATTGCAGTTATTACTTATTTGTGAAGATGTAACTTAAAACAACAACAAGTAATCTATTTCAAACCTGCTAAAATATAGTAGACTAGTATTTTTTGGTAAATCTTAAATTCTATAGCTTATCGGTGTCAAAGGCTTTTCCGCCGAAAATTTTAAAGGATTGTCCCACAGGAACATTCCGGATAGTATAGTTCACAATCTTTCGACATTTTAGAATCTCGCTAGGTAGATTATTCAAGTATAATTTTACGTTTTTACGGTAATCGATATATATAACTAACCTCTTAATGGCCTCTGTCTACAAGTAAGGTTTAAAAATTATAAATTGTGACTGCGAACTGCTCCGTCCCAAATTTATTCGGAATCTCCCAGTTCGGAGTTCGGAATATTACTATAGAGTTGAAAATCATTACCCCGGTTTCTGAAAGGCTGATCAAATTGTTGATGAACTAATATTTGAGTGAACAAGCCATTGATGATCGTTGCGAGATAGCGAACTTGTTGCGAGTGACGAACGAAGTAAAGCAGTTATCCAATATTTATTATAAAAACGAAACTACGTTAAAAAAACACGATATCAACAACTAAAAAGCATAAAATAATACTTTTATAATGTACTCAGAATTAATGTTCTTTTTGAAGTCGGTGTCAGCTAAAAGAACAACATCCTTAAGTTGCTGACTTGAAACTCACCTTTGCTGACACCAACTTCTATACATTTATTCTAACCGAATTGTAACTACATTACAAAAGTTTTATTTTATGCTTTTTAATAATGAAACGTCAAAGTAAAAAATCCGTTTTGTAGCTACGATGCTACATACGGACTGACAGACACCATATTTATAATTTCCACCTCTGAAAAGTTAAAAATGGAATCACGTTCAATATAATGGCGTCACTGAGAAAAGCTGGCTGGCGAATTAGCCATATTCTATGACAGAATTCACAAATATCACGAATGTTATATCTACGGAGCACAAAGGGGGAAGTCTGAGGGGAACGTTACTCATTACGTGGTCACTCTAATTGGTGGTAATAGGTAAGCGTTTGACCTGATGAATAACTTCCAATGTGCAGTCACGGACGTTAAAGCCATCATTTGGTGTTTGGTATGCCCATCAAAATCGGTGCGTTGGTTTCGAATATGCAAATATCTATGAACGCTTTACACTACACCAATCTAGCTCCGTGCTAAGTATACGAAGAACTTGTGTTACAAGTACCTGACAACGGAAATATATTTAATACTTTTATTCTATAAATATATTTAAGATTTTAATAATATTAATAGACAAATATAACACACTTATATGACCCAAGAACACAGAAAACTTTTTGTTCCTTCGGCAGAATTCGATACAATATAATTCTGTACCAAATTTCATCAAAATCGGTCAGTTACGGATCCTATTCAAAGCAAACATACCAATAAAAATAATAAAATCTTTATTATATTAGTAGGAAAAAAGTAAAAAAAATACAATCAAGAACCAATTAAATTATTAATAGATCTAACGATATGATTAAATCGTAAACGTTCCTGCAACAGACAATAATCCGAACGCTTGAATTCAATTGATGAAGTTTTAATTGCGTGTCTGGTGTTGCTATATCTATTCTAGTCATTTACCCCGATTTCCGGGGTTTTTTACATTAAACGAATTTTGATGAGTGCTAAAATTTGGTTGTTAAGTTATTTCTACGGATATGCCGGCTTTTTCAGTTTCACAACTAGTAGAATAGTTTTAAATTTATTTTGAAAAACAAATTGATTTCAATTATAAATTGGTTGATTTGAAATATACATTTGTCTTGAATTGGTTGTTTTTTCAGTCCTCAGTGATTTAGGAAAACATAGTCCTCTGTCTAACATGTTAAATAAACCCGAGAACATGAGATCTCGGTTAATACTTGAGCGGAACTCGGATTAATATAACGAAGTTCATTTAGTTAAATGCTAATGTTTGTTGTATTAGTTAACTCAGATCCAAACTGATACTCATGTAACTTTGACCGCTAAGTACTTAATAGAGCAAGAAATTGACTCAACTCAGACTGGTCCGCTCTGCTTAGTCGAAGGGTCGCGACGCTTCATATTTATATACATGCATTGGGAACAAATGTATGATTCCGACGCTCGGTCCGTACAATATGCATAACTAGCTGTTCCCGCGACTTCGTACCTGTGGTTTTTGAGTGACTTAAGCCGTTTATGCAGCGCACGCAATGAAAGTCCCCCCAAATGTGAATAATTTTCCCCGTTTTTGCAACATTTCTCACTGACGCTTCGCTCCTATTGGTCGCAGCGTAATGTTATATAGCCTAAAGCCTTCCTCTATAAATGAGCTATTCAACAAAAAAAGATTTTTTCAAATCGGACCAGTAGTTCCTGAGATTAGCGCGTTTAAACAAACAAACTCTTCCGCTTTATAATATTAGTATAGATACGGACGACCTCCGTAGCGCAGTGGTTGAGCGCGTTGGTGCTTGAGCGAGAGATAAATTTAAAACTACTCTACTTCGTTGAGACAGCTAGTACAAAAAAAACTCATCCAAATTGTTTGAGAAACTGGGCGTAGAATTTGTCAAACTATCTGATCGCTGGGCGCTCCACAAATCGGCATTGAACGGGTCATTATGATATCAACGGTGCGCGGTTGCGGTCAAGTTCGCGGCTGAGGTTATCGCTTAGGATCAGCACACTCCGAGCGTGAAGCGCATTTTTTAACACTAAAACTATTGTTTTGATTTTCCCGTCATGTCATTTTGATCACTGATAAAGTCTCTGAGCTTGAACAGTTCTTAAAATTTCTAATAAACAATTGAATATTTTCTCAGGACGGCGAGATTTGAGATATTATAACCTTAAATAGCCACTCAAAATTAATCTTTATTAAACACGCAAAATTTTAACACTTTACAATTCAATAGAAAGCGAAGCCGCCGCTCTCAAATTGAACTCTCGAAATGAAATGCAAAATACGTGTTGTAAATGAACTTACATTTTAAAACTCGAACTTCAAAAGTGCGCGGCGCTTCCAGTCTCGGTGTGAACTGATACTTATGATGTGTTGCATAGTCTGATGGTATAGGGTGACCAGCGTTCATCAAACGGGCGTAATTTAAAATAGAGACAATATTAAGATATTCTAGAATATTCAAAAATATTCTACTTTGATTGAACCTCTATTATGTATGTTAATTATGTTTAAACCTCTTTCTCTTTGACTAAACAAATTGGTAGGTTCAACTCATAAGCACAATATCCATATAGATAATAATAGAACCTATTTAATGCCAAAATAATAGTCAAAATCGAAATAAAATTCCGCTCTACTTAATCACGTTTTGCTGGACCCAGAGCTCAATTAAAAAACTGATACAGTTTTTTAATGACTATGAGCAAACCGGCCAATTCCCGCTAACAGAATCAGCGTGAAAATTATATTGGTACGTCGATGGACGCATACGGACGCCATCTGAAACAAATCCAATAACACGGTGGCCGCAGGGCTAAAACAGTTACAGTAATTATATCATCATGCACGGCCTACGGGTCACAGGGAGATGTGATTAGTACCCGCCCATAGGATCACCAGGGTACGGGTCAGGTGCAGTCGAAATAGGGTTAGAAAGGTATTTGATAAATTAAGGCTGTGGACACAGCCTTAATTTATCGGCACGGCAGGCTAAAAATTTTAAGTACTTTAAAATATATTTTTTAATACTGGTCTTAATGAGAAATCCAAAAAAATGTTTCAATCTTTTTCATATTTACCAGAACATTATCGTTTTATATTGATAATCTTAGTCATATATATATAAATGAATCGCTGTCCGTTAGTCTCGCTAAAAGTCGAGAACGGCTAAACCCATTCGGCTATTTTTAGTCTTGAAATATTCGTGGAAGTCCAGGGAAGGTTTAAACGGTTTGTATGCTCAACAAACTGGGCACGGGTCAGTTTTTATTATTGCTAGTTTTTATTATAATATACCTTATACAATTTTTAAAAGTTAAAATATAACTTAATATATTAGTGACGCTAATGTCAAAAATAAATTATTATTTTAATTGTAGCAAGATTCAATGGACCGTTGGCAATTCTAATTGATGGCCACATATGGCAAAAGAAGAAGACTCGGAGGACTTTCGTTTTAGTTTTTTGCGAAATATATGTATTTTTTATATAAGTACGATTTCAACACGCTTTGATCGGTGCGATACCTCTTTCTCGTCATACAAATAGTCGTTCAAGGTCATAAGCGTTATACAAAGCCTTAATTCCGAAATAGTTGCCAGTGTATCTTGAACTGTCTTGCCTCACGTTAGACTGAATTTTCCGCTTTAAGCGCCTCGTCAAGCATTGCTTAAACCACAAAAATATGGCATGTAGATCTTAGATAAACTGATGATGCTTAAAAAGGTTATATGGATAGAAACGGGAGAGCGAACATCTATATAAGGTGCAACATAAATAAGTGATAATACTTTAGGGTGTGTGAAAGTACCAGCGCTGAAATACTTACTTTTTACTTACTTTTTGACTTTCATGTTTCTATGAGAAATGCCTCAACATCAATGTGCCCATACAAAAAGTAAAAAAAAGTTCCTCTTTCAGCGCTGGTACTTTCATAGTAAACTCTATATACCGGACTCATACACACCATTTAGTATTATCACTCATTAATATTATAGCCTGTATATTAGTGTAAACTAGTCAGCAAGTGTATTTTGGCCTAAAACTTGAGTTCTCGGAAAATTATGATTGATATTTTTGAGAATATTCCAGGAACGCTCGCAATAACTGCTAAAGTTATAAACAATAAAGTAAAAAAGAACATATCCATGCCATTCAGAATCGAATAACAATCATAATTTTCCGAGGATTCAAAAGTTTGAACCACAAAGGCACTTGTTGACTATGGTGTTCATACTCGAATACCTTCGTTGAAAATATTTAAACAAATGTGTTGAAGTGCCCGTGATTCGTGACCGCAATGAACAGACTTGTTGGAAAGTTATTAGAGTGAAGAGGGACCATTTTCCTTTTGCTCATCTGTTCTCCGTCTGTCTGCTTATCCGCAACAGAACGAGCGTAAGCGACATCGGAAAACCAATAAATTGCCTTTGTTTAAATCGTTCTTTAGTCCGAAAGCGTTTGTATGAATTTTTGTTTTTTGTATAAAAAAATATCACCTGGTTAATACCACGTCCTCAAAGGGTGGCGAAGTCGAAAATCGATGGACGATATATTGATTTTTTATGCCTGGCATTACTTTCTTGTTAACTTTTCGAAAATATCTTGTTAAATAATTATTTTAGGGTCAGATAATCAATTTATATTAGGGTTTCTACAATAGTAGAATATGAAATCATACGATAACACGGATGTCCTGAATGTCTTAATTTCAAAATCTATAGTAATTTTATCACTAAATCGATTATACCTAATTAAGGGAAACTCGTCAAAAAGTGTCTGCTAATTGTTGACTACGTATATTTAGTCCTAATTCAAAATAAAGCATTATTAAATTCAAATTGCCAAACCAGTAAATAGTGATATTTTGGGGGCTACCGACTGGCGGATTTGGGTTCAAATTGTATCAAACTGTATCCGACAAAAGAGAGACTAGCTATTCCCATAGATATAGAAACAGAAAAGGTGCGTACTATAAATAAGATTTTTATAATATTACCAATACATATAATACCATATTATATATACAAATTTAAGGATGTATATTTAATATTATATCCCTTTTAAAGAGTTCTGAAAATATAGCAATACTGAAAGAGTTGATTTATTATATTTATATATTTTATTGTTACTTTTGTTTACGCATGCCGCAGGATCAATCAATGTGTAGTTAAGACATGCCGTAAACGGTTTATTTTCCAGATTGTAACGGTTACTAACTAGTTGAATGAAATACGTGTGGGATCAGCACTCAACGGTGGTTCAAATTATTTAACGACCAATAGGAGCGTAGCGTCAGTGAGAAATGTTGCAAAAACGGGGAAAATTTTAAGTCACTCAAAAACCACGCGATCGAAAACGCGGGCACTGCTAGTCAGTCTATATTTAGCCCTTACTGATAAAACAATTTACACGCTCTAAGCTATGCAATGTTTTCTTCTTGTAAGTTAGAAAAGTAACTTGACATATATCTTGGCATATAAACTAACTAACTACACATTGTATGTACGATTTACAGGTGACGACGCTCATTTTTGCGGATATTTTATCGCGCGTTGCATTGGGTTATCGCTACAAGTGATTGCTTTATACAGTGCGATTTTTTTTTTAGTATCTGACATCTGTGGTTTTCAGATCTAAAACTACCCGGCCGAATAGCTCCGGAAACAGCCGAACGAAACCGGTAATGTGTATTTGTCGCTCTTGTGTATTTGACACTGATTAGACATTGGCAATGCAATTGGACTGTTTCCGAATTGTATCGGCTGCCCCGGGATGGTTTCAGATGCCGAAAACGCAATATATCTCAATATGTGTGTCGACAGTTTGCCCAGAGGCTAATTATGTATTTTAATCTAACTCATGTTTGGTATGACCGGGATTTATTAGTTTTGTTTTAATATTATAGCATACATAACATTTTTTAAACATCTGTGAAAGAATTGTGTAAAAAAAATTGCTCACATATCAAAATTGATCGCAAAAATCTTTAAGTAAAAACGTTCGGAGGATGATAATATATTATTATTATAGACTAGCTGACCCTTGCCCACTTCGTTGAGCATAAAAAGAGTTTATGATGAAATTCAACTAAAAAAAAACAACGCGAAACCCGCAACGCGGGAAACCGAAACCCGAACGCGGGAACCCGGAACCCGCAACGCGCAACCCGCAACGTGGGAACCCGGAACCCGCAACGCGGGAACCGGCATGCTGATTATGTATCTCGCAACAGCAATTCGACAGGCGTAAATTGTACAATTGTTTACAATATCGCTGTCAAACGTATACACTTGACAGCGATATTGTAAACAATTGTACAATTTACGCCTGTCGAATTGCTGTTGCGAGATACATAATCAGCCTGCCGGAACCCGCAACGCGGGAACCGGGAACCTGGAACCCGCAACGCGGAACCCGGAACCCGCAACGCGGAACCCGGAGCCCGCAACGCGCAACCCGCAACGTGGGAACCCGGAACCCGCAACGCGGGAACCCGGAACCCGCAACGCGGGAACCCGGAACCCGCAACGCGGGAACCCGGAACCCGCAACGCGGGAATCCGGAACCCGCAGCATGGGAATAACAATACAATATATAAATATAAATAACAATAACAAACATACTGTAAAAAAAATTGCGAAATCGGTCAAGCCGTTGTCCAAGCGCACGGGGTTTTAGTAAGGAACCCTATTTTTGTTGAAAATATAATATGGCCTATGTTCAGCGCTAGGAATGTAGCTTTCCAACGGCGAAAGTATTTTTCATATTGGTTCAGTGGTTTCAGAGCCTATTCCATTCAAACAAACAAACAAACAAACAATCAAATGTTACCTCTTTATAATATTAGTATAGATAAATTCTGCCAAAAGTCAGTGGTGGTAATGAATCCTCAATATTCAGTGGTCGTGTACTCAACAATGTAAGGCTAACTTTTCTTAGCTCTAGGGTTGTATCTGTGTTACTGTACCCGACGTTTTCGACGTGTGCTCCCAACTTGCGGCATGGTTCGCTACTTCAAACGTAATTCATGAATGGACGTGAAAGTCGATACTAATCCGATCCCGACCTAACGAATTAATGGAGTTTTTAATTTTTACTTTTTCTGTACACTGTACCTGCTTTTGGGTTCTTGAATTAGACAGCTTGCCTTTGCCTTTGATTTATATTACGAATACGATTTTTAATTTGAAACATCTATTGACGCGGCTTGGCAGTAAAGTTGACTCGAATGGCGTGACGGCAAACGGCATGATACTGTCTTGGCACCGCTACGCCGCCGTTATCAACTCCGCTGTTTGTGCGTAGATTACACTGTTGCATTTCTGATACGATTTCACATCTGTCGGTCGTCCCGCCACGACCATGGAGTACTCGAGGGAAGAAAAACAAAAGTTGCAGGGAAAGAAAAACGTAGGTGGAGAAGGAATTACCAATTTCCCTCCTCGAGCAAAGCGAAAGACAGCACAAAATAGATACTAAAAGGTGGCATTAAATATTAATACACATGTAAAATGTCATAAATTGAAAGCGCTTTAAGACCTAGTTGTTTTGTTTTATCAGTTATATATGAGTCCCTTTGAGCTTCTAATGCACAAAGGATATCAAATGCAATGTATATCAAATGCAATGTTGAATGTAAATCGGATTATCTCAATTTATTACATGGTTTTCCTCAACAATATTATTCAATTGGATTTGTATCTACATTATTCTCTCTAACTGCTTCACTCAGTTTAATGATTAAGTGAATAAATGTCTTTTATTTTTTTTATTTAACCGGTTACTAAATAGAGTTTGAGATAAACTCCATACATTTTCTGTCAATGTCTCTTTTATGTATTTTTCCTTAAGTAACTATTCTTACTATTGTGTTGTAAGTAAATGTCTCTTAGGGCGGTCGCAGGTATCCCTGTGACGTCCACTACTAGACATGAGCCTCTTTAAAAGTAGTTTAAGTGGGGCAGTTGTCTATATGGCGAGTTGACGAGCGCAATTTTCTGATTCGCAGTTTTCTCCGGCACCCACGGATATGGTGCCTGCTAAGCTAACTCAAAATTTAGGTATCTAGTTTTATCGTCACAACGATGTTATAGGCCATAGGGGATTGAAAATGGCCAGAAGTGCTTCGAGAAAAGGATGGATTTTTACTAAACTTAGCGGGAGCACTACCGTGCTTCCAGTTACAAAATCTTACATTTGAGCGCAAAATTCGAGCAACCAGACTTTTGATTAAGTAATGAACTAGTTAATACGTCTAATGCATTTGGTATTGCAGACGTCGAGTATACCCACTATGTGTCTGGAAATGGTAGACTTTGAAGTCAATATTTAGTATCAAGTTGTAGTGTACTTAATAGTCAACTCAAGTCATACTGAAAATTTAACAAAAATAATTACGGGAATTGCCCACTTGATGTATTCTTGGGCTCACGCTGAAGCGATGGGGTGCAGCATTTGCAAAATAGCAATTCGAAATTCAACTTTGTTTGCTACAAACTTCGATACCTACATATGTGTATGTACTTGCAATGGGCAGGAGCGAAGCCTTACCCAGCTAGAAATTTCAACTCTTGCAAATATATGTATTTACTTTTTAGTAAATGAAGTTAAATTTCAAACTACTTTAAAATGCAGCGTCTCGTTTCGATGTGAGCTGCATCTAAGAGTATATCAAGTGGTCACTTCGCGTAATGGTTTCTGTTTAACTTTCCGTATGGATCCTCGGCTAGTAACTCAAGTTAACTTTTGAGACCAACACACATTGACTAAATATTGACTTCAACGTCTACCATCTCCCATTTACTCTCCACGTTCGTTTGCAGTGGGCATACCCTATTTAAGTAATTATTTCTGACTAGCTGTGCCCGCGACTTCGTACGCGTGGAAAAGTGATTTAGGACACTTTTATATTTTTAAATATATTTTTAGTTTATTGGCGCAACCGCTGACAACTTTCGCCAATAGGTACTTCCCAGTGTATCCCAGTGTTGATCCCGATCCAGCAAGTCACGTACCCGGCAAGCCTCTTGGTATGCAGGGTATAATAATAATATAGTACCATCCTTTCGGAGCTCGGCAAAAGAAGTAGGCCTTCGAACAATATGTAGAAGTCAGCATAGGTATTCGAACTTAGGATAATATTATTCGAATGCACCGTATAGACCCAGCCAATTGTTCACGTTAATTTAGTAAATTATTTAACTTCGATGTCCGTCTGTCTATCTTTCTGGTTGTCAAAATTTTAACACGTGTAGGTATCAAGCTAACAATCCTATTAAATATTCAGGATCTTCTGTCCCTTCTGGCTTTGAAAAAAACAGACTCCTTAGCCACATCCACCCAAAGATTCAGCCGTATCTCCCTAATTTTCGACACTCCAAAGGGAACCAAAACCTAAATTTGATACAAAGCAACGTCTTAATAGTGCCGACATAGGATAAATTGCGAAACCATAAAATTATTTTCAATTTTTTTTAACTTACTACCGTTTTTGTCATTAATATTTTGAGATATTAAATTGAAACATAATAATTGCAATTATTAAGGTATTTAAAACGAAACTCTCGGTTAGACATGGGCGCAGCGGCACGCCCCGTCGAGGATCCAGCAGGCTTACTCTCGACACAACCGAGAATCGAATCAGTTCGATCTCAACGGATTTGGTGTTTTATTTGGTAGATTACTTTGGAATTAATTAGGATAAAGAAAACCTTTGGAACGTAACTTTTTGTACACCCGACGATATCAATCGACATAGAACAAAAATAAACAAACGTCAATTTATTCGGGAGTATGCGGCACGATCGAATCTGAATCAAAATCGAATCAGTTTGGAGAGTTAGGCCCCAGCTCGGCGTGCCGATCGGTTTTAGTAGCGTTTTTTTATTAACCTACCCTAAGTATAACAATAATATAAATAAATTAAATTTAGTTTTAAAGAAAATATAAAATAAAAAAAGATTAAATTTGAATGGTCAAACGTCCAGCATTTTTTTTAACTGTCATAAGTTTTTTATTTATGAACCGATTGAGATGAAATAAATGTTAAGTCAAGATTACTACAAATATGATTGAACCACATCTAAATCGGATAAGCCGTTTTTGAGATTAGCGTGCACAAATGCACCGACAAACAGACAAAAGTCTCCTATAATAACACAGGCACAGTTAGCACATTTTAATAGTATTTTTTACCCAGCAGTCTACACTACACCAGCCCGGCTCGGACGTAAGACGTCACCCAGCAGCCTGCATTACGCGGCGCCCGGTCGAATCACGGCGAAACGATTTTGATTTTGCTATATTTCCTAAACTACTCATTATATTTGCATGGTATAAAGGGCAAATATTATAGTCGTCATGGAATGCTTAAGCCAACTAACGTATTAAAAATGATAAGGATTAATACCGTGATGGTATAAATAGCTTTCCAAAAACCGCTTAATTGTCCGTTTTTTAGTTTATCGCGAAAGGCTTTCTTTTAATTATACAGTTAATTAAGTTTATTTTATACAATAAATGATTATAATTTATTTTAATTTGTGAAGCAAGTTCAAAAATACAATTTTTATATTATTATGACACTGTGAAAACATTGTTTTCCCAGAAAAAAAAATCCTGATAGTTAGGTACTTATTTGATGTTCTAATCTACTTTAGTGCCACGTTCTATTGCTTCGCTTCACTGTGTAAGCGATCCCCCCGCGCCCGCCGCACGAACCGTTCGACCGCAGGCCGCGCGCGCGAAATTCATCCGACTTGCTTCAAATTTATCGTCACTTCTCGGCTCCTATGTATCGTAGAGTTATGTTATATAGCCTATAACCTGCCCAGGAATATGGGCTACAATCGTACCAAGTTTGGTTAAAATCCCTTCAGTTGTTTTTGTTCCCATCGTGCACATACAGACAGACAGACAGACAGACAGACAAAAATTTTAATAATTGCATTTTTGGCATCAGTATCGATCGCCAATCATCCTCCAATATGTATTTTGAAAAAATATTCAATGTACAGAATTGACCTCTCTACAGTTTTATTATAAGTATAGATATAGATTAATTGTTGGCAAATAAGAACACAATAATATTAAGTTGGCAACATTGTTATAACATTGTGTTTACAAATTTTTTATTTTTGTTTTTCTTCACATTTTTCTTATTATTCGTTATTTATTCCCACGATTTCTTCGAAATAGATCTGAATTGGTTTATCCATTTGCAGACAGACACGTCCGACTTTAACGCCTCTGTGGTCTAGTGGTTTAGAGCCTAGCTCTCGACTCGGATATCGTGGGTTCGATTTCCATGTTGAAACATAAAAAAAAAATGTTTTTGGGTTTGGTTAGGACTTATTACAATGCAGGCTGATCACCTGATTGTCTGACAAAAAAGATGATCCATGGGTTTGATGGGCATGTAAAAAATCAGTCCTGTGCCTGATCTCCCGCCAGTTGTTTCGGGCATCCGTCCCACTGGGGTACGAGAGCGGAGGAAGAGACAGTGATTCTATGTCTTGCACACACACTTGAGCGCTATAAAAAACTCCTCCGTAGCTGGACAACCGATGACGGTGGTCGGTTTCAATGACCGAAAACGACCACCGTCATCGGTTTGGGAAGCATTATTATTATAATGTCTGTGTATAGCTTCCTTGCTCACGGGCAATTAAATCCCGGACCTTTGGAAGGCATGCGTGGGGCCGAAGCCAACACGCAGAGGCCCCGTTACTCAATTTTGACTCACTGCATACGAGGATAATCTATACTAATAATATAAAGCGGAAGAGTTTGTTTGTTTGTTTATACGCGCTAATCTTAGGAACTACTGGTCTGACTTTTTTTGTTGGATAGTCCATTTATAGAGGAAGGTTTTAAGGCCATATAACATTACGCTGCGATCAATAGGAGTGAAGCATCAGTGAGAAATGTTGCAAAAACGAGGAAAATTATTGACATTCGGGGACTTTCATTGCGTGCGCTGCATAAACGGTTTAAGTCACTCAAAAACCACGCGAACGAAGTCGAAGACACAGCTAGTTAAATATATATGTGTGTCATATACATATATGTACATCGTAAGCGTGAAATCCCCGATTTTGAAACCTTATTCATTGGTGCTCCGCTCCTATTGGTCTTAGCGTGATTAATGATGATATATAGCCTATATCCTTCCCAAATAAACGGGCTATTAAATACTGAAGTAATTTTTCACATGACACCAGTAGTTCCTGAGATTATCGCGTTCAAACAAACGTACAAATAAATTCTTCAGCTTTGTAATATTACTAGCTGTGTCCGCGACTTCGTTCGCGTTGTTTCTGAGTGACTGCAACATTTCTCACTGACGCTTCTCTCCTCTTAGTCGCAGCGTAATGTTATAATATAGCCTAAAGCCTTCCTCTATAAATGGACTATAAAAAAAAATTTTTTTCAAATACGACCAGTTTATGTTTTTTTACGTTCCTGAGATTAGCGCGTTTAAAAAAACAAACAAACTCTTCAGCTTTATAATATGTATTAGTATAGATAAATAGCGACCATACCAATCGCCAGACAAATGATCTATTGTTATCTGAATGTTTGTCTTGATCGTCAATTTTACGAATGACCTTTTCTAATTGAACAAGGTCGTACGAGTCAGTTTTTGCGGGAGCGCCAGCGAATCGTCCTCTCGTATGTAATTAAAATGGCAGACGTTAATTAGAGACTTAATTTCCCGCAACTAAAATTATATTTCTTCTTCTTTTATGCGTTATACTTCATATCCTACATGACCTTGAATTATATAATATTTTGCCTAATGCTTATAAAACTAAGTTTCTCGCTGCTTCGTACGCGCAGAATTAAGAGAAAAATCCACGGTGTAGAGAAATGCAAAATAGGTATATTTTGTAAATTCTATTGTTGACCAGGGCCCTAATTCTCAGGCCTCGTTCATACATTTATGCATTTTGTTTGTAAATAGTAGCCTTGTGTTCCAGCAGTACATATATGTATATGTTACCGGAAATGTATGAAATGAAGGAATTGTATACAAATCCTAGGATGTGTGTACAATTCCGATACTATTTAGGATCTATTAGGATTAATAGATGTATAAAATATTGTTGGAAAAATTATTTATTGTATTGTATTCCTAGGAAATGTATAAATTTCCTCGGAATTGTATATGATTCTATCGTATTAGGAAATGTATAAAGTAAATGCTTTCTGTAATAAAACACGTTGTTAATAATATTTTTATATTAAATCACTTATTGAGATAAGTGGGTAAAAGCCATACCGTAAAATAATATCTTACTTCTAAAAAATTCTAAAATCAACTATCTATTTACTTTTAACGTATCAAATTTTCATTTGGCATGTATTCAGTCTGATAATTAAGTAAGTATGAATGTCACAGTATAAAAGTAAATATTTATATGTATTATTATACTTTGTCAGTCCATATAGCTATGTATTTATTTTTGAGGGGTAAGCTCGAATGGCATTTGGAAGGATATAATACTTTATTTTTAAAACACAGACATCTTGCTGTTTTTCTTGCAAAGCCACTTCTTAAATCCCTGGCCGGTTCGAGTGGATTGCAAGTTGGCAACTGACCATCCGGCAGACGATGTACCGAGTCAGTCAGGCGAAGCAATACCCTCAACTCGTCCCGCCGTCCCCGCGTACCCACCAATATCTTAATGTTTTACATTTCCAATTGCTATTTAGGAAATGTATAGATTTCCTAGGAAATGTGTAATGTGTAAGTATAATATAATTTATTTGATACATTTCCGTGCGATTATAGGAGTTACATACATTTCCTAGGAATTGTATACAATGACGGATTACATACATTTCCGTTAACATTTATACACTACACAGTAAACTACTATTAACTACCATACCAAATTTCACCATACCAAACCATACAAAGTTTCATTATCTTTGCGTGAAAGAGTTAAGGACATACGTCCACACATACAAACTTTCGCATTTATAATATTAGTAATGCCTAAGGTTAATTGCGTACACACACAAACACGTCACGTGAAACTTGTAATAAAACAAAAAAATGTAATTAGAGCGCATATCGACGCAAACTGTGTTCGAAAATTTCAATTCTATCATAAAGCGGAACACTTTAATTAACCAAGCGAGGAAATAAACTCAAAAAACACCGTTAAAGTTTGAAGCGATATTACTCGGTACTTTTATTATTTGTTTCCTTTTCATCAGTGATTCCCACTGAAATATCGACCTTCGGAAGTTGGGAGTTTACTCGCACAACATATTCGAAGTTCCGGTCCCCTTGATCACAAATACACAAGTAGCGTATTTTATTCTTAACTTCGGGACCATTTTTCTATTTGAGCTAAGAAATGCAAAATAAGTATAATTTGTAAAATCTGTAGCTGTCTCGCAGTGTTCGATCAAGCTTTCGATATGTAAGTGTGATTGTCAATGTGTGTGTATATTAGTTTTATTATTATTTCTAGTCATTACAATAATATTATTATAATATATTTATTCACAATAATTCTTTAATTAGTATATCATCTATTACATAAATAATTAAAAACTAGTTTAAGTATAATATAAAAAAGCTTAAAATATACATATAATTTATAGGAAAAAATACATAAAGTTAAACACAATATAAGAAAATATAACTATATACAAATGGAGATGAGGGCCCTCAATCGTTCACAATTGTTAATGGTCCAGCTATTGCCCCCGGCTTCGCCTGCGTAAAATACTTTGGCTTTTATAATACTTATATCTCTAAGTATATGTGTACAAAGTCATGGTGGTAGGTTTGGTAGTTTTCACGTGTAAGCTGAAAAAAAACGGACATTTATATTTGTAATATTAGGGATCGATACACGTATTAAATACCTGCCTACTTCCATGACACACAAAACTTTTTGTTCCTTAGGTAGGATTCGAACTTCAAAGTTTTAGTACCGAAGCGCTAAACTACTGAGGCACATCAGCATATCATATTATTCCTCTAGATTAATCAATTGTTGTGCAAATAAAAAAAAAACAGTGAAACGAATACTCATAATAAATAACTACCCGAACTACGTAAATTACAGCCCCATCTCCCAGGGTATTATTGAGAACCTGACACCTCTTTTATTAAAATCGGATCGGTTTAGGCGCCACAGTGAATCAAACATACGCCGCCGCTTAACGTAGTCCGACTATTGATTCACAGCAACCTTCTTTTTGGAATTGGATTAAAATACGATAAGTCCGGCTATTTTTAAGGAAACAGGGCCGACGTTGCATTGGTGATTCCTCTGGTGTTGCCCATGTTCGTAGGCGACGGTGACCGCTTACCATGAAAAAAAAAACCTTGATATTTTAATGACAGAACCAACGTTGGCACAAAAATTAGACGAACATAAAGTTCAAGAAGTAATTGCGAATATGCAAACGACACTGAAAATATATTCTTCGTTGCATTTTTCAACGCTTTTCTAATTATAAACTAGACTGAAAAACTCATCAATACTTTAATAGCGCGTTTCGATTACCTATCTGTCTATAAGAATAGATAGATCGTCGTACAATTTGACAGTGATCTGCTGTCAGTTCGTATGAGGATCTACCCTATCTTGAATATTGAAAAGCAGCATACTTTTTATAACCGATAATAATGTAGTCACCGTGAGCAGGTACAAAATCTCGCACTAGACTCGCTGGACTTAAAACACACACTTATGTTCGTACACTATAAAATACCTCTAGTAGTAGTATTAGTTCCATCGAAACGAAGCTTCCCTCTCGTTGTCTTGTCTTTGATATTTTATGCTGATTTAATTTGACGCGCAAACATGAAAAATTGTAAACACACAGGCAATATGAGTTCAATGTGCTTGGCTCTAAGTAGTTTATATCATCATGGTTGCAAGTATATTTTATAACTTGGTATTTTATTTCAAGTATTTTATAATAGCTTTTCCTCAACACAAGACTACTCAGCTTTGTTAGAATTCCTTGGAAAGTAAAGAGAGTAAAATCTATTTAGAATAGGGAAACTTCATAGTTTATTGACTTTTCTACAACTACATAATAAAATGTGATATATTGTCGTTGCATGGTTGATTGCAATGACATATCTACCATCAACGTTTCATCATTGACAAAATACAGTCATCACAAAAGTGAGATCGTTGGAGAACGTTAAAACGTTCTGTGCTTTCTTTCTCTCTTTTTTACATTAAACAAGCGAAGCGAAAAGGATTTTGGCAGGTATGTATGAATGTATGTAATTATCTACACTAATATTATAAAGAGGAAAGATTTGTATTTTGGTATGTAACGAATAAACTCAAAAGGCACTGGCCGATTTTAATAATTCTTTTTTCATTAGAAAGCTACATTATCACTGAGTAACATAAGTTATATAAAAATCAATTGCTGTTCGTTAGTCTCGCTAAAACTCGAGATCAGCTGAACAGATTCGGCTATTTTTGGTCATGAAATATTCGTGGAAGTCCCGGGAAGGTTTAAACGGTTTGTATGCTCAAAGAAGTGGGCACGGGTCAGCTATAATTTATATATTGCACTAGTGACTAAACTACTGATCCGATTTTAAAGAAACAGATGTCGATATATTCGTAATAAAAGCCCGGGCAACATAGGCTATATAATTTGTATATTCGATATAAAGTTTTTATAATTTAAAAAATGCACTTATTAATCGATTATAACTGATCATTGTTCGCATGTTTCAATGAGTATTTATATTTGCATATCAAATTCATATTGCATCTTCAAGTTGCTTGAAATATTAAATGCAAATGTGTGTGTTTGCAAATATGGTTTCAATTTATAACCCCGGTCCTCATAAACTTGAGACAGATCGGCTTTGTTAGAAATCCTTTGAAAGTTAAGTTAAAAGTAGGAACTGTTTAGATTAACATTACGTATTTAGCATTTTAAATACGAATCGTTAGCTTTGTATGTTAAATATTTAGATGGCAGGTAGGTACTATGGCTTTATCTGGTTAAACTTTATAATAAACTACCTGCCGAATTTAAAAATAATTTAACTATATCATATTTTAAAAGAAATATTAATAAGTGGCTATTAGAGAAAAGTTTCTATGACATTAAGGATTATTTGCAAGACTAAAACAAATCATTATTTTGTTATTTAACATATTTTATGACTAGCTTAGTTTACTTCAATAGTATTAAAAAAATAAAAAGTACCCATACATTTGCATACTATTAAATTAGTTGAATGTTTTTTGGCCATTAAAATATAATTTCCATCTTACATGTATAAACATTCTGGCAAATAAATGATTATGATTATGATTCCCATTTATTTCTGAATGCTACTACTTATTACCTAACCTTAGGTTAAATTAATTACTTAGGTGTTACCCGCAAGAAATAAATTCTAACACACAAATTATGGTTATTTCGCTAATTCAAATTTACACCTTACACAGTTAAGTTTTTCTTTACTTTATATGGGTAGGTAATCCATTTGACAGACAAAGTCAGTAACATGGATCAGATTATCTGTGGTGTATTTTATAAAGAAACAATTAATTTTTAGTTTAAGTTTAAGTTATAATTTGGAAAAATTGATAACCATTTTTCTCAACCTTATTGAGAAAACGAAAAAATATATATAATAATTTTAACGTTATATTCTGTTTTATATTCAATATTAGTTACGCGAGTTAGTTACTTCAGTATTTACTACGTTTGAGTTTTTTGCAAATTTAGCTTAATTTTTTTATCGAGTTTTTATAAACGATTTCAACACGCTTCGTGACGTAAGAAGACAAAATTCGGAAAAAAAGAACTAGTTCCGAACGTATACGTTACCGAAAACGGTGCGGTAAAACAGCATCTGTATTGCTGCCGCAACTTTTTCCAGAAACGTTATTTTATTTCTTTGTTTACGTTCCGTCTGAACGTATGCAAACACGGTTTTCAATTTTTAATATTTCCAGTGTTTAATAAAAACAAGTCTTTATTAGTACAACGCAAATATTGTACACCAAAATACCAATTTTGTTGCCACGTGTCTTTACTAACCAATATTGCGATTTTATTGGCTGTGCAATATGTCGCTTTTAACGTCGCACGTGCATCCTTCAATCATTTTCATATATTTGCATTTCATACCAGGCTTTATTGCACGTTTATTTAAAAAAATCTACTACGCTTTTAAGGCCTTATGATGCAAATCGTCGCTTTACCTTCAAACCTCGTAATAAAACTACAAATTTTCAGTAGATAAAAAACTTAATAATTGTAGATTTTATTATGACATGGACTTTTATTTAAATGAGGTGCAGTTAAGTATTATAAATCAAAATAAATAATTAAATCACGTTTGCAAGACTGGCAAAAATTCCACAGATAGGTACGGTTAACCAATCACACCGATTAATTATATTATTCTTTGGTGAATTAACCAAATACATAAGATCTGAATCAACCTTATCTCTAGTATTTTAACCAGTCTTGCGAGTGGGAGCGTGATGTATTTTATATAAATATATAATATATGTTTTTCCCTTTCTCTCAGATAAATGTTCTACCAATCAGCATTTAATATGGGTTGTTAACTTAAAATGCCATGTTAGTTGATCATACATTTGAATAGTATTCCATAAACCGGCCCTAGTGTTGCATAGTAGAAAAGTAAAGATGAGATTTTGGATAACTCTCAAATTAACTCCTTATTTATTTGTTTACTTTTACCTATTTACGCAATCATAGCAACATTTTTTTATAATATTTTTTCCATAATTTGTATCTACAAGGTGTAAAATAAATGAGTGATAATACTTTAGGGTGTAGTATGTGACCCCTATGTAGAGTCTACTGTGAAAGTACTTGGGCTGAAACACTTTTGACTTTCATGTTTCTATTATAATTTTGCCCATATATTAATAAAAAAAGTTACTCACTCTTTCAGCGCTGGTACTTTCAGAGTAAACTCTATCTAACCTACTGGACCCATACACACCCTAAAATATTTTCACTTATTAATTACAACCTGTACATATGGAATATATTGTACGTAATATGTATCTGTTGTAATATAATAATAATATCCCATAATTAATAATTTGATAACTGTAATTGACCTTCAAGTGAATAATAATGTAGCTTAAAGTTTAAATTTAGAAAAAAGTACACTTAAGGTTGTTGTTATTTGAATAAAAGACATTGTAATACGGAATCGATATTAAAAGTTAACAACTCTCCCACTCATTGGTTGTAACTGTCACTGCTTGGCGGAATGACAAGACATGCACGGTACTTGGCACCATGCCATTTTGCTTAGGTTTAAGTATTCGGCGGTAAAGTATATATAAAGAGTGTTAACAAGTTTCAAATGATATCTCACTAATATTGTTAAGGCGAAAATTGTATGATAAACCGAAGTACTTCCAAAGTCAGAAGAAACAAACAACTTCACCGATATCAGAGTTAAATACCGTACGATAATAGCGTTAGAACTCAATAGATGATATAAGTTTGTGGAAGTTAAATTAACTTCTTGCCGCGTGATTCCTCTTCAATAACTTCCGAAGTAGAAGTGGCTTAATGTTTTAATTTAGGTACGATAAATATGGGATAAAAGGTTTAAAGGGAAAAAGCCACAGCCTTATTTTTTTTTAAACATTTAAAAACATTTCATAATAATTAAAAAAAATCTCGTAAAACGTTTCGCAGTTTATCGTTATCGTTTATAGTATATCGTTCACACATTATATTTAATAATTTTAGGGCGTGTTTCACCAAGCAATGTTAAAGTAAACGCCATGTTAAAATACCATGCCATCTCATTCATTGACAGGAAATACAAGAGGGATAACATGATATTTAACATGGCGTTAACTTTAACATTGCTTGGTGAAACACGCCCAGTTTCACATTTTCTGTTTACCAGCTGGTTCTAATAACATTAATTTAAAAACGAACATCAAAATACTCAATCAGCGGACTCGGCAAAGTTCACTTAGATATTAAATTGTGAATGTTAACGGCGACTGAGGGTTTGGCCACCATTTGTAACGAGGATGTCTGTCATCATCGCCCCTGGCCGAAATACATTGTTGCTAAGCCATTTTATCTATCTCAGACATCTCATTGTGACAATTTTGGACCATATTCTCGTCGTAATACGGATAAGCATTACCATACATCGGCGGGCCGATTATGTACCTTGCAATAGCAATTGGACAGGCGTATTTTGAGCTCTCCGTAAATTGTGTTGAAATTTGAAAATAAATAATATGTCTGAAAAAATATTACAATACGTCGTGTAGTTTCCGAGATATATTTGTTTCAAATTCTGAATGTGAATGTCTGTAAACTCATTACTACTAGGTTTTTTCAATGAAATAAAAGTAGTGTATATTTGTATAAATATAAGAAAAATATTATTAAAAAGAATATGATACGTCGTGTAGTTTCCAAAATATTTAATTTCAAATTCTCGATCCGTAGGTAGGTTATAATACCGATACCGATAATACTTGGTATTTCTTAATTAGACAAAAACAAGTGTACAGACAAGACTTACTGTGACAACAGTTTATTAATTTTGTATAACTTGTATAACGTTTGGCAGCGATATTGTACACAATTGTACAATTTACATCTGTCGCATTGGTTTTGCAAGATACATAATAAGCCTGTCGGTTTGAGGGCGACCGTACATCAAACCGCACAAATAAGCTCCCCCACCGACTTCGAAGCCGATTGCCGTTATCGTTGAAACCAGGCTAGCCGCAGTATACCTTTGTATGCCCAAGAGTGTGCTCAATACACAAGGGCAAGGGCTCTCTTTTACTCTCACAACTGTTGGGATAGTATAGATATATGTATATATATTGGGTAATACGAATGTCAAGAAAACAGGCCGACTTTTTACACGCTCCATCTGATGCATGGATCATCTTTAATGTCAGACAATTTGCTGATCAGTCTCTATTGTCCTCACAAAACTAGATAACATTTTTATTTTTCTAACGCGAGAATCAAACCCACTACTCCCGAGCCAAAAACCAAGCTTTAAACCACTGGATCACGGAGGTGTTAATTGCGACCTTACGTGGCTATAGTTGCAATAGTAGCTAGTTGAAACATACATTTCTTTCGTATAGAAAAAGGCCAAAAGAGCACGAAGGGAGAACCAAACGAAAAACAGTTTCTTCAACGAAGTTTTCCAATAAGTTTTACAAGTTAGGCATCCTAGGGGGCTTATCACAAATCCCTTTCGACTTGCATTCGCAAACTTACCGCGCGGTTATTGGCCAACGCTTAGCGTGGCAAGAGTTTATTGGCTGTTGCGCGGAACCACACTGACCCTTTTGTCTACGTAGAAAGCATGTCGACTTAACATGGTGTCGACAATATTCAATGTCGCTGCTGTCAGTAAGTCAACAAATTCAATTTTATGTCTGTACGAAGTTTGCCGACAGCTAGCATCTTGTATTTTATTTAATCCGAATAAAAAAGAAAATTTCATAGGAAATCTTATATCTAATAATTCCAGGGAATGAAGAAACCTATTTATCATCTTACTCCGTAATCTTTACAAATATTTTCAGTATAATCGCCTTTTATACTTCATTGGCTACGAATCTACGAATTTCCCAGTAATTTTTCAATCGAAATATTTCGTACATACGAACTTATTGTCGCTAGTATGTTGTTAATACTTTCGTTTTTTCCTCGAAACTTGAATCACATTACAAGCTATGAAATTTGAATGGTGTTGTCATGTCTTCGCATGATTTAACTGTAACATTATAATCTTGTTCTATAAAATAATTCACATTGAGTGCATAATCCCAAAAAACCACAAACTTCATTAAATATCATGTTATCCTTCTCGTATTTCCTGTCAATGAATAATTCAAACAAGAGTTACGTCCAAGAAATTCTTGGGCGACTCATCAAAATGAAGGTACTCACGAAAAATTAGCTTGATACTTATTAAATTTAAAAAATTAAAAAAATCTTTATTTGGACATTTTAGACAACATAATTAAAATACAAAATAAACATATAACAACAAAAAAAGAGTTAAAAAAACTAACATATAAAAATGGATAGAAGGAAGGAAGGAAGTGTATTGCATTGCCTAAAAGGCTAAAACCAAAATGGAGTACCACTCAGGTGTATCACCGCGATACGGCGCGCCGCAGCACCTGGTCTTCCGTGGCCCCAAACTGTATGACGTACGACAGACCAAGCAAGCAATCCTAAATATATAAATTTGTATATAATATAAGTGAAAATAGAATATGATGTATGAATATTAAAATGCAATAGGTATATATGTAATATTCTAGCCACTATTCTTCGTCAACACACCCAATGTGATTCATTTAAATTTATACAGCAACGGCGGAAAGTCACAGTGTTCCCGACTGTACGCACTAACACTGCATTTGCCCAAAGACATTTTGATTTTCTTGGTGGGTACCTATATAACAAGACTAACCAGATATTAAACATCTATAATCTTAACAGATACCAATGTAAAAAGACCTTGTTTAATTGGCTTCATACTTTAGAATACAAGGACACAGAGAAGTTATTAGAAACAATCAAAATTTAGTATAATGATTATATTATATTATATTATATTATATTATATTATATTATATTATATTATATTATATTTTATTATATTATATTATATTATATTATATTATATTATATTATATTATATTATATTATATTATATTATATTATATTATATTATATTATATTATATTATATTATATTATATTATATTATATTATATTATATTATATTATATTATATTATATTATATTATATTATATTATATTATATTATATTATATTATATTATATTATATTATATTATATTATATTATATTATATTATATTATATTATATTATATTATATTATATTATATTATATTATATTATATTATATTATATTATATTATATTGGTTTGATTTAATTGTATATGTAATAATATATGTAAGGTTATCATTACGGTTATTTTGTTATTTTTCTGCTTAAATCATTACGGTATAAAATTAAACATAGTACTTACTGAATTATACCTATTTGTAAAGAGGGAGCCTGGTGATTCTGTAACACAGGTTCATACTAGCACAGACACCAGGTCTCTCACGAAGGTTATATTATGTTATTATGGGCGAAATTGTATTGTAGCTTAAATACCAAAACCTTTGTGGAGAAAGCAATAAATAAATTATTATTATTATGTATGTGTATAGCTTCCTTGCTCTCGGGCAATTAAATCCCGGACCTTTGGAAGGCATGCGTGGGGCCGAAGCCAACACGCAGAGGCCCCATTACACAATTTTAATTTAAATGTAATGTGACACTAGCCGGCGACTCTCCCTGTACGCACCATGGGAGTGCGCCCACGGAGACCCACCGCTTAGTGTAGGACTATTGCAAGGAATGTTTATAAGAAAAGATTATGGGCTATAGGGGTGATGTGCTAGTGGACTGGGTATCTATGACTATGGAAGGACTATGGCGTCTGCCAGATACCACGTGGTTACATGTATCATAAAGTAGGCAGACGGTGACTCGCCAACTCATCGTAATGGGCCCCTTAAAATGGTCGCACGCACGGTGCACCAAGGCGGCAACATTTACCGAGCGGCTTGAGGCAGGAGAGGTGTTGCTGGACTTTATACGCCGATCATTTGCACCCTCAGAGGGTCCCATCACGACGCCCACTCGCCACTTACGCTTCACATCCTCCCTCCGAGCACGAAGCTCTCGCGACTCCACTCTGACCGGCCGGTTAAGGCAAGTCAGAAGTAGGGGCTGTTCTTCCTCAGTAATCACTCCAGTCGGCCAGTGAAGGCAAGCCGGAGATGGAGAACAGTGTCCTTCCCCTGGGAGCACTCAGGTACGTGGGGTCGCTACTCCCCAACAGCTCGCCACAAGCTGCCCTGCGGGCTTATTATTATTATTATTATATTATTATAATATTGTGCCTGGTGCGGTACTAATTGCTCGAACAATAGCTCGATCATGGCCTGTGACGCAGCCATGCCCGGCTTCAGTGGCTGTAGTGATGCTGTGACGGGAGCACTTATCAAGTGAAAACAATGTATGGGGAAACCCTGACTATAACATCAGTATTGTTATATTATTATGACATAGAACGAGATCCAAATTAAATATATGTGCAGATTTTTTGGTATTTGCATTTCAGTTTTAGTTTAAAGATTTATTTATTTCTTAAATAAACATTTCATGCTTCTAACGTGAATTTGTCGGTGGACACGGTATTCAGTTTTTGAATATTTGTAAACACCATCTTTCGAAAATTACTTAGGTATGCCTCTACTTACATAACTTATGAATTACAGTATGAATTTCATATTTTAAAATTCATTTTAGTTTCATATTAAGTTCCAATACAATATTCTAGTCTATTCTGCCGAACCACGAAGCTACAGAGGTAGTCAATTTGAATCGACAACCAAAGTCATCGACTTAGGCCCGTATAATATAGGCATATAGGCACACATATATCTCAAAACAACCCTAAAAACAACGTTTCGTTTCACTTAACAGTGAACAAGTTTATTAATGTTACATAGTACTTTAATTTGTTTTCTTTTTATACCGCAATATTCGTAAATCTTTACGTTTTAAAAAATAAAAAAAATAAAGTACTTTATATGTTACATCATAAGTAAAGCTATTCATTTTTAAAAGTGAAACGATAGATACGTTTTTTTTATCCGTCAAATAGGTTCTCAAATGAGGTTTGATACTTCTTCTATATTAACATGGATCTTAGAATCCATCGGAATGGAGTTAAAATATTACAGTACGAGTACTTATTCTAGCTCCTGCAAATTTAATTTACCTATCGACCTATGTAACCTACTTGTAACGTAATTTAATCTTCGGTCGCCGCTTTCTTTTTTATGTACATATTCGTTTGCCATTCCAAGTTTAGAGAAGATTTGATTAAATTTAAATTGAAAAATCTGAATGTAAAATGTCTAAGTTCAATTCTGGAATTGTTAAGGTCTCAAGCGCTCTAGGGTTACTATGTTGCTTCGCAGTTAGTTTGTGGATTTCCTCAACTCCAGGCTGTTTTGAAGTCGGTACTCGGTATATGTGTATTGAACTTTATCATTCTTAATAACGCAAACTCGAATTATTTATAAATGTAAAGTTTTTAACTTGAAAAAAAGTGATCTCCAACAGTGGTCGTCATACCTGAAACGACTATAATATACAAGGTGATTCATGGTTCATATATTAAACCGAATATATTGTGGAAAGAATGACGCGTAGGTAATTTTTTGTTTTGGCACCTCATATAAATTATATGGTCGAACACTTAAGAGAAAACACCGCGGTAGAAAGAAATACAAAATAGATATTTATAAAATCTATTGCTGTCTCGCAGTACCTTAGCTAGCCAGCACTAGCGCGATAGAGACAACTGCAGCACGAACTGAAATTACCTGTTAAAAGTACAAGACATCGACGTTTGGGGATCCCCTGTTTCCTCCTCCAAAACATAAGCGATTTAGATATTTTTTTCATTATAAACTAAAAAGGCCTCGATGTAGGTTCCTATGTTTTGATTTAATTGTATAATGCAGTCAAATTTATTTCCTGTATGTTTAAACACAGTGAAAAGTCGGGTCATTTTAGATATTTGAACGCCCATATTCCTTCTTTGGAACTCCCTTCCCACCTGTATAAAACAGGCTAAAACTTTAAATTCTTTTAAATCTCTGCAAAAAAAGCACTACCTTAGTATGACGTGTCCAGTGTAAATTTGTAAATTTGTATTATGCATTTATAGTAGTATTAATTAGTAAAATTTACAATAAAGTATATTTTCATTTCATTTCATTTTTCATATCTCCTTAAATAATAAATTTATTACAAAAAGGAAAAATTAGGGACGTACAAATTAAATACATGATATTAAGGAAAAAAATGTTACTCTAGCAGCACTATCTAGGCTCAACAGGGTCGCGTAGACCCCTATTTCTGTATGGAAAAACAGACGTTGTGTTTCCTCTTAACATAGATGAGCTATTCACTAGTTACCCTAACACCCCGCTGTAACACCGGTAATTTCATTCGCACGTACACTATTACGTTTTAACGCAATTTCCGTGTCTATTATTTATTTAGCCTGCACACTGCTCCGTTAAATCTAATATGCGGCAGTAAATTGTCAATGTTTAATCGCTAATTAGTGTTTTATTTTGTTAATCGGCGGTTTCGATGCAATTCACTGGATGTTTAAATAGCTTTACCGTTTCCGTTGACGCGAAAATGCGCCCACGGTAACCGTTACCAGCACTGCAGTGAAATACTGAAATGAAACCCGATTTTGAAAGACTCTTCATTGGTGTTCTGCTCCTATTGAGCTTAGTGTGACGATATACAGGGTGTAAAAAGAGCAGTCACTATAACTTTGAAATATGACTATACTACCTTTCCTCATTGTGGAAATGTATTTTTTTTTTGTCAAAAACTAGAAAAAATATATTTTTTACTTTTTACTAATTTTTTTTTGTCGCGAAAATAACGAAAAGAGATGAGAAAAGGTGGTTTAATCATATCCCAAAGTTATAGTGACTATTATTTTTACACCCGTTATAGCCTTTCGCACTTAATGAGCTATCCAACACTGAAATAATTATTAAAATCGGACCAGTAGTTCCCGAGATTAGCGCGTTCAAGAACGAAGTACACGAGGCTACGCACATTGTAGAGCCTATGTTATCCGGGCAATTCTTACGAAATCATTCACATCTCCTTCATTAAAATCGGATTAGCAATTTAGTCGTTACGGAGACAAAATAATTCATACTTGGACAGACTGCCAAAATCATAACTCCTCTTCGCTTCATCGTAATCGGGTAAAAAGTAAGTAAAATTACTATTTTAGAGCATTTCTCACACGACAAACGTTTTTATTGTGCGGAACCGTGCAGGCGCGGCCCCTACTCACACTTGGCCGGTTATAATCATTCCGCTTGCCTTAGCTCGGTAATAATAGAATATTATAATTCCTCATTGTATGAACTGTCCGCTGTTTTTATGTTTTAATCTGCGAAACGGATACCTATAAACACATACACAGTTAATAATATGTTTAATTCTTTACTTATGCTGTATGTAAAGGCAATTAAGTATTTTTCCTTAAATAGATTGTTTATTCTATTTTTTTATTTAGTCTTAAAAAATCTAAGCAAATTTGACAACTCGACACTCGTGTTTAAACTTTAACTCTATTGTTTTGAGCTCAAAGTTCTTTTTTCTTTCTGAACACAATCTTCTCCGGACTGCGAGATTCAGATCAATATAGCAACGTTAAGAGCGAATCGATAAGATACTGTTTGTCGACTAATCTCCACTAACCGAATAATCTTCGTGAAAAATTATTATTAGTCACGTTTCTCACAGTTGTGGATTTCCACTTGAAGGGTGAATTTTATTACTAATCATATTTTACATTGGCAATTCCGCAAGGGTGCTTGTTCAATGGAAGGTCATATTTTACTGATCGTATGAGTGGGCTTACTTCTGCTCTGGGGCCTTACTCTCCAAACTGATTCGATTTTGATTCAGATACAATCGTGCTGCGTAGGTACTCCCGAATAAATTGATGTTTGTTTATCTTGATTCTCAGTCGATTGATATGGTCGGAAGTACAAAAAGTTACGATGTAACGATTTTCTCTATCCTGCGGGCCTACTCCCGACACAATCGAGTACCGAATCCGTTCGATATCAGTGGTTTTTCGTATTTTATTTTGTGAATTACTTTGAAACTAATCAGGATAAAGAAAATTGTTAGATCGTAACTTTTTGTACTCCCGACCATATCGATCGACTGACAATCAAAATAAACAAATGTCAATTTATTAGGAAGTAAGGGGCATGATCGTATCTGAATCAAAATCAAATCAGTTTGGAGAGTAAGGCCCCTGGTTGGTTTCAAAGTAATCCACCATACAAAATTCCAAAAGCCGTTGAGATCGATCTGATTCTTCAGGACCAAATCTTTATTCTGGGTTTTTAATTAAATTAGGGGTCAAAAATAATTATATTTATTGGTAAAGAATATTATTGTATTAAAATAATAAAAATGAATAATGGTACATAGGTTTTACATGGCGAATAATTTTGCAGTGAAAAAATGTGACGTCATGTTCCAAATTTGAAATATTTTAAAAATAAATTTACAACGTGCTAATTAATAGACTAAATACATATTGTATGCGGCTAATACATATTATAAATCTGAACACTGATTCTATAAGGCTGCTTTTATTAAAATCTTATAATAATAAAGTTCTATAGTCTTAAATCTTAAAACAACAAAATATTATCATCATATTGTGTTGGATGGGCATTTATCGAAGAAGGCAATATATACGTTTAAACCAATAGTACACCTATATTATTATGTTTAAAAATCGGCGGTTTTATTATTATATTTAGTGTGTATAAGATTCATTTGTTTAAATATTTCACAAGTATTCTTTTAAGTGTATGGGCTGTTTTGTCTGAAAATAAAGAGTTTTAATATTATTATAATTTAATCTTTTCACGCCAAAAGTAACGCAACTCTCACACAGCTTGTTCTAGATAGCATTACTCTTTTAAGCGGATTACCACTGCACCGTAAGCATTTCTTGATATTCCTGGTATAAAAATTTGTTAATTCTAACAATTAGTATTGCAATGGCTTCAACCATGTGGTACACTTAGATGCTTTCGTGCTCAGAACCCTTTCTGATGAGCGATTTTTCAACTAAAACGAAACCGACACCACACCTACAAGGTGTAAAATAAATTAGTTATAACACTATAGGGTGTTTATGTGCCTCCTAGGAAGAGTATTATGTGAAAGTGCCTACGTTGAAAGACTACCCTAAAGTATTATCACTCATTAAAATTATAGCCTATACTTGTGATGACCATCAGAAATTCATTCTTTGGCCAGAACACTCGAATTTCGAATATTTGACAATGATTTCATCATTTGATTGTACGTTCGTATTTTAAATAGGCTGAACCTATTTGCACTCGAAAAAAGGTAGTACCTAAATTAACAAATTACTCAGGCTTACGCTCAGTCAACATACATTTAAATAATTGAAAAACAGAAGCCTGTAAAACTAATAACACTCGAAATTGAATTGTTGATGCATCAGCTAACCAAACAGCAATAACTGGCTTTGTTAAGAGAGGATGAAAATAATACCCAATGTTGCTATCATATTCAAAACTTTAATGAAATATGCAAACTGTATTTCATCAATTTTCCAATTATTTGCAATTATGTAAATGTACTCTAGTTTTACAAAGACCTATCGGCGGTTTTGTATGGAATTGTACGATTTAGACTGTATGAATATTGTATAGCCATTGTTGAATTCGGTAATGCGTTATTCATGAGTATTTGTTAACCAGGCCCTGATTCTCCTTCTTTTCAGATTTTTCATTTTATGCGTTTCATTCAAATTATGCGAGTGTGAGCGGGACAAACTGACATCTGAAATCACTGACAACATCGAAAGGAAATTCGAGATTGAGTTCTATCAACGACCAGGCTAAACCCCAGGGCTAGAAACTAGAAATATCGCGCACGCATTTCTCGTGTTATGATGTCGGTATCCACTATTTTCAAAACTCCACCCCAAGTTACATAGAATATAATAATAATATAATATCTATGGACGCTTCACACCACGTCAATCTGGCCCTGTGCTAAGTATCCGAAGAACTTGTGTTACAGGTACCAGACAACGGAAATATATTTAATACTTCTATAATATACACATATTTAAGATTTTTATTATATTATACACAAATTTAATACACATCCATGACCCAGGAACATTAAAAACTTTTTGTTCCCTCGGCGGGATTCGAACCCGCGACCTTTCGTTCGAGCGCCAACGCGCTCAACCAACTGCGCTACGGAGGTCGTCAAATAGAATAAACAATTTTATGTAACATTTCATTTGCTGGACATGTTTAAATTTAGTAAGAATTGTGATAATGATGAAGCCGCAGGCAGCAGCTAGTGTGATAAATACTTCATTATACAATTGAAAACATGAATGGATGAAGGTGATATGTCGCAAAAAATAGTTGAGTTTAAACTGACACTTAAACATTTTAGGATATGTGGTAACGTATTAAGTATAACGATTCTAGAGACGGATCTTTAGATGCATGTCCTTAATACTTTAAAACGTATTGTAAAATGTTTAAGTGACAGTTTGAATTCAGTTTCTCGGAATCAGAATTTTGGCAATGAAAATGGTGATAATACAAAGCAAAATAATCTAAAAACAGTCCCCAATTCGGCGTTTTGCATCGCCAGTTTAAAAGGTACTCCATGTAAACTTTTTGGTGGCTCATTTCAAAGGGCCGTGTGCATTGTATGGAAATTGTATCGGACTGCAGAGCAAATGTTGTTGCACGAACACGAACAAAGTAAAACAATGAATGTGACGGCGAAAACACGTAAAAAATGTACGTGACAAATACGAGACCTTTCTCAGTCTTTTGATGACTTTTTTTAGAAATACTACTTGCCGCATCCCGTTCAAGATGGGGATTCCTACCACGGGTAGGTATCTGGGGCTCGCTGCGTCCGTTATAATAATAATAGCTCCCCTCACCGATTTCGGTGTCGCTAGCCTATGTCATTGAAACCAGGCCAGCTACGCAGGAGTTATTTTATAGTGCCCCACTTCCTTTTACTCTCATAACCCAGTGGGACGGTAAAGCGACACGACTGGCGAGAGAACAGGCGCAGGACCGACTTTTTACATGCCCATCCGACGCATGAATCATCTTTCTTGTCAGACAATCAGGTGATCCGCCTGCATTGTCCTAACCAAACTTGAAAACAACATTTATTGTTGTTCCAACACGGGAATCGAACCCACGACCTCTGGGTCGAGAGCGAAGCTCTGAACCACTAGACCACGGAGGCGCGCGTTTTGAGAACCAGGAGTTCTGTACAGACAGTGTACCTACTCTGTACATACTCAAGCGCGCGCTTTTTCTTTATCCAAAAACGTGCATCAGCAAAGCGCGCGACAATAAGCGCCTAATGTGTACCAGCTCTTAAGATGGTGAGTGGACGCAGCCATACCCACTAAACTCGGCGGTACTCCGACAGAAATACGGAGCCACGGGAAATATAATACAACCGTAACTCCGCCGGTCTTTTGATGACCTACAGATTTAACTTTTATCACTATTTTGTGATGACTGTGATCCTGAACGAAAAAAGTAACCCTTTTAGAGCTATATTTAATCGGGACACTATAATAATAATATAATATCTATGGACGCTTCACACCACGTCAATCTGGTCTTGTGCTAAGTATCCGAAGAACTTGTGTTACAGGTACCACACAACGGAAATATATTATTTAATACTTTTATACTATACACATATTTAAGATTTTTTTTATATTATACACAAATTTAGTACTATGGTGCAACCAATCGCCGCTGCCAATTAAAACACCAGCCTTACTCTACAAACTGATTCGATTTTGATTCAGATTCGATTTTACCGCGTACTCCCGAATAAATTTACGTTTTTTTATTTTATTCTCAGTCGATTGATATGGTCGCAAGTACAAAAAGTTACGACCTAACGATTTTCTTTATCCTGGTTAGTTTCAAAGTAATTCACCAAATAAAATACCAATAGATTGAATCGTCGATTGTGTCGGGAGTAACTCTTTATAGAAATTGAATCTGCTTATTTAATTGAATGACTAGCGCGGTTAATATAAATAGTTAATAATGGCGTCAAACAGCTCGTGCAGATCCAATATATTTTTTTATTAATTTACTTTAATGTGCGTTATATAATAATAGTACACATTCAGAAATTATGAAGTTTTAAAATTAAATATTAAATGGTTGTCCTAATTTCGGATTCATTGAATTTGTTGGTGAAAATAGAATTCAATGAACGCGCTAGTCATTCAATTAAATAGCGGATTCAATCATATGACTGCGACGTATACAACTCACATTAAAAGCCCCACATACCCCCAGGATACCCTGTCCTGTCCTGGGGAAGGCGTAAAGTCCCCCTCGAGATCTAGGCGCAGACACGTCAAGCTTTAGCCCTATAGCATAATACTCATATTGTTAAAGTTTTGAGGTACAAATTTGTATTCTAGAAATGTGGATACAAGTGGAGTATAAACGAAAAAACGCCGACGCTTGTTATCACATTTTAAATAATACAAAGTAGTCAATCTATCTTCTCTATATTCTTATATGTAAAAATGAATTTCTAACCGTTAGTCTCGCCAAAACTCGAGAACGGCTGAACCGATTCGATTGAAATATTCGTGGAAGTCCAGGATAGGTTTAAACGTGTGCTCAACGAAGTGGGCACGGGCCAGCTAGTAACATTATATTATTAGTACCCCAATATTTTACTAATATTAGCATAGCATAGTTTCACTCAACAATAGGTACGAATATTAGTAGTATACAGTATACAAGCCAATGTTAGTTAAGCCTTCGAAAGTCGGGTAAAGGCAGTCTGCCATGATTTCGTCATATTTACGCTCAGAACAATGTCACTTTTGTCTGAGCAAAGACTGCTTTGCTGTGTGCTTTCATCGTCTCTTTACGTCCAGACACCACCTCAGTTTTGCGATTCCCTTTGAGGGCTAAACGGGAGTCTCCGGCGCTTGGTTTTCGTAAACCAACAACTCAAACTCAAATGCAGGGGATTTTAAAACTACAATTTTTGTGATAAACAAAACACTTGACTACATATATTTTCAACCTCCGACGCAAAAACGACGGGGTGTTATAAGTTTCACGTGTCTGTGTTAATGTGTATGTGTCTGTCTGTGGCATCCGGATGATCCGATTTTAATGCGATTTTTTTTAGGGTATACACTTATACACCCTACAGTCGAGACTGTTCTTAGCTGTTTTTGGTGGAAATCGGTTCAGGTCTTCAATGTCATCAGGTCGTTTGTTAGGTGTGATAGGAAGGTTGAGCGGTAAGTCGGGGTTTTTTTTAATTTTAATTTTATGTTATATAACCTTAGATGTTACCTTTTATTTATCTATTGACAACTTATGTATTAAAATCTAAGTACCTACTGGCTAATACAGTTGAACCAATTAAAATAATTGTATATTTTCTTTTCGCTAAATAAAGAAATATATGTACATCTAAAAATGTAAAATCATTACCCTCCCTGATTTACGCCGTAGTCGAGCTAAGTCTAACTATTATTCGGTTTGGGGCGATATCAATCAAATATCTACGATATAAACAATTGAGAGGCGACGTCCCATGGGGGAAAATAAAATATTGTACAAACGATAATTAAAACTGGGTAACCACGGCTCCGCTAGCGTCAGTTTTAATTATTTTCACCCAACTGCAGAGAGAGGGTCATGTTTTTAGTCTGGGGCCTTACTCTCCAAACTGATTCGATTTTGATTCAGATTTGATCATGCCGGGTACTCCTGAATAAATTGACGTTTGTTTGTTTTGATTCTTAGTCGTTTGATATGGTCGGAAGTGCGAAAAGTTACGATCTAACGATTTTCTTGATCCTGGTTAGTTTCAAAGTAATCCATCAAAATAAACAAACGTCCATTTATTCGGGAGTACGCGGCACGATCGAATCTGAATCAAAATCAAATCAGTTTGGAGAGTAAGGCCTACTCTATTTCCTCCGGACTGGGAGATTCAGAACAACACAGTCCGAGTATTCAATATGTACGATAGCCGTTTCGCCTGTGTATTTTGTTGTTGACCAAAAATTCTTGCACAAACGACATGTGATTTTGAGTGTTTCTACTGATTTGGAGCACGGTTCTATCTCGACATTTGTTTTCTTTACGGTATGTTCAAATTTCAAATAGAGTTCAGGACGACGTATAGAGCAAAAATATTCCTTGTAGTTGCCACTAAATAAAAATTGGAAGTAATTGATATGTAGCTCCCGAAAATTCGCGTTACTTCTTTAACCTACATAACTACAGTGTGTCTCAGGTTCAAATACCAAGCCGCATGAAGAGAATGACGCGTAGAGATTTTTTCGCAAACGTCTAAAATGACCACAAGGAGCGAATTTGACTATGCTGGACTCGCGGGCTCCTAAGCCCTATAGACTAGGGTCTATACACACGAATGCACTGGTCGCTGACCTAACACCTGTCCAGGGTTGAAACTCATCTGTTTTGTGACTTTTATGGAGATCTATTTTAATCAAGAATAAATAGAATTAAATAAAATAAATATAATTTTAATCGCTTTAAATTTATCGCGCTATGGTAAGTAATTTATATGAGGTAGTAACAAAATATGCTCTACGCGTCCCTCTCTTCGCACTATATTCGGCTTGATATATGAACCATGAGACACGATGTACTAAGTTAGGTCTATTACTGCTACATAGTAGGGTATCGAGAACCGGTGTATTTTTAGGAACCGGGATTTTCGGTACCGGCACTAGTCAGAACCGGGAATTCCCGGGATTTCCCGGGATTTTCGGTATTTTCGTAATTTTTTTCTTACTTGACTAAAAACAAATAGAATGGCTTCGAAAACTACTTTTTATAAATAAATCACACATTTTGGCATGTCAAGTTAAAGTATGATACATTAATTTCTATACAATGATTAAAATATCGTTATACATTAACCTTTGAAAAATTTTAAATAGATAAATAATATATATATATATATATATATTTTTATTTAACGTCTCTAATATTAGGGTTTTTCCCGCGGCTTCGGGCGCGTAAAATAGTATTCGTAACAAAAGGTTCTTTATCGAATAAGTCTATGGCTACAGTAGGATTAAGATAATGTTATACCAATAATCATATGACCATCCACTATCCAGATTCTGGCCAGATCATACGCACTACAATATTTTTTTCCGAAGCGTATATTATGTATAACGATTTGCCAGTTCTATACGGCACACTTAGCAATTCCCTCCCGCTCTTGCAAAGTTATTTCTTTTGAATAGGTAAATAAAACATTGCATATTAGATCTATCATGAGCAAAAAAACAATTTTACCGGTGTAAATCTATTAAAACTCATAATATTGTAAAATACTGTGTAGTACAAAAAACCCGTCCAAAACTAAGGAGTTTTATAAGTTTAAGTATAAGTAGTTATATTTTGTTGTACTTTGCTCGGTAGTTTTGCCTCGGCGTTGACAAGTCCTATTTATTATAAACTTATCGCCGTACCAAAATTAAACCAAATCGGTAAAACGGTTCATGAGTCTTAAAGTAACAGACATAGTTAGTTCACGTTTGAAATAATATTAAGTATGGATAAAACATTTTAAAATTAAATTTCTGCTCAGCCAATCGCACGAAATGCGGTATAATGTTTGATGATGACAGAAATTAAAATTTTAAACGCAGATATTGTGAAAGTAAGTTCTTACCCTTTGAATGTATTATCGAAGTGAGTTTTACTGGCTAAAAAGATGGATCTTCCAAAAATATTAACAACTTTATCCAACCGATAAATTGATTCAACAAAAATTCATAGTTTAGAGATATCTTATAAAATTGGTTTTTGCGATTTTTATTTATAAGTAGTAGCAAAAAGATTATTTTTTTTTTGTTTTTTTTGTAACTTGTTGTGTGCACAATAAAGTATATTTGTATTGTATTGTATTGTATTGTAGCAAAAAGATTATATTATTTATTTTAATTGTTATATTTTAAAAGAAATCAGAATACAGATAAATACGATGATACAAAAAATCATAATTTATTTTTGTTTTATAAGCAAGTTCAAAAATACAGCTTTTATAATTATGATCCCTTGGGACCCTTCTGTTTCCCAACAAAAAAAATCCTATTATTAATTTCATGGTCCAATCTACCTTTGTGCCGAGTTTCATTTAAATACGTCGAGTGGTTTCACCGAAATACCATCAAAAAAGTAGCTACTGTTTTTCGAAAATCCAACGGACACCCTTTCGTTT
Organism: Celastrina argiolus; assembly: GCA_905187575.2. Taxonomy (NCBI): domain Eukaryota; kingdom Metazoa; phylum Arthropoda; class Insecta; order Lepidoptera; family Lycaenidae; genus Celastrina; species Celastrina argiolus. Next base: position 21,647,093 of record LR994583.1, read on the forward strand.
TTGGGATAGTAATATCCTACATTACCCTTTAGGTTCGAAGCTATCGGCCTGCTAAAAGTCATTTTATTCCTTTCAGTACGGACTCACATACGGACCGACAGACACAGTACTTTTTTTCATAATCATTATTTTTAGGTTCTATGGACCTTTCTAGAAATCTTGATTTTGACTTAAATATATATTTAATGAGCAAACATTTCCCCTAGATTTATTTTAATATGTTGAGATAGTAAAATCAGTTAAGAATATCTTGAATAACATCGTAACTTAAGTTACAATTTGAAAGCGTTTTTCGCCGTCGCGTCGGAAAGTTACACCATCAACGGTGAACACAGGCTTCATTATATTTTCAAAAAAAAAGGGATCCTTACTAAAACTCCAATAATGTAACCCAAGGTGTAAAAAGTATACAATTTATTAAGTTTTTATATTGTGCATTGGTTAAAATATAATGATACTCATAATATTATGTTTATTACTATAACATTATCTAAACCCCATTGCAGCTGTAGTGTTATTTTGTAAAGAACTTTTTGCTACGAATACAATAATTCCACACGCCCGAAGCTGCTGGCCAAAGCTAGTAATATAATATTACTCACGTTTATAAAAATTGTTTATATCTATGTAAAACTTTAATGGGAGTGAATGTATAACGATATTTTAATCTTTGTATAGCAATAAATATATTATCCTTTAACTTGACATGCCACAATGTGTAATTTAAATACAAAAGTACTTTTCTAAGCCCGTTGCGTTTATTTTTTGTTAAGGTAAAAAAAATCCCGAAAATACCGAAAATCCCGGTTCTTTTGCGTTGAGAACCGGTTCTATAACAGTAGTCAAAGAACCGGGAAATCCCGGGATTTTCGGTACCGGGATTTCCCGGTTCTGAACCCTACTACATAGCAATGGCGTAAGGCTCCTAGAACTTAATTTCTATCGATAGTCGGCTTTAATTCCTTACCTTATAAAAGCTTACTATAAAGTTAATGATTATATGAATGATAGCACACCTTGGGAATAAAGTGGCCCTCTACAAGGCTACTTATATATAGTACATTCTATGTTATTTAGCTTTAGTATTGACATATTTATATGTAAATTTATATTTTTTTTAAAAAAGAGAAATTTTCCATCTTTTTGGTAAAAGATGGCCCCATGCGAGTTTCTTACCGCGCCGGTTCTTCTTGCTGGGCTAGTTCCCGAACCGGTGGTAGGCATCATATAGAAACGACGTTCAAAAAACATTTTTTTGTAAAATTTACTCTGAATAAAAATATTTGATTTTGATTTGATTTTGATTTTATAAAGACTGGCGGTACTACTAGCGCTATCGGAGTATTGTATCGAAGTTATAAAAATAAAACGCCCACTTTAGTTATAACTTATGAGAATAAATACAGTATAGGATTTAGAGCTGTAATTAAATGCCAATAAATTAGTTTAACTATTTACTTAAAGTTTGAACCGATTACTTTTTAATAAGATCTTTGTGTCGTTGTATAATTTATTTTAAAAAGAGTGGCGCTAGTTGCGGCTATTCCTCGCCTTAAGTCCGGCGCTATAAAATCTGAAAACTAGTACAGTGGCTTCGGTCTGACCGAGCATACCACCTCATGAGGTCGAATATCCTTTGAGGCTTCCACTGGTATTCCCAAATTGGTGATGTGATATAATATAAATAATTCAAACCTAAAAGGAAAGGTAATTTTGGCAGTCTATGTATTTAAGTTTGTTTCACCGTTGCGTCTAAACTACTCATCCGATTTTGATGTAAAGGGTGTCAATGTATTCGTAATAATATCCCGGGTAACATAGGCTACAATTTACGAAGGTTCAAGTACTTCTCTGTAAAAACATTCAATATTTTTAAGTAACCCCCGAATTGTGAGGCAGTGTTCCAACTGATGATGATGAATTATAGCTAAAGACACTCGATCACGTCAGCTTTCAAACAAAAAAAAATATCAAAATTGGTTCATCCGTTTGGGAGCTACGATACTACACACACACACATAGACACCTAAACTTATAATATGTTATTGAATGTAATGTAGGTTCTTGATGAAAATACATGTTACACATCTATTCAAATAACTTGCACTTTTTCCACTTTATTAGTTAATTAAAGTGCAAGTAATTTGTATCATTACGGTTTAAACTTATAACACCTGTTTACGGGGGTTAAAAAGGGTGGTTGTTACCTTGATTTTCTTACTCGAAGTTCATAATAGGGGTTGAACATTAATCTCGGGTAGTGTCGCAGCGCTGTAAGCCAGACGTCATTCAAATAAGATCGGGGGTCAGTGACACGTGCGTTAATATGTCGACAATATCTGGATCGATAGCCACTGACGACTTGTTTTAAACGGCGCTAAATGTTTTGTCAAGTTAGTTTTGAACCCCAAAAAAAGAGGCGTTCAACTTGTATATGTTAAAGTTTTACAATTCAGAGAAATGAATTTGGCCTCAATGTTTGTTTGACGTATAAATAAATAAAATAAATATAAAAGCCATTTATTTCTTACTGTTACAATGATTAAGGTAAGTAAATTTTATGAAGTTATTACAATATAAAAATTTAAAAAATATAAATGTTAGTATCTAATTAAGTTATTTGGTATGTAAGTGAAATAAACGTAGTTTTAAATTAGGTTACTTATTTGTTGTTTTGAAATATAATTTTGTTAATCATATTGTAAGAACTTGTGATTTATTCAGCAAGAACCCCGGATTGGGTATAGGCCTCCTCCAAAGATGCCCATTTTTCTCTATCTCGTGCTGCGTCTGTCCAGTTTGAGCCGGCTGTTAGCTTGAGGTCATCATCCCGTCTAATTAGTGGTCTCCCTCTGCTTCTCTTGCCCGTCGGGCCGTTCTACAGTGTCACTCTATTTATTTATTCTCCGTAGCGCAGTTGGTTGAGCGCGTTGGTGCTCGAACGAAAGGTCGCGGGTTCGAATCCCGCCGAGGGAACAAAAAGTTATCAATGTTCCTGGGTCATGGATGTGTATTAAATTTGTGTATAATATAATAAAAAATCTTAAATATGTGTATAGTATTAAGTATTAAGTATATTTCCGTTGTCTGGTACCTACCTGTAATACAAGTTCTTCGGATACTTAGCACAGGGCCAGATTGACGTGGTGTGAAGCGTCCATAGATATTATATTATATTACTCTCGCTGTCCACCTCTGGTCTGTGTATCTCACGACATGACCTGCCCATCTCCATTTCTGTTTTAGTGCATATGTTAGAGCATCGATCGCTTTGGTGGTTTTTCTTATATTAGTATATCTTACTTTGTCTATTTTCCTTATACTGAGGATACTTCTCTCTAGCCCGCTTTGGCAGGAAGTGATTTTGTTTGAGCCTTTAGAGGTGAATTTCCATGTCTGACACCCATATATTTGACGTAACATTTGATTAATAGTTCCTATGATTGCCACTATATTGTTTTTGGCGCTAGTGTCGTAGCAAAAGTGAAGCAAATTTTTATTCCAACACAACAGCAAGCGATTAGCACATTTTTTGACGTTCAGCAATATTTTGCTCGTCTTTTTTTAATTTTTTTTTTATCCTGCCCTTATCCCACTCTAGATGGGGTCGGCACAACATGTTTTTCGCTTCCATTCATCTCTATTATTCGTCATCTCAGCACACACATCCATAACACGCATATCTTTCTTCACACAGTCCATCCAAACCTTTTTTGGTCTACCTCGACCCTTGTATCCTTCCTCATCCATAGCCATGACCTGCCTTCCAATGTAGCTTTCATCCCTCCTCATTACGTGTCCATACCACGACAACCTTTTATTCCTCAACTTTTCAGTCACAGCTGCTACTTTATTGCTCGTCTATCGCGCTATTTTCGTTAATCGCTATTTTTAAGTAATCAGCCGGCGGATCAACCGATTGTTATTGGTTTGTTTGTTATTTTCCTTTTAAGGCGATGCACTTAACGAATGCAACTCTACAACTCTGTATTGCTAGATATATTTGTGTAATACCCTAAATACACCTACAATCAATACCTACACCTAAATTTTTCCTCAGATATTGTATCACACTCGATTGAATAAACTACCGAAAACAGCCCACAGTTAGTCTACATCTAGATAATAATTTTTGCTTTTCATTATTCTTGCGACAAAAAAAAAGAAATGGTAAAAAGAAATGGTAAAATGATTTTTTACTTTTTGACATAAAAAATACACTTATAAAATGAGGAAAGGTAGTAGAATCGTATCTCTAAGTTATAGTGACTGTTCTTTTTACACCCTGTATAATAATTAAGTTTACTAATTTATTGAGTCCTGTATGGTCATCTATTTATTAATTTCCTACCTATGCATTTCACTCACTCCTAGCCAGAGTGGCCGGGAGCGGGGGAACCACGACCAGAGACTAGTGCCCCTCGGATTTATTAATTTACAGTTGCCCAGAGTATTAGTACCTGCCTTGCCCTGTGTACCCTCCGCGGACTTGCGCTTTTCGCAACACCATACCTCTCCTTAGTAATATTCTACGTGACATACAAAATTATATCGCTATATACAGAATCATTCTCTCTTTCGTCACTCTTGTAACAGTGAGCCAGATAACCAACACGACTGGATCAGGCGGTGAATCGACATTTTACATGTCCATCCGACAAATCATCTTTCTTGTCAAACAATAAAGTGAATACGTATTTAAATATGTGACATATGTAACTATAAACATTTATACAGTTCTACAGAATCGAAATGCTGCCCATAGCTAACCCGTTGCATTTTCTATGGATTATCTAACTCACTTTCTACATCTAAGAATCGCTCGAAAGTTCTAGACTCCAGTGTCTAACATGTGCATTGACTGATAGATGTCTATGCCTCTATATCGTGTTGATGTTAAGGCGCCTCCCTGCAGTACAATCGAATTAACTCGGTGTTTAGTGTGCAATCGATGTTCATGTATAAATTATACGATCTTCGTGACAGTGTTTGAGCGGTTTGGGTAAACCGGCGGGCTCATACCGGGAGCCGCATGTTCATTGTTCAGGGGGCTTTCTCCCGACACAATCGAGAACCGAATCCGTTCGATATTAGTGGTTTTGATGAATTACTTTGAAACTAATCAGGATAAAGAAAATTATTAGATCGTCGATCGAACTTTTTGTAGTCATGACCATATTAATCGACTGAGAATCAAAATAAACAAATGTCAATTTATTAGGAAGTACGCGGCATGATCGTATCTGAATCAAAATTAAATCAGTTTGGAGAGTAGGTAAGACCCCAGATCTCGTCAAAGGATTTTTTTTTTCTGTGATCCTGGTACATCTTATTAAATATGTTTTAAATAACGGGTGTATAAATAACAGCCACCATAACTTTGGGATATGATTATAGTTACTCCCTTTTCTCATTCTAGAAATGTATTTTTTAATTTTATTTAATGCGATAAGAAATTGTAAAAAATAAAAGTTTAAAAAATTATAACCCAAGTACTCAAGGTAGAGCCGTGGTCGTACCCGCTATTGGGATAGACGACCACGGCTCTACCTTGACCATTTCTGTACCTATGCATATCTGGATTTCAAATTGAATTATTTTCTTGTTTCAGCCCTTTTAGACCCCTTTTTTGCGAAGTCGGGTTATAGTTTTTTAATCTTTTTTTTTATTTAATATTTTTCTGTTTCCACATCAAATATAATTATTATTATATTTTTATTTTATTGTCCATTACATAGAAAGTATCAACTCCTAGATACTACTTGTACGACCGCATTTTAAACCATTATTTTGAATTTAACAATAAAATATAATAATAAATAAAAAATATAAATACATATTCGTAATGTGCTTGCCAAGACCTATCATTTGATTCCAAACACGAGACAAATATCTTAATTAAATTTTTTTTGAAATAGTTTTTGAGGTATAATTTTCAAAGTCCAAAATTGTTCAAAAAATTATAAAGCCTTTGTTACTCGCGGCATTTATACAAATCGATTGACACCTTATTCATCAAAATCTGACCAGTAGTTTAGCCGCTACGAGGGAACATACATACATACATATGTATGTATGTTCCCTCGTAGCGGAAAGGTAATGATGTATGTATGTATGTACATACATACATACATACATCATTACCCTTCCTTTTGGCTTCGCCGAAGTCGGGTAAAAAGTGAAAAAAATACATTTCCAAAATGAGGAAAGATAATATGTGACTGTTCTTTTTACACACTGTATGTAAAAAAATATAAATATAATGTTACATTAATAACTATGAGTTAGCCCCAATTCTGAAGTTAATTAGAGTAAATATAAAAAAAATATCTAAAACTTTACTCCTTACTTTACAACAGATTGCAAGGCCTTAAACCTTCTATAACATATGTTATGCATTTAAGTTACGCTTAAAACAAACATTACACTCTTTATTATTACATTTTATTTGTTAGAACTGCAGCATGCACGCCCGTGTGAGTGATGTGACACAGTTTTTTACTGACACAGTCGTATGCTGAGAACTGCCTCCTTATACGTACAAAACTATAAACACAAGCCTAGTTATAACCAAGGCTTAGCAAGGCTGATTAATTGAAGACATGAGTTGATGAAGGTGATATGCCGCAGAATTCTGATTTCGAGAAAATTGAGTTCAAACTGTCACTAAAAACATTTCAATACCTCGAAACGTAAAATACATTTATCTAAAGATCCGTCTTTAGAATAAATAATATTAGTTCCCCTCACCGATTTCGATGTTGGTAGCAGATTTCATTGAAACCAAGCCAGCCAAGTTATTTTATAGTGCCCAAGTACGTGCGCAATACACAAATACACTCTCTTCCTTTTACTCTCATAACCCAGTGGGACGGTAAACCGACACGGCTGGCGAGAGATCAGGCGCAGGACCGACTTTTTATATGCCCACCCGACGCATGGATCATCTTTCTTGTCAGACAATCAGGTGATCAGCCTGCATTGTCCTAACCAAACATGAAACAACATTTTTTGTTGTTCCAACGCGGGAATCGAACCCACGAACACCGGGTCGAGAGCAAAGCTCAGAACCACGAGACCACGGAGGCGCTTTGAGAATAAATGAATTTTAGAATAAATGCTTCATACGTTACGACATAATATCCTAAAGTGTTTAAATTACAGTTTAAAGTAAATTTTCTGGGTAGATAATTTTTGCAACATATCACCTTTATCCATTCATGTCTTTAATTATCCTACTAAAACTCTACTAGCCTGTTGCGTTTTTACTATATTATGTAAGTAGCAGTTTTAGGATAATAGCAATTTCCGCGGAAATTTCTGCTGCCATTTTCCGGATATGTATTCCGTCTTTCGCCTTTTACGACACCCACGGAAAATGTGGTTGATGGGAGGTGCTATTAGTATCATATTTTAATCGATTTCAGAGAGATAATAAATAATAATATCTATTGAACGCTTCACACCATGTCAATCTGGCCCCGTGCTAAGTATCCGAAGAACTTATGTTACAGATACCAGATAACTTAAATACATTTAATACTTTTATATTATGTACATATTTAAAATTTTTATTGTATTAGACACAAATTTAATACAAATCCATGACCCAGGAACATTGAAAACTTTTTGTTCCCTCTTTTGAACCCGCGACCTCTCGCTCGAGCACTGCGCTACGGAGGTCGTCAAAGAGATGTCGGTTATATGTTCGGGTGTGGTTTTATCGTATACTTTTACCAGGCTTACCTAAGCTTAAGAAACGAAAAGAGGGATTATGATTTTGACAGTGACAGATTTGGCAGTATAATAATTATTAGCCCTTAAGTGTGTATTAGTCCTTAGTGCACCGATTTTTATACGTAAGAGGTGGCATTACTAGCCCGGGAATATAGGGTACATACTACATACTACATACTCATTTGTTGTTAAAAATCTGACTAGGTAGTAATTGGAATCAGGCGTTACTTTGCGGAAATCCATCGCATGCCTATGTGTACACTCACCCGTTTGCTTGCAGGTTGTGATTACAATTTTTTCGCGGGATATTGTTAGATATAATATATATATATATATTTTTAATCTGACTAGGGTTAAAGATATTATAAAAATTTAGATAAAAAAATGTTGCAAACTGTATGATGAAGCCGGTTGCTAACGCATGAATTTATATTAAAAATGGTTTTGCGAATATAGCAACAGCTGAATTGTGCTGATCACGAAATAGGGCACTATACTTGACCCTTGCCTGTGCCTGCCCTTAGCTCTCGGCGATAAAAGTTTGGCTTACTTCACCTTTAGGGCCATTTCGGTAGTAAAAATGTACGAGTAAGTACCGTTGTATTTTATCTCCCTTTTATAGTTACTTAGATATTAAGACTTCTTGTAGTACCGAGAATTGATAATAATAATTTGTATGGACGCCTCCACACCACGTCAATGTGGTCACGTGTTCTCGATGAACTTGTGTTACCAGTGAACAAAAATTAATCTATAATATTATAAAGCGGAAGATTTTGTTTGTTTGTTTAAACGCGCTAATCTCAGAAACGACTCGTCCGATTTGAAAAATTCATTTTTTTTTGGATTAATTTATAGAGGAAGGCTTTAGGCTATATAACATTTCGCTGCGACCAATAGGAGCGAAATGTCAGAGAGAAATGTTGCAAAAACGGGGAAAATTATTCACATTTGAGGACTTTCGTTGTGTGCGCTGCATAAACGGTTTAAGTCACTCAAAAACCACGTGAACGAAGTCGCGGGCACAGTTTATTATATTATTTAAAAATATTTATTATTACACATTCGAACCCGCGTACTCTTTGATAAATTAGAGTAGAAATAAGTCCCTTTCGTTAACTTGTTTTTCTTTTCGTTAACTGGTTTGGAAAGCTATTACCCTTTAACTGCCTCGTAAAAATATTGGTACACCATATGACCGACATGGCGTGAAAAGCTCAAAGTTGGAAATACATTTATATTTTTATGAATAAAATGATTCAGAATGAATTTTACAAAACTGTTCGGCGTTTGCCAATAATATAGAAGAATGCTCCTTTCTAAAAAAATATTAATAAATGTAAACTTGTTTTAAATGTAACGTAGTGTAATTCCGAAATGTGTAAGTGCATAAATGTCTTTTTTTAAATAATAAGAGATGCAAGACCATGATATTTATTTCTATATAATCACAACATTTATGTGCTAGGATTAGAAAGATCTTACGATAAAGTAGTTTAGATTGAAATATTACCTTCTTGGGCGATCAAATATTGTGCATGGTTTACATTATGAAACAATATTATATATATTAATATTAATGCATAATGTCAATAACCAAATTATATAAAATAATAACATTTATGTCAAAGCTACATATCGGTATTAAATCCATCAAACAATAATAACTACTTGATCAAAATATAAACCGTCGATTGTTCGATTAAACAATCGAATATTATATTGTATAATCAAACAATCGACCAAATATTTACTTGCAATTTGCAATACATATTAGTATGTACAGAATAGATACTAATCAATACACCATAATTACAATTTGATAACAGATGGCCTGGCTTTACCTGACCGGTAGATCTGCCGGACGGTCTAAGGCCCGTATAAATAAAACAATCTCAAACACAACTTCACTTGAGAACATATTTGGCATATAAAAGAAAAACATTTCGTTTCACTTTTAAAAATGAACAACTTCACTTATGTTACATACTCTAATTTTTTTCTTTTTTCAAACGTAATAATAAAGATTTTAAAAATATAGATTATACCCTACTTATTTTAAGGTTTTTATATAATCTATAATATGAATATTACAATATAAACTGAAAGAAACGTTTTATTTCCAAATGAAACCTAAGATCTTATCAAAAAGATGGAAAATTTATCTTTTTAAATGTAACTTGATCCATACATATTATAAAAGTTAGGATACATATTATAGTAAATAAATATAAGCAGCCATTATGGTTGGCCACCTTGTTCCCAGGGTGTGCAATCATTATCAAAATCTATCTTATAATAAGATTGAGCACTCTACTTTAACAATTAATGAAAAAAATTTGAACGTTTTCTGGGATTTTACTGTATAGGCGTATTTTGAATTTAAAATTTTGTACATTGCCCTTTAAAAAATTTACTTACTTTGCTAAATAAATAAAAAAAATAAAGTACTATATAACATTAATAAAGTTGTTCATTTTAAAAGTGAAACGAAACGTTGTTTTATCTGTCAAATAGGTTCTCAAGTGAGGTTCGGTTTGAGATTGTTTTATTTAAACGGGCCTAATAGCTGTACTGTCCAACTTGGAGAAGACGTGCCACAGAAAGAAAGTTATGGCAGAGACTAGTAGAGGCCTATGCCAAAGGGCAAGCTGATACTGATGTCTAGAAACTATAATAATAACTAATAATTATACTATAGACTAAAGTAATTAGAAATATAATTTTATTAAATATAATATACTAGCTGACCCTTGCCCACTTCGTTGAGCATAAAGAGTTTATGATGAAATTCAACTAAAAAAAAACAACGTGGGAACCCGGAACCCGCAACGCGGGAACCCGGAACCCGCAACGCGGAACCCGGAACCCGCAACGCGGGAACCCGGAACCCGCAACGCGGGAACCCGGAACCCGCAACGCGGGAACCCGGAACCCGCAACGCGGGAAACTGGAACGCGCAACGCGGGAACCCGGAACGCGCAACGCGGGAACCCGGAACCCGCAACGCGGGAACCCGGAACCCGCAACGCGGGAACCCGGAACCCGCAACGCGGCAGCCCGGAACCCGCAACGCGGAACCCGGAACCCGCAACGCGGGAACCCGGAACCCGCAACGCGGGAACCCGGAACCCGCAACGCGGGAACCCGGAACCCGCAACGCGGGAACCCGGAACCCGCAACGCGGGAACGCGGAACCCGCAACGCGGGAACCCGGAACCCGCAACGCGGGAACCCGGAACCCGCAACGCGGGAACCCGGAACCCGCAACGCGGGAACCCGGAACCCGCAACGCGGGAACCCGGAACCCGCAACGCGGGAACCCGGAACCCGCAACGCGGAACCCGCAACATGGGAACCCGAAACCCGCAACGCGGAACCCGGAACCCGCAACGCGGAACCCGGAACCCGCAACGCGGAACCCGGAACGCGGAACCCGCAACGCGGGAACCCGGAACCCGCAACGCGGGAACCCGGAACCCGCGGGAACCCGGAACCCGCAACGCGGAACGCGCAGCATGGGAACCCGAAACCCGCAACGCGGAATCCGGAACCCGCAACGCGGAACCCACAACGCGAAACCCTAACGCAGAACCCGTAACGTTCACGGAAATGCTGTCAAATGGAATAAATAGTATCCTATGTCCGTCTACTTGCTCTAAGCTACTTCCTCACCAATTTTCAGCCATATCGATAAAGCCGTTCTTGAGTTATCAATAATATCTGCATTTTCGTTTTCAGTACCTAGATATCGTTGCCAATGCCAAAAAAAAGAAGAAAATATCGTTTAAAATGTCATATGCATTTAGAAAAACGTTGCTAATTGAAAGTTACAAACTGACATTAATAGATTTCTGAACGCATAGTTGTTACATCATTTGACAACAAATGTTTGACATTTGATGAACAAAATATGAGCATTTATTTACATGATTAATTATTCATTACACATCAAGTTTTCAATATTTTTAATATGTATTCTGCTATTCGGGGAGGAGACAAATCCAACGAATCAAAAACCATGAAAATTGGTTCAGCCGTTCTCGAGTTATAAGTGTTGTAACAAACACGACTTTCTTTTATATATATAGATAAAAAATTGTTAAATACTAGATAAAATTAATTAATGAAAATGTAATAATTTAATGTAATATGTGTAACTAAATTATAAAATGAATTATGTAAATGACTATTGCATTTATGACAAAACTAGCTGTTCCCGTGACTTCATTCGCGTGGTTTTTGAGTGACTTAAGCCGTATATCTAGCACACGCAATGAAAGTCCCCAATTTTCCCCGTTTTTGCAACATTTCTCACTGACGCTTCGCTCCTATTGGTCGCAGTGTAATGTTATATAGCCTAAAGCCTTCCTCTATAAATTGACTATCCAACAAAAAAAAGAATTTTTCAAATCGGGTCAGTAGTTCCTGAGATTAGCGCGTTTAAACAAACAAATAAAAAAAACAAACTATAAAAACAAACAAACAAACTCTTCCGCTTTATAATATTAGTATAGAAAGAGGCTATTTGAATTAAATTGAATAGCTGTACAATAAGAAGCTATTACACACTATCCGGGATCCGGATTTTTTTGAGTCCGGTATTTTTACCGAGCGTTTTGTCAACGAACCGACCGTAAAACTACCGGATCGGAGTAATGCGTACTATTTAGTGTCGTCTGCCCCCCACTCGCACCGCCTGTGCTCCCCTCGCGTCATTTGACTGTCTGAGTTTCTTGTGGGATCCGCAGGGCTATTACGTATATTTTTACCGAGCGTTTTGTCAACGAACCGACCGTAAAACTACCGGATCGGAGTAATGCGTACTATTTAGTGTCGTCTGCCCCCCACTCGCACCGCCTGTGCTCCCCTCGCGTCATTTGACTGTCTGAGTTTCTTGTGGGATCCGCAGGGCTATTACGTATATTTTTACCGAGCGTTTTGTCAACGAACCGACCGTAAAACTACCGGATCGGAGTAATGCGTACTATTTAGTGTCGTCTGCCCCCCACTCGCACCGCCTGTGCTCCCCTCGCGTCATTTGACTGTCTGAGTTTCTTGTGGGATCCGCAGGGCTATTACGTATATTTTTACCGAGCGTTTTGTCAACGAACCGACCGTAAAACTACCGGATCGGAGTAATGCGTACTATTTAGTGTCGTCTGCCCCCCACTCGCACCGCCTGTGCTCCCCTCGCGTCATTTGACTGTCTGAGTTTCTTGTGGGATCCGCAGGGCTATTACGTATATTTTTACCGAGCGTTTTGTCAACGAACCGACCGTAAAACTACCGGATCGGAGTAATGCGTACTATTTAGTGTCGTCTGCCCCCCACTCGCACCGCCTGTGCTCCCCTCGCGTCATTTGACTGTCTGAGTTTCTTGTGGGATCCGCAGGGCTATTACGTATATTTTTACCGAGCGTTTTGTCAACGAACCGACCGTAAAACTACCGGATCGGAGTAATGCGTACTATTTAGTGTCGTCTGCCCCCCACTCGCACCGCCTGTGCTCCCCTCGCGTCATTTGACTGTCTGAGTTTCTTGTGGGATCCGCAGGGCTATTACGTATATTTTTACCGAGCGTTTTGTCAACGAACCGACCGTAAAACTACCGGATCGGAGTAATGCGTACTATTTAGTGTCGTCTGCCCCCCACTCGCACCGCCTGTGCTCCCCTCGCGTCATTTGACTGTCTGAGTTTCTTGTGGGATCCGCAGGGCTATTACGTATATTTTTACCGAGCGTTTTGTCAACGAACCGACCGTAAAACTACCGGATCGGAGTAATGCGTACTATTTAGTGTCGTCTGCCCCCCACTCGCACCGCCTGTGCTCCCCTCGCGTCATTTGACTGTCTGAGTTTCTTGTGGGATCCGCAGGGCTATTACGTATATTTTTACCGAGCGTTTTGTCAACGAACCGACCGTAAAACTACCGGATCGGAGTAATGCGTACTATTTAGTGTCGTCTGCCCCCCAATCGCACCGCCTGTCCTCCCTTCGCGTCATTTGACTGTCTGAGTTTCTTGTGGGATCCGCAGGGCTATTACGTATATTTTTACCGAGCGTTTTGTCAACGAACCGACCGTAAAACTACCGGATCGGAGTAATGCGTACTATTTAGTGTCGTCTGCCCCCCACTCGCACCGCCTGTGCTCCCCTCGCGTCATTTGACTGTCTGAGTTTCTTGTGGGATCCGCAGGGCTATTACGTATATTTTGCAAAAGCAAATTTTTACTCTTGAACTTTATCGACGGTTAAAAGGTAATAAATAAGCCCAAAAAAGCAGGTTAAATTGAATTTGACCTCAATATCTGTGATGTAACATTTAATTAATAGTTCCTATGATTGCCACTAAATTGTTTTTGGCGCTAGTAAAAATTAAGCATCGCGCGATTTTCGCTAATCGCTATTTTTATGTAATCAGACGGTTATGTGAATACTCTACCTACTGTCCGGTATCCGGCAGATCTACCGGTACTTATCCCGGTCGTAGCGGGAACATTATAATAGAGACGTCTAGATTGTCGAATATTGTAAAAATAAGTAGTGAGCACGTATTTTCACTGCACGTTAATTTATCACAGTTGCCTACTACTGTTGCACATTCCGCTGTTTTGATTAATTTGTTGTTACTGGAAATCAATGCATAAAAACCTTTGTACCACAATTCAAACATTCCAACGTTTGAATTGTTTGTATGGTGTTTTGGCGGAGTCCTGTTGATTAATAAATATTGCTTTTGGCGTTCGGCAAAGAATGGGAATTTTGTAAAAACGATTTTCAGTGTAGTATAAAAAGCCGTAGATAAATAAAAAAGAACATGTGAAAAGGGTATTTTTATTTTATTCGTTTTTCTACAAATTCACGTAACACATTTAAATAATACAATTAAAATCACAACAAAACGCATAACAAATATTTAAATACATTGCATACATTGTACCGCGACTATACAATGAACTACCGAAACGAATAGTTAATGAAATAAACGAACAAAATGTAAAGCGTATAGTGAGACAATAATACTATTTAGAACGTATAATATCATAAATATCATATCCGGTTACATAAATACACGCATATTTCCAAACCTACCCCATATAAAATATAATAAATATTTGTATGACAACTCTACTCCTTGACTGTCCAGAACTTCAACAGAGCAGTAACCAGAAGAAATTCTACCACTAACCGCAACCATATCGTTCGGACCATGAGTAACATAGAGATAAAAGCCTTTCTGAACGCTCATTGGTGAACATCACTCGTCCTTATCCATCTAAATAAGGTTCCTAGACATGGGACATTCGTATCCCAATAGCAAATCGTGAAGTTTATTATAGGTAGTCCAATATAATAGTCCCCAGCGCTACATGTCGTTGATTGTACCGCGCAGGCATGATTGAAAATAGGCGGTCTATGTGGGTTAATGCTAATAGCGTCCCTTACAGGTTAATGACAATTCGTTAAGTTTCGTACGTAAAGCAAACATTTTGAATACAGTTTTAGTTGTACAACCGGAGTGTGGCCGGTAATTATTTACAAAAACGATCTCGTTAGGGTCAAAGCTAATGTTAATGTCAATTCGTTAAGTGGTCCATTACAAGTTAGGTTTTGAGTATGTTTCACCACAGTAAGAGCGTCCGTGTCCTAGTGGGTAGACCGATTAGCACTTGAAAGGGTGTAGGTGCGATTCCTAGGTAACCACCCACAGGTGGTCCTAAAGAAATGGTAATGATTTTGGCAGTGTATGCATGTATGTTCCCTCGCGGCAGCTAAACTACTGGTCCGATTTTCGGCTTCGGCTCCCCTAATAAAATGAATGTCTTAGTAACAGACGAGAATTGGGGGTCAGACATATCACTGTTGTTGCTCTTGACCCCGCGCTTATCGCTAAATGCATTGGGATTTTTACTCGATTTAAAATAATATAAACAAAATTAAAATAATATAGGTATTGTCAAGCAGCGAACTGATGGCTTTGCATTACAACTAAGATCATAGATAAATAACAACTAGGTGTCAAGTTTTTATATAAAAAGTCTATGAAAACGCATCACACAGTTAAAATCAACGAAATCCATGTAGGGCAGTTACGTTCGCCGACTGACAGGCCGTTCAAACAAACTAGGGCAAAATGTCGTAGATTGATTTGCGTCAATTTCTCATGCGTGTACCTGACTTCTAGGTGTTTTTATTATATGACTAAGATACACTCGATTATGTCAGCATTCAAACAAAAATCAAATCAATTCTCCGTTTGAGAACTCCGATGCCACACACACGCACGTAAACACGTACGAATGCACGCAAACAAGCACGCATGCAGGGAAACACACACCGCACACGCACGCAGTTAAACACGCATGCATGCACGCTCTAAAACGAGCGCGCAGATTGAGAGATATACACGTCAAACCTACGAGTATGTATACTATATAACACCCCCGTTTTGGCAGGGGTTAAAAAATGGCGAGCACAAAATATATTTAGTCGCCAGTCATTATTTAAATTCGGATCCATGTAGAACTGGAGATAATCAATAAATTGATAATTATATTCATGTGAATATTGTTTAAATTGGGCTTAATAAGTCACAATATTTATTATGCAAATATCCAGATACAATTACGCTTACACCTAGCGAATTGTTATCTTTGGTCGTCAGATTTTCAACAAAACAAAACTATAAAAAAATTTGCTCCGTGGGAGCTACGATACCACAGACACACTAACACGTCAAAGTTAAAACATACCTCTTTTATGTCGGGGGTTTAAATGGCGTTTGCCATTCCACGTTTAGAGAAGGTATACATTGATCGAAGTTAATGTCTATGATTAGAGTAGCGTGCAATGCCAACGTGCATTTATGAACTGAAAAATTGATAGGAACCCGGCAACTCTTTTGACTTTCAGTAACCGAACTGACAACCTGACGGCTCAATAAGGCTGCCTACCCACGACTTTTTTCATCGATTTTGCCCATCACACCAAGTATTGTTTTGTTTTGATTGTGTAACCTATATACTCTATCGAGCTCTGACGAGTTCCCCCATAGAATTTTTTTATCGTTGCTAACTCTGTTAGCTACCACAAACAAAAGTTCCGTCCAAGAAATTCATGGGCGACTCATCAAAATGAAGGTACTCACGAAAAATTAGCTTGATACTAATCATGTGAAAACAATGTATGGGGAACCCTGAGTAAGTACTACTTTTTGTTGTGCGTTGCAGTATTGAAATTAGTATTTTATTTTTCACCTACAAAAGTCGGTTACAAAAATTATGCCATGGATGGGCACACTAAATGAATATGAATGAATAAAAAAGCTTTTCATTCACGAAAAGTTTATGCTTAAATAAGTTCACCAGCAATAAAAATGTTGTTTGTACTCAATGCGGATATAATTAAACGTTCCCAGAATCCTGTGAAATAAAATAGATCCAGTGGTTTAAATCGGCATATTGTGTTTGAAAAAATGTTACGAAAAAACATAAAACCATTTTACAGCCATTTGGAATTTTCATTCTGAAATATTATTTCTTTTGTAAATTTCGGCTACATAAACTGGTATGAAACGGTCTCGCGCTGCCGAATTGTCACACCATTTGTTTTGGAGTGAGTACGGACTATGTCACAAAGACTTTTTTTGATCGTTATATCTGTGGCGTTAAGCAACACTTAATTGCTATCTAATTTATAACATTAAGGGCAGATTTTTCAATCGTCAAATAACTTTTTTCTTGTGAATAAATTTGTGACTTTGGCAGATTTTGTATGGAACAAATGTCAAAGTCACAGGTTTATTCAACAGATAAAAGTTATCTAACGATTGAAAAATCGGCCCTTAGGCGAGGAATAACCGCTACTAGCGCCACTATTTTTAAAATAAATTTTACAACGACAAAATACTTACATCTCTAAATTCTATAGTGTTACTCTCATAAAAACCGCCAAAAGTGGCCGTTATAGTTATTACTCATGAGAGTAAATACAGTATACGATTTAGAGCTGTAATTAAATGCCAATAAATTAGTTTAACTATTTACTTAAAGTTTTAACCGATTACTTTTTTTAATAAGATCTTTGTGTAAAATTTATTTTAAAAAGAGTGGCGCTAGTAGCGGTTATTCCTCGCCTTAAGGGCCGATTCAATCGTCAGAAACTTTTATCAGTCGAATAAACATGGGACTTTGACATTTGTTTCATACAAAATCTGTCAAAGTCACATATTTATTCCTTAGATAAAAGTTATCTGACGATTGAAAAATCGGCCCTAAGCAGATATAATTAAATAACTGAATGTATATTATAAAGTATATTCTAACGTTGCTGCTCAACGTTGGTGCTCAAGCGAGAGGTCGCGGGTTCGAATCCCGCTGAGGGAAGAAAATGTTTTCAATGTTCCTGGGTCATGGATGTGCATTAAATTTGTGTATAATATAATAAAAATCTTAAATATATATAAAAAGTATTACATTATTTCCGTTGTCTGTAACCCGAGTTCTTCGGATACTTAGCACAGGGCCAGATTGATATTATTATTATTATATTGTATGTATATTGCAACCTGTTACTTTATGCTTTTAATAAAATAAACAAATAAAAATATACTTGTGCTTACGGAGAAAACTGTAAGGACTAACTTCAAAACGCACTGACTGAGCGACACTTAACAGTAAACAACAAAGAGTGGATAAAATATATTATGTTTATGTTTTACAGAGAAAAATATAAGGACTAACCGTAAAAGGCACTTACTAAGCGACACTTAACTGTTAACACCACAGTGTGAATAAAATATAATAAATACTTGTGCTTTTACCATAGATAATCTATACTAATATTATAAAGCGGCAGAGTTTGTTTGTTTGTTTAAACGCGCTAATCTCAGGAACTACTGGTCCGATTTAAAAATTCTTTTTTTGTTGGTTAGTCCATTTATAGAGGAAGGATTTAGGCTATATTACATCACGCTGCGACCAATAGGAGCGAAGCGTCAGTGAGAAATGTTGCTAAAACGGGGAAAATTAATTACATTTGGGGACTTTCATTGGGTGCGCTGCATAAACGGCTAAAGTCACTCAAACACCACGCGAACCAAGTCGCGGGAACAGCTAGTACTATGATAAAACCCAAAAACAGACAGTATTCCGCCGACCAGTCGTTTTTGACATTGAGTGAATTAACGCATTTGTCGTTCGTATGGTATACATCGCGAGTTAACTGATATGAGTAATAATCGTAATCCTTACGCCAAAACTACTGAACGGGTCTAAATTCAGTACACAGTCCAGGACCTGAGATGAAACATACGCAACTTTAAATCTTTTGGCGACCTCCGTAGTGCAGTGGTTGAGCGCGTGGGTTCGCCGAGGGAATAAAAGTTTTTCAAATGTTCCATTCTCATGGATGTGCATTTAATTTGTGTAGAATATAATAAAAATCTTAAATGTGTGCATAGTATAAAAGTATTAAATATATTTCCGTTGTCTGTAACCTGTAACACAAGTTCTTCGGATCCAAGCACGGGGCCAGATTAAAGTGGTGTGAAGCGTCTATAGATATTATTATTTT
Organism: Celastrina argiolus; assembly: GCA_905187575.2. Classification (NCBI taxonomy): domain Eukaryota; kingdom Metazoa; phylum Arthropoda; class Insecta; order Lepidoptera; family Lycaenidae; genus Celastrina; species Celastrina argiolus. Next base: position 21,666,408 of record LR994583.1, read on the forward strand.
ATTTTTATTTATTTAACCATTTGTTGCACACAAGAAATACATTTACAATAGAACGCTTTACAAAGAAAGACGACACGAACGACGAATTTTCTTTTAAGAAATAAGCAGTACCTTTGTACTGCTTATTTCTTAAAAGAAAATTCTTTTTTTAAATTAATTTATTAATTTGAATGCGAAAAAAAATTGAAGAAATCTAATATTAGTCGGTTTCAACCCTAAACCGCCTGTCGCTTAGTTTGTACTCTCCGTTGTAGTTATTAACGAGTGACGTGTTTTGTCACGGAATTTGATCCCACAAAAATATTGTAACGCGAATCTGAACAAATTGCCAATTATCGGTGACGTGATCTCGATTAAAATTGAATTTGAAATAGCTGTTACATTGTAAAATACAGAAAGTGGTGAAACTGTCAACGCTGAAATGGGGCGGAGAGGAGCTTATCGGTGCCCAAATTGACCAATCACTATGCTCGTGCTGTTTCCGTGAAACGGAGCGGAGATTTCGAGCAAAGTGATTGGTCGATTCGGGCACCGCAAGCTCCTCTCCGCCCCGCTTCGCGTCAGTGGAAACGCAGCCTAATACTGGAATGTTTTTTGTAGATTTGCCAACATTATAGAGTACAAGCCCATGAACAAAATTAACCTGTGAAATGACCCAACGTGAATAACGCTTAGAAGGCTGTAGCTATATCATAGGACCAGCTGTGCCCCACGATTTCATTTGCGAGGCAGTCGAAAACACTATCGCGATAGTCTAAAGCCTTCCTCTATAAATGGACTATCAAACAAAAAAAGATTTTTTCAAATCGGACCAGTAGTTCCTGAGATTAGCGCGTTTAAACAAACTCTTCCGCTTTATAATATTAGTATACTAGTAGATAACTGTGTGCGCTATGCTGTCATTTTTTAAACGGTACATGTGAGATAAAGCAGATAGTGCTTCTTCTACAATTACCGGCGAATTAAGCATTTCGACTAACATCCGGAGCCACCACTTTAGTACGGCACTAGATTTTTTGATATTTTTTTTTATTTTCAAGCTATAAAAAAGCCGCCCAATAATATTATTATCGTATTAAGGAAATTATTGGACCTGGACCTGACAAATTCCATTTCCTGATGTATCCTGCACCGCTCAGAAATGACAGCAAAGCGCTCAGAGTTATCCTATGATATAGTTACAGCCTTCTAAGCGTTGTTCACATTATTTAATTTTAAGTGAGTTATTTCACGGGTTAATTTTGTTCATGGGCTTCTATGTGGTCTACTTAACACTTCTTAATTTATATGAAAGTCAACACAACACATACTTTATTGTTCTAAAGTCGAATAGCCCTTGATCATATTGCACTTTATACAAACGCATGGAGATAAAGTACTGACCAAATTAGATTAATATAGAAAACAATAAAAATATTTGCAGCGTGCGGGACCGGGGTAAAAGTAAAATATTTCGAATCGCACGATTTAATATGTAAAACAATTTTCACGTGAACTAAGCTGAAGTATGCTTAACCTCGAACATCTCAAGGTTGTCTGGAATTTGACGGAATCCTTTATCTACACTCGCTTGTATACACAGAATATTCTCTCTATTTTTTAGAAGCAATTTGCGAATCTTTGTGTCAACACTCGGATGTTGTAGTACTATCATTAACAATGCTAAGACAATTTGGGGTTAATCCCCAAGATTAGTTGGCACACCGGACCCGGTTGTAATTTCGCATGGGTCGAATCGACCCTTTTGTGTTGAGGAGTTAGCGAATGTGGGCCTAACATAAACCTTACCTAAGTAATTACAGATCCATACATACTAATTGTATACCTTTGAATTAAAAAAAATATTTACACCCTAAAATTGTTTTTGTAGTATTTAAAAACGAAACCTAAATCTTTATATTATTATAAGTAATATTATCTTGTCATGTATAAACCTTCCTTAAAATAATAAGTACCTATAATATTAGTGCTGCTTAATGTCATGTTGTGTTCTTACTTAGGGATATAGTCTAGTCTATAAGGATAGTACTTAAAATATTGTATTAATTTTGGATATACCTATTCTGTTTTGTGCACCAAATAAAAAAAAGATCCTTAAAACGTAAAGTGCTAGAAACCTATTATTGCCAATTTGTCTATACCCAAACAGAGTTATCATAACACAAGAGAAATAAATTACAAATCATAAAATGAGACATACCTATCACGTTGCTAAGGGTTACACGTCTAGACTGGAATCTAAATTAATATCTTCAATAATTCCTTTAATGTTTCTCTCGTGATTTCAATAAGCAATGTTATTTGTATCAAAATATCTTCATTGATTGCTCTTCAATAATGAAGAGATTTCATTATTAATTTCTTCATTCCGACCATTTTGTATCGTGAATACAGCTGCAGAAATACCAAAAGGCATCCGGGTTATGCCAACGGTTGGTTCAACATTAAGGCTTGGTGCACATGCAGCCTTACTCTCGACACAATCGAGAATCGAATCAGTTCGATCTCGACGGCTTTTGGTATTTTATTTGGTGGATTACTTTGAAACTAACCAGGATAAAGAAAATCGTTAGATCGTAACTTTTTGTACTCCTGATCATATCAATCGACCGATCAAAATAAACAAACATTAATTTTTTCGGGTGTATGCGGCACGATCTAATCTGAATCAAAATCGAATCAGTTTGGAGAGTAAGGCCCAGGATAGCTGTCGCGACATACTGATATCAATTGTTGGTGCTAACGCCTCAGTTGTCTAGTAGTTTATAGCTTGACATTCGACTCGGGGATCATGAGTTCGTTTCCCGCGTTGGAACAGCTAAAATGTTTCAAGTTTGGTTAGGACAATGCAGGCCGATCCTGTGATTGACTGACAAGAAAGATGATCTAAGCGTCAGATGGGCACGTAAAAAGTTGGTACTGCCCTAACCGTTCCTCGGAGCTATGAGAGTACCGTAGAAGAGTGTATCCTTGTGTTTTACGTACATACTTGGGCACTAAAGTTATTATAAGGTCAATTATTTTATTGACGATTGCATACCTTGGGAATAAGATGGCCATATGCAAGGCTACCTCAATGTACTCTGACTTTTGTTATAATATATAGATTAAGTTATTACATTGTATACATATTCTGTACTTATACACTTTTTAAAAAGAACAATTTTCCATCTTTTTGCTAAAAGATGGCCCCGTCCGAGTTTCTTACGCCGGTTCTTCTCGGCGGGCTAGGGTTGAACCGGTGGTAGCCTTTTTGTTGACTTTCCGAAAATAATAATAATAATAATATCTATGGACGCTTTTCACCACTTCAATCTGGCCCCGTGTTAAGTATCCGAAGAACTTGTGTTACAGGTACCAGACAACAGAATTATATTTAATACTTTTATTTAATACACATCCATGGCCCAGGATCATAGAAAACTTTTTTTGTTCGGCGGGATTCGAAACCCGCGACCTCTCGAGCACCAACGCGCTCAACCACTGCGCTACGGAGGTCGTCAAAATAGCTTGTTAAGTTTCATTTGGAAATAAAATATTTTTGATTTGACTGTAAAATTACTGCACCTGTTTTAACGAAAGCGTCGTGGGAGCTTATTAAGTTATTATTATCTACAGAGCTTATTATCTATGAAAGAGATTATAGGTAAAGGACCTGTAATCTCCTTAATATTTATTTTACAATTTTGCAATTTAACTTAAGAACTTTATTATTTTTGTACGTTTATAATTTCTCAATATTCATTGCAATGCATCCATATTGTACGGCGGCATTGCAGACCTGAAGGCATCCGAGTTATTCCAACCGTATATTCAGCATTAATCGGTGCAAACGAACGAGGTAGTGTCGCGCCTACCTGTGATACAATCTTTAGGATTCCGTACGAGGCATAGCCTACCATCCCATACAATCTATATCAATCTATATTTAATACATAAAAAATGTAATAGGTGTCACTACTATTAATGTTTGTAGATTATAAAATGTAAATATGCCGAATTAAGTGCAAATATTGACATAAAAATAAAGATACGAAACGAAATTAGTAATTATTTTCCGGAATGTTCCTGGAAATCGAAGAAAGCAAAAATAGCCAGTCGAATTGCCAGTATTAGAGTGATACCATTTTCTAGTACTAAGTCGTGTATCTGTTATATATCTACTTTGTGCCGAAGGGTTAAAACGGGATCATGTTTACTAACACTTCGTCAGGCTGTAACACAATAACTGCGATAATTGTACCGCTGAGAAATTCGCAAAACGTATTTCTGTCGCCTATACAGGGTGTAAAAATAGCAGTCACTATAACTTTGGGATAGGATTAAAGGACCTTGACTGATTCTAGAAATGTTTTTTTTTTACATTTTTTTTTTATTTTTAATTTTTTTGCAATTTATTATTTTAGTCGCAAGGCTGAAACTGTTTTTAACAACGTTCTGCATTAAATTCTTAATTTTTACGCGTGCTATTCACCTCTCAGCGTAATCAGCTGATCGCTGTGTTGTGCACGTTGTACATTGCCTATTGAAATTTTTTAAATTTTTAAAACAGTGGATTAAAAGCAAATGACTAGTACCAATGGATATACCTCTTGCCTGGTTGTTACCCCACGAAGTTATAGTGACTGCTCTTTTTACACCCTGTATAACAACAAATACTAAAAACAAAATTAATTTAAGGGAGACTCTGACACAACAAACGTTTTATGTCCGTATGCAAGTCCGAATCTCACTTGGCTGGTTTTATTTTATACATTTGTGCAATTTATTTAAACAATGCCAATGGGTTACCTATTATTTGTAAGTAAAAATGGTTATCGAATAATTGGTGTACGTATATGTTACTTTTCTGGTTTTACGTGTGAGTTGTGATCTGTTTTCTGTAAGGCATGTTTTAAATCATAAACCAAATTAACGCCTTATGATGATGATGAATCTACGCGTCTGATGCTACAAGTCTAAACAGATTTCTGTTCACCAATAACCACCAGTATCTACAAGTTCTGTTAACTTAACTGCAGACTGCAAGTTAAACTTAGAGATGTTCTATTTTTGAACCGGTACCTTTATTAACGAATGCCGTTCGGATTCGAAAACTTGACCAACAACGAGCGGTTATTGGTCAACGATTTGAGCATAAATTTTTATTGGCTGTTGCCCAAGGAAGTCAAATTAGGTACGCTTTGTATTTACAATGATGCTGAGCTGAGCTGATTTCAGCTCCATGCTATTTTACTTCGTATGTCCTAATGTAATAAACATCATATATATCTAATATCGTAGGAACCCACGGATGTGCCTATAATTGTATGTACCCGTGGGGTATGGTGTTGCTGGAGTATAATAATAGTATCCCCCCATCAACCGTCTTACACGCCTGTTTCGTAAAAGACGACAGAGAGATAGACAGAGGCTGTAATATTAATGAGTGATAATACTTTAGGGTGTGTATGGGTCCCGTAGTTTACTGTGAAAGTACCAGCCCTGAAAGAGGTATTATTTTACTTATTGTATGATAAAATGTATGAAAATGATGTTAGGGCATTTATCATAGAAACATGAACGTCAAAGTTAAGTATTTTTCTTACATATGGCACATACAAATCCTAAAGTATTATCACTAATTTATTTTACACCTTGTATATTCGGAAATGGGCTGGCGCGTTTCCGATTGTTATTTTGAAAACTGCGTCTGCCAACCGCGGCGAATGTAGGCAACCCCATTATCTTCGCTTATGTCATATGTGTAGTAGTAATTGCTGAAATGGTTATATCTAATACCTATCTACTCAAAATCTACGTGTACGTTTCTTTCATCTCTCGAGGCAAACGTTAAAAGAGTGAAATGCTACACGAAAAATAAAGGATTTCCAGTTGATTTCGTTCCTTTGGTTCGGTGCACGTAATTCGTTGCAAATTCTTTGAACAACCAATTGCATGTGGATTGTTTGAGATTCACATGGGAACAGTATTTTTTCATGAAAATCTCCTGAATGTTGCGTATACTACGTTTGCATAGGTTTAAACAATTGAAGACATTAATAGATGAAGCTGATTCGTGGGAAAAAATACTCAGAAAATTGAGTTTAAACTGTCACTTAAATATTTTAGGATATTATGTCGTAACGTATTAAGTACATTGATTCTAGAGACTGATCTTTAGATTAATGTCCATAATACATTATGACGTAATCTAAAATGTTTAAGTGACACTTTGAACTCAATTTCTCAAAATCATAATTTTGCTACATATCACATTTATCCATTCATGCTTCAATTGTAACGAAACATAAGTTTATTTTGTTTTTAATTACGATAAAGATTAGAAATGTTCATCATCGTGGAAATAATTAAATACAAAACATATTCCACGGTAGGTTTTAATTAAATATTAATTAGTGAACATTGTTTTTAATTTATCTTTAAAATAAGTGACAAACTGTAATGCAATTATTGAATCTCGGTATTGTACCATCCAATTACTACTATGTAATGAGTGTGGTTAATTAAATAATGTTAAAATTAAGTCATCGAAGCACAAATGCATATGAAAAGAACAAAACCGTAACTATACCTAAGAGATATTATGGGGAGAATCTCATTTACCTTTAAATTGCTACGGGGTATAAACCGTAAAGGTTTGCACACAAAATCGTAAGTCAGCGCGTTGCGATTTCGCCACAAAAATAACAGTGACGCCCACAGCTGCGATGCGATTGAATTGTGAGAGGTGACGGGTGAGCTTCATGGCTTTTACGATGCGCATCAAAATCTATTATTATCACAACATGCCTTTCGGCGGACCTAATGTCTCATATTTAATGGATCCATATTATTAATTTCATACTATATTAACATGCCAGCGATTTTTTTCGCTAAAAGTGATATAAAATCCGATCTTTAAAACATTTATTGGACCTTTTCAAATCGGACTATTCCTGAGATTAACGCGTTTAAAGAAATAAAAAATAAAATAAAAGGAGTGTTCATCAAAGTGGTTATTACTTTCCATTAATGGAAATTCAATTCACAAAGCTATTCGCATTACAGCTCGTTGTTTCGCAGTTTCGTGTGCAAGCCGTGAGATACGACAGTAACGTGTCGGAAATGAGCTGCCTAGAACATTTACATTGAAAAATCATGTTTCTGTAAACTGCAGGTTTAATTAATATACTTCCATTAATGCCCTCTGGTTTAAATAATCTTTGCGCTTGCTGCTGGCAATCACAAATGTTGCGCTCATGTTTATTTAGATCTAGATTTGAAATTACGTGTGTTTGAAACTAGAGATTTGAGATACGCAAAAATATGTTCAAGTTGATTTAGGGTTTATTTACGCAATGTTCAAAGGGAATGTACGTTTGCGAGGATTTGAATGAGAAGTTTTTCTGAACGTAAATACTGACATCTTTCTTTTATACCCAACTACATCGCTGTCAAACTGATGGGATTTTTTCAATCTACGTATATGTTTATTTATTCCATCGTAGTACCTAAACTAGATTCGTAATAATAATAATAGCTTCCGTCTTTGTCGAGTTTTTTATAAAGTTGCTGGTTATTTGGAAGACAGTTAAAGATATCCCAATCTCTTGATTCTGTCGATGTAGTAAATGAAGCTGTGTTTGTGTATTTCAACAGAATTTTTTCCCGGAACGTGGAAATTTTGGCGGGCCTCCAACTTTGAACTGTCACTCAAAAGACGCTTCCATTAACACCGTATATTATTGGAAACCGAAGCTATTTCGTCTTCGATAGACGGTTGGCCAATTTAAATTGCTTTGCTGCGCATCACATACAGGATGTACCTTGTGAAATTAATTTTTTGCTTAAAATGAGCAACTTTTTAAAGTTTGCCATACGTTATTACTTTCCAGGATTTGTCTCTTATCAACAACACTATCGTATGGTGTAATACAGGATACACGCAGGATAATGTTACAGTGTTCTTATTTCTCTATGAGCCGGCTTGATTTCCGCCTAAAATTAATTTTCGAAAAAACCAACAATGCAGTTCTAGTTATTACCAATCAAGCTCATAACTCCTTTCAGCATTTTTCGGTACCCCATATAGGTTTCGGATTTTGACTACCATTCCCTATTTGACAAATTCACCTTATATAGTACAGCTGTATACCTTGTTTTTCTGGCAAATCAACAAACAGCTCAAGACTTTTTGTTTCATGTTAATTAAAGAAGAAATAAAGAATTTGATTTGGACATTTTCTTTCCGCAGCCCATTTTCAACTGTATGTCTTGTGGGTCAAAGTTTACATTTCGCTGCAGTTTCCGCGTGATACCGCACGCCACACGCGGTGCGAATTTGAGGCAAATTGAGCCTTCAGTGACTTGACACGTGACCTGGGACTTTAGATACTTCAGGCTTATCGCTTTGCTGCAGCTTCAATTGGTTTTATTGTTACCCGACGCCCGAAGCCGGAAGGGAGGGTAATGACCTTGGTAGTGTTACATGTTTTTTTGGGTTACCACCTTTGGGTTATATTGGAAACCGACTTGGGCGAAGTCGAGGGTGATGATTTTGGTAGTGTTACATGTATGTTTCACCTTTAGTCCTGATTTCGCCAACGCTTGTTAGTGTTAACGATTTGTTAAAATATCATGCCCGTTTCATTCATTGATAGGAATTACGAGAGGAACAACATGATATTTAACAAAGGATTAACTTTAACATTGCTTGGTGAAACACGCCCTTAGGGTCACATTCGAACCCGAATCCGGTGAAGTTACGTATATTACGTTACTAGCTGTGCCCGCGACTTCGTTTGCATGGTTTTTGAGTGACTTAAAACGTTTATGCCGCGCACGCAACGAAAGTCCCCAAATGTGAATAATTTTCCCCGTTTTTGCAACATTTCTCACTGACGCTTCGCTCCTATTGGTCGCAGCGTAATGTTATATAGCCTAAAGCCTTCTTATATAAATGGTATCCAATAAAAAAATATTTTTTCAAATTGGACCAGTAGTTCCTAAGATTAGCGCGTTTAAACAAACAAACAAATAATCAAACAAACTCTTCTGCTTTATAATATTAGTATAGATTAATTTAACCTAAAACATACTTTATTATACTACGTCATACCAACCAAGATATTATTAAACATTTAAGTTGGCCACATGTCGATTAGAACACACATTTGTGCAATGTTAAATGTGGCATATTCTAAACAGAATAACCAACGTCTGTATTCCCAAGTGGTCCTTAAATTGGGTCCAAAGTCACTTACTCGTCTGTAATTGTTTTATTATATAAATGGATAGTAGTCCGAAATGGGGAATGTTACAGGAGCAATATTTTACTAACAATTAAGGCCCAAGTTATAATTTTTGAAGGAACATTAATTAGGCAGATTTTATTTCTGATCGACTTATTGTCACCGATTAGTTTTTGTATTAAGAAGAAACACGACGCTTTTTTTTCCATACAGAAACAGTGGTCTGTACGACCCTGTTTCCTCCCTGGCAATGCCGAATAGTAATTAATTAATTATTTAAGGAGATAATATGGACGATCAAAAATCTAAAAAGTTTACTGCATTATACAATAAAATGAAAATATAGGAACCTAGCTCAAGCTTAAAATATGTGATTCGGTTAAGTTTTGGAGGAGGAAACAGACCAAACATCGATGTCTTGTACTTTTAATAGCTAATTTCAGTTCGAGCTGCAATTATCTCTATCGCGCTAGTGCTGGCTAGCTAGGGCACTGCGAGACAGCTATAGATTTTATAAATACCCATTTTGTATTTCTCTCAACCGTGAGGTTTCCTCTTAACAATTAATAGTTCAAGCACTAAGCCTTTGCCACTTATATTGTGGCGAAGGCTTTTACTTCAGAGGGAATCCCTATCCTGTATAAAGGGATTTAGATGAGGAACTTCAAAAGACCTAAGTAGTGTTCCCCTCCATCCCGGTTTCGCCGGATTCATTCTAGTTTATAGGGCGTCCGGGTGAGGTTTTATTTATAGTCCCGGTTAAAAAAAAAGTCTAATGCGCCTGCCAGACACTCGCCGTATGGAAAGTAACGTAACACTACGTCCAGTGTTACGTTAACGAGTAACGTGGCCACACTACGTCTCCTTTCCTTGCTACTTCCTATACTCCTCGTCGAGTGTGTGGCAGGCGCAGTAGCGAGGAAAGGAGGAGGAGACGTAGTGCTACGTTACCGAGTAACGTGGCCACACTACGTCGCTGCCTCCTTTCCTCTCTACTTTCCATACTACTCGGCGAGTGTGTGGCAGGCGTATTAGGTTCTGCTTGAGACATACGCATCGTGCCCGCACCCCGCGATCTGTCAACGAACCGACTGCTTATTGACATGTCCGGGTTCTGTATTCTTAAATCCGGCGTTTACACGCCTTGTCCTGGTTTCTTTACAGATGGCAACCCTCCTAAGTGAAGCCGATATGAATGTAGCTAAAGGAACCTAACACCACTGATTGTTAGTATATCATTCCTTTTGTTACCTTTCTAATTCAGAGCTCTTCCATTTGCGTAAAAAAATACAGTCAAGTACCATATTATTCAGTTAGGAGGATCTTTAGTCATATGCTGTCCTCTTAACTTTGCCGAGGAGACACAGGCTGCGGTTTTGAAGCCTCCCACAAAGCCGCCATAACTTTAGGCAGCGTTTGAGATGTTTGAGATTTCGATTGTAAAGCTCAATATTTCTGGTAAAGCTTTGCCATCGAATGGTTGTAATTCATTTTACATTTAATAAATAAACAGTTCACGGTTTAATAAAAAGCGTGTATTTGTTGATTAATACGTCTTTAACATTGTTTGCATAGGGACGCAGTTCAAAATAAGTAGTGCTAACTAAATTACGGCATGAAATACTGAGTAAATGTAGCTTACACTTGAATAATTATTATTTACCCAATGCATGAACACCGCGCGTAGGTACGCGCCCATACTTCCTACGTTGATGTCCCACAATTTGGTAAAAAATTAAGTACCTAATTTTATTACTTATTTATAATGGGAATCGAGTACCGAGTACTCTCCGTAAGTATTGCACATGTCTCACCAGTCAGGCTGTATAACGGCAAAGCTATCCTAGGAAACCTTATAGCGACGTAGAAATGTAATACGACGTCCTCGAGTTGTCTGCTTACCCAAAAAAAAATCTTTTAAAATTTTCACAGTTCATTAGGCGTTTTTATTAGGCGACCTGTACGTAACTAACTACTTATGCAATGATAGAATATAACGTAACTAATTTAATTCCAAGGATCGATACAATAATGGTACTACATCATGATCTGATAATGAAGCCAGAAGATATGAACTGGAACTTCATTATGGAACATGGTATTATAACTATTTTTAGATTTCTTAGAAAAGGCTTGTATCGAATCAAATGAAAACATTTTATTCAGAATAAATTTTTACAAAATGTTTTCTGAACGTCCGTATCTATGGTACTTACTACCGGTTCGGGAACTAGCCCAGCGAGAAGAACCGGCGTAAGAAACTCGCGTACAAAGTTTCACCACCAGTCCGAAAACAAAATGAGATTTGACATTATGCTAAGCTAAGTGGCATACGAATTCGCTTGTCATTTAGCGAAGGTTATGTCAAATTCCATACATTTTGTTTTCGAACTTCGTAAGTGATAAATAGCGATGGCACCTTGAATGGGCCTGAAAGAGCCTGGCCTGGGGCTAGATCTCTAAGGTTATGCGATTTTACGATGAGATCAGAAAACAAGCGGGATATTTTAAAAGCTCCGTAAAAGTAACGTTATCGAATGTCAATTGTATTGGTGCTGTCATGTTACTTTTACGGAGCTGTCACATGGTCCTGCTTGGCCCCCTTATCTAATGCTGGAGCTAAAAGGCATAGGAGCGTCGCATTGGAACACAACCCCATTTGTCGAACATACTTTGTCTATACATATCCAAAGTTTTACAATAGAGGTTGTTTGTAATGTCGCGTAGAGTAATGGCTAAATATTTTATGAATATAAAATATAAATAATATATATATAAATATAAATATTATATTTTTTATAATTATTGTATTGAAATTACTTTAGACGCGCACTTTATTTTGTCGGCATTCAGACTCGACTATGTAAACGCTCGTTCGGGTAGAGTCGGCTCGAGTCGATTTTGGATTACCTCGTCTCGATAAAGGCTTCTGTCATGTGGTATTATTATAAAAAGGTTATTTTTCCTTTATTCCGTCATAATCTACAAAGCTACATAAAACAATGGCGCTTCCTCGCTGTGTCGGCGAAGTCCGCGGACGTATTGAGATAAACAATGCCTGTCGATATCCGATACACGAGTGTGCTCTAGTAAAAAGTTTTGTGTTAACGGAGTGATAGGAATTTCTATAGCCGCTTTTTTCCAAACGAATAAACTCTGAAGCTTTCGCGTAGCTTTTTGGGCGTGAACCTCCGTAAAGGCGTGAATCTGAACACATTGATGACTACTGATGGGCTGGAAAGGAAACAAATAGAAATTTCCAAAAAAATGCACCAGCAAAGCATTACGGAAGTATGATGGCAAACTATGGAATTGTACTTGAGCACTTCAAAGCGTTAATTCCGGGTTTTAACAAACGACTCGCGCTTTCTATGAGTAGGGACCAACTAAGAATCCTCACCAGAACCCTAACATGGCACTGCAAGCGTAACCTTCACAGACTGGGTGTCTAAATCACTTTAGTAACTTGCAGGGGTACATATTTCTGAAAGGAAATATGAGACACCCCTCCATTTTCTTCTTGACTGTCGAGAAGTCCACCTGTCCACTTGTTGGACCTCAGGCAGCATGGGTACTCTACAGCAGAGGAAATTCGCATCGCTGACCCCTATCATATCGTTCGTTTCATGAGTAAGATAGGACTGGGGACGGTACTCTGAAACGAAGGAGACAATAGATCCAAAAGGATCGCAATCACATCAGGGCTTGACGAGGGCAGCCTTTGGAAAAAAACAAAATGATGGCAAATATACGGGCGTGACAAACGAAGACAAATCAACGCGTGTATGTAATACAAATTTGTATGCAAATAGAGATGAAAATTATGCAAAATATAGGTGAAAAATATAGGTGAAAAATATAGGTGAAAAATATAGGTGAAAAATATAGGTGAAAAATATAGGTGAAAAATATAGGTGAAAAATATAGGTGAAAAATATAGGTGAAAAATATAGGTGAAAAATATAAAGCGGATGGACTCCAGTGTGTGCTAAGCCTATGCTATGAGATTATATTATCTTCAATATCCTCTTGAAGCCTTTCCTTATTTAATCAATGAGTAAAAGACTTTCAATAAATAGATTTAGTTTAAATAAAATATATATTGACCTGTCTGCGGCGACATTTCTAGTTCCGATTGAAGCCACTCCGACTGAAATGAGCGTGCAATTGAATATTCACTGCATTTTGTAAATTGAACTTGTCGTCGTTTCAACTATGACGTCCTCTGAAAGCCTCTCCCAAATGTTTCATGGGAGGAGTTGCATACATGTCACGCTTGGCGAGCGAAATGTTAAAATAATAAAATGTCCTTCAAATGACGATACTGATGGAACCACAGAATATCAGGCACTATGGTGTTCACGCCGCGGTGATACGCCTGAGTGGTTTTCTTTTCGGCTATATAGGCATTACCTTCTACCTTCTGAACCGAATGATTATTATTTAATTTTATTTATTTTTTATGAATTTTGTTCATGCTGCAATCTGTCTGTTTTACATGTATATTTTTCTTATTTCTTCATTGTTGTTGTTTTATTGTGTGTACTCAGTGTAATGTAATGTCTAAATTTGTTGAATAAATGTTTTATTATTATTATATTAAAATGGCCGCGAAAAAGCTTTAAATTTCCGGATATATATTCCTTCTGTCTCCTGGGTGTCGTACCCACGGGAAAGAAGATGGGATGTGCTATTAGGACTCATGTGGAGGATTTTATTCTAGGTCAGGAAGATTATTGCTGTTTTCCCGCCATATAGCTGTATAGGATAAGCTTCTTTACAGTACAATACGATTGCTAAAATACAATGCTCGTTTATTGTTGTTTGAGTACATTTCTCTCAAATATTGAACAGTGTATTTACTTTAATGCAGTAATATTGTGTTAGCTTTTGTCCGCCCTCGTAAATACTGTATCCCACGGGAACATTATACGTTTGAACCTAGCCTATGTGCTAATCCAAAAGCTAATCTACTACCATAATATTAAATATCATCAAAATCCGTTTAGTTGTTACGTGAAAGAGTCACAAACTTTATTTCACAGACTATCTTTTTGTAGGCTGATTTTTCCATCGATTTTTCACCTAGATTGTTTCACCATACAAATATGACTAGGGTTGCCATCCGTCCGGATTTCCTCGGATTTGTCCTACTTTTGAGGGCGTTCGGGGAGCTTTGAGGCCGATTTTCGAATTAAGATTTTTTTTGTATTGAGATTTTTTGGAATTTGGTGAGGCGTACCTATATTTGTTGGTTTTGGGCACCAGAGTCCGGGATTTGACGCGTTATCTCCTAGTTTTTTTTTAATTTTTTGTAAGACAAGTGGGTTGCACTGTTGAATTCAGTATGTTCTATTTTTCAAAGTTGGTCACAAAAGTATGCTGCGCTCGAGCACCCTCCAACCTGTGTTCATCTATCTGACAAACGTAGTAGGGTACGACATAGATAGTAACAACGCCGAATTTGTATCCTGACAGTCTAAATTGGTCACTAAACACAACATATTTGGCAGTGTTGCCATGTGTATTTGTCCTATTTATGCTCAGAATCTGGAACAATTAATCGAGAAGTAAGTTGTATCTTATTATAGATACTATACTACGTTAAGCCCCGATTTCACCAACGCATGTTAGTGTTAACGGCTTGTTAAAATACCATGACATCTCATTCATTGAGAGCATTAAATGACAGTAACATATCACTGGCATTTAATGAGGGTTCCTGGTTCCTTTGGGAAAAAACTAATTTCTAACTAAAAATAATCACCAAAATCTGTGAAAAAAGTTAAAAGACATAAAAGAGCTTTTTAAAGTCTTTTTAAGTTCCTTGATTTAAAGAGAAGGTATGCTGTGTATTATCAAATAAGAAATAAACATTGTAAAATTTGCCGTATTACTAGCAAACATTTGGATATGGCAGCACCGACAGCATTTGTCATTCTCGTCTAAACGCTCTAATTAAATGTAGAGTCGTGAATTATTGGGTGTTATAGAGTTCCATATTATCCGATATTGCATGAATGTAGCATGTGTTTCTTGGTATCTAACACTCCTTTCCAATACTAGATGGAAATACTTTTTAGTACACGTTGCGTCTTTTATTATTTTACTAGCTTTTTCACCGTGCGATTCGTTCAGGATACAACATGTAAAAAGTGTTAATCCAGCATGTTAGCTTCCTGCATACCAGGTTTCATTAAAATTGTTCCTGCCGTTTGTGTATGAAGGAGCACACACACAAACTTTTGTCTGTACAATATTACTATATATTTATGTTGTCGGCGTCCTTTTCACACATTTTCCTTAATAAAAACATTTACATTTTTTCAGTATACAGTATACAGTTTTTCTAGTTTTTTAGTCCGTCCAGGTGGACGGATAGACGGACAACGCCAAATAAAATACACGTATAGTTATTTATACTAAACCCTAAAATAATAATAACATTTAACCTGATAGTGTCAGCGATCTCCATTGACATACTATAAGTAGAGACTACATAGATACAAAGCTGACAGTGAAATGACACCGTGAAGCTTCAGCGGGCTTACTCCCGACACAATCGAGAACCGAATCCGTTCGATATCAGTGGTTTTTCGTATTTTATTTGGTGAATTACTTTGAAACTAATCAGGCTAAAGAAAATTGTTAGATCGTAACTGTTTCTACTCCCAACCATATCAATCGACTGCGAATAAAAATAAACAAATGTCAATTTATTAGGAAGTACGCGGCATGATCGTATCTAAATCAAAATCAAATCAGTTTGGAGAGTAAAGCCCCTGTTCAGAGTTGTCAGTTCGACGATTAAGGAACGACGACCTTTGAGCCTTTCGGTCATTTCAGCGCACGCGAAGCTAACTTTATTTAACTTTTTAGGGTACCATATCCGAAGGGTAAAAGGAAAAAAGTAACCTTATAACTAAAATTTAACTGTTCTTCCGTCTGTCACCATTCACAAAAAGATATGGATTTCTATATATTTTTTATAAATATTAAATCAGCGATTGCGGATAACGAAATGAGGTTTTTTTCTATTGACATACTAGTTTACATAAGATATCTCTACCAGCATTTAAAATAAATTTACATTTTACCGATTTATTTCTGTTGGTGATAAATATATGTGTTCGAGTGACAACAACAAATACCAGTAACAGAATAAAATAAATATTTAAGTGGAGTTCCCGTACAACAAAAGTGACGTTTTTCTCGTTTTGTTCAAAACCCTTCGTGCGTGAGTCGATTTGTAGTTGGCCGGTTTCGTATTTACCTCGGAACAGCTATGTTTCAACAGGAACACATTGGTACCCGTCCATGGCCTCCAGGAAAATGGCGTAAAATTACACTTGCGTTGTGTTTTGTGGAGTGACTGATAATAAGGGTGGGGGTTGACTTAAAACGTACTTTACTTCACCTGAATACGTCTTTAAAATTGCTTACATTATATGGTAGCAAAACCGGGGGATACAGTTTATTGTTGCAGCAACATAATATGTATCATCTACTTTCAAATTTCAATTACACCACTGGAGCTATAGTATCATATAATTTCGATGGCTCCTACGTAATATCGTCGCTTTACATTTTAAATCTCGTATCTAAAAAACTACAACTTTTCTAGTAGAATCAAAAAACTTATTAATTTAAGATTTTATCATGACATGGATTTTGAATGTATACTGTACATAACTGAACCTCATTTAAAACAAGATCCATGTCATAAAAAAATCTAAAATTATTAAGTTTTTTTTACTGTACTGAAAAGTTGCAGTTTTATAGATACGAGGTTGTGAAGGTAAAGCGACGAATTATATCGTATGTCTAAAGAAAGCGTTTTGGACATACGATATATTACGTAAGGACCGTGCAAAAAACGCCTGTGTCCATAACATAGCTACACCCTTTTTTCTTTTATTTATTTATTTCCTTAGTTGTTCCTCGTTCCCGATATTATAACATACAATAATTCTGTGATGTCGCCGCGTATCTTATCGATTTTATATCGAATGCGACGTCCCTGAATATAACACATCAAGGGTGATCCATAATTTAAATTTCATTCATACATTTTCACGGATATCGCACATTACAGTAGTGATAAGGAATAACAATAGTATTGTATAATATGTAATATGTATTATTACGAGTGCGGTCAGCGGTAGCTTTCAACATGGAGTTCGATGGTTGAACGCGAGTGTTTTATTCGCGAGTATTTGCACAGTAGAATGCATAAATACATGTTATGGACCAAGTAATAAATTGAGCATTATACATAATGCCCGGTCATTATGAAATATTTCCAATGTGAGAGTGAAATGTCATAATACACGAAGACTTTATTTGTATCGGGCATTATACATAATATTGTCCATCACTTTTTGGGCAGAGTAATGAAACATCTTAGATACAAATAATAAAAAGCGGAAGAGTTTGCTTGTTGGTTTAAACGCGCTAATCTCAGGAACTACTGGTCCGATTTGAATAATTGTTTTTTTGTTGAATAGTCCATTTATAGAGGAATGGTTTAAGGTTATATAACATTACGCTGCGACCAATAGGAGCGAAGCGTCAGTGAGGAATGTTGCAAAAACGGGGAAAAATTATTCACATTGGAGGACTTTCGTTGCGTGCGCTGCATAAACGGTTTAAGTTACTCAAAAAATATGTATGAAAGAATTCTTTCTTTTTAATAATCATAATACCAACGTAAGCAATGAAAAGATAATCGCAATAGTGTTGCCGACAACCACGCGAACGAAGTCGCGGGCACAG
The DNA here is from genome assembly GCA_905187575.2 of Celastrina argiolus. Taxonomy (NCBI): domain Eukaryota; kingdom Metazoa; phylum Arthropoda; class Insecta; order Lepidoptera; family Lycaenidae; genus Celastrina; species Celastrina argiolus. Next base: position 21,684,416 of record LR994583.1, read on the forward strand.
CTAGTTATTTTTATAAAAATTCTCATTTTACTTAAAATTAGCCCCATAGAGATATAATATATCTATGGACGCTTCACACCACGTCAATCTGGCCCTGTGCTAAGTATCCGAAGAACTTGTGTTACAGGTACCAGACAACGGAAATATATTTAATACTTTTATACTATACACATATTTAAGATTTTTATTATATTATACACAAATTTAATACACATCCATGACCATGACCTAACTTTGATAACTTTTTGTTCCCTCGGCGGGATTCGAACCCGCGACCTTTCGTTCGAGCACCAACGCGCTCAACCAACTGCGCTACGGAGGTAGTCGAAGAGATATATATATATATTATCCATACTGTCCGCATTAATCACCTGGTCCATAACATACAATATAATACATATATATATACGTACCTCTATGGGTCAGTTGTTGAACATGTTAGCGATGTCGTGGGCTTTTATGTGCATGATTTCTAATCAAAACATTGAACCCTAATGTTGACCTCATAATGTTTGCAAAATAATCGTCGGGTAGTAACTATAATATACTGTGTAACATCCCTGACATAGATAGGTATTATTAGACATAATATAATACGTAGGACAATAGTCAAGGTTAAGACGACCTCCGTAGCGCAGTTGGTTGAGCGCGTTGGTACTCGAACGAAAGGTCGCGGGTTCGAATCCCGCCGAGGGAACAAAAAGTTTTCAATGTTCCTGGGTCATGGATGTGCAAATTTAATGTCCAGATTGACGTGGTGTGAAGCGTCCATAGATATTATTATATTATTATAAAGACATAATATTATACATAACTAGCTGACCCGTGTCCACTTCTTTGAGCATAGAAACTGATTATGATGAACCGTTTAAACCTTCCCGGGACTTCCACGAATATTTCATGACTAAAGATAGCCGAATCGGTTCAGCCGTTCTCGAGTATTAGCGAGCTAACGACCAGCAATGCATTTTTATTTATATAGAAGAAGAAGAAGAACATAAACCATTCCGGGACTTCCACGATTATTTCAAGACTAAAATAGCCGAATTGGTTCAGCTGTTCTCGAGTTTTAGCGAGACTTACGAACAGCAATTCATATATATGAAGGTATATAACATATTGTATGTATTATACTCATTACTCACGCCATGCTCAATTTCCCACAGGACAGGCAGTTCTCCTGAGAGGTCAATTCAGATCCTGGCATTGGTTGTTTCATCTCATAATTCGTTAATGATGAGATGACATAGATTTAATCTAATGTAGAATCATTTCGCAAAGTCAACTTGGATGACCTCTGATGTTAAAGTTTTCGTTGTTCCTGGGTCATGGATGTGTATTAAAGTTGTCTACATATAAAATAATATAGTATAATAAAATTGCCGTAACTGTGTTCCAGAATATAGAAAATTGTTCAATAGACGCAACATCTATTTCGAAATCCTAAATAGTTTACTGTATAGAGAAGTACACAGTTACATACTCGAAATGATAACTTTCAAATTGTTGAATGGCTAACAAACATTTACCTAACGATTTATTATGCACAACTACCACGAAAAAGCCTTTTTACGAAAGTAAAAAGAAAGGGTAAGTAATTATAATAATTAATTATTTTGGCTCTCTATGCATGGTACTCGAAGTATATAATACGACACTCGCAATTAATTTTTTAAACAATAAATCGTGCAAATGTCATATGTTATGTTCTGCAATGGTTTCGGAAAATATATATTCTATAATATACACAAATTAAACTTTAAATTAATATTAATTAACAATTAAACATTATAATTAACGTACTCGTTGTATTCAGAATTGCAATTTACATACTTGTGGTAATGTGAATTACCATCGGATCCATGGATGGACCAGGTCGCTGATTCTTATATCTCGAATATCGTTTCTACGTGCGTACGAGCGGGATTGATTGTCGTTCGAAACGAAGTTCGAGCCACGCGAATCGAGGCCCTGGTGGAATATTTGGTAGTGAACTATCTGATCGAGCATCAATGATATTGTTTCAGCTCCTTTGTTGCACTGATTAGGATAAAATAAAAGCGACTATTACTAATAATAATAATAATGCCTCCCACACCGATTTCTGTGACGGTGGCCGGTTTCATTGAAACCAGGCCAGCTACGCAGGATTTATTTTTATAGTGCTCAAGTGTATGCGCAAAACACAGAAGCACACGTCTTTTCCTTCACTCTCGTCGCCCAGTGGGGCGATTACATGCCCATCCGACGCATAGATCATCTTTCTTGTCAGACAATGAGGTGATCAGCCTGCATTGTCCTAACCAAACTTGAAAACAACATTTTTAGTTGTTAACGCGGTAATCGACTACACGACTTCACCTACGAAGTCAATAAAGCTTTTTGAATTTAATTCGTCTAAATAACTTGTAGTTTTATATTGCACGGTCAATAATGATAATTAAAATAGCAGCATTATAGTTAACTGGTTAATTTTTGGTTACTCTCGCATAATAAATATACACTGTCGCAGTTATCAATAAAATATTACCATCACATATTTCCGCCGCAACAGGCTCGACAGCCTCGCCGCGACAGGCGCGACAGTGTCACTGCGACAGGCGCGACAGTGTCCCCGCGATAGGTGCGACAGTGATGCCGCGACAGGGTAGATAGTGTCACCGCGACAGACGCGACAGTGTCGCCGCGACAGGCGCGACAGTGTCGCCGCGACAGACGCGACAGTGTCGCCGCGACAGGCGCGACTGTGTCGCCGCGACAGGTGCGACAGTGATGCCGCGACAGGGTAGATTGTGTCACCGCGACAGACGCGACAGGCACGATCCTCGCCACCCCATACAATTCTATAACAATCTGTCGCACTGTCGCGGCCTCAGTCTCCACCTTTCGCTTCAAAAGTCTTAAACAAAATTATACCAAATTGTAGGCAACGTGAAACCAGCGGGGTAGGTTTTCTATGAGCCCACAGAAAGTTGCATGAAGTCAGAAGTTTCACACACATTCGCAATTCGCGAGGTGCAACAATCAGAAGTCAGAACTTCGTTTACCTTCCTTTAATACAGCTAGTGCGTGTGCTCTTATTGACTACTAGCTGTGGCCGCGACTTCGTTCGCGTAGTTTTTGAGTAACTTAATCCGTTTATCCATCGCACGTAACGAAAGTCCCTAAATGTGAATAATTATCCCCGTTTTTGCAACATTTCTCACTGACGCTTCGCTCCTATTGGTCGCAGCGTACTGTTATATAGCCTAAAGCCTTCCTTTATAAATGGACTATCCAACAAAAAAAGAAATTTTCAAATCGGACCACTATTGCCTGAGATTAGCGCGTTTAAACAAACAAACAAACAAACTCTTCCGCTTTCTAATATTAGTATAGACGCGACGTATTGCGATATTTGTCTTCTATGAATGTATATATATCGTTAAGAATACATATTTCCTAAATTCCACCATAATAAAAGACGAAACTGGTGTCCAAAGTTATCGAAAGCCTGTATTTCCGTCGACATACGATAATTGTAAGGTAAAACAGTATATTTTAGTATATTGCTAAGTAACTCGTTTTAAACTAACCTGTACGGCTTCGGCGCTCACTATATCTCTATCATACAAATTTATACCAAAAGGAAATAGTGTTGATAACGAAATTTTCAATCACATTCACTTTTTAAACCCCTACGCAAAAACGGTGTTATAAGTTTGACGTGTATGTCTGTCTGTGGCATCGTAGCTCCCCAACGGATGATCCGATTTAATGCGGTTTTTTTTGTTTATAAGGTATATCAGTCGAGAGTGTTCTCAGCTATGTTTGGTGGAAATCGGTTCAGGTCTTCAAGGTTTGTTAGGTGTGATAGAAATATTACACGCTAAGTCGGGGATATATTAAATTTTTTTAATTTAGAAGAAACAGGAATTAGATTGAAAAATTCGATAATCACTTAATTTTCTTGCTACTGCAACGCACCTTTCATGGTAAAATAGAGATGAATATTGTGCTATTAGAATATGATTTAACTCCTCGCCAGTATGAGTAGAGCCCAAAATGTGTGGTAAAATGCTTTTATCTAATTATTTGTGGGATATAATCAGATGCTATATAATTTTAGCAACATTAAACCACTAACCTAACTACTAACTAATATCGCAGGACATCAAAATTTTCATAAATATATTATACAGGCTTGTTAACGATAATACTTTAGGGTGTATGTGCCTCCTATGTAGAGTATAGTGTGAAAGTACCAGCGCTGAAAGATGTACTATTGTTTAAATTATTGCATGGGAAAATTTATGATGTTTTGGCATTATTCATACAAAAATGAAAGTCAAAAGTAAGTATTTCAGCGCTGGTACTTTCATAGTATCTACATAGGAGGCACATACACACTTTTAAGTATTATCACTAATTTATTTTACACCTTGTATAAAACTGTTGAAAAGAAACCTGAGCTTTGGCAGTACTTAAAGTCTAGACGTCCTATGAATGGGTCTACTCAGACCTAATGCGAATTGTACAACAGCCATTCAACAAGTACAAATGGATTTTTACGTCTCATTTAAGCATCTGATCGAGGCATCAACCGGTGTGCAGAATAATTTAAACGTTGCATATTAGTTAGGTAAAGAATTATAGATTTTTTTAACGAACTAATATGCAACTTATAAATTATTCTGTGTACAGGTGATGTATACAGAATAATTTATAGGTTGCATATTAGTTACTTAAAAAACTTATAATTGAAATTTTGTTGTAGAAATTGATTTATGAAAAATTTTTTTTTTCAAATAACATTTGTCATAGTTGTTGAAACGTGAAAAGATTCTTATTTTTAATATAATGAGTAGATTCTAGGTTATTGATGTATCGTAGACTACGATTCGTAGTCCGATCGATTCTTAACACATGACGTCACTTATTCCTTGTACATAGAATTTTTCAAGCTCAAATGTATGTAAATGCATGTCCTTAAGTGTAATTCTATGATATTAGTATGGATTGAGGCGACATACATTTATCCCTTGCAAATTAAGACAAAGCCGTTTCTATTTCATTATTACTAGTTACTACAATTGTCAGGTAATTACTATTCATGTAACTGTGGTGAATGCTTCCATTGCATAATCCGGTATTCTATACAATATTCAGCAATTGTCGACATTAAGTAGGTAAATTACATACTTTTTGTATTAGCGAAGTAAGATAGCGAGCTTCGGGCGCGGCTTCGCTTATAACATACAAATTTACATTTCTATCTTATTTACCCAACGATAGAGCTGAATATTATACCATATTATGTGAAAAACCGGCTATTTCCTAGTCTAAGGGCGTGTTTTACAAAGCAATCTTTAAGTTAATTCTTTGTTAAATATCATGTTGTTCCTCTCGTAATTCCTATCAATGAATGAGAAGGCGTGGTATTTTAATAAGCCGTTTTAACACTAACATGCGTTGGTAAAATCGGGACTAAGGGCGTGTTTTACCAAGCAATGTTAAAGTTAATATTTCGTTAAATATCATGTTGTTCCTCTCGTAATTCCTATCAATGAATGAGAAGATCTGAAATACATCATTTGCGAAAGTATCGAACATTTAGCCGCAGTTTTTGAGATAGGTACAGCCTGTCGAAGCGAAGTCTTAGTAATAAATTCGACGCTCCAACGTCAGTTGAGCCAGTGTTTTCCTAGTCACTTTCTAAGTGTTTAGCACCTTCATAATTGAAAACATGAATGGATGAAGTATGAAGGTGATATCACATATTATGTCGCAAAATTCTGATTTCGACATAATTTAGTTCAAACTGTCACCTAAACATTTTAGAATATGTCGTAACATTAAGTACATTAATCTTAAGAACCGTCTTTAGAATCCATGTACTTAATACGTTACGACGTATCCTAAAATTTCAAGTGACAGTTTTAACTCATTTTACTCTATAAAATTTTTTGTGACATAATATCACCTTTATTCATTCATGTCCTAATTTTACTTGATCAATTAATAGTACGTTAGATCTACGCTATGACTCATAAAGTAGACGATTATAAGAAATATGTTTAGAAGATCGCTGATATTGATAACTCAGTTATTAGGTCAATAGATCATCGGATCTTGGCGGCTGCCCAGCGTCTGAGGTAAGGACACGTTAAGATCTACCGCAAATCTAGACTTGTGGCTTTAATGTAGGCTAAAATGGCTTATCGACCACAAAGGGAAATAGTTAATTAGAAATGCATTTGTGTTACGTGTATCAGCGCAGGTTCGAATCTCGCAAGGTACAAATAACGTTTTCTGTGTTCCTGGTGATGATGTGGACTTATTAAATTTAAAACATCTAAAAAGATGTGTGTGGTATATTATAAAAGTATTTAATATATTTCCGTTGTCTGGTACCCGTAACACAAGTTCTTGATATAATTACCACGGGGCCAGATTGGCGAGTGAAAGCGTTTATAGATATACTCGAATTATAATTGTAATATATAATATACAGTGTGTAAAAAGAGATGTCACTATAACTTTAACATACGATTATACTACCTTTCCTCATTTCAATGTATTTTTTTTTTGGCAAAAACTAAAAAAAAATTTTTCTTTTTACCATTTCTTATTTTTTTGTCGCAAAAATAATAATAAAAACAAAAAAAAATATATTGACATTTTTGTAAAAAAAAAATACATTTCTAGAATGAGAAAAGGTAGTATAATAAATGTAATATAATATAATATCACAAAGGTATAGTGACTGGTCTTTTTACACCCGTTATATTAATTACCCGTAACCCGTAACACAAGATAGGGAACTACGAGACCATAATATGGAGTTACGAACTCCATGTTTAGATATTCATCATTACCATATAGCTGTGACGTCCACATAAGCCTCTCCAACATCATCGGGGGGCTTAAACGGGCATTGGCCCACATCACATTCCCACCACTGCAACTCCTGTGAGCCAGGATCAACAGCGGTACCCAACTACGACAAACCCTTTGATATGATCTCAGGGGTGCCCGAGGGACAAGCTAAATCTGTCGTGGGAATAATAATTAATAGCTCCCCTCACCGATTTCGGTGTTGGTAGCCGATTTTATTGAAACCAGGCCAGCTACGCAGGAGTTATTTTATAGTGCCCAAGTGTGTGCGCAAAACACAAAGACACTCTCTCTTCCTATTACTCTCATAACCCAGTGGGATGGTAAACCGACACGACTGGCGAGAGAACAGGCGCAGGACCGACTTTTTAGATGCCCATCCGACGCATGGACCATCTTTCTTGTCAGACAATCAGGTGATCAGCCTGCAGTGTCCTAACCAAACTTGTAAACAACATTTATTGTTGTTCCAACGCGGATATCGAATCCACGACCTCCGAGTCGAGAGCTAGGCTCTCAACCACTAGACCACGTCGTGGGATTTGGGGGTAGTTGTCTATACTCCCAGGTGGGTGAGTGAGCGCAGTTTTAACATACTAACAGTGTCCGCGGCACACTTCTCCCCATTTCCGGATATATATTCCCTGTGTCGCCTTTTACACACACGGGGAAAATGGTTGATAGAGGTACTATTCTTTCTTCAGCACCCCACGGATATTATGGTGCGATATTGAATATTTAGACGATATACGTACATAAAAAGACCATTAATGTTTTATGATTATAAATTAATTGATTAAATAGTAGAATGTAACATGATAAATCCATAAATAACTAATAATAATAATAAAAAGGATGTTAATATGACTGCATGAATGTATTTATATTGCACGCCTCTGAGGCTAATTGTAGATTAAGAAACCAATATAAAGACACCATTTTGTATAACTACAATTATTGCAATAAATAAATGAAATGAAAAGAAGTTGATTTCTGTTCAAGATTCAAGTAATTTTCGATGTGGCGGTCAGATAAAGGGCAGACTTAAAAAGTTACATATATACCTAATATTTTATATTATTGTATTTTTAAACCCTGGAAAAACAGGGGGAAAGTTTTACGTGTGTTCGTGGTATCGTATCTCCCAAACGGATGATTTGATCCAGATTTTTAAGGCTTACGTGATCGCGTGTGTTCTTAGCAATAATTCATCATCGACACTAGACAGTTGTAACATTAAAAGGAATTATCTATCTTCAATCGAGGTTGAAGATATATAATATAACATTTGCGAAGAAAACATATCTTTCAATACCTTATGTTAATATAAGTAGGTTTAAAGCCTGAATTAGGCTTATATAAAACTATACTCATTTAAATCAGTTCAGCAACTTTTATGTGAAAACCTCAAAAACTAACGCAATGGAACATTCCAATAAAACTTGGCAGTACCTGTACTTTTTTGTTCAATATATTGAACAAAAAATCTACAATGTAACGCTTATTTCTACAATTATGTATTGTATTGTAAAGTCACGCAATCGAAATACAATAGCGAAATTGTCACCACTCACACCATTGTCTTGTTTCAATTCCTATGCTGTACAAATCCCATAAGTTCAGTTTATTCCTTTAGAAAGTTAACGTTACCAAATTCAGTTCGATTGAATGTGATGGTTATATTAATAACTAATTGAACCAAATCAATATGCGATTATTTTCATATAAATTAAGACTTTGAGGCAGCGGAGGCTTTACCCATTGCGAGTCTCCGGGCGGCAGGTCTTTGCGAGGCCCTTTGTCCTATGCAAATGTATGGATCCTTGTCCTTTGCTTGACGAGCAAAGCGAGCGAGAGCCTGCAACCTGCAAGAGCGAGGACCTGTTCGCCACTCCCTAAGGCCGCCGTTGCTTTGGGATGCCGAAGTAAGTACCATCTCCCCAATCATCTTTCTCGTTGGTGTCGTAAAAGGCGACAGAAGGATATATCCGGAAATGTGCAGCAGCGTTTCGCGGATATGGTTTTTTTACCACTGCGCTAGCTAACACGCCTACCAGGCGTGACTAGTATAGGCAACTAAATAGGGTTTACACATTTTATTTAGGTATGTTACTCCGAGTTTCCCGAACGCTATTCAAATGAATGATCAACTAACATGGCATTCAAATCAACGACCCATATTGAACGCTGATAGGTGGACCTATCAGCGTTCTACATTACATTGTTAGACAGAAAGGAACGGACATATATTTTAAAATCACATCACGCTCACTTGCTAATTCAAATCGTATGTCAACTAATCGGTGTCTTTGGTGAATTAACCTTATCTGTGGAATTTTAACAAATCTTGCAAGTGCGAGCCTGATGTAATTATAAAATATCTGTCTGTTCCTTTCTGTCTGATAGTGTTCTACCAATCAGCGTTCAATATGGGTCGTTGATTTGAATGACATGTTTTTTGATCATTCATTTGAATAGCGTTCGGGAAACTGGGAGTTTTAAAATGTTGCCACGAGAAAAGCTGTTCCACGAGTCACGCAAGACACACGTCTTAAATCGTCTACAACAGACGTCAAGGCCTTTTTTTTAAGTTTTGGAAGGGTAGATACTTTTTCGTAATCTTATTTACGTATCCTTACAAATTCCGCCGCGTCTTTTTGTATGTTCGCGATAAACTCAAAGACTACTGCACCGATCTTCATGATGTTTTCACCAATGGATTGAGTGGTTCTCCAGGGAGGTTTTTAATGTATTAATTGGACCCAGTGATCAACTTAATTCTTAGGCGGTACGAAATCTGCCGCGACTGGTGAAGTAAAAAAGCCATAATATATAAAAGAGGATTTGTAATTTATTCAATTCTGAAATGTAATATAAAGCTAATATATCAAACTTGATGGTCATAGTTGTCCGTATGGACTTCACAGCGGTCAGTAAATGGTTATCTTTCTGCTAGTTGACCCCGGGCTAATGCGTTTGCTATTGACAGGTTTAAACTACCCGCATATTAGCGCAAACAGTTCTGTCTAATAATTGTAAATTCGTATCAGTTAGACATAATAATAGGTTTATTATATATTCGTGTGTTTAGTAAAATTGAAACCCAAAATAATTTCTAATTGCTATAATTTTTTATTTTGCATTATAAAAAAGCCCTTACTTATGGCTGTTCGCGAATATTTCAAAGACTAGGTACTGGACCGATCTTCATGCTGTGTTCACCAATGGATACAGTGGCTCTCGAGGAAGGTTCGAGGAAGTTTTTAGTGTATAATTTGACGCGGTAGGTGGCGCTGCTCTCGGTGCGTCAGGGCAACAAACAACAACAAAAAATAAATGTTATTCTTTGGTCAAATAGGTTTCTCTATCATATAAATGAAGACATGAATGGATTAAGGTGATATGTCGCTAAAAATTTAGTCAGAAAATTGAGTTTAAACTGTCACTTAATTTTCAGATATGTAGTAACATATTAAGTACATTGATTCTACAGACGGATCCTTAGATTAATGTACTTCGTATTCTAAAATGTTTAAGTGACAGTTTGAACTCAATTTTTTCGAAATCAGTGTTTTGCACCTTCATGCATTCAAAAGTGACCAAATGACATTTATGTGTTCACATTTAGATATCTAAACTGTCATAAATGTCACGTGATGGAACAATTTGCTCACATTAAAACAATTACAGGTGTAGAGGGGTGTTGGGGTGTAGTAATGCACAAAGGCACCGCTCCCCGTCCGCTATTCAGTAAGCCCTTTAATGTTCTACAATGCTGTTGACCTGAACTTTCTCCACTTGATGTAATAATCTCATTTCAGACTGCTCTTTTGAACAGTGCATTAATGCTTTTTGTCTGTTTTAACACAATTTTTACCCGACATATTCAGGTGCCAAAAGGTAGGGTAATGATTTTGGCAGTCTATGTAAGTATGTATGTGTAGATGTTCCCTCGCAGCAGCTAAACTAGTGGCCCGATTTTGATGAATGGGGTGTCAATCTAATCGTATTGATGCCGCGAGTAGCATAGGCTATATAAATAAATATATTTTGTGTAGGGGTTTTTATGTCTGACTTAGTCGATATTGTCACAATTATAGGTGTTTTTGGAGTTCAAAAAATGCGATGTTGCTAAAACTAATTTTTGATTATGGTAGCGAGATATTTGACGACCTCTGTAGCGCAGTGGTTGAGCGCGTAGGTGTTCGACCGGGAGGTCGCGGGTTTGAATTCCCGCCGATGGAACAAACATTTTTCTGTGGTCCTGGGTCATTGATATTAGTGTATAGTAATTTAATAATAAATATATTTATTGAAATAGTTTAAATTTTTAATAATTATATTATATAATTTTAATTAGACAGACAAAGTATCCGTAGGACGTCACGGGGCTAGATTTACGTGGTGTAAAGCGCTCATAGATATTACTATATTGATAAATTTTAAAGCATATATTTTGTTAAAATAGGATCGTCCCTTAGTTTAAAAGCCAAACGGCTGGCTCAAAAAAATCTACATTAAAATCTAAACAAACTTGCATTTTTTTTAAATAATTTTGTTATTTATCAGGTTCGAGCCATTTCCATAGAAAATTGAGCTACTAATTCAATCCATAGTATTGAAGTAACATTTTCAATAACTTGTAGGCGAAATTTGTCGTTTGCCATACATTTTATGCAACAAACTCGATTTAGATAAATCAGCTTCGGCTTGTTTTATATAAATCGCATTTTAATCTCAGTGCAGTACTGATGTCAATTCCGATACGGTTACCGCTGGAAATGCGTTTCAGTTTTATTACTTTTGTGATTTGTGATGTGATGATTGCTGTATTGTCTGGTACTGTTAAATAATAATAATAGCTCTAGAGAAGGGGGAAATTTTGATGTTACAATATCCCCCTTCATAGACATTACACCATCCAGGCCTCTCGAACCTAGTTCCGAATATTACTATATCCCGCTCGCACGCGCGCTAAATCTCATTTGCATGAGCGGGGCAGACCGATAGTAAAAACTAAGTTTTTTAGGGCCCTACATACAAACATCGTTGGAGAAAAATACAGCGTGTTTCATTGTTCATATATCATGCGGAATGTAGTGTGAAGAGACGCGTAGAGCACATTTTGTTTTGGCACCTCATATAAATTAAGTACTTACCATAACGCGACAATAATAGTCACAAAACAGATGAGTTTCAACCCTGACCAGGTGTTAGGTCAACGACCAGTGAGTTCGTGTGTATAGAAAAGGAGCCCGCGAGCCCCAGCATAGTAAGATTCATTCTTCGTGGTCATTTTAGACTTTTTTTTTTTTAATCGCGTTATGATAAGTAATTTATATGAGGTTCCAAAACAAAAAATCTAAGCGTCCTTCTCTTCACACTATATTCGGCTTGATATATGAGACAGGCTGTATATCAAAGATGTTATTGGAATGATCACAATTTAAATTGTGTGACAACTTATCCTCATTATATTAGATTTTTGTTATCTTTTGACTATCTGTATATAAAGCAAGCGCAAAAGCAAACAAATTTAATATTATGTTGAATCAAACCAAAGACGTATCGTAGAAAGCGATAAGGTAACATAATTATTATTTCGCATATAAAAATAAAGGTATGTCTATTTGTGAAACCATATACTTCCATTGGAACACAAGTTAACTCTTTAGCTATATTAGTATATATGCTGATCTTATTATAACTTTGAGCCAACAAATTGTATCTAACGGAGTTACGAGAACGCGTGTAATGTCTGGTTGTATGTTACGGGTCATTAAGTGATCCAATTCGTTCGGTTTAATCTCGTTGTTGGTACTAAATTTACGTACGGCTTCGTACGTTATTACTACTAGTGTAGTATAGCAGTGTACTAGACACATTGCTCTTGAATCACTTTACTTTATATTATAATTAATTCAAATTAAGAACTAGCCTCTTGTCGGTGCGTTAATCGCCATTTTTCCGATTCAAGATGAAATTGCTATTATCACTTACGAAGTTCGTAAACAAGCCCCCGGTTTCTCGAACGCTATTCAAATGAATGATCAACTAACATGGCATTCAAATCAACAACACATATTGAACGCTGATTGGTGGAACATTATCAGAAAGACAGGAACAGACAGATATTTTATAATTACATCACGCTAGCACTTGCAAGATTGGTTTAAAATTCCTCCGATACGTTTAATTCAAATCGTATGTCAAAAGATCGATGTCTTTGGTTCAATTAAAAATTAAAAGAACTAGCCAGAATTCAACGAAATAAAACAGAACGAAGTGTACATAAATTATGTGGTTTACAATTATTTGTTTTTATAAAAAAAGAATCCCCGACTGCGTATCTAACCCAGGTTTTTTTTTTGCAAATAAATTTTATTAAAATTGTGTCAGGAGTTTATCTTCTACGGTAGAAGAAATATACACATAATAACGGGTGTAAAACGAGCAGTCACTATAACTTTGGGATATTATTATACTACCTTTTCTCATTCTAGAAATGGTTTTTTTTACATTTTTTTTTACTTTTATTAAAAAATACTATTCCGAAATGAGGAAATGTCTTAGAATCGTCTCTCAAACTTAAAGTGACTGCTCATTTTACACCCGTTACATTGCCAAAATCATTTCCCTTATTTTTGGCTTCCTCATTGTAATTATGTATTGCATAATTATTTGAAACGTGAGTACTGAGTTGTAATATCACGTTATCGTAACGTTGTTCTTTGTTGTTTAGGATTGCGTAGGAAAAGTTTCGCTCTGTCCGTTCGCCTCTGTACCTTTATAGGTATTTAAAAAACTTGCCCATAAAAACTTTGCCCTAAAAGGCTCTGCTAATTCTTTAAGAATTTTATTTTGATCGAAATAAGACATATTGGCCGTGTTCGGTGGCTTGTTTTTTGACGCATGCGCGTGTAAGGCACCAATCAAAAACCTTTATTTTCTATTACCTGTCAATTTATTTAAAAATTGTAGACAACTTGCCATTGTTCGACATGCGCGTAACGTAACAATACTATGATTCTCTTGGGGGCAGGCGCTAAACGAACACGACAAATATATATAAGATTATATCTCATAGGGAAAATAAACCATTTTGTTTCTCTGAAAATACGAGTAGGTATATTATAAGTAACTTACAAAATGAATATACAATAAACAACTTAGAAAATATATAAAATAAACAATACCTGAAAATACGAGAAACGACAATTAAGTTTATTCTAGTTCCTCCTATATTGTATTCTTTAAATAATTAAAATAATAATTCTATCTGTATCTTACTTGGATAACATTTTCTTCTATCATTTCTGTCAGTCTTGAAAATAGACTTCAAAACAATTTATTCTAAATACGTAATAAATCCTATTTCAAATAAAATGCTAGGTATTTTATTACATCTCCCCCCTTAGGGAAAAAAAAATCCTATTTTTTAATAATCTACCTATATAAACTAACTACTTCTTATTAACATTTCTCTAAATCAAATATAGGTACTGGAATCAGTTTAGTAATATGAAAATAATTTGATTCAATTTTTCTATGACCTGTGTCTATCTTATATATTGAATTGGACACTTTTTCAATAATTCTGTACGGTCCAATATATATCTCATCCAATTTTGATCTATTTAGTCTGTTTCCATTTTCAACATAAACAAAATCTCCTACATCAAAATAACATACTTTCCGATTTCTGTCGAATACTTTTTTGTTGTAACTATGAGATTTTTTTGTATTATCAAGAGCCATTTTCTTATCTCTTGTCCAATCATCATCCGATGGGTTATTTCTAAACTCTTTTGGTAATATTGTCACATCAGTGATACCATTTAGAAGGTAAGTTGGCGCATATCCTGTAACTGTGTGAATAGTCTCATTATATTTATTAACACACTCTCTAGCTACATTTGTCCATGCTTTTTTTTTGCCTTTTTCATTAACTTTACACCTAATCTTATTCACCAATGTTTGATTCAAACGTTCATTCAAGCCATTAGAAAATGGACAGTTAACTGCTGTAAATACTAGGGGTATATCTTTTTCTTTCAAAAATTTTTTGAAGTTACTCGAATTAATCCCCGGGTATTGATCTGTCAAAATCATACCAATTTCTTCAGTTTCCGTTATGTTAGACAGTAACTTTATAAAATCATTAGCAGTCTGAGTTTTTGATGTAAGAATGAATGCGTATCTACTAAAATGGTCTACTAATAAATGTAAATATTTCTTTGATGATCTAGAACCTCCAAATCCTCCTATTGTATCTATGGACAGTATTTCAAAAGATTTCGTGGCTGGTCCTAGTTGAGACATGTACCCAAATTTATCATGTCCTCTCGACTTATTCTTTATACAAGTTTCACAGGATCTGCAAATTTTCTTTATATTATTTGACAAATTGCTTATGGAATAAAGCTTACCAACTGTCTTTTGCATTTGGTTTATCCCAATATGACACATATTTTCATGAACATCTTTTAAAAATGTCAAACTGAATTCTTCTGACAAAATTATTTTATCTCTTTTTCCGACCTTTTTAAAGTATATGTTTTGTTTCTTTACTAATTTATCTTTTCCTTCTTGTATTTCTTTATTTTTTTTCTTGATCTTTTAAAATGTCTTTAATCTTTATTAAGTTAATAACTTTCAATTGTTCATCTGTGTTTACATCAGAATCCAGTACTGGGTTCCTGCTTAAGCAGTCTGCCTCTAAATTATTCTTTCCAGGAGAGTATACTATTTTAAATTCATATTGAGAAAGATAATAAGTTAAATCTCCCAGTTCTTCATCAGTTCTACATTTTAAATTCATGTTCTCCAGAGGTTTGTGATCTGAAAAAACTGTAAATGATTTTCCTATTAACCAATATTGCCAATACGTTACTGCTTCTTTTATCGCCAATAATTCTAAATAAATAGCTTTCTTTTTCTTTTGACTCTCTTTTAATTTCTTTGAAAAATAAGCTACAGGTCTTTCTTTCCCATCTGGTTGTATCTGTTTTAAAACCGCACCAACTCCTTCTATAGATGCGTCTGTATAAATATTAATAGGTAAAAGCTGATCAAAAATCTCTAATATCGGTTTTGAGCATAATAGCGTTTTTACCGATTCAAAAGATTTTTGGCACTCACTAGACCAAATAAATTTCTGACCTTTTCTCAGTAATTGATGTAAAGGATCTAATATTATTGCTTTTCTTGGGATATATTCATCGTAAAAATTAATCTTTCCTAGGAACTGTCTTACATTTTTTTGAGTTTTAGGAATAGGAAAATTTTGCACTGAAATTATATTATCCTTTAACGGCTGTACGGAGTTATTTTGAATTATATGACCCAAATATTTTACGGAATCTGAGGCAAAAGTGCATTTTATAAATTTTAATCGGAATCCTTCTACTTTTATGGCCTCCAACAACATCCTCAAGTGATTTATATGTTCATCAAAATTCTTCGAAAAAATTAAAATGTCGTCAATGTAATTGACAGCAAAGTCATAAGTAAGTTTATATTTTCTTAATATATTACTTAGCACCCTTTGAAAAATTGCTGATGACGTTTTTAGACCGAAGGGCAGACATGTCCACTGATAATGTCCTTCTTGTGTTATGAAACCAGTTTTTTTTCTGTCTTCGACTCGTAACGGAATAGACCAAAAAGCTGAATTTACATCTAAAGTTGTATAATAATTACAGTTTCTGGTCTTTACCACTAAATCTTCAATTAACGGGAAAGGTTGAGCTTGTGGTACTACAATTTTATTCAAATCTCTAAAATCTATACATAATCTTGTTTTTTTATTATCTTCTTTTTTAAATGCTAATGTTACCGGTGCTGCAAATGGACTATATGATTCTTCTATCAGCTTATTATCTAGCAATTTTGCTATCTGCTGTTCAATCTCTTTTTTATCTTCTATAGTGCATCTATAAGGCCTTTTGCTACAGTATTTTTCTACTAATAAATCTATTCTAGCTTCATATCCACTTACAGTGCCGATATCATACTTATGTTTAGCAAAAACGGACTTATACTCATCAATGAGTTCATTTATTTTACCTTTTTCATCTTCTTTTAAATGATCCATTTTCATTTCAATATCATTTGCTATCACATGTTCATTGAAATTTATTTTAATATTCTTCATATCATAACTATTCATTTTTCTTACAACGTTTTCATCTTCGTTTTGTACCATCTCATTATTATCATTAAAATATGTTTTCTGAGTAATCATTAATTCTTCAGTTTGAATTAGTCTAAATATTTTTATTAAATCTAATCCAATTAGAAAATCATATTTGAAGTTCTTTTCATCAATAATGTATACATCTACATCTTTGACTATTTCAAAAATCTTAATATTTAATCTTGTCAAACCAGTTGTCTTTTGGACACCATTAATTGTTACCAGACTTGCCTCATTTATATTACTTGTTTTATGTTTTAATTTAAGTAACTTGGAGTTTATCAATGAAACATTAGAGCCTGAATCATAAACTCCATTTAAATGTAGCTTATCATTTACAATTAGTTTGACAGTTATTAATGGTGTCACTACTAGTTTTTTTGTTCAGTTTCATTTAACTCTGCCTCAATTACCGAATTATTCACATGTCTTATAAATTTTCTTTTAATATTATCATCGTCTTTTGTTCTAAACCAGCATAAACTTTCAGAATGATAACGTGACCCCTTATTCAATTTTTCGCAAATTTTACAAGCATTTCTTAAAGTTTCATTATATTCAGCTTTGTAAGTAGGACTATACGTCCTCTTTGAAGTAAATATTCTTTTCTGTACCATAAATTCATGTCTTCTTACTTCATTAAACAAATCAGTTGTATCAGTTAACGCCTCTCTATCTATTTTATGTAATATATTTTCTGGTAAGCCTGCTGCTACCAGATCTATTAAAGTACCTGCATCAATTGATGTCCTCATTTCAAGTAGAAGTTTTTCTTTTCTTATAGCGTAATCTAATAGAGAACCGTATTTATATTTGAACGTTAGAGCAAAATTAACAGGACTCCATCCTCTGTATGCAAAGGTTTCGCAAAATTTTGACTTCCAGGTAAGCCATTGAGAGTTTAGTGTTAGCTTCATAATCATTGCACTGTACCAATCAAGACAATTGTTATCTAAAAATAATCTTAGAATCTCTATTTTCTTTTCATCTGTTATCACGTCTAAACGCTCACATTCTGTTTCAAATGTGTCAATCCATAATTTTGCATTCGAATTTTTTGTTGTAAATTTTTCAATTATAAATTTTTCTGAAATATATCTAAGGTTATGATGTCTATCGTCTTTTCCGTTTTCTACAAAATTTTGGAATAAGTCTTGATAATTTTCATCATATTTCTGCGTTACCTGTTCAACAGTCAATTCTTCCAAATATTGATCTCCGAACTGCAAATTACCATCTTCATCTATATAAATTTCCGTTAATTCCTTTGTCATATTTATCCAGACTCTCCTAGTCTGGTATCTTTTTTTCAAACTATTTCTCACTTTGCTATATGTAGCGGTTTTTATTATTTCTTTGTGCTGGCTTGCTGCTTGTAACTCCTCAGGTATACAATACTCTTTGTCATATTGCGTAGTTATGGACGTTATAGAGAGTACATTTGTCTTCCCGTCGCTTCCGGGTAACAAAGTAAATTTAAATTGTAATTTCTCCATCTCATAAACAAGATTGTCGTTTTATAAGATTATATCTCATAGGGAAAATAAACCATTTTGTTTCTCTGAAAATACGAGTAGGTATATTATAAGTAACTTACAAAATGAATATACAATAAACAACTTAGAAAATATATAAAATAAACAATACCTGAAAATACGAGAAACGACAATTAAGTTTATTCTAGTTCCTCCTATATTGTATTCTTTAAATAATTAAAATAATAATTCTATCTGTATCTTACTTGGATAACATTTTCTTCTATCATTTCTGTCAGTCTTGAAAATAGACTTCAAAACAATTTATTCTAAATACGTAATAAATCCTATTTCAAATAAAATGCTAGGTATTTTATTACATATATTTAATGAAATTTGAAAATACGTATTACGTAGGTATAAAATAAATAAATAATAAACGTATTACGGTTTGATGGTTGCTGGTTATGTTATTACAACAGACGCCTGCTTGCCATCTTTACATAAAACTATCATAAGCCGTAGATATGCGATGTTTAGAAGTCGATCAATACTCGACATATGGCACATATTGCCGATTGTACAAAGTATGTTAAAGGGTGGACAATGAAAGGAAACATATGACTAGATATTATTTTACGTTAAATATTTTTTATTAATACAAAGCATATACATATACCTATATAACGTGTAAAATAAATAAGTTATAATACTTTAGCTCTTAATGTGCCACTTATGTATAGTATACCAGCGCTGAAAGACTCACTTTTGACTTTCATGTTTTGTATGAGAAATGCACCAACATCATAAATTTACCTATACAATATCACTCATTAATATTATAGCCTGTATATTGAGCCACAAATTGAGCAACCTCCCGCCTTTTTGGAAGTCGGTTCTACGTCACAAACGTCTCTCTCTCGCGTCTAATTTTGATCGTTGTTTATTTTTTTATGTTTTAACTTTAAGACGCTGGTATGAACAGACCCTTAATTGAGATGTTAGAGAAGTATTCTAGATTCATACAGATAATTGTTTTTCCTTATTGGCACAGTTCAGGGGTGGCCAACGGTGGCACGCGATTTATTAAGCTTTTAATCCGTCGCTATTGCGGGACCTTTTTTAAACGTCAGTCTGTCGGTGTGATCACTTCTTATTTCATTTTCTGTTGTAATCGTTCCTGTTGTTTGGGTTTAGGACATTCAAGTTAAAATGTTTAAAAGGTAACAGCGGTAAAATTTTGTGGGGATTGAAGAAGTAAATTTAAATAGAAATTGTTTTACGAAGTAGCTATTAATTGAACTACTGACTTAAATGTGTATTTTCAATGTTGACTTTCCTTGAAACGTGCAGGAATGTTATAGTAGATAATTAAATTATAGCCTATGTTCAGCGCTAGTAGTGTAGCTTTCCAACGGCGAAAGAATTTTTCATATTGGTTCAGTGGTTTCAGAGCCTATTCCATTCAAACAAACAAACAAACAAACAATCAAATGTTTCATCTTTATATTATTAGTATAGATAATAATTTTATATGTAGTCTTAATTTAAACTACTGACTTCAAATATGTTGTCTTCCCCTGACAGGCAATATTTTATTTACGATACATGGTGTAATCACGTAAAGTTCACGGCGATTTGAACGTGAACCAATTGATCGTTTACGTTGAAGTCACGTGATGTCTTTTTGGGGGTCAAATTAAATTTCACACAATATAAGCCGTATAAAATTTTATAATGGGATTTTCAAGAGGTTTTTACTTTTTAACTATTAAAATTAACTAATCGTAGAAACGTAGATATATCTTTATTGTCCCCATCGGTCCAGCATCAATTTTTTACCGTGGTAATCCCGCCAGAACTACACATTTTATCACTGTGTAAGTAGAATACATTATATGATAACCCAAAACCTAAACTAATACCAAACCGAATTTCTGTATCATAATGAATTCTTATTAATAATTAAAAAACTATAACCCGACTTCGCAAAAACTGGGTCTAAAAAGTATGAAACAAGAAAATAATTCTATTTGAAATCCAGAAATGCACAGGTACAAAAATACATGGTCAAGGTAGAGCCGTGGTCGTACCCGCTACAACAAGTCTAAGCGTCACCTTACACAAAAATACAATCCCAATAGCGGGTACGACCACGGCTCTACCTTGACCATATCTGTACCTATGCATTTCTGGATTTCAAATAGAATTATTTTCTTGTTTCAGACTTTTTAGACCCAGTTTTTGCGAAGTCGGGTTATAGTTTTTTAATCTTTTTTTTATTTAATATTGTTTCCACGTCAAATATAATAATTATTATATTTTTATTTAATTGTCCATTAGTTACATAGAAAGTATCAACTATTTATTTTTAATTTAACAATAAAATATAATAATAAATAAAAATATAAATACATATTCGTAATGTGCTTGCCAAGACCTATCTTTTGATACCAAACACGAGACTAATATCTTAATTTAATTTTTTTTGGAGATAGATTTTGAGGTATAATTTTCAAAGTACAATTTTTTTCAAAAAATTATATAGCCTATGTTACTCGCGGCATTAATACGAATCGATTGACACCTCATTCATCAAAATCGGACCAGTAGTTTAGCTGCTACGCGGGAACATACATACATAGACTGCCAAAATCATTACCCTTCCTTTTGGCTTCGCCGAAGTCGGGTAAAAAGACGTACATAGTCTCAAATGAAGACATGAATGGACAGGTTTATATGTTGCAAAAAACATTACCTAGAAAATTTAGTTGAAACTGTCACTAGTAGATAGTAAGAAGGATGGGATGTTTTATATGAGAAGAAAGAAAAGAAAGAAGATTAATTTGGTAAACATATAAAAAATTTAACAATAAGCAAAAAAATTTAAGAACAACAAAATTTACCAAATAGGTGATCACTCAGCATAACGTTGCGAACATTCACCATAGACAAGTAAAAATTGTAATAAAGTAAATATCTTTTATTTAACACAACTAACAATCATAACATATTAACACACTTATTTTCTAGATACAAACTATTATTTATATAATATTTATACAATAATAGCAATAAAAATGGAATATACTAATTGAATGGGGTTAAATTAGGGAGTCACAATTATCTATACTAATATTATAAAGAGGTAACGTTTGATTGTTTGTTTGTTTGTTTGTTTGTTTGTTTGAATGGAATAGGCTCTGAAACCACTGAACCAATATGAAAAATTCTTTCACCGTTGGAAAGCTACATTCCTAGCGCTGAACATAGGCTATATTATATGTTTAAAAAAAAGTAGGGTTCCTTACTAAAACCCCAAAAATGTAGCCCAAAGTGTAAAAAAACGACCTCCAAAATTTGTTACGTCGTGTGCGCTTCGACAACGGCTTGACCAATTTCGCAATTTTTTTTTACGGTATGTTCGTTATTGTCACGAAAAGGTTATTATGAAAGAAAATGTTGAAAAAAATAAGCAGAAAATTAGAAAAAAGAAGAAAATACGTGATGGTCACGCGGGGTTTGAACCTGGGCTCAATCGATTCACGTCGTTGCCAGTTTATATGACACGGGTGTCATGGTAACGACATTGTTTACAAATGGAAAATAAAAATTATGAAATGCTATAAATAACGTATTAACATAAACTTAAACTATTTGGATTCATTAAACTATTTGTCCACCACTAATAAATAGTCGGGTCATTTTAATAGGTAACATTTGACAGTTTATCAAAAATGAGCGACGTAACGTTGTAACGACGACATAATAAAATAAATATTTTCTTTTTGTTAAAACTGCAGAATTTACTAAACTTTATTTAATAATTATTAGATATTTATTGTCAACATAACCAATATGAGTTTTTTTACGATTTGCTTTCACTGATAAACGATCTTAAATATAATATACAAATTATGATTTAATGAAATAAACGTCGTGATAATGTTACGTCAGTTAACACTTTTTCTTATTAAACACTAAAGACTTACTCAAAAAATCGATTAATCTTTTAACAACTATAAATATACCTATTTAAAAAAAGTACTTAACTTATAAGTTGTAATAAGAATATATTATAAATGTTAATTTAAAAAAATCAGATCGAAGGAGTTAGATCCATGGTCATAATTCACGAACAATTAAAAAAAAAATCGAAAACGTCATGATAAGACGCCACTATGTCTTTTGTCGTCATTTGTCTTTGTGCGAAGTTAACGTCTGTCTGTTCTGTCTTTTTTTTTTCTTGCTACTGAAAACCAAAATGCAATTAAAAAAAAATGTCTGTCTGTCTGTTAGCGTGTCTCTTTGCTCCGGCTAATCTCTGGAACGGCTGGACCGATTTTAACGAGACTTTCACTGGTAGATAGCTAAAGTTATAAGGATTAATTTAGGCTTCTTTTCATCATCATCATCGTTATCTAACTAATGATCACCGAATCGGCTGGACCGACTGTGACGGGAGCATTCACCGGGCGTTAGCTTATGTTAGTTCCATCTATACATCAGCTATTTGTATTAAAGTAATTCGTGTTAGTTAAATAATTTATAACTCAAGAACGGCTTTATCGATATGGTTGAAAATTGGTGAGGAAGTAACTTAGAGCCAGTAGACGGACGTAGGATACTATTTATTCCATTTGACAGCGCAGAACCAGCAACGTTCACGGAAGGGTTTGGCGTTGCGGGTTCCGGGTTCCCGCGTTGCGGGTTCCGGGTCCCCGCGTCGTGGGTTCCGGGTTCCCGCGTAGCGGGTTCCGCGTTGCGGGTTCCGCGTTGCGGGTTCCGCGTTGCGGGTTCCGCGTTGCGGGTTCCGCGTTGCGGGTTCCGCGTTGCGGGTTCCGCGATCCCGCGTTGCGGGTTCCGGGTTCCCGCGTTGCGGGTTCCGGGTTCCCGCGTTGCGGGTTCCGGGTTCCCGCGTTGCGGGTCCGGGTTCCCGCGTTGCGGGTTCCGGGTTCCCGCGTTCCGGGTTCCCGCGTTGCGGGTTCCGGGTTTCCGCGTTCCGGGTTCCCGCGTTGCGGGTTCCTGGTTCCCGCGTTGCGGGTTCCGGGTTCCCGCGTTGCGGGTTCCGCGTTCCCGCGTTGCGGGTTCCGGGTTCCCGCGTTGCGGGTTGCGGGTTCCCGCGTTGCAGGTTCCGGGTTCCCGCGTTGCGGGTTCCGGGTTCCCGCGTTGCGGGTTTCGGGTTCCCATGCTGCGGGTTCCACGTTCCCGCGTTGCGGGTTTCGGGTTCCCATGCTGCGGGTTCCGGGTTCCCGCGTTGCGGGTTCCGGGTTCCCGAGTTAGGGGTTGTTTTTTTTAGTTGAATTTCATCATAAACTTTTTTTATGCTCAACGAAGTGGGCAAGGGTCAGCTAGTATTGAATATTTTTGGTCATTTTAAATTTAGTTTTTATTTCAGTTATTGACTATGAATAAAATATAGAACGTAACGAATGTATGAGCGCTATCAAGACGCAATTGTATCTGCGTGATCCTCCAATAGGGTTGTTACTTGTGTCCAATTTGATAGTGTAAGTTAAAATATTTTATATGCAAGTTTAGTTATTAAACAAAAAAACAATAATAAAACTAGATATCGGTCTTACCTTATCTACAGCGCTCTATCGAAACAACACAGAAAAGTATACGCAAATGTTTTCTTTTCGAAGATTCGAACCCCACCACCCAAAGGGCCAAGTGAGTGTTGTTTAACTTGAAACCTAAGGTACTCAGTATCGCTACTATAAAATAAATACCAAGTTTCATTTTGGGACTATCATTGAGTAATATTTTTGTAGGACAGTCAAGCTATAAGACCCGGAAACCAGAAGTCCGGAGAAAATTCAGAGCACTGAGAATACAACTTTGACAGTGATATTTCACTCGACGCTCGTGTCTACACTTTCAACTCTATTGTATGCCTACCTGAGTTATATTTTCAGTGCTCTCAATTTCCTCCGTAATCCCTAGGGTACTGGAGAAAGAATATAACCTGCTGAACTGTCTTCCCCGTGGGTAAAGTAGAAGGCGACAAGGGGAATATATGAGTCATATAGAATTAGAAACAGCAATCTGACTTTTGACTTAGTATCGGTACCCATAACAAGTGAAAAGTCAGATTGCTGTTTTTGATTCTATACGACTCAATATCCGGAAATGAGCAGCGTTTTCGCAAACATTGTAGTTATCCATAAAGCACTGAGTATACTGGGTGTCCCAAAAATACCGTCTCATAGTGACATGGGAGATAGATTAGCCTTATATCTCTCGGATAAAATAAAAATGACCTTAGTAAAAGTTGCTTAGTTTTCGAGATATTTGGATTTTTTTGGTTTTATTCAAAATCTCCATTTTTAGTTAGTTTTTATTTCCGCATTAGTACAAATTCCTTTAATTTATTCATTTTAATTTTTTTTAAGTATCTCGAATAGTTGTTTGATGCATACAAAATAAACTTTTGTCAAATAGTAGTGTATTTTTTAAGAAAAAAATATTTTTGTGTTGCGTTTTAGCTCTCCCAAAATTTCGACCCAAATTTTGACAATCTGCCGTAGAAAAAAAATGTACTAAAGTAATCTGGCAAATTATTTTAAAAATTACTCAATTTATTGCAGATTTAGAAATGGTATAACACTTACATAAGAATTTTACAGAAACTTAGAAATTGCCATTTTTATCATTAAAGTCTGATTCAAGCCAGACTCTTATGTAGTAAAGAAGATGAAAAAGTACCAGGAATGTTCATCGCAATCTTATTATCTATCGACCTTTATTATCTTTTGTATCTGTAGACTTGTAAAACTGAATGTACTATTGCAACCCTAATTTGTTTTTTCGTTCTTTCCTTCGCTGTTATGGGGCACTGTGATAATAAATAAAATTAGAAAAAAACTTTAGAACTTAGATTTATTACAGTAAATGCTCGAACTGTCGACCTCCAACACGAATGCACAATCGACATCTTCTGATAAAATTATTCTTTAATCTTCTCAAACTTATCTGAGATATTTCTTGAGCCGCTGCGGTGACTCTGTCGCGTAGTTCCCTTTCGTTGCGTATTGGTTTACCATAAACTTTGTCTTTAAGACATCCCCAATAAAAAAAATCCAGGGGATTAAGATCAGGGGATCGTGGTGGCCATAAGATTGGCCCCAGTCGCCCAATCCACCTTCTCGGGAACCTGCGGTCCAGGTGTGCTCGAACGTCTCGAGCGTAATGTGCTGGGCAGCCGTCGTTTTGAAACCACATCGTTCGTAATGATTCCAGTGGCACATCCCCGAGGAGCGTTGGCAATTGGTTTTCTAAAAATTCCAAATAGGTGTGACCATTTAATATTGGAGGCAGCTCCACTGGTCCTACTATTGTACCGTTGGCGATTCCGGTCCATAAATTTATTTTAAACATGTGTTGCGACCGATCTTCTCTATTCTCGTGTGGGTTTTCTAGCTGCCAGCTATGAATATTATGAAGGTTTAAATAACCATCTCTTCTACATTGCGACTCGTCACTCCACAGTACTTTATGAAAAAAGTCAGGATCTTCCCTATTTTTTTCCAACATTCGTTGACAAAATTGTACCCGTCTGGCATAGTCACTCGTAAGGAGAGTTTGCACTCTTTGTATGTGGTACGGATGATACCTGTTCCTTTTTAAAACGCGATGAGCAGATGATTTCGGTATTCCAGTCCGACTTTGAATCAAACGAACCGAAGTTGACGGATCTTCGGTAACTTGCTGTAACACGACATCTTCGTCGGTTGTTTGCGGTCTCCCTTCACCACCTCGAGTTCCTGGGACTCTACCCTCTCTGTAGGCAGAATCCAATCGTTCAATCACATGATACGATGGCGGTGTACGGTTTGGATAACGTTCCGCGTACAATCTTGCAGCTAATCTTGAATTTAAAGTTACTACGCCTCGATTAGAAACACGCCTGGTTTCCCCATAAATTAAGTACATGTCGGCGTACTCACGATGAGTAAATTGAGTAGCAGCACCTCGTGGATTTTCCATTCTTAGCACAGTAAAACCAGCCAGCTGTCTGTAAGAGCGCAAACCGTCGTTGTTGTCACCAAATCAGTTCAACAAAAGTCCAAATCGAAAGCAAATCAGAGTCCAAAAATAACGCCTAGTAATAAAAAAAATGAGAGAAACGAGAGCAGTACAAAATAGCACGTGTATCGCACAAAACGGAAGAGAACGTACTAAAGTCCACGAGATCGTTCGTGGAACACGGTGTTGTAAAATGTGGGAAGAGAGTAGCGCATATTGCGCGCTCCCTTGCACTTATTAGGCCTTTAACAAACATTACCGTTGATCATTGACAGCTATCTCACTCAGTTTTTAACCTAAGAACAGGATCACAAACGCCGAACACAAAGGACAACATGTGGCCTTTTCATTGTGTTTGAATTTCAATAATTTATGTCAGGTGGCGCTACCTCTACGCAGTGATATCAGCTCCGTATATTTTCTTAAATTAAAAATATTAAAGTAAACTTTAGTGAGTAAAACTACATACAAGTGAAAGACAATTGATTACATAAACTGTGCTAGTGTTTGCAACAACTAAAAAAGAGTAAAAAGTGTAAAAATGGAAGAACAAAAGTGACTGAGGAAACATTCATCAAAATTTTGAATATCAGTGTTAAATAAACTAAATCAATAAAAGTGAGACTATTGACAAACTTAACCATTAAAATAAGTGATTAAATTAAACAAATTTCTACTAATTGACTCCAAAAAAGTGATTTTGTAATTATTCTTTGTTTAATTCAAAATTTGAACTACAATAATCATAACCGTCACTAAATCGACCATATTAATAAGGGATGATAGAAAATTTCGCATATTCTCGTCATTACTTTTAATGGTCCAACGGTAATTGCACCCGACTATCTTGAAGAACTACAAATAACGAGAGTGAGATCAAATCCACAATATAAGATTTTTTTTTTCTTTTCCTTTTTTTTTTGTGCAAGTAAATAAATAAAAAATATTATATAAAATGGAGGATAATATAACAATGAGAAGAAAACATATTCGGTCTAAATCTGAACACGACTTAGCTTTAATAATGGATAATGAATCAGTATATAATTCCACAATACTTGACATTTCAACATCAAGTCAACCAATTCAAGCTCCAATCGACTCGTCAGAAACAATAGAATTAAAGTGTCAAATTGAGAAACTGAGCGAAGAACTTACCGGAGCACATGAGGAAATCACCAATCTGAACATGGAAGTACAGGCATTGAAGCGTGAAATTGACTCCAAAAATAAAACTATTACACTTTTAAAAAAGTTGTCAGATAGTTGTTTAAGCAACTCTAATACACCAAGACGAAACAACTATACGCCTATACCTCGGAAAATAATGTCAACTTGTAAATCAACAACAATTTCATCACCATCAGTATCGCAACAAAAAAAAGTCGAAACCGCAGTCCAATGCACACAACAAATACTGAACTCAAAACACATTGAACATAATGCAATAAATGTCAAACAGAATGTCATGCAGCTGTCACAGCAAAAATATAAAATGGAGGGTACAACGAAAAAAAACAACATTTTTATCTTCGGAGATCAACAACTACGCCATCTATCAGTTCATATGTACCATACTAGACAAAACAAGTGGAATGACATTTACAAAATAAATGGTAACATTCAATCGTTTTCTTTGTCACATGATATACTCGAAAAATGTAACAGTGAATTTAATAATATGACTACGGATGACATTATTATTATTGGTATTGGATCTAATGATAAAAATCCTTTTAAATTATATATTGATCTATGTAATACCTTGAACTTATTCAGGGACTTTAAGATATTTATTGTAAGTGTAAATCACATCGTTTAAACGACATTTAAAATTATTTCTTATAAAAGAACAGCGCAAATTCGGTATGCATAAGGGAAACATGTCATTTATATAGGTTTAGAAATTAATCACGATGCATTATTTTATTATATATACTAATTGCATGCTATGTGTGTGTATGTTATGATGGTGGGGTATGCAATAAGGTGAGTGCGATCTTAATATTAATATAATTATTGGGTATGTTTCTTTTTAATATATATATAAATATAATGTAGTTTATTTATTAGAATTAAGTGGTGAAGTGCATGATATCCGTGGGTCGTTTCATCATTCGGTTCAGCTGAAAACCGGTGTCATGTACGCGCATGTGTGCATACATGGCCTAAACCGAGCTGAACCCTTTTTTTGGTCACACAAGGGCACAATTTAACGTTTTACTCGTTCTTTGTTTTCATCCTGAACGTATTTTTATGTAATTGTATTTTTGTTATTTCCTGTATTTATATTCATTTTGTGTCTTTGTGTGAGTTAAAAATAAAACTTCTTTTCTTTCTTTCTTCTTTCAATCCGCATCTTAATACAGACTTGTTAAACTATAAAATAAAAACACTCACAAAAAATTATAAAAATTGTACGTATATAGATGTATCTACATTATATTATTCTCAGTACTATTATAATAATGTATCTGAATATTTGGCATTTAAATTAAATGTGGAGATTGATAACATCAATTATAAAAGGATTTTTAGTTCGCACAATATTTTATCAAATAAGTTAAGTGTTGTATCAAAAAAAGTTGTAACTACTCAAAAAGGAACTATTCCATACTATTTTAAATTAAAAAACAAATGTAAAAAAAACCCAACATTAAATATTAATACAAATGGTTCACCACAAAGAAATCAAGTAAAAAAAGGGACAATTCCTTATTATTTTAAAAAGACAATAAATACAGTTAGTTCTCAAGATAAAAACATGTTTTTTCTTTAATAAGGATTTAGTTACAATTTTACATCAGAATATAGCCGGTATATTAGGCAAATTAGGTATATTTGAATTAGCATTACAAAATTTGTTACAAGAAGCAAAGATAAACAATAATATATTAGAGTCTGTTGACATTATATGCTTAACAGAAACATTTATAAAACGCGGCTGTGAACAAAACTTAAAACTAAAAAACTATAACATTGCTGCTCAATTTACACGGATTGGCAAAAAAGGGGAGGGGTATGTATTTTGATTAAAAATAAATTTAATTACATAAAATTAGATAGTTTACTACAAGAAGTTCAACCTGTTGAAATACACTTTGAATATTGTGCAGTAAAAATACCAGATTTAAACTTATTTATTATTTGTATTTATAGAACTCCTACAGCTGACATAAAGATATTTTTTTCAAAATTAGATTTAATGTTACTCAAATTAAAAATGACTTATAAAAAGAAAATAATTTTGTGCGGAGATTGGAATATAAATATGTTGAAAAATAACAAATTATCACAAGAATTGATTTCAATTTTTGCCAATCATAATCTCACTAATCACATATTAAAACCAACAAGAAAGGAAACTTGTATAGATCTAATTGTAAGTAATATTAAAGAAACTTCATCTCATACATGGTACCTTGGCTTATCAGATCATGAGACAGCCCAAACACTTACATTTACAGTTCCACAATTAAAACCTATTAAAAACAACAAAATAGAATACTATTTTAGACAAATAAGAGATTATTCAGAAAATAACATAAATAAATTTAAGGATTGTATATCTGCGTTATCATTTAGGGAAGTTTTAGAACAAACTGAAACTAATAGGGCATTTAATATCTTTCACAATGAACTAACATTATTTTATAACTTATGCTTTCCTATAATTACATCAAAAGTAGTATGTAAAAAACTTAAAAATAAATGGATAACGAAAGGTCTAAAAAGGTCATGTTTAGTGAAAAGAAAGTTATATTTACAATATTTGTATTCGAATGACAATAAATATAATAATAAAATTAAATATGCAAATTATTCTAAATTACTAAAAAAATGTATATCTAAATCACAGTCCATAGGTAACATGAGATATATTAACAAAGCTAAAAATAAAAGTAAGGCAGCCTGGGAAGTAATACATTCAAATGTGGACTATAAAGCTAAGACTGTAAATGAAATTGAATATATTAAAGTGAATGAATTGACACATTATAATCCCGACAGAATAGCAGACGAATTTAATAAATATTTTATTTCTATAAGTCAGCCAAATTACAATAATAATAATAATAATTGTTATGACATAAATATTAATAAATTAATTACTTTTAATGATACAACTTTATTTCTATCGCCAATAACTGAAAATGATGTTATAAAAGTAATAAAAGGATTAAATAACACAAATTCTACAGGCTATGATCACATATCAACAAAAATAATTAAAAAGGTAGGCAAGGAAATATGTGAACCATTGAGCCACATAATAAATTTGTCATTTGTTGAGGGAAAATTTCCAGATATTCTAAAATACTCTATAGTTAAACCTTTATTCAAAAAGAGCAATAAGAATGATATGAATAATTACCGCCCTGTGACATTAATATCTAATCTATCGAAAGTTTTTGAGAAAATTATGTACAGCAAAATCTATAACTTTGTAACATCTAAAAATATTTTAAATATGGCTCAATTTGGATATAAAAAGAATAGTAGCACTAGTTTGGCAAGTTTTTGCTTAAACAAAGACATAACTGAAAATATTAACCAGGGTTATTCGGTGGTTGCTTTATTTTTGGATATGTCAAAAGCTTTTGATCTGGTTTGTCACAAAAGACTATTGAATAAAATAGAAAAATATGGTATTAGGGGTAAAGTACTTGACTGGATTAACAGTTATCTGAAAGAAAGAAAACAAGCAGTAGAAATAATCAAAACAGAAGGTCGCAATATGAATTGTATAGTCTCAACATACAGAGATAACAATCCATATGGCGTACCACAAGGCAGTGTTTTAGGGCCTTTGCTATTTTTGCTCTATATAAATGATTTTCCATTAGCAATAAAGCAAAAATGCACTATGTACGTGGATGATATCACGGTTGTTTACGCAAACAAAAACAAATCACTCTTGTCAGATGAAATAAATGATAGTCTTAAAATAATTTCTAACTGGCTACAGATAAATAATTTAAAAATAAACACCAATAAAACAAACATTATACATTTTAAACCATATAATAGCGCAAACATAAATCTAGGTGTAAATTATCAAGGTTCTAATATTATGCTTACTAACGAGATTACATATTTAGGTATCATTATGGACCATCACTTTTCTTGGAAACTACACACAGAAAAACTATGTACAAAAATGGATAGATTTGTATACGTACTTCGTAATTTATCTCAAAATGTAAGTGAAAAGGCAGCGATGATAGCCTACCATGGATATGTGTCATCTATATTAAGATACGGTATTGTGTTATGGGGTAACTCATGTCATAGCCATAATGTTTTCATAAAACAAAAAGCCTGTTTGAGGGCAGTATGTGGTATTCAACAGCTTGAGAGCTGTAGACCGATATTTAAAAAACATAAAATATTGTCCCTACCTTGTCTATATATCTTTGAAGTACTAAAGTTTGTAAAGAGCCACATAGAATTTTTCACTAAAAAAAATGAAGTAGTGAGACAACGGCCACATAGAGGTGACAAGCTACAAATACCAATTAAAAGATTAAATATTTATGCAAACAATGCATATTGCATGGGCATAACTTTATATAACAAGTTACCCGAAAATGTACGGCAACAGAACATGGTCATATTTAAAAATCGGATATTTAATTTTCTAAATGACAAATGCTATTATAATATAAATGAATTTATTAATGACAAGGACATGTGTTTGTAATTTTTTTTTTTTTAACTAATTATTACGATATTTATATTACTAATTCTATTTAATTTTTTTTATATTTGACAATTATAATTTATATGGCGTTGACATTTAATTTATTAAATAACGTAGGTTTTTTTTTTTTTTGGAAATACAATTGAATTATGTTACTGATGAAAATTTGTAAATTTGTTATTAATAATTATTATAATTGTTAATGAACGTATGTATTTATATTATGTGGTGTTAAATCTTGATATTTTGTAATTTAAAATTATTTTAAAATTAGCAAATGAAATATAAAATAAATATGTAGCTAAAACTTGGTTAGAATTTGTAATGTTTATTAAATAGGTTGTTCTTTTTCTCATAACATATAATTATTTAAAGTTAACTTGTAACATTATATTATTACATATTTGCACGCTTTATAAAGCAGAATGTTTGCCACAAATCTAAGTATAAGAACTTTGTAACTTACTTTCTAGCAAATAAATGATTATGATTATGATTATGATTATGATTGAATATTGAATATTCACTTCATAGTTGAGTCCGGCTTGAATTAGACTTTAATGATAAAAATGGCAATTTCTAAGTTTCTGTAAATTTTTCATGTAAGTGTTATACCATTTCTAAATCTGCAATAAATTGAGTAATTTTTAAAATAATTTGCCAGATTACTTTAGTACATTTTTTTTCTACGGCAGATTGTCAAAATTTGGGTCGAAATTTTGGGAGAGCTAAAACGCAACACAAAAATATTTTTTTCTACAAAAATACACTACTATTTGACAAAAGTTTATTTTGTATGCATCAAACAACTATTCGAGATACTTAAAAAAAATTAAAATGAATAAATTAAAGGAATTTGTACTAATGCGGAAATAAAAACTAACTAAAAATGGAGATTTTGAATAAAACCAAAAAAATCCAAATATCTCGAAAACTAAGCAACTTTTACTAAGGTCATTTTTATTTTATCCGAGAGATATAAGGCTAATCTATCTCCCATGTCACTATGAGACGGTATTTTTGGGACACCCAGTATAATTACTGATAACGCATAATAAGCCTTATAAATCGAGTGTAGAGTTATCAAATTGACATTTTAGTTGACGCTCGTATTTTGATTTTGAACTCTATCAAATAGGGCCAGTGTTCTATTTTAAGTGAATAGAATTTTCTCCGGATAGGATGATTGCGGGCAATATAGTCCTTTTAAATTCCAATATTTTGTGTTTAAAGTAAGTCTACTTGAAACAAGCTTAAATATATAAATATGATTATTAATTTTTGAAACCTTTATGTGGTTACTAACATACAAGATACCGAGAAATTTGCCCAGAACTTTGTATTATACTAAACGAGAAATTTTCAAAGCTTTCTTAACTTTCAAGTCTTATCAACTGAGAAGGAAAAAAAAACTCTTTTGATACTCAATATTTTCAGTACTTATTAATATGTATAATAAAATTAATAAGTAATAATAATTCTAGTGGCCAAATTCTCAAACACTTTCATAAAAAGAGCTGAGTCGTTTTACCAATCGACATAACGTCGCTGTACCTTGTTTTTTAGATTTTATTATGACATGGATTTTGTTTTAAATGAGGTTCAGTTATGTACAGTATAGGTACATCCAAAATCCATGTCACAATAAAATCTAAAAATATAAAGTTTTGTGACTCTACTGAAAAGTTGTAGTTTTAAACAGTATGTAAAAAGAGCAGTCACTATAACTTTGAGATACGATTATACTACCTTTCCTCATTTTGATAATGAATTTTTTTAACTTTTTTTTGTCAAAAACTAAAAAAAAATTTTTTACTTTTCACCATTTCTTATTTTATGGTGCAAAAATAACAATAAAGCAAAAAAAAATTTTTTTAACATTCTTGTAAAAAAAAATTACGTTTGTACAATGAGAAAAGGTAGTATAATCATATCCCAAAGTTATAGTAACTGCTCTTTTTACACCCGTTATATACGAGTTTGTGAAGGAAAAGCGACGATAAATAGTTGTATGTAGTAAGTCTTAAAGGTTAAGAATTAGTTACTATATCGTATAGCACACCCCTAGTGGGGGAGTACAATGAAACTAAATTGTCATGTATCTGACCTTGCTCCCGTCGCGTCGGCACGAACTCGTGCATACGTTTATGTATGTTCGTATATTATGTGTCATCAATAACTCATAACTAGACCCCATACTGTTATTGCCATGCAAACCACAGCAAATATACTTACGTTACTCAGACTACCTACTACTTAATTATCTATGATTATTATCATACATATTACATGGTTAGATATAGTTAAACGATTTTTCCAACATTATTATTATATTATCCTGTGTATGTGACATGGGGCATAGTTTTTATGATAGTATTTATGATCATCATACGAGTACATATTACATGCTCAAATGTACATAGTTAACTAAAAAAAATTTCATACCTCTTACTATATATAATAATATTGTGTTTATATATTTTGTATCTCAATTCTCACTTTTTTTTTCCCGCATGATGGTCATTAAAAATGCCAACATTCAAATGTTTCATAAGACGCTGTGTAAAGAATTCGAGTAATCCTTAATTCTTTACACTTTTTAAAAACAGCTGATCTGAATCCGCCGTATTTTATTTTAGCAGCTAGTCTACCAATGGGAGGCTTGTTTATGAATTCCGACTTCTGTCGGTCCGTGGCACCCGTTTGGTTCGTGTTACTTTTCCCCGAACTATTTCAAATGTGAAATTGTCAGAATACTCAGACTGTGTTTCGTCAACTGAACTATCCTTCATTACCGAAACCCCATTGCGACCGACCCTTATAACGGGTGTAAAATGAGCAGTCACTATAACTTTGAGATATGATTATACTACCTTTTCTCATTCTAGAAATGTATTTAAAAAATATATATTTGTTAGTTTTTTCGTCATGCTTGCGACAAAAAATAAGAAATGGTGAGTTTTGAAAGAAAAATACATTTCAAAAATGAGGAAAGATAGCACATTAAAATCGTATCTTAAAGTTATAGTGACTGTTCTTTTTACACCTTGTATAAAAAAATTGGGTACTCGAAATTTACTAATATACATCGTGCAAACTATCGTATTACTATGTTAAGCACATATTCGCAATGCTAGAGGCGTCACGAGTGCGTTTCCGGAATACACCAGTATATTCGCACTACGATATAACTCGGTTAAATTAATGATTTGTGGCGTCCGAGGTGCGAGGTGCGAGACCTAGCATAAATCTATGCAAAATTGATTTGGACTGTATATTGTATACGATTTACCGCTGCCTACGAATGTTTTGTACGCCATCAGGGACGTTTAATAGCCACGTTAAGTGACGTAAACGAATAATAATTATTGTGTGAAAAGCGCCAATACATTTGACAATCTATTACTTTACATTACGAAACTTTAAGATGTTCCTGTTTGGGATACTGTTTTGTTTTAGGTAGTAAAATACAGGCTATAAATATTAATGAGTGATAATACTTTAGGGTGTCTATGGGTCCCGTGTATAGAGTATACTGTGAAAGTGCTAGCGCTGAAAGAGGTACTTATTTTTTTTGGGAAATTTAGATGCTGAGGCATTTTAGTCAGGGTTCCCATGTATGGACATTGTTTTCACTTGATTAGTAACAACCAAATTTTTCTTAATTCTTAAGTAGCTTCATTTTGATGAGACTTCCTATAATTATATATACAGGTATAATATACACAGGAGGCACATACACGCATTAAAGTATTATCACTAATTAATTTTACACCTTGTATACGACAGAGTATTTTAGTAATTAGTATTAAAAATAAGCTTCCACACGGAATTTAGTGTCTGTGGCCGGTTCCCCCCGGCTATTCGAGGCATTTTTATAGTGCTTAAGTGTGTGCGCAATACACAACACACAATGACACTCTCTCTCCTTTTTACTCTAATAACCCAGTAGACCGACTAATCAACACGATAACATACGCAGGACCGACTTTTTACATGCCCATCCGACGCATGGATCATCTTCCTTGTCAGACAATAAGGTGATCAGCCTGCATTGTCCTAACCGAACTTAATAACAATACCCATGGGCCTTATTCAAAATGCATTTCTATTACCACTAACAAAGTTCGAAAACAAAAATGTATGGGATTTGATATAAAGTTCGCTAAATGACAGCGAATTCGTATGTCACTTAGTGAAGCTTATGTCAAACAAAGTTTTGTAGGTTTATTTTGCCTAGACACGCAAAACATTGTGTTAAAGTGTACCCAAAATATTAAATTAAAGAAAATAAGCCTTTCACTTATATTTGTTTTTTAATTATAACATAAAGAGTTAAAATTAAGAGCTTTCCTCGAGCCTGTTTCTTATTTATACTTATTTATTATGTACTACGTAGTTGTGAAGTTATTCAGATTGTGTTTTTTTTACACCATTGGATTCGATTTTGGGTTAGCGATATTAATTTTGTCAAAAAATAAACTTGTAGTTTTAATTCTTATAAAATTGAGCTCAAGCTTTAGAGTACTTTTCGTTACTCATACTTTTCAACTTCGCCATACTACTAACAAACTTTCACTGAATATTTTTTATAAAAGTTGTCATAAAAAGCTGCTTTTAATAAAAACTACTCTTCGACTTCTTCGGAGACTTCTTAAGAACTTACCTCAAAGATCAAAGGAACGTAATTGAAAAGTCTCAGGAATAAAGATTGAAACATCTTAAGCTGGGCTTCGATTCTCGTGCCTCGAACTTCGTTTCGACAGACAGTCTATCCCGCTGGTACGCACGTCAAGCGCGCGGCAATAGAAACGATATTCGAGGTTTAGGGCCTGAGGCCTTACTCTCCAAACTGATTCAATTTTGATTAAGATTCGATCGTGTCGCGTACTCCCGAATAAATTGACGTATGTTTATTTTGATTCTCAGTCGATTGATATGGTCGGGAGTACAAAAAGTTACGATCTAACGAGTTTCATTATCCTGGTTAGTTTCAAAGTAATTAATCAAATAAAACAACAAATCCATTGAGATCGAACTTATTCGATTCTCGGTTGTGTCGGGAGTAAGCCTGCTGATTTTAAAATACTGGTATTAACCTACACGTTGGTCTTTTAATTATATAAGGTTCTTTGAAAGTGCTTAAAATATCATAACATATACTTATCTAATTAATACTAGGTACTCGGTATCTACTATCTACTCACTACTTAACTGACTGTTAAACCTATTTTTGTGTAAAGTTGCCTAGAGGAGAATGTTAAGCGTTCAATCAATAGTAGACATACACATACCTGATCGGAACTGGCGTGGAATTCAGGCAGCTGTACCAAATACAACGCATACTGAATAGATAACAACGAAAAGCCTGTTAAGCCGGGTGTACACTTCCCGCAAATCTGGGCCGCGAAGTTTTGCCGCTATTTGCACAGGAACTCAGCGCGAAAATATGCTCGGAGGCCCAAGCAACATTTGATAAGTACGTATTCATAAATTTATAATACTTGTAATAATATTCATAAAAGTCGCCAAATGTCAAAGCATGATGTATTTCCTGTAATTGGAACTTATTTTATCTATAAGCAAAACTATTGTTTGAATTATTTTTGAAGTGTACCGGATGGTGTTCTGTTGGTCAATCAATAAATAATAGAAAATAAAATAAATTAACAAACAGGCACTGTTATAATTTTCTGAAAAATTATTTTTCGATGAGTTACGATTACGTAGACGCCGTTTGTTCCTGCCTGCATTAGAGGGAGCTCCCTCTAATGATCCGATCCGTCTGTACAGACTCCGCGAATCACGGCCTCGAAGTTTGACCCCGCGAAAAGTGTAGTCAGAACACCTCTTGGCGCGAACGCGAAAGTGCGTAAACATCTCGCATTTCGCGAGCCTTCGTGCCGCAAGTGTACTGCCGGCTTTAGCGCACTTAACACTAAATTGCGTTTGCATACAAAGAAATTAACAGGTTTGCACAGATATGTGGTAGAGACTGAAGCCACAATTTTATTTCGATGCTGCATCTGAGAGACTTCCATAATAACCATGTAGTCCGTTTTACGACCTACAACATCGCCACACGATTTTTAGATAAGCATTTAAAAAGATCTAAAAAGTTCACGTTCACTCACGGCTCGAGCGGTCCCGATCTCCGTTCGGCTTCATTCGTTTTTCGTGTGCGACATCGTCAACACTTATAATTAATTTTAATAGTGATACAGTGCAATAATTAGTTTTTATTGCCGGATAACATGGAAATATGGAAGTATAAGGATGATCACGAACATATTCGTCAAATATATGGCGAATGGAAAGTAAATTACGCCGCAACAAAGGACTTTAAAGGTACCAAACTACCCACAATTATTTTAAAAAATATTCCGTGTTTTTCCTTTGTTCTCAGTTAAGGTGTAGTCACTGTATGTTACTAAAATGACCGTCTTAACGTGTTAATACATGATATTACCCAGATAGTCATTATTTTGTACCTTAATGTGGTAATACGAGATATTATCCTGGTTACAAAAATAAGTTCTTTCTTAACGTGATGACACGCGATGCCATCCTGAAAGTTACTTCTTGCTTTTCATCCTGGCGCTTTGGTTTTCTGTTTTTGGGAAAGCCGACGTGATTATGAGCGCTCGCCGGGCGTCAGCAGACGTGATAAGTGCGAGTGGCCGAATCTGGCTGCGCCACTCCTCGGTCTTTGACCGACATCGTAGACGTTGATTACGTCGAGTCAGCGCCGGTTAATCAAACAGACCCTGAGCCGGTGGACTAGCCAAGAAGTTGACCGCTTGTTCTGTGGCGTAATTGAATTCTTAAATATTCTTGGAGTGGCAAATAAATTTGCCAAATTATAATGCGAAAACATACCCATTAAACTCTCTAAACGTTGGGGTACAATCCTATTGGATGAGCTGTCAAAGACACAGAGCAAAATCCTATTGAATGGGCTATCAAAGAGACAGAGCAAAGGAGTCTCTAGTTGCAAAACCACTTATACCAAAAATCTTTTTACGATCACAAGTGCCTAAATTTAACAAAAGTACTTATTAGAGAAAGTCTTTTGAAAATAGAAATAATAAAATAAATTTCTAAAACAGCTGACCTCCTACCAGATTTACATTTTGATGAATCAGTTGGCTGAAAGAAGCTTAATATATTGCCTCAATTGTATAAAGAATTTTGGAATACAATCCAAGGTGAAAAAGGTATGAATACTGGTGCTGTGAAAAGCTTGTGGAAACACAAATAATACCAAGGATTTATACTCGTCTTCAAACTAGTAAACCTTTAAAGCCTTCTCCCAGCGCAGGCATCCGCGGATACCGCCGGGAAACTCCGGAGCTCCTCCTCGTCAACATTGTGTGAGGCCAGCGCCAGCAGCGCCGGCCCGCTGCACGAGCCGCAGCCAACAGTACATGAGGCCAGCGCCAGCAGCGCCGGCCCGCTGCATGAGCCGCAGTAACAGTACGTGAGGCCAGCGCCAGCAGAGCCGGCCCACTGCACGAGCCGCAGTAACAGTGAATGAGGCCAGCGACAGCAGCGCCGGCCCGCTGCACGAGCCGCAGTAACAGTACATGAGGCCAGCGTCAGCAGCGCCGGCCCGATGCACGAGCCGCAGTAACAGTACATAAGGCCAGCGCCAGCAGCGCCGGCCCGCTGCACGAGCAGCAGTAACAGTACGTGAGGCCAGCGCCAGCAGCACCGGCCTGCTGCACGAGCCGCAGTAACAGTACGTGAGGCCAGCGCCAGCGACGCCGGCCCGCTACACGAGCCGCAGTAACAGTACACGAGGCCAGCGCCAGCAGCGCCGGCCCGCCTGCACGAGCCGCAGCCATCCACGTCAGCGAGGAGGACACTGCCGCAGCGCCGCGGCCGTGCCTACACGAGCGCCAGAGCCAACAAGGAGAGGAGACGCTGTTATTAGAGGTACCTCACGCAAGATGCATTCCATTGTTTTTACACAATTGGTTTCTAATTAATGCTGACAGCACAGTTCTGTCGTGCGTTTAAGGTATTATATATACCTTTTTATTTACTAACTTACATGACGTCAGTTTTCATGACGTAAAAATATAAAAAGCTTATAAATTAACATAAGGAATTAGAAGCTATTTTAATATGATAATTCATATTTTACCCGACTTCGGCGAAGCCAAAAAGAAGGGTAATGATTCTAACACCGAACGGTAATGGTGGGTTTAATAAGTTTATATTGAACTTAAAGAACATCTTAACAAATTTGTACATAATTAACATTTTATAGTGGAAGATATTCGCACCGCTAGAAAATTTGATTCTTAGGTG
Source organism: Celastrina argiolus (assembly GCA_905187575.2). Taxonomy (NCBI): domain Eukaryota; kingdom Metazoa; phylum Arthropoda; class Insecta; order Lepidoptera; family Lycaenidae; genus Celastrina; species Celastrina argiolus. Next base: position 21,725,016 of record LR994583.1, read on the forward strand.
CTTCTAAGCCCCCATCAATTGATCTCAAAGAAGTTTGCTTTATTGTGTCAATACATAAAAGGCATAAAAAATATGTGAGGTTTAGATTTCATAATTATAATCCTCATGAATTTTATTGTCTTCCATGTGGCTTAAGTTCTGCTACATTTGTATTTACAAAGCTCAACTAACTAACTTAAGCCTCTTCTCACATGGTTAAGAAACCATGGGCATTTAATAGTTGCTTACCTCGATGAAAATCTTTGTGTTGGTAAAGATTATTCTATAATATGTAATTAAGCACTATGTACTAATGAACTAAAGGTAAAATTAGAATAACTAGGTTTTGTTATAAAATTTGAGAAAAGCAATATGATAACTTCACAAGTTTATACATTTCTTGGGTTCCAGATAGATACTGCAAATGCAGTTATATATTATTACCTTCTGAAAAACTTCTGAAAATCTCTTAAATATATTACGAAATCCGTAGTAACGTCCAAATTGGTGAACGTGATTTCGTGAAGTTTATTGATAATTTGACATTATCATGTCCAGCATACACCAGTTATGTAATAATTATTTATACATACTTTGAAAGAGAAAAGTTTTTAGGTTTGGAGAAATATATTAATAATATTGATTCGATTATGTTACTACAGTCTTATTCATATTATGATATGGACTGGAGTTGCGTTATCGGGTCCAAAGCCTTTAATAATAAGTAATTAATATATAAAGAAATTTGTACGATTTACAAATCTTTACGTACTCTCTACTTACAGGCTGAGGAGCCGCATGCAATGGAGTAATAACAAGACGCCATTAATTAGTTGATGGCTCAAAATCATAGTAATTACCTGGAATTATTAGCTGCATTTATGGGCTTATAATAATTTTGTAAATTTTATGTAATGCTCGAAATAAACAATACTTGAGCTATGTCTTAGGGCATAAACTGAGTTAAGCGGGCACCCGCGCGGCTTCATACAAAAGTGACCCGTCGCGGAAAGCCGCGCGGGAGACCCGTCGCGGGAAGGCGGGCCACGCGCCCGCGCTACGGAGCCCGTCTCCCCGCGACGGGCACCCGCGCGGGTCACTTATGTAGCCGCGCGGGTGCCCGCTTCATGTTTCAAATAAATAAGTAGATTGACTTGGCAATCGCATGAAAACAACATAATATTTATCTCACCGTGATACGTATATTAAATCAGATCTTTTAGTGCGATTGCCAAGTCAATCTACTATTTATTTTAAATATGAAAGATTATTAATAATATTGATTATGATCACTATAAGATGTTGTTAGAACGACCGACCCTCCCCCCCTACTTGTCATAACATGTATCTCACAAGTCACAACTTTTTACGGTAGAAGAACGATGAGCGTGACGTGAAGTGGCACTTTTTACAAGATATATTTTTGATAGGAACTGATTTCTTTTTGTAGAAAATTTACTAAAACGTGTGTTTTTGTTAAAAAGTGCAAATATAACTTTGTAATCCTATAGGTTTATTAGGGATTACAAAGTTAATTGTGCAGTTAGCGTATTTAGATAACTAGACAGAAATTCCAAATTATTTAGGTTTTTCCGTCATTTATACTAAACGCTACTTGTATTCCAAATTTGAAGCTTCTATGTCTGCTAGAAGTGCCTAATACTTTTGATGCTCGGTCAGTGAGTGAGTGAGTTAGTGACAAAATTAAGTTTGACAAGTTATAATTCTTAAACTTCTGTTTCAAATTGAATGAAATTAGACCGTAACTAAAAATGCAGGCTTCTCGTTTAACCCACAACAAAGTTATAAGTTATAGGTTGAAAATGGCCTGAACTGCTTCGAGAAAAGGAGGGTACGACCGTGCTTAACTTGGCAGATTATACACGTACATCCTCACCCTGTCATTTGGAACCAGGCGAATGAATTATATAAAGACCGAGGCGCGCGGACGGCAGCATGGCTCTAAATTTGCAAATAATTACCTATTTGAAAATTTCGAAAATTTCAGTGACGCAGAAAAATCATAATATTAAGTTCTCCATCGATACGACTGTTGAACGACGTACATGCAAACTGTTAAAATTAAACTGGAGACACTGCGTAAGTCGGGTCTCCGCGACGGGCTCCGCGACGGGCCCCGCGACGGGCCCCGCGACGGGCCACGCGACGGGCCACGCGACGGGCCCCGCGACGGGCGCCCGTTTAACACAGTTTCAGGCCTTATATTATTAGATTATGTGGCGTTCAATCTCAATGAATTCACAACAAAACTAGGTAGTAGTGCGAAATAAAACGTACCTAAGTATTTATATTTTTGCTTTATTTTACTTTGAATCTTACGATGACAAAGACGCCGACGAAACATCTAGGTACATTAGTATCGATAGATAATGGAAATTAACCAAGAAGGACTTTTAATTATCTATACAACTTAATAATATGGATTTATTTGCGTTTCCATGCGATCTACGTTTAAATAACAATATACATATTATAATAATATGTAAAATTTTAATCTCCTACTGGCTGTTGCTGCCATGGTTGCCTCTGTTTCAGTCGCTACTCAAGTTTGACATAATTTATTTGAAACCTAATATATAATGTCTACTGTCCCCTTCTAGTGTTACCCTAGCGTGAGCAGTATTGTGCAGCAAGCCTACTTGGTGCGTGGAATACTAACGGGCCTCAGTTTATTGACATAAAGCTAAAATCTGTAACAAAAGGTACATATTATCAATATAAAATGGAATTAAAACAATGGTGTAACTAGTTCCAGGAACCTAATTTAGTCTTGGAATATTTGCTAAATTTTGTAAGTATGATTTCACTGCAACCCAAATTTTATCACAAAAGGCACTAACTCTGATGGCGTTGTCCACAGGACAACGGATGGAGACTGGAGACGTTGTCACTAAGTAGAATAGCAGACGTTCACTTTTACGATTCGCGTATCGTTATTGCAATTAATGATTAATTAAGACCTCGACACCAAATAGGTGTAAGCCTCTTGGCTTTGGCAAGTCAAGACTTTGGCCAACCTTCAATTTGTCCTGCACTCACTTTGTTATCATATTTAGAAAGAACTAGTATTTGTCTCAATCGTGTAAAAACTTATAAATTATTTCTCACCTTTTAAAAAGCCCGTTCACTACGCGAGTTCTTAGACCATAAGTCGCATCTGCGACTTGCGAGAGGCGTGGACGTGAACGTATTCACGGCGCACAGCACGCGTCACGCCGCCACTTCCTCGGTCAGATAGGCCGGCGTGTCATTAGATTTTAATTACAAAACTGGTCAGGCAACTCGCTTTTATTTTACGGATTTTTAAAATCAACCTCTGATACTTATCAGACATGAATCAGCAAGTGTTATCGTTTTCTGTATTAACAAAAGATTATATAACTTTATTTCAAATGCTTTATTAGACAATAATTATTTTTATAAATCATTAAAACTACGGATGAATAGAACTATAATATTGATAACATTATTATGTTTTTGTTTTGAAATGATTACATTCTTGAATATTAAGTTTTTATTTGTGATAAAGAATGAACACAGATGTGATAAGATTGTAATTACCGTTTTATTCTGCCACAAGCGCTGAACATCTACATGGTTATTATGGAAGTCTCTCAGATGCAGCATCGAAATAAAATTTATGGTTAAACGAACTTACCTTAAGTGAAGTTCGACCAAAATTTTGTGAGATGCTGCATCTGAGAGACTTCACTCCCTCCCACACCCTAGCACGCGGTGCGCAGAAGGCGCACGCTGAGCAAGGACCCCAGGGTGCAGAATAAAAGCCTCGACCAATTCTCTAAACCAAATGAAGCCGAACGGAGATCGGGACCGCTCGAGCCGTGAGTGAACGTGAACTTTTTAGATCTTTTTAAATGCTTATCTAAAAATCGTGTGGCGATGTTGTAGGTCGTAAAACGGACTACATGGTTATTATGGAAGTCTCTCAGATGCAGCATCTCACAAAATTTTGGTCGAACTTCACTTAAGGTAAGTTCGTTTAACCATAAATTATATCATAGTCGATGCTTGATTTTACAAATGATTCCTAATCCTTTTGGGTGTCAGTTAAGTTGTTTGTGATGATGTTAGGTTTATTAAAGGTCGTTAATTTCTGGCTAGTATAACGCTAATGCCCTTGAACGACTATTTGCAGGGCGAGAAAGGCGTATCGCGCCGTCCGGAGTAAAATCGTAAAAAAACATTCTAAAAATTTTTGAAACATAATTTCAAAAAACTGAAACGATGATGTGTGGGAGGTTTTACTTAAAATAATGAACTAACTTTCACTTGCGTCACTAATATAGAAAAACAAAAGGTTATAAACTTAAAAAGGGTACCTATAGCGTATTATTTTATAGCTTATATTCAAACAAAAATAAGACGATAATCTTCTGGTAATTATAATGAAGTTTCTTATATTTTTTTGGGATTTTTCAATAAGACCAATGGGAAAATGGTTACAAAATACTACAATTTTCAGCTTATCGCTGTCGCTATGTAAATGTTATCCAAGCTATTCGCTCGTTTTTCCGCAAATAAAATTATTGTTTGATACTGTCAATAACAACAGTTAATTATTTTATTTATTGACTGTGGTATGATTATATAAACAAACACGATTCAATAGATCCATCCCGGCTCACTTGCGCCAGAGTAGGGTAAATTCTTTATTATTAAAAATTATAATAATTTGCTAAAAAATTTGCTGTAAAAAAAAATGTAACACGCAACAATTGAACCTACTTACTTATTTTAGTAAATCTTAAAAACTTACGAAAATATTAACAAATAAAATTTGAAAGAAAATGATATTGGCTGTGAACCTGACGTCACAATCTTCTACCAACATACATTTTTAATTACAGTACCAGAATGTAAAAATTTTCATTGTTTTGCGAAAAAGAGATAGACAATATTCTATGTTTGCTTATAATTTGTAATCGCGTTGACCTAATTAACTATTACCTGTACTTTTGTGAGTTTTTCTATTCAGCAATTTTAATGTTTAACTCATTACGATCTGTTTTTCGCAATTATTTTTCCGAGAGCCCGGGATTTATTTTCCCGATATCAATAGAAAATCCTGTAGAAACGAGTAGTAAACAACTTTTCATCGCCATAATAGAATTAATGGATTATATAAATGGAAATCGGTAAAATTAACTTCTTTGATAGATTATAAATTTGCGATAACAGCATCGTGTTTGCCAGATGGACAGGTGAACCGTATAATATAGTTCGAACGCATTTCGCAATGTAAATTTTGTGCCAATGATGTAACAGCTACTAAAAGCGTTTGCAATACTCGAATTGGTCGTTTTCCGAAAACACGTTCATATCTCGTAGTTTGAAATTCAATGAAACGAAAAACATACATCAACTCTCGTCATTCTATATAGGCTGTAGGTAATATTAATATGTAGATTAAAAGACAACCGTTGGAAAAAACAAAAATCAAATCATCAAATCATTTATTTATTTTCTTTTACACAATTTTTGTTACATACATAGAACAGGGAATGAGATCCACCTAGTAAGTATCATAAGACACTTGTGTCAGGCAGATGCTTGTGTCGCTCTTCCATAACTAAGCAATACAAATACAAGACATCAAAGAATAGGACATTAGTGTGTGTGTGTGTGTGCATGAATAAATATAATAAAAGCAAAAGTGATGATTAGAGTACCAGGTATTTTAGGATAGCTTCAATTTCATCATAACTCTTAGTAATTAACCACTTTTGAAGCATTTTCTTACAATTTCTATGACTGACAGGATATATTTCTAAAGCTTTGTTAATTTTATTGTATATATGAATTGAAATTGAGTTGTAAAAGGGGAAGGAAATATAGGAAAAGGATGACCAAAATTAAGATGGAGTGATGTATTTAAGGAGAGATGCGGTGTTGCACTGCATCTCTCCTTAAATACATCACACAATACATGGGAGAGAGTAGCAAGGGATAGGGTAATATTATTATTACTATTTATATACTATTTAAAATGCAGTCGCCTCCTCGGCCTACGCCGAGGAGGCGACTGCATTTTAAATAGGTAGTGGATCTCTACTGAGGTGTGTATGGGTAATAAAAGGCTGACATAAGGCGTGTTTCACCAAGCAATGTTAAAGTTAACGCCATGTTAAATATCATGTTATCCCTTTCGTATTTCCTGTCAATGAATGAGATGGCATGGTATTTTAACATGGCGTTAACTTTAACATTGATTGGTGAAACACGGCCTTAGAACTGGTTCGATGCGATTCTCTAACTATCCATAACCTTGAAATATGTTATTTTATTGCCACGGAGGCATTTTGAACACAAAGAAATGAAAGATATAAGATAACTATCAGTGTTCTGTAGAGTTAACATTAACCTTGCGTTACATAACCGCTCTGTTTACTTTAACTGTTCGCGTAAACGTCTAACTGTCAACATGAATTAAGCGTGTTTAACTTTAGACTGTAGCCCAAGCAAGGTAGGGTTGGGTGCGGTATTATTTAATAGTTAGTATATTATAGTTCCTTCCCGATCCCTTTAGTCGATTGATATGGTCGGGAGTACAAAAAGTTACGATCTAACGATTTTCTTTATCCTGGTTAGTTTCATCGATCGAACTGATTCGATTCTCGATTGTGTCGGGTGTAAGCCTGCTGCTGCTGCTGATTACTGTATATTTCAATTTTCGATACTTATTTTCGATCGTTCTGTTTGGAAAACATACGACGTTGGTGACCGCGGACACAATCAAATTACATCCAAAGGACTAAAATATTATTAGAATTCCCTATTTATTTAAAGTTGCAGTTTAGAAATTAGAAGTTCCAGAGGTGCCCGGGTGGAGCCGGGAGTAAAAGCTAAGTAGTAAATACAAGCCTTCAATCTTCCGTTCAATTAGGGATGGAATTGACGAAGACACCGCGATTCAGCTTAACTTATTTAGCTCATTATAGTGTAGGAGCTAAGTGTTCAGCCGTCCATTAGGCGGTCTACGATCTAGATTCTAGACTTAGTGCTTGGGGAACGCTAATACATTAATCCTGGTAGGAGAAACAATCGGTTTAGTGGGAAATCGAGGCTTGAAATAACAAAGTGTTTTACGTTCGTCTCGTGACTCCCCGTCAACCATTTTTTCCGTGGTTGTCGCAAAAGGCGACAGACGAAATATATATCCGGAAATGAGCGGCAGCTTTCCGCGGACATTGTTATAATAAAGCTGTGCCAACCCAGCACCAAAGCAGCTACCTCCATAGGTGAGTTCCAGTTGCAAGGAAATAACGTCAACGAAATTTTCAATCACATTCAGTTTTTTAAGTATGAACTTAGTGCGAAAGAAACAGAAATCTGATTAACATTTTCGTACTAAAATATTTCATTGCATCTGGAACACACCTCCGTAGCGCAGTGGTTGAGCGCGTTTGTGCTCACCCCGCCGAGGGAACAAAAAGTTTTCAATGTTGCCGGGTCATGGATGTGTATTAAATTTGTGTATAATATCATAAAAATCTTAAATCTGTGTATAGTATAACAGTATTAAATATATATCAGTTATCTGGTACCTGTAACACAAGATCTTCGGATACTTAGCACGGGGCCAGATTGACGTGGTGTGAAGCGTCCATAGATGGACGATGATCTCATGAATGGACGTCAAACTGAAACGATGATGACCATTGTATAGGAGTCGATGTCTTTGAAGTAGTTATAAGTGCGACGTAAAGTGAATAATGCAACGGAAAATGAACAAACATCGCATGATTAAATCGATTACAGAGGAGTTACATGTGCGGTGACAGCCGGACATTCGTTCATTAATATAATTTGCTTCCTATGCCGGCGACGTTGTCTGCGTGAATTATTAAACCCTATTTTTCACCGACTTCAAAAATAGATGGAAGTTCTCAATTCAGCCTGTTTTTTTAAACATTCTACATTTGTGTGATGATATATCCCTCTTATAATAGATGGGCTATCCCACACCGAAACAATTATTCAAATCTGACCAGCACTTCCTGAGATTATCCAGTTAAAGGAAACATAATATTTAGCTTTATAAAATTAATATACATTTTTTTTACTTCATGAATGTTTTAAAAAGTATGTAGGAGATACTTTTTAAAACATTCGTGGGAGTAAACAACTCGACGGTCAGATCAGAAGTGCATGATAATATACAAAATTTTACAAAAACAGAAAGAGACACATTCACAAAATGGGAGACAAAACATAACAATAGAGAAAAGAGAATTTTTTTTTTTTTTTTTTTTTTTTATGGACGCTTTACACCACGTCAATCTGGCCCCATGCTAAGTATCCGAAGAACTTGTGTTACAGGTACCAGACAACGGAAATATATTTAATACTTTAATACTATACACATATTTAAGATTTTTATTATATTAATACACAAATTTAATACACATCCATGACTCAGGAACATTTAAAGATAAAAATTAGAAGGGAACATGTCAGAGTGAGATAGAAGTCGTGTCTTTATTTTCTCACCAGAATGATGTCACCACAAGTATATTCCAGAATATATTTTAACCTTTATCAGTTTATCGCTAGCAAAATTTTATAAGACATATTGAAGTCTAAACAGTGTTAGCTCGAAGTTGTCTTTATCGGAGGGTGGCGTCCCTTCGATGCCCGAGTAAGTAGGGTCACATTGATCCGACCCTTCCAATTCGTGGATATATACTTTAGAAGACGCCGCATCTGGTACAGTCTCGAGCATTTAGGCCCTAAATGTAACAATCAGCTAGCGTAAAGTTAACGCCATGTTAAATATCATGTTATCTCTCTCGTATTTCCTGTCAATGAATGAGATGGGATGGTATTTTAACATGGCGTTAACTTACACATGCTTGGTGAAACACGCCCTAAGGCTTTAGGCTATATAACATTACGCTGCGACCAATAGGAGCGAAACGTCAGTGAGAAATGTTGCAAAAACGGGGAAAATTATTCACATTTGGGGACTTTCGTTGCGTGCGCTGCATAAACGGTTTAAGTCACTCAAAAACCACGCGAGCAAAGTCGCGGGCACAGCTAGTAACGTAATAAATGAATTGCTCCTAAGTACAAATTGTAGCTCCATTAAATATGAGAGTTGTATGAAGACGAGCAGCACCGCACCTATTACTTTGATTAAAATTTTGTTTTCCTTCTCATTACTTTAACTTATCGCCGTTAGTTTAGTTGTGTCTAAGCATGTGTAAAATGTCTCTGGGAACATTTGCCTAATTAATGTTGGTAAATGTTAAGAGCTAGTTGTAAAATGTGTTGTTTGCTTGCATGAGCAGAAAAATGATGACCTCCTTTTGGGTGAAGAGGCTCTGGAAAATGGTTTTTGTGAAATGAAAAATCATAATTTTTTACAATATTTTTCTAACGAAGTACTGTTTGTGATAGTTGTTAGTTTTGTAGGTAAGTAACTTAGTTTCAATTTATTTGTGACCTGTAGTTGTTCCTGTATGTTACAAGAACCTAACATGTCCTTTCTCATGGTATACCTACTGTATCCTGTATCAAAACTTATTAAAATCCGTTCAATGATTTTGTCGTGACAGAGCAAAAGATAATTAATTATTGTTGAAATATGAATTTCTTACCAACCAATTTTACCAACGCGTTAAAACGACTCGCTGGGCTTCCGTTTACGATATGTCTGTCCCGTTCTAATATTGAATGAAAAAGGAGCTAATCAGGATTTAGCTTTAAAAGCGAGGTTGCCATCACAATTCTTGAACTGAGTTTGGGGTTGTATTGTTAAGACGGCCCTATGAGGCCGGAGGTGTAGGCAGGATTGCCATCCGTCCGGGTTTTCCCGGATTTGTCCTGGCTTAGTTAGCGGCCGCTGAGCGTCCGGGTGAGGTTTTAAATGTAGTCCGGGTTTAAAAAATTAAGTCTTGAGCCGCTCGCGACAAGCGCACTGTGCCCGCACAACTCCAATTGACATGCCATGGTTCTAAAATACGGGGTTTTCACGCGTCGTGTCTTGGTTGCAAAATATTAGATATGGCAACCCTAGGATTAGGCGACCACCTTATAAAATAACAAATAAACTTCTATTAAGCGCTACTTCAACACTTTTCTGCAATTATCTTAAAATATACCAATCCATTGTCAATTCAATGCAATTAGCTTAATAAACTATAATAACTAACAAAGCTTTAGTTATTTAAACCTCAGATTATAAAACCACAATTCAAAATTCAAAATATTTTATTTCAAATAAAACTTAATAAGCTATTTTCGGAAAGTTAACAAAAAGGCTACCACCGGTTCAACCCTAGCCCGCCGAGAAGAACCGGCGTAAGAAACTCGGACGGGGCCATCTTTTAGCAAAAATATGGATAGAGATATCACACCGAACATCAGGTTGAACCCACGAAAGCAGGCCTTTTGCATCCATTATTGGATGACACAGGGTGATTCATGGTTCGTTTATCAACCCGATATAGTGTGAAGAGAAGGACGCGTATAGCATTTATAATTTTACCAACTCATATAAATTACTGACCATAACGCGAGAAATCGTGATTAAAGATCTCCATAAATCGAATCCAGGAACCGTCGCTTTTATTTGTGAAATGGGGTTGTCCATTAATCACGTGAGGCTTGAAAGGGGGGGGGAGGGGTTTGATAAAAATCACGAAAATAACACAAGGGGGGAGGGGGGGTGTAGTAAGATATCTCGTGTATTTATTTTTTCGTCAAACGCGCGATTTTTAAACAAATATTACGCGGCAAGGCGCGGCGTGTAGAGACCTACCTGTATTTAAATTAAGATAATATTCAGAAAATTTTAAGATTCTTTGTAGATACTAAAAATACACGTGATGTTGATAAGGGGGAGGGGGGGTGGTCTTAAACCTCACTACATATCACCAATGGGGGAGGGGGGGTTAAAAAATGCTAAAAAAAGATCACGTGATTAATGGACAACCCCAATTGTATTCGCTTTTAATTTTGTATAATATGCTTTAGTGATTTCATTGTTCGGTGCCCTCTATCTGCTTATTGTGTGCTATTGTTCTATAATCTGAGGATGGAACTTATAAAAACAGTTAATCCTCCGTCTAGCTTTTAATATAATTGCGTAAATCCTTTAAGGACCGTCTGGAGCCAGAGATGAATTTTTGAACTGAGGTCAAATGGGGTAAAAGGTTTTTTCTTTGGGATGTTAAAGGAATAAACTTTTTTGTATAGCCTATAGTGAATAGTACAAAGGTCAATAATAGCTTCTCACACATAGATTTCGCTGATATTGGTTGGTTTTATTGAAAACAGACCAGGTACTAATATGCCCGAGTGTGCTCAATACACAAGACCACTATCTATTTGTACTCTCGTAACCCAGTTGGATGGATAACCGACACGACTTACGAGTGCCCATCCGACATGAATCATCTTTCTTGCCAGACAATCACCAAGCTCTACACCGCTAAATCAGAAAGGCGTTTACTATTTACTCTATTTTATTTATTTAAAATCAAACTGTCCAACGGCTGGGCAAAGGCCTCCCTCAGTGTCCTACAGGTATCTCTTACCTGCGCCTCTGCTGGGCAAACGCCTCCCTCAGTGTCCTCCAGGTATCTCTTACCTCTGCTGGGCAAACGCCTCCCTCAGTGTCCTCCAGGTATCTCTTACCTGCGCCTCTGCTGGGCAAACGCCTCTCCCAGTGTCCTCCATGTATCTCTTACCTGCGCCTCTGCTGGGCAAACGCCTCCCTCAGTGTCCTTCAGGTATCTCTTACCTGCGCCTCTGCTGGGCAAAGGCCTCCCTCAGTGTCCTCCAGGTATCTCTTACCTGCGCCTCTGCTGGGCAAACGCCTCCCTCAGTGTCCTCCAGGTATCTCTTACCTGCGCCTCTGCTGGGCAAACGCCTCTCCCAGTGTCCTCCATGTATCTCTTACCTGCGCCTCTGCTGGGCAAACGCCTCCCTCAGTGTCCTCCAGGTATCTCTTACCTGCGCCTCTGCTGGGCAAACGCCTCTCCCAGTGTCCTCCATGTATCTCTTACCTGCGCCTCTGCTGGGCAAACGCCTCTCCCAGTGTCCTCCATGTATCTCTTACCTGCGCCTCTGCTGGGCAAACGCCTCTCCCAGTGTCCTCCAGGTATCTCTTACCTGCGCCATCTTGTTCCATTGCCGTCCATCCTCTTGTACCCAATGGATGCATATTTTTGCACAGCACTCATATATGTGACTGAAGCCCCGTCCCATTTTTTAGCTTACCCTATTTTACCCTATCAAATATTAATTATCTTTTTGTATTATTCAAACATTTTAATTACGAAAACATATTTGCTATTACCGGCTTAATATTATCAGGTTTTATGATTCGTAGAACCTATTAAGAGGTTCTGAAGTACTAAGTAAGTAGATAATCCGATTATCGAAAATTCTGAACAAATATTTTGTGGAAAATTTTGTTGATTATAGAGGTTGTTATGTAAATCTAGCTTTATTGTCTACCATTTAAAATAATAATTAATATAAAAAACATTGTATAAAAATGAGGTTTATTAATATGGTCCTCTGGTCTATGGACTTGCCTTACTTCGTCCGCGTGTAATAGTGAAAAATAAAACAATTTTTTCATGAATAGATTATTAAAAGAGATATGGACGTTTAAAAACCTTAAAAAGTATGGCCAGATTTTCGGCTGTGTTTAAACATCCAGGAAACAAGATTTACTATACCCGCGGTTGCCTTGTAAAGATGGCTACCTAGTAATAAAGCCGCCTTTTTCGTACACAATAAAGAATTCATTCATACCACGCAAAATTTCATCAAAATCCGTTCAGTAGTTCGTACAGATTTAGCAATCTATTTTGACATACCGCCATTTCTACTATGACATGATCAATACCATAAAGTCAATTATGATCAAAACACTGTAGAAGTTAGATATGATGTTCGAATTTGACTAGTTATAGAGAGCGCCATTTGGTCGGAAATAATAATGTCTGTAATAAGTAATAAAAATGTCTAATAAAGTTAAATCGCTAGTGTGAATTTGTTCTTATTTTTGTTTGTAAAGGTTTTTATACACCTTATGTGAAGCAACTTTAAGGTCCGTATAAATAAAACAATCTCAAACCCAACCTCACTTGAGAACCTATTTGACACATAAAAAAACGTTTCGGTTCATTTAAAAAAATGAAGAACTTTACTTATGTTACATACTTTTTTTTAAACGTAAAAATAAAGATTATAAAAATATAGATTATACTTATTTTAATGTTTTCCTCTATTCTATGTTACGAATATTATGGTATAAAATGAAAATAAATTAAAGTAAATGTTTATAAAGTTGTTCGCATTTAAAAGTGAAACGAAATGTTGTTTTATCTACCAAATAGGATCTCCAGCGAGGTTGGGTTTGAGATTGTTTTATTTATACGGGCCTAATGGTTCCAAATTTCATATTCGGCTAATCGCACAATTATCGGTAAACCCACAGAACATATAAAGAGGTACCTCTTTTACTCTTCTGTGGGTAAACCCGTTCAAACTAAAAATTAAGTTAACATTTTCAACAACATGGTGACTTCTTTGAATAAAATACGTGGGCGTTTTTGTTGTTAACTGGGATCCGCGGTAACCTTCACACTTTCACCCTGTACGTCTGTCCTTTGCAAACTTCGGTATTAATATATAGAGGAGAATATGTGTAGTTGCAGATTCTGTAATTGATGTATGATGTACCGGCCCCAGGTAAACTTGTACCGAAAGTTACGGACTGGACTGACATCCGAAATTCTGAAGCATCGGTGTACTCGGTAACCCTATTAAGCAAGGATATACACGAAAACGATTTATCGATTCGATATTTTAGCGGTTGGATGTTGCAGTGATTGCTTTTTTTAAATTGTGCGGTATTGTCGACACTCGAGTTGGCTGCCGGTTCTATTCCAGGCAGTTAGTAGATGTGAACCAATGATATATATATCTGACTAGCTGAACCGTGCCTACTTCGTTGAGCATACAAACCGTTTAAACCTTCCTTGGACTTCCACGAATGAGTGGAAGTCCACTTCCACGAATATTTCAAGACTAAAAATAGCCGAACAAACAGCAATTCATTTTTATATAAGAGATTACTGAAAAACGTTATACGAATCTCGGAAGATAACGTAACGTAACGTTTTTGAGTCGGCACTTGGCAGACATCTGCCAAGTGCCGACCCTTAAAGGGTTAGCGTGGTGGACTGTAGCTCAGTCGACATAATGGTAGATTTATCATTATCAGTTTTTGTGTATAAATCGTGTATAAAAAACAATATACAAAATTTACACCTGCGCTTATTTATGAGCAGCAAAAAAATATTTTTTTTATTTATTGTGTCATTTGGTACATGCAGTAACAAAATAGTGCTTAAAGGTAAAATGAGTCCTAATGATAGATTAAGTACAACATACGTTTGCGACGATGAATATGACATAATAATGTATATGATAGCTTATAATGATAACAAAATATAGTGTATACTGCTTACCTACTATTAGGAATATTGGATAATCTACACCGCATATGTATGTCTTTACATTGTACTTATTAAACCTTACAAATGCACGTCTGGTGCAAGCTTAACAAATTAGCAACCTAGTTTTCGATAAACAGGCCATCTGTGAAACCGGGTTGGTTGCTATTGATATCATTTTATTAATACACTAGCTGTGCCCGCGACTTCGTTCGCGTGGTTTTTGAGTGACTTAAATCGTTTATCCAGCGCACGCAACGAAAGTACTCAAATGTAAATAATTTTCCCCGTATTAGCAATATTTCTCACTGACGCTTCGCTCCTGTCGGTCGCAGCGTAATGTTATATAGCCTAAAGCCTTCCTCTATAAATGGACTATCCAACAAAAAAAGAATTTTACAAATCGGACCAGTGGTTTCTGAGATTAGCGCGTTTAAACAAACAATTCTCTCTCGCTTTATAATATTAAGTATAGATATAGATTATATTAGTATAGATAAAGCAAAACTTTGAGTACTGTTTAGTGTTTACGTGTGCAACGGGAGGAGTATGAAATTTGCCCGGTAAATTGCTATTTTTCAATAATAATATTGTACTTTGAATAAACTACTGGGGGCCTACTCAAGGTGCCATCGCTAATTATCGCTTACAAAGTTCGATAACAAAATGTATGGGATTTGACATAAGGTACGCTAAATGATCGCGATTTGGTATGTCATTTAGCGTACCTTATGTCAAATCCCATACATTTTGTTATCGATCTTTGTAAGCGATAATTAGCGATGGCACCTTGAGTAGACCCCCTGGACCTAGATTCAAGATGCCATCGCTAATTGTCGCTTACAAAGTTCGATAACAAAATGTATGGGATTTGACATAAGGTACGCTAAATGATCGCGATTTGGTATGTCATTTAGCGTACCTTATGTCAAATCCCATACATTTTGTTATCGATCTTTGTAAGCGATAATTAGCGATGGCACCTTGAGTAGACCCCCTGGACCTAGATTCAAGATGCCATCGCTAATTGTCGCTTACCTACGAAGTTCCAAAACTATCGGATTTGACATAACGAATTACGCTCGTCATTTAGCGAAGCTAATGTCAAATTCTACACATTTTGTTTTCGAACTTCGTAAGCCATAGATAGCGATGGCATCTTGAATCAGCGCCGGTGTGATTTTAAAATACTCTGTTCGCTCAACTCTTTTAGAAGTGTACATAAAGGTATTTAATTTTTATAGACAAGTTTCAACCAAACATTAAGACTAGCAAACTTTGAATAAACTATAGGTATGGCAAATTTTACAATACTCTGTTAACTCAAAAGTGTACCAAAAGATGTAGTTTATAGTTGAGTTTAACCAAACATTAAAGCTAGCAAACCTTGAATTATGAAGTGTTCAAATTGACAGTATTTAAGTGCAGAACACACGAACAGTCGGATCTAAGTTTGCGGAGTTGCCGGGATGCTGTATTTGATAGTTACCAACTCGGACTTCCAGTTGTAGGCTATTGGGAAGTTGAATATATGGCAGTTGATAACTAACACAAATTAGGATTATTACTGACTAGCTGTGGTCGCAACTTCGTTCGCTTGGTTTTTGAGTAACTTAAACCGTTTATGTAGCACACGCAACGAAAGTCCCCAAATATTAATAATTTTCCCCGTTTTTTCAATATTCTCACTGACGCTTCGCTCCTGTTGGTCGCAGCGTAATGTCATATAGCCTAAAGCCTTCCTCTATAAATAGACTATCCAACAGAAAAATATTTTTACAAATTGGACCAGTAGTTCCTGAGATCAGCTTGTTTAAACAAACAAACAAATAAACTCTACCGTTTAATAATATTAGTATAGATCAGTATATATAAATTAATACAACGGCCATTTGCAAACTGTTTATATGACAACATTTTCTGACTAGACTAGACTATAGAAGTAGGTGAAGACAACAGTCTTCACCTACTTCTATAGTCTCCACAATTATATACATATAGAGTATATAAAAATAACTTATCCTCATTTTTATTATCGTTGGATCATTAGCGTTATCGAATGTCAATCGTATTGGGGTTTTTATACTTTTCATACGATTATCATTCAATAACGTTACTTTTAAGGAGCTTTAAAGTTTTCCTGCTTGCCAATATCAAGGAACAACGTTATCATTGGATCATTTAAAACTAGGTTCTAGGCCAGGCTGCAGGCGTACTCCCGACACAATCGAGAATCGACTCAGTTCGATCTCAACGGCTTTTGTTGTGGATTGCTTTGAAACTAACCATGATATACAAAATCGTAAGATCGTAACTTTGTGTAACCATATCAATCGAGTGAGAATCAAAATAAAGAAACTTTAATTTATTCGGGAGTATGCAGCACGATCTAATCTGAATCAAAAAAATCAAACTTGACAGCGATATTGTACACAATTGTACAATTTTCATCTGTCGAATTGCAGATACATAATCAGCCTACGGGACTGGACGACTGAGGACATAATATACATAGATTTAGGAGCTCTTAGCTACGCACGAGCGTCGAGTCTAATGTCAATTCGACACTCGTGTCTTCGATTTTGAACTCTATTACATTGCCGCTAAGCATTTTCTCCAGATATTATAATCAGAGCTTTAAGATCCTTTTTAATCGAGGAGGAGAGAGCTATTTAATTCGTCTGTATTTTTTTTTGTATACTTATATGTTACGCGATTACTTCGCTGCCAGTAGACCGATTTTCAACATTATCCTTTTATTGCTATGGGTTTTCAGAGTATGTAAACGGAAAATAAGGAATTCGTCTGCACTGTCAATACCAAAGTTGTTTGTATAATACGATGTATAATGATGCTTTCTGAAAAATATTAACCAAATATACTTCTATATTTAAACTTGTTATTAACTAAATAGATAAAATTCTATTTGGTTATGACATAACAGCATTCAAGCGACCGAAGTTTGTTCAATACTGCATACAGTTCTGTCTGTATTTATTCGCAATTATAGACATAATACATGTTGAAATAAAACGGAATAATACCTATAACTGATTGATCCTTTTATTAATAGTTACACGCGGGGGCGGCCAGAGTGAACAGAATGTGAAAAACATAGATAATAGTGAAAAAGCAAAAAGGACAAGACACAGATTCAAAATAACAAGTGTCATCTTTCTATATAGTTTCTATAGAGAATACGGGAAATTTAAATAACATTTTACAATACACAATACATGTCTGTTACAGTAAATTTCGTATGACTTAGCTGTACAAATATTAAAACTGTACAGGCGACAGCTTCTAAACATTATTTAATAAATGAATATGTTAGCATTCTGTAAAACTTTACTATAATACAGGTGATTCATGGTTCATATATTAAGCCGAATATAGTGTGAAGAGATTGACATGTTTTACGAGCATATTTTGTTTTGGCACCTTATATAAATTACTTACCATAACGCGACAAATCAACAACAATTAGTTTTACAATTGCTATTAGTATGTTCTATTTTCACCAACAAAATTCAGTCCCCGATTATCGCTCGCACCTTGAAACGTACAAACGTCAAACGAATAGCTCCAGGTTTATGGTACAAATCCATTCATTGAAAGGCAAACTAAATACGAGAATTGGGCTTCCGGCTTCGGTAATTTATCAGAAGAATCAATTGTAAGCGTTCAACTTCGCACGGCAAGTGACATAAAGGTGTAGAGGCGCGCCCATTGGGGTGGGTTAGGGATGAGGGTAATAACTAGGGGTGGGTTTGACCGCATATTCGGACATTTAACAGGTCAAGTTAGCATATTGTTAGCCGGTAAGCGGTGCATTGACTCCCTCGCCCTGACATCTATTCATCTCGCATTTGTATACGTAAATACCCGAATATATCGTTGCGTTATACCGAATTTAATACTCTGTATGTAATGTATTGGTAGCATATAGTAGGAATTTGTCTAAAATAATGAATTAATTTCTAAGTTTAAACTCCATAAGGTTTATTTGCCTCTTAGAGATACAAATAATAGAAAATTTCTATTGTGGCACATATCTATATAATATATTATATTATATTTAGCGAAAAATATAACCACATCATGCAAACAAATAAGTTTGTGTACGCAAAGGCATGCGTTTATGTGTACTCTCGCAAACAAGAACGTGAAAAAACCACCAGCACACAAGCAATAATGTAGGTTTTGTAACTAACGAATAGAGTGGGAAGGAGGGAGGTGCTTTAAACGCATGCCTACACTTACACTTATTTGTTTGCAGGTTGTGGTTATATTTTTTCGCGGGATATTGCTAAATATAATATATTTAAATTCGTATACTTAATATTGTAAAGCGGAAGGGTTTTTTTCTTTGTTTGTTTAAACGCGCTAATCTCAGGAACTACCGGTCCGATTTTAAAAAAGTTTTTTTTGTTGGATAGTCTATTTATAGAGGAAATCTTTAGGCTATATCACAGTACGCTGCACAGTACAGCTTGCACAGCTAGTTTAATTATATGAGTGATGGATGTAATAAGTAAAGTGTCTAGAGAGAATAATTCTGCTTTATTTATTTTGACGATTTTAAAATGAAATATTCGGTATTAGGTAGCAAACTAAGGACATCACTAGTTAACGCCACGAACGGCACTCCTTTTTATGGCAATATTGAAGTTTTTATCAAAAGCCATCGTTCATATCTATACCACTTACCAGGTTACGTTCAACCTGGTTCCACGTAAATCTTGAACTTTAGAGGAGGTAGAGAGATAGATGCCCGTTTTCACCAACTGTCTCCTAAACTATTCTTATGTAAGTGACTCTTTAGCTAAGTGATCTCCTAAAATCGTCTCCTACCTAATTTCATTTTCACCAAGATAAGTAACACCTAACTAGGGAACTCCTAGTTAGGTGACATTATTTTTTTTTTAATTTGCGCTCATACTATCGATTATTAATCGATAAATGTAACCATTCAAAATTCTAGTATAAATAATTAACATATAAATAATAAAACATAAATACATCCAAGTTAGTGTAGTTTTGCATGTTTTAGTAAATTATTCAGTGGTTTCAATAGCCAAATTGGTAAAACTATGACATAAAGCGTGTTTAATACTATACTGTAGTGTAAATTAAAAAGTAATAATGTCAGTTGTTCATAATATTTTGATTTGATGCTGTTTGCGTATTTTTCTACGTGTTCAAGGTGTTACAGCCTCCAAATACTTCATTTAATCCTTAGTAGTTAATTACTATATAGTTTTTTGTATTATTAGTATGTTTTAGTAATTACAATTATTATAAGCAAAGCGGAAAAGCGCTATAGAAGTCTAAACTTTTCTGCAGACGAAAATAATAGATTGTTAAAGTATTAGGCTCGCAGTATATCAATTATTACTAAAAGGTATTTGTACAAATAAAATTATTTATTATCTAAACATACAGTACTCAATGGCATATAAATTATAACCTTTAAAAATTTTGACTAAAGTATGTAATTTCTGTGAAAATCATAAGTAACTAGGATCAATGGTGGTAGAAACTTGTCTAATTTTCTATTAATTGTTCTAAATTTGGTATTGCCAAATTATTCCATGCCAATCATTGCCAAAATTACTGTGGTATTAAGTTTAAGCCGTAAGCCTACACCTAGCACAAGAAATCTTTTTAAAATACCATACTGTCGCTCCACTGTGTTCACATAATAAAACAAGAATGTTTTATTATGTACTTCATTATATTTTCTCTCACCCTGATTAATGAGATTTAAGTATGGAGTGAGACGATGACTGCAATTCAAAATTGAACACAGATTGCAATTCAATTACCTTCTCTTACAAATTAAAAAATTTATATATGTATATAAGTACATAATTGAAGGCACTAAATATGTGGCACATTTATGATGATTGTGTTGTCCAAGTCAATAACAATAATTGTGAAATCTTTAAATTGTTGCAGGTGGTTCTACGGACAAGAATAAAATTAAAAAATTATATTATAATATTAAAGTTTTTAATGAGTGTAAAGCAACATATTAATTTTAATAGTAACAAATCAAACTAAAACCATTAAAGTGATTTTACATTAAATAAAGTGTAATTATTTACCATCATTTTGATTAGACAAATTTTTCTACCTTTATGGATATCCACTATCACCTAAAAGGTATGATAGTCCATAAATACGTTCTTTAAATTTGTAATACCCACTACCATTTTGATATAAAGTGGAGTGGCATGTTGATCCTGGCCAACAGGCAAACATCAGTGATCAGTAGATTAGCATCACATATTATAGTTTGTACATTAATAGATATATTATAAGCCTTGCAGTTTCCAAACTATTCTGCAATATTGCCACCTGGTAACATTAATAGTAGTACTATGAATTAGTTAATTATTCATTTTATAATTAATAATACATTATATTTGAACTATATTAATATTATAGTGTACTTTTACTTTTGAAACCTAGGATAATAAATAGTATACACAAGTGTATTTAAGCATTAATTTAGTTTTGTTTTAGTATAGATTATGGAATAAGTTAACTAGGTGATTGTATTTTGATGTGTGTACAATCTAATGCAACCAATGACATTTGGAATCAAGTAATTTTATGTATTCCTTTCTTACTGTTACCATAGAAGCAGAAACTTGTTTGACAATGCGCGGCAACAAGTAACACTGATGCTAGACAAGTCACCAACAGTCGAGAGAAAATTGCCTGTGGCATAATATTATCTTAGTTGTTAATATTTGATTTTTAAGTGATAAGTAAGTACCTACTTACTGATTTATTTCTAAAATTAAAAACTATTTTAGTATTAGGTAATAAAGTATGTTTTGCCTGCCATAACTTGTGACAAAGTTTACTTTTTGTATGAAATTGTATCAGAGAGATAAAAATTGAAATATCCAAGCAGGTAGTTGTACAGGTACTTAATTTACAAATTGAAAATATTCACTGATTTGTTTTCGACATAATAATCAGAAAATGATGCATTGCATTGGTAACTAATTTCAAGCGTGTAAAATATAAATGAATAGTAACTGCCTAGGTACTATTATGTTCATAGGTACTTCAGAATATGTTCAAGTTTTCGTAAAAATACTTATTACGCTCTGTTTCGTCAACCTGTATTACATGAAGAAGTCGATATCAACGTATTTATAGATTTCATTGGCGACATAAACGGGGTATTTTCGGCAACAAATCCGTATTAAACAATTCAATAACTTCAACGGCGTCTAAAGTTTCCAAAAACTAGCTTAGATCGTCTTCCATTTCAAGGGATTGAAATATTTTCAATCGCAATAATATTTGTTAGGTGACAGATATGAGTTAGGTGACAGTTAAGTAGTGAAATATCGGGCCCCTAAAGTTAGGGGGCTCCCTAAGGCCTTAGGTGACACCTAAGCGTTGGTGAAAACCATTTTTCTTAAGAGATTCCCTAAATAGCTCTTAAGAGACACCTTAAGTTAGGAGACAGTTGGTGAAAACGGGCAAGAGAGTTACACTTTTTTGCCCGACCGAAGCCAAAAAGAAGATAATAATTTTGGCAGTGTCATGATGAAGAAGTTTGTAGAAAATGCGTTTTATATTCGTCTGTCATTGCAGTATTTGATGTCATTAGATGCGTAACCTCTACCTTAACAATTTTTGTACATATTATGCATTTCTAGATTTCTATCTGAATTATTTTTGTGGCATTTTAACCCCCGAAGGGCTTTATAGGTTTGACGTATCTTTGTGTGTCTGTGGAATCGTCCCAACGGATGAACCGATTTTGTTTATTTTAAAGGTGTATTAAGTCGAGAGTTTTGTTTGATATGTGGATGTGCCAGTGCGGAAGAATAATCTGTCCGCAAATAGACTCTCAAATAGAGTAAATAGAGCAACGAGACTCTCAAATGATCCGTACGTCCACATTACAAAAAATAGAATTTATGTTCAATGGAATTATGAAATATAATTTATGTTGAATTTGTGAAAAAGCTGTTTTTACAAATATAAGGGGTTAAATAAAGTCTGTTTATTTAATGAAGATAAACAAATTACTAAATAATTGGCTTCACTTATGCAATAATATCTTAAGACATTTTACTCATAAGGAGTTGCTAACATCAGACTTTACATAGGTGTAAGTAAAAATTACACTTATAGGAGAAGTTAATAGTTAATACACTTAGGGCCGGTATTTCAATCGTCAGATAACTTGTAGGTATCTGTTGAATAAACATGTGACTTTGACATTTGTTCCATACAAAATCTGCCAAAGTCACATATTTATTCCTTAGATAAAAGTTAGTCCCGATTTCACCAAAGCATGTTAGTGTTAACGGCGTGTTTTGCTTTCTCATTCATTGATAGGAATTAAGAGAGGGACAACATGATATGTAACGAAGGATTAACTTTAACATTGCTTGGTGAAACACGCCCTTAATATTTCTAATGTGTGTGTGTGTGTGTGTTTGTAGGTGTGTTTGGGTGTGTGTGACTGTTGCACAAAGAGAATTATTGTGTTTGTATCACCCTAGACCTACGACGCAAATAAAATTTAAATTTTGATTATAGTTATTATAATATCGTTTTAAATTTATCTTTTTTACGTAGTCGGATTTTAAACCTGCCGTACCCGTTTGTAGTGTTGTAAGTCCCGTTTAATGTTCACAAAATAATTAGCAATTAAATTATACGGCATGGTAAAATTGGGACGATATTTGCACGGCCCGGATTTCTCGATATTGAGTATTTTCGATAGGCATGCAATTTTGGGCCATAACTCCATATAAATAAGGTTGTGCATCATGCGATTTGTCAAACTGAACGGGCAGGGTTTAAACGAAACCAATAAAGCATTTAAGCGAGGTTTCGCTTTACATACGGTTAAGAGGAAACATCACGGGCTAGATAAATGCAAAATAGGTATTTGTAAAGTCTATTGCTCTCGCAACTGCTCTGAAATTACCTATTAAAAGTACGAGAAATCGATAATTACTAGACACCAGTTTCCTCCTCCAAAACTTATCCGATTTAGTTTTTTTTTTATTATAAACTAAAAAAAGGCTTGAGCTATGTTTATATGTTACGATTTTGTTATAAAATGTACTCCAATTCGTGTCATAGCTGTTTAAACATAGCCGAAAATCTGGCCATATTTTTGGGACTTTGAACGTCCATATCTCTTTTCATAATTAATTTATGAAAAAAAGGAAAACATTACTCAGGACAACATACAAACAACACAAACAACATAATTAATTTATGAAAAAAAAAGGAATAGTATGTCCCCAACTAATAATATACATTGATTTTCCGGATTTTTTTTGTTACTCTAGTGGAGGAGTTTTGTTACCCAGGAAAGAAACAGGGTCGCGTAGCTGTTTCTGAATAAACAGCCGTTGTGTTTCCTCTTAATATCAGCTTTTAAGGTATTATAATTAACACGTTGTCACGTTATTAATATATTTTTACAGGTGGAGTGTTGACAGGGCGTCATTTTGTTTGTAGCTGAGGTAGTAAGTTAATTATTAATTTATTATTTAACGAAACAGGCTTACTTTAATTGTTGTAATAATTATTACCGGAATGTAATTTTTAAAGAGGATTACCGGATGGGTCAGTGATATGCCGGAGTATTTCCGGATGTATCACTGTAGAGAGGAATATCGCGGGTTCAATCCTCTCAATGGAACCAAACATTTTAATGTTTTTAAGATCTATACTATAATATTATAAAGCGGAAGAGTTTGTTTGTTTGTTTAAACGCGCTAATCTCAGGAACTACTGGTCCGATTTGAAAAATTCTTTTTTTGTTTAATATTCCATTCATAGAGGAAGGTTTTAGGCTATATATAACATTACGCTGCGACCAATAGGAGCGAAGCGTCAGTGAGAAATGTTGCAAAAACGGGGAGACTTTCGTTGCGTGCGCTGCATAAATGGTTTAAGTCACTAGAGAACCACGCGAACGAAGTCGCGGGAACAGCTAGTCATGGATAAGCGTGTATAATTGAGTGAAAAAATACATTTACAAAAAACAAAAGCTCAGAACGCATGGGTTCAGATTGACGTCTCACAGCGTCCATAGGTATTATTCTAACACATTTTATAATTAATAATAGAGTTGAACCGGTGGTAGCATTTTTTTTGTTGACATTCCGAGAATAGCTTGTTAAGTTTTATTCGGATTTTTTTTTTATTATGAACGCTTTACACTTGAATCTGGCCTCCGTGCTAAGTATCCGAAGTACTTGTGTTAAAGGTTCCAGACAACGAATATATTCAATAATTTTATACTACACACATATTTAAGATTTTTATTATATTTTACACAAATTTAATACACATCCTTTTTCGTTTCCTCGGCGGGATTCGATGCCGCGACCTCTTGCTCGTATACCAACACGCTCCACCACTGCGCTACGGAGCTAAAACAATATATTATATGAGAATAATATCATCTACATATCCTTTGCTACGTCTCTCTGTCCGTCTGTTGTGACAAGCTTAAAGGCTTAATGCACCGATCTTGTTTTGTGTTTCACAAATGTTGTTACACCAATGGATGGATCTACTTCCAGGAAGGTTTAACAATTTGAACTGATATGCGGCCTTACTGCTATTGTCTTAAGAGGAAACACCACGAATTTTTTTCCATACAAAAATAGGGGTCTAGGGGATTTCTATTTCCTCCCTGGATAACACCTCTAGAGTAACAATTTTTTTACTGAATATTTATGGATATTGTTTGTACGTCCCTATTTTTTCCTTTTTTTAATAAATTAATTATTTAAAGAGATATGGATGTTTAAAAACCTAAAAAAAAATGGCCAGACTCTCCGCTATGTTTAAATATCTAGGAAACAGATTTGACCACAATAAACAACAAAAGCAAAAAATAGGAACCTAGCTCAATTCTTTTTTAGCTAATAAAGAAAAAAATATCTAAATCGGTTAAGTTTTGGAGGAGGAAACAGGAATCCCCTAAACGTCGATTTCTGGTACTTTTAATAGGTAATTTCAGTCCAAGTTGCAGTTGTCTCTATCGCGCTAGTGCTGGCTAGCTAAGGCACTGCGAGACAGCAATAGATTTTATAAATACCTATTTTGTATTTCTCTCAACCGTGGTGTTTCCTTTTAAGGTACGAAGATTGCCAAGCCAGCTGGTTATAGTTAAAATAAGACATTTTGACATTTGTATGCGAGACTCTATACCTACTTATATAATAACTATTTCAATTTTAATGAAGGGTTCACAATAATAACACACAACTTTTATTTACACTTTTCAATTTTTTATTAAAGTATATAAAATGTGGAAAAGTGTAAATAAAAGTTGTGTGTTATTATTGTGAACATGAATTTTCGTCAAGAACCAACAGTACATTCAATCACTTATATTTATTGAAGGGGTTTTCAAGTATTTCTACATTCAATTTTTGGTTGATTTCAGCAATTTCTCTCTTTTCGCCAGATTTTCAATTTGCCGCTTTTGCGAGATTCGCTATACGATTCTTTTAGGGTTAGTTCACACTGAAACGATACGTGGCAAACATTTTTTAGGTTCAACTCACATTGGTGCAAAGTCGTAACGTTTTCACTTATATCATAATATTAATTTCTATTTCATCTGCCACAATTCCATAATACACAACTTTCTAGTATGGACGTATGGGAGCGTTTGTACATCTACGTTTAACACCATCATCATCATCATCAGCCTGAATACGTCCACCGCTGAACATAGGCCTTCCCCAGGACTTCCACACCGACCGGTCGTGCGCTGTCTGCAGTGTCTGCATACAACGGCTGCCCGCGGCTCGGACCAGATAGGTCCAAATCGGTCTAACACCAAATTTCCACAATACAAATATTTGTACAGTATTACCACGTTTCTAATAGGATAGCTGTCATCATAAGTCATTTAAAAAAATCTGACTATTACATAAGTTTTATTGTACAGTACAAGCAGAAACATTTGAAAACTCCGTAAAGTACCTAATCAAATGTCAATTGTATTGGCACTGTCAAACTTTTACTACAATTGAAGACATGAATGGATGAAGGTGATATGTAGCAAAATTCAGATTTTGAGAAAAACTGTCACTTAAACATTCTAGAATTCGTCGTAACGTCTAAAGATCTGTCTAGAATTAATGTACTAAGGCCGTGTTTCACCAAACAATGTTAGAGGTTGTTCGTTAAATATCATGTTGTTCCTCTCATAATTCCTATCAATGAATCTGAAGGCATGGTATTTTAAGAAGCCGGTAACACTAACACGCGTTGGTGAAATCGACTTAATACGTTACTACATATTATCCTAAAAAGTGACATTATTTGATTTTTTTGGGACATTCCACTTTCACCTCAATTGTCATTTAATAATATTACTGAGTTATAAAATGTTCCTGCTTTTTCTACTGTGAGTCGAGCCTTAAGGCGATTTAAGAACTTTATTTACACAAGAAGATAATCCCTGTTCAGCTCGCATTCTACTTCTCACAGCAAAAGGTACCTACAGCTTATTGTAAAGAGAGTTTGGTATCACCATCTTGAAATTATCGCTGTGCTGGAGGTGGGCCGTGTGGTGCTGGAGATAGAAACCTCCACCACGAACCATCTTTCCCGTGGGTGTCATAAAGAGAGAGAATATTATACAAGGTGTAAAATAAATATATACTAATATTATAAAGCGGTAGAGTTTGTTTGAAAAACGCGCTAATCTCAGAAACTACTGGTCCGATATGAAAAATTTTTTTTTGTTGGATAGTCCATTTATAGAGGTAGGCTTTAAGCTGTATAACATTACGCTGCGACCAAATATCCTATTGAAACAAAAAGTTCCGATCTAACGATTTTCTTTATCCTGTTTAGTTTCAAAGCATCGATTGTGTCGGGACTCGGGCGTAAGCCTGGTGCTGTGTGTAAGACGTACTTTTGACTTTCATGTTTCTATGAGAAATGCCCGACATCATAAATTTTACCATACAATAATGAAAGCAAAAGTAACTCTTTCAACGCTGGTACTTTAACAGTTAACCCTATATACGGGACCCATACACACCCTAAAGTATTATCAATCATTAATTTTACAGCCATATCCAGAAATTAGCAGCGTTTCCGCGGTCATATATCTGAATACTGTACCCCTCCCCAATCCGCCTGCCAATTGTGGCAAGTATAGGCTACTGCCCCTTGGGCCCTTATGATATACATTGGAGAGGCATAAGTCTAGTAGACTGAAATGATGATGATGACTTGTGTGAGCTGACCCTTATCCTTTTCTACACAACACAATAGTCTATCAGATTGCCCGATGCAAGATTTATACGTGTTAAATCTCCAACAATTCCATGCGTGATATCGAATATAGGTACACTTGCGACGGATATGGAATTCCAGTAGGGAGCTGCAAATGGAATAGATATGGAATATCGGTACAAATATGGCGTCCGGTAGGTAATGCTCGTGTCCGCATCAATAATTCCGGACATTCAACGGGACATTGTCGGATGTAAAACTTGTATCCCGGGAGCGGTGCATACGGGATTTTTTGACCGGCAAATTGCACGATTTTCCACTACTGCTGTAACCAGGATCGACAGTGGTAACCCTTTGATATAATCTAAGGGATGCCCGAGGGCGCTAGATCTGTCTTGAGACCTGCAACAAAATTGATCGGAAGTGTTATCCCCAAGCAAAGCGAGAGACACCAAAACTGTAATGAGAACTTAAACATTTTAAGATAAGTAGAGACGTATTAAGTACTTCTAGAGACGGATCTTTAGACTAATGTACTTAATACTTTTTGCTACATATCACCTGTATTCATTCATGTCTTTAATTGTATGAAAAGCATGACAAAGCCAGTACCATTATATGTTCCTTAGCTCCATTTCTCATAACTCGAATTTAGATTCTTCGGATACTTAGCACGGGGCCAGATTGACGTGGTGTGAACAGATATTATTATTATAGAACGCTACTGTCGCTCATAAGTGCAGCCAGCCGTTTGATTGATTCGTAACCAGCACGTCGCTCGTGCTACTAGTCGTGGCTACACAATTGTGTGGCGGTAGCACAACAGTCGCCCGTCAGCGCAGCCTCAGGGCGTTTGATTAATTTGTAACCAGCGCTGAACTTGTGGGGCGTAATTGGGGATATTGAGAATCTGCCGCGGTTACGGCACGTCAAAATGTCCAGTTTGAAGCGGAACTAATTGCTTCAGTCGAGTTATGTATAACCTATTATACCATCTGCAGCAGCAACGAATCTAAGCAGGAACCATTGACATCCACGTATTCGTAACGTTATCTTGTCAGGAACGATTGGTAACTGCGTGTTCGTAACTTTATAGAAGGCATGCCATGGCCGCTGTCATTATTTCGATTACAACTGTCATTCAATAGGGTTACGAATACTTCGACGTAATAAGCAAAATCAAAATAAGAATTAGGATATGTTAAAAAAACATTTAGGTTACAATTAATTAAATAAATATATTGTTATCTTTCTCGCAAAACAATATTTATAAGCAGGTTGGTATGTCTGTGTAGAGTTAACAACGTGACGTCACAATCAGTTGATCCTTTCTCATTCGCACTTTATATTTAACTAGCTGTTCCCGCGACTTCGTTCGCGTGATTTTTTGACTCAAACCGTTTATGCAGCGCACGCAACGAAAGTCTTCAAGTGTGAATTTTCCCCGTTTTTGCAACATTTCTCACTGATGGTTCGCTCCTATTGGTCTCAGCGTAATGTTATATAGCCTAAAGACTTCTTCGATAAATGGACTATCCAACAAAAACAGATGTTTTCCTGAGATTAGCGCGTTTAAACGTACAAACTAACCGCTTTATAATATTAGCATAGATAGTTTAACATCTTTATTACTTTTATGGTACTTTAATCCGTTTACCAGGGACTATAAAAACATCAATAAAAAAATGCATTTTTGGAAGGCGGTTAAAAATACGTTCATTACATACTATATACTACGAAATGAAATACATTTTATCACATTAAATATAATATTATAGTAGAAATAAGCCTGGGATTTGAGACCCTCAAGCAGAAAATTATAAGCCAAGCTGAAAGATGCCGTATCTTTGAGCTCATTTTATTTTCTTTTACATTTTTACATTCGGTTCATATCATTAAGTAATCCACAATAATGGTTTCTAAAGAATAAACCCATTCCGTTTCCGAGTTCCTAGAAAACATTAGTGCACTTTAAAGAAACCAGCATTAAAATACCTTATTCGCTTTAATCTAAAAATGTTTTCCTGAATATATGTTACATTTTGCGCTATTACATTTTTTTGTCCACTAGACGTGTATGGAATATAATATGTCACAAGAAAAATATGCATTTGTTATAAATCAGCAAAAGTCGTATATTTTCCGGAAGAAATAGAAATGGGGATGCAGAAATGCAATGAGTACATTAGTTCATCATAATCATTTCAGCGTCCACTACTGGACATAAGCCTTCCCCCCATTGTATTTGAAAGAAAGAAAGAAAAAAATCTTTTCTTACGGAAACGCGGCTGTCCATTTCCGGATATATATTCCCGCCTCCGTGTTCTAATGGTTTAGAGCCTAGATCTCGGCGCGTAGGTTCGGTTACCGCGTTGGAACAACAAAAAACGTTATTTTCAAGTTTGGTTAGGATAATGCAGGCTGATCACCTGATTGTCTGACAAGAAAGATGATCCATGCGTCGGATGGGCATGTAAAAAGTCGGTCCTGCGCCTGATCTCCCGCCAGTCGTGTTGGTTATCCGTCCCACTGGATATTCTGTAATACACAGCGCTAGCGCACACACTTGTTGGGCACTATTAATTAACTCCTGCGTAGCTGGCCTGGTTTCAATGAAACCGGCCACCGTCACCGAAATCAGTGTGGGAGGCACATAACATATTATTGTTATACATTGTCTCTAAGTAAGTAAAATGTTATGTTAAAATGTTGTTCGTTACTTTTGTTCAGTTGCTTCATTAAAATGTTACACAGTTGAGTTAATAAAATCCAATTTCACTCCATACATTTTCAACTGCGGTTGTCTGTGTAAATGTCTGTCATGCATTTGTACCCGACTTCGGAATGAAAAGGAAGTAAGGATTTGGGCAGTATATTCATGTAAGTTTGTTCTAGCTGTCTGGGACTGCCTGCGTCTAAACGTTACAGCGCTGGGTAAAACTATGTTACATGCGCTGTCATCTACACACTAAAGCGCCCTCTACACGTAAATGTCGGACCGGGAAATAGCACGTGCCGGTCCAAACCGCGAGCACAAAGTAGATATATAACAGAGACACGACCTAGTACTAGAAAATGGTATCACCCGATGAATAGAAATAGAACTTGGTAATTCTGGCAATTCGACTGGCTATTTTTGTTTTTTGTTTTCTTCAATTTCAATAGATGAAGGGTGAAGACCAGGCACATTCCGGAAATCGCTATCTAGCGCCACTATTAGAAAATACTAATTACTAATTTCGTTTTGTACCTTCTTCTTAATTTAGGAGTTGAATTTATCGTAATGTGATGTTATGCTAAATTTTAATGTCAATATTTGTACTTAATTCCGCCTATTTACATTTTATAATTTACAAACGTTAATTGTATGGGATGGTAGGCCATGCTGCGAGTAAGAGAGTCCGAAACAAACGTGTACCCGCGGGGATAACAATCCAATTATTATCATGTTGAAGCCCGTGTTCCACAGTTTCGCATCGGATCGTCCTGACCTCCGCGCGCGCACGTCGTTACGCTGCCCGATCGCGCCGCGTTTTCGTTCGTATCGCGTACGTGCCGACCACCTTCCACTGGAGCAGTTCCTGAAACCACCTTCTGAGGGCGATCGGCAATCTGCACTTGGTTCTTGTGAACTGAGTGTGGATTGCCGCCTTGCCGGGAAGATGAGCTGCCCGCCCGCCCCGCTGGGATTTTATCCCAGCGTTGTGGTCACGGGAGGCCAGTTCCCCCAAGCGCTCCCCGCTTGGTGAGACCACCACACCATCCGAAGACCATGGCCGTCCGCGTCCTGCTGCGACGTGGAAGACCGCCCTGCGCCGACTAGAAGGCGCGCCACCAGACACCGAGCCTAGCTGTGACGGAGAGGACACCGTTCGCGCCGGGCCCCCGTCGGCATTCTCGCGGGGGGGTTGTGGTAGCCCCCCGCCCCAATGTCCGGCCGAGACCTGCTGCGCGTCCCGGATCCCACCCCGTCCAGCCGAGAAGTGCTCGGGCTGACCGCAGCGCCGCCCCCAGGACTGCGCCTCGCACCGCAGCCCTGCACCGCCGCCCTCAGGCACCCGCCTGAGCCTGCCCACCACCCGGCAATCACACCTGCCGTTGCTGCCCACCGCAGCCCACTCCACCATCATGCCTCCACGGCACCACCGCTGCCTGCTGACCTTCGCCTCGCTGCTGGGGCTCGCCTAGCACTCCTCGCCCGCTTGACGCTGGCGGAACCGGCCCCGCTTGGATCGAGTAGTGTCTGCTGGCCTCGCCGCGCTGGATTGACCGGCCCCTGGGGAGGGGCTAGTCTCCGGCCCCGCCACGCTAGCGGACCAAACTCTCCTCGCCTGGGCTGGATCTACCGGTCTCGCCGCCCTGGACCTGCGACGCCGCCTCGCCTCGTCGCGCTGCCACCACGTAGCCGCTCAAGACCACATGCAGCCATCCGGCCTGCAACGCTGCCCACCGCAGCCCACTCCACCATCATGCCTCCACGGCACCACCGCTGCCTGCTGACCTTCGCCTCGTCGCTGGGGCTCGCTCAGCACTCCTCGCCCGCTTGACGCTGGCGGAACCTGCAGGTGGAGTAGAGTCACGGCCCCGCCGCGCTGGATCAACTGGCCCCTTGGGGAGGGGCTAGTTCCCGGCCCCGCCGCGCCGTTCGACCGCTCTCCTAGCATGGGCTGGATCTACCGGTCTCGCCGCCCTGGACCTGCGACGCCGCCTCGCCTCGTCGCGCTGCCACCATGCAGCCAAACAAGACCGCATTCAGCGACGTCCCACCGCTCGCGACAAAGTCCCGCGCCTGCCTGTGGATATCCGCGCCATCCGAAGGTTCCTTGAGGGAAGGAACCTGGGTGACTGGCAAGGATCCACGGCGGCCCCGGACAACGCCGCCTTACACCACGGAGGGCGCCAGACGCCGCCTGCCGCCCGGCCTACTGGAGAGTTATGGCTGTACGGCGCGGGCGCGACCAGCGCCCTCTAGCAACGTCCTCGGGCGTTTACCGTTGGCATCCCCATGCCCTTTCCCACCATCATGGCTCCCGGAGCCCCCCCCCACTCCCTGGTTTGGCTGGGTCCGCGAGTTGGTTAAAGACCGCTCGTCAAAGTCTAGCCCTTCAGGTAATCGAGTTAATAAAGTGGTTTTTACGACGGTTTTTCCTTGCGCCCTGACGCGAGGGTTTTGCCTTCAAAAAAACGTCTTGTCTGTTTTTATTTCAATCCCACCTTGGTTAGGGCTTTGGTCCGCGGGACGATGCGCGGCGCTCGGAGGAGTGGAACCACACACGTTCCTCGGTCTCAGGACCGGGGCCTCCACACGCCACATGTCGTCTCGCCATTCAGGAATAAGTCTTCCAAGGCTTCTTTCCCTTAGTGCCACGGTTTTCCCCTGCGTTCTGTCGCGGGGGGTTTTCCCTAGAAAAACAGAAGCAACTAATACGGCTCGGTATCCTCAATACCGGGTCCTTCGACCCCACGTAGAGGGGCTCATTAGCCTCTGGTCGTGGTTCCCCCGCTCCCGGCCACTCGGGCTAGGAGTGAGTGAGATGCAAATAGGTAGGTTTCGCATCGTAACTTAGGCAATTCAAACAGTTGATGATTTCGACGTAATTAGCACGACAGTTCGTAAACCGTAAAGGGGGCTTACTCTCTAATCTAATGTCAATGCCAATCCATTTCAATGCTTTCAAATCATCTGCTACTCTCGAAAACAATACCGACGACACTCGATTGGAATAGTCCCATAAATCGACACTCAATTTCAAACTAATTTGGCGCTAGTGCCGTGATGAACTGACAAATTCAAACGCAATTTTATTGTATTTATTTAACAAAAAAAAAATACATAAAATACTTGATTCAGAGCCGATTTTTCAATCGTACGATAACTTTTAGCTGTCGAATAATGTGACTTTTACATATTTTGTTTCATACAAAATCTGTCAAAGTCACGTATTTATTAATTTTGTAAAAGATATCTGACGATTGAAAAATTGGCAGTAAGTAAAAGTAAAAAATACACAGTGTAACATAAACCATTGTCAATTGTGTTCAAGAGGCCCACAAATCCGCGGTTCGGAACGCAGTCCGAACTGCACGTGTCCGGGCCCTATTGTGTAAATGTGTACCGCCAGTATGATGTGTGTACCTAAAATAAACTTAGTGTGGGGTTGAGATAGTGGCTGCGTCCCTTATAATTGTGTTACGTTCTCCCGGCTTCGCTTCCCAGTTCCTCCCTGTTGAAGTTTCATTTACACAAAATAATATGACCCTTTCCACTTTACACAAATCTTAATTTACCACACTAATGGCGAGATAGTGAAACGATAGAATTAAGCTCTCAATTCGTATGCTGCCCTTTTCATTCCGCTAAGCAGTGACAGCATGTTAATAGGATCGATTAATAAGATCCTTACTTTAATTAGTGTTTCAGTATTTGGAGCGCGTTGAAATAGTATTGAAAATCGTAAAGAGAAAAAAGTTTGTACTTTACATGTTGTTTTAAGCTACCTATATTAAAACAAGAATGACACTTTATAGGTATGAAAACGAATAAAAAACAATATGTAGAAAAAAAATTGCAGCTTGTCGCACACACGTAACCTATTACATGCACTTTATTCGGAATATTCCATATTTGCCACACTTGAGCTGTCACCGTCCACGGCGCCAACACACTCGGTGACAGAGTACTGATCACTAAACTACCCTCTACTCGCTTCCCGTTTATTTTCGTCTCTCAATACAACTTCTACTGCTCAAAGGAAAACGTATCGAAAATGACTTACAAACTTCGCGGAAACTGTACGTAAGTATCAGTATTCAAACATCACAGGGTCTTATTTAACTTATTTAACGTATACAAACTTATTTATACGCGGAAATGTTCCACTATTAAAAAATTTTGCGAACTCGAAAGTAATACGAAATGTACTACCATTGTGTATTTATTGTATTTTTATTGCAAAAATACCCAGTTTTGATGAGAATTGTGCCTTGAACAAAATTCAAAACGTTCACGGTAAAAAATTTAATGACTGTCTGAAAATATGGCAGGAATTCCTAGATTTTTTAGAAAAACCAGTTTTATTGAAGTGCCGTTCCAGATTACTCACCCCGATGCAAAACCCGATCAGATATTGTACGGTTGACAAAACAGCTCGTAAAATTCAATTAAATTCACGACCTGTTTTAGTCGACGTTTACTTTACAAGATTGGGAACAGATAAAAGCATATAGCTATAACTTTGATTATAGTACACTTCTCATTCTAAAAATGTATTTTTGTCGTCAAAAACTAACAAAAATCTACATTTTAGTCGCAAGAATAACAAAAATGAAAAAAACTTGAATGAGAAAAGGTAGTGTAAAAGAGATTCGGATATCCCAATCTCCAAAGTTATAGAAACTGTTCTACACCCTGTATCGCTTCATTGTTCAAGCTAGGGGTCGCAGGTTCGAATTCCACCGGAAGCACAGCAAGGTTTCTATTTTACTGGGTTATGGATGTGTATTTTTGTGTATAATATAAAAATATAAAATATATTCCTGTCGTTTCCGTTTTCATATTTATTTATTTATTATATGCTGCTGTCGCCACCAAAGTATTATTTAAATTAAAAACAGAAGTTTTGCCTAAAACGGAATAAAAGTTACATTTGTGATCATTCATTCTGGTTCTCATGATTTCATTGGAATGCTTTGCATTGCTCGTTTCAAATCTGCCAAACTACTATTCTGCATTATGGATTAGGTGCGTTCAAACAAATCTGTGTTAGAAATGGTTTATTATTATAGATCAACATCGTCTATGATTTCCATTTCCATCACAGATTATGGAGTACGGATTATGGGCAGCTAATAGACACTAATTGTTCCATATTGTATTACCTTACCATCTAAGTGGTAACTGAATATTATTGTATTAATACTAGCCAACCCGTGGCCACTATACGGGGATTGAAATCGTGATTACCTAAAACCTACTATATAATGCACTACAATACACGTGGGCCTAAAGACAATATTAATTCATTTATTTAATTTTTTATTAACATCTAACGAATGCTTGTCCTATCCACAGTCTATCAAATTCTTTAAATGTAAACAGACAAAGAGAGTATAGAATGAACTAGCTGATCCCTGCCCACTTCGTTGAGCATACAAACCGTTTAAACATTCCCTGGACTCCCACGAATATTTCAAGACCAAAAATAGCCGAATCCATGGGAAAATTCCTCACTGCCAATCGTATGGATTACTTCAGGGACTCCAAATTATCATGGCGTTTAGAGCAAGACATACTCTCTAAAACTGACCATAAATCGTAATCCAGCGGATTAAGATCGGGACTAGACGATGGCCAATCTTCAGCTCTTATGACAATTTGGAGTCCCTGAAGTAATCCATACGATTGGCAGTGAGGAATTTTCCCATGGAAAGAGTGCGTGCTTCTATTGATATCTGGCCTCGACGTTTAAAGGACTGTATTGCAGCCAACGGCGGCCACTTTGAATAAACTTTTCATATTTTAAATACCTTTTTATTTATGAATAAAACTGCTGAATTTTATGAATAAAAACACACTGTAAAAGAAATAAATTTTATTTGCAATAGAATAAAATATATTTTTCTTTGTATCAGTATTAATGGCAGGACTAGGTATATGAAGATAGTAATGATATTATTTCGTTATTCTGTCTGGGTCTGCGAATATTCTCTCATTCTAGCTCGTAAATATTTTGGTGAAATCTCTGGAAACGAAGCTTTCGTTTACACTTAAAGATCAAGAAATAATTCTCTTGTTCTAGGTCTTTGTTCTTTTGATGTGAAACCACCTTTATACAAAACGACTTACAATAATAAGCTTACTTGTGTACTAATAGTATATATTTGGGATGTGAACAATAATTTCAGGTGAATTTTATCATACTTCGTCTTCGCCTTTCCGTGAGTGTTTTGAGAGTAAATCAATGAGGAAGACGGGTCAAGCGGCGGCTCAAAAGCCGTAAGCCGTAGCCAAACGTCGAGAGCGAAACTTTGTCTTAATTAATTCAGTACAGCGGGAATTCGGACGGTCAAAAATGACAGTTCCCTTTCACGTTGTACAAGTTAGTTTGTAACGTATAATAACTAGAGGGAAGCAATAAATATTGCAGCAATTGCGATGTGGTACATTTTTCACTCCCTAAAAAAGAGGGGTTAAGTTTTACGTGTATGTATTACGTCTTCTATTATACTTACAATGGAACATACATGTAACCAGCCAAATTCACCGTTCCTTTTAGCTTCGCCATGGTCGGATAAACACTGGTCGTGGGTTCGGTTCCCACTACAAATAAACTACAAAGGTCCAGCAGGTTTACTCCCGACACAATCGGGAATTGAATCAGTTCGATCTCAACGCCTTTTTGTATTTTATTTGGTGGATTGCTTTGAAACTAACCAGGATAAAGAAAATCGTCAGATCGTAACTGACTAAGAATCAATATAAACAAGCGTCAATTTATTGTACCCGGCACAATCGAATCTGAATCAAAATCGAATCATTTTAATTACTCTCCAGTAAGGCCCCAGGTTTCTCGAAGCCTATTCAATGCAAACCAATATTTTCTGTTTTAATATACTAGTATAGACACTATAAAGGTTTCAATTTAATTATTGCCTTCAAAGACTCAGTGGGCAGAAACTTTCATTGGTTAAACTACTAAATATACTTCTGCATCAAAATTAATATTTTTATGGTTTCCTTCCAATATCACCAACAAGTATATTAATAACTTTCTGAAACTGTAATATTAACTTGAATAGTTTAAGGCTGCAGTTGAAAATTATTTACAATTTTATTTCCTTCGGCATACCGACTCTTGGCGAGAAATATATCTTGTTTCTCTCGCACAAAGTTGTCCCTTGAGAGCGAGAAAGAGAGGGCGAGACAATGTACCTATTTATCGGCGATGTTCTGATTGTTTGAGATAAAATGATTGTAAATATCTTCGTTTGCATATTAGGGTCTGTTCAACAAGATGTGACACGGGGTGAACTTTTTGAAATGACGGTTCAAAATTGAATTTCCTCGGCGCCGCGCTACGCAACGAACAGCTCGCTTTTAAAACTCTTGCAATGGATCGTGTGAAATACACAATTATCTGTATTGTTAATAAAGTTCAATATTGATTCCTTGTATACCCCCGGTTTCGTGATGTAATTATAAAAATCTGTCCGTTCCTTTCTGTCTGATAGTGTTCTACCAATCAGCGTTCAGTATGGGTTGTTGGTTTGAATGCCATGTTAGTTGAACATTCATTGAATAGCGTACGTAAAAACGGGGGACAGTGTCACAGTGTCACTCTTAGGCCCGTATTGTTATAGAAGTCTCAAACCCAACCTCACTTGAGAAACTATTTGACAGATGAATAAAACGTTTCGTTCCACTTTTAAAAATGAAGAACTTTACTTATGTTACATAGGTACTTTAATTTTTTTCTTTTTAAAACGTAAAATCTATAAAAATATAGATTATACTTATTTTAAAGTTTTTCTGTAATAAATAATATGAATATTACGGTATAAAAAATACTATGTAGTATTATTAAAGTTGTTCACTTTTAAAATATAATATATAAGCACTTTATTATCGACTTTATAGTAAATACATACAAAATTCAAATTATTTACTTCCAAATGATACTTAACAAGCTTGTTTCGGAAAGTAAAAAAAAAAGTATATACAGTGTTTAAAAAGAGCACTCACTATAACTTTGATATACGATTATACTACCTTTCCTCATTTCGGAAATGTATTTTTTTTATTTTTTCTTTTGTCAAAAACTATTTTTTTTTTCTTTTTACCATTTCTTATTTTTTTGTCGCAAAGATAATAATTTGCCAAAAAAATTTTTTTTTTCATTTTTGTATAAAAAAAAAAACATTTCTAGAATGAGAAAAGGTAGTATAATAATATCCCAAAGTTATAGTGACTGCTCTTTTTACACCCGTTATATGTATACATATTACAAATCCTCGAAAAACATAACCCTCCTTCTGGCGCAGTCGGGTAATAAGTGCGCGGTGTGTCGTCGGTGTGAACTGACGCTTAGGATAATATCCTGCGAACAACTCGAGTGTTTTGCTCATCATTTACATATTTCACAATGAAGTTTAAACCACAGGGGACTGACTTAATTTAGGAACTGACGAAGGAACTATTTAATAATAACTGACAGAGAATCTAGTTTTGCATTTCTTATTATTAGGCGCGGTTCAGGGAACAGGGGCTTTACTCTCCAAACTGATTCGATTTTCATTCGAATATATATATATATATCCCCAATAAATTGACGTATGTTTATTTTGATTCTCAGTCAATTGATATGGTCGGGAGTACAAAAAGGTACGATCTAACGATTTTCTTTATCCTGCTTAGTTTCAAAGCAATCCACCAAATTAAATACCAAAAGCAGCTGAGATCGAACTGATTCGGTTCTCGATTGTGTGGGGAGTAAGCCTGCTGATTCTAGTTACCGAACCGGAAATGTTCAGAAAAGATTTTGTAAGAATTTAGTCTGAATAAAATATTTTGATTTGATTTGATTCAGGATACCATCGTTATTTTATCACTTACGAAATTCGAAAACAAAATGAATGGGATTTGACATAAACTTCGCTAAGTACACATACATACGATTTGCTTGTCATTTAGCGAACCTTATGTCACACACACACATTTTTGTTTTCGATCTTCGTAAGTAAGAATAGCGATGGATGGATGGAATCTTGAGGTTAATGTTTTAAGATTCTTTATTTCTTAAAAGATTACAATAATCACTTACGATAAATACAATTTGTAAATAATTAACTAATAGTATTGAATTGATAATATAATTACTATATTATAAGCATACCCAGTGTTATTGCTGAAGTGTCAGTAACGATAACTTTACATACATTTAGTATCGCCATAATCCTCTTTAGTTATTTATTCATAAACTACAAAAACTGCTATATTTAAGTATAAAGAGAAAAACACATCGATGTAAAACTCCAATTAAAGTAAAGAACAGCCCGTAATTGACTTTACTGTAATATAATATGGGACACGAAATTGGTCCATAAAGCTTTTAAAACTGAATATATTTTTTTCTTTTTCAGGAGGCGCCATTGTAGACAACGATCTGAAGTCCCGGCAATACGATGCCAAGAAAGTAAGTGTTAAGTTAATACTTTTTTATTGGTGATATAATAACAACTAATAATATTTTTTGTATTCCTAAAAATATGACAAAATCTTTTGAATTTAGTTTTCCTTTAACAATAATGGTAACAGATATTATAATGCATAATCGACTTGCTCTATATATCAGTGGTCAAGTGCTACGATGCTAAATTCGCGGGTTCGAATCCCGCCATGACCACTTCTTATATTTATTTAATCGTCGAGTTTCATATTTATGGCAATAAGCTATAAACCTAACCTACCCTATATCCTAAAACGGAATGACTTACCTGCATCTCACAGATTACTTAGGTACTGTAAGGCCCTAGTGTATACTGCATACTGGATTCAGTAAAGATTGATCAAAGCAGGGAAATAGATAGGTAAGATAGCTGCGTACATTCAGTACTCCCGTAAGGACAGGCCCTTCTGGTTAAAATGTCATCAACATACATGTCCCATAATACTCGCCATCTACCGCGAGGCTTAAAGTGTTATTAGGTTATTCGCAGAAAAGTAGATTAATGATATAATTGAAGACATGAATTTTTTTGTTTTGCTACATCGTCGTCCATTAATGTCTTCAATTATTATCATAATTATTGATAGTAATAAATTTCCACACCGATTTAGGTGTTTTCTTTGAAAACGACC
The DNA here is from genome assembly GCA_905187575.2 of Celastrina argiolus. Lineage (NCBI taxonomy): Eukaryota > Metazoa > Arthropoda > Insecta > Lepidoptera > Lycaenidae > Celastrina > Celastrina argiolus. Next base: position 21,765,642 of record LR994583.1, read on the forward strand.
TGGCTCAGGAGGATATTATATTATATTATATCCCCAAGTGTGTCCACAATACACTAGGACACTCACTGGGTCGGTTACCTAACACGTCTGACGAGAGAACAACGTCAGACAATCAGGTGATCAGCCGGTATTGTCCTAACCAAACTGGAAAATAATATTTTAGTTGTTTCAACGTGAGAATCGAACACAAGGTCTTTCGAGTCAGGAACCAAGCTCTTATCTATTAACTTTTAATAAATAAGTGACAAAACAAAGTTTAGTACAATAAATAGGGTTTATGCAAAATGTTCTTAGGGGCTCATCCTTACTTCCGAAATCATTGGCTTCCAAGTCTAGATTGACGGAATCAATCTAATAAACACATTGGATGTGTTTCCACTTACCTGTCCGACACATGCTCGATACCCGGCGGTTTGCAACATATTATGTCATGTAGGTTGGTCAAACATGCTATATGTATCATGAATGTATCCGTTCAGTAGTTTACGTGAAAGATAAACAAATGAGCGTCTGGAGTCTCGCCGCCACAAAACCAACTTAATTCATTTGTGAAGACTTAAGTGTTCCTATAACTTTAGTTATCTTGGCTTCACTTACTCCTTACTTTATGAATACCCTCATACAAATTCCTTAAGATGAAACATCACGCCTGTTTTCTCCATACAAAAATAGGGGTTACGCGATCCCTGTTTCCACCCTGGATAATGCCGCTAGAGTAACAATTGTTTTCCTGAATATATATGTATATTATTTATACGTCCCTATTTTCTCCTTTTTTTCATTAATAATTTGAGGAGATATGGACGTTCAAAAATCAAAAAAAAATTACCTGACTTTTCGCTGTGTTTAAACATCCAGAAAACAAATTTGACTGCATTGTACAATAAAATCATATCATAGGAACCTAGCTAAAGCCTTTTTGAGTTTATAATGAAAAAATATCTAAATCGGTTAAGTTTGGAGGAGGAAACAGGAATCCCCTAAACGTCGATTTCTTGTACTTTTAACAGGTAATTTAGTTCGAGCTGCAGTTGTCTCTATCGCGCAAGTGCTGACTATCTAAGGGACTACGAGACAGCAATAGATCCCACCAAAAACATTTTCATGTAAAAATGTTGCCAAGACGAGTAAACATAGCTTACCCTGTGAAAAAGTTATCAGATATCGTATAAAGCCAAGCTCTAAAGACTACACGCCCTAAATCTACAAGCACCTTAATAAAAATTTATCAAAAAGTGGACAAATCTCATGTAGAACCAAAGTTCTTGATCTATGCGCCCTTACTTTACTAGGCTTAGCTTCACTTACTCTACATTTCAGTTAAAACGTGATACTTGGTTGTTTTGTTACCGTTACGAATATTAGCCGAGTCCAGAGGAATGACTGGTCAATACGTCTGGGGCCAGCCATGTGCGGGTTTCAAAAATATTCAAAAGGTGGCCCCATGCGAGTTTCTTACGCCGGTTCTTCTCGCTGGGCTAGTTCCCGAACCGGTGGTAGGCATCATATAGAAACGACGTTCAGAAAACATATTTGTAAAATTTATTCTGAATAAAAATTTTTGACTTTGACTTTGACTAGTGGAAGCCCCAAAGGGAGCTCTCCGAGCTCACGAGGTGGTATATTCGGTCAGGCCGAAGCCCACAGTACTAGTTTTCAGACGTTGTACTCGAATTAAATAGCGCCGGACTTAGAAAACTTCGATAGCGTGATGCAGGATTGTGGCGCTAGCTGTACCGCCACATACTTATTGCCTTTTCTATATTTATTATTTATCTATCAATATTGTCTGTAATTTTTCGTATGTATTATATTTTAGTCTATCTCAAAAATACCATCAAAATATTCGAGTGAGAGTGTAAACTGACACCGTAACGTAAAATTTCGGAATTTCCATTAAAAACTGTTTGCTTTTGGATCCAATAGTGTCGAATATTCAAACAAAAACAAGTGACGACCCACGAATAAATGGAATTTGATAACTGGGAAAATCTGATTCTGACGCACTCTAAAACAGGTGTGCAGCGAAAGCATTTAGAAAGGGCACCGTTGAAATTTCGCAGAATTTCAATTTTTCCAAACGTTCTATGGAATGTTCCGCATATATTCACAATTATAGTTGATCTATCGGTAGGCTGGCGCAATTCAACAGATAAACTATGGACAAAAAATCTCAGAAACCCGGAATTTATTCTTAAGTTGGGAATATATTCCCAACAGCTATACATGCTGTAAAATAAAAACAAAACCACGTTTAAAAAATGGACTAAAAAGCATAAAATAATAATTTTATGATGTAGTTACAATTAATGTTTTTTTTTTGGAGTCGGTGTCCGCTAAAAGAACAACATCCTAAGTTGCTGATTCAAAACTCACAATAATAAGACACAACTTTTTATTTTAACTTTTCCAATTTTATTACGTTTTTTATAAGTTTTTACAAAATAACACTACCGGTTTTGATCAAATCATCATCAGGTGACTTAAAAATCACCTTTGCTGATACAAAAATAAAAATATTATATTTCTTGAATGAGATAAGGTTAGTATAAACATATTCCAAAGTTATAGTGACTGTTATTTTTACACCCCCTATAGAAATGTCTTCTTGAAAAGTCTTATACAGTGTGTAGAAAGAGCAGTCACTATAAGTTTGAGATACGATTATACTACCTTTCCTCATTTTGGAAATGTATTTTTTTATATTTTTTCTGGTCAAAAACTAATTTTTTTTTTACTTTTTACCATTTCTTATTTCTTTGTCGCAAAAATAACAATAAATACAATTTTTTTTAACTTTTGTAAAAAAAAAGAAAAAAAAAATACATTATAGAATGAGAAAAGGTAGTATAATCATATCCCAAAGTCGGATAAAAAAGTATAAAAATTCCAACTTAAAAGGTTAAAACAAGAACGAACACTTAATAGAATCAATAAAAATAAATTGGCAATTCACTTTTCTTTTGGATCTTCGCGCCACGCGCTAGAGTGCGCTGAGTTGCCAATGTAATCGAATGTAAAATAATTACTTAAAAAAATATATTTTCTCAAAGTTTAAACTTTATTACAAAACATTGATATAATGCTCAAGCCTTCCCTCTCGCTTGCTCGTACAGCGCTCTCGCTTAGATCGTAAAGTAATATGATTAGCGTATAGTTACAATGAGCAATCGTCTTTTTATAACAGCATATAATATTTTCAGACCCTAAATACTATTAGCCAGGGTTCCCCCACACATTGTTTTCACTTGATTAGTATCAAGCTAATTTCATTTTGATGAGACGTCCAATAATTTCTTGGACGGAACTCTCGATTGTGGTAGCTAACAGAGTTAGCAAGAATAAAAAAATCTCAACTTCCGAGCGTAGGACCGGGATAACGTACCACGCAATTTGTAGGACAATTATGTCTGCTGAATTATATTAATATTAACCAAGTAATAAAAACAAAATCAGCTGGTTACTAATAATTTAAGATGACCTCGTTATCGATACAAGTTGGCTAGTGGGAACTCTTTGATCAAGCCATAGATTTTTTAGGACAAATATTTTTTCGGATAATTTAGATGATTATGTTGAGATTTATCAAAAAAAAATTTTGGAATCACCAAAGCCACAAACTTTATTCTTGCTATCTCTGTTAGCTACCACAAACAAGAGTTCCGTCCAAGAAACTCTTGGGCGACTCATCAAAATGAAGGTACTCACGAAAAATTTTCTTGATACTAATCAAGTGAAACCAATGTATGGGGGAACCCTGACTATATATAAAGTACGTTCGTACGTACGGCTAGCCTAGGAGCTGTGTCGTTTCATAGCGTTACTATGGCCACTTCCGAGCTCCAGCATCAGAATATTTCATTGTCATGCGATATTCATGCAGCAGTTCACCACAATCAGATATCAGGAAGTTGGTTAAATTTAACGCAAGATGAATTCGGGTATAAGTTAGGACAGTACATGGAAGCTTGTAAAACAACTCAAATCTAAATAGTTAGATTTCGTTGAAGCGAATGGTTTATTGTTGGACGTTACTGACCCTATGCTAAAAAAAACCTAAGGGTGTGTTTCACCAAGGAATGTTATAGTTAATCCTTGGTTATATATCATGTTGTTCCTCTCGTTATTCCTATCAATGATTGAGAAGGCTTGGTATTTTAATAAGCCGTCACTAACATGCGTTACGTAAAGGATTTTGATAATATTTTACAGTAATAACAATTAAAGCTTAAAATGCGTACCTACATTTGTAAATCTTAACGCAGTCCCGCTGACAAAAGCTAGTGACTAATATATTTTTAATTTTATCAAAACTACCTTTATACTTATGCCTTTCCATCTGTTATTGGTTGATTCAGTATTAGCTACTCTTTAAATACTGTAGTAGAACAACGGTGTTAAATGTCGTATGCCCAGCACATACGACATCACAAAGTAGTCCACCTAGTGCCGAGGAATGAAATTCTGGGGCGAACCATGTACTTTCCTCACGATGGTAAATACTGTTTATTCTTCCAGGTGGGTCCAGACCAATGCCCGGCGGTGTGGGAGAGTGCGGCTGACATCGACACGCTCACCACATACCATTCCTTCGATTTTCAGGTATTTGAATTAATTAATTACAATTTGATCCTCTAACCTCTTCATCAACCATACTTCCCGTGGCAGTCGAAACCATCAGTGTTTCCCCATTTGAAAACTGCGCTCAACCCGCCTGCTAAGCATGCATAACAAGTATAGGCAACTACTTCCCATGAAATACGTTGTGGGTTAAGTCCAGCAAAGGAATATAGCTGGAACGATAATGATGATGACACTTTGATTATACGACTTCTAATTAATCCTGACCGGGGATCCATAATTTGCTTGCTCTATTTTTGCGCAAGGACCATAGTGGGAAAAACCTTTTGCCAGAATCTCTCATGGCTTGAACATTATGCGACGAATGGCGCAGTTTTTGCGCACATGCTCAACCGAATATCTGGGTTCGGATCCCGCCAAAGGAATGACAAAGTTTCTGCGTCACTGGGCCGTTAACGTGGTGTGCAACGTCCATAGATATATTTTCGGACTTGCTTCTGATGAACCTAGAAATTCAGCCCCTAAAGAGTTTGAAAATCTCTAAAAGATTTCCACCTTGTATGTCCCATCTCGGAGAAATAAAAGCTTTAAATGTCTGTGTATGTTATAGGATAATTGCACAATATCAACGCTATGTAGGGTTGTTTGTGAGACCCTAAAGACGAGGAAATTTTATAGCAGAGGCAAATACTTCAGCTCTTTGCAAAGATCCTGGGATTTTCTCATTTCCTCGAAAACCTTTTCCAATCATATAAAGAATCTTGTTGTTCACTATAATGTCAGTCTGCTTATAAAAAAAATATTTCTTAATGGTCAAGAACGAGTCTGACCTCGCAGCAAAGGTTCCGTACAGAATGGAAAATTATCACGGTTGTTGCACGAAGTTTTCCAAGTCAGCATACTGTACAAGTGAAACCTCTTTAACCCTGAAGTAACAAAGTTAACTAAGCCTTTATAGTTTTCCTTTTACGTGGACTATTATCATACGATTTTTAGGTTTTTCAATTATAGAATGATTATAGAGTTATTATAGAGTTTTAAAATGAGTTGTTTAAATTATTTTATTTTAGCACTTTCAAGCAGTACCCCTTTTATGCCTTAGGGCCGATTTTTCAATCGTTAGATAACTTTCACCTAAGGAAGAATTATGTGATTTTGGCAGATTTTGTATGGAACTAATGTCAAAGTCACATGTTTATTCCTCAGGTAAAAGTTGTCTGACGATTGAAAAATCAAGGTCACAGTAATTTTACAGGGGCTTAATTACCTGCGGCCTAAACAGTGATAAATAGGTTGAGGATAATTAGCAATCGGATGATCCGGCGAGCACCGGACTGCGTGTAATTGCGAGTCATAATCAAGTTCATTTGCGGCGGTAATTGTATCACTACAGCTTACGCCGATATTAATTTGGATGGGATAATCATACAGAATTCGGAAGGCCGGAGTGCTGAGGACAAAGTGCCAATTTCACCAACACATAAAGTTAATCCTTCATTAAATAAAATAAATAAAAATAGTCTTTAGGGCGTGTTTCACCAAGCAATGTTGTATACTTACACAGCCGTGTTAATACCGGCGACAAAAAAAAATGGATTTAAATCTTATTCTATAGAGTAATCGTATTGGCCATAGTGGTGCAGTGGTGCTGTCCTGTTTTGCTCGAAAATAGAAGTCACAATTTTCTGAATTATAAATCTCATACCCAACTTATTTTTGCTATAATTAATATAATGCATTGGTTCGCACCACCAATATACGCGTATACAGGCTATAATAATAATGAGTGATAATAAGGTAGGTACTTTAGGGTGTGTACGGGTTCCGTATATAGTAGAGTTTACTGTGAAAGTATGAGCGCTATCTATATAAAGGAAAATTTATGCTGTCGGGGCATTTCTCATACAAACATGAAAGTCAAAAGTAAGTTTTCAGCGCAGATACTTTCGCTGTATATTCAACCTAGGAGGCACATACACACCCTAAAGTATCATCACTCACTTATTTTACACCTTGCATAGATATACCATACATGTATGTACATGAAACATTAAAAAGCCGATCCGCAAACACTAACATTTTAATTTCGGAGGCCGCTACACAAGCGCTCCCTGCAACAGATTCAAATTATTCGATTCGCATCTGCCATTGATAGCAATTAGCCGGCTTTTTTTAACACTTTTACACAAGTTCGCGAAAATGTAATGTAATGCCTGAAAAATACAGAAAATATACACCAGCCAAACAAAGCTCGACAGAGTGGCCTTTGTTCGGAACCCTTTCGTGTGCACAAGAGCTGTGTTGTTTTTTGATTCAACTGTTTTCGCTGCGAGAATTCCATAACACTACATTCGATTTGGATTTTTCGCCGAACTTTTGGCAGTCAATTAAACAGTGTGACAGAGTGCGACAACGTCACAAAGAGTTCATCAAAGGACCGGTGGGCTTTTGGCTCATAACTCCCTTTATTGCTGTCAAAGAGTTCATAGTTCAGACGGGAAAGTATGGTTTCAGATTAGTTTTTATTTGAAATTTTTGGCGTTTATTATTTAGCCCGATGTCGATGGTGAAAGTGGTCGGGTTTAATTTCGAAATATTTATATGGAACTTGGCTATTATATTCCGTTTGTATAAAGAGAGAAAAACTAATACATGCAATATGTTCAAATACAATAACCAATCGTTACAAGTAAAGTAATTTAATCGAACGCATTTAATGCCTTTTACAGATAATCATTTATGCAATGTCTCAAACGTCTCTGGCTATACAGAATGATTCATGGTTCATATATTAAGCCGAATATAGTATAAAGACACCGGCTTAATCATGTATATGAGTTGATTACGAACAATGTAAGTTTGTTAACTTACATTGTTCATAATCAACTTATTTAAAACAATATAACCTCTGTTTTTGAACCGATAACGAAATATTTTAAACTACATGTTTTCCGGTTCGTACGCGCAAAATGATATCCAGTCGAGAACCATACATTTTGCATCAATAAAAGTACCTTATTTCCCTTCGTCGCCTCCATATTATTGAATACTATCTAAATCGGTTCAACAGTTTCGAAGCCTATGCAATACAAACAAACATCAAATCTTTTCTATTTAAAATATTACTAAAGACAACGGGTTTTTACATTAAATTCCAATCGTCATTCTGTTAAATAATTCTCACATCTACGTATGTAATTAAAACTGCTAGCAATAATATTCTGAACATAATAAAATAAACACTTTAAAGTGCAGATGAATTGTCGAAAAAAAAAGTCCGCGTCGGTTTAAACAAAAACATTGATGAAATCGGGAGCTACGATGCCACGGACATACAGATACGTTAAAATTATAATACCCTTAGGCCGTGTTTCACCAAGCAATGTTAAAGTTAACGCCATGTTAAATTACCATGCCATTTCATTCATTGACAGGAAATACGAGAGGGATAACATGATATTTAACATGGCGTTAACTTTAACATTGCTTGGTGAAACACGCCCTTAATATGTTTTCGTTGAGGTTTAAAAATGTAAAGCCAAAAGGTCTTACACGCTATCCGTGGGATGCCGGGGGAAAAACAATACCTTCCCATCTTCGCCGTGGGTGCCGTAAAAAGCGTTTGAGGGAATAAATATCCGGAAATGGGCAGAAGTAGTTCCGCGGACACTTTTGACGCTTGCGCTGAGCATATAGGCAGTCCCCCCCCCTTAACTACTTTGAGGGAGGCTTATGTCAAGTCAAGTAGTTGACGTCACAGCTGAAATGACGATGTCACGCTGCGAACACGTGTTACTTGAACGATACTTAATTTCATTATCATCCTTATATTTGGTCGTAAGATGACAACTCGATAGGTATCAGGTAGATACGATTATATTCGATGACAGATTCCAATACGCTACACATTTCAGCAGGCCAAGCTGGAACAATTCACAACTGCGTATTCGTAACGTTATCGAATGTCAATTGGCGCTGTTGCGATTTTCATACAATTCTCATTACAAATACCTAGCTGTCAATTGCTCCTGCTAGCCAGAATATCTGTTACGCTTACATGACTCAATGCCAATTTAAGCAAAAACTCGTAACGAAATGCCGAAGTTACTCTCGCTAACTCTGTAATAACAGCATTAGTGTAAAGTACCTTAACTGCGGGAAAAACAATTTGATTCCAGTTTAGGTAAAGTTACGATTCGTATTTCAGTAGATGCAAATGTGGATGTCTGCATGTGCAGGCTTAGGGAGTCCAATCAAAGATGTGTATTTTATTAATTTGTGATACTTATCGTACAAAATAGTATAATTTGGTAGGTCATAGCCCTTAGCAGCGACAGCCTGTGAACTTTTTCGTAGTAGTATTCAATTTAAATACTTACGTATTTACGGTTCATTTTCCTGACATTTCCGGTACTTTCCAGCAGTCGTCGACATAGGAGGACTGTGGTGTCCTATTTGTTGTATTATTTGTTGAAGTTTTTCAAACTACCAGAAAACTCTTCAATTATTATTTGTTTTTCAATCTACGCAGAATGTAGAGTCCATTCCATGAAAGTAGACCGGCCATTAGTGGAACTAGATCTTATCTAGATATTAGTCAATATTTAACTCTTTGTATGAAAACCTCTTAAATAAAAGTCCCGTTACTAACCGATCAAACCAATAGAGACTTGAGCTGAAATTACCTGTTATAAGTACGAGCTATAAATGGCTTGAGCTAGGTTCCTATGTTTCGATTTTATCATAAAATGTACTCCAGTCCATCCAGTTTCCTGGATGTTTTAACGCAGCCGAAAATCTGGCCATTTTTTAAAGGTTTTTGAACGTCCATATCCCTTTTTTCCTTCCAGGGAGGAAACTGGGGTCGGGAAGACCGTTATGTTTCCTCATAAGACTACGGTATTTTAGACACATTTTTATTGTATTCTTACTGGATTTTAACTAGATGGCAGCACCAAGCCTTAGTTTTAGTCATCACCATACACATAAAAACCTTAATATTTTTTTAACCAAGTTTATATATTACTAGCTAACCCGTGCCCACTTCGTTGATCATGGAAACCGTGTAAACCTTCCCGGGCTTCCACGAATATTTCAAGACCAAAAATTGGCGAATCAGTTCAGCTGATCTCGAGTTATAGCGAGACTAACGAACAGCAATTGATTTTAATATAGCCTATGTTACTCAGTGATAATGTAGCTTTCTAATGAAAAAAGAATTATTGAAATCGGTCCAGTACTTTTTGAGTTAAGTCGTTACATACAAAAATACAAATCTTTCCTATTTATAATATTAGTGTAGATGACTTTCTCAACAAAGCCATTTAATTATTTTTCATTAGGTTACTCAAGTTTGTATAGAGCGTGATTTTCGTAAACATTCCTACTAATATTATAAATGCGAAAGTAACTCTGTCTGTCTGTCTGTTACGCTTTCCCGCTTAAACCTCACAACCGATTTTGATGAAATTTGGCACAGACAATCTTTACACCCTGAGAAACGATTTTTATTGCGAAAAAAGGGGTGAAGAGGTTGAAATAGAGGTTGAAAGTTTGTATGGGATTTCTTTAATTTGAAAAGATAAAACCATGAAATTTATATTTAAGCACTTGATAAGAAGTACAAACATTAGTTCTATGCTTTTTGAAATTTCGACCTGTGAGGGGATGAAATAGGGATTGAAAGTTTGTATGAATTTCGTCATTTTTGAAGATAAAAACATTACACTTTGTATTTAGGCACTAAATAAGAAACAAAAGATCGTTTGTTCCAGCATTTTGAAAATTTTACCAGTGTGGGGGTGAAATAGGGTTGAATGTTTGTATGGGTGTTCGTCATTTTTTAAGATAAAACCATGAAACTTGGTAGGTACGTAGGACTCTTAGGATGTGCAGAGTTCGAATTTCGGGGATTTCGTGTGTAGAAACACACGAAATCGGAACGGAACGGGAACTACGAAGCCAAAGTTTTTGTATACAAAATCTTAACCACTCAACCTAGGAACATGATATTTAGAATAAATAAAATATTTTTTTATTAGTTAGGTCCTGTAAATTACTTTTGTACATACTTAATATTTCGGGATCTTTTAGTTCATAATTCCATAACTCCAAAGCCAATCCAGTGACTAACCTCCCCTTGCCCGACAAAAAAGTATCGAGCATGGACTTTTATGCCTATCATATTTTATGATGATACGCGAAGACGATTTTAACGTACTAATACAATGCGGCAAACAGCTCGCTATCCAGTTTTATGTTGATATGATATGAAGGTTGGAAACGAAATATTGCTATACATAATATCTTTTAATCAAACAAAATTAAGAGCCGAAAATTAAATTCATCTCCAAGATGCTGTATTGAATGATGCCAACGTGAACCCTAATAATATAGGTGAAATGGTGATTCTGCCGTTTTCGTTTGTGAACAGTCCCCGATACTTACACGAGTATACTCAAGACGCATCTGCCTATGTGCGTACGTATGGTCGACCTGATTTATTCGTAACCTTCACCTGCAATCCATCTTGGTCTGAAATAGCTGACGAATTGATGTTCAGTTCAAAGCGCCAACGATAGGCACGATGTCATTGCCAGTTTAGGTTAAAACTTAAAAGTTAAAAAGCTTATGACTGTAATAACTAAAGGAAGGGTTTTTGGAGAAGAGCAATGCTTTATGTATTCCATTGAGTGGCAGAAGCGAGGGCTCCCACATACATTTTGCTTTGATTAAAAGATAAATTGCGACCTGACCAAATCGTTAAAATTATAAGCGCTGAAATACCAGATCCTAACAATGAGAAGACACTTTACAATATTGTTATAAAAAACATGATCCACGGTCCATGCGGGGCTGAAGACCCTCTGTGCCCGTGCATGAAAGATCGTTAATGCACAAAAAAATTTCTCGCAACTTACTAAAAGAGACTCTCCATAATGAGAACGGCTACCCGATGTTATCGTAGAAGAGCACCAGAAGACGGAGGCCGGACGGCATCTGTTAAACTCCGAAATCGTTGTCAAGTTTCTGTACCATTGGGTAGTAGTTTTTCTTTAATATTTTTGTACACAACGTGACGCTGGCCTCTGTAAATGTCTCTTGGACATAAGGGACCAATAAATTTTCCCTAGGTACTTTCTGCCACTCAATGGAAAACATAGGTACCTTATACCTACTGTAAGCATATATTTTTTAATTTTTAAATAAGTATACCTACTCTCTTTTAACCAAATGCTATACCCAAATATATACCGTTCTTTTAAATAATATTCAAATTAAAAGTACGCAGACGAAGTCGCGGGTACCAGCTAGTAAGAAATATGTTTAATTGTTGAGCACAATAATTAAAAACGTTCGCCTAACGATGTGTTGCAATTACAGCCGAGCTGGCTCAGGACCAAGGAGTTCTGGGATCGATCATTCGAGGAGCGCTACGAGAAGCTGCACAACGAAAGCCGACGGCCGTCGCTAAAGGTAAAATTGGATTTATCCCCGATATACTTTACAAATGTAGATAGTTGTGGAAACATCTGCGTAGGTACTAAGCTCCAGTCAGATTTTTAGGCCAGATTATTCGCGGCTGTTTTATTATACTACACCAATATACTTAGGTAAGTACATGAAACAATATATAGTGTTGGGCAAAAACCGTAAATGATCCAGCTGTCCAAACTTCGTACTTTTTCTGCGATATTTTGAGGGGGGCAGCTGCCCTCTCATCTCCCCCTGAGTACGAAATAATCCTTACGTTAACATAATACTTAATTTATAATTCATGTGAGCAAAACCACCCAACTATTCTAAAGTCTAAGTATTCTAAATAAGAATATTTCTTACCTATGGTTGTCATAGGTATGTACATGGGAGGAGTCCTATTTTACCATGGAATATTTACCATATATATTTATAGTGCAAAAAAAACTTTTTTGCACTAACATTTCATCCAAATCGCAAATCAAACGCATGCCTATGCGTACACTCACTCTATCTGCTTACAGGTTGTGGTTATAATTGTTTCGCGGGATATTGCTAGATATAATATACCTATTTAAATTTTATGCTATGGATTTCCGCAAAGTAACGCCTGATTTCATGAACTATTTTTTGCACTAGATATACACAAAAGACATTGGTAAATTTTTAATGTAATAAAGTTAGATACTGACGTCTGATGTAATGTATCTTACCATTTCAGGTGATAGTAGTACCGCACTCCCACAACGACCCTGGCTGGCTGAAGACCTTCGAACAGTACTTCGACTGGAAGACGAAGAATATCATCACGAACATCGTCCAGAAACTCCATCAGTTCCCGAACATGACGTTTATTTGGACGGAGATATCATTCCTGAACGCTTGGTGGGAGAGATCGCATCCGGTCAAGCAAAAGGTAATATCTAGTTTTTGTTCCCGGTTGTTTTAGGGTTACTCACATTGGTACAGAGTTAAAGCGTCAAGTTTTTTCGTGTATAACCCCCATAGCATATTCATCTCTATTTTCTAACCATTTAGGTATTAATTATAAATATGCATATAGTATGAAGCGAGCGGTCGGTGCGTGGCGTCGTGACGCGACGTCGCGCGTCGGATTTCATACTGTTCTTCCTAATAAATGTATAGAAAAATGATCCAACGTAACGCTTCGACTCTGCGCCAGTGCAGCAGAAATACAAAATAGGTAAAGCCTATTGCCGTCCCGCAACTGCCCGATCAAATCGATAGAGACAACTGCAGCTTCAACTGAAATTACCTATTAAAAGTATGCAAAATCAACGATTACGATGTCTTTAAATGTTAACCGATTTAGGTACTGTTTTCGCTATAAACTAAAAAAAGGCTTGAGCTATGTTCCTATGTTTCGATGAGATTTATCATAAAATATACTCCAATTTTATGATAAATAATATGTTGTGTTTCCTCTTAAAAGATATAAAACTTAGCACTTTTTTTGTATGAATACTTGTAGGTTTTGTAGTGATAAAATTCTACTGTGTAACCAAAGCAAACTGTTTCTTTTCAGGCACTAAAGAAGTTGATAAAGGAAGGACGTCTGGAAATCACTACAGGCGGTTGGGTGATGCCCGACGAAGCTTGCACTCACATTTACGCTCTCATTGATCAGTTCATTGAAGGTAATGTTTCGTACCCTGTGTTCCAGGAGCTGATAGTAAACGAAAATAACGTTTTTTTCGTTCAGATTCGCGTTTCTTTAGCACTTTAAAGAATCATTATGATCGTTTTGAACTGTTCTTACTCGTGTTCCACAAGCAGGTGTCAGCTGTCAAAAACTGTTCAAAACGCTCAGAATGATCCCATCTTGTTTTTGACGTTTACTTAGATTTCACTGATCTCGATGTTATTTTTAAGTTATGGATGGAGCAAATTTATTATAGATTCTTTTATAATGTAGTTATTAATGTTAATTTAAAATATAAATAGAATTTATGAGTTATAAAGGAAATGTTAAATTTTGACATCTGTCAGTCGTTCCACTAGTAAAGTTTGTTGAAACGTTCAGATCGAAAATTTCAATATTGTGCTAAAGAAACGACTGTGTGCGTTATGAATGATCTGAGCGTTCAGTGTAAAAAGAGCGCTTAAAGGAACACGCCTTAAGTTATACGACTATAGCCCAAGCGGGAATATTTGAAAGTTACGTAAAGTAATCGAATGTTAATTGTATTGGCGCTGTCGTGCTTTCATACAATTGAGATGAATTTATGAAGGATTATGATTCCACTTAAACATTTAGAATACATCGTAAATTAATACGTTATTACATAAAATTGAGTTTAAATTGTCAATTAAACCGTTTTAGGATATGTCCTAAAATGGTTTAATTGACAATTTTCTAGGTATTTTTTGCGACCTAACACCTTCATTCATTCCGTCTTTAATTGTTATTGTTTACGTTACTTTACAAAGCTCTCAAAGTAGTTAACCTACTGATATGAACTTACACTAAGACGCGACATACAAAATACACGTTTCATTGCAATTTGCAAGAATCTACTACTACCTGTTTCTAAAAGACAAATCAACGATCTAATATAAATCAGTATTCAAGTCTCTTGCCAGTTTTGCGGTTAATTTTTCAGCACAAAATTTAAACTTGACAATAGATTTAAACACTGATTACTTAGTTGATGTGTCATTGATTAGTCATTCATAGACTGATTATAACTGACCCTTTTACTATCAGAAAAATCTACTCCTTTTGTATGTTAACCGTTACTTACATACTTACACCGAATTTCCATATTTGCGTAGTCCAAAACTTTTATTTAGTGCGAGTATAGATTTTTGCAAATCATCATCAAATCAAGTGGATAAGGCGATAGAATCTTCGAGGCAAACTGCCTCGAATATTCTATCGCCTTATCCACCTCCAATATGCTGTTTAGGTCTTGTCATTGCTTGCTGTCTTTTCGGTATAACTTTTACATCAGTAAAGAAATAACAATACCTAATATATGTTATAGGAAAACCTCGATACTGCAGCTTTTGTCAAACCTAGGTTCAAGTATACCTACATTCAGGAACGATATTGCATATCACCCTTGACTGTTACACACAAAGATATCTTCTTTCACAATTCCCAAATTAAATAATAAATAATAATGTTGTCATTTGAATTTTTCAGGACACATCTGGGTCAAAAACAATCTTGGAGTCGCGCCGAAAACGGGCTGGTCAATTGATCCCTTCGGTCATGGACCAACCGTACCGTACATATTGGACAAAAGCGGTTTGGACGGAACCATCATTCAGCGTATCCACTACGCTTGGAAACAGTATCTGGCTCAAAGGCAAATTGAAGAATTCTACTGGATACCCGGCTGGGCTACTAAGAAACCAAATCTTGTTGTTCACAATCAGCCCTTCGACATCTACTCGATTAAAAGCACATGTGGACCACATCCATCGGTCTGTCTCAGTTTTGACTTCCGGAAAATTCCTGGAGAATATTCCGAGTACACTGCTAAGCACGAGGAAATCAACGAGCATAACCTCCATAGCAAGTCAAAGACTTTGATTGAGGAGTACGAGAGAATCGGGTCTTTGACACCCCATAACGTAGTGTTAGTACCATTGGGAGACGACTTCAGATATGAATATGGCATGGAGTTCGATGCCCAGTACATCAATTACATGAAAATGTTCAACTACATCAATAGTCACAAGGACCAGTTCAACGCAGAGGTGTCCTTTGGCACCCCCCTCGACTATTTCAACGCAATGAAGGAGAGACATTCTAACATTCCAACGCTCAAAGGAGACTTCTTCGTTTATTCTGACATATTCAGCGAGGGCAAACCGGCGTACTGGTCTGGATATTACACTACGAGGCCGTATTTAAAAATCTTGACTCGGCAATTCGAACACCAACTGCGCAGCTCCGAAATCCTTTTCACTCTAGTCCTGAACTACATTAAGCAAACTGCCTCGAAGAATTTGGAAGCCGCAGAGAGGATGTTGGAGAAATTTTACGAGCAATTGATCAGCGCCAGGCGCAATTTGGGACTGTTCCAGCACCACGACGCTATTACTGGGACTTCAAAATCTAGTGTCATGTACGATTACGGCACCAAACTCTTTACTAGTCTGTACCACTGCATTCGACTGCAAGAAGCAGCCCTGACCGCCACACTGATAGCAGACCACACCCTACATTCCCAGAGAATTATACAAAGCGAAGTGGAATGGGAGACATACGGGAATCAACCCAAAAAACTGTTGATCTCCTTCATCGATAAAAAGAAAGTGATCTTATTCAATCCGCTAGCCGAAAAACGAACCGAAGTGATCACTCTTCGATCTAACACTACAAGCGTTCGCGTCTTTGATACATACAGAAAGAAGTACGTTCCATATCAAATAACCCCCAACATAGAACTGGTAGACAGGAAGAAATACGTTATTAGCGATGTCAATTTCGACGTGATGTTTGTAGCCACCTTGCCCCCATTGAGTGCAATAGCATACAACCTGGAAGAACACACAAATACTTCTCGCAACAGCGTAATTTTCTGCAACAATTGCACCGAAAAGCGAAGCAACGATAACGAGAGGACTGAGAATTTCAGCATTAAGAAAATGATGCCTGGCGACATTCAACTGGAGAATACTATTTTGAAGCTGTTGATCGATAGAAATACTGGATTTTTGCGACAGATTCAGAGGAAGGATATAAGGAAGAGAGTTGTGGCGGAACTGCAGTTTGGGGCATACCAAAGTGCTCAAAGACATTCAGGGGCGTATCTGTTTATGCCTGACTACGACGCACCCGAAAAACCTGTGTTACATCCTTACACCAAGTCAGACAACCAGCAAGACGATAATATTGTCATAGTTTCTGGGCCTCTTTTTACTGAAATCACGACTATGTATCTACCGTTCTTAATTCACACGCTCAGAATCTATCACGTGGACGATCCAGCACTATCATATGGCATCTACATTGAAAACGTCGTCGACTTCGAAAGCCCACCAAAGAATCGTGAAACCGAACTCTTCATGAGATTCCATACAAACATTCAAAATGGAGATATACCTGAATTTTACACAGATCAAAACGGATTCCAATATCAGAAGCGCATTAAAATTGAGAAATTGGGAATTGAGGCCAACTACTATCCGATAACAACTATGGCCTGGATCCAGGATGACGAAAATCGTTTGACTCTAGTCACTAACCACGCTCAGGGCGCGTCTTCGTATGAACCGGGTAGACTGGAAATTATGTTGGATCGTCGCACTTTGTACGATGACTTCAGAGGGGTAGGGGAAGGGGTAGTTGACAACAAACGGACGGTATTCCAAAACTGGCTTCTTCTAGAACCTTCTAGGAACGTGAGAGAGAAGAGAGAGATACAAGACCATGTATCCGGAAAAATCGACCAGAGACACTTCAACCCGAACCAGAAAACAACAGTTTACGAACTACCCTCACGCATGGCCGACTATTTAAGTCGAACTCTCAACTATCCTGTGAATATCTACTTGGTTGATACCAGTGAAGTGGGTGACATTGATGTGAAGTCCCATGAAATTTACGCCCAAGGTTTTCCGGCTGGGGTCCACCTTTTAACCCTTCGGACGATGACGGATGAGACTTTGGACCAATTCCCAAGTCCCAAATGCTTCATGGTATTACACAGACCGGGGTACAGCTGCGCTGTGGGCGAAGTTGAGGAACTTTCTGCGCGATTCACCGCTGACAGTAAATTCAATAACATACAGATCAAAAACATAACCCACGTAAGCTTGACTGGACTAAAGAAGTATAAAGAGCTGTCCAGCTTCGCCGAAATAAAATTAGATCCAATGGAAGTAAAGACTTACAAACTTATATTCTAAATGCTTATAAAATTTTAAATTCAATAGGTGTTAGGTTAATAAATTGGACTGACTGAGGGCCTCTTTTGAGGGGGTTAAGATTAGTACATTGACCATAAAGTACTATCAGGGAATCTAATTCATAAGCAGGATGACGTCATAATATATTAAATTGACAATATAATCGACAGTTGTATTGTGACTGAAAGTCGTCATTACAATACGAATTAATATAGTGTGTGTTCCCAAATATATCCCTTACTGGCCAGTTATTATGAATATACGCAATGTACTGGAATATTCGCCGGATGCCAGTGCATTACGTCATATGTAGACACCATATTTAATTTTTTTTATTTCTGTTCAGCCGGTATAATATACAAAAGCACAGTAAACGGTACAACAAAACTGGTTTACTTTTCGAAATACCACCAATACGTCACTTGTCTCACCATTACAAGATGGCGTCGGATTCGTTACATGAGAACTGGCCAATATACTGGGTTATATTTCGGATCAACCCTGTATAGAACACACCATCTGATTATGAATTAGGGTCAGTTTCCACTGAGACTAAACGCGTCGCGACAATTTAACATAGCAATTCAAAAATGGAACTTTATTCATAACACGAGAAAGTATCGTGCTTTGCGTTGCTATCTTAAATGGTGGCGTCCGGTGTGAACTGACCCTTAAATTCCCTAATTTTACATAACTTAGGTAATTTATTAGGAACAAATTTTATCACTTATTAAATGTGTAGGTGTTTATAATCACTTAGACGTCCGTGGTGGAGTTCATCTCCAATATATACCTAAATTGTGTTAGCGAGTCTTATCTCATACATTCCGCATAATAAAATAATATTTAATTAATCCTAGTGATGATACGTTACCAAATAATTTAATATGTTATAGTACGTCCCTTTTAAATTTAACCCAAACGTAAACTAACCAAAAACATCGAAATTTTTACATATTTACTTATTGTGCAACACTTTCACCGGAATATTAAAGGTTAATAATTCACTATCCAATACATTTCATAACAATTAAACAATAATTAACATCAAATGAAAACCTTTCACAGTAAAAATACGCCATTTTGACACTGCCGACTGTTGAATTTAGTCTTTAGATTCATAGTCACAAACAATAATCATTGTATTCGCATCACTAACTAGCCTATGGTTGTGTCACAGACGGGTTTGTTTACGTTTGGGTTAAAATTGGAAGAGACGTACGACACAATAATAATTAATTTGACACAATATGTTTGTATATCTTTCCATGTTGTTTTTATTATCGGAATACATAGTTACATTATAGTTATATCTACCTCAGGACCAAATGTTTTTTAAATCTGATGAAATCACAATTATACTACGTTACAGATGAATCTCAGACTTTATATTAGTTGTACAGAGTTACACGCGTTGTATTCAGTACCATTTATTGATAAGTTGTACAATTTCCGTTGTTTATACTTTATAGTAAGATCTCATCGATATACCAGATTGCTCTAGATAATCTAACAACAATGATATAGACACAAATCTTACATCGACGTTACAATTTGGCTAATCTATGAAAGCAGTCTAATATTAGTACAACACGCGTAGTATGACCAGAAATGGTTTCTATAGAAGAATAGACAAAATGATGGATTTTATTTATCTGTAATGATATATATTGTCTAATAACAGACAAAATTTCGTATGAAAGAAACCATTTATTTTTAATCTGTCATCTTTCGTTGTACGGTGATCATTCTACGCGTGCATATTTATCTATTCAGACAATATTTAATCATCACAATCTGCATTTCTATTAATGTTTGTGTATTTTGTTTGGTTGTGTTTTATACGTTTGTTCCGATCCGATTGAACGTGATCATTATACAAATCTTAGGGCAGTTATAATGTTGCCAAATTGAATATATTTTATTCGACCCACACGCAAAAAAACACATTAATTGCATCAGATATTTCTTTGTTCGCTTTAGATCACATTCAATCGGATCCGAGTAAATAATTAACTAATGTGATATTAATTTTCACTACTTATTTATTTACACATTGACTTTTAGCACATGTATGATAAGTTATTTAACATTAACTTTATTTGTGTGTGAGTGATGAGTGCAGTTGACAGTGTATTGAACAATAGTATGCGATATGGGGTTCAATTATCGTAATTAATATTGGTCGAATCTCGTTTGGGTTTACATACTATCTCGCTCGAACGCGTGAGCACGAAACGAGATTATACTGGAAATTAATTACGACAATAACGCTTCGGAATACATTTTGTAACAATAACCTAGATAACAAATTTTCACGGATATATTTATTTACATACGTCATACAACCTCGCAGACAATGTGTTGACAAATCACTCACGCAAGAATAAGTTGTACACATACTAAACATTCAGGTTTTAATATAATTGATTTTAATCAAAACGAGTCAAAATAACAGTCTTTTATATGTTATTTATATTTATTTGTAAATACCTTGAGTGTAAATAACATTTAGTTTTTAATTATCGATAGTAGTAAATAACACATTAATAGATTTAAACAGTCAAAAGTTTTCAAAGATAATCATCTAAATGTTTTAAATAATAGACATAATATGAATTTATTGTAATCTACGATCACTATTGTATTCAGTCATAATATCAAACTAGAAATTGTACTGTTTAATTTTTAGTCGAAATAAAGGAATAAAACTTATGACATCTTTCAATTAAACCTAAATGCGAAAAGTGTATAAGTTCATTAGATTATTAGTTCACACCGAAACAAGACGCGGCGCTGCATCCGCAATTCAAATTTGAACTTTATTCACTGCCACAGAACAAATATAACATGCTTACTTCACGACGGTCGGTACCAGACTGAGCCGTGAAAATCAAATATAAGACTGTGTAGCCTTATATAGGGCGCCTCGCTCTTATAGCATTTCTATTTTGTTCTGTGTTTACTATTCATTGCAAGATCACCGCGCTATACCCGTTGCAAACTAGAAATACTGCAATGAAACTTCCAAACTGATTCGATTTTGATTCAGATCGAATATGAAGAGAATTGCATGAAAGTCAAGTCCCCATACATTTGATACTCATTTCCATTGCATAACGCCCTAGAGGCAGAGTTTTAATATACAATTATTTTGAGATCTTATTGTACAAATATCTTGAAAATAGCCATGAAATAATTTAGGACAGGCGTATGGCCGGTGGACTTCATAGCGGAGACATTAATTCTAATTCTGGAGCCTTACTTTCCAAATTAATTCGATTTTGATTCAGATTCGATCGTGCCGCCTATTTCCAAATAAATTAACGTTTGTTTATTTTGATCCTTAGTCGATTGATATGGTCGGGAGTATAAAAAGTTACGATCTATCTATTTTCTTTATTCTGATAAGTTTCAAAACAATCCACCAAATAAAATACCAAAAGCCATTCAGATTGAACTGATTCGACTCTCGATTGTGTCGGGAGTAAGGTTCATTTTAACCGACAAAAAAATGGAGAATGTTGTCAATTCGACGCGTTATTACAGCCAAAATTGTTAACAGTGAAAAGTACTTTTGACTAGCAAAATCAGTCAAAGTAGTCTAACCAATTCAGCCAAAAGTACTTTTGACTGGGTAATGGCCAAATACTGAAACGCTAATTAAAGTTAAGAGTCCTCCTATTCGCAGGCTGTCACTGTCACTCTTGAGGGAAATGTCAAGGATAGCGTGTCTGTTAAGCGTCAATTAATTTAATTATAGTTTAATTCGGCTGTAAGAGATTTGACTGCAACATATATATGTTTTAATATATATTTGAAATATTCAGTACTGCGTCTCGTTTCTGTGTGAACACCCTAAGGGTTCTTACATTTACGTATTGGAAGGAGCAAGTTAATAATAATTAATGCAAATAATTCGGCACTGTCGTAACTGAGTACCCGTTGGAATTCACTAACCAAAAGGAAAACATTAATAACAATCTTAACCTAAAAATCAAAGAACTTGTCACTGTAAGGTCATTTCTTTTTGATCCTGCTCGCTATCCACTCAAGCCCCATGTGTAACCTGGAAGAGAATACTGATATTAGTTTAAGTTAAGTTACACTTAAATGTTACATAAGAGGTTCCTAAACTTTAAAGAATATTTGTGCTGCAGTAGCGCCACATCTGCGCCGAAATAACTTTGATAGCGGGATGTAGATTTTTTTTTTACATTTTACCATATCTTACTTTCTGTCGCAGAAAAAGAAAAAAAAAAAAGATCTAGGTACGATGCATATTGCATTGTGCCTAGATCTTAGGTAAAATATTCTAACACCGCTGAGAAAGGATAAAACATGCAGATGCATAATAATTATTAATGCAGACGGTCTCTACTAATTACATATTACTTACCTACATCAATTACAAAAAGATTTACTATCGCAAGTATGAACATGAACCTACAAACTTCTGAGATATTAAACATTTTTCACATTTCTTAACTTTATTGCAATATTATTATATAGTCACAATCCCAGTGACTTGTATGTAAATTTCCAAAGAAATTAGATCATTTCTTTAAAATTATAAATTTTAGTATGTGTTTAACAGTCTATTGGCCGGTTTCTAAAACGCTGTTCAAATGTGTAATCATTATATATATTGAACGCTGATTAGTGGAACATTTATCAGAGAGAAAGGATGGGACAGATATTTTATAATAACATCACGCTAGCACTTGCAAGATTTGTTAAAATTCCACAGATAAGGTTAATTCACCAAAGACACCGATTAGTTGACATACGATTTGAATCAACCTTATCTCTGGTAAAGTTTTCTATAGTTCGTCCCTGATAAATTTAACCTGAAGGTAAACAAACCGAAAACATATAAATTATCCTATAATCACATATTGTGCACACTTATCAACACTTTCACAGGTATAATAAATGATTAAACTTCATTATCCAATACATTTTATAATAAACAATAATTAATATGTTTAAACATCAAATGAAAATCTTCCACAGAAAAAATACGACATTTTGACACTGTCGATTGTAGAATGTAAGCCTATAGTCTATGCCCTATGGATTCATAGCAAACAAACTTCATTGTAATAGTATTGTACTCAGAGACGAGGACGGCCATTTAATATTTTACTTTAAAACTTCAAAATTTCCTAATGTGTACTATTATATAACGCACATAAAAGTAAATTAATCAAAAAATATATCAACACATTGCTATCTGTACGAGCTGTTTGACGCCATTAAGTCACCGCGCTAGTCATTCAATTAAATGAGCAGATTCAATCAGATGACTGCGACATATACAAAGTTTCACGATGCTCGTTAGTAGTTTTCACGTAAAAGCGCAACAAACAAACGGACAATCATATTTATAGTATTAGAGAGGGATTTACCCTTAGCCTTACCCTTCGCCAGTGAGCGCGCAACAGCCCTGGATGTGCCACGGGTGTTGCTTTATGGACGTGAGCGCCAGCTGCTCCGATATCTCTGCAGCGGTCATAGATCCTTTCACGTCCTGGAATTGACATTGCAGTGGAATTGAATTCTCAAGCGATACAATCAGGGCGTCTTATACAACAAGTTGAGCAACTGCTCTTAATAGTAATACACAAACTACTAACACTTTTTTCACTTTGTTAGTTACCCGCTGCCGGTCAATTTCTTACCGGCTTATAATTAAGTTGAATGCGGTGCAGTTTTTGAGCTTAGCGAAGAGAAAGATAGACACGCGGCGGCGATTTCGTTTTATAATTTGTAAGGATTTTACATATTATATATAAAAATGAATTGCTGTTCGTTAGTCTCGCTAAAACTCTAGAACGGCTGAACCGATTCGGCTATTTTAGTCTTGAAATATTCGTGGAGGTCCCGGGAAGGTTTAAACGGTTTCTATGCTCAACGAAGTAGGCACGGGTCAGCTAATAAAGTTTATTACAATGACCGTTTTCGAAGTAATCATCAGATGATTTGATGTATAATAAATTGGCAAAAGTGTAAGTAAACATGAATTTGCACCAAGAACCTACAGTAAATTCAATAACATAATTATGTCTTCGTTGATTGCAAGTAAGGAGTCTCAAACGCATCTCAACGTTAAGAGTATCTCAATATATTATACTGTTAACATTAATAATTTTAGAATCGAATTAAAAAAGAAGAGAAATCCGGCTTAAATGCAATAATTAATAAAATACGCTTAGCGTGTATTCAACTAGATTTCTAATACCACAAGGACATTATATAGATAATTTGGATGCTTAAGTGACCAGTGAAACCCCAACTTTTTGCGAAGATTTTTGAAAAGTCTATATTAATAGTAGACGCAGATCTGCCAAGCATCAGGTTGACTCCAGTCTCCAGTTTCCACTTTCCAGTAGTGTAGGTGTTATTGATCGACAGATGATGATAGTTAGTGCAAAATCTGTGCTCGTAATAATTATTTGACATTGGATGTATCGATTGAACAAATCTGTTTTATATTTTAACATACTGTCGTCGCTTTGAGTCCCATAGGTACCTAGCCTTACCAAATTCGACCTATTCACTTGGTAATAAGGTCTAAATTAAAAGGCACTGCATCATATTAAAGAGTCTATAATAACATATCACTACATAATGGTTTTATGAAGATTTTCCCACGCAGCCGAATGGTTAAAATAATAACAAACACTTTTTGTTGATGTTTTGTTACACAAGGGCTCGTTTATATGACCTATATAACTATTAACTATATATAAATCGTATATAAAAATATATCAGCTTATTAAGAGGTAACACAACGGCCGTTTATCCATACAAAAAAATGTTATTTCTTAAATAACTAATAGTACGTCCCTATTTTTTCTTATTTTCATAAATAATTATTAAAAGATAAATGTTGAAAAACCAAAAAAATATGGCGAGATTTTCGGCTGTTTAAGCATTCAAGCAACAAATTGGTTTTATACACATAAGATAAAATCGAATCATAGGATCCAGGCATAGCTCAAGCATTTTTAGCTTATTTTTTTCCTGTACTTTTAATAGGTAATTTCAGTTCCAGCTGCAGTCTCTATCGGTTTTATCGGGCAGTTACGGAACAGCAATAGACTTTACAAATACCTATTTTGCATGACTCTAGCCCGTGGTATTTCCTCTTAAATATTAGGTTTTATATTAAATCGCGCTTAAAGTTTAGCTAACCGGGGGTCTCAAAGAAATGCCTTCAATTGAAGTGCCACTTATTCAGCGCACAATACAGAAAAACAACACATTAATTTAGTCGAATGTAATACACATATTTATTGAAATATATTTATTAGACTGAGGGCCGTTTTTTCCATCCTTAGATAACTTTTATCTGTGGAATAAACATGTGACTTTGACATTTGTTCCATACAAAATCTGTCAAAGTCACATGTTTATTCCTTAGATAAAAGTTATCTGACGATTGCAAAATCGGCCCTGAGTATAGTTTGTACTTTATACGTCTTATTTAGCGATTCGCACTAGCACAAGGTTCCTTACTATATTGACGGCGACCTCTGTAGCGAAGTGGATGAGCGGGAGTTCGCGGGTTCGAATCCCGCTGAAGGAACAAAAAGTTTTCGGTATTCCTGGGTCATGGGTATTCTGTGTATTAATAAAACTCTTATACCTAGTCTGGCCATAAATACTGTTACAATTAAAAATAAATAAAATATTCGATTTGAATTTGGAATCTGTCATTTTTACATGATTATTCATTGCGTTTTCAATGTTGGCGCCAATACATTGTTTATTATTTTGCGATATTGAGTAAAGAGAACAGAATTGCTGTGATTGCGTTACACAAAGTAGGTATGGAGCCCAATGCAATTTTTAAAACTCTCCATACGCTTGGTATAAACAAAATGTTTGTGTACCGGGCTATTAATAGGTACAATGAGACCTCCTCTGTTTGTGACAGAAAAAGATCTGGCCGTCCACGCTGTGTTCGTACGGAAAAGGTGGTTAAGGCGGTAAGAGAAAGAATTCGAAAAAATCCGGTTCTAAAACAAAAGATTTTATCTCGGGAGATGAAGATAGCCCCTAGAACCATGTCGCGTATTTTAAAAGACGACTTAATACTTTCAGCCTATAAGAGACGTACTCGTCATTATCTAACTGATAATTTAAAAAAGAATAGGGTGCTAAAATCAAAACAATTACTGAGGCGGTACGCAAAGGGAGGTCACAGAAAAATTTTGTTTACTGATGAGAATTTTTTTACAATTGAACAACATTTTAACAAGCAAAATGACCGTATTTATGCTCAAAGCTCTAAGGAAGCTTCCCAATTGGATGAGAGAGTGCAACGTGGGCACTATCCGACGTCAGTGATGATTTGGTGGGGTATTAGCTATGAAGGAGTGACTGAGCCATACTTTTGTGAAAAAGGTATCAAAACGTCGGCACAAGTGTATCAAGATACCATTCTTGAGAAGGTAGTGAAACCCCTTAACAAAACTATGTTCGATAACCAAGAATGGTCCTTCCAACAAGACTCGGCACCAGCTCATAAAGCTCGCTCTACGCAGTCTTGATTAGAACGTTTCGGACTTCATAAGAGCTGAAGATTGGCCATCGTCTAGTTCCGATCTTAATCCGCTGGATTACGATTTATGGTCAGTTTTAGAGAGTATGTCTTGCTCTAAACGCCACATAACAATTTGGAGTCCCTGAAGCAATCCATACGATTGGCAGTGAGGAATTTTCCCATGGAAAGAGTGCGTGTTTCTATTGATATCTGGCCTCAACGTTTTAAGGACTGTATTGCAGCCAACGGCGGAAACTTTGAATAAACTTTTCATATTTTAAATACCTTTTTATTTATGAATAAAACAACAGTGTGTTAGCACTGTAAAAGAAATAAATTTTATTTGCAATAGAAAAAAATATATTTTTCTTTGTATCAGTATTAATGGCAGGACTAGGTATATGTATACAGTATAAAAGTATTAAACATATTTCCATTGTCTGGTACCAGTAACACAAGTTCTGCGGATACTTAGCACGGGGCTACATTGACGTGTTGTCAATCGTCCATAGATATTATTATTATTATTGATTCTACCAAATATAAAAAACTATAACCCGACTTCGCAAAAAAGGCGTCTAAAAAGGCTGAAACAAGAAAATAATTCAATTTGAAATCCAGATATGCATAGGTAGAGATATGGTCAAGGTAGAGCCGTGGTCGTACCCGCTATTGGGATTGTATATTTCAACAGGGGACGAATATTATAGATTTGTTTAACGGGTACGACCACGGCTCTACCTTGTCCATATCTGTACCTATGCATATCTGGATTTCAAATTGAATTATTTTCTTGTTTCAGCCTTTTTAGACGCCTTTTTTGCGAAGTCGGGTTATAGTTTTTTAAACTTTTATTTTATTTTACATTTTTCTGTTTCCACATGGACTATAACATTATATGTTCACTAAACTAACGTTAAATTAACACATAGAAAGTAACTAAACAACTCCTAGATACAATTTGTACGACCGCATTTTAAACCCTTATTTTGAATTTAACAACAAAATATAATAATTAATTTAAATTTTAAATACATATTTGTAATGTGCTTGCCAAGACCTATCTTTGGATACCAAACACTATACAATTATCTTAATTTAATTTTTTTTGGAGATAGTTTATGAGCTATAATTTTCAAAATTCAAAACTTTTCGAAAAATTATATAGCCTATGTTACTCGCGGGACCACTACGAATCGATTGACACCTTATTTGTTAAAATCGGACCAGTAGTTTAACCGCTACGAGGGAACATACATACATACATACATACATACAAACATACATACATACATACATACATAGACTGCCAAAATCATTACCCTTCCTTTTGGCTTCGCCGAAGTCGGGTAATAAAAAATATGTTATTTCGTTTTTAGTATTTGTTGTCGTAGGTGCAACAGAAATACATTATTTTGATTCTGTCTAGCTATAGCAGTTCTCGATATACAGCCTCAGCCTCGAGACAGACATTCAGAGAGAAACCCTTGTAATAGGGTCCCGTTTTACGGGTACGGGATATTAAGAGCTTGGCCTTGACGCAGTCAGTGGCTATCTGAGCCCTAAGCACGTTTGATACTAAACAAATATTTACAAATTGTCGCGACATATTGACACAGCTGTTTTAATCTAGATGAGAACAACATAGCAATAGTTAAAGTGTCTACAGAGTACATTCTTAATACAGTAATAATAAATATATTTCCGTTGTCTGGTACCTGTAACACGAGTTCTAAGGATACTTAGCACAAGGCCAGATTGACGTGGTGTGAAGCGTCCATAGATATTATTATATTATTATATCATTTTCATTTATATTTTAATATACTAACATAGGTTTTAAATTTGTATTTATGTACTAACATAATATGGATGTAATATTCTGAAATAAAATTATATTATTATTATTAGTATTTCATTTTAAAAGTAGATTTATTAAATTACACGACCGGTTTCGACTAAATCATCATCAGGTAATGATGATGCAACAACTATACAACCTGATCATGACTTAATCGAACCAGTCGTGGAAAAAGTGCAAGTAATTTAGTTGTATTACCGTGTAACATGAATTTCCATCAAGAACCTACAGTACATTAAATAAAAAAAATTTATTCTTAATAGCATTGAGTTCAGTTATTACGATACTGTTCTCATTACAAGCTTCTGACTTCTGACTACTCTTTGTGCCTATAACCTTAACGTTTTAAAAAAATAGTAACTTACTTTCAAAGTTTTACCATCTTATAATTATCAGCTACGTTTTTCTCGAAGATACAAACGAAGTTTCGTCTATAATCGCATAATACGGCTTCTCGCAAATACTCTATGATTTTTGCGAAAAAGCTTAATTTTGCAATCATCTACATACACAATACAAGTATAATCTTATGGATACGCCTCCATAGTCTAGTGGTTTAGAGCCTAGCTCTCGACTCGGAGGTCATGGTTCGATTCCCGCGTAGGAACAACAAAAAATGTTGTTTTCAAGTTTGGTTAGGCCAGTGCATGCTGATCACCTGATTGTCTGATAAGAAAGATGATCTATGCGCCGGATAGGCATATTGTAAAAAATCGATCCTGCACCTGATCTCCCGCCAGTCGTGTCGGTTATCCGCCCCACTGGGCTACGAGAGTGAAGGAAGAGAGTTCTTCTATGTATTGCGCACACACTTGGGCACTATAAAATAACTCGTGCATAGCTGGCCAGGTTTCTTTGAAACCGGCCACCGTCACCGAAATCGGTGTGGGAGACATTATATTAATCTGTGGAATATTCCGCAACACAGTTTTAACATAAAAACAAATCAACTTCACGTGTTACATGACCTACTTGGCCGCCGACCGACAATTATGTACATAACTACCGCCGCGGCATTTAAAGGTACTTACTGGTTGTTACGCACGAATCACATAACGTGTTGTGAACGTCGAATTCTAACGTGAGTTGACCACGTGCTATTACTTATGTATGTAGGTCCAAGCGTTGTTTTGTCAACATGTTCAGTTTTTGCGTCAGCACTCAGCATACATAATCTACACAAATGTTATAAAGAGGAAAGATTTGAATTTTTGTATGTAACGACTAAACTCAAAAAGTACTGGACCGATTTTAATAATTATTTTTTTATTAGAAAGCTACATTATCACTGAGTAACGTAGGCAACAGCAATTGATTTATCAATTGCTGTTCGTTAGTCTCGCTAAAACTCGAGATCAGCTGAACTGATTCGGCTATTTTTGGTCTTGAAATATTTGTGGAAGTCCAGGGAAGGTTTAAACGGTTTCCCCAGTTCCCAACGGTTTAGCCAGTATGGTATACTTTTAAACAATATATTTTCGAGATGTGTCTACAAAACTTGTCAAGTGCGAGTTACACTGTCGCTCCAATGGTTCCGTCTGCGTGGGCCAAGAAGAAAAATTTTAAAGCTTCTAAAGTAACGTCAACGAATAATATTTATGAATAAATAGTTTACTTTACATAAGACACGTAACTTTCAAATGTTCCTGCTTGGCCTATGACCACTATTAGTACTAAGTAAAGTAAAGTAAAGTTCTTTGACTAAAATATTGAGTAATATACGTTTTTGTAAGGCGGAGGGCCTATTTATTTTCATATTATTCTGTTTTAATGTAAGTTGATAATTATAAAAGTTACAAATGTTAATGTTTTTTGTTTACATATCAATTGTCCATACTGTCAATAATAATAATATTTATGGACGCTTCACACCACGTCAATCTGGCCCCGTGCTAAGTATCCGAAGACCTTGTGTTACAGGTACCAGACAAATGAAATATATTTAATACTTTTATACTATACAATGTACTTTAGTTTATTATTATATTAATACACATCCATGACCCAGAAACACAGAAAACTTTTTTGTTCCGTCTGCGGGATTCGAACTCACGACCTCCTGCTTTAGCACTGACGCGCTCAACCACTGCGCTACGAAGGTCGTTAAAAATGTTAGAGCAAATAATTGTTTCCAAGTTAGGTTAGGAAAATGCAGCCTGATTGCAAGATTATCCACGCATTAGAAAGGCAAGGAGAGTCGTCCCTGTTCTCTGGCTGGCTTGTATCAGATAAATGTCCCACTGGGCTACGAAAGTGAAGGAAGACAGAGAGTGCATGAGCACTATAAATATAACTCGTGCGTAGTGCCGGCCTGGTATCAACGAAACCAGTCACTGTCACCGGAATCAGTGGGAGAATATTAATTATAATGATAAGCCCGCAGGGCAGTAGGTAGCGTTGTTGCCTGTTGGAGTAGAGACCCTACGTACCAGTGCTTTTAAACTTTAATTGTCTGAATTGTTATTCTAATTCACAAATATATCAACACATCCATGACCCAAGAACACACAAAACTTTTTGTTCCTTTGGCAGGATTCGAACTTTATTATTATAATAATTTAAAAAGCAACAAAATACCTGTTTATTGGCGAACACCAGTAAGCATGCTTTGCTCAGTTCCTCATGAGACAGCATTCGGTGTAGTTCTTCACGGCTGATGACAAGCCGCTGGCGGTCAGTCGAGTCAATAACCATTATCACAAACTGGAATTACGTAAAAACTGGATTTAATTATATAAATATGTATAAACAATTAAATTGATATTAGCAATTGCATTTAAAGATTATCATTAATTATTTATAATAAATTGCACGGATTCCATGAATATGTGTGATTAGTTTTATAACATTTAATCTGAGGAGAATTATAATTGAAGATATGAATGGTTGAAGGTGATATGTAGCAAAATTCTGATTTCGAGAAAATGGAGTTCAAACGCTCACGTCACGTAACATTTTAGAATACGCCGTTATGTATTATGTACATTAATCTAAAGATCCGTCTCTAGAATTAATGTAAGTACATAATACTTTACTACATATCCTTAAACACAGTTTAAACTCAATTTTCTAGGTAAAATTTTTGCGTCATATCACCTTCATTACATTATTATAGTTCACATCTATTTTTGGTCAAAACAGTTTTACAAACATTCGCAAATATTACTACTATAACAATCACTGAGAAGACACTTGCCAAGCCATGTTTTATTTTGAGGTTTACTCTTGCAATTAATGTATAAAAAAATCTTAATATTACATTGTAAGAGAGACAGTGCTATATATATTATTAATATTATTAAGCTGAACAGTTTGTTTGTTTACTTGAACAAGCTAACGCGTTTAGGAACTACTGGTCTGATTTGAAAAAAAGTTTTGGACTCTAAGACTAATAGGAACGCCTATGAAAAATGTTTAAAAATCAGATTTGTCGGTATATTTTTGGAGCTTCCACAATGTGCGCTGCGTAAACAATTAGTTACTCAAAAATTATGAATGAAAGCATAGTTCCTCCTTAAAATCTTAAAAAAGTTCGCGCCAGCATACCTACGTTTATTTGTATCAAATAATTCAAATTTTTTTTAATGTGTACAAATAATATGGTAGGTATTTTAGCTGCTAATTAGACAAATACAAGATTATTCCATATTGTATTAGTACAGATCATAGTATATTACTATTGAATACAATAGTCACTTCAATCATTTCATACACATAATAATTGCTGTTTATACCATTTTTTTTTATCGCAGAGAAATGCTTTTAAGCATTCCGTGGGGGATTGGGGATTCCCTCCACGGATATGTGGGACTCGCTGCGTCCGAAAGATGGTAAATGGACGCAGCCCTACCCACTACAACTCGGTGGTACTCCGACTCCACCGCCGTTGACGAAGCCACAGGGACAACAAAACTTCCGCGACTGCTGTTTATACCATACAGCTTAAATTAATATGTTAAAAAATATTTTGGTTAAACGAAAAAAGTAACAACAAATTTCATTCAAGTGATTTTGCACCAACAGGCACCTTAACGGGACAGATGGGACTATTACTATTACATTACCTGAATCTATGCTACAGCTGTATTTGGTAAAGATATTTTTGACACAAATTCATTGTAAGGTAAAGATATTCCACAAGGGCAAAAGCTAGTATATTATAATAAAACCCTTGGAGCTAGAATTTCGCATATCTCATCTCATAAGCATGGGAGGATTTATTATAATTTAACCCCAAAAATCTAATTCACATGGGCAAAGCTGCAGGCAATTTAGAATATGCTTATGATAATAATTAAATAGGTACTGAATATTAAAAGAAAGTCATTAAAAGTTGCAATATTCGCAGAGCAGTGAAATTTGAAAAACCATATATTGTGTACATATGTGAGAACACTGTACTTCTGCAGGATAAAATGTAGCCTATGTGTTAATCCAGAGTCTAAACTACCACCATATCTAATTTTATTAAAATCCAAGCCTTAGTTGTTTTGTGATGATATTAAACATCCATCCTCACAACTTTAATAATATTAAAATATATTAGTATACATGCATTTATTCAGACATATTTCATAGGTCACATATCACCAATTTTATCAATTTTTACCTCACTGTTAGTGTAATAAGTGTTCCAAGCTGATCTCAAGCTCTGTTGGCCTCCAAGGTCCCACATGACAAATCTAAGATTCCTCCACACAACCTCCTCGACGTTAGAGCCAATAGTTGGTCTGGTGTGTACCGCCTCTCCCAATAGCAACTGGTACAGTATTGTTGTCTTCCCTGCATTGTCCAAACCAACAAGGACCAATTTGTGTTCTAGAAAAAAAATTTAGATATTATTACGAAACATAAAATATTTAAACAATATCAATCTCTTACTTATAAAAACCTTGACAAATTAGCGCTATTAAATGTTGCTGTCCTTGTCTGAGGCATTGGAGAACTCAGACTTACAACCAAATACTAAAACTATTGTTTAATTAGGAGCAGTGTGCACATCACATGCTGTCCTTGGAATTCCACCAAGCTTGGACAGTGAGAGACTGTAAATATCAGGGCTCGAAACTTCAATTAAAGTTTTATTTTATTTGGCCAAAACACAGCAACACTGAATAGGCTCATAGCCATTGTGCAAATATTTTTATTAATAAGGGAGTTAGTGTGCAATCTATAGATAGGAAGGTGTAAAAGGAGCAATTATGATCAGTGTTGCCAGTATGATTTTCTAAAAAAGTAAGACTGGCTTTCGGAAAAGGTGTAACTTAAAAGTATGGTTTTGCCAAAACATTCAAAATGCTATATAAGTCTACTCATAGTGAACCTTTCATAGTTTGTTTAATAAAATGAATTACCAGTATAATGTATAAGGTACAAAAAAAGTGTGGTCCACACTGATGTATGGCAGTAGTAGTACGGCAGTTGTGTGACAACTTTTTGGTACATTCTAGCAACGCTGATTATTATTAAAGTAAGTATGAAAGAACTTAAACTGTTGAAATTTCCAAAGCAGCTAACTTTTGTCATTGAATTAGATTATACAGTTTGATTATTCATTCATCCTTTCCTGGATGATTGTTTATTAGGTTATTACATTTTTTTTTTTTTTTCGTCTATAAAACTATGTGTAAGAAGAAAATTTACACAATTTTAATAACAAAACTCAGAAATATTGCAAGAACTTAAAATAAGCTGAAGTTAAGACTTGACTTGGCAAAATTATAAGTATTATAAAGTTACAAACTCTGATGATTTCTAGAATTTACTAATTAATTCCAAGGTTTTTAACTATTGAGCATATTAACAGAAACACTTTTGAGGAGAACTAAAACAATGCATGGAATATGGAAACAACTTCTGACTTCAATATTTGTGACTAATTATTAATACCTAATTTATATTTCATGACATCATATTATGCATATGTCCATAAATGTAGATATATGGCCATAACAACTTGCAAATTGGAAATGATGCTTCAGCATTTTAACAAATAACGGAAACTAAACAGTGCAACAGGTGTATGACAAACTAAGGAATTCTACATACAAAGCCCAAAGCAATGTCATCAAGATTAAGTAAGATGATTTTTATTCTTTAATTCATTCTTTTCAGTAGCAATATGTAACGACGTCAATAATTATAGATAAGAAATTCGGTCACAAGAGATTATAATTATACAGTTTCTTCAGATTATATCTGTCTTTATCTTAACAAAGTATACATGCTTACCTTCATTACCAAACAGACTCCAGATCTTCGAAATTAGCAAGCCCATTGTAGAATATTAACGAACACGCCCAAAAACACAAAATTTTACAAGGATCACGGATGATTTAAACATTAGCATTACTTTTTATTCACAAGGATAAGGATCCATTGGGTTGTATTTTTTTTGCGCATCAATGTACAATACTCTTCAAAGTTATAAATGTAATAGATTTTGCACATTCAAACGTTCATTTTTGTTAATGTTTAACAAAAATATGTTTCACAAATGGGTACTTTCAAATAAACTCGAATACTTAAGGTCAGAATGCGATAACGCGTACTGCGACGTTTAATGTACAAAGTGGCCAAATATTAGGAAACCCCATATATTACAAACATTAAGTATACAAAAATTTTTATTTTACTACAGTCATAATTTTTTAGATTCTACACAATTTTGTGACGATCATACGAAATGACTTTCAATCACTTTGTTCAATAGTCAATACCTGAATGTTCGTCAGTTGTCAAGATAGTTTTTTTTTTCCAACTGCTGTGCTCACTCTAGACCAGGGATGTTGCGAATATTCGCATCCGCTTCCGCATATGCGGAACATCCGCATTGATTTTGACATTCGCATCCGCATCCGCATCCGCATAAATCGATGCGAAGCTGATGCGGATGCGGATTTGTAGCAGGTCGCGACAAGTAAGAAAGGGGCGGTCCCGGTAAGTGGCACGTGTCAACCGCATGTGTTGATTGACCAATAGGAAAGCAATGATTTTTGTTTTGGACTTCGGTGAATCGGTGACCGTGACCCGTCTCGCTATTGTTTTGTTATAATTACTAGTGAGTAGTTGTGACAAGTGACAAGAAGCGAGTTAATTTAAATGAGAGTCCTCTTAAATGGTAGAGTGTTAATCAAAGCGAGTTTAAACTTTTATCTAAAATAGCACGCAAATTTTTATCAGCTCCACCAGCCAGTGTTTCAAGTGAACAGTTATTTAGTAGCGCAGGATTAATATACGAACCCTTGCGAAACAGGCTAGAGTCCGAAAAGGCGGCCATTCTACTTTTTATAAAATATAATGCTCCAATATTCAAATTTAATTATTAAAATAAATAATTACTATAAATAATTCATTCATTACTTTATTATTAAATAAAAAATCAAAGAATAATACTGTGTTTCTTTCTCTACCAAACCAACACTTAAGTTTTTTGTACAGATCCGCATCCGCATCCGCATCCGCGGATGTGAGCCTCTTAGAATCCGCATCCGCATCCGCATCCGCGGATGTGAAAAAAAGTGGATCCGCAACATCCCTGCTCTAGACCTTTCTGAGCTCTAGACACTCTTTCCCCGTGTTCCAGATGCAGCTGTCAGCTGTTCAAAACGCTCAGAATGATCACGTCATTTTGCATAATTTTACCCATCTCGTTTTTGACATTTACTTAGATTTCACAGATTTCACTGATCTCGATGTTATTTTTAAATTATGGATAGAACAAATTTATTCTAGATTCTTTTTTAATGTAGTTATTAATGTTAATTTAAAATATTTATAGAATTTTTGGGATAAATATTAAATTTTGACATCTGTCAGTCGTTCCACTAGCATTAAGAATGATCTGAGCGTTCAGAGTAAAAAGAGCGCCAAAAGGAACACGCCCATCAAGGAGTCATAAAAGTAGAGCTAAAAACAGCGATCTATCTTACAAATTTTAAATGCAAAGATTCATGAGAGTAAAAGAGACAGCAACTTCATGATTTTTCGCGTTGTTACCAGGTCAGAGGTTGATTTTGGTGGTCTGTAAAATTTTGGTGGTCTGTCAAACGTATCAAACCAACTAAATAAAAACGTCTCTGTATTTTTATAGCTCTTAACCCTGTGTTCCAGGAGACGCTCTGAACGTTCAGATCATTCATAACGCTGACATTGACAGCTGACAGTGCCTGTGAAAACAGTTCAAAACGATCCTAAACAGTGCTAAAGAAAATAGTAAACGAAAATAACGTTTTTTTCGTTCAGATTTGCGTTTCTTTAGCACTGTTTAGGATCGTTTTGAACTGTTTTCACTGGCACTGTCAGCTGTCAATGTCAGCGTTATGAATGATCTAAACGTTCAGAGCGTCTCCTGGAACAGGCCCTTAGAAATTAGCGACAACTTCAATTGGTAGCATTATATATTATTATGCCATACTGGTGTCATCTATTATTGTGTCAACAGTAAAACATGAAGAAAACATTTAGGTACTTTTAGATTTTAATATTATATTGTAATAAGCTACTAAATATCATCTGATTTATTACATTTTTTGAAATTTACAACATAATTGTTTCAGGAAAAGCCTTGCTTAGTGAATGCGTTTTATTTCACACACGTATACAATGTTAGCAAAACGGTCAAGTATCACGTTTTAACTGCAATGTAGCGTAAGTAAGTGAAGTTAAGCCTGGTGAAGTAAGGGCGCATAGATCAAGAATTTTGGTTCTACATGAGATCTGACCACTTTTTGATAGATTTTGATTAAGGTGTAAGTGTAGAGCTTGGCTTTATACGATATCTGATAACTTTTTTACAGGGTAAGGTATGTAGGCTCGTCTTGGCAACATTTTTACATGAAAATGTTTTTGGTGGGATTTCATTTATTTTTGTAAGCTGGTTAATGGACTTTTTTAATTTAAAAATAACTTATTTTAACCCGGGGCCTTTACTTTCGGAATATAGAAAAAAAATACTTGAAATTATGTGGACCACTAAAGTAACAAATAATTCGAACGAAATAAGTAGAATTATTACGACGATACGATACGACTACGAAATTACGAATATGAAATATGAATATTTCCTAACAATCGATTATATTATCATTCGCAGTAAAAAAATATCGCATACGACTGAAAACTACCGGTGACTACAGCTACATAAGCATAGATAAGAGTAATTTCTTAATAGAAGTACATACGTAATGCTGCCAGACGTACAAGTCGAAAAATGTATCCATCGCCGATGGATTCATATTTCCGCCTTTTGTGGGTCTCGGCGTGTGCCGCCGCCGCCCCCGCCGTCTTTGCAGTGGCCGTCACGTGTGACGCTGCCAGCGTATCCACGCACGTAGCGTCCCATACCAGCGGCTTCCCGTGGCTCCATGGTACCAAAGACATACCGTCAGGTCTCCTGCCGTCGTCACGCAAAACTAACGCATATTAACTTTTATTATTTTTAACCATACCAAGTTAAATAATATAATTAATCTGCTATTTGGTTTTTTACAAAATTACGCTTCAAAAATAAAATGGTTCCAGTTCATAGGAAAACCAGAAGCTACATAGAAGCAGTCATGTTTGCTCTAAACATTTACCCGGAATTATTTTATTGCAAACGAGAATATTATAATACCTTGATATTGATACACACCGGTTTCCTGTGAAGCCGAGGTATGAATCCGGTCCTGCCAGTCATTCGTATCGTCGAATTCATGGCTC
Source organism: Celastrina argiolus (assembly GCA_905187575.2). Classification (NCBI taxonomy): domain Eukaryota; kingdom Metazoa; phylum Arthropoda; class Insecta; order Lepidoptera; family Lycaenidae; genus Celastrina; species Celastrina argiolus. The sequence goes on from LR994583.1 coordinate 21,803,702, forward strand.
TCCTACGTAACTGGAGTGCTGTGGTCTGGTTCCTTTGCATACTCCATGCTGCGTTGACAGACTGAGAGAGCTCCTTGTATTTTTTGGGCAATTTTTTGTGTATATTTGTAAGCGTTGTTTACCATTGTTAATTTAATATTACTATACGTAAGGTAAAAGCACCAGTAGATGACCACTTAAGGACGCAAAATTTCATTTTTTAATGTTCCATTTTAATTACCATCTTATTTCAAAGAACTGTTAGTTTTTTTGTCAGCTTTTTAGAAGTCATTAAACAAATGAACCAGTATTTTTACTTAAACAATAGTTGAATAAAAATAAAAAATAAAATAAAATCTACTATTAGAGATTTAGTAGTTGACCATCAAAAAACTAGTAGATGACCATATTTTGCATCAGTAGATGACCATTAGGATGCTTGAGTTTTAATTGGGTTGGTTGCTAATTATGGAGCAAAATAAGAGAAATTTACGTTTTACAATAGTTTGTAATATTTACAGTAGTTCATTTTAATTAATGCTGCTCTTCATGTGTTATTACATACCTACAGTATAATAACATGGTAAAAGAAATATCAGAAGTTGACCGTCATGGTCAATTACTAGACATTCATGGTAAAACGGAATCAGTAGTGGACCACCCCCGTATTTCAATCTTAACAACATTTTAAATGTTAAATATCTATTATCATTATAAGTAAACTTTAAGCGAAAAGAAAGGGATAAAATCTTACCATCAACTAGGTGACAATGTTACTAATATTTAAAATCAAACTTATTTAATCTTTAAGAAATATGTAAAAAAAAACGAATAATAGATTTACGATGCATCACTCAACAAACAACTTGCGGCCGTTAGGAATATTTAACAGATATGGACGCACAGTTCAAGCGCTTCGTTGGCCAGATGGCAGCCCTGACTACTTTATATGGAATTTGTTAAAAACATTGCCGCGAATTCTTATTTTATCGATTTATGTGCGTTAATGGTCAACTACAGGTTCATGGTCAATTACTAGTGACTTTACCTTAATAAATATATTTTTGAATAATTTTTTTTACTTATCCCAATCCAAATGCTTGAAATATCAAATGTATGTGTGTGTCTGTGTTGTTACACCATTAAATATTACTTGCACTGTACGATTTCCATACATCAGCAGTACAGTAAAATGGGATGATAAGAATGACTTGGATGATAATATACTTTATATACCTAATAGTTTTTTTTAATTGTACTATGGAAATAGAAAGGAATAAAAAAAAATTTTGAACATAAAATACAATCAATTGTGTATTAGATAAGTGCAATAAGAGGAATTGTACATAAAGGCGGTATTTGCTTACAGCAGTCTCTTCCTGACTTTTGATTATGGTGTAAGTATAATACGACTTTACTTTTTATTTTCATACCCAAATACTCGCTGTCTCAACATACTTAATTTATATACTGTGGTTTTCTAGTTTCTTATAAGTAGTTAAATAGTGTTTTAATAGATTAGATTCCTCTAGAACATTGAACGGCATCACAATGTTACAATCTTTACATTTTTGCAATAGTAGTACCGAGGTATAGATACCTAAGATTATAAGATGCTAATACTTCTTAGATTAAATGCTTATTGACTTAAGTTTTTTAAATCATTAAAAACTTTGCTTCGCGCGGAAGCAATGTATTCTTATTCATATTAGAAAACTTCCACAAGAAGAAGTCTTGTATCACCATATTTGTTGGGGCAAACTAAAATCCCTTGAGTTTAATAGACATAGGTTAGAGGAAAGTTATTTAAAATACTAGGTGGTAGATAGTATAAACATAACATCTTCTTCTTTATTTTCATTTTTATCGACATGTGATGTAGACTACGGACATCCCTTGAATAAAGACATGAAATTAGCTCAAGCTAGCAGACATGCAACTTGTGACCAATTTCGTACAGAGGTGATCGCCCAAAGTGGTGACAAGCCTAAAAAAATAAAGTAACGGACAGCTAGACTTCCCTTTCCTTGCCTTATGCATGTGTCTTAAAGTGAGAAAAGAATCTGCCTCTGCTCTGGCTTTTTACCCGGTATCTATGCTTTAGTTATTAGAGCTCTAGACAGCAGCTAGATACATGTCATTTGACTTTTGTGTTCTTACGGTCCTTTCTCATAGATTAATAATTGGTCGTCGAAGGGCGCTGAGACCAATTAATAATCTAAGGTCCTTTCTATTCTAGCTGGTCAATTTTCTTAGATTTTAATAAACTCATGAATGATCTAAGATAATTTCTGACACTACCAAAAAAGCTGATAAAATCGTAAACGATTAGTTAAAAAAATAAACATTACATTCATAGATTAATAATTGGTCGCTTTGACGAAGGGCGCTGAGACCAATTAATAATCTAAGATTACATTATTTTTATTATTTACTAGTACTAGTTGTAGGGGATAGATATTAGAGCAGAAAATTAAAAAAATCCAATTTATGTTTTTGTGTGCTATTTGCGACAACAACAAATTTCTCGTGGAAGCATAAGATTTACCAGTTTAAGATTTAAGCATTCAAGAGGACGGACAAAAGAATCTTAGTACTTATAAGGGTCTTCTTTTACCCTTTGGGCACATAGGTTTTAGTGTTATAATAACAAACATTTGTTTTAATTTTTTAAATTAGATTTTAAAAAGGAAATAAAATTTTGAATATTAAAACAGTGTTGATAATTATACTACCCTAGAAATGGTGTTTCTAGGGTTCTGTATCGCATGTTCGTTTGCTTATCAGTCTGTACTCTGTATAGGCTCTCTTAAGTTGGCGGGGGGAAATTGATTTTTTATTAATTTTTTTGGCTATTTCAATTGTTCTTTAACTGTTCTTCAATGTTTGATCAAAATTTTTTTTTGTTCGCTTTTATTATTTTTTTTTTTAATTTTCAAAAATTGAATCTCAAGTTAGCGCCAACTATAGATTTTTTCAATTTTTTTTGGCTATTTCAATTGTTCTTTAACTGTTCTTCAATGTTTGATCAAAAATTTTTTTGTTCGCATTTTTTTTTTTTTAAATTTTCAAAAATTGAATCTCAAGTTAGCGCCAACTATAGATTTTTTCAAATTTTTTTTTTTATTACTTTGAAACTATCTCTTATGTGTTCGTTCAAAAAAATCAACTGTTCGGCCTTAATTACCTTTTAATTTAATTATAAACTTTTTTTATCCCACACCTAATTAATTCTTTCCGCGCATGCGCAGTAATATTCGCCATAAGACTTGTCCACCACATTATGTGATTAAAACAAGTTTACGTACAATACAAATATGATTATTGATAGAAAAAAAGATAGCAATTTTTTTACACCAAATACAGTGAAAATTATCCAATTTTTTGACAGTTGGTTTATCACAAATTAATATTTGGCGTAAACTTTCAATCTCCCGCTACACGGCATAAGATGTCAGTTATAGTGCCACCTAACAATAACACAGTTAATTCACGTAAATACATGACACTGAAGTTAGCAGACGTCTAAAAAAATTTTATTTTTTTTATTAATTAAATTACAACTAATAAAATATTTTAAAAAAATTGCACTTAGAGTTTTTTAAGTTTTTTACATGTGAAATTTTTTTTATTATTTTTTAATTAAAATTTTTTCAATAAAAAATTTCTAAAAATTTTGAAATGTCGGCTAACTTAATTTTCATCGTAAATACGCACGTTTCACGTGTGTGTGTGTGTGTGTGTGTGTGTGTGTATGTAACCCTCTTATAACTTCTGAACGGATTGATCGATTTGATGGCAGCTGGTGTGTGTCCTTCGAAAGGGCTTCGCCAAACTTGTATTTCTTACGGTAGTCTCTGTACCTAAAAGTGACACTTCAAAAACCCCTCATTAAATTAAAAGGTAATTAAGGCCGAACAGATGTTTTTTTTTTGAACGAACACATAAGAGATAGTTTCAAAGTATTAAAAAAAAAAATTGAAAAAATCTATAGTTGGCGCTAACTTGAGATTCAATTTTTGAAAATTAAAAAAAAAAAAATGCGAACAAAAAAAATGTTTGATCAAACATTGAAGAACAGTTAATGAACAATTGAAATAGCCAAAAAAATTTGAAAAAATCTATAGTTGGCGCTAACTTGAGATTCAATTTTTGAAAATTAAAAAAAAAAAAAATGCGAACAAAAAAAATTTTTGATCAAACATTGAAGAACAGTTAAAGAACAATTGAAATAGCCAAAAAAAATTGAAAAAATCTATAGTTGGCGCTAACTTGAGATTCAATTTTTGAAAATTAAAAAAAAATAATAATAAATGCGAACAAAAAAAATTTTTGATCAAACATTGAAGAACAGTTAAAGAACAATTGAAATAGCCAAAAAAATTAATAAAAAATCAATTTCCCCCCGCCAACTTAAGAGAGCCCTCTGTATAGAGTTTTCCTCAGGCTGTATCTCAATAACCGCGATAGTTAGACAGTTGAAATTTTTGCAAATTATGTATTTTTATTTAAGCTGAACATAATATACTAAAAACAAAGTAAAAACTGCACTGTCTGGTTAAGTCTAAATGGTATAGGTAATTAAAACTTACAGGGTGTAAAAAGAGCAGTCACAATAACTTTGGGATATGAATATAGGACCTTATCTCATTCTAGAAATGTATTTTTTTTTAATATTTATTTTTTGAAAAAAAAAATCTTTGCAATTTGTTATTTTTTGTCGCAAGGCTAAACTGTTTGGAACAACGTTCTGCATTAAATTCTTAAATTTTATAATTTTTGCCCTAGTACGTAATGAACGCGCTACGAGTGCTATTGACCTCTCAGCGTAATCAGCTGATCGCTGTGTTGAAATTTGAACATTGCCTATTGCTCAGATTAATAACTAAAGCATGTATGTATATCCTATTTCTATGGCCTATTGAAAAATTTTAATTTTTTTACTCAGTGGATTAAAAGCAAATGACTAGTACCAATGGATATAATATCTCATGTCTGGTTATAACACCACGAAGTTATAGTGACTGCTCTTTTTACACCCTGTATACAAGGTTACCGCTTTTTAGCTCGCTAATGGCAATGGACTTATGCATAAAACACCTAGCTCTAATACCTAAAAAAATGTCTGTTTCTGACATTTCTGACTTTGACAAGTAGCAATGGCTGAGGGCATAGATGAAGAATACATAGATTTGCTACAATACGTCAATAAAGTGTGTGAACGAGATCACAACATACAAAAACTTTAAGGAAGGAAAAGGAAGGCGACAATATTGCCTGTCTTTGTCAGAGTTCCTGTTTTTGTTTGTTGGGCACAACTGCTATGTGCCCAACAAATCAGTTGACAGTTCGGTCACATCTCGTATCTTCCAGGATTTTTAGTGAATAATAGTGATCTAAGTGGTGAAAATAAAAAGAAATTTAAGTGATACATAATACTAACCCTGCTTTACATGGATATATGTTAAATAATCGGCTGTAAAAGCCGTACTGAGCAAAAAACACGAAATATTTCCTTTCATGCGTAAGTACAATTTTTAGTAACAAATACACCTTGCTTTGATAAAATATCGACAGGTTGTGTCCCGTAGCACACATAGATGAAGAATACATTCTTTATCTAAGGCTGAGGGCTGAGTTATGACAATATTCATTAATTTCCCCAAAACAAAGGCCAGCCCACGTAGTGATTTTCTCTTTGGGCCAGCCCATAGATTAGAGTAACTTCTTAGAAGGGCCAGCCTTTATTGCAAGAAATTCTAATTATTAGTATTATTTCTTTGAAAATACCTATATTTTTTGTTCATAATACACTCTGTGCTTACTACAAAAACGTATAAACAAGAAATTGGCACTAAAATATTTCTTTAATCTTACGTCTTATAGAAAAGAATATTATGTCGTAAGTTAATTTTGTAGTGAACTATGTCCTATTAAAATTTAAAATATCTTATGGTTCTGATTCTCAAGACACCTAAAATCTAAATCTAGATTTAGTTGGCTTTTAAAATTCTCAATTTTAAACGTTTCTTCTATCTACATAATGATATATAATATTATATCTGATGTCTGATACAGATGGACGGGCTTGAAAATTATAAGCTAATATGGCATTTTTCCCTAGAAAAATATCTTTTGACGTACAAGGAAACCAATGTACAGAAAATCTTCAAGACACTATAAGGTAACACTTTAATTTTAACATTAAAATAATAATTAATGTATGTACAATTTATTACATTTTAAAAGAAATTCTCACTGTCATGAGTTCTAATGGTTTGAAGTTGAATAAATCTAAAGATTTTGTCAGTACTCCCTGGTCGGTTCCCACCAAATTTGTTTTGTACACTTCATGAATGTTATGAAATATTTGTGACAAATTAAACTGTCTGTCTCCTTTGCATGCAAAATCATTCAGAGTATTACAAGAATATCCACTTCTCTGTAATGTTAAGAGGGCATAGTTGTTAATGCGGTTTTCATTGTATTTTTCATCTGTTAACATTCTGTAATTTATGACGTTAACATCACAAGGGAAGGAGGTATTCAGTAGGGGAAGGAATATGTAGTGGCAAAAATCAGTAACATTGTGATCAATGAAGTAAACATCAACAGGATAGTTCATTACATTTGCAAAGTAGTTGGCGTGTATACTAGGTAATTGAAGATTAGAAGGTGGCATTTCTGTGTCAACTAAGTTCTCTAGTAGTATAATATGTGAGTGAGTGATGGGTGTGATGTTCATTTTATCAGTATCATCTTCTTTGTTAAGAGATATCTTATCCAACATAATCATAATCTGTCCTTCGTTAACTGAAGTCACACCATGACTGTGATCTGTTATTATTGTCAATCTGCCTTTCTTATCTTGTATAAAAGCCAAACTGGTTACTGGATACATATTTGATTCGATGCTTCTGCTCAAGTTCATGAAATGAGAAGTGTATTGGAATCCATTGTTATCTACAACAATTTCTGGATTCTTGCCATTTTTTATATCTGTTTGTATGGACAGAAACACCTCCGTTTCCATAAGCTCTGATGATAGCTCATGACCCAAACAACTCTCAATTTTCAAAATATGTTTTAAGGGTTTGGACGCATGGAAAATTTTGATGCTGTGCTGTAAAAGGTTTTTGTAAATTGAAGTGACTTCAGTCATTATGTGACCAGATATAATGATAGCGTCTTTGTTATTTTTACTTTTCCCATTGAAAGTATAAACTTGAATGTTCTTATGAAAACTTGTTATAACCACATAGTCAACAAACACCGCTTTTCTTTGTCCTGTTTTTTTATCTGTCACTATCTTCATAAAACCTGTGTTCTGGTCAATTATTACATGATACCTGTCATTTTCAACCTCTATATCTCCTTTCTCTAGTGGTCGTAATTTAAATGAAGGGGCTGAATCCGATGCGATTGTTTCTACTGTACATATATCACAATATATGGTAGACATTGAGTTAGTTGTGTCTTTAGAAGATTCTATTTTAAATAACTTGAAAGTGAAAGGTGGCAAAGTAGCAATAAATATGATTTTGTAAAACTGCCTCGATATATTGATTACATGTTGAGATATAATATATTGAAATATAGGATTTATTTGTAGGTCAACACCTTTGTTGTTATGGTCTATTATTTTTACGTTTGGCGAATGAAACATGAACTCAACAACCTCTACCCTTTCTTGGCTCAGAGGATTAAAAATATAAAGTTGATCTCCAGCTCTTATTGGCTTGTGGGGTGAAATGCGGTCCCCGTCTCGGAAGATATACTTTTTAAGATATATTTTATTTGTACCAGGTTTGGTGCTTAGAAAGCTAGCAGCAGTCTCTTGTAAATGCCAACAGTCTGTAATTGTCTCGAGAACGCCAATAGTATTTCCTGTTATAATATATTTCAAAAGTTCAGCGGACATTAATTTTCCGCTTATAATGTTTCGGTCTTGCAAGCAAGCGGCGTTTTTCCTGACTGTAGTAAGACGCTCAAAGAGATTTCGAGTGTCATAAGTTTTAAAAACATTGAAACTGTGTGCGAAGGAAAACAAAATTTCTGCAGATCGTAAATTCGATTCAAGTTGTCTTAAGAGTAATTTAATAAATGGTCTAGTCCTGAAGAATGCTGTACCATAAACTGGTGAACCAGAATTTATATCAGCATAATTGTAAAATGCGCCCTTGATTTTTGGATACTCTTTGATAGACGACATTTTTGCGAAGTAATCTTTTGGCGTTCCGAATTGAATTGTAGATTTATAAATGTCCTGGTTTAAATTAATGAAATTGGCGATTTGTAAGTAATTTTTGTAGAGCTTTTTAAAGGAATAAGGTTCTTTGTATCGGTATGGCCCGCCCAAGGGAGCAATGATTACGTTATGCGGTGACAAAGTTCCAGTTTTTGAGTATTGTTCGAGCAAAATTTCAGATTTCTCCTGAATATTGTATTCGTCGATGTCCTTGCTGGATTTTTTTTCAAAATCAAATTCTTTATGGCATAATTCTGTCATCGGACCGCACGCCCCGAAGTCGTCTGAATTGAATTGCAAATGATGTGTAGCCACCGAATGCTCTCCATATCTGTCTCTGACGTCATTTAAACCATTGGTTGTATTATTTTCAGGTCTATTTGCCTCCCAGTTTTGAACCCAAACAAAATCAGAATATTGATTTTTAGCAAAATACCGCTCGATAGCAAAATGAATGTTTTTAATGACCAAATTTGGTACACCCGACGCAGAGAGTAAGTAGGGAACAGTTGGACTATGCGTAACACTTTTGGTTAGCCATGCGACTTTTGGTGAATAATTTAAATTATTTTTCAGCCATTGGTGACCTAGAAAAAAACAAAGTCTAAGATTATTTTTGTTATTAAGAACTGATCATGTATAAAAGTGAAGACAAAATTCTGCGAACCAAACGTGGGGCCGGTAATTTAAGTGTCCCCAACGTCGTTGTAACGTTACTACGCAGTAAGGCCGCAGTCCCATCATACACGGCGCGGCACCGTCACTGTGCAACGTCACGACGCCGCCGCCGTGACAGGACACGGTGCCGCGCCGCAGCACGGTGCCGCGAACGGTGTGCCGCGCGTCTCTATTCTACTATATTATTCAGTCGATATTTCGCTGTTGGCGTGAGCGCATGTGTGTAAAACAAAATGGTGGAAAATATCGATCTTGACTTCTTTATTTCGTTAGTGGGGGCACGTCCAGTGCTCTGGGATAAAACAAATGCCAATTATAAAGACAAACTTCAAAGAACAGAAGCGTTTAAAGATGTTTGCCGCAATGTTTTCGAATCATTTGATGAGAAGGACAATAAAAAAAAAAACTAAACTAGGTGGGTACTAATGTTTATTTATGTTTAATGTTTTCATGATAATGTTTTTTTTATGTGTTGAAAAAATCAATGGAGAAGATAACATTTTCCAAAAAAATCTACTAAAAATAACGAGAAAAAAAATTTTAAACGTGCAAAGTTAACATTTTCGACTTAAGCCGAAAATAAGTAGCTAAACAATTAATAAAGGGATGAAAAGATCATATATCCATTAAGACCAAAAAACGACAGCATATTGGTGTGAGAATCATTTCGATGTAGGTGCAAGATAACCATATGTCATGTGAAATACTAAGTATGTATGTACCTAGCAGGTAAGTAGGTATTTAGTTTATGCATATGCTTTTCGGTAGCTCGTATGTAGGTACCTACTACTCGACTCGCAGTGTACCTACTTCACATTGAAACTAATAACTTATTGAATCTTTCCAAGGTTAATGATCAGTAAGGACGAGGATCTCGGTGGCGCAAGTGGTCAGAGCCTTCGACTGCGATTACGTATGCTAAGCAGTGTCCGCTGTGGTTGGTTATTGGATGGGTGACCAAAAATTTGAAATCTCAGGATCGTCCATGCTTCGTAAGGCACGTTAAGCCATTGGTGCCTTAGCAGTCATTAACTGTGTTAAAACTCACCAATCCGCATCTTAAAGCAGTCATTAAAAAAACCCACCAATCCGCATTGGGCCCGCGTGGTGGGTTACGGTCCGATCTCCCTATACCTATCCACAGGGAAGGCCTGTGCCCCTGAAGTGGTGACATTGATAAGGTGTAGAAAACACCTAGACTTGGGTTATTTATTAATCAGATAATCAGTCAGTAGATAGGTCTATGACCTTACATCGTAGGTACTTTAAAATTGACGTATAATTCGAAATTATTGTTTTTCAGTAAAATGTTTACAAATACACATTTTCTGTCACATCTTAATAATCTAATCTCATTTTTATAAAATATTCTGCCGCCATTAAGTATTTCATAGACTGCGGGAAGGTAGTTGCCATTTTGAAATCCTTCTTACATTTTAGTTCTAAAATAATAGCATACACAATACACTTAGGGCCGATTTTTCAATCCTCAGATAAAACTTATCAGTCCGATACAGTATTATACAATAAAATAAAAATGTCACCTGTCAAATAACAAAAGAAAGAATTGGAAGTCATTTTTGAAATGGTCGTCTAATACAATATTCGACGGATAAATTTTATCTGAGGATTGAAAAATCAGCCCTTACACAATTATATAATAAATCAGGATTATTTAAAATCAATATAATAAACACAAGAGTGCCCGAGAACAAACCACTTACTCGCTTAAGGCGAAAGGTAAGGCTAACTAGCGCCACCAATCGAATTTATTTTATTTCTTCTAGACTCGGAACAAAGAGAACTAAGTCGTGTAATGCCTGTGTTTACTTGTCTCTGTCGCACACATCAGAAGCCAGGTAGTCAATATTTTTTGTTCCGTGACTGGTTTCGAGCTATATTTTGCTTAATTGCCAACTAAGCGCGCCGACATCGCTATTAAAATATTTAGAAAATTCGTTTCTTATATTGACCGGATTTGACAAAGAAACGTCATCTATAGTTTGTTGCAAGTGCAAGTCCAAAAGGGAGTCATCAATATACATTTCTTCCGACATATTACTTCCATCCCGAGATACAACAAAATTGTGCAATACACAGCATGCTTTGATAATGTCTACTGCAAAATCATATTTTACGTTTAAAGGCCTGTGAAATATACGCCATTTATTTGCTAGTATACCAAAAGCACACTCGACGTTTCGTCTCGCCCGACTCAAACGATAATTAAAAACTCTTTGATCTATATTCAAATGTTTCACTGAGTATGGGCGCATTAGATTGCTCATTAATGGTAGGCCTTCATCTGCAATAAAGACATAAGGAACTGGTTTGTGAAGGCCTGGCAAAGGCTTTGGAGCTGGTATGGGAAGTCGATGTTGCAATAATAATTCGTATAGTTTTGAGTTCTGGAAAATTGTCGAATCGCATTCTTTACCATATACTCCTATATCGACATATACAAATCTGTATTTAGAATCAACTAATGCCAGCAACACGATAGAATTATAGCCTTTATAGTTGTAAAAGAGAGATCCACTGTGGGCGGGACTACGAATGCGAATGTGCTTCCCGTCTAAGGCCCCCATGCAGTTTGGGAAATTGGTTTTTTTGTCAAAGTCTTCCGCTATTTGTTTTATTAGGTCTTCGGTTATTAACGGCATACATTCAGATAAAAGAATGTCCCATATAGCACGACACACTTCTCGCACTATTCTGTTGATTGTACTTTTTCCTCGATATTCTGTAAATTCCATATCTGTAAATGAATTCCCAGTTGCCAAAAACCTGAAAAGAAAAAATAAATAAATATATTTGCTGTACCTATGATAAATACATGTAGTCATAAAAAAATAATAGAATATTTTTATGTTGCAGGAAATGATTTGGTTAAAAAATGGACTAACATCAAAGACAACTTCGTGAAATACTTGAAAAAGAAAGAGATCGTATTGGGGGTAAATGTTTAGAGCAACATGACTCTATGTAGCTTCTGGTTTTGCAATGAACTCGAACCATTTTATTTTTGAAGCATGATTTTGTAAAAAAACCTGTAAATACCAATTAGCAGATTAATTATATTTAACTTGGTATGGTAACATGGTATAGTTAAAATAATAAAAGTTAAAAGTACCGAATATATTATCTATTCAAACATAAAGTGATTATTTCGAAGGGTTATCGATATAGAAATATACATCACTAGGAGAAAATTAATCTCTATGTTATGTAAACAAATAATTTTTATTTGCAAACACCGCATACTAGTAGAAACTATAATAATATATACACATACATCTATTAAAATAAATTAGTTCTAGCCTATTTGGATAAATTTCAAATCTGGAGCTGGTGCAAAAAATTTGAAAGAATACCATTTGTTCAAACAGCTAATGTTTTTGAAAAAAAACACACCTAATCTAACTGACAGCAGTATATTGGAAGAAAATTGTAAAGATTCAAAGGCAAATGAAGATACAAGGTCTCGTTACCAACCTCACACTACAACTTCGCGTAAAAGAAAACACTATGAAGATGATTTTGAGAATGAAATTCTCCAAAGTTTAAAAAATGCAGCAGCAGCAAAACAGACACGTTTCATTTTTTAAATCAATTTTACCGTTTCTGGAAAAGCTAGACGACCAACAAACATTGATTTATCAAAGTCGCGTAATGCAAATATTGTCAGACTTCAATCAACCCACATATCAATATCAATACAATCAACCGTCATACAGCGGCTACCAAACAGCATTTCAAAGTAGCTACGAAAGAACACGACAAACTACAGCAAGTTATCAAACAACTCGCAATCCATCTGAAAGCATCCATGGCCAGACTTCGCCAATTTCAACCATAGAAGACATATCGCATAATATAAGCGATTTCTTATCAAACACACAGGAGTCCGAATACGTTTTTTCTTAAATCATCTAAAGTTTGTGCATTTTAATTTAGTAAAGTTTGTTTCTGTCGGAATTTATATACCAAAATTAAAATTTCATAAAGCTTTTGTAACAAAATCTAATAATCTTAACAATATTCTATAAATAAATAAAACATTTTGATTAATAAGAACCTATGTTATATTTCTTACCTGACAGTTAAACCAAGCATTTCCATAGGATCAACAGGTTTTCTGAACACAAATCGTTTTTGTAAACGAGTTGCTAATTTGGTAAACAGTTCTTCAAAAGTTGATATGGTAATTTCTCATTCCCACTTGATTTTAGCGCTGCATATTTCCTTTTGAAATGACCTCCGTCTGGGTTCATTGTAAGAATATACGGATTTACCCAAAATTTCCTCTGTTTCTTTTTCCTTCGTCGTCTTAGCAACAACAAGAGAATAATTCTTTCGCGATCCATATCTGGACGTTCGAGCGCATCAACAGCGAAATATCGACTGAATAGGGACACGGGATGGCGCACCGTTCGCGGCACCGTGCTGCGGCGCGGCACCGTGTCCTGTCACGGCGGCGGCGTCGTGACGTTGCACGGTGACGGTGCCGCGCCGTGTATGATGGGGCTGCGGCCTAAGGCGAGCTGTGGCCTGTGGTCGTGTCAGGTGTGTAGTTTTTAGAGTTCCGTTACATACGTCTCGGAACCCTTGTAATAACTACCTGAAGGTTATGGGAGATAGAAACACTTGTTTACTATATTTCTTTATTCTCACATAAGCTATACAATTACAACTTAGTAATGACAACTGACAACTGAACCGGCTTATTGGTGACACTGGGGTTTTATACCATCCCCAGTGGCGCCAATATTACCGGAAGTTATATAAGTATAAAAATAATTTTTATTTAATAAATTAAATACAAAATTGTACTACAAAAATTATTTACATTTATGAATCAATTAATAATAATTTATAATTAATTTCTACAATACTTTTAGAATTTTATACAACATTAAACAATTTCCAATTAATAATTATGCTATACCGGATGCACTGGATGTATCCTCAGATATTTTAATTTAATACACATGAAATAATACTCAATTCTTACAGTCGGCCATACTGACAAAAAGTTTGCCCTCAAACTTATTACAAAACAATTCATTCAAGTTTAAAGTGAACAAAAAAAACAATAATAAATAAAGACTTACTTCATAATACTATACTCAATCAATTTATATAATACAAATAAGATGATATATAAAATACAGTATAAACTCCAAATTGAAATTTCTTGCAAACAGCTGATTATAAATATAAATTATTTAGATATAGCTTGGAACATTTATCAAGCTTTTTGTAGGTGGATAGGAAAATTCATCTCATCCACCTTAATATAACAAAAATATATAATAATTATACTGTCTATAAGTCCACTCAATTAATATAATATTCTTATTTAAGAAAAACAAATGACTTGGAAAGTTCTTCAAGTCTCATGACCATAAAGTAAACAAGTTAACTAGATAGTTAAGTGGATTATATATTATTCTAATCAATATTTGATTTATTTTATGCTCTAATTACATACTATTCTTCTACATATTCATAAATCATCTAGTTCAGATCACTATCTGTGTGTGTGTGATCTGAACTATTTATCTGAACTAGATGATTTATGAATATGTATATTTATCCAAGGTTTAATTTGATCGACTGCCCAAATGTTACAGTATTTACGTTTTCCTAAGACTGAACCTGGTATACTAGATGCTTCATATCTGTCACTGTCTAAAATTTTGTAATTTCATATGGACCAGAGAAATTGGGTAAAAGCTTTTTACTTTGCCCTTCATTCGAAGATATATGTTTTTTTATTTTAACTAAGTCACCAATTTTATAAACAGTAGGACTCGTTCTATTTTTATCAAAACGTTCTTTTTGACCGATTTGATCTTTTTCAATGTGTTCCGATATCTCCGACCTAATTTCATAAATATTTTGGTTAGGGTCACGAGATTGTAGAAAGATATCACTAAAAATATTTTCACTAGCGTGATTTAAAGTACGACCAAATAAAGCCTCAGACGGGGTTTTCCCAATGCCTTTATTTAAGGTGTTATTTAATCCCCATTGGATTCTGCCTAATTCTTGATCCCATTTAGTTTAAACAAACTTATAACGTGTTTCCAACGTGGGAATTGCACCCACACGACGACCACAGTCGAGAGGCAGGCTCTAACCACTAGACCACGGAGGCGTAATAACTAAAATTGTATAAATAAATTGATCGTGTAATATTGAAACTTATAAAATTTAGTTATGCGCAATTCAATTAAAAGTTGATTAATTTATGGTCACAAATTGCTTTAAGTATCCAAGTTTTTACAATTTTAGACTTAAAAAATCTACTCTCTTGGAGTTTTATGCATCGTTTGTTTTCGTTTATTGTTATAATTGTATTATAATTTATAACGTTACTGACTGTTAAATAAACATACTTAGATGTCGCTGTTAGACTACTGCATCGCGCTATTAAAGTGTCGAACAATTTTTATATAACATTATATGTATAAGATAACGACATTTGCTTAATTTTTAGGGCGTGTTTCACCAATCAATGTTAAAGTTAATCCTTCGTTAAATATCATGTTGTTCCTCTCGAAATTCCTATTTATGAATGAGAAGGCATGGTATTTTAACATTCCGTTAACACTAACATGCGTTGGTGAAATCGGGACTTATTCTCACATTAGATTCTTGTTTTATTTAACAACAGAGGGAGCTTGTGCCGGAGCGGTTTCATACACCGACAGCAATTTACAAATTTACTTTACTATTATATTATATATTCGCGCTAATTTTGAATAAGTGAGTAAAAAAAAATTGTTCCTCTCATAAATATATATTTTTACATCTTCGGACTTTTACCGAAGTCAGTATTAATACAGGTAAATAATCGAAGATTTACCTGTATTAATACTGATTGCAGTAGTGCAACCCAATCAACATACATAAAGTCGGACATAAATTATATGGAGCAAAACTCTGACCGATTATTGGTCCTACAGAAAGTAGCTCGTAGGTTTTTTATATACTTTTATAATATATTCCTTTTATGAATTAAAGATCATCAGGTCCTTATAATAAATAAACATCCATTTGAATCCAATATGGTGGTCCACCATATTGGATTTGATTCAAAATGGCAGCATTTACATTTTAATAATTTTTTTGTTGGTTTTGTAGCAATAACAGCTTACATACATAACTTCAGCTTTCTAAGATTTTCGGAAGTAACCAAGAATTTGATGATCTATAAATGAGTCAGTGACGAAATCGGCGGATAGATTTATCATTAAATTGTGATAATAAATATGTAAACTCTAGTAACTTTAATATTTTTTTGGAGTGTCTATATGCGTGGAAAAACAAAAAAAAATGTACTTCGAAACCCGTGGATTAATCTGACACAATTTTTTTTCATGGGTTTATGTAAGACTCCTAACCTGAATTATAGTTGTTTCATCGACTATAATTTTTTTACAGGTACTGTTTTAACGAACTGGCAATATGTCGGGTTGCAATGGGTTAAAATGGCACAAATTAGGTATCAAGAATCCGAATGATATCCCACACATGACCCCGTTGTTATTTTAAACTTAAAACAGATTTATTACAAATTTACAAAATTGCGCACTTATTTTCGATTTACTCAAAAAGCAACGGTCAGAAATGACACAAATCTTGAAAATAAGCTAGTTGGGCACTACTCTATCCACATGCAAAAATTCAGAAACTTTAGAATTTTTGAAGGTTATCACCTCAAAATACGCTAGCCCGACCGGTCTATACAAATATCTTTTAGAAAACGAAGCAAATCTTCGGGTTCTGTAAATCTTCCTGACAATGCACTAGCTTTAATTGTTCGATCATCTAATCCATGTATAATACAGTCAACCGCTTTTTTACCTACTATCTCGCAAGCGTTCAAAAGAAAAGTTTTGTCATAGTAGTAATTATCCAAAGATTCTCCTCCTTTAAACCGTCTATCTAACATTTCAGTCAAAAGATTTCCATAATTAGAATCAGAAGGAAACGCTTTCTTCAGACATTCCTGCCATTGAGGCCAAGTTCGCTTAACTGAGCATAAACCATCGTACCATTTTTTAGCGTGGCCAGCTAACCGGGGTAATGCGAAATGTGGTATTTGTTGCTCAGTCCAATTGTAGATTTGAGCACACTCATTGACTTTTGCAACCCAGTTTTCTATTCTATGATTCCGCACGGTAGGATCAAATTCTGGTATCATATTTTTATCGAAATGTAGCTTGTGTGAATTTTCAGATCTTACAAAATTATTCATAAAGTTTAATAATACCGATAAATTTTCATTTGAGCCTAAGTTATTAAAAGCCGTACCGACATCGTCCGCCCTGTCTCTTCGAGAAGGTCTTGAAGCCTTGTTGCCAGAGCCACCTGGTGACGGGCTAGGCGAACAGGGTTGAGGAGAAATAGATGGACGCTGTGATGACCTCGGTCTTCTGTGCCTCGACCTTTCACGATGAATAGAAGGACTGCAGAGCTCGCGGTGGCGATGGTGGTGAATACATCGGTATCCCGAACGTGATCGTGATCGTTTTGCAGACCCGCTTTGCTGCGGAAAAATCGGACTGCGGCTTTTTTCCAACGGCCGGCTGTACTTTGATCGGTCACTTCTGCTCACGTGGGATCGCCTGTCATATATTTTTTCTTGGTCGTGCCAGTCCCGTTCAGCCGATGACGGTCTTACATTGTGTACAACCGTCTCATCCATACTGAAAAATGTACAAAATAGGATTGATACTAATAGCTTTATGCATAGCATGCATCGGTGAAAGTATTAAGTGTAAATATATAAGTACGAGATCAATCAATCAATTGATCGTAGATCAATTGCATTGAAATAAAAATAATTAGTATTGTACTTTATATTGTTATTATTATTCATTTTTCTCTGTTTAATGTTTGTCTTCATTTTATTTGTGTAATAATGATTCATAAACTGTACAAAATAGGATAGATACTGATAGCTATATGCATAGCATGCATCGGTGAAAATTAGCTAAAATGTACATTAGGTACGGTCGGTCGAGTTGGCGGCTGCAATTTTTATGGCGAATAGAGCTATATGTAACGAGTCACTAACCATAATTCAAAGTTGCGGAAAGTCGTAGTTTTATGTTAATGAAAAAAAAATTCGTATTTTTGTATGGAAGATTCGACTATTTTTGACGTAATTTTGACAGTTTTCCTTTTTAATAAGGCGCCAAAGGCCTTATTTTACACAGCCTTAAATAAATGCAAAAATATTCTATTTAATTCGATTAACGTTTTTATCCAAACAAACATACTATTAATTTTATTTTCTAATAAAAAGTGTTATTTTTAATTGATAAAAATAATAAAAATGTGAAATTAAAAAATAAAACGTGTGTAGTGTTAAAAATGGCTAGGTTAGGGTAGTTTAGACATTTAAGATTGTACCTGTGTAAGATTGCCAGGAGAGAGCCTACGCCAGCTTGCCACGCATGCGGCGCTGCGGAGGACACAGCCCAGCACACCTTAGAGGTGTGAGATCGATGGGCCGTGCAGCGCCACGATCTCGTGGCAGTGCTTGGGTGGGACCTCACGCTCTCGAGTGTGGTTCGCTGCATGCTCGAGAGCGACGAGGCATGGCAGGCGTCGGCCTCCTTTTGCGAATACGTAATTTCGCAGAAGGAGGCCTCGGAGCGGGACAGAGAGATAGACATCATCCTCTGTTCCGCTTCGCCGGCGCAGGACGGGGGTGCGGAGGCGTCGGTTTGCGGCCCTCCCATCTCACGTCTAGTACGGGGCTCCGGGTAGAGGGATGGGTAACCTCCCCGGCTTTATCAGTCTCGGCGCCGAGGAGAGCGCTTCAGTTTGCCGGAGCGCTCTCTTAATTTGATGGAAGTCCGGTCCCTATAGAGGGGAACCGGCCGGTCGAGGGAGGAGTAGCCTGTGTTTAGACAGATCCAGGCACTCCACCCAACATAACGGCTGATGGCAATCCGCAAGTGGTTTTAGTGGGTAAACCGGCCGTAGCGAGCCGGGAGTCCCACATACCCCTCGGGGACCCTCCCGGGGGGATGCGTAATGCATTTCTCTTTGCAATTTATATCTCAAAAACTGATAAAGTCTCAAAAAAGTATTCGCGGAGCCCCCCCCCCCCCCCCCCCCCCTCCGCGAATACTATTATATAGGTATATTATTTGACTAGTAGTATATGGCATGACTTTTCAAGTCCTTTGGCGCTTTATTAAAAAAAACTGACAAAATTACGTCAAAAGTAGTCGAATCTTCGGAATCTTCATACAAAAATACGATTTTTATTTTTTAAATAACTAAAAAACTACGAGTTTAGAGCCGCCAACTCGACCGACCGTAATGTACATTTTTACCCTAAAACCATTATCTAGGTCAGTTTTATTTAAATCCTTGCTGGTGAAACTACTTTCTTAAAGATTTAATTGGATAATTTCTAAGGATTATAATTATGAGATGACACTATGAGAATTTAATAATATATTTTACAGGTGAAGTTTAGTTATTTTGACGGTAAAAATATTAATAAATATTTAAAATTACGATAATAATATTAGTAAATATATTAATAAATTCTCATAGTGTCATCTCATAATTATAATCCTTAGAAATTATCCAATTAAATTTTAAAGAAAGTAGTTTCACCAGCTAGGATTTAAATAAAATTGACCTAGATAATGGTTTTAGTGTTTAGTCCCACAAAACCATGTTTTATCAAGAGAAAAACAAAACAAATATAAGAAGATCTTACTTTAAAATAATATATAGGTAAGCACTATTTAAGTACATAATATCATTATAAACTTACATTATCTAGAATATACTAATATTATAAAGCTCTCATAAACCTCTGAATCTAGTGAACAAAGTTTATATAGGTTTTTTTTATCTCGCTGTAATTATTATGAAGACATCGTGCAATAATAAATAGAAACACTGCTAGAGAGAGACCGTGAGAAAAGCAAATTACTTACCTACTTACTTCTAAAATGTATGCTTTGATTAAATTATTATAACTTTATAATTACTTTTAAGTAAGTGTCTATAACTAATACAATATTATTTTAATTTTACATACCTTGATTTTGTGTGGCGTGAAAATCCTTGTCACTTCTGGTAATAACTACTTGAAGGTTGTTGGAGATAGAAACACTTGTTTAATAACAATATTTCTTTATCCTCACTTATGATAAACAATTACTACTTAGTAATGACAACGGACAACTGAACCGCCATATTGGTGACACTGGGGTTTTATACTAGGGTATCGAGAACCGGTATAGTTTTAGGAACCGGGATTTTCGGTACCGGCACTAGTCAGAACCGGGATTTCCCGGGATTTTCCGTATTTTCGTGATTTTTTTCTTACTTGACTAAAAACAAATACAATGGCTTCGAAAACTATTTTTTATAAATAAAGTACATATTTTGGCATGTAAAGTTAAAGTATGATACATTAATTTGCTATACAATGATTAAAATAGTTATAAATTAACCTTTGATAAAGTTTTACATAGATATACATATTTTTTTAATTTAACGTCTCTAATATTAGGGCTTTTTCCCGCGGCTTCGGGCGCGTAGAATAGTATTCGTAACAAAAAGTTCTTTATCAAATAACTCTATGGCTACAGTATGATTAAGATAATGTTATACCAATAATCATATGACTATCCACTATCCAGTTTCTGGCCAGATCATACGCACTACAGTATTTTTTTCCAAGGCGTATATTATGTATAACGATTTGCCAGCCTGTAAGGCACACTTAGCAGAGTCCCTCCCGCTCTTGCAAAGTTATTACTTTTGAATAGGTAAATAAAACATTGCATAAATCTACGATCTATCATGAGCCAAAAAAATATTTTACCGGTGTAAATCTATTAAAACTTATAATATTGTAAAATACTGCGTAGTACAAAAAACCCAACCAAAACTGAAGAGTTTTATAAGTTTAAGTATAAGTAATATATTTTGTTAGTAGGAATCAACGTCACGTTATATACGTGACGTTGAATCCTACTTTGCTCGGTAGTTTTGCTTATATATTATAAACTTATCGCCGTACCAAAATTAAACCAAATCGGTAAAACGGTTCATGAGTCTTAAAGTAACAGACATAGTTAGTTTCACGTTTGAAATAATATTAAGTATGGATAAAACATTTTAAGCGTAGCAAAAAGATTATATTATTTATTTTAATTGTTATATTTTAAAATAAATCAGAATACAGATAAATACGATGATACAACAAATCATAATTTATTTTTGTTTTATAAAGAAGTTCAAAAATACAGCTTTTATAATTATGATCCCTTGGGACCCTTTTGTTTCCCAACAAAAAAATCCTGTTATTAATTTCATGGTCTAATCTACCTTTGTGCTGAGTTTCATTTAAATACGTCGAGTAGTTTTACCGAAATACCATCAAATATAGCTACTGTTTTTTGAAAAGGTTCGAAGCTATCGGCTTGCTAAATTTCATTTTATTCCATTCAGTACAGACTCACATACGGACTGACAGACAGACAGTACTTTTTTTCATAATTATTATTTTTAGGTTCTATGGCCTTTATAGACCCCAAATCTTGATTTTGACTTAAATATATATTTAATGAGCAGACATTTCCCCTATATTTATTTTAATATGTTGAGATAGTAAAATCAGTTAAGAATATTTTGAATAACATCGTAACTTAAGTTAAAATTTGAAAGCGTTTTTCACCGTCGGAAAGTTACATAATAAAGCCTGTATTCACCGTTGAGGTGAATACAGGCTTTATTATATTTTCAAAAAAGGGATCCTTACTAAAACTCCAATAATGTAACCCAAGGTGTAAAAAGTATACAATTTATTAAGTTTGTATGCATTGGTTAAAATATAATGATACTCGTAATATGTTGATTACTATAACATTATCTAAACCACATTGCAGCTGTAGTGTTATTTGGTCAAGAACTTTTTGCTACGAATACAATAATTCCAGACGCCCGAAGCCCTGGGCCAAAGCTAGTAATATAATATTATCTACTCACGTTTATATAATTGTTATATGTATGTAAAACTTTAATGGAAGTGAATGTATAACGATATTTTAATCATTGTATAGCAATAGATATATTATCCTTTAACTTAACATGCCACAATGTGTAATTTAAATACATACAAAAGTACTTTTCTAAGCCCGTTGCGTTTATTTTTTGTTAAGGTAAAAAAATCCCGAAAATACCGAAAATCCCGGTTCTTTTGCGTTGAGAACCGGTTCTATAACAGTAGTCAAAGAACCGGGAAATCCCGGGATTTTCAGTACCGGGATTTCCCGGTTCTGAACCCTACTTTTATACCATCCATGTTACATCCGTACGCCGTCCGTCTTCGGCTTATCGTCCTAATGTTAGTATTTTTAGTTAGACAATATTTCCAATTTTTCTTCCGACTACTCCATAATGTCGTCGCATTGTCAAATCATTATATAGCTCTTTTAAAACATTGAGATGTTCCTTTTAAAAACTGATTTGATTAAAAGTGGAAAAATCTTAAATTATTAATGATGGTAGTCCATGTCATAAACTATAACGGCTTAGAAACCATAGTTACTTTAGTAGTTATAGACAGAGGATTAACTTGTAAATGATCTTCAAAAGTTTACAGCGACAATCAGTATTTTTAATAGCGGTAGCTTATTGCACTAAGGAACTCTCCAGACAATTCCTGCCATGTTTCATGTTGCCTGGTTGAGTAATTTATGTTAAACTACATAATGTGTAGCCACTACCCACACACTACAATTACAACACTACAGTTTTTGTTTTACAAAGCTGTCTTCACTTTTATATGAGGCTTAGGGCTGATTTTTCAATCGTCAGATAACTTTTATCTACTTTTATCTGGCAGATTTTGTATGGAACAAATGTCAAAGTCACATGTTTATTCAACAGATGAAAGTTATTTTTATTAATTCCGTTGTCTGGTACCGGTAACATAAGTTCTTCGGATACTTAGCACGGGCCAGATAGACGTGGTGTAAAGCATCTATAGATATTAATTTATTATGTTCAAGATTAGCTAACTGTCAAATTCCAAATTCGATCGATTGTGATTAATTTCAAGAATAAGGCTGCGTTTCCACTGACGCGGAGCGGGGCGGAGAGGATCTCAGCGGTGCTCAAATTGACCAATCACTATGCTCGTGCTGTTTCCGTGGAAACGGAGCGGAGAATTTCGAGCATAGTGATTGGTCAATTCGGGCACCGCAAGCTCCTCTCCGCCCCGCTCCGCGTCAGTGGAAACACAGCCTTATTCTAAGGAGATTTTGTTTCATACTATTATGAAAGTACCTTCAGTCAATTGGTGCAGCATTCCAAAGATGTGAGAAGTGGACTCTTCTACTTCAACCCAACCCCCAGTTGTTATTTCAAAACGTTCCTCCTCAATTAAACGGAGAACCGCCTACGCATACAACATTAGTTAAAATAATAATAATTGATTACCATAACAATAATAATATATATTTTTTTATTATTATGGTAATCAATTAATATTTGCACAATTATAAATAAAAAGTAGGTAGTACAAACCAGAAAAATGTGAAAAGGCGACATCTTTCATCTTTCATATTTTTCTGGTCTGCAGTCTGTAGTGTTTTTCACCGTAATTTAAAACGATTTCTTCTAGACAACCATTGCAGCATTTCAAGAATAATATTAGTGTCATGTATCGACTTAAGGGTGTGTTTCATCAAGCAATGTTAAAGTTAATCCTTCGTCAAATATCATGTTGTTCGTAATACCTATCAACGAATGAGAAGGCATATTAATTTAACAAGCCGTTAACACTAACATGCATTGGTGAAATCGGGACTTAAAACTAACAAATTTGGCAAATACTTATTAGTTCTACTTATGACCTCTATGGTAGTTCATACAGATATATTTATAGTTTTTTATAAGTATGACTTACTCTACGATTTCTGCTGCTCTCTCTTTGCCACCAGCAGCTAAATTGTGCTACTTCGTTCCACGTAAAAGTTAAGTTCTTGTAAATTTGTAGATTGTTCACGATGTTTGTTATAATCATGTTTGCATACAGAGGATGAAATGGTGTTTTTGAATAGGTATCAACTGGTGCAACCGGCATTAATAAAACCTTAAAATATGTTATGCTTAATATTTATATCGCAGATAACTCTATTTGTATAGTAGGTAGGTAATACTTACTTTTAGTGGAGGCCACTTTGTACTTTTCATTAATGCTTCATATCGACTTTCAAATTCTTTGTCCCAATATTTTTTGTTTTTCATCCAGGTTGGCTTTGCAATGTAAAAAAGAATATTAAATTGCAATTTTATCTACACTTAATATTATAAAGAGGAAAGATTTGTTTTTTGTATGTAACGAATAAACTCAAAAAGTACTAGACCGATTTTAATAATTCTTTTTTCATTAGAAAGCTACGTTTTCACTGAGTAACATAGGCTATATAAAAATCAATTGCTGTCCGTTAGTCTCGCTAAAACTCGAGACCAGCAGAACTGTTTCGGCTATTTTTGGTCTTGAAATATTTGTGAAAGATCCGGGAAGGTTTAAACTGTTTCCATGCTCAACGAAGTGGGCACGGGTCAGCTAGTATTTAATATACTCGTAAAGGTATAATTTCTTTTTTTTACCTATATCTTACCTCAATTTCTAAATTAGAAAATAGTATCTGAGCATCGATGTCAGCATCAGCTCCTGAGATATTAGTACAACCATCAAAATGTGTTGTAGAATTATAATGCCTCGATGTTGGCTCTATACTATGTGTTTTTTCTACTTTATTAACATCTTGCAGTTTCTTGTGCACTATCCAATTATTTTGTGAATTTTCTTCTATTAAATTTGATAATTCTTTTCCCAGCGAATCTCTTTTTCTGTCACTTCCTTTAATGAAGGTGTTACCTGTGGTTACTTCAAAATGTTTGTCTGCAGTTATTAGAGGTTCAAGATTCTTTACTTTCTCAACGTTTAGGAAAAATTTGGAGGGAGATGTATCATCATTAGTCCTTGTTGCATTATTTGAACGTTTAACATTATCCTCATAAAAAAAAATATTTCTTTCGTCGTTGATATCATAAACAGCATGCTTTGCTAAGCTAGATTTAATATCCCTTGATTCGATAGAATCGGCATTTTCATTCTTTTTCTTAATATTTTCGTCATATGATAATATGGGTTCGTCAAGTATATATATTTTGTGCATAGAGGTTTTTGCTTGGTTAATTTCGGCCACATGAGTTTCGATGTTATGAGTAGAGTAGCCGCCTAACCCACTTGAACTGAAAGGCTTCTGAACCATTTTATGTCTATCACGAACCATTTTTCGTAAGGCTGTAAACAAATATTTATTTGAAAGGCTCTTATAGTGAAACTATAAGTAGAGTTAGAGGTTACAGGTATTTTACTTTTTTGTCTATATTATAAGATCTACGTAGTAAAATATTATGTTATCGTATTACGATACGACAAATAACAGCTTTTTAACCTCTAATATTACGATACTAGAGGTTAAAAAGCTGTTATTAGTTTCATCGCTTTCTAAAGTACTAGCTTTTGCTCGCGGCTTGGTGCCCGTAGAAATATAATCATAATAATAATATCTATGGACGCTTCACACCACGTCAATCTGGCCCTGTGCTAAGTATCCGAAGAACTTGTGTTACAGGTACCAGACAACGGAAATATATTTAATACTATTATACTTTACACATATTTAATATTTTTATTATATTAATACACAAATTTAATACACATCCATGACCCAGGAACATTGAAAACTACCAACTGCGCTACGGAGGTCGTCGAAATATCATTTGTCACTTCTAGTAACCACCACCAAGAATGTGTACAAAGTTTCATGATGGTCAGTTAAGTAGTTTTCATGTGAAACCGTAACAATAAACAAACATGCGGACTTTCTTATGTATAATATGAAGATGATAATATAAACATGTACTCACTTTTTTCGTGCCCATTGACATTACAAAGAGCTGTGAAAATGAAAAAAAGGTGGAACACCAACCGCATCTTACTCAGTAATGGTTGAATAGTGTTGAAAAGTGTAACAATGGTTTGTTTCAACAGGAATAGGAAGTTGAATGTTGAATATCAACAAACGTACGCCAAAATATTTATAATCATGTTATTTTTAAAGTATCGATGAACTGTCCATTGTGAGAGGAATACAGAAAATGCTACATCAATATTATGGAGTCAGCCAGTGTAACCGTAAGAATACTTCTTGCGTCAAAGAATACATTGACCCAACTTTGATACAATATATCTATATCTACTAATATTATAAAGCGGAAGAGTTTGTTTGTTTGTTTAAACGCGCTAATCTCAGCAACTACTGGTCCGATTTGATAAATTCTTTCTTTGTTGCATAGTACATTTATAGAGGAAGGCTTTAGGCTATATAACATTACGCTGCGACCAATAGGAGCGAAGCGTCAGTGAGAAATGTTGCAAAAAAGGGGAAAATTATTCACATTTGGGGACTTTCATTGCGTGCGCTGCATAAACGGCTTAAGTCACTCAAAAACCACTAACCACGCGAACGAAGTCGCGGGAACCCTATGAATAAATCCTGTATTCAATGAAAATATGTATGATGCCGTTTTAATTATTTTCCTTTTGTTTTACGGCTTTCTGAAACACAGATACCTATTTCTAGAATATATACTAGAAATTCGCAGTTCTCTCATTACCTTTGTTACGGTTACATGTACGGTGTACCCACGGTTGCTATATAGTGTCCAAAAGACTGGCATCGTGAATTATTTGACTAAACTTTTATAAAACAATATCTTCCCCCGCGTGTGTTTGTCTGGTTTCAGTATATTAATTACCGGACCCGGTAGATGGCGCCGCTGTCAATGCGGCAAGGAACTAAATTCTAATCCGGCACGAAGATTGCCTAGATAACTAGTATTTTATATATTACCCGGCAGCACTAGAAGGAGTGTGTATGTTAGTATGTATTCTTAATTGTTTTGCACACTGACTCTCATCTCAAAATTATGGCTTATGAGGTATTGTGTGAGAGTGACATAGTTTTGAAATTATCGTCATCTTTGTTGTGGATAAAACTACAAGCCTGCTTTTTCTGTAGGTAACTAAGTTGGCATTGTATAAACCCCATCAAATACATAAACGAAAAGATGCAAAGTCTCGCTGTTCTACCGTAAAAGTAGTGAGATCCATGCCAAGTCTGGGCCAACCTTAATTCTAAATTATTCTAAATTAAACTACATATATAATTAACTTGAAGGTCAATTACAGTTATGAACAAATTATTAGATAATATATAGATAGTTACAAATATTACAAAAAAAAATGTGTTAAAATGAGGGTAGTTCCGTTAGGTACGAGTACGAGTTGCAGGGAAGATAGATATAAGTATAATATACTAAGTTGTTAAATACATAATTATTTTTATTTTTATTGTGGACTTTTCATGGTGGAAGAACTGACTAGCGAGATTTTTTTTACAAGTTAATAGATTAATATGATTTTATATTTCCCGGGCGATAGTTTCTCCCCCTGTTGAGTCACGCATGCGCAGTTAGTATCCGTGAAGTTCGCCCGGCTATTGAGATAGGGTGACTATTGATTGTTGCTTGCGACCCTTACCTCTAAGTATTTGGTAATAGTGAGATCAAAATGGTAAGTTCCTATAAACAATTGAAAATGTGTTTCTTTTATATTATGTATGTTTCTAGAAGAATCATATTTAACTTGTAATGCGCGATGTAAATTGTTTTATTTATTATCTGTTTATATTTGAGAATTCGCGAATTTTATTTGATTGATGATATTTTTAAGCGTCAAATTCTATTTACTACATTATATTATAATCTGTTCTGTGTTTTATGTTAATATCTCTTCTGTGTCTCTAGGGTGACAAGCACATTCAAGTGTACTATAACATAAAATTTAAATATATACTAGCAATATCCCGCGAAAAATGATAACCACAACCTGCTAATGCGTTTAATGCACCTCCCTCCTTCCCATACGGCATATGCGTGCACTCGCAACCAAAAACGTGAAAACACCACCACCACACAAGCCATGGTGTCCCGGTGTAATAAAGCCCTTACTGTTGAAATAAAACACATCTGTTACTGACTGACTGACGTATCATGTACAGCTCCTTAGCTCGTAGTAAAGAATTGTGCTGGGAACCCCACACCACTTATAGGTAGTTCTAATATATCTGTATATATTTTATTGTATATATATATTTATGGATCAAGTAATAATTTGAGTAATATACATAATGCCCGGTCATTATGAAATATTTCCAATGTGAGAGTGCAATTTAATAATATACAAAGACTTAATTTGTATCGGGTATTATACATAATATTGTCCATCACCTTTATTGGGCAGAGTAATAAAACATTTTTTTGTAATAATTCTCATTTAAACCTAGTCTGGCCATAAATACTGTTACACTTAAAAATAAATAAAATATTCAATTTGAATTTGGAATCTGTCATTTTTACATGATTATTCATTGCGTTTTCCATGTTGGCGCCATTACATTATTTATTATTTTGCCATATTGAAATGGAGTGGGGTGATAAAGAGAACAGAATCGCTGTGATTGCGTTACACAAAGTAGGTATGTAGCCCAATGCAATTTTTAAAACTCTCCATACGCTTGGTATAAGCAAAATGTTTGTCTACCGGGCTATTAATATGTACAATGACACCTCTGTGACAGATTTTTTTTTTTACAATTGAACAACATTTAAACAAGCAAAATGACCGTATTTATGCACAAAGCTCTAAGGAAGCTTCCCAATTGAGAGAGTGCAACGTAGGCACTATCCGACGTCAGTGATGATTTGGTGGGGTATTAGCTATGAAGGAGTGACTGAGCCATACTTTTGTGAAAAAGGTATCAAATGTATCATGATACCATTCTTGAGAAGGTAGTGAAACCCCTTAACAAAACTATGTTCGATAACCAAGAATGGTCCTTCAACAAGACTCGGCACCAGCTCATAAAGCTCGCTCTACGCAGTCTTGAATGGAAACGAACATTTCGGACTTCATAAGAGCTGAAGATTGGCCATCGTCTAGTCCCGATCTTAATCCGCTGGATTACAATTTATGGTCAGTTTTAGAGAGTATGTCTTGCTCTAAACGCCATGACAATTTCTAATCCCTGAAGCAATCCATACGAT
This sequence comes from Celastrina argiolus, assembly GCA_905187575.2. Classification (NCBI taxonomy): domain Eukaryota; kingdom Metazoa; phylum Arthropoda; class Insecta; order Lepidoptera; family Lycaenidae; genus Celastrina; species Celastrina argiolus. Next base: position 21,832,851 of record LR994583.1, read on the forward strand.
TGGCAGTGAGGAATTTTCCCATGGAAAGAGTGCGTGCTTCTATTGATATCTGGCCTCAACGTTTAAAGGACTGTATTGCAGCCAACGGCGGCCACTTTGAATAAACTTTTCATATTTTAAATACCTTTTTATTTATGAATAAAACAACAGTGTGTTAGCACTGTAAAAGAAATAAATTTTATTCGCCTGCCATAAATACTGATACAAAGAGAAGTATATAAAAAAATATACTTCTCTTTGTATCAGTATTTATGGCAGGACTAGGTAATTACCCCGATAGAGATAGAAATTATTCATATTGCCCGCATTTATCACCTGGTCTATAACATATTATACATATTATGTAGTATCTACCTATAAGTGGTATTCCCATTCCTATCTTAACTTACCTTTTAAAGACCCTTATATAAATTCGTACCTGTTATACAACCTAGCCTTCCTTCTGAAGGAGCCAGCCAATGCTCACATCAACCATGGGGGACTTCACGTCAAGCGGGCCAAAAAAATAAAGTCAGGTCTTGGATATTGTTCATAATTGGATCAATTGCACTTCCATAGGACCTGAATAAATTTACGTACTTATTTTTCTTTTTTTTATGCCTAGTAACATTTTTTTTTATAGTTTATGCGCCCTCAATGAATCAAAAAAATTTGAAAAGCTGACTTTATTTTACTGTTTTGACGTGAAATGCCCCAATATACTACTTGACGTCTAATAACGTATTCCTCTTCTTTAGGAGACGAATAGTATGACCACGTCGGGTCTGCTAGAATGGGAACTATCACTGCCTTCGGACCAGATAATATCCCATGGATGGTACCATGGGGCACTCAGCCGGACAGCCGCCGAGAATCTCCTGCAGCAGGACAGGGAGTTCCTTGTCCGAGAATCCTCGTCTCAGCCCGACAATTATGTGCTGAGCTGTCGGTCCAACGGGCAACACTTGCATTTCGTTATACAGAGGGTAAGTGAAAAGTTATATTTAATATTCTATCTTCTACTCTTGTCTTGTCTATTCTTGTCAGACAATCAGGTGATCGGCCTGCATTATCCTAACCAATCTTGGAAACAACATTTTTTTAGTTGTTGTAACGCGGGAATCGAACCCACGACCTTCGGGTCGAGAGCAAAGCTCTGAACCACTAGACCACGGAGGCGTTTTAATTTTATCTTCTATTATTATAAATGTGAATGTCCGAATTATAAATGTTATGTTTTACGCGAAAACTACTTAACCGATCAACATGCAACTTTGTAACTACACATTCTTGGAGGTAACTATCGAAGTCACACAGGATACTTTTTATTGCATGCGGGCAAAAGCTAGTGGTAGATATGGAATAGGTCTGGTGAAATCCACATACATGTTCAGTTGACAGGTCATAGGTATCTAAATTCCCTTTGAATCATATCACCTTTTTGTGTTTACGCTACCTGGGTTACCTTTAACCTATATTACCTTGTTTTCAGATTGTTGTCCACCCTGAAACAGTTTTCGAACGATATCAATACCAGTTTGAAGACGAAGCATACGACACGGTTGCTGATCTTATCACCTCGTATGTTGGCTCTGGGAAACCGATTTCAGCAGCATCCGGCGCCAGAATACAATATCCAGCAAACAGAATGGTCCCCTTGAGTAATTTTGTGTCTGGAGACCAAAACATAACTGTATCACCGAGTGGAGAAGGGAATTATGGCAATCCGTACAGCCTCTACAGCCATTTCGCTGCAAAACCTGGCATGCAGCTACGAATGCCGTTCAAGAAACAGCGCTCACACTCCCTCACGCCTATAGACATGGCGCAACATATAAACCACGGGAAAAGCGCAAGCGCAGACGGTGTTATCCAAAGCCAATCGAAACAGACAAAATCCTTCACAGGCGAATCAGGCTCGAGTTCGAACACCTGGGATGCCAATTTGCCCACCAGTCCGCCTGCCAAGCCAGCTAGATACGATGGGCCTAAGACAGACGACAGACGGCTGGAGTTACAAAGGCTCTATCACGTTTCCGGATCGGATTCTGGCAATGGTTCAGGTGATTCCGCACAAAGTTCTGCTCACAGTGATCCGAACAAGTCCCGGATAGATTCAGACTACAATATGGCTACCACGCCAACAATGAGACAGCAGTTCGACTATGAGTTGACAGAAGCTAAACTACTGCAGTTGGAAAACTTAGATTATACTATCGAGTCGAGGATAAACCTGGAAAATTTCCGATCTCAAATAATTTTGTCTTCCCTTAACAAGCCGTTGGAATCGGAGACGCTACATAATATTAAACTGTTGCTAAGGACATCTGGACCTCGAATCTTGGCTAACCACATGACGAAAGTCGACTTGCATTTCTTATTAGACGACTCCATACAGATCGAAGGCTTGGACAAAACGGCCTCTGGATTGGAATTGTTGTTTTTGCCACAAGGACGATTGTTACGATTGGATGTTATAGACCGGTTGGTTGATATATTTTATTATATTACTAGCTGTGCCCGCGACTTCATTCGCGTGGTCGGCACACGACGCTATCGCGATTATCTTTTGATTGCTCACGTTGGTTTTTGTTGTTATGATTATTAGAAAGGAAAAATTCTTTCATACATATTTTTTGAGTAACTTAAACCGTTTATGCAGCGCACGCGACGAAAGTCCTCTAATGTGAATAATAATTTTCCCCGTTTTTGCAAAATTTCTCAGTGACGCTTCGCTCCTATTGGTCGCAGCGTAATGTTATGTATAGCCTAAAGCCTTCCTCTATACAAGGACTATCCAACAAAAAAAAATTTTCAAATCGGACCAGTAGTTCCTGCTATTAGCACGTTTAAACAAACAAACAAACTCTTCCGCTTTGTAATATTAGTATAGATTGAACTTAATATTGCGTCTCATTTTTCTGGATTTTCAAACATGTGACGATAATATTTTTGTAGTGGTTTATGATGAAAAGGTTTATTTTCAGGATAGAGACGTTTCGACTTCTCATAGCGGTGACTATACTCACCTGCCAGACAGACAGACAACGCGCTGATATGATCAACGACTGGATCCTATTAGCTGTGGAAACTAAAACTGCTTTGGGCAATTTATATGGATTCTCAGCTATTATGTTCGGTTTATGTATGCCACAGGTCAGTCTACTTTTCACAACTTTGTATAATATTGTACATGTGCATCAAAATATTTTTTTTTATCATTATATGTATGGACGCTTCACACCACGTCAATCTGGCCCCGTGTTAAGTATCAGAAGAACTTACGGGACCAGACCAGATTTTAAATTTTTATACTAACATTTAAGATTTTTTTATATTATACACATAATAAATAACCATCCATGACCCAGGAAGGAACAAAAAGTTATCTGTGTTCCTGGATCTGGATGTCTATTAAATTTGTGTATAATATAATATTATGTGTAATGTGTATAGTATAAAAGTATTACATAATATATCCGTTGTCTAGTACCTGTAACACAAGTTCTTCAGATACTTAGCTCGTAGTTAGGCTAGATTGACGTGAACCGTCCATGGATATTTTTGTGGCATCGTGCTCGGTGCTAAACACGTCAATCCTTGTTATTAATATTTGTATTGATCCGTGGCTTCGTGCTAAACACGTCAATCCTTATTATTAATATTTGTATTGATCCGTGGCATCGTGCTAAACACGTCACTTCTTAACTGTATATATCCTTACTGTTGTAATGTATTTACATTTTTTTTCTGTTTCCCTAGGTGGATTGTTTGGAAAACGCCTGGAACATTCTACGGCGAGTATACACGGACAACGCGTTTATGTTCGAAGCGAAGTTACGTCCTTGCTTCAAGAATATGAACGAGGGGACTAATCCCCTGCCGCCCAACACGACTACGCCTTACGTCTTCCCGCCTGTACTGTGCTTCCATTTGTTTGGTACGTATAATGAACGATGAATATGTTTTTTTTCATCGCCCCTAATTTCGCCCCATTGTCAGGGCTCGTTAATTTTTCTATTTTTATGTATTTTCGTCATTCTATTTTTTCTTTCATTTATTTTCTTTTTATTCTGTGAATATTTTAGAGATTAATGTGGGCATTATTAATAGCAGGCATTTAAAGAGGAAACCCAAAGCCTATTTTTTACAGAAATAGGTCTATGCGACCCCTTATTTCCACCCTGGATAATACTAGAGTAACATTTTTTTTCCTAAATATCTTCTTCTTCTATATAGAATATTTATACATAAATATAAATGAATTGATCTACGTTAATCTCGCTAAAACTAGGGAATGGATTAACCGATTCTGCTATTTTGGGTCTTGAAATATTCGTGGAAGTCCAGGGAAGGTTTAAACGGTTTGTATGCTCAACGAAGTTGGCATGGGTAAACTAGTCTATGTTATTTGCAAGTCCCTATTTTTTATTTTTTAAATAAATTTGTTACTTAGGAGATGCCGTATGGACGTTAAAAAATATAAAAAAATAACCAGACTTTTAGCTGTGTTTAAACATGCAGAAAACAAATGTGACTGCATTATACAATAAAATCAAAACATAGGAACCTAGCCTATAGCCTTTTTTGGTTTATACTGAAAAAAAATATCTAAATCGGTTAAGTTATATAAGGAGGAAACGGGTCCCCCAAACGTCGATTTATTGTACTTTTAACAGGTAATTTCAGTTCGAGCTGCAGCTGTCTCTATCGCACTAGTGCTGGCCAGCTGCAGGGCACTGCGAGACAACAATAGATTTTATAAATACCTTTTTTTATTTCTCTCAACCGTAGTGTTTCCTCTTAATGTGGGCATTATTAATATTGTGCAGGCATTTTTATTGGATTAGGATAAATTATTATTATCATTATTTAAATTTCAACGCCTTGTAAATTTTATATTGTTACCTGTTTAAATTTCTCTATGAGTGAACAATGTAATGTTTTTTTGAGAAATAAATAATTCTTTAAACTGAATTTATAACTACAAGTGGTACTTCCGAGTTTCTTACGCCGGTTCTTCTCGGCGGGTTAGGGTTGAACCGGTGGTAGCTTGACTTTCCGAAAATAGCTTTTTAAGTTTCATTTGGAAATAAAACGTTTTTTATTTTATTTATTTACTACGTAACTCCACAGTCTCCTAATCTACTGGTCTCTTGTTCTCAGACGGCGAGGGAGGCGGTCTTCTGGCACAGGATGAGACTTTCCCCACCAGTCTCATGAACAGTATCGACTACGACTTTCACGCGACCGCCGCTCACTTGGACTCCGCCCGCCATTTCCCCGACCAAGTGGAAATGTTTAAACGAAACGCCCGAACGGTTGTCCAAGAGATGTCCTCATTGGGACCGACATTGGACCCCATACTGCTGGAATTATTCAAAACGGAATTCCACATCAACTTCCTATGGGGCGAGAGAGGACCGTTGACGACGCCCAACCAAAGATTCGCAAGACTGACAGACATTTTGACAGCCATGGCCGCCAAACTGTCAAACCAACCGCCCGATGGTGATGTAGTTTAATTGTAAAAAAATCTATTTTTAAATGTATGTAATTTTGTAATGTCGTCGCGACGAGGATTTTGAATGGTTTACATCAGGTATTTGGCCTTATGGATTGTATAAAATCGTCCACAGCCGAACATAACTGGCTCATTTCTGGAAGTCGATAAGTATCGGAAGGCAGCCAAATGGTTAAATAAAGAGGCTCTCAAGTCACATGCTGTTCTTGTAAATCAAGTAGTAGTCTATGATTTAATTGCCCCGTATTAAATTTGGCCATACATTGAATAAAGGACATGGATCACGCTCCATAGATGTCTGGGCCACTAAGTCAAATAGCCAATGAAAAAAGTTACACCAGCTTTATTGAGAAAGTCAAATTGAATATTACTATGGCAACAAACTTCTAGGACCATCGGTAAAATATACAGTGGCTCAAAATGATCATTATCCTTTCGACATGACAACTTTAAGAAAGGAACGTAGAGTGTGATTGAAGAGAAATATATAATTGGTATACCTGAAAAGGAATATGTACGTAAATGAGATTGTTATACAAAATCTTAGAATTACCAAGTTCTTTGTAAAAAGCTGGTATTAAGCTCTATGTACAAATATGTAACCAAAATGTTAGCTGTATTAATATATTAATGTTAACTTATGATGTAACATGTATTTAAATATAGCAGTAGGACCGCTATATCGCAATAAAATCACGTTTTAATTACTCTGATTTATAATATAATTCAATGAAATAACACTTTTTTCTCCTTTGTCAGTCACTTGTATTTTTACTGACCAAGATTAAAAATCAGAGTATACTAGAATTATAAATTAAAAATTTGCAATAATAACTAATAAAAAAATCAGAAATAGTTATACATATTATGCTACCAAACTGCCATTTTATGCTAAGAATTTACATAACACATGTACTTATATTATATTGAACATTTACATATTTGCCTCAAGTAAAATAAATTATTTAAACCTAATTAATTTTATTATTCCACTTTTCATCTGTATTGTACAAGCGTTTGGCCTCAGCCTCGAATTTTGCGGGCAGCGGGGCGGGAGCGGCGGGGCGCGGGTGCGGTACTAGTTACCCGCTCCCGCGCCGCTGTTTTCGAGAACCGGTCCATTTGATTATACGCAAAAGATCCTGCCGCTCCGCTGCACGCAAAATTTGAGGCTGAGGCGTAAGAAGTTTTTCATCAGAATTTTCTTAGCCGTGGTGTGCCGGAGTTAGAATAGCACCTCCCCATCAACCTTACCCACAGAGGCAATATATATCCGGAAATAAGCAGCATTTCCGCGGATAAGATCTGAAAACTGCGCTCGTCAATCCGCATGCCGCGTTGCGAGTATAGGCAACAACCCCCCCCCCCCCCCCCCCCCCCATTAGACTTAGGGAAGGCTTATGTCCAGCAGTGGACGCCATAGTGAGACGAGGAACGAACGTATATCGACGACGAAGCCTGTGCGGAGAGGAGCTTGCGGTGTCGGTCACTGCTAAGGTCCTCCCCGCCCCGATCCGCGTTAGTGGAAACCCAGCCTTAGCCTTAGCTCCTTAGATATAATGGTTGTCGGGTTAACAAGTAGAAATAAGAATGTTGGTCCCTGATAGAAATCTTTTATTTCATAATAAAATTATAAATGTGCAAGGGTGTTGTCTTACTCATACAAAACATTATACTTATAAATACCAAACACAATTATACCTTAACTTGGTATTTTTACCCAAAATATTTTTTTGATGTAGTCTATAAATACATCAGAGTATAAATATATTTTATGTATAAGTACTTATAGGATATAAACTACATTTTTTCTTATATTATCGTTGCTTATAACGATTTACATTTACCCTTAAAAGTAGGTACTAGGTAATTATTATCTTTTCCATTCAAATCACTGTGACATAGACTAAAATTTATAGATATAACAATATAGTTAGTTTTGTTTAAAGCGCAATACACATTGAGCCCGCCGGGCCGCCGACATATGTCGGCAACTTTTTGTCGGCGGTCTTGTTGGCGGCTTCACTTATTACAAGTCGGAAAATTTGGTCGGCGGCATGTCGGCGGCTGTCGTAGAAAAATACAAGCACGTCACTAAAGGTAGAGCGTCGAGCGTCGCCGGGCGAGCCCATGCGTACTCAAGCCGCCAACACGTCGGCGGGTAACACGCGCGGGCACATGTTGCCGACATGATTCTTTTCATACAGGCCTCCGAGTTGTGTCGCCGGGCTGTTTCGGCGGCCCGGCGTGCTCAGTGTGTATTGCGCTTTATACTTATTTGAACTCAAGTCAAGCTAGCAATAGCAGAATTGCATTTTTCTAATTAATATTAAATCAGAGAAAATTATACACTGTTTACCTACCATTATGTGATGTCAATACATATTGTTCCTTTTAAAGGATCAAACTATAATAAATACAACTATACAGGTTGTCTCATGGGTCATATATCAAGTCGAATATGGCGTGAAGAGAAGGACGCGTAGAGCATTTTATGTTTTGGCACCTCATATAAATTACTTACCATAACGCGACAAATCGCGATTAAAGATCTCCATAAAGTCACAAAACAGATGAGTTTCAACCCTGGTCAGGACTTAGTTCAACGACTAACTTGTATATGTCGCAGTCATCTGATTGAATCTGCTTATTTCATTGAATGACTAGCGCGGTTATATAATGGCGTCAAACAGCTCGTACAGACAGCAATGTGTTCATTTATTTTTTGATTAATTTACTTTAATGTGCGTTATAATAGTTCGCATTCGGAAATTTTGCAGTTTAAAAAAAATTATTAAATGGTTGCCCTAGTCTCGCATTCATTGAATTTGTCGGTAAAAATAGAATTCAATGAACGCGCTAGTCATTCAATTAAATAGCGGATTCAATCAGATGACTGAATCCGCTATTTAATTGAATGACTAGCGCGATGACATATAGACCAGGAGCCCGCGAGGCGCGAGCCCCAGCATAGTAAGATTCACTCATTGTCGTTATTTTAGACCCTTGCATTTGTTTTCGCGATAAGGTAAGTAATTTATATTGGGTGCCAAAACAAAAATGCTCTAAGCGTCATTCTCTTCACACTATATTCGGCTTGATATATGAACTATGAGACTGTATATAATCAGGAATATGCAAGCAAACATTAGTACATATTGTGAGCAATCGTCATATACTTCAAATAACTTGATAATAAAAAATATGTAAAGCGGTATCTTTAAAGCCAGTTTCTCACATTTCAACAATAACGGTTTGAAATTCGATCCAGCCAATGCCAGTATCATCAAATTATTTGAGCATAAGTTAGTTACTTTCGTTTTAAATGTAAAAAAATTAGTGCCTAAAATACAATTATCAAACAGTTAAGTTTAGTTCTGTCATGCTTGTATCAAAAGATCCTACATAAGATATTTTAATAAGCCACATCTGTACCTATACTATATTATATCAAGTGTCTTTAAATATATTTTATTATTTTCGCTAAAGTAATAGTTGGATGAAAAAAATACATTAAAATAACAAACTAGGATATATTATATATTATGTTTGAATAAAATAGGTGTGACTGTAAGTTTGTAAATGCAAGACAATTTATACAGAATGTGAAAAACTAAGGCATTTTTTTTATTACTAGGACCACTTTTTATTTTTATATAATTTTTTCAATTTTTTTTTCATATTTATCAATAGCAAGAAAATCCTATAAATAATTTAGTAGTTTCTATTATACCATAAAACACATGCTGTTGTATAAAGATTACTTCTCGACGATTTATTTAGGGTATAAAACTTCAAAGTAAACCATATTATTCTTAAAGTTTAAGTGAAGTTTTCATTACATCAAGACCAGTAGTACTATAAAAATGTACTTGATGTAATGCATAATGCAGCTATTACCACTTTAAGAATTTTTAAACATTTTTTTACATTTTTTTTTCATTTTTCAAACATTTACTTAAAATTTCTATATTACTACGTTCTTTAATTGTCTTTACTACGTTATACACTTCTAATTTTTTTTTCCTAATATTGCTTTTTATTACTTTTTTGTACTTTGCCTATAATTTCACATCCTGTATATACAGAGGAAAATCTATACTAATATTATAAAGCGGAAGAGTTTGTTTGTTTGTTTAAACGCGGTAATCTCAGTAACTACTGGTCCGATTTGAAAAAATCTTTTTTTGTTGGATAGTCCATTTATAGAGGAAGGCTTTATGCTATATAACTTTACGCTGCGACCAATAGGAGCGAAGCGTCAGTGAGAAATGTTGCAAAAACGGGGAAAATTAATTTGGGGACTTTCATTGCGTGCGCTGCATAAACGTCCTAAGTCACTCAAAAACGAAGTCGCGGGAACAGCTTTATGTTATAAAATCAGTGTCCCTATGTACTCCAACCCTTTCACACCAAAAATTACACTTAAAAGAATAAATATCCGAAATATTTAGTTTTAAAATAGTTTGTGTTTCACAATTGCTTAAGTCTTGACAAATTAATTTTTTGTTAATACAATATACTATACCTCAGTATAACTGTATGAATTTATCTGTACTTATATTTTTCCGAAATTAAATACACAAAAATATTAAAATATAGAATATTCTATTGCTTTCGTTTAACAGTACAATCAATGCGGAAACATGTGACTAATGTATTAAGAAACACAATTGAAATATTTTAAACTCTTCTTTCTTAGAATGTTTTGCAAAATCTAGTACAGAAGTTTTAGTATAATGATTTACAGCCAATATAAGAAATAGGTATAGATAGGCAGAAAAAATTTAAAATAAAACATTGAAATTACATTTATACAATGGTAATAATTTGTTTTTGGGTCTGTGTTTTAAAGAGTTTTGGAAAACTTATTTGTTTAAAAACGCGTTATAGTTATTATTTGTCTCCCGAAACAAGAAAGAAAAGCGCCTAAATTTTCTGTAATTGATTCTGCAAAGCATTATATTATGATTTTGTTCACTCGTGCAAATTTACTGTACTTTAAACGTTTTTCAATTGTCATATTTCTACGTTGATTTGATGAGTACATAATATTGTCAGTCTATCAAATACTTTATCTGCACCAAATGTGTGGCTGCGTTTCCACCAGTAAGCGAGTGTGCGTTGCGAGGTATGTGTTTTTCAAGAACCAATAGAAACGCTTAATTTACTTAGCTGCGTTCAGGAAAGCGAATCTATTGGTTCTTGAAAAACACATTCCTCGACTGCCCCTCGTTGCTAGCGGCTCTCAAAAATCGTCGTTGTTAAGAAAATGGAATCCAAGTTTATTATTATTATTTACCCACACTAGCAGCTATCAGGGTGATGCGTGTATATCAAATAGTTTAAAGATGATATTATCTATTCTGCCCCAGTCTGTTCTTGAGTCAATTTGCTGATGGTGCCATGACAACATTTTCAGGTAGTCTGTTCCAGGCCTTCTGCACTCGATTAGGTAAAAGGTGCTTTCGAGGTATAGGAGAGTTGGACTGACATGAGTTGTTACTTAGCATTGTCTATACAATTGACGACAAGAATGAATTAAGGTGATATTCCGAGAAAATAAGTCGTAACATTAAGTACATTAATCTAAATATCCGTCTCTAGCATCAATGTACTAATACGTTACTACATATTATATCCTAAAATGTTTAAGTGTTTACAGTTTAAACTTAATTTTCTCGATTAAAACACTTTCATCCATTCATGTATTCAATTATGAATTATAGGGAGCAAGGATTTGCTTGCATATTTATTTTATTCTGTTTTACATAAATCTCTTGTATTAGTGGCAACTATACTGTCTAGTTCGTATTAATAGGTACGAAACCCTCAAACGACGATTCTTGAGAGACATTAGTAACGTGGTTCAGCTGTAGCTATCTATGTTAAGACGAGGTGCACATAAATTATTCGATCAAATCGCCCCATCGGTTTAGGATCAGAATTTCAGAGATTTCGCGAACAGAGCGACAGTCGCATGAGTCTTGTCACCATTGAATCGCCTCAGCTCGGTTATAGCCTAGAACAGAAAAAGAAATCGTAATAACTATACTACTATAACTATAATACTAGTTATTAATTATCAATACTAAAACTAGATAAGATAATCAAACTAATAAAGTGGTAAAGGTGCAAGTAATTTGTGTATTATTACTGTTGCATGTATTTCCATCAAGAACTAAGGCCTCAGCCTCGAATTTTGCGGGCAGCGGCGGCGCGGGCGGCGCGGGTGCGGTACTCGTTACCCGCTCCATTGAGATTGAATTGAGAATCTATTTCACAGATATAAAATATTTTATTTCACTTTTAAAAATAAAGAACTTTACTTATGTTACATAATTTAATTGTTTTCTTTTTTTAAACGTAAAAATAAAGATTATTAAAATATAGATTATAGCTGTTATTTTAATGTTTTTCTGTAATATATATTATGAATATTACGGTATAAAAACAAAAGAAAATTGTTCAATTTTAAAAGTCAAACGAAACGTTTTTGTTATATGTCAAATAGGTTCTCAAGTGAGGTTGGGTTTGAGACTTCTTTATTAATACGGGCCCAGATCACGTCAGCTTCAGGCACAAAAAAATAATAGAATACTCACTCTAAACTTCATCGAACATCGTAAGTGATAATAGCGAACTTACGAAATTTGGAAACAAAAATATACACACATAAATACATATTATACTACATATAATAAATAAATAAATGAATTCGCATATCACTTACCGAAGCTTATTTCAAATCTCGTACATTTTGTTTTCGAACTTCGTAAGTGATAATAGCATATTGAATAAGGGCCCTGAGCCTTGATTCTCGTAATTCGAACTTCGTTTCGATCGTCAGTCTTTCCCGATTGCCCGCGCGTCATTTCATATAATTATGTACGAGCGGGAAAGATAGAGAAAGGAAGTTCGAGGCACGAGAATCGGGGCCTAGGGCTTTTATTCAAGATGCCATCGCTATTATCACTTACGAGGTTCGAAAACAAATTATACAAGATTTGACATAAGCTTCGGAAAGTGATATGCGAATTCGCTTGTCATTTAGCGAACCTTATGTAGTATAATATGGTAATTTATGTGTGTATATATTGGTTTTCGAACTTCGTTAAGTGACAACAGCGATGACATCTTGAATTCGCGATTATAATAATAATATAGTCTACCTGTTCTCTCGTAAATCCGAGCGCAACTATTTCTTCCACATCGGATTCGCTAAATCTATCAGTCGGTAAAATTGTTAAGTTCGGGTTGCCGAGACCTGAAAACCATAATTTTACATAGTTCAATATTGGATCATTAAAACCGATATTCAATCATACATTTTAATAATTGAAGGCATGAAAGGATGAAGGTGATTGACGCAAAAAAAAATACTCCGAAAAATATGTTTAAACCGACACTTAAACATTTCAGGATATGTAGTAACATATTAAGTACATTGATTCTAGAGACGGATCATCAGATTAATGTACTTAATACGTTGCGACGTATTCTAAAATGTTTCAGTGACAGTTTGAACTCAATTTTCTCGAAATCCGAATTTTGCTATATATATATATCACTTCATCCATTCATGTCCTCAATTATGAGTAGAATATATTGGCGAAGATATATTTTTAATGAGTTGACGTATACATTCAAGACAGAACATTAAATAATTACGTTTGGAAACTCACAATTCCTATGTATCTGCACAAATAATTTTGTTGGCAACGTGCTTATAAATAGTTTTTATGACGAAGGTGTCCGTTGAGAAAGAAGAAACGTTCACCCTTTAAGGGGGTCAAATAGAGGCCAAAGTTTTGAAAACAATGTTTTTGTTCCATCCATCCATCCACCGGTTCAGAAACCCACCGAGAAGAGGGGTAAGAAACTCGGCGGGTTTTTATAAATAAACTAGCTGACCGTACCCTCTTCGTTGAGCACGCAAATTTTTTCACCGTTTAAACCTTCCCTGCACTTCCACCAATATTCCAAGACTAGAAATAGCCGAATCGGTTTAGCCGTTCTCGAGTTTTAGCGAGACTAACGAACAGCATTTCATTTTTATATATAAGAAGACGGTAATTTCAACTAAGAAACCTGACAACTTTTTTATTTTCACTAACCCAGTGTCAATCTCAGTAACACGAATTTAACGACAACTCAAGCAAAATCATATCTTACATCGAACCGTTCAGGCTGCAGAGCGTCAAAATAATCACACATACAAACATATTATATACAAACCACCGGTTTCTCGACACAGATAAGGTTCCACACCGATTAGTTGACATACGATTTAAATATCTTTCCATAGCCATATAGATATTCAAATCGTATGTCAACTAATCGTCTTTGGTGACTTAACCTTATCTGTGGAATTTTACCAATCTTGTAAGTGCAAGCGTGATGTAATTATAAAATATGTGTCCGTTACTTTCTGTCTGATAATATGGGGCTTACTCCCGAAACAATCGAGAACCGGATCCGTTCTATATCAGTGGTTTTTCGTATTTTATTTGGTGAATTACTCTAAAACTAATCAGGATAAAGAAAATTGTTAGATCGTAACTTTTTGTACTCCCGACCATATCAGTCGACTGAGAATCAAAATAAACAAATATCTATTTATTAGGAAGTACGCGGCATGATCGTATCTGAATCGAAATCAAATCAGTTTGGGGAGTAAGGCTCATTTCACCAATTAAATATGGGTTGCTGATTTGAATGCCATGTTAGTTTCTTATTCATTTGAATAGTGTTCGAGAAACAGGGGGATACTCTCGAAAAACTTAGCCATGTTTTAGCAGGTAAAAAGGAACACTGATTTTTACTCACCCACTCTTTGGTTACTGCTCTGAGCGGGGCTGGCGGGCGGTTGGGACGATCTAGAAGACTGACCAAACGTCCCAGCATCTAATAACAATTATATTATATAGCATACAGTGAAACTAGCTTAAATAAGCTTGCGATATTAATACTAAATACATAATATATTCTGTCTCAAGCTAAATATAAAACATAATGCTTTAATGCTTTTTAGTAAAAAAACATTACTGCCGATCAAATAACTGCTTCTTTATTGTGAGTCGGTTAAAAATTAAGACAGCTTGCTCAAATAAGTTTGCGATACTACATAATAATGCTACAGTCTACAAGCAAAATACGTTATTTAGTAAAAACTAAGACAGTTTATATAGCTCAAGCTTCCGATACTAATTACATAATAATTTCTATAAACAAATTTATAAAACATAATACGATTGTTTATATGCCATTGAGAAACAATATAACATTTTAATTCAACATATATAAATACTTTTGCATTTACTTGCCTGAGTAAAAGCAAAATGCTGTAATGATGTATTCTGTACCACTTTACTATATCAATATTGTACAATAAACACTAGAAAACAATGACTATAGGCCAAGCAGTGACTGATAATAAAATTGCACGGCAACAGTCAATATCAGAAGTTGAAAGTAATAATAAAACTGATAATAATAGTTGAGTCATTTGTTTATTTTTAATTACTTTATCTCTATATTGCTTCAATAAAAATTCATATACTTTTTTAAAGATTTATTCAAGAGTTATTGTTTTATAAACACACCATAACACCATGAAGATGTAGACAGCTAGCATTAGTCATAGTAGTTGCAGTGCAAGTAACTAAAATTAAGGTAAAAATCTCATGAACAGTGTTATACAGTAAGATAAATTGCATAGCTAGTAGCGGAGTACATTCAGTTTGAATTACTTATGTTATACAAGTTTAGTTATAAGTACTTTAGAATTTTTCAAATTGGTAAACTTATTATGAACAAGCTAACATTTTTGTTAAACCAAAAGTCTCACACACTAACACAAGCAGTAAGAGTTTGAAATTTCAAAAGATTATTTTCTTTTGCCTCGCCCACCTTGCCTCGACTTCTCAAGAGCTTCCTTCATCTGCCTATCCTCGTGTTCCTTGACTGATTGGTTTACCAGCTCGTCCTCAGAGCTGCCAGACAGTCTGGCACACTCTGGCAACTCCGCTTCTGGCAAGAAATGAGTTTCGGTGCCAGTTGTGCCAATCAAAAGAAGATTCCGCTTCAAATCAATGTTGCACTGTGGTAAAAAGGAAGGGTTTTATTTATTTATATTTTGTATTGTAAGGCCGAGCGTGTATTAGACAGAGTATTATAGCTTCTGGATCCTGGCTGTGCATGCCTAAATTGTCATACATATTTTAATCTCATTAATTATAATATTATTTATTTCAACAAAACAATAGGCACAAGAAAAGTGATCTTGATTTATTTGACTCAGCATAAAACCACATTTGACTTTAATCTAAGTATGGTTAAATCTTCAAGGTATTAAAGAATATAAATTATCAGTGAAATAAACT
Organism: Celastrina argiolus; assembly: GCA_905187575.2. Taxonomy (NCBI): domain Eukaryota; kingdom Metazoa; phylum Arthropoda; class Insecta; order Lepidoptera; family Lycaenidae; genus Celastrina; species Celastrina argiolus. Next base: position 21,848,739 of record LR994583.1, read on the forward strand.
TATTTAAAAAAATAAGGTTATAACTTATAAGGTTGAATGCTTCAATTTCAAAATTACCTGATGTCTTTTAAGCATGTCCAATCCTAGAAGCATATCCATAGGCTGCTCTTCTAAAACTGAAAAAGAGGTTGTCAGGAAATCCTTCTCAATCCTCATTTGAACCATATGAATGCGACCTATGATTCTTTGGACACCAACACCCTTGGCAATACCTGCCCATCTGTTGACAAGGAATATTATCATTACCAGTGCTTTACACCTGCACAATTAACGGATTTTAAGATCTTTACTAATACTATAAAGCGGAAGAGTTTGTTTGCTTAAACGCGCTCATCTCAGGAACTACTGGTCTGAATTGAAAAATTCTTTTTTTGTTGGATAGACCATTTATAGAGGAAGGCTTTAGGCTATATAACATTACGCTGTGACCAATAGAAGCGAAGCGTCAGTAAGAAATGTTGCAGAAACGGGGGATATTATTCACATTTGGGGACCTTTGTTGCATGCGCAGCATAAACAGTTTAAATCACTCGAACACCACGCAAACGAAGTCGCGGGCACAGCTAGTAATATATAAATGGCATGTGGTTATACACTATGTGTTATTATTGTTTTAGAAGTACTATAAAAATGAAACTTACCTAGAGTCAACAAGGCGCATGATGTTGCATCTCTCAGCGCAGGCCGCTGACATTATAGTAGTTTGCGCCCCAGAGTCAATGAATGCCTTTACGGGAAATCTAAAAAATCAACAATTAATTATTTACTTATAAAAAAAAATGCTAAGAGAAATAAGAAGAGCTAGAGGAGACTACTAACTACTGATCCAGAGCAGTGGATATAGGTACATAGTTTAATTTATCATATTAGTTAACACAATAAATAGATCTTAAGTATATTATCTAGCTAATATGTTAATAAATAAATAAAAAATCATAAATGAACTTTTAATAGTTCCTAGAATGCAACAATTCCATATGCTCTCAGGTGTGCCAAAAGAGCAAGCTATTTTTTATTATATTTATACTCATAAATATAATTATTACTTTATCACTTAATAATAATTGGATTATTGAATGAATATTACTTTTATTTTCTTTTGCACACATTCAGAAAAACAAAAACATACGCAAAATCTAAAATAATAATTAGGATAAGTTTTAATCAATTAAATAAAATTATCTATATCTTTCTCGCAAAATGATATTTGTTGGTGGTTGGAACTTGGAACAATGTCTATGCAGGGTTAATAACATGACGTCATAATCATTTATTCCTTTCTTGGTCACACATTATATTTGATAGTTTAATATTTTCATTATTTGTTATGGTATGTACTTAAATAATTTTAATTTTACATTATTTGATTACCAGAGGGCTATAATAACATTAACAAAAAGACTAATAATGTTTTGAATTCTTTGTCTTCTATCATTATAATTTTACAACTTACCCATTTACATGGCAGTTTATATACAGCATCACCACAGTTCCAAATGTCTCTGGGTTATACTCCATAGCAGCTTCCATGTTAGCCTCAATATTCTTCTGTCGGATCTCTTCTGCTATCATCCGCTGTGCTTCCGTGTCAAACGGATCAGAGTTCATCATCCTACAGAATTTGAAACAGTTAATATATTACACTGTTTGATCACAATATTACATTATTTTGTGTAATATAGTATTATAATAACTAGCTTGCTACACTAATACTTTTAAGATCAGTTGTTGTTAATATTAGAATAAGAGCAATTATTATAAATTAATAGAGGTGATTAAAATGCAAATAAATAAACTAATAGTTGTTTTGTACTAAGGAAGAGTAGTCTTATAAGGACCATATTAATTTTATTACAAAATATTATAAGATATGAATGACAAAGCTCATAATCATGCTTCTCATTTAAATATACTTGCCTTATTCTTTGTTGCTGACGTTCAGTTCTTGCAGATACTTGTTCACGAAGAACAGAGGAGAATGTGTCTGTAAAAAAAACAATTTACAACCAAGAAAATCTTTCATAATAATACATATTATATTTTTTAATAATCATACATACCAATATTACCACTAAGCAAAGCATCGGCTAGTCGGGGATTGTTTTGTTTGAGGAGTGCTAACTGATCCGGATTTGCTAGGAACATTTCTCTGATAATGCGAGGGTCCTCCTCCACTGGGGGGCTTCTAACCGACATCGAGGTGCTTGCTCCTTTCGGTACTTGGATGTTGCTGAAGTCTAAGTTGGCTATGCCTGTGGGCAAGGCTGTAAAAAATTAGAAAGTCATGTACCTACATGAATTTTTTTTATTGAAAAATATGTTTTTTTGACATTACATTTTAGACAGCTTTCCAATAATTTAAATTGATCAATAGACATGCATTGTGCATTGTCACGAGCGACATGAAAACACGAATGACAATGCAGTTTCGAGAGAAATGAAATGGAACAACAAAGTCGTACCTTGGCTAGCATCGTTTGATTGTAAATTGGAGGCCGATTGCAGCATGTGGAGAAGCACTACCACATCTCCATCGTGAACTCCGTGGTCTTTTAGAGATAATTTATCGTCCAAAAGTGGTTTCCCATTAAAATTAAGTATGATGTCTTTCGCCGGAAAACCAGATTCTATTTCACAAAACGCCTTGAAATTCTCCAATTCCAGATCCTCGGAAACGTCGAGAACAAAAATCTCATCGTTCAGAGTAGTCACTGTAACTTTCATGGTGTAATTCGTAACGATCACTTACACTAAATTATTACGATATACTGTTTACGCGGTAGGTACACCGTACAAATACTAAAATACTTGATATATTTATGTTTACTGTGCAATTGGCGTGACTATCCAAAACATTGTAGGGTATGCACACAATTTTAAATGTATTATTTTAATTTTATTAGCGGTACACGAAAATAAAACTTTTAAGGTCGTATAAAGAATGCAAATTCTAACTAAACACAAAGGTGGCAGCTGCTAGGAATGTCCTCAATTTGCCAAAATGATTGTTACAGAATACAGATTACGTGCAAAATGTAAAGTTGCCATCACATATTAAGAGGTAATTTAAACAAAATTAACAGTAAATGTTTAGATCACATGCAATAAAACATTAAAATAATAATTGAGTATTCACGAAAGTAAATTACTATCTTAAAACAAACTTTATTAATGGTGGCAAAGAGGAATTGATCGAAATAATATAGCGTATACCACTCAACGAAATTTTTGTCCTAAACGCTTTTATTATAATTTTTTCCGCGAAATGATATTTCCCTTATTCTTAGCGTAGTATAAATACAAGTTTGAGTTACTGGCACGAACTTTATATAATTTTACTTTATGGTAAATCTCTATGGTGAGTCCCATCACTAGTTGACAAAACAAAAAAAAAAAATACTTGTCAAATTTCAGTTGACGTTTGTTGAGTTGATTGTTGTCTGTGGTGGGTGTCGCTCTGGTTGCTGCAGTCGGGAGTTGGAAATCTTTGTTATTCAATTTCATTTGTATTCATTTTATATGGCAATAAAATCAAATGATATCTAAATAAATTCAATAAATATATAATATGGTGTTAGTAAAAATAGTTCTTTAGATATTCATGGCGATAAACAATAAAAATCAGTAATTTTTTTATCTTTTACGATGTGAAATCGACAGTATGACGACCAAAATGGTACGTAATATTTTATATTTTAGTCCTTACGGAATAATTAATATTTTGATAAGAATTTTTTTTGCAGGCGTATAATTTTTAAATAGCTTGCAGTGAAAGTTGTCCACATGCAAAACTGGTCGATCGGTCGGTACGCGACGCGCAAAACACTACAATCGTGTAGCACAAAATATATTTTTCTTTGGTTTTTATTAAAATAGAAACAGTACAATTATAATTTTATCCTAACATACGGCATAAATATGTGTAAGGTTCATCAAAAGTGTTTAATTAGACTCATATCATAATATCTACAGATGCTAAAGAAATGATTCAAGTTAATAGATACTTAAAATTCCCATATTTAATATACAATATTTTGAATGATTTGAATATTACATTTTCGTTTATTTTAAGGTAATTCACATTTACAAGAAATATAGGTACAAATATAATAATTTTAAAAATCCCTTATTATTTTATTTCATATCAATATTATAAGACATTTGTAAAATTATGAGTGCATTCAATATGTGCAGTGTGTATATACCCTACTATCAAAGATCCTCTTTTCAGGCCACCCTGTAAGTCAGTGTCAGCTATGTCGTCGGTGGGGCAACTTGTGCCTCGGGTGACCAAAGGTCCTCCCAACATAACCATCCCATACAATGGCCCTCAGGTTGAGGGTTCTTTTTGTTTAGCCCTCAACTTCAACTTTGATCCCACCATCAGTGTAATATGCGCTATGTATATTGTTTTTGGAATTGTTTATACAATATTTGGTAAGTTAGTAGGTATTTTGACTAGAAGTCAAAAAATTTAATAAGTGTTTAATTAGTGTTTCAAAGTAACTCTAATACAAATGAAAGTTAGTCTGTTCAATATTTCTAATGCGAATATAATTTGTTCTAGAATAATAACTGCATTTTGCTGCAAATTTATTTTGTTTAACATGCACTTTGCAAATTATATTTGTTTTTATGAAAATTGTAATATTTTTTTTACTTTTGTCACTATTTCTTTAGGATATGTTGTGGATCTTTACATGTTTGGTAAATTTTTAGGATACCGATGCTTCAAAGCTAGTATGTTTTTGACTGGATTCACGTTTGGCTCTGCAATTGTCTACCTCATCTGTCTACAAGAACATTTGTTGCCACCATATGGAAATGTTGGTAGGTATTCTACTAGTTTGGTAATCATTCTAAATTCAAAGATTTGTTATTAATATTTTTCTCCGGACAATTTACAGTCATACCTAAATAAATATTTTTGTTAACAGCTGTTGCTGTATGCGCGGGTCTACTCTTTGGTCTCATCACAATGCTCATCCAGTACGTTGGTCTCTTCATGACGGGATTCCACACCGGTCTGCTGCTTGCTCTCGCTGGCCTCGCAATCTACGACCACTTCCTGGACAATAGACCTACTACGGTAAGTTCTTTTCTTTGGGCCATAGGTACCGCAGTATCTAGAGGATGACCATTGACTACAACTAAAGGTAAGTTCTTATTGGGAAACAGAGTTTTCAGGAATGGCTGCGGGTGAAAAATGGATGCTTCGATTGTTTCACATTACGTTCATATCTGCGCCTGCGCGGCTATTCAGAACCAATGTTCAACTGCCTAGGACAATAAAATTGGTACTACAGTTTCCACTTTCGGAAGATGGAAGGAATCTCCGAAAAGACTATTTCTTTTTGGGATAAGAACCATACTTTTTTCAAATTCGATAATTTTCAAATATTACCTGAGATAGGTATAATACATCCCAGATAAATGTAACCCAAACGTAAACAAACCATGTAGTGTAATAAAATGTATTAGATAATGGAGTATCATGCTTTAATATTTCGGTGAAAGTGTTGATTAAGGAAGTATGCATAATAAGTAAATATGTGAAAATTTCGTTTGTTTATGTTGTTTTTGGTTTGTTTACGTTAGGGTTAAATTTATTAGGGTCATACTATAATTAACAAAAAATCGAAATCCTTACTTTCAGTTATTTGCTGATAATATTTGTAATTTTCACAAGCAATGCTTGAATGTTTTTCATAAATCGTCTGCGTACATACTCGTTAATTTGAATCAAATGACACCTCAATCTTATTTTTCCAACGCAGAATAAAGTTTTACCGGCATATTTCGCCACCGCCACTATTCACCGTCTGTGTTGATAAAAAATATGTAGTTTTTACAAAATGCCAGTTTGACAATCGAGGGGTATAGTATAAAAACTCACTAAAACGTACTTTTCTAAAATATCACAGGATACAAAAAATCGTTTAAGCTTAATCTGATTTTGATACTGGTATGAGTGCATACCAGTATCAAAATCAGATTAAGCTATTAAGCTAAGATTAATAGATTCAAAATCAAAAGCCCCTATAACAGTGGTTATAGGGGCTTTTGATTTTGAATCTATTTTTGGCGGGCAGATTTCTGTTTTAGCGGGTTTTGGTACGAAACTAGCCAAGCATTTTGAAGCAATTTTTACAAGGTTTTCAACGGTGCTAACTAAAATTTGGTCCAGAAGCATTATAGCGGATTTTAACTGGAATACTTCCTACTCCTCCTTTTTTCTTCCGATTAATTTCGTTGTGGGTCCCAAGACAGATTTAGCTTGTCCCTCGGGCTCCCCTGAGATCATATCAAAGGGTTTGTCGTGGTTGGTTACCGCTGTTGATCCTGGCTTACAGGAGTTGCAGTGGTGGGAATGTGAAGTGGGCCAATTCCCGTTAAAAACAAAAATATAGCGGATTTTGGTTTTATACCCCTCAATTAATATTTAGATACACCATATTTCTACGCTCATTATGATGAATGTGCTAAAAGGCACAAAACTTGACCCATGCCAAATTAATTAGTATAATATTATTCTGTATCCTTCAATTAATAGGCTTTAAATCGCATAAATATGCATTTAATATATTTGTCTAGCTGCGCGATCTAAAGATCACATAGGTATCTTTTTACTATCGACAATAATATCCTGAAACTAAAGAGTTCGTTTCATTGAATCTCAGGAACTACTGGTCCGATAAAGAAATCTTTTAGTGTTGAATATTTCGATCAACAATACACTAGATATATCGTGTCAGCACAAGAAATCCGTCTCGTCGAATATCAGCTCACTTGAAAAGTGAGTTGTTACTTCATTTAGTTCGCTAGGAACACTGCCAACGTCAATACGTCTACAATGGCTACTTTGAATGTACTTCATGCAAAACATTGGAACTGAAATAATTAGCGATTTTAAGTCACCGAATCAACTTTGAAATGTTTTAAAACTTTTGTCTCAGTTCGTTATTATTAGTCAGGTGTTCCTCATACATTGTTTTCATTTGATTAGTATCAAGATAATTTTTTTGAGTAGCTTCATTTGTATGAGACGTCCAATAATTTCTTGGACGGAACTCTCGATTGTGGTAGCTAACAGAGTTAGCAAGTATAAAAAAAAATCTCAACTTCCGAGCGTAGGACCGGGATAACGTACCACGCAATTTGTAGGACAATTATTATGTCTGCTGAATTACATTAATATTAACTAAGTAATAAAATAGTTAATGGAATCAGTACTTTGCGGAAATCCATAGCATAAAATTGAAATATATGCCTATGCGTACACTCACTCTATCTGCTTGCAGGTTGTGGTTATAATTGTTTCGCGGGATATTGCTAGATATAATATATTTAAATTTTAAGTAATAAAAACAAAATCAGCTGGTTACTAATCATTTAAGATGACCTCGTTATCGATCGATACAAGTTGGCAAGAGGGAATTCTTTGATCAAACCATAGATTTTGTAGGACAAATATTTTTTTGGATAATTTAGATCATTATCTTGAGATTTATAAAAAAGAACATATATATTTTGAAATCACCAAATCCACAAACCTTATTCTTGCTATCTCTGTTAGCTACCTCAAACAAGAGTTCCGTCCAAGAAATTCTTCGGCGACTCATCAAAATGAAAGTCTCATTCTCGAAAATTGAAAAATTAGCTTGATACTAAATACTAATCAAGTGAACACCATGTATGGGGGAACCCTGAATATTAACAAATGTAGCTTCATCGTCATATACCACGTGGACAAATTTTTGTTTTTGTATGGACACTTTATCGAAGGCAATAAGGCTATATCGTCACGCTTATACTAACAAGAGCAGAAGACCAATGAGGAATATTCAATCGGGGATTTAGTTTCACAACTAGCTTATGTAATAAAAAGTATCCTATGTTACTTCTAATACTTCTAAGAATATGTGTAAAAAGTTTCAATGATGTATGGTTAAGTAAGAATTACAAGTTTCATGATGGTTAAGTAGTTTTCGCGTGAAATCGTAACAAACGAACGAATATTTCCATTAATGATATTAGTATGAAGTATGATTTCACTCCAACAAAATCGCGGACACGGACTCTGTTGAATACTTCGAAAGATTATTCACCGATTTAAATAAGGATTAGCAGAAGATTAGAACCTGGAAAAAGTGATACGCAAAATATTATTTTTATCGTATCGGAAGTTTGTGAGTAATCACTGCATCATACACATTGTATATCATACAGTGACGAACCATGTTGAAATACGGAATCCTAATACGGCCATGTCAACAATGTGCGTAATTTCTAATTTCTATGCATATTTAAAGATATCAGTAGAGTTATAAGTATTGCTGTCGGCTACGCTTTCCCCTTACCTTTTGTAGACCCTCGTCCAAATCCCTAGCTATTGGGTGTACAGTAGGGATGTGACATTGAGTACAAAATCGATTAATAATAATCGATTTTTGTCATTTCAATTTCAAAACGATTTATTGAAAATTTATTGTTTCTTTGTTTCTAAATAGTTAATTTTCATTACTTTGTTCTATAGTTTCATTACTTAGTTGATATTTGATCGTTGATACAAAAGGTTACATATTATTAATAGAATCAACCTCAACGGAATCGAATAAAACTATAAGTATAATATTGAACGACAATCTAAAAAAAATCGTGTGGCTGTATTATAACACGCACCATATGTATCCAACATATGGTGTGTGTTACGGTACGTGGATCCTTACATAGCGTACGTAATAAATTCTTTGATTCTTTAGCTATAATAGCTCCCCTCACCGATATCGGTGTCGGCTAAAACACTAAACTGTGATCCCCGATTTTGTTATCATTCGTTTTTTTAATTGCGTTTCTTTAAAAGCAACTTTAGAGTGAATGCGTTCACACAAAGTGTTAGTTCAAAAATTTGGTAAATTAAACTAAAACTGCAAATATTCAGCACCGTTTAACAATCAACTGGAATCAAAATGGTATAAAACAAAACAAGCATAAGTTAGTGTAGTTTATTCGCTATAAAAGCAGAAACGTTCACTTTTTGGACTCAAAAACTAAAATACAAAACAAATCTTTCTTCAAACTGTATTTGAAAAAAATACCAACACATAAATTGCCCTGTTATATGTTAATAAAGATTAATAAGTTCAAATTTAATAACAGATAAAAAAAGCGATTCTTTTAATAGAAAAATCGATTAATTATAATCGTTTTTTGAATAAAAAAATCGATTATTTTTCACATCCCTAGTATTCTAGCTTCCCCCTGAATGAGCACTAGCCTTTGTTCCTGCATCCTATTAGGTAATATTATTACCCGACAATATAAATTTGGTACAGGGAAAGTAAGGATAGACTTTACGTTTTCTATGTATTTCAACAAAATCTGCTCAACAGATTTCACTAAAAAGCACTCGAAGTTGTGATCAGTATTAATCTCAATATGTATACCTTACCCAATGTGAATTTCTGAATGAGAAAATATATTATATGTATTACGTTTTGTTACAAACGTAGTTTTAGTCATTCGTATGAACGCGAACGATTAAGATTCGTCGAGAACTTTGTTTTATCGCTCCTTCCTTTTTACTCTTGTTACCCGACTACGACGAAAGAAAGGGTAATGAATCTGGCAGACTATCTATGTTTGTTTGTTCCATCGTAGTGCCTAAACTACTTATCCAATTTTAATTAATGAGGGTGTCAATGGGTTCGTAATAATAGATTAACACGGGCTATATGATTTGTGTAGTCAGGTTATGTTTTTTAACTGATTATATCTAGATATCTAATGTATCTATGGAACTGAGAAGTCTCAAATTGAGATATCCAAACGAGTTAAGCATGCTCGGTCAGGCCGAAGCCCCCACAGTGGTAGTTTTCAGATGTTCTATGTATGTTATGGACCAAATAAAAAATTATGCATTATACATAATGCCCAGTCATTATGAAAAATTTCAATAACAGTAGTGCAATTTGATAATAACCATTCAAAGATTCAAATTGCCCGGGCATTATTATGTCTCGGTGCACAGTACTCTCAGTACTGAGTGCTTGAGATAGACATGCTGCAGATATTACAGGACAGATCCTGTAATATCCTGTAATATAATTTTTTTTAATTGAGAAAATTGAGTTTAAGTCATTTCAGGTTATGTTTTTACGTATTACTCGTAAGTACATTGAATGATTCTAAAGATGTTTTTCTAAATGAATGTACTTTATATAGGACACACGCGAGGACTGGGCCCGTAACCTATAGGAATTAGGTTGTGTAGTCCAAACAACGTTTATAAATGTTAATATAAGATATTTATTAATGTTATTAACACCAGAAAGTCAATAACGTATCTCTCTATAAAGCATAGAAAAATCAGAATGGCGGGCGGGCGAATGCTAACTGCATGACATAATAAAAGACATGACAGATAGAATGTTTGAATTAATACAGAGTGCCAGGTATATCGGATGGTCACTTTATAAATAGAAATATTTATTTTACACAATAATAAATTATATTGATTGGTTTTTGAATAACCTGTAAATAAATCCAACACTTAATACGTTACGTCATATTTTAAAATGTGTAAGAGACAGTATGAACTCAATTTTCTCGAAATCGGAATTTTGCTACATATCACCTTCATCCATTGATGTCTTCAATTGTCCGTTCAGACACAAACAGCACTTGCGATTTGTATGTATTAAGGGGCGTTTGACCTCACTCAAATTACTGTTGTATGTCGCACACGCTCTGGTCACATTCAACCGTATAGTGTGAGTGGTGTCACACCAAATTCACGATCAAATGATCAAATTGGACCTGTAGTCCTGGCAGGAACATTCGAAAGCTCCGTAAAGTTACGTAAACGAATAATAATAGTATGAATAGCTTGAGCCAATGCTACAAGGATACTTTGAAATTTGGCAAATTATGGGTTTTACTGATATGTCTGAAATAAAGACTTTTTTAATGCAATTGACAATCGATTACTTAACGTAGCACTGATTCAAGATGCCATCGCTAATATCACCTGCGAAGTTCGAAAACAAAATGTTTGGGATTTGACATAAGCTTCGCTATGTGACTTACGAATTCACTTGTCATTTAGTGTGTATGTTTGTTACTTCTTCACACAAAAAGTACTTAACGCATTTCGATGAAATTTTGCACAGTAGTAGTTTATATTACTGAATTATCACATAGCTTACTTTTTACCGCAGAAAAATGTACGGTCCTCGCGAGATTTTGCGCGTATCGTGAAAAACATAGTATGTTATAAATTACATGTTAAGAGAGAATGAAAATCGTTAGTAATTATTACAAGTGACCTAGAGGGAACATTGAAAACAGTCCATATGTTTCTCACATTTTATATGAAGTGTGTATCACGGAAATAGTGCTATCAAGGTCGATGTATAGGAAATTCTACCGGTGATGGACTATTGTGTGTCTTTGTAATTAAATATGTACTGAAAAATACTTTTTTATAACTGCAAATGCTAGAGTAAAACGTTTGGTGTTATATTTATTCTAACATAATAATAATAAAAATTCTTAATTCGAACATAAATTTACATAAATGTACATTAATGAAAATAAAATAAAATAAAAAAAGCGGTAGGGTAATAGAAATAACAAAAATATTACAAACATTATAAAAGTATAATTTATACTATTTAGAATTAAACATTAAGTTTTACGTGCAAATAAATTAATAATAATGTTTTATAGTTTTTAAACCTTCTACCGTTTTCCCCATAAACGCTTTGAGGTATTCAAGTGAAATTTATTTAAACTACTCGTCTAATATCTCTCTCCAACTAACTCTAATAATGATTTAAGTTAAAATCAAAATTTTATTTCCAACCCTTTACTTAATAATTATATACCCTACCTACAAATTTGTACGGAACTCTCGGTGCGCAAGTCCGACTAGCAATTGGTAGGTTTTTGTGATATATTAGACCCACTAAGAAAGTGACATGGCGTCTACTAAGAAATTTAATTTTTAAAGTTCAACCTCCGTGGGGGTAAAATCTATTTTACGCCAACGATATTGATATTTTTGTCAAGGGTTTCGTGTCCACCCTTCAAGCTGACCTATTCGGTTCCAATAGACAGTCATTTAAAATGAATTTGCCAATCTCTATTAATGACGTCAGAGTTCTAGTTGAAAGATAGTTTGGAAAGGAAATAAAGGCAGTTATAGACGTAGCTATCAAACTATCACATTTCACACTATCGCACTTTAACACTAATATTATAAAGGTGAAAGTTTGTGAGTGAGTGTGTATGTTCTCTATATATTAATTCTTCTCGGACTACTGAACGGATTTTGATGAAACTTGATATGGTAGTATAATAATAATAATTGGCTTCGGCCCCACGCATGCCTCCCAAAGGTCTAAATAATTTTAATAATAAAATCTTTGTATGTTGGATTAACACAAAGACTAGTTTACAGCAGCTAAGTGTATTGTACATTTCATTTTGCGCGTTGTAAGTAGCGGGTAACAAGTAATATATCTATTGATCTGAATCGTAGCAAGACGTAATACTATAATTTTTACGTAAATTTTCGATGACCGCACACGGTAATATATATTTTTATGACGTCACCAAAATATGTTGACGAAATAATATCTAAGTATATTTTGGCATATTAGTAAGTATTAAAACTGCGCTCTGCAAGGACGACCGCAGACCGTGTGGCCCCCACTCGGTCTGCGGTCAGATCATATCAAAATATATATTTAGATTATATACATACCTCTCGTCTGTGGTAGCTTTATCAATATATACTATAAACATAATTATAATAATAATAAGACGCCATAGTCCTAGATACCCAGTCCACTAGCACCTCACCACTATAGCCCAGAATCATTTCTTTTAACCATTCCTTGCATTAGTTATTTATTTTTATATTACACTAACCGAGTCTGCTTGGACGCACTCCCATGGCGCGTACAGGGAGAGTCGCCGGCTGGTGTCACATTACATTTAAATTAAAATTGTGTGTTGGGTCCTCTGCGTGTTGGCTTCGGCCCCACGCATGCCTTCCAAAATTCCGGGACTTAATTGCTCGTGAGCAAGGAAAGCTATACACAAACTGTATAAATTATAGCTTCGTCTGTGGCAGGCTCCGCTAGTGCAGCTAGTAGACTGTACTTTTATATTTTTGACGTGCTTTATTAGAACGCAGAGGCTACAGGAAGTAAATAATAAATAGACTTCAAAGTATTTTGCTTCAGCACCGGTAATTGAATACTGTCCATACATAATGCTATTATTGAGTCGTTTGATGTTAACTCGTATGAAAGTAATATTACAGAAGTGTATTAAATATTAATTGTCGGTTCAGCTATGTCTTCCAATGCTGGACATAACTTATCTTCACCTTCTCAACTTCGTATCTAAAAATCAATGTTTTCTCGATAATCTTTTTATATACTTTAGGTTAATACAAGCTAGATATTATAATACTTAACTGAACCTCATTCAAATAAAAATGCATGTATACTAATATTATAAAGCGAAATAATTTGTTTGTTCGTTTGTTTAAACGCGCTAATCTCAGGAACTACTGCTCTGATTACAGAGAAATGTTGCAAAACGGGGAAAATTATTCACATCAAAAAATTCAAAAACCAACGTGAGCAATGGAAAGATAATCGCGATAGTGTTTCCGACAACCTCTTGTTTTGTTTTTACTCTACTGAAAAGTTATATATTATAGATACTAGGTTGTGATTTGTAGGTAAAGCGACGATAAGCCTTCTCACAGTATTTCAGTATTACACTCGTCAGTTGGCAGGCGGTTTGGCGAGCGCTGTTTTGAGAACAATATCCGATGACATGTCGCTCTCTTTCCCGGGTATATATTCCCTCTCACCCGACACCCGCGGGAAAAGTTGTCGATGAGGAGGTTCGATTCTTTCTCCGGCACCCCACGGAGATTAGAATAGAGGTATTCATGTTATCTTAAAAAAAAAACCAGATTTTAATGATAATTGTGTTTTCATGCGATTGCCAAGTCAATCTACTTATTTATTTAAAACATGAAAGATTTTTAATAATGTTGCTATTATTATATTTACCCCTGCTTGGCATCACATGGATCTCACAACTTTTTATAGAAAATGAACTGATTAGCGAGACTTGGGATTTTTTTAAAGTTATGTTTTTATGGGATTTTATCGGTCTGGTGTTGCGTCTTGTCCATGGAGGACGTCACTCATCAGGTTATGTAGGCAATATGGACAGACGTTTTAAATTTTGCAGTTTTCTCAATAGTAAGTACATGAACTAATCGAGCTGGCTAAAAATACAGTTGTCTCGCTTGCGCTCGGCTCCTTAATAAAAAAAACTAGTTCTAATCATTCATTTTGTTTATGTAAAAAAAGAAACTCTATTACATTAAAAATATAAAGATGCGCTTGGCGTGTGTTGACTAAAATATGATTTAATATATTCGCAAATATTTATTAACTTTCACTAATTGTAATAATTAATCATTTATACAACATAAGTCTAAATAAAAAAATAAAAAACAAAGCTTTCTATGTTACACGTCAATAATTTGGTATGACATCATTTATAAACGAATTGCACTATCACTAAATGTCACTTTCGTGTGCAGGGTAAATCCTCCGTAACTCCTTTCAGCATTTTTCGCTATCTCCTATAGTCACGGATATGCCCTTTTCCCCTTGAGATGCCCTTTTGATTAGATTGACCCGTAAACAGTAATTATATCTATTGTAGGTACCACTGCAAGCTGACTCTGTCACAGTGGTGACGACACATGCTGATGTTACGACACATGTCATATTCACTGTCACAGAACAGGATAGAAGCGGCTTTTTCTTAATTTACTAGCTGTCACTGTCACTGGTAAGAGACGCCGTCTCAATCTTCACTTACTTTGAGTGAGTTTAAAAACTCACCACACAGACGTAAAGCATTATTACTGCTCTGCTGGTTTATATTTTGATGTAAACTTGATTTTGATGATGTTTTTTGGCTTTAGTTTACACTAAAGTATTAAGAAATAGTGCTCTTGTTCTAGCTCTTTGTTTCTGTTGTAAACCCACCTAAAGGCCGTATTTTACCAAGCAATGTTAAAGTTAACGCCATGTTAAATATCATGTTACTTTTGAAGAATATTTTATTGACATAGTTTTGTAATAATATTGCGAGTTTCTTACGCCGGTTCTTCCTGCTGGGCTAGTTCCCGAACCGGTGGTAGGCATCATATAGAAACGACGTTCAGAAAACATATTTGTAAAATTTATTCTGAATAAAAAATTTTAACTTTGATTTTGACTATAAATTCGTCTGTACCTCATCGGCGAATGTAATCATTTTTAGTGAGCTCTAATCCTTATCTGAACGATTATAACATCGCAATAAACCATTTTACAGCAATACATGCGATTTGTGAATAATGCGTTTGCAAGATTACATGCCAGGGACGTTTCAGTAGGCTGATTTCTTTGCACGCAAATTAATTAATTTGTTAACTTATTTCAGGTATACTTCTCATGAAAGAAATAGTGTATTATAATATAGTAAATACGTATAAAATACAAGGCGTAAAAAACTACTTATAATAACTTTGGGATATGATTGTATTACACTGCCTGTCACTTTACTTATGTATTCATCTATATGAGTTTTTTTTTTAATTAGTTTGACCGATCTACATAAATAAAACATATAAGGTCATTGGTGGCCTATGCAGTTATTGGTTTAGGCTAGAGTTAAAATAATTTTTCATCACAAAGAAGTAGGTATTAGGTGCCTTTAGTTCCGATACGTGTGTTAACGGCTTTTTAATGACTTCTCATTCATTGACAGGAAATAATAGAGGGATAACATGATATTTAATGCCTACAACCAACATAAAAAATAAAAAATAGATGTAAGGTATTACATATTATGTACAGTGCAATAGTGCTTCAAATTAAAACAGTAAAACAGTGCATATTTTATGTAACTTCAAATTAAACACAGGAACATAAAAATAATTATTAATTTGTGTTACAAATACGCGTCGTACATGGAACTAATGAGAAATAGATTTTCTTTCACGGATAATGGTTAGTGCTTACGCTGCGTGACACGAAAACAGTGAAATGCATTGCCGATGGAAAATCGGCCAAGGTCGAGACGAAACTAGAGTACTGCTGCAGATAAATAAATACAAAAGGCAACTGTTACTGACAGCGCAGATTATGCCAAACACTGAACAGACTACCGAAAATGTACGCGGTTCGCTGAGAAAGGATCTCATGACCTCAAAATGGCTGCCTCGTGATGATTTTTTCTGGTGGAGTTGATAGATAGGCGAATAAAACTTCACACTAATATGATAAAGACGAATATTGTGAGTGTGTCACTTCATCACGTCTAAACGGCTGGAGCGGGAAACATCTAGTTAGTCTTAAACAATAATATATTTATGAAGTATTTGGATACTCTATTTAGCGGTTAATCGCTGAAAATCACTGAACTTAAGTGGAATATTGACGACATTGGGTCAGCTGTTTATGTAGTTCGTTTATCGTGTTTTCGAAATTTAAAATCCCGGCAAATATACGATGAATGGTTTCTGTGTGGCCTGGTAATGGATGTGTATATGTCGCAGTCATCTTATTGAATCTGGTTATTTAATTGAATCACTAGGCGGTTATATAATGGCGTCAAACAGCTCGTACAGATAGCAATGTGTTGATATATTTTTTGATTAATTTACTTTAATGTTCGTTTTATTAGTACTCATTCGGAAATTTCGAAGTTTAAAACTAAAATATTAAATGGCTGTCCTAGTCTCGGATTCTAAAATTTGTTGGTAAAAACAGGATTCAATTAAATAGCGGATTCAATCAGATGACTGCGACATATATGCTTATATAAGTAGATATTAAACCAATAATTCTGTTGTCTGTTACCAAAAAAACACAAGCTATTAGAGAACTTAGCACGGGACTAGATTGTCGTGAAAGCGTTCATATTTGCATGAATATTAATGGGTGGCATTCATATTTTATTTGATCACTCTCTGGATTGCACAAAATATTTTTTAAGAAATGTAAGTCCATACAAGCCGTAGTTAAACAACATATTTTGTAATTACGCGTTCTAAATCTAAATATGTTTAAATGGAAAATATACGCGTAACAAGTTCAGGATGCTGGTGTATTGATGACAAAATTACTTAGATTTTGTTTTTGTTTTTTTTTTTAATATTGTGATATTAAAAAACCAAAAACATATACAATTTCTACGATCTATATATTTTATAAAAATGAATTGCTGTTCGTTAGGCTGAACCGTTTCGGCTATTTTTAGTCTTGAAATATTCGTTTGTATGCTCAACGAAGTGGGCACGGGTCAGCTAGTTATTTTATAAAATATAGTAGGTATAATTGTTTTAAGCTCGTCTCCTATCACATATGGCGTTTGTGTGTTTGTTTATTACATACATACTGACATACGCTATGATGCTGAAATATTGCATATTTATTATTTTGTATCTTGATTGATAAGTTTCGTTTCTGTAGGTAAAATAGAGACATCTTTAAAATGTATTTGTTAACTAAAACATAATTTATACAGGTTTTGTCTATTAATACATTTCCGACCTCTAAAATACTGTCAAACTCTTAAAGTGGCCTAAACTCTAAATAGGCTTTAGAGTTTGACAGTACTTTACACGTGCAAAATCTATTTGTATTGAAAATTGAATATACTAGTAGAACTTTTGCAATAAACAGTGAAATGTGAAGTAATTTACAAACTCGCTTCCACGTTTATTGGTTTCGAATTTTCGATGTTACTTTACACCGTCGACGGAAGCTCTGGTCTAGACTGACGCACTCAGCCAGAATTAAACCCTACGGGCGGTCTATTGCTGTGTTCGAAAGCAATTTCGTCTAAACATAAACAAAGGTATTCAATTTTTGACCAAATTGTAGGCTAAATAGCTCTCCCGCTGATTACAACGGTGACCGGTAACATTGAATCCAGACCTGGAGCACGATTCTCGGGCAGTGGAAAAAAGTTCGAATATTAGTATATCCCGCTCGCACGCGCGCTAAATCTCATTTGCATGAGCGGGACAGACCGATAGTAAAAATTACGTTCGAGGCCTGAGAATTAGGGCCCAGGGCCCTAATTCTCAGGCCTCGAACTTAGTTCTTACTATCGGTCTGTCCCGCTCATGCAAATGAGATTCACCGCGCGTGCGAGCGGGATATACTAATATTCGGAAATAAGTTCGAGGACTGAGAATCGCCGCCCAGGGCGGCGATTCTCCGGCAGTGGAAAAACGTTCATACTCGAATAAATCGTCGACATTCGGAAATTTTAAGAACGATGCACACTTGGTGTATTCTCAGAACACACTGAAAAAAATCCGTTTATTACTTATTTAATCATAAGTGTGGAATGAGCAAAGAATAATCGTTCTTAGGCTGCCGGCATAAGTGTGAAAATTCTTTGTACATTTTTAAGTGATAAGAGTTCATTTTGTACAATATGCTTACGCATATTTCGCTGCTAAGAAAAATCGTTCTTGTTAGAGGGTAATAAGAGTAAAAATTCTTTATTATTGCATATTACTTTTATAAGTAGTTATATTTTAAACGGCTTATTTTGTACTTGTTAGAACTTGTTAGTTGCGTTTTGCAGGTCGATGAAGTAACGTGTTTTCATTATTTTACTCGACGAAATGTTTCGTATTGTTTGTTTGTTTTGGTGGTGCGTTTAGGTTATACAATATCGTTGACTTTTAAAGCGTTAATAATACTCGTAATTAATCATTTTTGTTGTAGACGTAAATATATTAACTATGTTTGTTTAATTTTTTAGTTCACATTAATAAATTATATAAATACTAGCTGACCCGTGCCCACTTCGTTGAGCATACTAACCGTTTCGCCGAATCGGTTCAGTCGTTCTTGGGTTATGCTAACCAACATATTTTGCGATCAATTTTTATATTATAGAAGATGTAAGGTTTACTTCGACAGTTCGATTGGTAATTGTTCTATCGGTACCCCAGAATACGTGTTTCATGAATCGTTCGAACTTTTCGGTAGTAGAACGGACAACTTCATACATACGGTGGCGGCTGGTAGGTTATCAAATTGGTGGTGCACTTTTCTTACTTAGCTTTAAAAAAACTTAGCGTTAAAAAAACGCTATGGGAAACTTCAAAGACATAAAGTGATTTTCTTGTAAACATTGTTGTTGTTTATTGAAATATTCATATTTTAATTACCTAAGTATAATATTATCTATTATAAACGTATCAATTACGTATTTCGTCAATCATAGATAGTTAAAATAATTTTTACCCGACTTCGGCGAAGTCAAAAGGAAGGGTACATGATTTTGGCAGTTTATGTATGTATGTAGCTCGCAGCAGCTAAACTACTGGTCAAAATCCAAAAAATTCTAAATTCAAAACTTTTTATTTCCATAAAGGTTATTAAATAACACGTCTTATAGAATTATCCTACAATATGATGCCTACCACCGGTTCGGAAACTAGTCCGGCGAGAAGAACCGGCGTAAGAAACTCGCGCGGGGCCATCTTTTAGCAAGGTCCGATTTTAATGAATGAGGTGTCAATCAATTCGTATTATTGCCGCGAGTAACATAGACTATATAAATTTCATTATCTTAATTGAATTTTTTTGAATATAGTTTTTTAAGTTTAATTTTGAAAATCTAAAATCGTTTTTTAAACATTACACCCACTCTCAATAACGACAACAATTTAGTAATAAAAACTACTTTTTAAGTTGCTAAAATAAGTAAAAACTGCACAGCTGTGTATGGTCTTTTGTCGCTTTATGATATTAGCCCGCAATAAACTTGACTGTCGGCATCATGCATAGTGAACATTCTAAGAAATTCGTTCTTTTGTTTACAAATTGGGATTGCTTGCACGTGTTGACTGTTTTTGACCATTACTAATAAGTAGGAGTCATGGATTATCTATACGTTAACATATTCTTAGTTGCTCACAAACTTTCAAACTGTAAGCATGGCTAGTAAAAGAAAATCACTGTGTATTGACGAAAAAGTATTACTGATACGCTCAATAGAAACTGAACATATGGGACATATCTACTATCACTAATCTGAAATAAACTTTTTTTTACATACATACATACATACCTACATACATACATACATAAATACATCAATACATACATACATAAATACATCAATACATACATACATACATAGTACATACATGCATACATACTTACATACATACATACATACATACAAACATACATACATACATACATACATATATACATACAAACATACATACATACATACACTGCCAAATTTTTTATTCGTACAAGTGGATGCGGACATCTACCGGTCCTTACCACTCGTTGGATATCGGGGACTTTTACACGATTTACTTCGACTGTGAAGATCTGAGAATACACAAGTGTTCATCGTTCTTAAAATTTCCGAATTTCGATGTTTTATTCGAATGTGAACTTTTTTCCACTGCCTGAGAACCATGCGCATTACGTGTTTTGTAAACCGCTCGAACGTTTCGGTAGAATGGAAAAAATCATGAAAAAATGTCATGCGGAAAATGTTCTAATAGCGAGAATCGCCGCCCAGGGCTTAGTTTTTAATACCGGTCTGTCCCGCTCATGCAAATGAGATTTACCATGCGTGCGAGCGGAATATACTAATATTCGGAACTAAGTTCGAGGCCTGAGAATCGCCGCCCAGGGGCCTTACTCTCCAAACTGATTTGATGTTGATTCAGATACAATCATGCCGCGTACTCCCGAATAAATTGACATTTGTTTATTTTGATTCTCAGTCGATTGATATGGTCGGCAGTACAGAAAGTTGCGATCTAACAATTTTCTTTATCCTGATTAGTTTCAAAGTAATTCACCAAATAAAGTACGAAAAACCACTGATATCGAACGGATTCGGATCTCGATTGTGTCGGGAGTAAGCCCGCAGCTACGCAGAAGATTTAAGCGCTTAAACCGACAGTATATTATTATAAGCTCATTACAGGTTTACATTTGCATATAGTGGCACAGTGTTTTGACACATTAGCGCAGTGGTTCAGCGCGTTGGTGCTCGACCGAGAGGTTGCGGATTCGAATCCCGCCGAGGGAACAAAAAGTTTTCATTATTTCATTTCAATGTTCCTGAGTCATGGATGTGTATTAATATAGTAAAAATCTTAAATATGTGTATAGTATAAAAGTATTAAATATATTTCCGTTGTCTGGTACCTGTAACACAAGTTCTTCGGATATTTAGCACAGGGGCAGATTGACGTGGTGTGAAGCGTTTATAGATATTACTTATACCTAGGGCCCAAGCGTGTGCGTAATACACATGAGCGTCCTCTCTTTCTTACCTCTCGTAAACTGGAAACTCGTAAAGGATGGATGAGCGAGGCGACTGGCGAGCGAGAGAAAGTGCAGGACCGACTTTTTATATGCTCATCCGACGCATCCATCTTTGTTGTGAGACAATCAGGTGATCAGCATGCATTGTCCTCACCGAATTTGAAATCAATTTTTTTTATTGGTTCAATACGAATCGAACCCGCTAACTCTGCCGTCGAAATCGGTCTATCGGGGGCGAATTAACGCTAAATAAGCGACATTAAACTTGTTCTATTGTTTTCTTTGTTTACGTTTAAATTTAATTGAATCCGAAAGGAGTATAGAACAAAGACTTGTCAATTTATTTATTAGAATGCAGCGGTTAAAGGGCCAATATTGATAGCGTCCCTTCAAAGGTTGCTGCTCGTTGACATTTTAATTTTGCTATATTCTTGAGACGCAAAAGATATTAATTTAACTCAGTTAATTAAAGAATGGTAGTCAAATATGATGGGTAGGTTACTTTGAGAAAGCAACACTGTAGGAAAATTATACAGCCCAGGTACTTAATTATTACTTACAGTTTACTGATCCGTTATCGTAGAGCTTGAAAGCACTGAATTGTGTATCAGAATATTCCTGTGGGGGAAAAGTAAACTACTCGTAGTTTAATAAGTTGTCATTCTAAAATTACAAATACTGCATACTGCATGTGTCTAGTCCAGCCACAATCACTGAACGTATTTCACCCCCTACGCAAAGAGGGTGTTTTGTAAATTTGACACATGTCAGACACAGAGGTGCACACCTCTGTGTGTGTAATCGTGGCATTGTAGTTCTCAAACGGCTGAACCGATTTGTAACTGTTTTTGTGTAAACGCTAACGTGAATCACGCGATTTAATTTCTCATAATTAGCTCGTTTACTGCAGACATGGCCTACCATCCCATACAATCTATGTTTAATACAAAAAAAATGCAATAGATGTCACTACTATTAACGTTTGTAAATTATAAAATGTAAATATGCCGAATTAAGTACAAATATTGACATTAAAATAAAGATGAAAGCATAATATCACATTAGGATAATTTCTCAACTCCTTAATTAAGAAGAAGATACGAAATGAAATTAGTATTTTCCAATAGTGGCGCTAGATGGCGGTTTCCAAAATGTGCCTGGACTTCCTTCCTGGACCAAAGGGTGAAGTCCAGACCTATTGGAAATCGAAAAAAACAAAAATAGCCAGTCGAATTGCCAGTATTAGGGTGATACCATTTTCTAGTACTAGGTCGTGTCTGTTATATATCTACTTTGTGCTGCAGACAACGACGAGAGTGAGTTTCTTAAAAAAATGTTTATTTATTATTAATTCCATTGGATCCAATAACCCCCCGTGACCCCCCACTTCACAAGGATCCGAACCCCGGTTTTTTCGACCCCGCCATCTCGTCTGTTTGTCTGGGCGTTCACCCCCACCTGCGAGCCTGCACCGCTGATTGAATACCTATTGAGTTTAATATTTAATTAGAGTTTAGACTGTTTGTCTGATAAATATCTTGTTCGCAGCATCCAATAAAAATCTTATATTCAAATTCATTGATCTTTTGATACATTAAAAAATATTTTGAAAGAATATCGATCGCAATGAACTAGAAGTTTACTATTTTTTAGGCTTCCACAGATTCTAGATCTATTAGATATTACTAAATACATTTATAGGTATGCATCTATTACTTGTCTGATGTATCAGACAAAGTCGCCAATTGAATATTATGTTGTGTTAATATTTTTATAAATGATGGGGTAAAATGTAACCTATTTACAAGCGTATTTATCTCTAGTTAAAATATTGCTAAAGAAATAATCCCTACGGGATTCATTCGTGTTCGTACGTTTTATTATGTATTTTTATTTTAATATTGTATGCGCAGTAAAAAATTCATTCATTCAATCTGTAACAAATTAATTCAAAATCGTACCTTAAATTGAATATAAGTGTAGAAAGTAACTATCTGTAGGGTGCTGGAGAAACAGTAGGACTGCCTATCAATTATCTTTCCCGTGAGTATCGTAGAAGGCGACAGAGGGAATATCCGGAAATGGGCAGCAGCGTTTCCACTAATCGCCATGAAATACTTTGGGGAGGCTTATGTACAGTGTACGTCATAGCTGAAATGATGATGATGATAGAATGTAACGAAGGGTTGATCGAAATTGATTAAACATCCTATGACATAATACGATACGAGACACATGACGGTCATACATTTCTGGTTCCCCGACGCACGGCAAGTCGCCACTCAATCACTGTTAGTTGTTAAAACTGAATGAGAGTGAGCGGGAATCGATGCACGAAGAACTGTGAGTGAGGTAGTTCGGACGAAAATGAAATAGTTTCTCTCTTCGGGGGCTACTAAAATTTGTTACTTTTTTGTTTCCGAAAAGTCACTTGACCAAACATTATATAACAGGTTATCCAGTACGTAAATATTTTTATTGGTAGTATATTAATTATGTGTAGAAAATATTTGGTGAACGATGAAGAATATAAAAGAAATGACTAGGCAGCACCAATCCGTAACGTCACATAATCCTAAAATAGTATAAAGGAATCAGATTTGTCATCCTTAACCTTAAGCTCCAGAGAAAACTCCTAAGAGGTGGACTGTTTGAGAAGTCATAATTGAAATTCACCCGGGCTCTTCGCCGATAAGGCAATGCAGTCCGAAGACAATTGAAGACTTGAATGGATATGTCACAAAAAATTTTACTTAGAAAATTGATTTCAAACTGTCTCTTAAACTTTTTAGGCTATGTAGTGACGTATTAAGTACATAGATTCTGGAGACGGTTCTTCAGATTAATGTGCTTAATACGTTACGAGGTAAGTATTATAAAATGTTTATGTGACTGTTTGAACTCAATTTTCTCGAAATCATCATTTCCATGTCTTCAATTTCAAGCACTGAGAAAATCAGCGCAGAATTTTAATTTCTTCCGACAAAGAGCTTTCTGATAATATAGGGCCTGCCTCAGTTAGGATAACCGGTCCATAATCATAAAACTTTATTTTTACCAAAGTGGCAAAGCCTGATTCTTCTTCAGGGGTAAGCCCTAGCCTTTATTAGGGATTTTCGATGAACGGCTTAAAAATTAAGGTCTAAGTGAAAAAAGAGTGGGCTCCCTTAACTATACATACGTAAGTGACACGGTATACTTTTTGTGGGAGTAATTATGTACTTTTATTTGTAGAATCGGGCAAGAAAAACCTCCATATTATTTCTGACCGACTTTTGTGTATTCTATTTTTCACCTACGAAAATTCGGTCTGTGATTTTCGCTAGTGCATGGGCACCCTTATACTCACGAATGGTAGACATGTCTGTCTATAAATTTCGCCGCCCGCCAGTCTATTCGTAGTCGTGTCGATCAAATTTGCGGCAAGCGATTATTCACTGCTTTGTATAGCTACTGCTGCGTAATAACGTTTTTGAACTCCGAATACTGAATTTGGTCTTTGAAATTTTCCAATTATGTTGCAGCTTTAAAGCAAATACTAAAAATAGAATAAAATGAATATTTACACCCAATAGCCGCACTTTGAAACACTTCAGATTCTCCCTTCATTCTTCTGATTAATTTCTAGCACCCTCGGGCACTTCTGAGACCTTGAGAGTTGGTGACCACATTCGATCCTACCTAGGAGTTGCAGTGGAGGGAATATTTAGTTTGTCCGTTTAAAGTATATATATTATATTTATTTATATTCACTGCTTAGATACTCCACAGATAGGTCACCTACAATGGTAAAATATGAATCGTGATTCACAGACATAAACTTCTGGGCCAAACAATGATGGGGACTGGGACACTCCTTTTGTTCTTACAAATTTAAAACAAGCACAACGTTCTGATGTGACACCAAATTGTCCGGTCGGACACTACATGCTGATTTATTGACGTTTGCCATGCATGTGACCGTAATGGTCAACGCTACGCCAAGGATTGAAATGGCTAGATAAGTCCTATCGCTTTTACAATACCGTGGCAAATTGTACTAGTTGATAGGTACTCGTATTAGTACTAATGAGTAAATATGAAAATTGATACACAGTTTTCAGTGTACTTTGAGAGTTAGAGGTATGTTTGCAGAGGAGACCGGAATTGATCATAGTAGAAAAAATTGTCTTTATTGTATTTATAATTGGATATCGTCTTTCGACACAAACTAAATAGCTTGAATTTGTATAGTAGGCATTAATAAAAATTCAAATACTTGGACACCAGTCTATAATACTAATGCCCGGTTCACATTATTCCAGTCCAGTAATCCAGTGAGTCATTCCAGTCCAGTGCTGGACTGGAATGGAACGTCCACATTATTCCAGTCATTCAAAAGCTGTTAGATCGGTAACACTACAGTGACAATGCTGTTGTCACTGTTAAACGTGTATTCAAGCACTGGATTGGCCATTCACACTATTCCAGTGGCGCTGGATTGGGTTAGCTGGAATGAAAATAGACCGTCATTCCAGTCAACTGGACTGGATATGGAATAATGTGAAACTGCACTGGAATGGTACATTCCAGTGCAGGTTCACATTATTCCAGTAGCATTCCAGCGCTAGACTGGAATGCTGGACTGGTATGCTACTGGAATAATGTGAATCGGGCATAATATTATAAAAAAATATTTGATTGTTTCTTTGCATCAAATTCATTCCAATTTGGTATAGATACAGACTATATGTAATATATTGCAATGGCTACTATTTATTTTCCGGTTCCTGTAGAAATTTCTTTTTGTGTGGACGAAGTCCCGTGCTACATCAAGAGGTCATTAAAGCTACACAGTTTGGAAATAAACTGGCTGCAATGTTAATGAGTGATTAATACTTTACAGTGTGTATGGGTCCCGTATATAGAGTTTACTGTGAAAGTACCACATCGTTGAAAGAGGTACTTCTTTAATTATTGTATGGGAAATTTTATGATGTTAGGACATTTCTCATACACACATGAAAGTCAAAAGTAAGTCTTTCAGCGCTGGTACTTTCACAGAAACTCTACATTGGAAGCACATACACACTCTATATTATTATCACTCATTTATTTTACAATTCGTATACAGGGTGAGTTTCTGCTGGCATATCTAACGATGTAGATCTTGGGCGGACAGTGGACGCCAGTGGATGGGTGATGCGCTAGATAACTGTTTAAATATAACGCAGCCTCGTACAATATATTACGTACGTGATATATATCGGACATTCCTACATGTGCCCGAGCACGGCCGATTTTTTTGTAGGACCGAAAATCGGACTCCTTTATATTATTTCTGACTGACGTTTTGTCCGTTGCACTATTGTAATCAGTTTCTTTGTGTATTGCGTACGCATATTAAAATGATCTTCTCTTATATATAAAAATGAATCGCGCTGTTTGTTAGTCTCGTTAAACCCGAGAACGGCTGAACAGATTCGGCTTTTTTAGTCTTAAAATATTCGTGGATGTCCAGAGAAGGTTTAAACGGTTTTTATGTTCAACGAAGTGGGCACGAGTCAGCTAGTTATTTTATAAAATATAGTATAATTGTTTTAATCTCGTCTCCTATCGAATATGGCGTTTGTGTGTTTATTTATTACAAACATACTGACATACGCTATGATGCTGAAATATTGCATATTTATTATTTTGTGGCTTGATGAATAATCCCCAGTTCCCAGACTGGTCAGCTAGTGCATTATAGAAATGACTGCATAGCTGGCCTGGTTTAACGAACCCGCCAATACCAAAATCGGGGAAATATTAATATATCTATAGTCATATCTATAGTAGCCACTAACCATGGAGCAGATATATCAACCGACTAGTCAAGCGGACTAACTTTGCGGCTTCGTTTGATTGGAACAAAGTCAATACTACGGAAACCATACCAATTGGATACTCTAGTCACCCTAGCCCAATACGGCAGTCTGGGTGGGTTATTAAACCTGAACTAAGCTTACAATTCTCCCTATATGTTCACCTAAACATAAATGGAAAATTGTAAGTTAGTTGCTAATTGGGATTTGAGATTATTTAGCTGGAATCCTAGTCAGGTTTCTAGCTAAATTTGTCTATGAATCTTTTTATTTTAAACCCCTACGGAAACAAGGTTGTAATCATTGAATGATTTTTTTATTACAGTTTTTCATAGTATATTCCTGTTTTTTTGTTGTTATTGCTTAATCATGTCTTTTTAATGTCTTGATGTATGTAATCAAATTCTTAGCTATTCATCATCAGTTGTCTCATTGCTTGATAATTCGGAGGTTACTTAATATTAGTTTATAGTTATAATTTTACCCGAATGCGGCGGAAGGAGGGTTATGTTTTTCGAGAGTATGTATATGTATAATAATTGAAGACATGAATGGATGAAGGTGGATATGTAGCAAAATCTGATTTCGAGATAATCGAGTTGAAACCGCCACTTTAACATTTTAGAATACGTCTTAAAGTATTAAGTTCATTAATCTTAAAGATCTGTCTATAGAATCAACGTACTTAATACGTTACAACATATCCTAAAATGTTTAAGTGACAGTTTAAACTCAATTTTGTGGTTAATTTTTTTTGTCATGCTCTGCAGCCCGAACAACTCGATGGATATAAGTATGAGGGAAGTGTTTACTGTGAGAGTGACACTGGGTTTTTAATATTAAAAAGCGCAGTCCGGTTTTTTTTATCATCTTATTATTGTAGAAATTTTCGTATTTATAATATTGCATACAGCAGATATCGCTAGTGTACAAGTAATGATGCCACATACATAATAGTATGATTGATGGTCTGACCCGATAGTGTCAAGTGATTAATTTAGCACAAATACTGTATTTTCAGTGAGCCAGTTGTACGCCAGTTTAGTTATTTTTGGACGGCTCTTTTGTATGTTCGTTGTAGACGAGTCTGTGGTATTACATTCTGTCGCTTTGTCTGTCGGATCCTACTCATCATAAAAATGTTCCCCATAACACTGTGAGCTTGGCCCAGTAATCTATCTATCTATTATATCTATCGAACCTCTCGTGTCGTTGGAATTGAACAACTAACAACTTTTTTTTATTTCCAAATAAAACCTAACAAGTCATTTTCGGAATGTCAACAAAAAAATGCTATCACCGGTTCAACACTAACCCGTCGAGAAGACCCGGCGTAAGGAACTCGCACGGACCCAACTTTTTGCAAAAAGATGGAAAATTGTTATTTAAAAAAATATATATATGCCTATGTAAATGTAAAAGCTTAATCTATCTATACATATAATAAATCTGTAGAGGAGTCGTGTCTGTACATTGAAGATATTTGAAAAAAAATATGATAGGGGACCTTTATTTACGCAATAGTACCCAAAACTATGATTTTTGAAATTTTTGTCTGTTTGTCTGTTTGTCTGTTTGTCTGTTTGTCTGTGGGTTTGTGCACGCTAATCTCAGAAACGGCTTATCCGATTAAGATGTACTTTTCACTAATATATTGCGGCAAGCTTCACTTAACATTTAGTGTTTGTTTTATGTAAATCGGTTCATAAATAAAAAAGTTATGACAATATTAAAAGATCATGTCGTTTTTGCTGGACGTTTGTAGGAAGCGCGCGCCGGGCCCGGGAGCCGTGCGCCGCCGCGCGCGCGCGCCGCTTCAAATTGCATTAGCAGCCAGGGACCGATTAATCCGCTATACGGCTGTAGCGGTATCAATACAAACCGTTTTATTTTAAATACCCATATTAAGGGTTTTTAACTATGCGCTTGTCTTAAACGGTATTAAACCGTTTAATACAGCCGCGCCAATAACCGAAAGAGACAAAAAATTTGTGGTACACGCCGTGGCTGGGATCAAATCTATGAAAAGCGGTTTTTTTCATCACTGACTTGAGGTTTCAATAGCCTTGCTGTGCATTGTGCAACATTGATTTGGTCACTTTAAACTAATGTTTATTTATTGCACTTATATTTTATACTAATATTATACTTATATTTTAACATACTTATATTTTATAGTAATTTGAATTACCTAAATTACAATTCCGTATAATTAGAAAAAAAAATAAGATGGGAATTAACTTTTCGCTCTTTACCAAATCAATATCAAGGAAAGACTAAGAATGGAAAAAAAACAATAATAAACAAAAATGGACGAGAACTTGCATTAAATAACATCATCTTATAACTTATGTCATACGCAATTATGATCATTTTTGGTATGCATCACGATTGCTTCGTCACGGTAGAAATATGATGAAAATGTTCGCCCAAAATTTAGGCGAAATTTGACAAAATCGATGGGTCCAAACCAAAAATTTGTCGAAGTAGAAACAAAGAAATTATAAGGGTTTTAAGTTGGCCGTGCCAACGTAACGTCCACGATGGCGCGGCCATGGAAATCTCAGGAACTACGTGGGTTAGAGATCTAATTCTTTTTCTAGTATGAAGATTGAATTTGGCGAAAATTGTCGAAAAAGAAATTATAAACTAGAAATCGATATTTTAAGAGATATTTACCTCAGAAGCCGTGGCGGTGCAGACGTGCACTTCGTGTTTCTTTAATGTTGATTATTTCTTTATATCATAATACTTAGTACAAAAATATGATGCAGGAAGTAAGGGCTTAATTTGTCGAAACTAATCAAAGCAATAAATACAACGAAATGTTATTTAAACAGACAAATCGGACCGAAACAAAAAATAGCATGGCCGCGCTGATATCTCATTATCTGTAATTGCTAGGATTTCGGTTTTTATATCCATTTATTCGACACATTAACCTGATTAGAATGGCATATCGTTTTACCCTCAAAATGGTTTTCAACGCGTGTAATCTCCAAAAATGTGCTCTCTCGTACAATGTTTGAGTAGGGTAACCATAATTTCGATTTTATTTGGGAATACCTTTTACTCTACTAGACGAAAATGTATCTATTTCCTTAATAATGCCAACAAACGGAACAATTATTATTAATCATTATTTCACACTTAAACGTAAGTATGTAGTACCTATGCCCGTAAGCGATCAGTTGTAGATAGGATAATAATATTATGTTAGGTAAGTATACTGTACCTAGGAAGGTTACTTAATATTATGCATTTCTTGCCCTTGATCCGTTTTTGCGAAGACGGGTTATAATTCTTTTATACACTCATCTATATTTTTTGTCTCTATGTCTGTCTGTATGTGCAACATCAAAAACCACGGAAGGGATTTTAACCAAACTTATTACGATTGTAGACCATATTCCTAGGCAGGTTATAGGATATATAACATAACGCTACGGTACATAGGAGCCGAGCAGTGACGATAACTTTGAAGCAAGTCGATGAATTTCGTGCGCGACTGCGGACGAACGGTTCGGGCGGGGCGCGCGGGGGGATCGCTTACACAGTGACGCGAAGCTATAGAACGTGGCACTAAAGTAGATTAGAACATTAAATAAGTAACTAACATGATTTTATTAAAAAGACAAGTGTTTCCACAGTGTCAATAATATAAAAACTGTATTTTTGAACTTGCTTCACAAACTGAAATAAATTATCATTTATTGTATAAAATCAACTTTTGGAATTATTAAAAGAAAGCCTTTCGGGATAAACATAAAGAAACAGACAATTTAGCGGTTTTGAGAAGCTATAACGGGTGTAAAAAGAGCAGTCACTATAACTTTGGGATATGATTATACTATCTTTTCTCTTTTTTTTTTTTAACAATTTATTGTACACAAGAAACGCTTAACAATAGTACAAATTACAGAGAAAGACGACAAAAAGGTACTGCTTATTTCTGAAAGAAATTTCTTCCAGCAGCCCTACGGAAGAGATATGGGATACAAGATATCAAATAGAGCGTGCACAATAACATACAAATACATTACATCTAAATTATATTAAAATCAGAATAGATACATGTACAAAAATAAATACAATAATGAATATAAATTATAATACATATATAATTAATACAATAAAATAAATAAATATATAAATAACTACTAAATACATAAATAAATACGTATAAAATAAAAATATAATATACATAATACCGTTTAGTTATGATATGGATTGGGATTCAAAATAGTACTTCTTCAAACGTCTTTTAAATATGGCAATGGTGGGACTATCACGGACGGTGTGAGGAAGCGAGTTCCACAATCTGACCGCATGAACGGTGAAGGAGTAGGAGTAGAAATTAGAGCGATGTGATGGGAGGTAAAGGTTTGTTCTGAATTTGGACCTACAAGGGATATCAATGGGCCGGGAAAAGTTAAATCGATCAATAAGATAGGAAGGAGAGAGGGTTATACAGGATATTGTAAAGTAAACAGAGGATATGGGAGTTGCGACGGAGACGGATAGGAAGCCACTTGAGTTTTATCCGAAAGGCTGATATGTGATCAAACTTTTTTAGACCAAAAATGAAACGGATACAGAGATTCTGCAAGCGTTCCAGTTTAGTTAGCAGCTCTTCGGTAACGTCTAAGTAGCAGGAGTCGGCATAGTCGAGGATAGGAAAAATGAGAGTTTTGACGAGGAAAATTTTGGTTTGCAAAGGCAAAAAGTTTTGAAGGCGCCTCAGCATATGTAACGAGTGGTGTACCTTTCTGCTGACTTCACTAACCTGCGGATTCCAGCAGAGATTGCTGTCCAAAGTTAACCCTAAATTCTTAGCTGTGTCTCTGAATTCGATAATAGTACCATCATATTTGACCACAGGCACATTGTGTAAACGTTGCGTTATATACTTACTAGTATATCCCAAAAAATCGCAGGCTATGATAATAGGCAGAAGCCTATTATCATAGCCTGCGATTTTTTGGGATTTACCAACAGACCAAAAGATTTAGCCCAATTTGATATGCTCTGCAGATCATAGTTAATACCAGCAACTGTATTAGAAATATCATCAATATTAGAATGACGATAGAGTTGCAGGTCGTCTGCGTAAAGATGGAAATTTGAGTTGATTAATGAGGAAATAATATTAATAAATATAGAAAACCGGAGGTGAGAGAGTACGCCACCCTGGGGAACACCCGCTCATTCTAGAAATGTATTTTTTTTCATTTTTTTTACAAAAATTAAAAAATAAATTATTTTTGCCTTTATTATTATTTTTTTTATTATTACAAAAAAAAATAAGAAATGGTAAAAAGAAAAAAATACATTTTTTTTTAGTTTCTGACAAAAAAAATACATTTCCGAAATGAGGAAAGGTAGTATAATCGTATCTCAAAGTTATAATGACTGCTCTTTTTACACACTATATATATAAATATGTCATTCGATAAAAACGATAGTCACTCAATGAAATGGCGATTTGAATTAGATGAATGCCATCTACCATCACGGTATTAATCCTTATCATTTAAAATACGTTATTCTGCTTAAGCATTTCTGAAGACTA